>CM070607.1:22358025-23736775 GCA_036346395.1 Hsuehochloa calcarea
ATTTGGTGGATAGGAGGGCTAAGTCATCCTCGGGTAGTTTCTCAAGTTGCTCATCGCTCAAAGAATGCAAAGCGAGATAATGAAAAACGGATGAGCTACAATCGAGAGAATCGGAAGAACGACCCTTGGATTTGTTGACCACTAATGCCATCGACTACTGTCTTGGGGAGGCGAGATAAAATCAATCTCATGCGTCTTCAACCTCGAGTATAGCTTATCCATGGTAAGCTCACTCATGTGATGTTATCATTGATGGAAGTGATCTTCATTCCCCAGGACCTTCATCAAGAGCACCCAAAAGTTGGCATGCATTTTGACTCGGAAAAACCGAGTCAACAGTGCGGAGATCATGAAGGATCTTAGAGAATCTTCCCCAGAGCTCGTCCAAAGACTCACGAGGCCTTTGCTCAATCTTAGAGTATACTTTCTTGGTGGTTCTGTCTCACTTCCTTTATCGTAGTGGACCCTCATGATAATCACAAAGAGTCGCGGATCTCATGAAGCGAATAGCAAATGAGCAACACGCTCAAACTCGGATCGACTAAGACCTTGGATCAAATAATTTGAGCCTTCTTTGTTGGCCTCCACATGCGGGTGATTATATCGTCATCGGTGACACGACATAAGGGTTTTACCTTAAGCCAAATAGCGTGCCCTTGAGCCTCGATATAAGCACACTCTGAGCCTTCCAATATGCAAAGTCAACTCCATCAAAAATATGTGGCTTGGTTGAGTACTTGTCGATCGCCATGGCTCCAAAGACCGGTTAAGATCTACGAGAAGAGCTAACCGGCTCTGATACCACTCGTAGGACCGTAAAGGCGACTAGGGGGGGTGAATAGGCGCTTTCTCAACTTTCTCGCCTTAATCAAATTCAACACGAACTTTACTCCTTTAGCTATGAAAGCTAAGAAGATCGATAAGCGTCTGATGGAAGCCTTGTCTTTGGTCGATAACCTGTCAACCACAAGACACAAAAGTGGAGAATTTATCTCACTAATCTGGTCTGGGCACTGGCGGTCAGACCGGCATTACGGCTGGCGGTCGGACCGACGGTCAACCAGCGGTCGGACCGGCTACTAACTACCGGTCGGACCGTTGGATATCGGTTCGACCCACCGCTACTGGGCGGTCTGAAAAGCGGGCGGTCGGACCGCCGTTGTAAACCGGTCAGACCGATTTAGTCCAGTACTGAAATGCTAAGCCAAAATCCAAAACGAAATTTGATCCAACTTTTGATTCAACCAATGAAACTTTACCAAATTTCAAGCACACCTCCCTAAGGATATTAGAGACCTATTTCTAGTGACGATCCTTCAGATCCACTTCGTAGAATCGATCTCTTAAGGTTATACCAAAGAAGTGCACAAACCCTAGAAATATAAAAATCTTTGATTCAAGACTTGCTTGTGGGGGTTGATGGTCTAGATGATTCTAGGAGTATTCCCACACATCAAAGCAAGAAAATAGGTCAAGAGACAGTAACTTAACCACTTGAATCAAGGAAGCATCAAATTCATCAAAGAGAAGAACACAAGGGAGACAAATGATCTCTCAAGCAAGCATCACAAGATTGATTGATCTCACAAGATGCTTACAAAGCCACTCCAACAAGGAGGACAAGAGCTCACACAAGAGCACACTCACAATCTCTCAAACCCTAGCTTCTCCTCTCCTCTCCTCCTAACCCTAGAAAAAGAAGGGGCCAAATGAATGCTTGGGAGGTTTTCCTCTCCCCTTTCTATTTATAGGAGAGGCCTAGGGTTTCACATTTGGGACCCATACACATGGGACCCACACATACAACTATTGAAGCAATCGCACCTTCACCACGTGTAGGTTGATCGTGGCTCTCATCACGTCGCCAAGTCTCTGTCAGAATCCCATGGAACCTCCCGAGGCACGACACCGACTCGCACCACTGATCTAACGGTTGCATCGAACTACCCGTTCGATCCATCACGCCGATACGCACCATGCTTGAGTCACACGACCTCACCCAGGCATCCATGATCGTTACGGACCTCGGCTCTCCAAGCGTAGTCGATCCACCTTACGTTGGCGTCGTTGACCTGCAAGCCACCTGCACAGCAATAGACAAACAAATCGTTTTCGGGAACAAGTTCTTCACAACTTGACCCACGTTAGTTCCGCCATGCAATATGCAACAATAAAGCATTGACATTCATACAATAACCACAATCAAAACACATCAATGCCAAGAAGGCTCACCTTCAAGTGATCGGTGATCCGACCGCCCATCCACCGGTCCGGCGATTTGAGGCGGTCCAGCCAGATTCCATAACGGTGGTCGGACCGCGAAAAAGACTTAGCCAAATTTTACGGCTCGAAAATCCGAAACCTACGGAAATTTCAAGCTGAATAGAACTTTTGGTAGGAGCTCAAAAATTATGTGACCACATCCGGAGACTCCCTCACTTGCCTACACAACCTATTTTTGGCTCAGCCCCAAATTCCATCATCACTTTTTGGCAGTCGGACCGGCAAGCATTGCCGGTCAGACCTTCCCACTGGCCGGACGGACGGTGACACGGCGGTCGGACCGCGTGACTGGCGACCACAGAGCAAACCCAGCGACAAATTGCAAACCAACAAAGCCATTGCCAATTGACTCATCATCCTGAGATCGTGCACATATCCTCACGATATCCACAGAAATGCATTATTACGAAGTATGATATAGGATTATTGTGTTGTAGCGTATACCAAAAAATGCGTCATGTGTTGCGGTGTGGTGCTCAATCCGTTGTATGGCCCTCCTATGTAACATAGGTGATGAGCGACTGCATGATTCCAAAAAGTTATCATGGCCATTTGAAAGAAGGAAGACTACAATCTGATTATGTATGGAGGAAATGAGTATACCCATCGAGTATTCCTTTCACAAGGGTGAAGTCGTGGTTTTTCTTGAGTAGGGAATCAAGGTATATATTTTTCATCATGTATCTATACATAAGCAATGAGTTGTGATATTTATCAGTATTACGTGAGTGTAGAACTTGATTGTACACACTTACGATTATCGACATCGTAGAAGTGGCGTCGAGGTAGTAAGGTTGAATAGGTCGAATAAGTCGTTGAAGCCACGACGATGTGGCCGACTCTTGGAAGAAATACTCCTTCGTGTATCGATGGTGATTCGATGTCGCACCCTTCTCTTGGGTCTTCCACATGTATCGGACATCCCCGCTTGACCTCAATAGAAATGGACCCAATCATCCTCACTTGGAGCTTGCAGGGCGTCGGCTCCTACAAAACGATACGCAATTAGCTAAGGCATTCTATAGATCTATCTTTGGGCATTCCAGAGATGTACATTACCTTGATGTCGTCGAGTTTGTGGGGTGAGTGTTTGTGCTCGAGAGCTTTGTGCTCGCACTTTGCTCTGAAATCGACTATCATCTTCATTCGCATAAAGGCGTCCCATATATTCCGTGATAAGAATTCATGCCCGTGAAGGCGTCAGGCAGTGTTCACGTACTTCGTGATAAGCTAACTGCTCCTACATGACGACGAAGACCTCGGGATCGGTCTCTCCCTCCTGGAGAGGTAGGTAGGTAGTAGTAGGCTAACTCTCGAAGAAGATCTTCATGCATCTGGCTCAGGCGGATGCAGGCGAAGCGTGCTGCATCTTGGACTGTTTCAGAACAACTGCTCTGGGGGTCACGGGTCTGATGGTGCGAGCAAAGGACTCACCCTCTTTGGCATAGAGGAAAACCTCCATGGTCCATGACTCTTGGTCCAGGGTCTGGGTCTTTTGGCCTCTGAAGATAGGCTTGCGGTGGTAATTCAGCTGTTGCATGAATTGGCGGAGAATGTCCACGAACTTGCCTTTGTCTTCTTCGTGGGAGAACAAGTCCCACGAGCCATCGAATGATGGAGTTGCCATCTACAAATTTTTGAAACAAGCGAGGGAGTCAGACTGAGTAAAAACTCAAGTGACGTCAAGGGAAGTGAAGAACTAAGAGAGATGAGTAAGAGCAATAAGTACATTATATTTTGCCAAAGCTTTTCTGAAGTTTTGCAAATAAGACTCAAGTAATTAGGCTTGACCAGTCTAACTAAGGTTCCTCTGATTGTATTATATGACCCAAAATTTCAATTTGATTAAAAATGAGACTTTATTAATTTTTGTGGATTTTAGGAATTTTTAAAAGCTTTTCAATAAAGTATATTAAGGCTAAAAGAATTTATGTGCAAAAACTATTACCAACTAAAAGTTGGAATTATTTTATTTAAATCCAGAATGCCTCATAGAATTTATGTGAATTTTCTCAAAATTTTTGGACTTCATTTACTATTTTCTAAAGCCTATTTGAATTTACGGAATTAAATCAATTGAAAAAGGTTTTAAAAAACTTACGCTTTCTGATCTTGGGCGAAGCCCGACCTTTGTCTTATCTCGACCCGACTCTCCCAGCGAGTAATTGCGGACCGTCCGATCAAAATCGGACGACCAACAATCAATCGCCTTGCGCTCTCTCCCGTCTCGTGTCGGTGGGGCCATTGCCTTGTGCTTCTTCCGCCCCTTTCTTCTCCGCGACGCCGCTCTCCTGCCGCCATTGATGCCGCGCAGCGAGCTTCGTCTCCTCGTGATTCCCTCCGCCTTAACCCCGCATTTACTGCGCATTAGCATCGCCGATTAACGCCGCGTTCACCCCGACATTACCCCTTCTTAAACCCGTGCGCCCGCGCCTCTCGCCTCGCCATTACCGCGCACCACGATCTCCACCTCCCGACCTCCCCTCGCTATAAAAGCGCCCCATTGCGCATTCTCTCCACACTCCATTCCACCTACTCGCGGCTTTGCTCGCTCTCAATCGCCGGCATTTGAAGTTTCCCGTTAGCGGCCAAGCTCCATCTTCTTGATTCCGGCGACAATAAGCATTCTCCGACCACCGCGACGCACCATCGGCCTTGGCATACTCGGCGATCTGAGTGCGCGCCTCGTCCTCGCTGAAGATCCCGGAGCACCTTCCGCGCCAACAACCGAACCACCGCCGCCTCTGCGTCGCCGACCACTTCCGACCACGCTCTCGCGTCGCCGGTAGCGCCTCGACTCGGTGTATCCCCGAGCGTTTGCGCACCTCACGAGCTTCGCCGCGCCGTTCGCTGCGCCATCGGTTCCGGCGCCTCCCCTCTCCGGCGCGAAGCGTGGTTAGCCACATCGGCGCCACATCGGCGCCACCTCACCCCCAACTGGCGTGCGTGGCGTACGTGGATGCCGGTAGCAGCGCTTAGCGCCAACAAAGACAGCTCCTTCACCTTTGTCTTTGTGGCCAGTCCACCGTGGACTTGGAAAACACCGTGGACTCGATCCATGATTGTTTGAGCCCACATGTCGTCTCTGTGAGCGATATTCTTGGCGTCGGTGGCGCAATAAATAGATTTTCCTTTAGAAATTTAATTGAAATTCGAAATTCGATTTTTGAATTAAAATTTGATTTAAACTTCCAGGAGCTCGTATTTCTTCATACAGACTCCGATTTAGGTGATTCAAATTTCTAAATTTGTATAAAATCAAGATCTAACTAACTAAACCAAAATTATTTAATTTGGAGTTAATTTGAATTTTCATTTGAATTTATTTGTGTTCATTTGAATTCTGTTTGAATTTGGAATATTTTCGCGTATAGATTTTGAAGACTCCGGAGAGCTTGACCCTATTGAAGAAGTAGAATACCAGGAATTTGAGCAAGGCAAGTTACACCATTGACCATTTTGCCCCCAATATTTAAAATTATTTAATTCCTGTTTTAAATTATTATTGCATGCATAATTGTATTTAATTATTTTAAATTCCTGTTTTAAATATTTAATTATTCCAATTCCTTTGTATAGCCAAATTTGATTGTTGTATTACCAATTCCTTGTAACCTTAGTCAAATGAATTTAAAAATAAATATATGCATAGCAAATGCTTAGACCATGAAATATTTGACTTTGGGAGAATTTAGCCAAAATTTCTTAAGTTGATAATAAACCTATGACATTGCTTTGTCATGGTGGATTTTTGCAAATGTCTTTGAAAATCTAAAATAAAAGAAAATGGTTTGTACTTGGGCAAACATGGACCGTTGGTGGGTGCAAGTTTATGCAGGCACTGTCAGTTAGGGGCCCGAGACCAGGGTTTTTATTGAAAGTTGCCCAAGTAGATTAAGGACCGGCCTTTGAGCGCATCTTGCAAAAGCTCCACCGTACTACCACATGTTACGTATGGGAGAACCAGGCTTAATAATTTGTATTACCTCAGTATTATTTATGCCATTTTTGTTGTGTGGGTGTCGGTTAGACTTTATTCCCACTTAGCGCAGAGGGGTTTCAAGCGGTGGTTAGCCTAATGGAAATGAAACCTTAGCGGGCATATTGGTATTGAGGTAAAGCATTGGAAGCATTGTGATAATTGCCTAGTCACACACCTAAGGAAGTGTGTATTGGCAGACATAACGAGCAAATTATCTCTTGTGGGTAAAGTTGTACAACCTCTGCAGTGTAAATCTATTGAATAGCCGTGTCCACGGTCAAGGACATCTTGAGCAAAGCCACTCTAAGTTAGATTTGTTTTGGTTTTAAAATAACTTTGGACATGATTTGAGGATGGTTAATCCTTGTGGTAAATTTAGCGGGTAGCCTTGTGATAGGAGGGTATCCATCACCATGTTTCATATGGAGGTTATCCACTATAAAATGATCAATCTTTAAATCTGATTTTAGTTATGTAATAAAAATGTGCCTTGAAACTTAGTATAACTATTTAAACCAAAAAGGCTGATTTATGCAAATAAACCCTACAACCTTCCTTTGAATAACTTATGCATGCATTCTAAATTACGTATTGGGTGTAATTTGCGAGCACGGTTGTAGTGCTCACTCTTCTTTGAATATTATTATTCGGAGAAAGCTGCTATCGAAGGTGAGGAAGCGGGGCGATTAGGCGCGATCTCGAGACGATTACTGTGGCGTATCGTGTAGCTTACCTTTATTATTTGCTTAGCAATGTTTTATTTGGCCTTGGCCGGTTGTAATAAACTCTATGCTTATTAATACACTTTGGATATGTTTGTGATAACATTTTTGTATTTGTGTACTTTGGAAATCTGGACTAGTGTATGAACACGGAGAATTCGGGATCCTTCGTTCCGGGTTAGACAAAAGTGTATCGAGCCATATTATTGTAGGTCGTGACCTAGAAGAAATCAAACCCTTAAGGACTTATTTTGAAAATTAAAAATACCTTGGTCTTACGAGTCATTCCTCAACTTTTCTCTTGAAAAATTATTTACTAACTCATCTCTGTTCAAAAATTGTAGATGGTGAAGTTAAATTGCCATTTCCCATGGAGTCTTCTTTGGTCATTGGGCGCCATTCTCGGAAGATGATGCGCACTTAGACTTTGAAGAAAGACCGGCGTATCAAGGATACAAGTATAAAGTGGAAATCGAGGAGCGATGGAGAGTAGAGTGATCCTTTACTCCAATCTATCACCGAACACGGACTTCCACGTCTTGATGCCCCAATGCGACGAGACACCTTCGCGAAGGCATCGAGGATCTGACCGGGAAGCAACCCGAGACCGCTACATCTCGATCATCGCCTCAACGGCCTTTGGGTTCCACTATTACCCAATGCACATTCCAACCCGGCATGGCGGTGCTTTCCGCTCAACTAGAGATGAAGGCATCCCGATCTCACTCATCAGTGGATCGGCGAGCTATGGATTATGCCTACGGGAATACACTAGATGGTGTCTCTTACGCAAGTGAAGTTACAAGATCACGAAGAAAAGTTGAAGAGTGCGAAAAAGGCGGCCTCCTACAAGGAAGGCGAGGCTAGTTCTAGTGAGCAGATTATACCCCAATAACACCATAGTTTTGACCTTAAATTTTTCCTTTAGTTGCGAATTATGAGCTACCAAACCTTTGTAGTAGCCATAATGAATTAATAAAATAAAAATAAATTATTTTGCTGAAATGTTCTTGTCTTGTGTTTGTTGAATTTGGGCTATTTTAGATCTATACTCTTATAATTCCTATCTCTCTTGTCTAATCTGTGAAAGTTCATCGGATGGTGACCACCCTTGCCGGAAGTGTCGGTGCTAGAGGGCAAGGAAATGAGAATGCGAATATCAAGAAAATCCGGTTCAACGACCACCACCTCCTCCAAGCTGAAGCTCTGGTGGCGCCAAATGATGGCCAATCAGACTCATCGATTGAGTTGCTAGCCATCCCTTCACGACAATCGAGAATACCCAAGCGTCGTGACCTATCATGCTCCTCCACCTCCCATAAAGTAACTTTGTGCGAGTTCATGAGGATCGTCGCCAACATTTTCTAGTAGCAGAACCCATGGGCGCAGATGATTGGCTCGGGGCCATTGGAAAGAAAGCTGGATATTGCTCGATTACAGATCGTGAGAGAGTTTTGTTTGCCTCTCATCAATTGGTTGGTCCCGCATCGAATGGTGGGATAATTTGATATGTCCCATGCTAATGCCCAGAAATCACTTGGGATGAGTTCATGCAAGCTTTCGCGATCTCACATTCCATCGGCATGGTTACCTTGAAAAGAAGGAGTTTCGCTCGCTCGCCAAAAAGCCGTTCGGTTGGCGATATGCGCATAAGTTTAATCAACTTGCTCGCTATGCCCACGAGGATGTAGCGAGAGATGAAGGCGAGGCAAGCGATTTACGGAAGGATTAAGCAGCGAACTCTCTGTTCGTTTGATTTCTCGAGATTTTACCGACTTTCGCGGTTGGTAAATAAGGCCATCGCCGGGAAGGCAAACATCGAAATGGAGAATCGCAGCGGAGGATGGCGGCTCGAAGTTTAACTCGGGAGGGCCCAAGCCTCGTTTCTCTCGATCTCGACCACCTCGGCGTGGAGATTCGAACTACTACACCAAGAGTTCGGCTCGATTCGCGCCCAAATACTTCAGATTCCGTAGTAGTTCATCGGAGGGCGATTTGTGAAGCGATTATTTCCACAAAGAATCACATGCTTTCACGCAGCGAGTTGGGTCATTATGCCAATAAGTGTCCCAAGAAGCGTGACTATCACCCCGTCAAGCCAACTCCGGAGTTTGGTCTCGGCGGTCCCTCAAGACCGGTGGTCGATTCATGAAGGGCGTGTGAATCACGTCACCGCAGAGAAAGCCCATACGGCACGGATGTTGTTCTTAGTACGTTCCTTGTCAACTCGATACCGGCATCAGTTTTATTTGATTAGAACCGCATTCTTTTGTTTCAAATAAGTTTGTGGAAAAGTATGGGTTATATACCTCCCCTTAGTTAAGCCCATGTTAATCCATTCCCGGGCTCGAAATGAGGCTAGTTTATTACATCCAAATCTTACCTTTGAAATCTCGGAGTAACTTTCTCGGCCAACTTAATAGTCTTGCGTTAGCAAGGATTGGGCGTAATTCTTGGAATGGGTGGCTTGCCAAAAATCGAGGCGAGAATAGATTGTGCTAGTAGATCTATCAACCTCACCAATGAACAAGGGATTTGGTAGAGTTCCAACCCAAGACTTCTACGGAAAGAAGTCCTATCTTGACGATTTAAAGGAAGTGGCGGAAGATATACCGTGGTACAAGAATATCGAGATGTTTTTCGGAGGACTTACAGTATGCCACGGCAGGGACATAATGTTCTTAATTGACTTAGTCGAGGTGCTCCAATTTCGGCGACCCTACGAGAATCGGCAAAATGATCTAGCGAGTTGAAGAAGCGATTGAAGAACTACGAGTAAAGGTTACATTCAACCAAGTTCAAAGCCTTGGGAGCTCGGTACTATTTGTCAAAAGAAAGACAATAGTATGAGAATGTGTGTGGACTATAGATCACTCAACGAGGTAACAATCAAAAATAAGTACCAGTTACCTAGGATAGATGATCTGTTTGATCAACTTAAAGGAGCGATGTTTTCTCAAGATTGATTTGAGGTCGAGGCTACCATCGATTAAAAATCAGGCCAGGAAGATATTCGAAGACGACCTTCACCACGGATATGGGTATGCGAGTTCACGGTGATGTCATTTGGACTAACAAATGCCTGCTTATTTCATGAATATGATGAACAAAGTGTTCATGGAATTTTTGGATAAGTTTGTGGTAGTATTCATAGATGATATTCTCATCTATTCAAGAGATATGGAAGAGCATGAAAAACATCTCAGAATTATTTTGGGCAAACTTGAGAACACCAACTTTATGCCAAACTCGGTAAAAGTGAATTTTGGCTCGGTCAAGTGGCATTTCTTGGACACATTGTGTCGTGAGGAGGAGTTCGATAGACCCTCAAAGGTTGAAGTCAGTAATGGATTGGAAGCAACCCAAGTCGATCCACGAAGTGAGAAGTTTTCTCGGATTAGGCTGGGTACTACATGATTCATTGAAAGTTTCTCCAAGATCGCCAAACCCATGACTCAACTTTTGAAGAAGGAAAAGAAATTTGAATGGACAAGTGCTTGTGAACATAGTTTTCAAGAATGAAGAAAAGACTAGTCTCTGCACGATGCTAGTTTTACGGATATCGTAAGGATTTTGAAGTTTTACGTGGCGCATCCGCGAGAACTAGGATGTGTTGATCACGAGAAGGAAAAGTTGTGGCTTATGCATCTCGTCGATTAAGACCACATGAAGAAATTATCAACTCATGATTTGGAGTTAGCGACAATTGTGCATGCTTTGAAAATCTGGCGGCATTACCTCATTGGTAACATTTGTGAAATTTTCCGAGATCATAAGAGTTTGAAATATATCTTCACCCGATCGGATCTTAATCTCGGGCAAAGAAGATGGTTGGAGCCGATAAAAGATTATGACCTTGGAATTCACTATCACGGGTAAAGCCAGCGTGGTAGCGGATGCTCACGAGTAGGAAGGCATCTTGCAACACGGTGTTAGTTCAAGAAAATCAACGAGTTGTATGAAGAACTAAAGCATCCGAATCTGAAATTGTTAGTCAAGGTCAGTATCAACACGGTGGAAGTCAACCAACCATACAAAGTCGATCGAGAAAAAAACTAGAAGGCGAAGACATCAAAGAAATCGGGAAGAACATGAGAAGAGGCAAAGCCCGAGTTTTTACGAAGGCAGGCGAGGGCCGCAGTATGGTTTGGCAACGCATCGTGTACCTAAACATTATGAAACCGGACAAGCGATTACGAAAGAAGCTCATGAATCACCTTACTCTATTCATCCGGGAGTACAAAGATGTACGAGGATCTGAAGGAAAAGTATTGGTGGGTTAGTATGAAGCGAGAGATCGTTGAGTTTGTTGCGTTGTGATGTATGTCGGCGTGTTAAGGCGAGAACATCGAGACCCTGCGGATTATTACAACCATTACCAATTCCCGAGTGGAAATGGGAGGAGATTGGTATGGATTTCATCACGGACTACCTAGGACCCAATCAGTTGTGATTCCATTTGGGTAATAATTGACCGATTAACAAAAGTGGCTCATTTTATTCGATCAAGACCACCTACGAAGCAATAAGTTAGCGAATTGTACATGGCTAGGATCGTCTGTCTACATGGTATACCCAAGAAAATTGTGTCAGCATGAGGTTCGCGATTCACTTCAAAATTTTGGCGAGTCTACATGAAGCTTTGGGAACCAGACTCAACTTCAAAGACAACATATCATCCCCAAGCAGATGGCGGACCGAGCGTGTAAATCGGGTCCTAGAAGACATGCTTGAGCTTGTGCTATAGATTATGGAAGAAATTTGGGATAAGAATTTGCCCTATCAGAATTTTCCTACAACAACGACTTTCAAGCCCGACTGCGGATGTCGCCATTGAAGCATTGTATGGTAGAAAGTGTAGAACCCTCTTCTTTGGGATCAAGTAGGAGAACACCAATTCTTTGGACGAGAATTGATAAAAGAAGGTGAAAGTAAGGTAAAAGCAATAAGAGAACGCGTCTGAAAGTAGCTCAAACCCGACAAAGAGTTATCTTAGATAATCGTCGGAGAGAACTATCCTTGAGATGGGAGATTTTGTCTATCTCGGGGTAACTCCACTCAGGAGTGAAGAGATTTCAGACTAAAGGAAAACTCGCACCTGTTTGTCGGACCTTATAAGATTTTGTCAAAGAGAGGTGAAGTTGCTTATCAATTGGAACTACAGACATCCTTGTCATTTATTCACAATGTCTTCCATGTATCGATTAAAGAAATGTCTCAGAGTACCAGAGAAGAAACAGCTCGAGAGCATCGATCTTGAGAAGATCTCACCTATGTGGAACAACCTATCAAGATTCTCGATGTGGCGAGCAGCGTCACGGAAGCAAAGTCATTCGTTCTTGTAAGGTTGATGGAGCAATCATTCGTAAGAAGAAGCTACAGGGAGCGAGAAGAAGTTTTGAGAGCCGAGTATCCCTACCTTTTTCTTGACCAAGTCTGAATCTCGGGTTGAGATTCCCTTTAAGAGGTAGGTTTGTAATGTTACCCAAAATTTCAATTTCAGTTAAAAATGAGACTTTATTAATTTTTGTGGATTTTACGGAATTTTAAAAGCTTTTCAATAAAGTATATTAAGGCTAAAAGAATTTATGTGCAAAAACTATTACCAACTAAAAGTTGGAATTATTTTATTTAAATCCAGAATGCCTCATAGAATTTATGTGAATTTTCTCAAAATTTTTGGACTTCATTTACTATTTTCTAAAGCCTATTTGAATTTCTGGAATTAAATCAATTGAAAAAGGTTTAAAAAACATACTCGCTTAAAGATCTTGGGCGAAGCCAAAGATCGTGGCGCATCTCGCCCGACTCTCCCAGCGAAATGCGGACCGTCCGATCAAAATCGGACGGCCAACAATCAATCCGCCCGCGCTCTCTCCTCCTGTCTCGTGTCGGTGGGGCCCGACCGTATGCTTCTTCCCCGCCCCTTTCTTCTCCGCAGCATCGCTCTCCTGCCGCCATTGATGCCGCACGCGGAGCTTCGTCTCCTCCGTGATTCCCTCCGCCTTAACCCCCGCATTTACGCGCATTAGCATCGCCAGTTAACGCCGCGTTCACCCCCGACATTACCCCCTTCTTAAACCCCGGTAACGCCCCCGCGCCTCTCGCCTCCGCCATTACCGCCGCACACGATCTCCACCTCCCGACCTCCCCCTCGCCTATAAAAGCCGCCCCCGGCTGCGCATTCTCTCCCACACTCCATTCCACCTACTCCCGAAGCTTTGCTCGCTCTCAATCGCCGGCATTTGAAGTTTCCCCGTTAGCGGCCGAAGCTCCATCTTCTTCGATTCCGGCGACAGCAAGCATTCTCCGGCCACCGCGACCGCACCATCAGCTTCAGCATACTCCGGCGATCCTGGTGCGCGCCTCGTCCTCGCCTGGAGATCCCCGGAGCACCTTCGCCGCCAACAACCGAACCACACCGCCGCCTCTCGCCGTCGCCGACCAACTTCCGACCACGCTCTCGCGTCGCCAGGTAGCGCACTCGACTCAGTGTATCCCCAACGCGTTTGCGCACCTCACCGGAGCTCGCCGCGCTCGCTTCGCTCTGCGCCATCGGTTCCGCGCCTCCCCTCTCGGCGCCGGCGTGGTTAGCCACATCGGCGCCACCTCACCCTACGGCGTGCGTGGCGTACGTGGATGCCGGTAGCCACGTACCAAAGACACAGTAGCTCCTTCACACTGTGCTGTGAGCCGAGTCCACCGTGGACTTGGAAAACACCGTGGACTCAGTCCATGACTGTTTGGGCCCACATGTCAGTCTCTGTGAACAGTATTGCTGACGTCAGCTGGCGCAATAAATAGATTTTCCTTTAGAAATTTAATTCGGGAAATTCTGAAATTCTGATTTTTGAATTAAAATTTGATTTAAACTTCCAGGAGCTCGTATTTCTTCATACAAACTCCGATTTAGGTGATTCAAATTTCTAAATTTGTATAAAATCAAGATCTAACTAACTAAACCAAAATTATTTAATTTGGAGTTAATTTGAATTTTCATTTGAATTTATTTGTGTTCATTTGAATTCTGTTTGAATTTGGAATATTTTCGCGTATAGATTTTGAAGACTCCGGAGAGCTTGACCCTATTGAAGAAGTAGAATACCAGGAATTTGAGCAAGGCAAGTTACACCATTGACCATTTTGCCCCAATATTTAAAATTATTTAATTCCTGTTTTAAATTATTATTGCATGCATAATTGTATTTAATTATTTTAAATTCCTGTTTTAAATATTTAATTATTCCAATTCCTTTGTATAGCCAAATTTGATTGTTGTATTACCAATTCCTTGCAACCTTAGTCAAAAGAATTTAAAAATAAATATATGCATAGCAAATGCTTAGACCATGAAATATTTGACTTTGGGAGAATTTAGCCAAAATTTCTTAAGTTGATAATAAACCTATGACATTGCTTTGTCATGGTGGATTTTTGCAAATGTCTTTGAAAATCTAAAATAAAAGAAAATGGTTTGTACTTGGGCAAACATGGACCGTTGGTGGGTGCAAGTTTATGCAGGCACTGCAGTTAGGGTCGAGACCTGTGGTTTTTATTGAAAGTTGCCCAAGTAGATTAAGGACCGGCCTTTGAGCCGCATCTTGCAAAAGCTCCACCGTACTACCACATGTTCTGTATGGGCAGAACCAGGCTTAATAATTTGTATTACCTCAGTATTATTTATGCCATTTTTGTTGTGTGGGTGTCGGTTAGACTTTATTCCCACTTGGCGCAAGAGGGGGTTTCCAGCAGGTGGTTAGCCTAATGGAAATGAAACCTTAGCGGGCATACTGGTATTGAGGTAAAGCATTGGAAACGCCTTGTGATAATTGCCTAGTCACACACCTAAGGAAGTGTGTATTGGCCGACATAACAGGCAAATTATCTCTTGTGGGTAAAGTTGTACAACCTCTGCAGAGTGTAAATCTATTCGAATAGCCGTGTCCACGGTCAAGGACATGCTGAGCAAAGCCACTCTAAGTTAGATTTGTTTTGGTTTTAAAATAACTTTGGACATGATTTGAGGATGGTTAATCCTTGTGGTAAATTTATGGGTAGCCTTGTGATAGGAGGTATCCATCACCATGTTTCATATGGAGGTTATCCACTATAAAATGATCAATCTTTAAATCGATTTTAGTTATGTAATAAAATGTGCCTTGAAACTTAGTATAACCATTTAAACCAAAAGGTGATTTATGCAAATAAACCCTACAACCTTCCTTTGAATAACTTATGCATGCATTCTAAATTACAGTATTGGGTGTAATTTGCGAGCACGGTTGTAGTGCTCACTCTTCTTGAATATTATTATTCAGAGAAGACGCTATCCGTAAAGGTGAGGAGGGGGCGATTAGGCGCGATCTCGAGACGATTACTGTGGCGTATCGTGTAGCTTACCTTTATTATTTGCTTCCGCTTAATGTTTTATTTGGCCTTGGCCCGATTGTAATAAACTCTATGCTTATTAATACACTTTGGATATGTTTGTGATAACATTTTTGTGATATGTACACCGGAAATCTGGACTAGTGTATGAACACGAGAATTCGGGATCCTTCGTTCCGGGTTCGACATGTATGCTCGATACCACTCTGCTCGGACCTGCATTTTCTAATCCGAATCCTCTGTGAAAACATCAGATATTCCTGGATCGATAGATAACACTCATAGACATATTGCTGAATTAATTTATACATGTTGTAAAACTATAACATTCATTAATTTAACACATCAGAGTTTACATAGACCACTTCAGGCCAAGTTTTACAATAAGGACCGAACATGCCAAACAATTACGTCACAAAAGTAGCGGAAGCGACAAAGGAAGCAAAAAGGGTGAGGGCACATTTCTTCGCAGGAAAGCGACTGAGGAAACATGTGTACATCCGATATTACCCGAAAACTTTGATAATATAGGATGCACATAAGTATCGGCGGAGTCAGCTAGACTGGGGCGAGACTAGAATGGCTAAAGATTAAACTACGCTTCAAAAAATCATGGGCCTTCCGACATCTGGTTCCTTGTAATAGTCGAAAGCTTCAGGATTTCCTGCTTCTGAGGGTTTGGGGAAAGAGCGAGGATGAACATAACTTCCGTGCTTGCGAGCTAACACACAAGATGCAATATATACATACAAGACTTAACAAGGATGGCTCGGGTTCCTTTATTTGCTAAAGCAACTTTTTCAATTATCATAATACAAATTCCTGTGAGTTAGCATTTAAAAAAAATTGTATTTTATTAAAGAGAGTAAGTGCAATATTAAATAACAATAGAGGTTCCCTCCATCGGAAACTCTACAAATGCTTAATTTGATTGGAGTTACCTCCACTCATTAACAACACTGGATACGACGATCCAGGAAAAATCAAACCTCAGGCTAGATGAGCTGACCTGGTTTTTATCTCCACCCACAAAGGATTTTGAAATAGAACTAACTCTAGTTAAGTCCTCATGGCCGCCTTTGAATGTAGGCGCAACTGTTTAAACAGTTTAGACTCTACAGAGGTTGTACACTGTACCCACAAGAGATAATCGTACTCGTTACCCCACATGATTCCGTAGTCATGTAGTTGAGCGATCATCACAGTAACTTTTCAAACTACCCCGCCCTTTTTGTCATCTCACCCATATGGGGTTACGTCCATACGTTGTGCGGGATGTTCCCCTCAGCGACTGGAGTAGTTGGACGCGTAGTCGAACTACCCCTCCGCGACTGGCAAACTTCACCTTTCATCGGTATTCCTTTCAAGCCAGTCGCAACACGCGTTTGCACATTCCCTCTCTCCCACCATGCGAGATGACATTCAGAGTTTGATAATATTACTAAGCCAAGTTGTACTTTACAGACTTGCGGTTGTACTTATTTTACACGGGAGGTCATGACAATCTTAAGTCCTTAATCCATCTGGGCGGTTCATACCACATACCAACCAATCTCGTGCACGACGACACCCACTAGTCTTTCCATCCGCCCAAATGTGGTACTAGCAAGTTGTTTAAGGTTTTGAGGAGAAAAACCAATTAACACAACACGCCAGTCATATACCCACAATGACTGCCCAAAACCACTTTCATGATTAAATAATGATGATCAGGACATTTATTGTCCCGGTACTTAAGTAAGACTAGCATGTCGCTTAAGTACAACCTATGTTAGTATTTACCACATATTACTAGGGTGACATGGAATGAGGGATTCAATTTATCAAAGGATAGATAATAATTAATTAAGCATCAAATGAGTGTTTAACTACCTTAAGCTTTGACATACATTTGATTACATAATTAAAGCATGCAATTTTGATATTTTAAATAAGTATAATTTGCATCAAATATAGGCTCAAAATGATCAAAGTATTGACTACTTTGGGTCAGTTATCGCATGCCTTGATCTTACTCAGGGCCTTCTCTGCGAGGTCTTGAATTCTTGGTTCAAGGTCTTTATCCGAATCTTGATCCTGCTCGAGTTGTTGCTCCTTCTGGACTCTAATACTTAATTATGTGATAACAAGCGAGAAAATTAATTAAGTCCAAAGAACTTCAAAAGACCAAATACATTCAAATAGCTTTAAATAAGTTTTGCGATGAACGAGCTTGAGAGAAAAGATTCAGTGAGGCGGGGATGGTTGACAAAGTCAAACGACCAACTGAGTAAAAGAGGCAAAAGCGTAGAGACTCTACCAGGGGGAAAATAAGGGGGAATCAAGGTCGAAGGAACTTTCACAGGGATACTCCACTTCGGATTTGGAAGATGGTAAGATTTTGTCGATCGGGTAACGACATAGCCTGACCTAATTTTAAAGACAAGAGCTTCTTTAAAATAAGGGATACTATTTGCTAAGGATTAACCAAAAGAGATTTGGGTACGAGTTTGACAAGTGAAGGGTAATATTAAAATTGACGATCACAGAGGGAGTCCAAGAATTACCACAGTTCTTTCTTGCAGTTGCCTGGGAATGGTGGTAATATTAATTATGATTAAAAACCACCAGTGGTTTAAAAGTCCAAAGAGAAAGGTCGAAGGACAGATATTGATCGGCAAGATTAGGGTACTGGATATTTTGCCGGGCTTAAAAGGAAATAAAACATTTTATCTTTGATGACTTTTGATCGGGGAAAAAAGGATGTGGTAAAGCAATATTTGGACCGAGGGACACTTGATAGGATTACAAGATTAATATACGCGTTTTCAAAGCAAGATATTGAGATCAACAAGTTAATCCCGAATAGCCTCCCAAAATATTTTTAGCAAATTGCAAATTAATTTCTTATACCATGATGCCTTTTACACAAAAGCGAAAAAGTTGAATAAATTAGTTTTAACAAATATTTCACATGATTGCAGAGGCGATTACGAAGGTCATTTGCATAACTTCAATTTTCAGATATTTTGCCAATTACGCTCTTAATCGACGGCTCTCAAATATTAGCAAAATGGATAATTTCAGCTAACTCTTGTCAATTGGATAGTCAACAATTAACAGCGGTTAACCGAATCGTCGAAAGTTCACAACACAATCATTAGAAAATAATCATTTTAGAATATTTTTGCCAATTGGAAAGCTGCTAATCTGCCGAGGTTAACAAAACATTTCATGATCAACACAAAGCAATTGCTGATTGCCAGCTCCTTAAATCTACCATCTCTTCGCTCTATTAATCCCAGATCGCACAGAGGCCCACCACTAGTCATTCACGAAGAGAGAGCTTCAACAAAGACAGCGCAATGTGCTGCGAGGCGCTCGGTGGCGGCGGCGAGCGGTGGCTGGAGGGGCAGCGGGGGCTAGTGAAATGGAATGCTGGGGACAGGAGGAGGCCAAGGGAAGTGGTGGCGGCGCCGGGGCAGCACTGCAGAGGAGGCGGCGGCGCGAGGGAGCTTCAGGCGTAGAGTCAAGTGGCGGCGTTGGCGACCGGAGATATGGGGAGGAAGGGGAGGAGCGCATGAGCACCGGGGCGGCGCGGGAAGGCTCACCATGTGCCATGTGGTCGGTGGGGGTGGGGAAGCGGGTCGGCGATGAGGCCAGGGAGGTCGGGAGCGCGACGGGCGGCGGGCTACAATGACGGGAGGAGACCGCGCCGAGGAAGCGTCGGAGGCGGCGGGGCGGAGCTTCTGGCAGCGCCGAATCGACCGGAGGAGCGCCGAATCGGCCGGAGAAGAAGGCGGTGGCACCGGGGCGACTCCGGCGTGGAGCAGCAGGGGGGAGAAGCGGCGTGGCGAGGAGGAAGACCGAGGGCGCTAGGCTTTTTATAACCGGGGGAGACGCGGAAAGCCGGTGGAGGCGGCGGGGACGGCGGGAACGGGGAAGCGTCGAGGCGATGGAAGCGGGCGATACGGATGGCGTGGGGAGGTGCGACGTCGGTGTAGAAGGGAATGAATCAACCGAGATGGCACTATTGATCTCAAGTGTTATATATATATATATGGATACAGGCGAGTGCGGGTGAGCGTGCTATGCGGATCGTGGGCGCAATGGATGCGCGGGAGGCGCTGGACGTTGCATGCACTGAAGACCCGGAGTTGCTTAACCGGTGGAGACGTGGTTCTGCTGACACCCCCCCGCAGTCTCGACGTCGTCTCCAGTGACGGTGAGGCTGTCCCTGAAATCGAAGAATAGCGTTGAGGGGAGTCCTTTGGTGAACACATCTGCAAGTTGGCGCGCACTGGGAACATGCGTGACACGAAGCTCTCCAATGGCAACCTTCTCCCAGACGAAATGAATGTCGAGCTCAATGTGCTTTGTTCGCCGGTGATGAACTGGGTTCTTGGACATGTAGACAGATGAAATATTGTCGCAGAAAGCCACGGTCGCCGTGGGAACCTTACAGAGCAGCTCGCCGAGTAGGTGACGAAGCCAGGAGCACTCGGAGACCGTGTTGGCGATGGCGCGGTACTCTGCCTCGGCACTCGACCTCGAAACTGTGGTTTGGCGTTTGGATGACCACGAGATGAGGGAGTCGCCGAGGAATACGCAGAATCCAGACGTAGATCTCCGTGTGTCAGGGCAGCCGGCCCAGTCCGCGTCGGAGTAAGCAGTAATTGTCGGTGTAGTCACGGCACGCAGCTGAACGCCGAGACCAGTGGTGCCGTTGACATACCTGAGAATGCGCTTCAACATCGTCTGGTGAACATCCCGCGGTGCGTGCATATGTAGGCAGACCTGCTGTACAGCGTACGCAATGTCTGGACGTGTGATCGTCAGATATTGCAGTGCGCCCGCGATGCTTCGGTAAGTGGTGGCGTCGTCGATGAGCTTCCCGTCGACAGCAGATGCCTTCGGTTTCGTGTCCGCAGGGGTGGCGACGGGGGTGCAGTTTGACATCCCGACGCGCTCCAGAAGGTCCTCGGCATATTGAGATTGAGAGAGGAAGAAGCCTTCTCTGGTGCGCCGAACGCTGATGCCGAGGAAGTGCCGGACGGGTCCCATGTCTTTCACGGCAAAAGCGTCGTGGAGCCGTGCGATGACATGGCGAAGGAGAGCGTCCGATGACACGGACAGGATCATGTCGTCGACGTACAGGAGAAGGAACGCCGTAGATCCGTTGCGGTGGTAGACAAAGAGGGAAGAGTCCGCCCTGGATTGAACGAAACCCAGACTGGTCACATGCCCGACAAAACGCTCGAACCACGCCCGTGGTGCCTGCCGGAGGCCATAGAGCGATTTGGACAGAAGGCAGACGTCATCGGGGCATTCAGGATCGATGAATCCAGTGGGCTGCTGGCTGTACACCCGTTCCTGAAGATTGCCGTGAAGGAAGGCATTGGAGACATCGAGTTGATGAGCCGGCCAGTTGTTCGTTGCCACGAGCGTGAGGACGGTGCAGATCGTGGCCGGCTTGACCACCGGCGAGAACGTCTCGCCAAAATCGACGCCTGGCCGTTGATGGAACCCACGAACGACCCAACGAGCTTTGTAGCGCTCAAGGGTGCCGTCGGGGGTTCAACTTGTGCTTGAAGACCCAATTTCCAGTGATGACACGAGCACCTGGCGGACGCGGGACGAGAGTCCATGTCTTGTTGGCTAGCAACGCATCGAACTCTAGTTTCATTGCAGCGTACCGGTTGGAGTCCTTGACGGCGGCGCGGACACTTCGAGGGATAGGCGAGAGAGTCGCAGACGCCGTCATGGCATACTTCGGGTTGGGCTTGTGGATGCCAGCGCGCGCTCGAGTCACCATCGGGTGACCCGCAGCTGCGGTGGCGGTCGACGTCGTGGTGGGCGAGGCCACGGGACTGTCCGCGGGCGCTGCCGCGGATGATGTAGATGGCTCGACCGCGGCGGTGGCCGCAGGCAGTTGTAGAGGTAGACGAGCCGGACGCGCCGTGCGAGCACGCGTTGGAATTGGCGTCAGCATGGGGGCGAGTCGTGGCGGTGACGTCGCCGAGAAGACGTGACGAGGCGCGGCGAGCACGGCTCCACGGGTCGGTGGAGGCGGTGTCATGTCACACTCCGCGGTTCGCGGCACTGTGACGGTGGGTGTGTTGCTGTTGCGGAAGGGGAAGATCGTATCGTCGAAAATAACATGCCGCGACGTGATCACCCGCTTTGTCTCGATGTTGTAGCAACGGTACCCACGATGATCCGTCGGATACCCGATGAAGACGCACGGGATGGAGCGCGCGGCGAGCTTGTGGCTTGAGGTGGCGATGGTGTTCGGGAAGCAACGACACCCAAACACACGAAGCTCGTCGTAGGAGGCGCGCGCGCCAAGAGCAAGCGATCGTCTGGCGTCGCGGCGAGCGCGGCGCAGCGGCGGCGTTGATCGATAGGTCGCCGTGGCGGCGCCTCGGCCGAGCGCCCGGTGGTCTGCTGCGTGAATTAGCATAGTACGCAAACAATCGTTAACAGTGCGAGAATACGCTCGGCTTTACCGTTTTGTTGCGATGTGTAGGGGCAAGAGAGACGGAGCTGAATGCCGAGAGTGGAGAGGAGGAGGCGCATGGCGGTGGAGTCATACTCTCGGCCATTGTCAGTCTGAAAAGCTAGAATTGGAAGACGGAATTGTGTATGGACATAGGAAATAAATGCTCGAATATTTGGAAGAACATCAAACTTATTACGAAGAGGAATTGTCCATAGATAGTGAGTGTAATCATCAATAAACACAACATAATATTTATAACCAGAATGGCTAAGAACAGGTGACGTCCAAACGTCTGAATGAACTAATTGGAATGGGAAAAAAGTCTGTGATGCAGAATTGCCGAATGGCAGACGAACATGTTTGCCCAAACGGCAAGAAGAACAGGAATGAGCAACAGATTTATTGCATTGAAAGGAAAAAGTTTGTAGAACTTGAGAAGTAACTTGATGTCCGGGGTGTCCCAGTCGCTGATGCCACAGGGAGATCGCGGAGGATGCAGTGAGGGCTTGATGATGTGGGAGACGGAGGGGGTAGAGGTCGCCACTGCTGTCACATCGGAGCATCTCCGTCCTGGAAGGAAGATCCTTGATAGAAAAACCAGAAGGGTCAAATTCGATGGAAATATTGTTGTCACGAGTGAGACGGCGAACCAAAATCAAATTCTTGATGAGCGAAGGCGAAACAAGAACTCCATTGAGCTGGAGCGGAGAGGTGGCAGTAGGAATGAAAGTTTGTGCTTGATGCGTGACCGGCATACGTGCACCATTGCCTACTGTGATGAGAGAAGAGGACGGTCGAAGGGTGGAGGGATTGAAGTTACCAGGTGAAGAAGACATGTGCGACGTCGTGCCGGTGTCGAGGTACCATTCAGACGCACTCGGCGGTTGGTGCGGAGCGCCGGCGGACTGGAGCGCAGCATAGAGAGCCCTGGTGTCGAAGGAGTTGTATGGGCCGCTCGGTGGTGCAGTCGGAAGGTGTGTGGCTGCCATCGCCTATTGGGGCTGGAACGGTGGTCGGGGACCCAGAACGCCGGCACCAGGGGCGCGGAAGGGCATGGGCCAGGCCTGCACCATGCCTTGCCACGGATTGTACCCCGCGGCCCACGGTGCGTTCTGGTTGTTGGATCGTGAGGACGCGCCGCCGTTGCCCCGGCCGCGCCGCCGGTTTGAACGGTTGTTGTGGGCGCCGCCGGTGTTGGAGCGATTGTTGGAGCGGGGCGCGGTGGAGGCCGAGGAACCATCGTTGGTGGTTGCGGAGGCAGATCCGGAGGAGCCTCTGAATCGCTCACCATGAGTTGCGGCGAGGGCCTGCCCTGCCTCGGCGTTGGTGTCGTTCTGGACGCTGAGTTCCTCCAGGATGAGAAAGGAGCGAGCGCTCATGAAAGTGTGCGGCGGGAACTTGGAGGTGATCACCGGTTTGACGTAGCGATAGCGGGGACTGAGGCCGCGGAGGAGATTGAGCACCTGGCTGGGCTCGGAGACGGGGGCCGATGTCGCGGAGCTGATCGGCGAGACGCTTCAGCTTGGTGCAGTAGTCGTTCATCGACATGTCGCCTTGCTGCATGGAGCGCAATTCAGCTTCCAGGTACACCGCGCGCTGCAGCTCGTTGTCGAGAAACAATCCCTCGATGGCGTGCCACAGTGAGAAGGCAGTGTTCCGCTCTCGGCGAACAATGTCGAAGACGCCCTTGGAGACGGTGGTGAGTATCCAGTTGACGACGCATGAATCAACCATGCGCCATTCACCATCGCGCTCCTCGGACGGGGTGGGCGAGCGAACGTGACCCTCGAGGCCGAACTTGCCGAGCGCCGAGTCGAAGAAACAGCGCCACTGGCCGTAGTTCCCTTCGTCGATGTCGAGGGTGACGGGGACATGGGACCGGATGGAAGCCGCCTGGAGGACAGTGGCGGGAGCTGGATCGACGGGAACGCCGTCGTCGGATGAGGAGTCAGAGTGGATGGAAGAAGGCGCCATTGGTGCGGAAGAGGTGGCGAATGGATTCTCAAAAGGAACCGTGAACTTTTGATACCATGTAGAAGGGAATGGATCAACCAAGATGGCACTATTGATCTCAAGTGTTACATATATATATGGATACAGGCGAGTGCGGGTGAGCGTGCTATGCGGATCGTGGGCGCAACGGATGCGCGGGAGGCGCTGGACGTTGCATGCACTGAAGACCCGGAGTTGCTTAACCGGTGGAGACGTGGTTCCGCTGACAGTCGGGTCCGGAGGAGGCGGGTCTAGGGAGGAGACCGGGCGCACGGGTGCGCAGGCTCCGGAGACGGAGCGAAGAGAGAGGGGGGTCCGGGCGGAGAAGAAGAAAGAAGGGGAGGAAAGCCAGGAGCGGCACGGGGAAGGGAAAGAGAAATAGGGGGTGAGTGCGGCGAGGAAAAGAAATTGGGCAGGGGATGGCTAGGCCGGGTAATCTGGCAGGGAAGTGGGTAGGGGAGAAAATAAGGTCGGCCCAAAGAAAAAAAAGAATAGGGCTGGGTCCAAGAAGAAAAGAATGTGTCCAAAATTTTAAAAATAAGAATTCAATTTAAAATTTGAATTTGAAAAATAAAGGAAGGTTTGAAACACAAACTCGGGCTTTGAAGGAGGTTGGAAAGTTTTGAAAATAAAGCAAAATTTGAAAAACGAGCGAAAATCAGAAATCAAAACAGATATTAATTACCGTCCGAAAACGGGACGTTACAGTAGGCACGTGATACTGAGAGTTTTTTTTTCCTTCGACATCTCAACAATTAGTCTCTCTGTGTTCGGTCTGATTACACTCCTACTGTCTAATCTCTTGTGTAGGGGTGCAAAAGAGGCAGATAATTTATATCCGATTGACCGACCGAAGGCTCGCGGAGCGAATACGAGATAGAGAAATGGGTAACCGATACTATTTGTATCCGACTCCGACTCTGAGAAAAAAATATAATAGGATATAAGATAAGCGATATCTGTCTATATCCACTCTGATTGCACTTGTATCCATTAGATCTACTACACCACGATTTCCGTGCAGGCGCCTCTTGCTATGGCCAAGCCGCCGGGGTCATTGTCTCGCCAGCATGGGCAGCGGTTGAAACAATTGTTCTGTCACTTGGCCTAGGCCTGTTTCCGTGGGCTATCGCCATGGTCGGTTTTGTTAAAGATATTGACGAACTTGTGCTAGCTGAACAAGATTTCTAAGATTTCCATGGCCGCTTGACGCTGAGGTATCTTTTTTTTTGAGACATATGCTAACGATTCTATTATTATCTCGGTCCAGTTAGTTAGTAGAACGGGGTGGTGTACTAATCAATCTGTATTCAAATCGTCCTCTTCTTACGTCCTGTGGAGAGAAATAAATCTTATCCTCTTCAGATGATATCATGATATATACGCTTAGGCTTGGACGTGCATGGGTTGTGGGGCGTGGGAAACGGGGGATCCCCTCGCCTGACATGCATGCGTTTTCGTAAACAGCCCGTAAGAAATGTTTCGTACGTATACCAGAACTTTTAGTATACATATTCGTGTGGAATTACCTTACATCATTGATCCCCCAGAATATGCCATGGCCTGCTCTTGTTTCCATCGTTAGACCGTCAGTAGGGCTGCATCTCAAGTGAGACGGATTTCCGTATTTGGGCACCATGAGCGAATCAAAAGTCAGCCTGTCAGCACGTTAATTAGTTGATCTCATGCATGGCACAAGCAAGATCAAGAACATCTCCATCCTTGCCAAAAGTGAGAGAAACTGCATCAAATGCTAAGCATATATTGTAGGCATGGCTGCTAATTAAGGTCAGAATGCTTGGCATCGAAGCTAAGTTTCACTGCTGGTGCTAACTCATTTAATGCTCCTACATAGAAAATAAATAAATAAATTATGTACCACTTAGCATCCATTGATGGTGCTAAAGGTTACAACAAAAATAAGTAACAATTGTAGCTCGGAGGCGGCGATGAATGACCCACTTTAACACAGAAACATCAACCGAAATCATAGGTGGGAAACATCAAACATAATAAACCCACTTACCCCACCCTTTTTCTGTAGACATTAACTGAGGGTAAAACTTAATCTAAATAAGAATTAACCCTAGCTCGAAGATGAACACCTAATCTAAAGCATTACTGCGGAAACGTGATTACATACCAGAGCTTGAAGATGTCATCTTGGCTCGGAAAGCCAGTCGGAAGTTGTAGCGATAGGTTGGTGGCGGCGGCGCCGTGGAAGCGACGGAGGTGTTCGGTCTTCATCCACCCTAGCGCCCGTGATAGATTGGATTTGTTAGGGTTTTCGTGGCCTATTCTCATACTAAGAAAAGCCTACCGAGTACTCTTTTTGATGTAGCGCTCAGTGAACAGGACCGATACCACAAGTTGGTTGTCCCCCGATCAGGGCGCAAGTGAGGACGTTGCCCCCCTTGAATCTAGGATACTGTTAGCCGAGATCAACCCAACATTCTCCTCTTTGATCGTAAGGCTAACATCATAAGCACATCCTTAATAAAATAGTATACCAAGGTAATGCGTCGCATGGACAATGAAGTGTCATACAACCCCAGTACCTATAGTGTACTATCCCATCTTTGAAATGGATATTCATTATACTTAATGGGAGTTGGTTTGTTTTTAAGGTCCTTTTATCCAGAATCAGAGGCTTTCCAATAGACCCATACTGGCAACATGATCACAAAAGATATTGGGTGGTAAGCCTTTAGTAAGCGGATCCGCAAGCAATGACTTAGTACTAATATGTTTGATACTAATGATTTGATCCTGGATTCTGTCTTTCACAACATGGTACTTAATGTCAATGTGTTTGGCAGCACCACTTGACTTATTGTTACTCGCATAAAAGACTGCGGGTTCGTTATCGCAGTACAAGGTGAGTGGTTTAGAGATACTTTCTACCACTCTAAGACCCAGAATAAAGTTCTTAAGCTATACAGCCTGCCCGGTGGCCTCATACTCAGCTTGCATCGTTGAAGATGCCGTAAGGGTTTGTTTGGAGCTTTTCCACGAGATAGCTCCTCCAGCGAGTGTGAAGATATAACCTGACGTGGATTTCTTAGTATAAACACATCCCGTAAAATCTGAATCTGAATAACCAATAACTTCAAAGTTATCAGAATTCTTATATATGAGATGCTTAGTAGCTTGCATATAACGCATGACTTTCTTAATGGCCTTCCAGTGGTCTGGTCCTGGATTTGATTGATATCTGCCAAATATTCCAGTTACAAAAGCTAACTTAGGGTGCGTGCTTACTTGAGCATACATAATGCTTCCAACAGCAGAAGCATAAGGAAACGACTTCATCTGATCAGTTTCATATTAGTTCCTTGGACATTGAAATGTCCCAAACTTATCGCCCTTAACAATAGGAGCAGGCGAGCCAGAGCACTTATGCATATTGTATCTCTTCAGTACTTTGTCAATGTATGCCTTTTGTGATAAACCTAATATTGCTTTGGACCTATCTCGGTGAATTTCAATGCCAAGAACATAAGTGGCATCACCAAGATCCTTCATATCAAAATTAGATGAAAGAAATCTATTGGTCTCAAACAACATATCCTTATCACTGCTGGCCAATAAGATGTTATCCACATAAAACATTAAGATGGTGAATTTACTCCCCTTGAACTTAACATATATGCAGTTATCAACTTCATTTTCCTTAAATCCAAAATTCCTTATGACCTTATCGAATTTGAGGTACCACTGCCTCGACGCTTGTTTTAAGCCATAAATAGATTTCTTAAGTCGACATCCCATATGCTCCTTGCCCTCCACGACAAAACCTTCCGGTTGAGCCATGAAAACGTTTTCTTACAAGTGGTCATTAAGAAATGTCGTCTTAACATCCATCTGATGTAACTCTAAATCATAATGAGCTACAAGTATCATAACGATTCTGAATGAATTCTTAGTTGAGACAGGAGAAAATGTGTCATTATAATCAATCTCCTCTCTTTGTGAGAAGCCTTTTGCTACGAGTCTTGCTTTGAACCATTCGATATTTCCCTTAGAGTCATGCTTGGTTTTGTAGACCCATTTACAGCCTACTGTTTTGACCCCGTTAGAAATTTCTACTAAGTCTCATACATTATTAGTACTCATAGACTTTTGTTCATCTTTCATGGCATCATGCCACTTAGAAGAATGTTCACTCATCATGGCCTCCTTATAACAGGTGGGATCATCTACCTTCCGTATATCATTAATATCCTCATTCATATAAACAACATAATCATTTGGGATGACAGATCTTCTTTCCCGCTGTGATCTTCTGATAGGTTCATTAGTTATTGCAGGAGTTTGCTGAGGCGCAGGAGACTGCTGAGGCTCATCATTAGGTGCAACATTAGGAATTTCAGAGATCTCAATAGTGGGTATCCAACAAAATAGCAACTTACTGTCTTAAAATCCCCCCACCCCTCTCCCCCCATTGAATCTCAAATAGCCGAGATCAAACCAACATTTTCTTCTCTAACGATCGATGGAACAATGAAACGTCGAAGCCAGATAGAGAGAGAAATATCTCCTATGCTGCGTGGTTAATATCTCCGGATGGCGCCGACGTGTGGTACAGGTTTCGCTGCCGTTAAAATCCTAGTACTCTCTCCTCTCCAAGTGGATCCCAACCTCCCGTCTCTCGCACGTACTACACAAACTGCGCGCGACGCATACACAAAAGCGGAGAGTATGGTGACGATGGAGTGCTGCTACTGGAGGAACGCCATTCCAAACATGGCGCCAGCTTCTCGCTGCGTCCTTCTCCAGCCCGCCGGAGCCGGAGCTCGTCGGCGTCTCCTCCTCCCCGCGCAGGCGTTGTGGGGGACGGAGAGGCGGAGGCGGAGGCGGCGGCTCGTGAGCTTGGAGGCGCCGCCTCGGTGCCACAAGATGTATGTTCCTGGTAATTGTACATGCATTTTTGCCTTAATCTTAATTGCTGTGTGTCTCGACGGGAAAACAATTGGTCACTTTTGTAGCAACACCATGTATAACTATCGATCAGCTGTGTCGTTGCAGTAGTTTATTATTACAACTAACATATGCTGTTATTAATAAAGATAGATAGTGTGCCTGATTGCTTTGCACCAGTTTTTGCATTTAAAAGTGTGCTGTAATTTGGCGATTTACTGAATTGGTTGGGTTCAGAATATATCTTGCTAAAAAATTTCATTATGGAACAAAAAAATGCAATTTTTTTTTTGCCAATTCTCTACAGCATAGATAAGTAGTATGATCCAATGTTTTCATCACAGTAGCGTACTTAATGACCTATCAATTAGGAGTGTCAAACAAGATTGAATTAATTCAGTTAACTTTTGTAGTATTATTGAGTTACATGTACCAACCAATTCACCTAAAAATTTAAACTGATGAGAAAATGTGAACAATATATTTCAACACCTTTTCTCACGTCTAGGTTCCATTAGACCTAAGACGTGGACACGAAGCAGACCACAATTATTTTTTATCAATATTGTGTTCGCCAAGTCTTAAACTTAGTACCTATTGACTCTAATGCTATATTGAGTTGCATGCATCGATTAATTCACCCACAAACTTAAGCTGATGAGAAAAATTACACGGTATACTTCATTCAATACGTGTGAATTGTGATGTGGACTGAACTATTGTGTGTTTCAGGCTTTGGAGAGGGTTCACCAGAGAAAAAGGCGGCAAAGAATCTGCAGCACTTCTTTAATTACGTGGCTGTCAGGGTTGTACTCGCACAACTTCAGGTTGCCTGACTTCTTGCCATCGATTCTTCTCACTGCTTTATGAAGCTTTATTGAAAATCCTAAATTCAGTAAAAGCAACGCAGTAATATCACTTTTTTTAACACCGTATTATTGTGTATGTCCTTGCTCTTGGTATGTGCACACTCTGCTCTGAACTTTTCTTTTTTGGAGAACTGTCTGCTCTGAACTTTGTAGGGCGTATATGGATCTATGGACTATAATACTGTGTGATACCTGAATTTTTCTTTTTGAGGGACCTGATGTTTTGGTAATGGTCTAATAGCTGTTTCTTTCTTTGTCTTCTTTTCCTTCGATAAAGAGTTACAATCGAGAAGCGTATGGTGAGCTCATGGAGTTCGTTAGCCGCAACTCCCTGAACGACGCTGATAGTTTCTGCAAAAAGTTGATCCGCGAGTCGCCAAGGCACAAGGCATTGGGTAACCTTGCTTATCCTACATGGCATTTTGCATATCACTGAACTATAGTGTAACATGATAAATTTACAATGCCTGTTTTTATGATCAGAACTTAGGCAAAGACCGAATCCGAAGTTCTGAACTCAGTATCCTATTCTTTCATGTAGTCATGTAGTATTGCAGAGTTGGTTCTCTTTTTCCTTTTCACTTGGATTTGTCATTTTACCATTTCTCATGACTAACATTACTGTTGGACAAATTTACTGACATCTCTTTTTTCACCATGGAAACAGCTATGAGGATTTTGGAGGTAAGCACTGAGAACAATTAGGAATGCCATCTTCTGAACTTAGCTTTTCACTCTGTTTTCTCTGGGATTTACCCATTCAACTGCAACTGCAGGTTCGGTCAGCCTATGTCAAGACTGATTTCGAGTGGGACAACCTGAAAAAGTTATCTTTCAAGGTTGGTTTACTCTTCTCTACGATGTACCTGCTATCCATAATTTGAATATTGTACAAATTAATACCATCCACATTTTTTTGGCTTCAATTTAATAAATGGGTACTGAAAGACTGTTTATTCTTGTTTATCATTGCCTCCCATGGTGTGCAGATGGTTGATGAGGCCAACACAAAGCTCATGAGGGATTATGTCTTGGAGACCAGTCACATCGAAGACGACAAGCGATGATTTTCCAAGTCTCATCACGACATCTTCCATCCATGCATGACACACCAATCTGATTGTGTAATCATTCTTATAGATGGCTTGTATACAAGGTGTGTAAATAAGACATGCTGAAGCTGAAGCATCTGCAACGCCTGAAAGTACAGACACTGTTACAGAACTGGTCTGCAAGACTGCAAGTGGGGTGTACATGGAACATGGTATATATAGATGGTCAACATTACTTCAATAGTAACTCTGCATGCACTCTGCATGCATGTGCAGATGACAGATGATTGAACAGTCCATGCACGATCGTGTTCAGTTATAATCTGCAGTTCTGCACCATGTTGTTCTCTCAATCATCCGCACCACACGTGGGCAACTACCACACCATGAGGCAACTGAAGATTTGCAGCAACATCATGATCATTTCATAGTACTAGTAATTTTCTGTTTGAGAAGATTGGATTGGCCTTTACTTCAGAATTATAAGGTATTTTTGTGTCGGACATCCTTAGCTATTTAGAATTCGTTGTTTCATATAATGTTTTCAATTCATTAAATACCTCCCATTCCCCATAACCATTTAACCTAGAACAACATGAGCTTACTAAGAGACATCCTTAGCTTGAAAAACAAGAACAACATGAGCTTACTAAGCTTATCCAACGGTGAATCATTCACTGAATTTACTTTTAAATTAGTTGAGAATTTCATACTACCTAAAACTAGTGTTTTGCTTGTGCTCAGATTGGAAGATTCAATAATGAGCGGAGATGAAGGATATGAGGTTGTTCTTGAAGAAAGGTCATCACAATGGAGGAGAAGCTCGTGGGAGACAAGCAAGGAAGAGAAGTCCAAGAATCCAAGTCAAATTCGAAACTTCCACAAGCCCAACCAAATTCAAATTCGGAATCAACTCATAATTCAATTCGGATTCGGAATCAGCCTCAAATTCGGATTCGGAATCAGCAGGACAGTCCGGATTAAAACGGCCATAACTTTTACAAACGGAGTCCGATTCGAGTGTTCTTGGGCTTGTTGGAAAGCTAACTTCAAGCCCGATCCAACGGATCCTCCTCACTCCGAAATTCCTTCTGGATCAAAAGATATGATCGAATCAATGTGACGGTTGTAAAATCAGAGTTTCCTTTTCTGTTTTGGAATGTGTCGGAATTGGAGTAGGACTCCAAATCCGAATTAGAATAGGAGTAGGGCCTCTTGGCCAGCCATGAGGAGGAGTAGGAGCACTATATATAGAGGTAGACCCCATTGTAACCTCGGACCACGTTTAATATATTTTCAAAGCTTTTGCTTGATTCTCTGTTGTGCTTATAGCCAAAGCAGAGGGAATTGGGCATTGAGAACAAGGGTCGTTCTTGCTTTTCCATTGGGAATTGAGGTTCGACGATCTTCGCTTGTGGTCGCGAGGATCCAATCAAGTGTGTGTTTGGGCGAATTTTCCATAGAGTTGCAAGTCCGTGCATTGGCGCGGGGGATCAGCTGGTGGTTCGTCAGGGTACACAAGTTATCGAGAGGTTCTACGTCGAGAAGATCGGGCACCCCGCATCAGGTGGTATCAGAGCTCCGTTGACTCGGTAGGATCTTTATCCAGTTATCTATTTTTTTCCTATACACGAAAAAGCCATACAAAAAAATTCTTTCAGCCGTAGTATTTAATTTGTTATTCTAGTGAGTTTTGTTAAGTTTTTGTCCATTAGAATCAAGTTTAGTTTGCTGATCTTGAATTCTTTTGCGTTGCTTTTATTTGAGCCTAGTTTGATTTTTTTGTCGTGTTTATAAAAAAAACACCAAAAAAAAGTGAGTAACCAATTTATCCTTTGTGAACCTTTCAATCCTTTGCGAATACTTTGAACCTATTGAAGACTAGCTAAATCGTTGCTTAGGGCTGCATATTAATATTTGTGTTCTTGCAATTGTTCAAAGATCAAAAGGTGGGAAAGAATTTTTGCTCATTTTTGGTAGAACAAGAATTTTGGCAATAGTTCAAAAAAAGAAGGAAAAAGAGAAGAAAAAAAAAGAAAGAAGAGAAAAGAAAGAGAGAAAGAGAAAGAAAAAGGAAAAGGAAGCGCATAGCAGAACCATAAACTTGAGCGAAAATCCCCACTCATTCTTGATTCAATTGTTAGAATATCAATATTTTTGCAATCTTGTGCCCTAGTTTCATTATTTGCAACTAGCTAGCGTCTTTCTATAACTTGTGCAATCTGAGCTATTTTGTTCTTCACTTATATCTTACATAGCTCATTCCTTGATTGCACTAAAGTTCCAATATCTTTGCGTGTGAGTTGTTTTGATTTTCACTTATATCTTTGTGATCGGCAACTAGGCATTGAATTCTAGTTTGGATATTTACTTAGCCTTACAATACCTAGAATTTTCAAATTAAGTAGGTATCCATACCAAACTCCACAAAACACCCGTTGTCATGCTTTGACTTGCACTTGAAATTCGCTCACACATCACCTTGTGGTTTCTGCTGCCCTGAAGTGTAAGTATTGTTGATCTTAATTCCTTTCGGAACGGTAAAGAAACTTCACCTTGTTAGGATTGTGAGTTGAGTGACCTCTACATATCCACATACACCTACATACATATTCTTTGCTTTGCTTGCTAACAATGGCGGATCGCGAGTATCGTATCTTCCCTTCTATGGTAGTAATGATCCGGAGGAGTATCTTGAGTGGGTACAAGACATGGAGTTCGAGCTTGAATCCCATAAGTTCGAATCGAAGCCAAGGAAGTGAGTGGCCACTTTGTTTTTACGGACTATGCCTTTAGTTGGTGGCAACAACTAGGTGGAAAACGATTTATTACATCTTGGGTGCATTTAAAAGCATCATGAGAAGAGAATTTGTTCCATCCTATTATGGCGGGAACTACTACGACACGTGGAGAGCATTAAACAAGGATGCAAAGTTGTCAAAGATTACTATATTGAGTTGAATCATGCAATGCGCCGTGCCAATATCACTAGTCCATATCAAGAAAAGACATACTTCAAAGCGGGCTTGAATTATCGGATCGTTCTTTGCACTTCAAGATGAATATTTTCGTAGTCTGCAAGATCTTGTGAAATTTGCTATGAAGGCGAAAAGAGACTTAAACACATTCAAGCACATCAATTAAATCTGCTTGGCTCTTTAGTTCTAATTCATCCACCGGTGTGTCACTTGAGAAGAAGATCGAGCATGATAATTTTTCTTCGACCGAGGTGATGAGTAGTCTTTGCCCGTCACAACCCGCAACACGTGAGGAGGTCGTGGTTGGTGGTAGTTGTGCCCTTGCTTGGCCTACGGTCTTACAAGGATGAGATGTATCAAAACCCATGTGAGAATGAGAGCCACATAGCCAAATTGAGTGAGAGTGATAAAAGAGTGAGTGTGTGAGTCCACCATACGCGAGGTTGAGAGCATCCCAATTGAGAGTGTGAGAGATACACCAAAAGAAAAGGAGAGATAGATGATAGGATAAATAAGATTATTTTTGAACCTAACAACTTACCCTCTATTTCTAGTGTTTTATCCCACATTCTGCAGGTGGACCAAGCAAATAAGGAGTTGGAGATTCAAGAGCCCTCACCATTGGAAGAGAAAGATAAAGAGCTAACCATGGATGGAGAGGAATACACGAAGATCAAGGTAACACTATTTGTCTTGAATTGGTCGTTTATGAAAACAAGGTGCGTAAAGCGAGAACTCCATTATTCATTTGATGATTCCACGTTCTAAATTTGATATGCTTAATTTGCATAATGTGAAATTGATTACTCAAAAGAAGTTCTTAGTAGAATACACATTAATAATTCTTTGTGTTATATCATATTCGATAGTCCTAAACATGTATCTAGTGTGATTAAGAAGGTTCTTGAAATTTCACACTTAAGATCACTAGTAAATAGCTACATACACACATATAAATTCAATTTGATTGGTGATGTTGGTGTAGACAACATGTTTCAAGTTTATCAAATATACATTACCTATGATAATCTTGTTGATTTACAATCACATGTTTTGCATAAACCATTTATTGAGCAATGTCATGATATCTTTAAGATGGGTTTAAAAACAAGTGTCTATTGTTTAGAATGCAACATGATGCCTACTTGTTTATCTCTTAAATGTATAACTAATCGAGTAACGCAGATTAAATCATGGAATGGTATCAATTGGTTTTCACCGACTTTAGTTGATTTTGATGTTGTGAAGGTTAAATTTTATCATATTAGTCGGTTGGGCAATTTGAAATATGATTTTGAGCTATCGAATGTGCGAGAACAACAAGAAGAATACAATAATTGATTCATACATATACCATGCATATCGTTGTTTTCTTCGTCTAGCACATTTTCAGCTATCAAAAGCCGAGGGCGGCTTTTTGAAGAAAGGGAGGATGATGCGGACATCCTTAGCTACGTTGTTTCATATAATGTTTTCAATTCATTAAATACCTCAGAACAACATGAGCTTACTAAGAGAGTTGAAAAACAAGAGAAGCTTATCCAACGGTGAATCATTCTCACCGAATTTACTTTTAAATTAGTTGAGAATTTCATACTACCTAAAACTAGTGTTTTGCTTGTGCTCAGATTGGAAGATTCAATAATGAACGGAGATGAAGGATATGAGGTTGTTCTTGAAGAAAGGTCATCACAATGGAGGAGAAGCTCGTGGGAGACAAGCAAGGAAGAGAAGTCCAAGAATCCAAGTCAAATTCGAAACTTCCACAAGCCCAACCAAATTCAAATTCGGAATCAACTCATAATTCAATTCGGATTCGGAATCAGCCTCAAATTCGGATTCGGAATCAGCAGGACAGTCCGGATTAAAACGGTCATAACTTTTACAAACGGAGTCCGATTCGAGTGTTCTTGGGCTTGTTGGAAAGCTAACTTCAAGCCCGATCCAACGGATCCTCCCTCACTCCGAAATTCCTTCTGGATCAAAAGATATGATCGAATCAATGTGACGGTTGTAAAATCAGAGTTTCCTTTTCTGTTTTGGAATGTGTCGGAATTGGAGTAGGACTCCAAATCCGAATTAGAATAGGAGTAGGGCCTCTTGGCCAGCCATGAGGAGGAGTAGGAGCACTATATATAGAGGGGTAGACCCCCATTGTAACCTCAGACCACGTTTAATATATTTTCAAAGCTTTTGCTTGATTCTCCTGTTGTGCTTATAGCCAAAACAGAGGGAATTGGGCATTGAGAACAAGGGGTCGTTCTTGCTTTTCCGCTGGGAATTGAGGTTCGACGATCTTCGCTTGTGGTCGCGAGGATCCAATCAAGTGTGTGTTTGGGCGAATTTTCCATAGAGTTGCAAGTCCGTGCATTGGCGCGGGGGATCAGCTGGTGGTTCGTCAGGGTACACAAGTTATCGAGAGGTTCTACGTCGAGAAGATCGGGCACCCCGCATCAGGTGGTATCAGAGCTCCGTTGACTCGGTAGGATCTTTATCCAGTTATCTATTTTTTCCTATACACGAAAAAGCCATACAAAAAAATTCTTTCAGCCGTAGTATTTAATTTGTTATTCTAGTGAGTTTTGTTAAGTTTTTGTCCATTAGAATCAAGTTTAGTTTGCTGATCTTGAATTCTTTTGCGTTGCTTTTATTTGAGCCTAGTTTGATTTTTTTGTCGTGTTTATAAAAAAACACCAAAAAAAAAGTGAGTAACCAATTTATCCTTTGTGAACCTTTCAATCCTTTGCGAATACTTTGAACCTATTGAAGACTAGCTAAATCGTTGCTTAGGGCTGCATATTAATATTTGTGTTCTTGCAATTGTTCAAAGATCAAAAGGTGGGAAAGAATTTTTGCTCATTTTTGGTAGAACAAGAATTTTGGCAATAGTTCAAAAAAAGAAGGAAAAAGAAGAAAAAAAAAAGAAAGAAGAGAAAAAGAAAAGAGAAAAGAGAAAAGAGAAAAGGAAAAAGAAAGCGCATAGCCGAACCATAAACTTGAGCGAAAATCCCCACTCATTCTTGATTCAATTGTTAGAATATCAATATTTTGTGCAATCTTGTGCCCTAGTTTCATTATTTGCAACTAGCTAGCGTCTTTCTATAACTTGTGCAATCCGAGCTATTTTGTTCTTCACTTATATCTTACATAGCTCATTCCTTGATTGCACTAAAGTTCCAATATCTTTGCGTGTGAGTTGTTTTGATTTTCACTTATATCTTTGTGATCGGCAACTAGGCATTGAATTCTAGTTTGGATATTTACTTAGCCTTACAATACCTAGAATTTTCAAATTAAGTAGGTATCCATACCAAACTCCACAAAACACCCGTTGTCATGCTTTGACTTGCTCTTGAAATTCGCTCACACATCACCTTGTGGTTCCTGCATACAAGTGTAAGTATTGTTGATCTTAATTCCTTTCTAACGGTAAAGAAACTTCACCTTGTTAGGATTGTGAGTTGAGTGACCTCTACATATCCACATACACCTACATACATATTCTTTGCTTTGCTGCTAACAATGGCAGATCGCGAGTATACGTATCTTCCCTTCTATGGTAGTAATGATCCAGAGGAGTATCTTGAGTGGGTACAAGACATGGAGTTCGAGCTTGAATCCCATAAGTTCGAATCAGAAGCCAAGGAAGTGAGAGTGGCCACTTTGTTTTTACGGACTATGCCTTTAGTTGGTGGCAACAACTAGGTGGAAAACGATTTATTACATCTTGGGTCATTTAAAAGCATCATGAGAAGAGAATTTGTTCCATCCTATTATGGCGGGAACTACTACGACACGTGGAGAGCATTAAACAAGGATGCAAAGTTGTCAAAGATTACTATATTGAGTTGAATCATGCAATGCGCCGTGCCAATATCACTAGTCCATATCAAGAAAAGACATACTTCAAAGCAGGCTTGAATTATCAGATCGTTGCTTTGCACTTCAAGATGAATATTTTCGTAGTCTGCAAGATCTTGTGAAATTTGCTATGAAGGCAGAAAAGAGACTTAAACACATTCAAGCACATCAATTAAATCTGCGCCGGCTCTTTAGTTCTAATTCATCCACTGGTGTGTCACTTGAGAAGAAGATCGAGCATCGAATTTTTCTTCGACCGAGGTGATGAGTAGTCTTGCCCGTCACAACCCGCAACACGTGAGGAGGTCGTGGTTGGTGGTAGTTGTGCCCTTGCCGCCTACGGTCTTACAAGGATGAGATGTATCAAAACCCATGTGAGAATGAGAGCCACATAGCCAAATTGAGTGAGAGTGATAAAAGAGTGAGTGTGTGAGTCCACCATACGCGAGGTTGAGAGCATCCCAATTGAGAGTGTGAGAGATACACCAAAAGAAAAGGGAGAGATAGATGATAGGATAAATAAGATTATTTTTGAACCTAACAACTTACCCTCTATTTCTAGTGTTGTATCCCACATTCTGCAGGTGGACCAAGCAAATAAGGAGTTGGAGATTCAAGAGCCCTCACCATTGGAAGAGAAAGATAAAGAGCTAACCATGGATGGAGAGGAATACACGAAGATCAAGGTAACACTATTTGTCTTGAATTGGTCGTTTATGAAAACAAGGTGCGTAAAGCGAGAACTCCATTATTCATTTGATGATTCCACGTTCTAAATTTGATATGCTTAATTTGCATAATGTGAAATTGATTACTCAAAAGAAGTTCTTAGTAGAATACACATTAATAATTCTTTGTGTTATATCATATTCGATAGTCCTAAACATGTATCTAGTGTGATTAAGAAGGTTCTTGAAATTTCACACTTAAGATCACTAGTAAATAGCTACATACACACATATAAATTCAATTTGATTGGTGATGTTGGTGTAGACAACATGTTTCAAGTTTATCAAATATACATTACCTATGATAATCTTGTTGATTTACAATCACATGTTTTGCAAAACCATTTATTGAGCAATGTCATGATATCTTTAAGATGGGTTTAAAAACAAGTGTCTATTGTTTAGAATGCAACATGATGCCTACTTGTTTATCTCTTAAATGTATAACTAATCAGAGTAACGCAGTTAAATCATGGAATGGTATCAATTGGTTTTCACCGACTTTAGTTGATTTTGATGTTGTGAAGGTTAAATTTTATCATATTAGTCAGTTGGGCAATTTGAAATATGATTTTGAGCTATCGAATGTGCAGAACAACAAGAAGAATACAATAATTGATTCATACATATACCATGCATATACGTTGTTTTCTTCGTCTAGCACATTTTCAGGCTATCAAAAGCCGAGGACGGCTTTTTTTGAAGAAAGGGAGGATGATGCGGACATCCTTAGCTACGTTGTTTCATATAATGTTTTCAATTCATTAAATACCTCAGAACAACATGAGCTTACTAAGAGAGTTGAAAAACAAGAGAAGCTTATCCAACAGGTGAATCTGCTCACCGAATTTACTTTTAAATTAGTTGAGAATTTCATACTACCTAAAACTAGTGTTTTGCTTGTGCTCGATTGGAAGATTCAATAATGAACGGAGATGAAGGATATGAGGTTGTTCTTGAAGAAAGGTCATCACAATGGAGGAGAAGCTCGTGGGAGACAAGCAAGGGAAGAGAAGTCCAAGAATCCAAGTCAAATTCGAAACTTCCACAAGCCCAACCAAATTCAAATTCGGAATCAACTCATAATTCAATTCGGATTCGGAATCAGCCTCAAATTCGGATTCGGAATCAGCAGGACAGTCCGGATTAAAACGGCCATAACTTTTACAAACGGAGTCCGATTCGAGTGTTCTTGGGCTTGTTGGAAAGCTAACTTCAAGCCCGATCCAACGGATCCTCCCTCACTCCGAAATTCCTTCTGGATCAAAAGATATGATCGAATCAATGTGACGGTTGTAAAATCAGAGTTTCCTTTTCTGTTTTGGAATGTGTCGGAATTGGAGTAGGACTCCAAATCCGAATTAGAATAGGAGTAGGGCCTCTTGGCCAGCCATGAGGAGGAGTAGGAGCACTATATATAGAGGGTAGACCCCATTGTAACCTCGGACCACGCTTAATATATTTTCAAAGCTTTTGCTTGATTCTCCTGTTGTGCTTATAGCCAAAACAGAGGGAATTGGGCATTGAGAACAAGGGGTCGTTCTTGCTTTTCCGCTGGGAATTGAGGGTTCGACGATCTTCGCTTGTGGTCAGCGAGGATCCAATCAAGTGTGTGTTTGGGCGAATTTTCCATAGAGTTGCAAGTCCGTGCATTGGCGCGGGGGATCAGCTGGTGGTTCGTCAGGGTACACAAGTTATCGAGAGGTTCTACGTCGAGAAGATCGGGCACCCCGCATCAGGTGGTATCAGAGCTCCGTTGACTCGGTAGGATCTTTATCCAGTTATCTATTTTTTTCCTATACACGAAAAAGCCATACAAAAAAATTTCAAATAGTAGTATTTAATTTGTTATTCTAGTGAGTTTTGTTAAGTTTTTGTCCATTAGAATCAAGTTTAGTTTGCTGATCTTGAATTCTTTTGTGTTGCTTTTATTTGAGCCTAGTTTGATTTTTTTTGTCGTGTTTATAAAAAAACACCAAAAAAAAGTGAGTAACCAATTTATCCTTTGTGAACCTTTCAATCCTTTGCGAATACTTTGAACCTATTGAAGACTAGCTAAATCGTTGCTTAGGGTTGCATATTAATATTTGTGTTCTTGCAATTGTTCAAAGATCAAAAGGTGGGAAAGAATTTTTGCTCATTTTTGGTAGAACAAGAATTTTGGCAATAGTTCAAAAAAAAGAAGGAAAAAGAGAAGAAAAAAAAGAAAGAAGAGAAAAAGAAAAGAGAAAAGAGAAAAGAGAAAAGGAAAAAGGAAGCGCATAGCCGAACCATAAACTTGAGCGAAAATCCCCACTCATTCTTGATTCAATTGTTAGAATATCAATATTTTTTGCAATCTTGTGCCCTAGTTTCATTATTTGCAACTAGCTAGCGTCTTTCTATAACTTGTGCAATACGAGCTATTTTGTTCTTCACTTATATCTTACATAGCTCATTCCTTGATTGCACTAAAGTTCCAATATCTTTGCGTGTGAGTTGTTTTGATTTTCACTTATATCTTTGTGATCGGCAACTAGGCATTGAATTCTAGTTGGATATTTACTTAGCCTTACAATACCTAGATTTTTCAAATTAAGTAGGTATCCATACCAAACTCCACAAAACACCCGTTGTCATGCTTTGACTTGCTCTTGAAATTCGCCACACATCACCTTGTGGTTCCTACACGCTCAAGTGTAAGTATTGTTGATCTTAATTCCTTTCGGAACGGTAAAGAAACTTCACCTTGTTAGGATTGTGAGTTGAGTGACCTCTACATATCCACATACACCTACATACATATTCTTTGCTTTGCTGCTAACAATGGCAGATCACGAGTATACGTATCTTCCCTTCTATGGTAGTAATGATCCGAGGAGTATCTTGAGTGGGTACAAGACATGGAGTTCGAGCTTGAATCCCATAAGTTCAATCGAAGCCAAGGAAGTGAGAGTGGCCACTTTGTTTTTTACGGACTATGCCTTTAGTTGGTGGCAACAACTAGGTGGAAAACGATTTATTACATCTTGGGTCCTGCTTAAAAGCATCATGAGAAGAGAATTTGTTCCATCCTATTATGAGCGGAACTACTACGACACGTGGAGAGCATTAAACAAGGATGCAAAGTTGTCAAAGATTACTATATTGAGTTGAATCATGCAATGCGCCGTGCCAATATCACTAGTCCATATCAAGAAAAGACATACTTCAAAGCAGCTTGAATTATCGATCGTTGTCGCACTTCAAGATGAATATTTTCGTAGTCCGCAAGATCTTGTGAAATTTGCTATGAAGGCGTAAAAGAGACTTAAACACATTCAAGCACATCAATTAAATCTGCTACGCTCTTTAGTTCTAATTCATCCACCGTGTGTCACTTGAGAAGAAGATCGAGCATCGAATTTTTCTTCGACCGAGGTGATGAGTAGTGCTGCCCGTCACAACCCGCAACACGTGAGGAGGTCGTGGTTGGTGGTAGTTGTGCCCTTGCCGCCTACGGTCTTACAAGGATGAGATGTATCAAAACCCATGTGAGAATGAGAGCCACATAGCCAAATTGAGTGAGAGTGATAAAAGAGTGAGTGTGTGAGTCCACCATACGCGAGGTTGAGAGCATCCCAATTGAGAGTGTGAGAGATACACCAAAAGAAAAGGAGAGATAGATGATAGGATAAATAAGATTATTTTTGAACCTAACAACTTACCCTCTATTTCTAGTGTTGTATCCCACATTCTGCAGGTGGACCAAGCAAATAAGGAGTTGGAGATTCAAGAGCCCTCACCATTGGAAGAGAAAGATAAAGAGCTAACCATGGATGGAGAGGGAATACCAAGATCAAGGTAACACTATTTGTACCGAATTGGTCGTTTATGAAAACAAGGTGCGTAAACCGAGAACTCCATTATTCATTTGATGATTCCACGCTCTAAATTTGATATGCTTAATTTGCATAATGTGAAATTGATTACTCAAAAGAAGTTCTTAGTAGAATACACATTAATAATTCTTTGTGTTATATCATATTCGATAGTCCTAAACATGTATCTAGTGTGATTAAGAAGGTTCTTGAAATTTCACACTTAAGATCACTAGTAAATAGCTACATACACACATATAAATTCAATTTGATTGGTGATGTTGGTGTAGACAACATGTTTCAAGTTTATCAAATATACATTACCTATGATAATCTTGTTGATTTACAATCACATGTTTTATGCAAACCATTTATTGAGCAATGTCATGATATCTTTAAGATGGGTTTAAAAACAAGTGTCTATTGTTTAGAATGCAACATGATGCCTACTTGTTTATCTCTTAAATGTATAACTAATCGAGTAACGCAGCTTAAATCATGGAATGGTATCAATTGGTTTTCACCGACTTTAGTTGATTTTGATGTTGTGAAGGTTAAATTTTATCATATTAGTCAGGTTGGGCAATTTGAAATATGATTTTGAGCTATCGAATGTGCGTAACAACAAGAAGAATACAATAATTGATTCATACATATACCATGCATATACGTTGTTTTCTTCGCCTAGCACATTTTCAGTTATCAAAAGCCGAGGACGGCTTTTTTGAAGAAAGGGAGGATGATGCGACATCCTTAGCTACGTTGTTTCATATAATATTTTCAATTCATTAAATACCTCGTAACAACATGAGCTTACTAAGAGAGTTGAAAACAAGAGAAGCTTATCCAACAGTGAATCTGCTTCACTGAATTTACTTTTAAATTAGTTGAGAATTTCATACTACCTAAAACTAGTGTTTTGCTTGTGCTCGATTGGAAGATTCAATAATGAACGGAGATGAAGGATATGAGGTTGTTCTTGAAGAAAGGTCATCACAATGGAGGAGAAGCTCGTGGGAGACAAGCAAGGAAGAGAAGTCCAAGAATCCAAGTCAAATTCGAAACTTCCACAAGCCCAACCAAATTCAAATTCGAATCAACTCATAATTCAATTCGGATTCGGAATCAGCCTCAAATTCGGATTCGGAATCAGCAGGACAGTCCGGATTAAAACGGCCATAACTTTTACAAACGGAGTCCGATTCGAGTGTTCTTGGGCTTGTTGGAAAGCTAACTTCAAGCCCGATCCAACGGATCCTCCTCACTCCGAAATTCCTTCTGGATCAAAAGATATGATCGAATCAATGTGACGGTTGTAAAATCAGAGTTTCCTTTTCTGTTTTGAATGTGTCGGAATTGGAGTAGGACTCCAAATCCGAATTAGAATAGGAGTAGGGCCTCTTGGCCAGCCATGAGGAGGAGTAGGAGCACTATATATAGAGGGTAGACCCCATTGTAACCTCGCACCACGCTTAATATATTTTCAAAGCTTTTGCTTGATTCTCCCAGCTTATAGCCAAAACAGAGGGAATTGGGCATTGAGAACAAGGGTCGTTTTGCTTTTCCGCTGGAATTGAGGGTTCGACGATCTTCGCCAGGTCACGAGGATCCAATCAAGTGTGTGTTTGGGCGAATTTTCCATAGAGTTGCAAGTCCGTGCATTGGCGCGGGGATCACCGTGGTTCGTCAGTACACAAGTTATCGAGAGGTTCTACGTCGAGAAGATCGGGCACCCGCATCGTGGTATCGAGCTCCGCTGACTCGGTAGGATCTTTATCCAGCTTATCTATTTTTTTCCTATACACGAAAAAGCCATACAAAAAAAAAATTCAAATTGTAGTATTTAATTTGTTATTCTAGTGAGTTTTGTTAAGTTTTTGTCCATTAGAATCAAGTTTAGTTTGTTGATCTTGAATTCTTTTGCGTTGCTTTTATTTGAGTTTAGTTTGATTTTTTTGTCGTGTTTATAAAAAAACACCAAAAAAAGTGAGTAACCAATTTATCCTTTGTGAACCTTTCAATCCTTTGCGAATACTTTGAACCTATTGAAGACTAGCTAAATCGTTGCTTAGGGTCGCATATTAATATTTGTGTTCTTGCAATTGTTCAAAGATCAAAAGGTGGGAAAGAATTTTTGCTCATTTTGGTAGAACAAGAATTTTGGCAATAGTTCAAAAAAAGAAGGAAAAGAGAAGAAAAAAAAAAAAGAAGAGAAAAGAAAAGAGAAAAGAGAAAAGAGAAAAGGAAAAGGAAGCGCATAGCCAACCATAAACTTGAGCGAAAATCCCCACTCATTCTTGATTCAATTGTTAGAATATCAATATTTTTGCAATCTTGTGCCCTAGTTTCATTATTTGCAACTAGCTAGCGTTTTCTATAACTTGTGCAATACGAGCTATTTTGTTCTTCACTTATATCTTACATAGCTCATTCCTTGATTGCACTAAAGTTCCAATATCTTTGCGTGTGAGTTGTTTTGATTTTCACTTATATCTTTGTGATCGGCAACTAGGCATTGAATTCTAGTTTGATATTTACTTAGCCTTACAATACCTAGAATTTTCAAATTAAGTAGGTATCCATACCAAACTCCACAAAACACCCGTTGTCATGCTTTGACTTGCACTTGAAATTCGCCACACATCACCTTGTGGTTTCTGCCGCCTCAAGTGTAAGTATTGTTGATCTTAATTCCTTTCTAACGGTAAAGAAACTTCACCTTGTTAGGATTGTGAGTTGAGTGACCTCTACATATCCACATACACCTACATATATATTCTTTGCTTTGTCGCTAACAATGGCGGATCGCGAGTATAATGATCTTCCCTTCTATGGTAGTAATGATCCGAGGAGTATCTTGAGTGGGTACAAGACATGGAGTTCGAGCTTTGAATCCCATAAGTTCAATCGAAGCCAAGGAAGTGAGAGTGGCCACTTTGTTTTTACGGACTATGCCTTTAGTTGGTGGCAACAACTAGGTGGAAAACGATTTATTACATCTTGGGTCCGCTTTAAAAGCATCATGAGAAGAGAATTTGTTCCATCCTATTATGAGCGGAACTACTACGACACGTGGAGAGCATTAAACAAGGATGCAAAGTTGTCAAAGATTACTATATTGAGTTGAATCATGCAATGCGCCGTACAATATCACTAGTCCATATCAAGAAAAGACATACTTCAAAGCAGCTTGAATTATCGATCGTTGTCGCACTTCAAGATGAATATTTTCGTAGTCCGCAAGATCTTGTGAAATTTGCTATGAAGGCGTAAAAGAGACTTAAACACATTCAAGCACATCAATTAAATCTGCGCGGCTCTTTAGTTCTAATTCATCCACCGTGTGTCACTTGAGAAGAAGATCGAGCATCGAATTTTTCTTCGACCGAGGTGATGAGTAGTGCTGCCTCGTCACAACCCGCAACACGTGAGGAGGTCGTGGTTGGTGGTAGTTGTGCCCTTGCTGCCTACGGTCTTACAAGGATGAGATGTATCAAAACCCATGTGAGAATGAGAGCCACATAGCCAAATTGAGTGAGAGTGATAAAAGAGTGAGTCGTGTGAGTCCACCATACGCGAGGTTGAGAGCATCCCAATTGAGAGTGTGAGAGATACACCAAAAGAAAAGGAGAGATAGATGATAGGATAAATAAGATTATTTTTGAACCTAACAACTTACCCTCTATTTCTAGTGTTGTATCCCACATTCTGCAGGTGGACCAAGCAAATAAGGAGTTGGAGATTCAAGAGCCCTCACCATTGGAAGAGAAAGATAAAGAGCTAACCATGGATGGAGAGGGAATACCAAGATCAAGGTAACACTATTTGTACTTGAATTGGTCGCTTATGAAAACAAGGTGCGAAACCGAGAACTCCATTATTCATTTGATGATTCCACGCTCTAAATTTGATATGCTTAATTTGCATAATGTGAAATTGATTACTCAAAAGAAGTTCTTAGTAGAATACACATTAATAATTCTTTGTGTTATATCATATTCGATAGTCCTAAACATGTATCTAGTGTGATTAAGAAGGTTCTTGAAATTTCACACTTAAGATCACTAGTAAATAGCTACATACACACATATAAATTCAATTTGATTGGTGATGTTGGTGTAGACAACATGTTTCAAGTTTATCAAATATACATTACCTATGATAATCTTGTTGATTTACAATCACATGTTTTATGCAAACCATTTATTGAGCAATGTCATGATATCTTTAAGATGGGTTTAAAAACAAGTGTCTATTGTTTAGAATGCAACATGATGCCTACTTGTTTATCTCTTAAATGTATAACTAATCGAGTAACGCAGCTTAAATCATGGAATGGTATCAATTGGTTTTCACCGACTTTAGTTGATTTTGATGTTGTGAAGGTTAAATTTTATCATATTAGTCATTGGGCAATTTGAAATATGATTTTGAGCTATCGAATGTGCGTAACAACAAGAAGAATACAATAATTGATTCATACATATACCATGCATATACGTTGTTTTCTTCGCCTAGCACATTTTCAGTTATCAAAAGCCGAGGACGGCTTTTTTGAAGAAAGGGAGGATGATGCGACATCCTTAGCTACGTTGTTTCATATAATATTTTCAATTCATTAAATACCTCGTAACAACATGAGCTTACTAAGAGAGTTGAAAACAAGAGAAGCTTATCCAACAGTGAATCTGTTCACCGAATTTACTTTTAAATTAGTTGAGAATTTCATACTACCTAAAACTAGTGTTTTGCTTGTGCTCGATTGGAAGATTCAATAATAAACGGAGATGAAGGATATGAGGTTGTTCTTGAAGAAAGGTCATCACAATGGAGGAGAAGCTCGTGGAGACAAGCAAGGGAAGAGAAGTCCAAGAATCCAAGTCAAATTCGAAACTTCCACAAGCCCAACCAAATTCAAATTCGAATCAACTCATAATTCAATTCGGATTCGGAATCAGCCTCAAATTCGGATTCGGAATCAGCAGGACAGTCCGGATTAAAACGGCCATAACTTTTACAAACGGAGTCCGATTCGAGTGTTCTTGGGCTTGTTGGAAAGCTAACTTCAAGCCCGATCCAACGGATCCTCCTCACTCCGAAATTCCTTCTGGATCAAAAGATATGATCGAATCAATGTGACGGTTGTAAAATCAGAGTTTCCTTTTCTGTTTTGAATGTGTCGAATTGGAGTAGGACTCCAAATCCGAATTAGAATAGGAGTAGGGCCTCTTGGCCAGCCATGAGGAGGAGTAGGAGCACTATATATAGAGGGTAGACCCCATTGTAACCTCGCACCACGCTTAATATATTTTCAAAGCTTTTGCTTGATTCTCCTGTGCTTATAGCCAAAACAGAGGGAATTGGGCATTGAGAACAAGGGTCGTTTTTGCTTTTCCGCTGGAATTGAGGGTTCGACGATCTTCGCCAGGTCACGAGGATCCAATCAAGTGTGTGTTTGGGCGAATTTTCCATAGAGTTGCAAGTCCGTGCATTGGCGCGGGGGATCAGCTGGTGGTTCGTCAGGGTACACAAGTTATCGACAGGTCCTACGTCGAGAAGATCGGGCACCCCGCATCACTGTCCCTCAAGGCGTCGGCCCTTTCGTGCTCCCGATGCTGCTCTGCTTCTCCCCTTCGACGCCGCCTGCAGCCTCAACGCCACTCTGCTTTTCTCTACTTCGTCGCCAACTCCGCAACCGTCGCCGCCGCAGCCCGACGCCGCTCGCTTTCTCCTCGCCGTCGTCGGCTCCAAGAACCGTCGCTGCAGCCCCGACGCCGCTCTGCTTCTCCCTGCTTCGTCGCCAGCTTAGGCCGCCCCTGCTTCCCCGAGTCCCCAACAACGGCCAATTCCCCTTCTCCCCGTCGCCAGCTCCGGCCACCCCCTGCTATGTCGGCAGCCCCGATTCCCCTTCTCCCCGTCGCCGATTTGAACTTGCTTCGGTGAGTTGTTTGTTTTCCTCTTGAAGATACACTACTATTGTTGATGTCATGCTGCTGCTTGTGCATACTGCATAGTATCAGTATGTTAATGTCATGCATCAATATTTCGCCTTCATCAGTATGTCATGCTGCTGCTATTGTAACCTATCTGTATGTAAAGCCAACTGAAATACAAGTATCATTTCTCCAGAAAATCACTCCTTTGGATGTCTAAAATAGAGAATACATAATATCTTTTCATAAGCCTTTAATTTGATTTTGTTATATAACTTAAGTTGAACCACTCCTATGTTGGCTAATGGCTACTTCACGTTGGATTGTTAGTTGTACTCTGTCTTTTAAGTTTCTATGTTTGAACGTGGCTACTTTTTGTTGATTGTTATCATTTGTTAATTATTTGATAGTTGTTATAATGTTAAGTACTTAGGAGTTTGTTGTTGCTTAATTACTTTCATTGTAATAATTAAGTCTACATGTTACATTGTTACTTACATTTACTAATCAAGTTTATTCTATTCACAGGTTAAAGGAATTCTGAATTTTTGGTATTAATATGAAGTTATTAAGTTATGATTTATGAAGAACTGAAGACGCCAGGAGCCGAGGATTATCTTTGATGTACATATTCCTAGTTTATAATTTACATTTTACACTTTTTGTTTGACAAGCACGTAGAAAAAAAAATTACATTATATATATATACATACATACATACAGACCTATCCGTATCCGATACATATAGTGTCCGGCGCCGTACGCAGTCTATCACTATCAGTGTGCAGAATGAGAAGCTGCAGATTCCAATCAATTCCAGATCTACCAATGTTGGATACCAGGATAGCTATTCCTACGCATATGTGCCTTTTTAAAAATGCATTGCAAAAAAAATTGTTATAAAAAACTTACTCTGTTTCGAACGAATTTACAGACACACGCTGGATTGGAGTATAAAAATCCTACAATTAAACATGCAGCTTACAGTGCCGGCCTATGCAGCCATGCGACCTACGTCTCTCTCTTCTCTTACAAATTAACCACCCTCACCTCTATTTGCTAAAACCTGTCTACCAATATTAACACTGCAAACAGTCAAACAAAATCAGCCTAAAAATCCTCCTAGATCCTAACCTTTTTCGTGTTTAATTGCTCTTAATTTGTGATCGCCGTTTCGCTGTGCGAAGACGCCGACCATGGGCACGGCGTTGTATGTGCACGCCTCCGTCTGCACGTAGTTGGCGCGCCTGTCCCTAAACCGGTCGCGGTGGTCCGGGTTCGCCCCGCCCCCGGCGGAACCAGTCGTCGTACCCCTGCACGCACCCGATGAACCGGCCGTCGGCGCGGTGGGAGTGAGAAACGATGGACGCGCCCCGGTGGTGCACCAGCCTCGGGAACCGCGGGCTGTACCCGACCATGTAGCTCACGCCATCCGGGTTCGCGCCGAGGGCATAGTCGGCCTGCGCGCGCGGCAGGGCTAGCAGATCCTCGGCGCGCGCCGGCCTGTCGGGGGCACTGTAGCACCGGCGGTTCTTGCCCGATGGCGCCAGTTATGTAGCTGGAGTACACGGTGAGGAGGAAGGCGACGTTGGTCACGTACTGCATATTGTTCCACTAGAATATGTTAAAAATTAATCTAGACTTATAAGTATAGGGTGTTAGAATTCTGATACAATCAGCATCGGATCAATTTAGTTTATTTTCTTTGTTAGGTTTTCTATATTTAGTTTTAGTTTTCTAATGTAAGTCCGAGTAAGTTTTCTACTAAGAAACGAATTGGATCAAAAAATCCAAGTGTTTAGCCTATATAAAGGCACCTATGGTCTTATAATTTAAACAACAAGAGCAATAGAGCAAGAGAAAATCAGAAAAGCCGTTGTTGTTCCGGTAGCACAATTTTTTTTTGCGTTATTGTGTTCGCGTTCGAGGGTTCCATTGCGTTCGCGTGTGTTCGTCTTCGGTTTGGACAAACAATTGGTATCAGAGCAAGGTGTGAGGAGGTGAGGTGCGAGGAGAAGCTGTGCGGCGCGGACGGGCAACGCGTGTCTCAGTCGGGCGACGACGGCTCTCGGCGGTTGCGGCACTACGCCTCGGGCGCACGAGGTGTAGCGCTGTAATACCCCGGAAAGGGATCGGTAATTAGAGATTCAGTCGGAGGAGAAAAATGCAAAGAAAGGAATAGAAATTCTGAGAAAAATAGGGGGTTTTTCACTTTTATTCGACAACCTGGGCCGCGGGCCGCAGCCCAGGGGGAAGCCCATGTGTTTGGCCGGCCATAAGGGGGGAACCCCACCCCCCAAAACCCTAGCCCCACTCCTCTTTTCACCTTTCCCCCACTTGGAGCCGCCACTTCCACCTTCCCCTGCGCCAGCGCTTTTGTTCATCAGATTTGGGTAAGTTCCGTATATTTTCTGATCTTCTCACCTCTTAGAAAGTTATAGCCCTTGGTCTTAGCTTTCTTTTGGCACCGAGATCATCTGATTTGGAGTTACGGTTTAGGAGATATGGTAGTTTTACCGCGACTGTCTAGGGGAGCTGACGTGATTTGGCAGATTTTCTTGTCGGGCCATTATGATTTACTTAGAGGCCGAATCTGGTATTGTCGTCTTCTAGAGTTTTGTTCCTGATGTCGTTATCTTTCTTTTGGCACTGAGATCACTTGATTCCACCTTACGGTTTAGGAGATATGAATTTTTAATTGCGCACTGTCCTGTCTGCCTGAGAAGTTGGAACTGTCGGTTTGCCCCTCGGTTTTGATCTAGTTAGAGTCAGATTCAGAACTTCCACCCAACTAGGTTTTTGTAGCCCTTGAAAGTATCTTTCTGAGTTGATAAAGATCATCTCAATTGGATCTGTAGAGTAAAAGTTATGCCGTGTTCTTTACTGCTGTGCTGTATTCTGGACAGATGTCTGTCAGTTGTTTTCAACGGTTGTTTAGACCACTGGTTTGGCCGAATCAAAGAACCCCACCAACTAGAGTTTCGTAGCCTGTTACGTTAAGAGTATTTGAGCACTGGTTTCAAGTCATTCGAAGTTATAGATATTTAATTATGATTTTTCTCGTACTGCTGATCAGAAGGGCCGATATTGGCTGATTAGTTAATTCGTCATTTTGAGTTTTTGGTTATGTTGATTAGATAGAGGGTTATGGTAAAACGCTTGTAGCCACATCATGTCTTGTTATTCTTATTTTGAATAAATATTTGTGTAGGCGGTGGGGCAGGGAGTGGAGAAATTCCGTCGTTGCCTCCTAACTCGCCACAAATAAGTAAAAGCAAGTACATGGTAGAGTGGTGAACAATGGGTTGTTCACCATGATCATTGTTATTACTTATCATGCTATTTATTATGCTTTTGTTCAGCTTATTCTTATACATGATATTGATGACCTTGAGTGAATGAGATTATGATAATGAGATTATGATATTGAGATAATGAGGAGGAGATATTGAGTTAATGAGATGGACTATGTTGATGAATAAATAAAGATGTCGCATCATTTACATTCATCATGACAGAGGTTGCATGAGCCAGGTCGGTGAGAAAGTCATGTAACTATTCCGGTGAGGTCGGTGAGAAAGATACATGACTAGTCCGGAGAGCTCTAGATAAAATCCTACTTTGGTGGGGACTTCACGGGAGTGAAGGATAGAGTGTGTCATCGACGGGTGAACACTCCGCTATACCGGTATCAGCTGATGAGATGCATATGAGCATGAGCGTGTTGGTGCATTCGCATATCTAAGTAAATTGTTAAATTGTGCAACTTTACCTATATGGAATATGGCTTGTTTGTTTGAGAATGACAATGGCATTAACTAAATAGATGATGATGATAACTTTAATTATGGTTAATAATGTAGCACCCCAGCCCAACACTGAGCCTAGAATGCCACCACACTACTCTTCAAAACAATAATTATCGACACACTATAAAATTTCAGCAAGAAACCAATGATAAACAATTCCATGGATCACAAAAGAACATGCATAAATATGGTTCAAATGATAATAAATAATCAATGGGAATTATAACCAGGTAAATAATCCAAAGTAGCAACACCAAATGAATCCAAGTTAATAAAGCAAATAGTCTAGTCCAAAAGATGTCTTAAACATTATTCAATAACTAACATGTCCAAGAATAAACCAATGTTGAATGAAAAGATTATTATGACGAATGATCATGTGATGTCCATGTGCTCTACTCGCTCTCAATTACGGCCTCCTCGAAGATCACCTAAAGACAACAATAGAGCAAGGGTGAGTCCACGACTCAGCAAACACATCGATATACAACGAACAATAATAAATCATCAGCATTCAATAACTTCATTATCATCACAGCACTTCCATTAATATTCTCATCAATTAATCTCATGTATCAATGCAAATCTATTCTACATGTCCACATGCACTTCTTTCACAGATATCGGTAGATAGCGTGAGTGAATGCTCGCGACAACATTCACTCTCAAGCCCGCTCCTCCAAAGGATCGGGACCTCCTCCACTCCCGTGGAGTTGTGATCATTCATGATCACCTTCTCTTATGCAAAGATGCTTATGAATGCAAACATGCAAACTCCATCATAAACATCATATCCAACTTTCCATCATGCTTATCAACAAAGATATAAACATACCAATTCATTGTTTGCAATTAAACCAAATAAAAGCACAACAATAATGGTAATAGAAGATAAAGAAAACAGTGATCGATCATTGATCGCTGTCTACCATGCACTTGCCTTTACTAGTTGCGACGCACAATTTGATTAGAAGACGGCAACAAGCACGACGCCTCTCCTATATTAAATACACAAGCTTCAATACAGGCTATAGCAACAAGAATAGCAATCAAACAACATCGCTCCTACACGTCCCCAAATATACCACGTTACTCCAGTACCGAAAAGTTACCCATTGCTGTCCGGTTACTAAAAAGAGTGTAACTTTTGACTCGAAAGTCCGATCACCACAAACCACCCCATTCTGGATTCTTTATAAAATTATCCACATTTTCTTAGATTACACATACTTCTAATTAAATCATCTAACCCTCCGTATTTAGCCCAGAAAGCCGATCTGTCCGCTTCGGAACAGCAGTCTTACTAAATTCATAACTTTTGATTTACTCAACCAAAATGCGCGTTCTCAGATTCTACAGAACCATTGGACAATTATCTACAACTTTCATGTAGATCAAAAACTCTAATTAGGCTATTTACTATTTTTAATTTACAGTCTACCAAAACAGCGCCGAAAGACGACAACCGTAAAAACAGCGGTCTTCCGAAAATCATAACTCAATTTCTACTTGTCCGATCGACATGATAAAATATGCTATAGAAAGATATCGAAATTATCTACAATTAACTAGTAGATAGTATTTCCAAAATTCGTCGTTAAGGTACCCGAATAAACCGTACAACGGACAGCAGGTTAACCAAATTCAATAATCGGCCTCTCTAAATAATCTCAGTTATAATCTCTAATTACCATAGCCAAACAGAGAGAACATGTATCAAACCTCCACGCGACGACGTCGACGCACACGCGGCAGCAGCAGTTGCAACCCTCGCTCGGCTCGGCTGCGACTCGGCGCGATGGCGGCAAAACGGCAAGAAGAAGAATCTTCAGCAAAGACAAAGCAATTACAAGCAACCACAGATCAGCGGCAAGAAGAAGAATCGGTTGCAGCAGATTAAGGCACGCAACGCAACGCAACGCAACTTCCAGCGCAGCGGCTTCGGCCGGTGGGAGATCGGCAAAGCGCCTTGATTCGGCAAGACAGCGCAAAGAAAGCGATTCAAGACAAGCGCAATGCGGGAGGCGCTTGGCTACGCCACGCGCGCAAGCAATGCACAGAAAAAAAACAGCGATGGCCGGCAGCTGGCGGTCAAAGCTTTCAAATGCTCCACGCGCAATTTGCAGCAGCAGCCGGCAACGAGCGCAGGTCTTCGGTAGTAGAGCAACTCGGTTGATCCAGCGGCAGCAGAGAAAACGCAGCCGCAACGCAACAAAGACTACCCACGCCGCAATGCAGCAGTGCTCAGCGCCAATGTACCACGCTGCGGAGACTTGGTCAAGCAAGAAAGCGATTGGCGGCGCAGTTTTCTTTTCTTGGCTACAGGCGACGGTAAAAGGAACCGGCGGCTAGGGTGGGAAGAAAAACTACTAGGGTTTTCTAGAAAATCCAAGATCTATTTATATAGCTCAGAAAAAATTCCGAAAATTCTATTTTTATATACTAATTAATTTAATTGCACACAGGCCCTTAAAACGTTTTTATGAATACTATTCGATTAATTACGCTCCGACCCTTAAAACGCTTTTATCAATATTAATATTATTTCAGAGTATTACATTCTACCCCCCTTAACGGAATTCGACCCCGAATTCTACATCGCCGTTCTACTCAAAGAAAAACTGCACAACTGAAATTAAACAACAAAACAACACGTACCCGACGTGAACAACTCCGGGTATTGCTCGCGCATGCGAGACTCCAACTCCCAAGTCGCTTCTCTGGATGACAAGGCCCACAAAGACCTTGACGTATACCAACGTCTTGTGCCTCAGCACTCGCTCCGACCTCTCTAAAATGCGCGCCGGACGCGACTCAACTGTGAGGTCTTGCTCAATAGTCAACGGCTCTAAAGAAATCTTATGCTCTGGATCTCTCAAAAACTTTCTCAGCATCGAGACGTGAAACACATTATGAACTCCACGCATGGACTCAGGCAGATCCAAGCGGTAAGCTAACTTCCCAATTCTTGCAATAATCGGGAACAGTCCAACGTATCTCGGGCTAAGCTTCCCTTTGGTACCGAACCGAACAATACCTTTAGTGGGAGACACTCTCAAGAGCACCTGGTCACCCACCGCAAACTCCAAGTCACGCCTCCTCAAATCAACATAACTTTTCTGTCTGCTCTGAGCTGCTAACAAATTCTGCCTCACCATGGCCACACGCTCAACGGTCTTTTGAATCCAATCCGGACCCAACACTGCCTTCTCTCCAACTGCATCCCAACAAAGTGGCGATCTGCACTTCCGCCCATAGAGAACCTCAAATGGCGCGGCTCTAATACTGGAATGGTAACTATTATTATAAGCAAACTCTGCAAGTGGCAACTGGTCCTCCCAACTACCCTTCCAAGACAAGACACAAGATCGCAACATGTCCTCCAAAGTCTGAATAGTCCGCTCGATCGCCCATCATGCTCTGGGTGAAACAGACTAAGGCGAGTGTGTGCCCAATGCACTCTGCAAACTCTCCCGTAACTTGGAGACAAACTTGGCCCCTCGCTGTAAATGATGGTCTTTGGCACACCATGCGCCTCACTATCTCACGCACATAAATAGGAGCTAGATCACTCATTGAATTTGTCGTGCGGATAGGAATAAAGTGTGCGACTTGTCAAACGATCCACCACTACCCAAATCGCATCCTTCCTCGCGCGAACGAGGTAACGCCACCACAAAGTCCATAGAGATATCATCCCAAGGCCACTGGGTACCTCCAAAGGTCGCAACAACCTGCAGACGCTTGTGCTCACCTTCACTTGTCGACACACACCACAAGAAGCCACATAATTAGCAATGTCCACTTTCATTCTTTTCCACCAAAAATTCTGCTTTCAAATCTCGATACATCTTAGTCTCACCAGATGAACGATTACGGAGTGCGATGTGCCTCCCTCAAAATATCATCCTTGACCTCCGCCTTTTGTGGCACACAAAGACGGCCTTTAAACCTCAAAGTACCAGAATCATCCATACTAAAATCACCCTCTTTACCCTCATCCAGACGCTTCCTAACCTCCTGTAATAACCGGTCACTCACAGTGCTTCTCGACTTGATGCGAATAGTGACTCAAGAATCAACTGTGTCTCAACATGGGTAGTGCCGGCATAACAATAGGATATACCCATGCGATCAAAATCAGTAATGAGGCAATCTAGAGTAGCAGGAGTCGCCTTACGACTAAGAGCATCTGCAACAACATTGGCCTTGCCTGGATGATACTGAATAGTAAGATCATAATCCTTGATCAACTCCAACCACCTCCTTTGCCTCAAATTCAGATCCTTCTGAGTGAAGATATACTTGAGACTCTTGTGATCTGTGAAAATATCACAAGGCTCGCCGTATAGATAATGCCTCCAAATCTTGAGAGCAAAAACAACCGCAGCCAACTCCAAATCATGAGTGGGATAATTCTGCTCGTGCTTCTTTAATTGTCTCGACGCATAAGCAATCACCTTACCGTCTTGCATGAGAACACAGCCAAGACCCACTCGAGACGATCTGAAAAGATCGTGAACCGCTTCCGGCTCGGAAGAGTGAGAATAGGAGAGGTCACCAACTGTCCTTCAAAATGCGTAAATCGCGCCACACTCATCGGTCCACCGAATCTCACACCTTTCTCGAGTAAGTGAGACATCGGCTTGGCAATGATAGAGAAATCCTGCACAAAACGCCGATAATAACCAGCCAAACCCAAGAAACTCCTCACCTCCTTCACACTAGTCGGCCTCTTCCAATCCACCACTGTGGAGACCTTGCTAGGATCAACAGCAATACCCTGAGGGTTAATCACATGACCCAGAAAACCCACTTCTGAAATCCAGAACTCACACTTCTTCAACTTAGCATAGAACTTATGCTCTCTCAAAGTATCTAAAACCAGCCGCAAATGACGCTCATGATCCTCATTAGTCTTGGAATAGATAAGAATATCATCAATGAACACCACCACGAAGTCATCTAGATACTCGTGTAACATGTTGTTCATGGTTTCCATAAAAATGGCAGGTGCATTAGTCAATTCAAAGGACATAACTTTATACTCATAATGCCCATACCTGGTGGAGAAAGCAGTCTTCTCAACATCCTGCTCACGCACACGGATTTGATTATACCCTGACTGGAGATCAATCTTGGAGAACACTTGAGCTCCATTCAACCGATCAAACAAGTCCTCAATGCGGGGCAACGGATATTTGTTCTTGATTGTTACTGCGTTAAGCGCACGATAATCAATACACATACGCCAACTCCCATCCTTCTTCTCTGTGAATAGAACAGGAGCTCCCCACGGCGATACACTACGCCTGATCAAACCTTTAGCCAACAAATCATCCAATTGCTTCTTCAACTCGTCCTGAAACGGACGTGCTAATCGATATGGAGACATCGAGATGGGACGAGTATTCGAACAAGATCAATGCGAAACTCCACGCCTCGCATGGTGGCAAACCCTAAGCTCACCGGGAACACATCCGGTAATCACTAACCACCGAATCTCCTCAATCTGCGGCCACGCCGGTTTCTCAAAGAAGAGCTAAAAGAAGTCCAGCATCGCACGACGACCCGAACACCCAATAATATCGAAAGAGAGCGCGGAGGCGCACTCCCCTGAAAAGTCAAAGTCTCCCCAGACGAGGTCTGCACAGAGACTGTTCTACAGAAACAAGATATCACGGCTCGATAAGAGTGCAACCAATCCATACCCAAGATAACGTCGAACGGCTCCATTTGAATAACTATCAAATTCGCCGTGAACTTCTCTCCATCGATAATAATAGAACACCCAGACAAACAAGAGAGCTAGCAATAATACCCCGGAGAACTAACCAACACCGATCGAGAAATCCATCGATACTCAAGTTCGCTCTCCTAGCAAACGCCGTCGACACAAACGAAAAGGTAGCCCCGAATCAAAAAGGACTAAAGCATCAAATGAATCCACAAGCAAAGTACTGTCACCACGTCAGACGACCAGCGGACTCTGCAGAGGCATGGCGTACACTCTGTGGCGCCATGGCGAAGAAGACGACGCCGGGCGGCGAGCCCCAACAATCTGCGTGGCGGTGCGGTAAAGCCGGTCGTGCAACTCAAGCGGTGCGAAGGTGGCGGCCGCGATAGTACCTGCCGGGCGCCAAGTCAAGGAAATGGCATCGCGGAGGAGCGATCATCATCCGGAAAGATTCTCGAGCAGACCCATCAAGAAGAAGACGATGGCACAGCTCCCACTTGATCACGCTTAGCGGGTTCTCGCGACACACCGCTCCTTGTGACCGGCTGGCCACACCGACGGCAATCTCCCGTCCAAGTGCACTCGCAGTGCAGCGTGTCCATCACCGCACTTAAAGCAAAGCATGCCCCGCCTCGGGACAGACGAAGAGCCGAGCACTGCAAAGGACGAGGCGCCAAGAAGGAACGGCCTCGATCGCTAGACTGAAAGATCGCGGTCCTCCTTGAATTTCTTGAAAGTAGGTCGAATGCACCCACTTCCCTCACTAGAGCTCCTCTTCCGTCACCACCGAAACAACCACCCACCAGAGGCTTGTCGCCTTTGTAGTCGCATCTCCAACTCCATGCCCCTAGCTTGCTCCACAACAGAGTCAGTAGTCACGGAGTGGAGTAGCTCCCAACACATGTCGGTTTTCGAATTGAGACCCCGACGGAACCTCTTGGCTTTCGAAGATCATCGTTCACATCAAGGGACAAAGCGAACCAAGTTGTTGAACTCACCTCATACTCAAGAATAGACCTCTTCCCCGAGCAAAGGTCGCCAAGGCAACCTCCATCTTCTCAACAAAAGAGTAGGGTAGAACTTCCCTTGAACTCGATCAACAAAATCCTCCCAAGTGATCGCCCTTGAGTGGCGGTCCTCGAAGACAACACGCCTCCCACCAAATATCCGCTGCCCTTTCAAATGAAAGGCTACAAACGGACCCTCAAGTGAAGACATCTCCAAAGCTCCAAACCGCCTCTCCATGTAGCGCAACCATCCATTGCTCGACCGGTGTGCCCACCACAAACGAATCAAACCTCAACCCCATCCACTCTCAGTGACATCCGCGCCAGAACCGGAGGATGTGCGACAGAGCAACAACAGATGTTTGCGAAGAATGTGGCCACCGGCGCCGTTGACGAAGAGCACGGATCTCTCCCACCAACTCTCTCAAAGAAAGCGGGGTCTCATCTGGACCACAATCGGAGGCGGGTCAACAAAGAACCCCTCACCATCGACTCAATCACACAGAGGTGGCTCCACGGAACCTCGCCGCGCCACGACCTCCACGATCGCGGCCACCACGACCACGTCCTCTACCCCTCGGCATAGCTATCAACCACAATCAACAATACACAATGAGTTCAAAGCTCAAAATAAACTCATCCATCAATAAACAACATAACGGAAGCGTAAAACTATATTCGTACCTCTCTCTAACCTACTGTGCACTAGTGTGTCAAATTTTAGGTTAGTTAACCATTAGCAAATTTTAGTTGATTTACTAATACTAAAACAAATTTTAACAATTTTAGTTTGCCTAAGTTGTTAATCTATTCACCACGGACCTAAAGCCCGCTCTGATACCAACTGTAGCACCCCAGCCCAACACTGAGCCTAGAATGCCACCACACTACTCTTCAAAACAATAATTATCGACACACTATAAAATTTCAGCAAGAAACCAATGATAAACAATTCCATGGATCACAAAAGAACATGCATAAATATGGTTCAAATGATAATAAATAATCAATGGGAATTATAACCAGGTAAATAATCCAAAGTAGCAACACCAAATGAATCCAAGTTAATAAAGCAAATAGTCTAGTCCAAAAGATGTCTTAAACATTATTCAATAACTAACATGTCCAAGAATAAACCAATGTTGAATGAAAAGATTATTATGACGAATGATCATGTGATGTCCATGTGTTCTACTCGCTCTCAATTACGGCCTCCTCGAAGATCACCTAAAGACAACAATAGAGCAAGGGTGAGTCCACGACTCAGCAAACACATCGATATACAACGAACAATAATAAATCATCAGCATTCAATAACTTCATTATCATCACAGGCACTTCCATTAATATTCTCATCAATTAATCTCATGTATCAATGCAAATCTATTCTACATGTCCACATGCACTTCTTTCGTGTATACCGGTATAGCGTGAGTGAATGCTCGCGACAACATTCACTCTCAAGCCCGTTCCTCCAAAAGGATCGGGGACCTCCTCCACTCCCGTGGAGTTGTGATCATTCATGATCACCTTCTCTTATGCAAAGATGCTTATGAATGCAAACATGCAAACTCCATCATAAACATCATATCCAACTTTCCATCATGCTTATCAACAAAGATATAAACATACCAATTCATTGTTTGCAATTAAACCAAATAAAAGCACAACAATAATGGTAATAGAAGATAAAGAAAACAGTGATCGATCATTGATCGCTGTCTACCATGCACTTGCCTTTACTAGTTGCGACGCACAATTTGATTAGAAGACGGCAACAAGCACGACGCCTCTCCTATATTAAATACACAAGCTTCAATACAGGCTATAGCAACAAGAATAGCAATCAAACAACATCGCTCCTACACGCCCCCAAATATACCACGTTACTCCAAGATCAAAAGTTACCCATTGCTGTCCGGTTACTAAAAAGAGTGTAACTTTTGACTCGAAAGTCCGATCACCACAAACCACCCCATTCTGGATTCTTTATAAAATTATCCACATTTTCTTAGATTACACATACTTCTAATTAAATCATCTAACCTTCCGTATTTAGCCCAGAAAGCCGATCTGTCCGCTTCGGAACAGCAGTCTTACTAAATTCATAACTTTTGATTTACTCAACCAAAATGCGCGTTCTCAGATTCTACAGAACCATTGGACAATTATCTACAACTTTCATGTAGATCAAAAACTCTAATTAGGCTATTTACTATTTTTAATTTACAGTCTACCAAAACAGCGCCGAAAGACGACAACCGTAAAAACAGCGGTCTTCCGAAAATCATAACTCAATTTCTACTTGTCCGATCGACATGATAAAATATGCTATAGAAAGATATCGAAATTATCTACAATTAACTAGTAGATAGTATTTCCAAAATTCGTCGTTAAGGTACCCGAATAAACCGTACAACGGACAGCAGGTTAACCAAATTCAATAATCGGCCTCTCTAAATAATCTCAGTTATAATCTCTAATTACCATAGCCAAACAGAGAGAACATGTATCAAACCTCCACGCGACGACGTCGACGCACACGCTGGCAAAGAAGAAGCTTGCAACCTCGCTCGGCTCATTTGCGACTCAATGATCGCGCAAAACGGCAAGAAGAAGAATCTTCGAAGACAAAGAAATTCGGCAACCACAGATCGGCGGGCAAGCAAAAGAATTCTGCAGCAGATTGGGCGGCACGGCAACGCAACGCAACTTCCAAATAAGCAGCTTCGGCCGGTGGGGAGATCGCAAAAGGCGCCATAGATTCGGCAAGACAGCGCAAAGAAAGCGATTCAAGACAAAGCGCGGCAATGCAGAGCGCCGCTTACGCCACGCTACGGCAAGCAATGCACAGGAAAAAGAAAACAAAGAAGAGCCGCGGCTTGGCGGCAGCTTTCCAGCGGCTCCACGCGCAATTTGCAAAGCGGAACAAGAACGAGCGCAGTCTTGATAGTAGAGCAACTCGGTTGATCCAATGGCAAGAGAGAAAACGCAACCATAACGCAACAAAGATGTGACCCACGCGCAATGCAGCAGCGAGTGCTCAGCGCCAACGACCACGCCAGACTTGGTCGCGCAAGAAAGCGATTGGCGGCGCAGTTTTCTTTTCTTGGCTACAGGCGACGGTAAAAGGAACCTAGGCTAGGTGGGAAGAAAACTACTAGGGTTTTCTAGAAAATCCAAGATCTATTTATATAGCTCAGAAAAAATTCCGAAAATTCTATTTTTATATACTAATTAATTTAATTGCACACAGGCCCTTAAAACGTTTTTATGAATACTATTCGATTAATTACGCTCCGACCCTTAAAACGCTTTTATCAATATTAATATTATTTCAGAGTATTACAAATAAACTATTGTTTATGGCTTTATTATGTATTTGCTGAGTCTTGGACTCATTCTTGCTCTATTGTTGTTTTTAGGTGACCAGTGATGATGTTTTACTCGGGAAGGGCTAGCACACTTGGAATCATGCACTTCACCCAATTATTTGATTCATTGGACATGAGAAACTTTTAGAATAACATGAATATTTATGTCTAGGACATGATGGTATTGAATAACCATAGATGCTTGGTTTATGTTAATCTTGGTTAAGTATTTTGCTATGCTCCTAGGTCTAATTTATCTATGATTGTCTTAGTGTTATGCTTGTGTTAATACGACCCGTGGATGGGTTTTAATGTTGTTATGCTTGCTGAAATTTTATAGTAAGTTGATGTAAATTAGATGGTTATAGTAGTTTAGTGGCATTCCGTGCTCAATGTTGGGTCAGTGTTTACAGATTGGTATCGAGCGGGCTTGTGTCCGTGGTGAATAGATTAATAACTCGCTTAACCTAAAATTGCTAAAACTTATTTTAGGACTTGTAAAATAAACCAAAATTTGATAATGGTTAATTAACTTAAAATTTTGACACACGTGCATGAGGATGGGAATGGGATGAGTATCGCATTTACGCCCGTTATGTTGTATTGATGATTTATGTTATGAATTGGTTCTGACTACTTATGATTTGATTATGTGATTGCTATGGGTCATGATAGTCGAGAGGTAGAGATTGTGGTTGTGGCCATAGGCATGGCCAAGTTATATCACCGTTGGTTGTATGATAGTGGTGAAGTGTTTACATCGGGTAACTTAGTTACAGGTGTTGATGTTATGTTTCTTTAGAAAAGTTATTTTCTTCCTTGAGTTTGAATTTGATTATTCCTGTTATAGTATTTACAATGGAGTTGATGTATTTTCATTGGTCTTTACAATGCAGTTGATGTATTTTCATTGGTCTTTATTGGTTCTATTAAGTTATTATTTGTTCTCCTGACTGTTGATCTGTTGTTGTTTCTTGTGAACGTCGTTAATTTGCAATGTTGATCTTTTCACGAGAGATCTGCCTTTCTTGTTGGGAAAAAATGACTCATTTGTTAGCTTGGTATTTTGGATAACGAAAGTTTTCTTTTTCAAGTCCTTTAACATGTGGAAGCTTTGACCCAATGTATTTCTTTTGGGTATTTTGAGTATTGAAGTTGAATGCTTCTCTGTTATAAAACAAAATATTTAAACCCTTTAGCGATGTCTTGTTGTGGTTAAGTTAAAGGTTGTAATTAAATAAATTAATGGATATGGTATGGGTTATCAAGTTGGGTCTCAGAGTGTGGTGTATAATCAATCTTAACCAAGAACCTTGGAAGGAAAGTTGATTAACTTGATGGTGTCATGTGGTAGTTCTTGATGAACTATGATTAATAGTATGGCTATACCTAATTGGATTAAAAGGAGTTATTAAGAATTGTAGAACATTGATGACTGGTATGATCATTAAAATTATTTAGTTTTGCTAAACTTGTTGGATTAGTTGGTCTCAAAGTGGATTAATCTTACTGTGGGAAGGAAAAGTTGGGGAGATGCTAGATTATTACCATAGTGGATATTAGTATTGGAGTTATCTTATCTGTAGATACTAGATGATTTTATATTATGGAAGGAGTTTCTAGATAGTTATTTTAACTAGAATAATTGGACGAATTTGGTTGCGAGTTGTTGAGACTTTTGATCGATGGAAGGCTATGATTTTGGAAGTTTTGTCGGGATTTTGCAATCAAATATGAATATGAGGATGGACAGTTGAACATGTATTTGTGATTGTTCATGTGATTTGAAAAGGAAAGTAGTTAGCATCTAGATTTCTTGATGAAGCCGTTGATAGCAACAAAGGTTGGAGTGCAACAATTGTGTGTTGACGCTTGGTGTTGATCATCTATAAGAGTTGAACTGTGGATTTAATTGGTGGCCTATGCTTTCATGATAGTGGAATTGTTAGACGATAGCATGTCCCTAATAAAAGGGTTTTGGTATAACATTTTGATTTGTGTAGTAGATCTCTGCTAAAATAAAGTTGTTGTTGTAGTAGTTTGTAAGCTTTTGGTGGACTCTCGATTTGAGGACGAGATGATAAAGTAGTATGAAACAATTTAGTGAGTTTTAGAGAGTCGTACAATGGAAGGGTAGACTATGATGAATTTTCGTTAACGAGTATTATTCGGATGTTAGTAAGATTATCGACAATAGATTGGTAGTGTGTTGTCGATTCTTATAAAGAACGTAATTTGATCGTCACTCGTGGTATCGCTCAAATGAAAAATTTTAAGTTTTGCATCCGTGATCTTTTGTAGTTCATGGTTTATGTAGTAGCTGGGATTGGATTGAGCAAGTGGCCTGTTGGAAAGCTTTATTGGTTCTTAAGTGATTCATGTGATTTGGTCTTACAACTTTTCTTGTTTGAGTGGGCAACGTGACGTTATAATAAAAAAAAATTACTTTTTTTTGTTAAAGAAAGAGTGAAGTAGAAGTATTCGAGATCGAAGTCAAGTTTTGTAACTCGCAGTTTACTTGAAGTGTGCCTAAACTTTCTATTTTTGCCCCATAGGAGTTTCTCGATTTTCAAAAGTGGTGCTTTGTTTTATTTGAGATTTCATATTCTCTTTTGTGGGACTTGTGCCTCAATTGTGGTCTCCGCTTTTTCTTTTCCGAGATCCTTGTTATTTGTCTATTTCTCCCGGTCTTATGTTTGTTGCGAAAAGAAAATATTTTTTTTTCCGGGTGCTAAAAAAAATATATTTTATTTGCCACTTCATCAATTTGTTTTACAAAACCTTATGGGGTATACAAAGGGCATCCTGTTAGTAGTGGTCAAGTATATGTTGATGTGAGACCTGATGTTGTAAGTTATTTCAAGAGCATTGGAGGAAGAATTGATTTTGTGATGTAGATCTTGTAGAGAATTGGATCCAAAAGCAATGATGGTCGTTGAGGTAAAACTGATTATGTTGTTACAACTAGTAAAACCAATAGTGAATTGTAATTCAAGAACCCTTGTTCATGTCGGTGGAATATTGAAATATTCAAAAGTTTGGAACTTGGTCAATTAGTTAGAGTCTTGCGAATGTGTATGTTGCGGTCGTGTGGGTGAAATAGAATAGTGTGGTTTAGTGGGTTCAAGTTTGGTGAAGCTAATCACATTAGGCAGTTACTTGATTAGTGAGGAATGTTGATATTAATGATTGATGATATTGTTTGAATTCCAGGAATTTTAGTTATCCGATCAAAGAATTTCCTATCAAGTATACCAGAAGTTCATTGTAAGAGTCTTAGAGGTTGAATCTGGGCTTTACATTTTTATGCTAGACCTTTGGTCACACAATGAGTGTGTGTAAAGAAAGTAGAATAATAGAGTTTCCTGAGCAGTGGAATGATCATTGATAGAATCTTTCTGATGTAGTACATGAGCGTGTATACTGAGGATTCTGAGTTGTTCTTGAAAAGTAGAGGTAATGTGACTGTGTGGGATCTATTTTGTGGCGCTTTGGGTACCTTCAATCAAATTAATGTTGATTAGTAGAATGAGATGCCTAGAGTAATTGGAGGATTCAATGGAGCCTCTTCACAATGGTGTTAATGATGTATTTCAGTTTGAGCATAATTTGAGGATGTACAATTAAAAGGTTTTAGCTCATGTGGTATGCGATGAATTCTAATTCCAAGGTTCGAGAGAAGTTTTACTCCTAAAAGGGAAACTGAGGAAATGGATGTTTCCTCGGTTAGTGAAGCGTTTTCCTGATTTTGTTTGAGTTATGTGTTGTTGACTGTTGTTTCCGCAATCTGAGTTGGCGTTGTGTTGGCATCTATGATTCATTTTAATTCAGATAAACCAAAAGAAGTATTTAATTTGGGCATTCGAGTGGTTTCTTCTTTAGCTGTCGTGGTGTTCATTCGTAAACTGCCTATTTAGAAAATAGATTTGTTTTCGTGTTGAAATGTCAAATTTTGGGATTTTACCTTTTTTGGTGGAGAGTTAGCATTGCGTGGATGCGATGAGGACTCTCTATTTCCAATTGGATTCTCTTCGTTCCCGAAATTTGCAGAAATTGGGAAGTTAGCATATCGCTTTGTCCGTCTTGGGTTCATTCGCAAGTACACAACGTCTGTTGTATTCTCAATGAGTGAGCAATGAGCCATTCAAAGTTTGAGATTTAGTAAAAACGCCGACCGTCAAGTAAGGTCTTACCTTCGATCCTCTTCTAATGAGTGAACCTAGAAAGTTCAAAGGAGCGTTAGGTCACCATCGTGTTACATTTTTGTGTTGTGGTTTCTCTAGTCCGAGAGAGGCCACTTGTATAGAGTCTCGCATGTGCGAGTAGTATTTAGACCTGTTCGCTTCGATATATGCTAATTCGTTGATTGCAATTCGTGATATTTTTAATCGTATTCGTTTCATTGGTAGAATTCGGTCGAATTCATTATGGGTAGAATGTAATACCCCGGAAAGGGATCGGTAATTAGAGATTCAGTCGGAGGAGAAACATGCAAAGAAAGGAATAGAAATTCTGAGAAAAATAGGGGTTTTTCACTTTTATTCGACAACTTTGGGCCATGGGTCAGAGCCTGTGGGAAGCCCATGTGTTTGGCCGGCCATAAGGGGGGAACCCCACCCCCCAAAACCCTAGCCCCACTCCTCTTTTCCCCTTTCCCCCACTTGGAGCCGCCACTTCCACCTTCCCCTGCGTCAGCGCTTTTGTTCATCAGATTTGGGTAAGTTCTGTACGTTTTTTGATCTTCTCACCTCTTAGAAAGTTGTAGCCCTTGGTCTTAGCTTTCTTTTGGCACCGAGATCATCTGATTTGGAGTTACGGTTTAGGAGATATGGTAGTTTTACCGCGACTGTCTAGGGGAGCTGACGTGATTTGGCAGATTTTCTTGTCGGGCCATTATGATTTACTTAGAGGCCGAATCTGGTATTGTCGTCTTCTAGAGTTTTGTTCCTGATGTCGTTATATTTCTTTTGGCACTAAGATCACTTGATTCCACCTTACGGTTTAGGAGATATGAATTTTTAATTGTGCACTGTCCTGTCTGCCTGAGAAGTTGGAACTGTCGGTTTGTCCCTCGGTTTTGATCTAGTTAGAGTCAGATTCAGAACTTCCACCCAACTAGGTTTTTGTAGCCCTTGAAAGTATCTTTCTGAGTTGATAAAGATCATCTCAATTGGATCTGTAGAGTAAAAGTTATGCCGTGTTCTTTACTGCTGTGCTGTATTCTGGACAGATGTCTGTCAGTTGTTTTCAACGGTTGTTTAGACCACTGGTTTGGCCGAATCAAAGAACCCCACCAACTAGAGTTTCGTAGCCTGTTACGTTAAGAGTATTTGAGCACTAGTTTCAAGTCATTCGATGTTATAGATATTTAATTATGATTTTTCTCGTACTGCTGATCAGAAGGGCCGATATTGGCTGATTAGTTAATTCGTCATTTTGAGTTTTTGGTTATGTTGATTAGATAGAGGGTTATGGTAAAACGCTTGTAGCCACATCATGTCTTGTTATTCTTATTTTGAATAAATATTTGTGTAGGCGGTGGGGCGTGGAGTGGAGAAATTCGCCGTTGCCTCCTAACTCGTCACAAATGCGAAAGGCAAGTACATGGTAGAGTGGTGAACAATGGGTTGTTCACCATGATCATTGTTATTACTTATCATGCTATTTATTATGCTTTTGTTCAGCTTATTCTTATACATGATATTGATGAAATTGAGTGAATGAGATTATGATAATGAGATTATGATATTGAGATAATGAGGAGGAGATATTGAGTTAATGAGATGGACTATGTTGATGAATAAATAAAGATGTCGCATCATTTACATTCATCATGACAGGGGTTGCATGAGCCAGGTCGGTGAGAAAGTCATGTAACTATTCCGGTGAGGTCGGTGAGAAAGATACATGACTAGTCCGGAGAGCTCTAGATAAAATCCTACTTTGGTGGGGACTTCACGGGAGTGAAGGATAGAGTGTGTCATCGACGGGTGAACACTCCGCTATACCGGTATCAGCTGATGAGATGCATATGAGCATGAGCGTGTTGGTGCATTCGCATATCTAAGTAAATTGTTAAATTGTGCAACTTTACCTATATGGAATATGGCTTGTTTGTTTGAGAATGACAATGGAATTAACTAAATAGATGATGATGATAACTTTAATTATGGTTAATAAACTATTGTTTATGGCTTTATTATGTATTTGCTGAGTCTTGGACTCATTCTTGCTCTATTGTTGTTTTTAGGTGATCAGTGATGATGTTTTACTCGGGAAGGGCTAGTACTCTTGGAATCATGCACTTCACCCAATTATTTGATTCATTGGACATGAGAAACTTTTAGAATAACATGAATATTTATGTCTAGGACATGATGGTATTGAATAACCATAGATGCTTGGTTTATGTTAATCTTGTTAAGTATTTTGCTATGCTCCTAGGTCTAATTTATCTATGATTGTCTTAGTGTTATGCTTGTGTTAATGCGACCCGTGGATGGGTTTTAATGTTGTTATGCTTTCTGAAATTTTATAGTAAGTTGATGTAAATTAGATGGTTATAGTAGTTTAGTGGCATTCCAGGCTCAATGTTGGGCTGGGGTGTTACAAGCGCGTCATGTCGCAGCAGATACTGTCCACGCAGAAGTTCGTGGACAATGACGACACCTCGGACACGGCGGCATCCAAGGCACCGACGAAGGTGGGTTCGGTAACCTTCCAATACCCAATGCTCACTGAGACCAACTATGGCTCTTGGGCGGTGAAGATGAAGGTGTTTATGCGCGCACAAGGGGTGTGGGCGGCGGTGGAAGGCAAAGAGCTGGTCGATGAGTGCAAGGACCAGATGGCTCTCGCCGCCATATTCTAAGCCGTGCCCGAGGCCATGATGATGGTCTTGACCGAATATGAGACGGCCAAGGAGGCTTGGGACACTCTGAAGGAGATGCACGTCGGCGCTGACCGCGTCAAGGAGGCACAAGCGCAGACTCTCATAAGTGAGTTCGATGTAATGAAGATGAAGGAGACTAAGTCCATCAATGACTTCGCCATGAAGCTGACCACCATCGTCAACGAGATCGTGTCCTCGGATACAAGATGGAGGAGCGCACCGTCGTGAAGAAGTTTCTTCGTACCATGCCCGAAAAATTCTTACCGATCGTCTCCACCATTGAGCAATTTACTGATATGAAGACGATGAAGATTTGTGGAGGTAGTTGGGCGACTGAAGGCATACGAGGAACGCATAAAGGGACGGGGCACAACGAGGAAGGTGAGCATCTACTACTCACTCGTGGCGAGTGGGAATCCAGGTCCAATAAAGAGGGCGCCAACAACTCTGGCATGAAGAATCGCAAGTTCAACAAGACGAAGATTCGCTGCTACAACTGTCAGGACTACGGACACTTCGCTTATGAATGTCGTAATCCCAGAAAGGAGAAAGCAGATGCACATTTAATTGTGGCTGATGCTGAATACGAGCCGCGTTATCTGATGCTAAGTTGAGTCCGGGACGTTGAGGATGTGTGTTCGCCGTCCTGAGTCGAGTCTGTTGAGTTGAATCCAGGACGTTGAGGAGGTGTGTTCGCCGAACTGAGTTGTGTCCGGGATGTTGAGGAGGTGTGTTCGCCATCCTGTGCCGAGTATCAGTTGGGCAAGTCGTAGTTGAGACCGACTGCCGCAGCAAGTTAGAGTCGGCAAGTCTAGATTAGGGGGGATTGTTGAAAATTAATCTAGACTTGCCAAGTATAGGGTGTTATGATCCTGATGCAATCAGTATCGGATCAATTTAGTTTATTTCCTTTGTTAGGCTTTCCATATTTAGTTTTGGTTTCTAATGTGAGTCCAAGTAGGTTTCCTACTAAAAAATGAATTGGATCAAAGAATTCAAGTGCTTAGCCTATATAAAAGCACATATGGTCTTGTAACTTCAACAACAAGAGCAATAGAGTAAGAGAAAATCAGAAAAGCTGCTGTTGTTCCGGCGGCATATTTTTTTTTATGTTCTTGTGTTCACGTTTGAGAGTTCTATTGCGTTCACATGTGTTCGTCTTCGATTTGAACCAACAGAGCATGCCGCCGGCCGTGCTGTTCACGTTGCCGGCGGCGCCGTTCTTGTTGAGGCAGGTGAAGAGATAGTGCTCTGCCTTGGACTTGTACCGCTCCATCGTTGCCTTGTGCTCCGGGTACTTCCCTTCCAATAGCAAACTAGCAACTGAAATGGCACGTAAAAAATGACGCGTTAAAACATAGTGGAAACATATATAGTGAGATTTAAATCTCAAAGAAATTAACGAGTTAATTGGTAGCGCCTGAATGGCATTACCTACAGATTTTTAACATCTTTTTGGAAGAAAAGAAAATGTTTTCGATCGTGCATACCCGAAGAAAATGTCGTGAACTATAGATTCTTTGTCTACCATTTTTCTTTTGAATAATTAATAAAAGGGAATTTTTGTATAACTTTTGACAGTTTTTTGAAGCTAAAACCGTCACTTTTTTGTTCGTTAGATGTGCTATAAGATTCATGTTGTTGATGTGCTATAAGAAAAAAAATCATAACAATCGAATTTAATTCGTCCGATATGCTTTGAGATCAGCATTTTTTTCCATCTGATGAATTGGGTCAAAATTTATTATGATTTTTTTCTTCAGAACATAACGGGTTCACTACATTGAAGTATTTTGTTGGTATGTAATTTTATTTTTTATCTTTGTTTTTGCCTAACCTCTTAAAGTACATGTGAAGAACATAACGAGTTCACCACATTGCCGTATTTTTGGTATATAATTTTATTTTTTGTCTTTATTTTTTTCAACCTTTCAAAGTACATGTGAAGAACATAACGGGTTCACGACATTGTCGTATTTTATTGATATATAATTTTATTTTTTGTCAATATTTTTGCCCAACCTCTCAAAGTACATGTGAGATTTTGAATCATGTGATGGAAATATGATTTATTAAGACTTTCAAAAATAATTACAGTGACCAAGAACAAAAATTACCCTATCTACACGGAATTCATATGTTTTCTTTGTAAAAAACTATCACATTCTGAAAATTTATTTACAACTCCATTACACACAAATTACACTAAATTATTTATGTCATTTTGGTTCTTGGTCACTGTAATTATTCTTAAAAGTCTTAATAACTCATATTTCTATCACATGATTCAAAATCTCACATGTACTTTGAGAGGTTGGCAAAAACAAATACAAAAAATGAAATTATATGCTAATAAAATATGGTAATGTGGTAAACCAGTTATATTCTTTTACATGTACTTTGAAAGGTTGAGCAAAAACAAATATAAAAAATAAAATTATATACAAATAAAATACGGCAATGTGGTGAACCCGTTATGTTTCGAAGAAAAAATCATAATAAATTCGGACCCAATTCATCAGACGGGAAAAAGTATAAATCTCAAAGCATATCGGACGAATGAAAATTCGACTATTATGATTTTTTCTTACAGCACATTAACAACACAAATCTTATAACACATCTAACAAACAGAAAAGTGATAATTTTGACTTTAAAAGGCTGCCGGAAGTTATATAGCAATTATCTTTAATAAAAACAGTATAATTGTGTCTGTTAAGGCTACGTGTGTTTCGTGAGTGGAAATGTAGAGATAATGCAACCGCAGGGAGCCAAAAAATTTAATGAATGCATTGCGCTGCTGACCTTGGCAGCGAGGATCTCGAGGCTGGCGTACTTGACGTCCCAGCTGAACTTGGTGATGGCCCAGCCGGTGCCACCGAACTCGTCGGCCATCGCCACGACGTACTCGAGGTACTCCGCCTTCCTAGTCGCACGGTGCAGCCAAAGCGCCGCCCACGGCATCTCATCGTCGTACCCGCTCACTGACGCATAGTATGACAAAACATGTCACATTGGAAGCCTCATCACAGACGGTTCTTTGGAACCGTCTGTGTTGTACTTATCATAGACGGTTCTTTGGAATCGTCGGAACCGTCTGTGATACGTAATTATCATAGATGGTTTGTAAATAAAACCGTCTGTAATAATTCACAGACGGTTCTTAAGAATAACCGTCTGGGATATATCGTCATATCACAGACGGTTCGTGTAATAGTTCACAGACGGTTCTTAATACGAACCGTCTGTCATAAGTATCTCATCACAGACGGTTTTTAATACAAACTGTTTGTGATGAGATACTTATGACAGACGGTTCGTATTAAGAACCGTCTGTGAAGTATTACACGAACCGTCTGTGATTCGCAGTGCGAGAGTTCGAAAATTTTTGAACGCGTACGCGGGAAGCAAAATATTTTGGCGATGTCCTTATATATTATAGTCGAGTCAAGGCGGGATGTGCTGGGGAGGGTGTCGAACCTGCGGGACGCTAACGTGCTGCTGGACGTGCACAACTCCGTCGACGTGCTCTAGTCCAAGTTCGCCGCCGCAGGCCTCGACGACAAGGACCTCGTCATGTGATTGATTCTGACGCTTGTATCGAGATAAGTTGCACACCAGACATACATGTATGTTTTTATACTCGTTACGGTAGAGGATACAATCGTTCGGATATGCATGTATTCTTTCTACTTCTATTCCCAATAGACAAAGAACCTTTTTGGCTTTGTTGGTGGTTTTGGGCAACTCGATCGCTTCTCCTAAGCATGTCCGCTAAGAGACCTAACAGCACTGTGAAACTCTTGTCGTACCAACCGTTGCTTGCCTTCAATTTGAGTAGTTCAAGCACAGATGATAACTTTTTGTATTCCGACTTGCAACCCGGGAACAAAGTGATGAGGACATCCCTCCTTCGGATACACGCACGACACAAGACCCTCCAGATCTGGGTGCTGAACTACACGGTCCTATGACAAGAGCTAGAGCACGTCACTTAATCGATCAGGTAAAGTCGTTTCTAGGGCTGAGTGTATTATTTGAGAACTCTATGATGCTGCCTAATGGAGATGATTTACTTGTACTCAGGAATCTAGGACTACGACCAGTTCAAGAAGGTCTACGACCACTGCAAGAAGATATACGACCACTACAAGAAGACCTACGACTAGTTGATTCGATTGGAGCAATCTACGACCAGAAAAATGAGCACAGTACTCGTTGGACACAATCTACGACCAAAGATAGCATGGACTCCTCAAGACCACCCTAGGACCAGTCCTACGACCAGATCTTCAATCAGAAATACGCAACACAAGGTGCTGCGTCACCGTTTTGGAAACTAATAAGACTTGGTAAACGTAACGAGATCGGAGTCCAGGTTGTGTACGCTTCATCCCACGGCCGCACAACCCTAGGTCGACCTCCTCACGTTCCCCTATATATATACAGTAGCCGCCATAGTTTAGAGGCGGGTTTTTTCTTAGATTATTCTGCCAATTGCAGTTTCGCCGATTATCGGTTTGAGGAACCCCACTTGTAAACTTCACCCATATCCGCAATACAATTCAGATTGCATCTACCTTGTTCTTGTGAGTTGCTTCGATTGCTTGCAGGAACAATAACCTTCGTGGTAAGGTCGATCGCGTGCAAGCGTGGTCGATAACGACAGGCGTGCGGGTGTAGCGAATTGCGAGGTGACGATCTGTTGGTCAGAAGCCTCAAAGCGTCAACGTCCTCACGACGAACCAAATCGAATCTATCGGAAGATCAGGCCGCCGTGACTCATCACAAAGGTTTCTCCGAGTCCTCCATCAAGCCGCGGATTTTAACATACTCCACCTCATCACAGTTTCCTTCTGTATCGCGAAGCATCTGATCCAGATTGTCATCGTGCAACCTATCCAAATCGGAACCACAATCGACATCATCCGGCGGCATATCGTTGACTTCGTCGGTGATGCTGTTATTACTACCTTCCTGTATAATCTACTATTCACCGTGACTGGTCTAATGTGAATAACCCTTTTTGAAACCCCTTCAAATCAAGTGTGCTTTGATCCCCGCTCGATTCTTAAACATCTTCAGATTCTCGCAGTCAATGCATAGACAATACATACATTCTACCCCCTTATTCAACATATAAAAGCATACACGCCATTAATGTACCCTTCACTCACACGATTGCAAACGTACATCCAGCTTCGGTTCATCTACGCGACGCATATAGCAATTTGGTATTAAATATTGAAATAATCAATTAGTATACTATAGATGCTACTTTTGATATGCCATTTGAAATATATATTTATAATGAACTTATAAAACAATAATGGACCATAGGGTCAGGTTGTTCATCACAAACACATTATAGATAGACTATGCTCAACTTCAGATGGCAAGAAGCCAACACTTGCAAAACAACATAAAAAACTAGATCTAAATTATCTTCAATTCTCACTTTACCGATCTAAACCATCTTCAATTCTCTCTTTATCGAGCTAGATCTAGAATATATTGCAAGGAACAAATTACATACTAACCATCGATAGTCAATAACAAATTACCAAATCTGCGGTCTCATTTCACCTAATCGCCTAAAAGCCCCACCTTCAGTAGCAACAGCGAGAACAGAGCTGGAATTTAAGATAGATCGATCTGTGAGGGTCAGGTCTGCAATAAATGAGATTATCACAGATGATTTTAATACAAACTGTGGATATCATGGGGATATGCTCCAGATTTTAGGATGATGTGACAATTGGCAATGACGTTAATGGTTTGTCGTTTCACGTGTTTTCGACAAAGTTTCAGAACTGTTAGGTGACAGGCGGTCTGACAGGCCATAGCATGGCGGTCCGACCGGTCCCAAATCGGTCGGACCGGCCATGAGAGGCGGTCGGATCGGCAGTGACCACATATGTCAAAATGAGCTGGGCTAAAAATAGAGGGTGTAGGTAAGAGAGGGGATTCTATTGCACTTGGTCCCATAATTTTTGGAGTCTCCAGTCAAAAGTTCTATTGGTTTGAAATTTTCAGTAGGTTTCGGATTTTCAGGGTTGAAAATCGGCTAAGTCCTTTTGGGCGGTCGGACCGGTCTATAGCTGGCGGTCTGACCGGCAAGGCTGGCAGTCCGACCTCCCCAAGGGGCGGTCGGACCGGTTGTCACTTGAACGCTGGCCTTCGTGGCGGCGTTGTTCGTTGGTTAGGTCAAAGTCATGAGTTTTAGGGCATATGTATTGCATGATGCATATTTTGACTAACATGGGTGAAGTGAAGAACTTGTTCCCAATTTCGGTTTACTTGTCTATGGTTGTGCAGGTTGCTTGGTGGTCAACGATGGTCAACGGCGAGAAAGATCGGGACTAGGCTTGGAGAGCTGAGGTCCAGAACGATCGACGATGCCGGGTGAGGTCAATGACTCAAGCGTGACGCAAGATGGACAAGGGTGACCTATTAGCAAATCCGAGGCGCAAGATGGCGCTAGGTGAAGCTGTTTAGGTCAAAAGGTTAAAGATGGTGCTTTGCGAAGCGTGCGTGTGTGACCCGTTTATTTTGGGCCTTAACGGGAGCCCAATAGGATCAAACTTCTAGAATGTCTAAGCCTCCACTATAAATAGGAGAGGGTGGTGGCTGCACCACCCTTTGACCCTCTTTATATTAGAAAACCCTAATTTTGTTTAGGGAGAGCTAGGCGTGGAGGCTAGGGTTCTTGAAGGTTTGATTGCATTTTCGTGCTCTTGGATTGACCACTGATCCTTGATGGAGTGGGTGTAATCCAGCATCAATAACATTTTAATCTATGCAAGGTTTGCTTGAGATAAGTCTCTTTTCGTTCTTACTCTAAATTTTGTGATTTTAGGGCTTTCATTGATCCACGAGTTTTTGCTTGATATCGTCACGTGGATTAGCTTCCTGTGTTGTGTGGGAACTCATCTAGGATCTTTGTGATCATCAATCACCCACGAGCAAGCGATTGGATCTAGTTTTCACTTTTGCTCGGTTTTAGAACTTTCTCCAATCAGATCGTAAAGGATCTTTATTTGTCCAAGAATTATCATAATTGTACATTGGAATAGGTCCTTAATATCATAGAGAAGGTGTATACCAAGTTTCGTGAAGTTTGGAGTTGAGAATCAAAAGTTAAATCTATTTGCAACTTCACCATCAATTTTTCTTCGTTTCGAGCTCGCGGTCGATCGCCCGAGGGCACCGGTCCGACCGCCACTAACACAGCGGTCTGACCGCCAGTACTGATTTGTGCTTTAGCTTGTGTTGATTTTTATCGTATTGTTTAGGGGGTAAATTGGATTCAATACTAGTCTTCCGTTGTACTGGTATATTGATCTTCATAGCTTCCTCATAGCTATTGGAGTGAAATTATGTTGAATTTATAATTTGAGAAAAAGTGAGCGTGCTCCTATTCACCCCCCTCTAGTCGCCTTTTCGGTCCAACACAAACCGTCTTTGATGAGGACGGGAAGTCATAGACGGTTCATATTGAAAACCGTCTATGATACGGTTTTGTTCAGAACTGTCTGTGATACTTCACAGACGGTTTTCAACATGAACCGTCTGTGATATTACCTCTTCACAGACGATTTTTAGCGTAGAAAGTAACACAGACGGTCGTTAAACCAAAACCATTTGTGATTTTATTTAATATAGACGGTTTTGATCAACCGTCTATAATGATGCATCTAGTATTAGCCTTTTCGTAGTAGTGACATATGATTTTGTTGTGTTTTGATTCAATAATTGAAAGTTATGGCAGTTTAATCACTGGGAGAGCAGGTGGGCTGTCTAGTGAAGGAGGGGTTGATTAGGTTGGGTTGCACATAGGAGCGATGTCAATCTATTTTATGATTTTGTATTGTCGCCGCATGTTTTCGCTTGAGTATTGGCTTTTACAGAGGTGTTATTCGGTTTGGTGCTATCTTCGTATCATTCCGTATCACGCGTTAAAAGGCAAGCGCATGGTAGAGCGGTATACAATGGTTTGTATGTGTTACTTATCTTTAGTGATTAATTTAATATGTTGTCTCTATATTTATCAATGCTTATTACAATATCTATATGATGATGATGGAACATGTTAATGGATAATAAAACAATTTGCATTCGCATCATATGCACATTCATGTCAAAAAAAAAGAAAGGTCCACCTCGGGTGGGCATGTAAGACCTACTTTGGTAGGCATCCACGGGAGTGGAGAAATCCTCGGGCCGATGAGGATGCACTTTTTGAGAGGGTGAACGCGGACGGGTGTTCACTCAGTTATACCAGTATAAACTATGTGTTGAGCAAATGAGCATGTGGTGTAGAATTGCATTGCACTAATGAAAAGAAATGATGATGATGATGATAGAATACATAAATGATAAACTTCTTGTGTGTATATTTACTATTTAATTATGTACTTGTTGAGTCTTGGACTCACCCTTGCTTCATTGTTGTTTTTTTAAACGATCATTGAAGGCGACATGCATGGGATGAGAATTAATACACATAAGAAACTATAAATTTATCACCTTTAGTTACCTCAATTATATTTTAGAGAATTAGCTCATCTATTTGGAACTTGATTAGTGGACATGTGATACTTTATGGTAGTTGCGTGGATCATGAGTAGTACTAGTGCGTGTGGTAATGATGAGTTATGAATGTGTTTATGGTAATTATTTATTTAATATATAGTATGATTCCGAGCGTTCTCGGGCGCATGGTCCTGTGCATTCTTGGACGCAAGGTCCCAGGTTATGTGTGAATGTTTGTCCTCATGTATATTATCTTGACATGCTTGTTGTAGGATAACTTGTTGTAGAGTTTTATTTAGGGATATGATTGTGATAATTACAAATAATTATAGTTTAAATTTAGAGCGAAAAGTGTAGTGGTAATATTTCGAGCTCTTTGTTGGGATGGAGTGTTACAAAATTTGTGAGCATGGCCATTCCCTTGATTCTTTCTCTAGTGTACTTTTTTGTGTAGAGTTGACCAGTGAACTAAATATATACTTTCATTTCTTTTCGTGATATATATATATATATAAAGTCTTTTTGCTACTCCCGGGTGTAGTTCCTTTCTATTCCGTATCTCACAGCGTAGGGAGTATCTTGTGCAATCGAGAGTATGTCTGTGTAGTATACGAGTATATAAGACCACTTATATGGTATTTATACATTGTTAGGGGTGGTATGTATATTTTTTTAGACATACTCCTTTTTATATGCGAATATGAAAGTATTTAAAATATATGCTAAAAACTATAGACTCTCTTGCAATTTTTTTCATGTAATTCGCATTGAAGTATCTTATAATTAGTATATGAGTATACCCAAAGTGATAAAGGAGTATATCAAGTTTTTTTTAGTGGTACATCAGAGGTGGAAGTAACTACACCCAAGAGTAGAAAATATTTTATATATATATACACACACATGTGTGTGTGTTGCACCCTGTCCAATATATATATTCACTCAAAGCTCACCAATATATTGGTGAGCTTTGAGTAAATATGAAATTATATGTTTATTGGGAGCATGTCTTCGTACTTCTGAGTGGAGTTTATATGGGCGTTTTCAGTTTTGTTCGTCGGTGAGAGACTCGGGAGTTGGGGTTCTTCTCCATGATTTGGACAGGGTGCAACATCTGCCGTACTGTGCGTGGAAATAAGAAATTGGATACGTGGTGTGGTCTGAACACTGGCCCAGCTATGTCAACTACACAATTGTGTATTTCACATCTCAAAAAATAAACCACACAAATGTATGCATTTAGATTTTTTTTAAATATATAAAATCGTTTTTCCCGATTTTATTAACAAAACCCAAACATGTATACATTTAGATGGTATTGATTTATCAAGATCAGATCGAGTCGCGACGGTTCAACCGAAAAAGACCAAAGCCGGCAACAGAGCCGTTTGGATGATCGGTTCACAGGTGGTCTTAAGTCGTAACACATGGTCGACCTAGGCAATTTGTCACACCACTCGTTGGGCAAGGAGCCAAGGACATCCCGCGGCGGCGCCGAGCATCTTGTGATGATCATACCATCAACCGTACTAATAGCTAGGCACACGGATTAATCTGGAACCTCCCGCATAGCGGTGGGCATTAGATCATGTCATCGTACTTCGGGTCGTATCGTGTCGTACTGGCTTGGTCTAGCCACCCAACCGTGTCGGCTCGCCGCGCCGGTCGGCCAAACTGCATACGCCCAAAACCTCATCAGGCCGAGGTCTTGTCGTGCCAGCTCAAGTTCAACTCTAAGTAACTATAGACGTTCCAGAAAAATGACAACCACCGCCATCCAGGAAGATAAAGACACATGTGTGCTATATACACCCACACATGCTCTCCTTCGTCATAGTCTCCTCCTCCTCCTGAACGCCGATGAAGAACTCCGCCCACCTCGGTCGCACCACGCGCTTCGCGCTTGCGAAGGAGGTGAGAAGGACGGTGATAAAGAGGTGGCTGGAGGGAGGGCAGCGGGCGGCGGCGCGTGGGGAAGGAGAGGGAGGGCGACGGCGCGTGGGGAGAGAGGGAGGAGAATCTGAGAATGTGATTAGGGATTGAGAATTTGGGAGCTCGAGCTCGAGAGAAGGGGTTGGGGTTGGGGGTGGGGGAGGTCAGGAGGGATGTTGGGCCAGACCGGGTGACAAATGGTGTGATTAGTTGGGTTAGATCGGGGTGGGGGAGTGATTGGGTCAGACCGAAGGGGGGCGATTGGGCTAGAACGAAAAGATTAAGCCTATTTTGTACCGTGCTGGCCAATCACAACCCAACTGATTTTGGTATGCCATGCAGCTTAATGGACTGCATTCTCAGACACAGTCTGATTCACCGTTCGTGCCAGCCCAGCTCACTACATACCGTATTGTATCGTGTTTAGATCCTGTCGTATTGACCCAACCTTGAACCGACCAAAAAAAAAAAAGGTAAGGTCAAAATCTCGGCTCTACGCCCGCAACCAGCATCGGTCGACGCGCTGCGGCAGGTTCGGACAAACGCACACGGCAGTTGGGCACGCCGCCGCTCGCCGCAGCGCACAGGATGGCTCATGTCCTGGGCCGCATGCTGCTGTGGTGGCGCGGGCCGCGGTGGTTCAAGCGGACAGCGAGCGAACACGCAGCCGTGCAGGAGGTGCGGCGCGCGCGGCAGGTGGCCAGAAAGCAGGCTACTCGGCGTGTGAGCTCGGCCCACTGTTGGTTGGGTTTAGCGTTGGACCAGGACGCCTCGTGGGATCAGTCCCTTGTGGCCCACGAAAGTAGAGAATAACTAGAAAGCGTTTAGCTTCGGCTAAGTTCTCTCGCGATTTTTGTTTATGAGGGTGATTCCCACATGATGAATTGATGGTACGAACTTATGAAGAGCACCTGGCACCGATCAGCGAATGTTCGCCACAAATTCCAACATCTCGACCCCGATTCAAAATTTTGGCGTTTTCCCACATCAAAACTAACAGAGTATATATCCCAATACTGTCGTCAACAGCAAAATAGCTGACCTGGCGTAAAAAAAGCTAATAATCACCGTCCATTTTGCGTGCACTAGGAAACACTTCGATTTCGCAAGACGTCGACCCCCCACCCGCTAACCCAGGTCCAAAGGTGACACTACACATGATGTCTCCGTCACAACGCTCTCCTCTCGTGGACCACACGCGAATTCACCAGCGGCACAAAGAGACCCAACCCACCCCACCCCACCCCATCTCGCGCGTACGAAGCCGCCAGGCCAGGCACGCCACGCCGCTAGAATTAGATCCCAAGAATCACTTCCTCGCCCCTGCTGCAACGCCTTGGGTATGAGGTATGAACCCTCGCGGCCCCACCTCCGAGTCACGTTATTTCCACTCGTCAATTCCTGCATTCCGTCTCGTCAATCTGTTCAGCTGGCTCCGATCGCGAGAGCTTGACGGAGAATTAAACCAATGGTATTATCACACGTAAATCACAGTGCATAAATGCAGATTAGCGCTAACATCTACGTGCTACCAGTAGCTCGCCGTATCGAATTCGCGGCTCGCGGCGCGCCAGAAGCTCCGCGCACGGCGCCCCCCACCATACCCCAGGACCAGGAGACGTCGCGCGCGCGGTGGTGGCACTCTGGTAGGGCCGTGGGCTTGCCAGAGTCGAGAGTGGATGGATGGATGCACGGTTCGGACATTCCGCTGACACCTGGTACGTGGGTCGGTCCGAGATTATGTTAGCTGGTCCTGCGTCCTAGCCTAATAATGGGAGTATAGAATTAGTATTAACTGGTTTACCAATGGTGTTTGCATGACTAGACCGGCCCCTTGACCTGCTACATACATATGGGGCCTCTCACTCTCTGAGACCCGACGACGCTCGGCGAAACATATGTGCTGTAGTTTCTTGGATTTGTTATCGTTCAAGCCTGAGCTGAGCTGAGCTGAGCTGAGCTGGTTTTATGTTGGAAGCTTCAGATGGGTTGGGAGGCTTGCAACTGTTACGACGCCTCACCTAATTAAATTCCAGTACCACTCGCTACTCCTGTTTGCTTGGAGAGCCAGATCTGAATGGAAGCATCTAGAACCGAACCCCAGCAGGTGATCGATCGTGCGTATATGCTGGTCCCCAAACTCTGATGAAGTGTTTCCTTCCTTTCGCAACCTAAAAACAGGGGACCCTGAACTGAAGTAACCCGTCGTCGATGGATGATCATGGAGCGCCAACGAGACCCAACCCAAGCCCAACGCGTGAAAAGGCGTCTCGTGACCGCCTGATGCATGGACCGCGTAAGCTAGCGTCGCCCTGTGATTGGGCTCCACGCCGCATGCCACCTGGGACACGTGGCGCGTGGGGGCTTCTTCCCCTGGCACCACCATGGGGGCAGGCACCACTGCTCTGGTTGAGCTGATGGGCATAGCCCAACCGGGGCACACACGTGTCCTCATGTGGTCGCTGGCTTTAGCTATTTTGGTCGAGCCGAAAATTATGGACCAACCCATGATGCGATCCATGGTACATGTCCATTACAGTGACGTTTGAAGCTATGACCCGTCTAGTAGTGACACGTGGCTAATATTATCTCACTAAGCATGTTCCACTCAGGGTCTAAAGATCTTGTAAGATTTTTTCAGAGGACAGGGCAATGCAGACCACACTCGCATCACTATGCACGCATACTGTGTGGCTACACACGCTAAAATTTGTTGCAGAGGCATAAAAATGGTACCAAGTGTAGATATATGTTTTCAAGAACCTTTCCTTGTACTTTAGCTGTGTGTCTTACCTTGATGATAGTGTCTTGTGTTGTGCTATATTGAGTGGAAACATAGTAATGATAAAATTGGAAATTGCTCTATCTAGTTAAATACTATTGTTATGCTACATAAAAACCATTATCATTGCTAATTTATCGTGGTAGAAAACCAGATATTAATTTCGCAACTAGCAATACTCACTACGTGATTTGCAGATCATAAAATGCTCAAGTAAATAATCGATTACGTCCGGTCTTCGACGTACGTTAAGATGAACTGCATTTTTGCGCCATCAATTGGCACAGAATACATGTGACCGCATGTTGCTGCGTAGCATGCCTACTGGCATGCCCATACTGAAACCAGAGGATGTGAATAGCTGCATTGCGAAAATATTTCTTGCAGATTGGTAGTAGTAACCGCGCTATAAGTCTATATATTCTATTATAGGGCCGATGTTTATCTCTGGTGGATAGTGATGGTGTAGGGGAGTACGTAGGGCAGTTAATATTAAAGCAATGTTGTCACTAATCTTCTTTCTGGTTGATATTTCCCCAAGCCAAAACATCGACCAATGTCAATGTCAAGAAGCGTCACCTTCTGGCCGGATACATTTTCTTCGATTTTTTTCTCTCTCTCTAAATGAACTATTTTTAATCATTTTATAAAAATAACTTGTGTTTTATTTATTTATTACAAAAATAACTATCATTCGACGGCCCACTAGACGACTAGACCCAATCGCGTGGCAAACCAACGATTTGAGGCATATCGACACTCAATCGCGCGATGAGTGGACGGCATTGAGACACGTTGCCCAGTCGCGCTAGGGAAGCGCGACTGGCAGAAGTGACCCCAGTCGTGCCACGTTGTCGCGATTGAGGGCCAATGTATGCCCAGCTGCTTCCAACTCGTGTGACAGAAAGACCGGAGGGAGGAGAGGAAGCGTTGACGGGATAAGAAGAGAGGGACGAGCACACGTAGTAGAGAGAAGAAAGAGGAGAGGAGAGGAGGAGGAGACCCGCCTCGCTCTCGGCGTGCCTCCGTGTACTCGTCTTTTTTGTGGTGAGTTCGTCATGCTCATATAATTTGTTAGCCACTTCAATAAAAATATGTTAGGTTAGTAACAATAAATATAGTTTAGTGGTAGAACTAAGGTTTGTAGTAGTAGATCGGCAATGTTAGGTTAGGGTTTATGTCATGTGTAGTGTTACAATATAGGACATTTATGTATTTATTATAACGTAAAAACATTAGGGAACCTCCATGAGTAGATCTATTATTGAAAGATCTAGGCTTCTTAGGTTTAGATTTGCAAGACCTAAGGATACTGATTTTAGGTTATTTATATATTTTTTATTTAATAGTGTTTAGGGTTTAAGCATGGTGGGTCAGAGTGCTGGCGCCGCTTGGCCGTACAGCCTTTTGGACCGTGGGCTAGACGGTCGGCACCATAGCTAGCTACATACTTCACTTTTGCCAGAGGGACAGATTCCCGATGAGCTGTGAGTAGGGGTGAAAACGGATCGGATACGGACGGATAATGATTCTGCCATATTTGTTTTCACATTTTTTTTTCTAGATTCGGATACGAATACGGATACTCCGGATACGAATACAGATACAAATAATATCGAATACGAATACAGAGCGAATACGAATTGAAATGAATACGGTCGCGTATATTTTTTGGAACATGAAAACCCCTTAAATTGTATGCAGAAATTAACGAAAACATATAACTAGTTTATTTGATGCAAACATTCATGAATTGTTCATATTTTCAGCAACCACACATAACATTGGCACTAGCAAGTTGCATTAACTAGTTCATCATAAACATAACACTTAGTTTATGTAGGACCGTAAAGGCGACTAGAGGGGGTGAATAGACGCTTTCTCAAATTTCTCGCTTTAATCAAATTCAACACGAACTTTACTCATTTAGCTATGAAAGCTAAGAAGATCAGTAAGCGCACAGAGGAAGCCTTGTGCTGAATTCGATAACCCCCTCAACCACAAGACACAAATGTGGAGAATTGATCTCACTGGTCTGGTCTGGGCACTGACGGTCTGACCGGCTACAAAATGGCGGTCCGACCGATTTAAATCGGTTCGACCGGCCGTTAACAAGCGGTTCAATGTCAAGGTCCGATCACAGATAAAAATCGGTCCGACCGATTTAGTCCAGAACAGAAACACAATGCCCAAATCCAAAACGAAATTTGGTCCAACTTTTGATTCAACCAATGAAACTTGACCAAATTTGGAGCACACATCCCTAAGGATATTAGAGACCTATTTCTAGCGACGATCCTCCAGATCCACTTCACAGAAACGATCTCTGACGGTTTTACCAAAGAAGTGCACAAACCCTAGAAATATGAAAATCTTGATTCAGGACTTGCTTGTGGGGGTTGATGGTCTAGATGATTCTAGGAGTATTCCCACATGTCAAAGCAAGATAAAATCGGTCAAGAGACCAAGCATAAACACTTGAATCAAGAAAGCACCAAATTCATCAAAAGAGAGAAGAACACAAAGGAGACAATTGATCTCTCAAGCAAGCATCACAAGATTGATTGATCTCACAAGATGCTTACAAAGCCACTCCAACAAGGAGTACAAGAGCTCACACAAGGAGCACACACACAATCTCTCCAACCCTAGCTTCTCCTCTCCTCTCCTCTCCAAACCCTAGAAAAAGGAAGAGGGGTTCAAATGAATGCTTCAAGGGGTTTTACATCTCCCCCCTTTCTATTTATAGGAGAGGCTAGGTTTTCACATTTGGGACCCACACACACATGGGACCCACTCACACACATCTGTTGAAGCAATCGCCTGCTTCACCACGTGTAGGTTGATCGTGGCTCTCATCATGCTCGGCAAGACTCTCCCGTCCAATCCCATCGAAACTCCTAGAGACTTGCACCGACTTTCGACCGCCGATCCAACCAAATGCACGAACTACCTGCTCGATCCATCTTGCCCATTCGCACCATGCTTGAGTCACACGACCTCACCCGCATCCATGATCGCTCGACCTTAACTCTCCAAGCATAGTCCCGATCCACCTCACCGCTGACGCCGTTGACTCGCAAGCCACCGCATGACAATAGACAAACAAATCGTCTCCGGGAACAAGTTCTTCACAACTTGACCCACGTTAGTTCCACAATACAATATGCAACAATAAAGCATTGACATCCATACAATAACCACAATCAAAACACATCAATGCCAAGAAGGCTCACCTTCAAGTGATCGGCGGTCTGACCGCCCCACACAATCGGTCCGACCGATTTCAGGCCGGTCCGACCGATTCCACAACGGCGGTCGGACCGCCCGAAAAGACTTAGCCAAAATTCCAACTTGAAAATCCGAAACCTTCTGGAATTTTCAACTGAATAGAACTTTTGATTGGGAGCTCCAAAAATAATGTGACCACATCCAGGAGACTCCCCTCACTTGCCTACAGATCCTATTTTTGGATCAGCTCCAAAATCCACTTTTATGCAAGACCGGTCGGACCGGCCACCACGGCCGGTCGGACCTCTCCACGGGCGGTCTGACCGCCCCTGCCACCGGTCAGACCGCCTGTGGTCTGACAGACCTGAAGCAAAACCGAAAACGCGAGATTTTGCAAACCAACAAAGCCATTGCCAATTGACTCATCATTCTAAAATCGTGCACATATCCTCACGATATCCACAGTTTACCATATTTAGCTTATAAGTCATAACTCACAAAGTCACAAGTCATCACACATTCACACTTAGTTCATCACATACCTAAAACTTAGTTCACACTAACATTGATCAGGCTAGATAGTTAATCTATACACAAATAACTGTAACATCCCAAAGTATGTTACCAAAAACAAAATTAATAAAGTTATTATTTTATTGGATTTTCTAATATTTAAAATAGTTTTCTTGGTTAAAAAGAAAAATAATAAAATAAAGTCAATTATTTAATTTCCTAGTTTTCAATGTCAAAAAATTATTGAGATTTCTGGGATTTTATTGTATTTAAAGTGAAAATAAAAGAAAATTCTTGAATTTTCTGGATTTCAAAAAGGTTGTTCATATTTTTTAGAAATTAAAAATAATTTATGTGCAAAAATAAAAACCAACTTTAACTTGGAATTAATTTTATTAAGTTCAAAATAATTTAAGGGATTTTTGTGATTTTTTCTAGAATATTTTAACTCTATTTTCTATTTTATAAAAGGCTATTTGATTTGTTGCATTTTCTGAAATTCAGAAATCAATTAAAATCTCATTTTCTCTTTTGGGCTGAAATCCTCTTCTATTGGGCTGAAATCCGGATATCCGGACTTGGTCTTATCCGGATAATCCGTATCCGTATCCGCCGGATAGCATGCCTACCGTATTCGTTTCCGTTTCCGACAAAAAAATCCGAATCCATTTCCGATCCGATCCGATCCGAGACAATCCGAATCCGCTTTAAATCCGAATCACCGAAACTATCAGATCCGTTTTCATCCCTAGCTGTGAGTGTTGTCGACTCGCACTCTGTCGAAGTCTTGGAGGCTGGACTGATGTTAGTTCTCCCTCTACGACACTTGTTAATTGTTCCATCCAACATTTACTAATGTTCGCGTACTTACATCCTTCTCTTCAATGTTGCACTGTAGGTTGCGAGTCGTCGAACTCCTTCCTCTCGCTCGGATGTTGCAGACCACTCAGGAGGACGATGCCGAGTAGGATGTTGCCCTAAGGCAGACGTTGAGCGGTCTCGGTGCTTCCCTTTCGATCGCTCACTCCTCACCACTTTCGTAGACCATTGGCGGCTAGAGACGCACACTTTCTACCTACCGTACGGTGAGATGTCACCCACTTTGCAGGTTGCGTGCATGCTCACCAAGCTACCGATCCACGGTTTCCCAGTCATGCCAGATGCACCAAGATTATTCTGGACGAGGAAATGCCCGAAAAAGACCTTATAGTCGAGTACTGAGATGTCCGCATGAAGGCCTGCGCCCCACAAGGGGGAGTAGTATATAAGTCCGCAAGCCTGAGTTGATTTCTATTTGTTTTTCTTTCCAAAAGGCATGTTTGTATCGTAGTTGTAGTTTGGATCGAAGGTTCGTGCATATAGTCATTTGTATAGTAAGAATAACCAGACAAATATATGCATAGAACTAAACCTTATACGCCATGTAATTCAGACCTCTATGGTCAAGTGTTATGTTGGGCTTACAATCTCATATTTGTTACTCCATTCTCGTCTCACCCGAACCGAAGCTTACAAAATATTTCGTCAAATTTTGAGTTTTTTTGTGTAAAAACTTATAAAGGGTTTATCCACGTAAAACGATTAACACATGTTTTATTTACAAATAATTGCACTCAGTAAACTCTAACTTTTTTACCATAATTATTCACAAATGACTCTTTCAACCATTTAATTTTATAAAATTAAAGCTCAGTCCCCGGCTTAATCGACACTAGCCTCCGTCACGTTCTGCACTGACGATTGTGTCCTATACAAGCCTCAGACACATGACATACTAAGGCTATACAGAAATGATATTCAATGTCCTTATGAATATTCAAATGGAACAAATGGAAATGATATGCGTAGACATGTACGATCCCCCTAGCATTACAAATATACAGAACAGAAACTAATGATAAATGTATCTTAAGATTATAAAGAGCGAACAACGAGATTTTCTTAACTGGGAGGAGCATCACAAAGTATCCCATTGGAAAGTGAATAAGTTGGAAGGCGACCCGTGAATGTCATATTTTCAACATAAAAACGACTGAAAAATGTACACTAATCGAGTAATTGTCATTCACAAAGATGCAAAGGTGACTATGAGCATCTTGATCCTTTGGCAAATCACTAAATTTACAGTGTCCTGTGGGTTAATTACTTCAGAGCACATAAGCCCTCTAAAAAAGAATCTACAGCTCCCGTAACCTCGCACACGGCGTCGAACATCGCCCTCACCGGCCGGTGGTCGGAGAGCCGGTAGCCGCCGCACCTCTCGTACCGGATCTGCCTCAGCCCCTTGCTGCGCCAAAGGATACGGTCGCACCTGCAAAATCACGCTACAAACATGTAAAAATCATCTCATTGGCAATATTCAGGCAAGATGCATGGGTATGTCGATCGGGTCAGACGACTCAGACCATGCCGGCGCTCGCTGCTGCTTCTCGCGGCCCGCGGTGGCGCCGCCGTCGACGCACCAGTAGAACTTGTCGGAGTTGCGGTGGTACTTGTAGGTCGGGGAGAAGGTGACGAGGCCCTCGCGCCAGCCGTCGAAGTTCCGGCCCTTGGAGAGCTCGAGCAGCAGCTCGTCGTTCTCCAGCAGCATGCTCCACTTCTTGGCCCTCACCAGCAGCCGCGCCTCGGCGTCGTCCATGGCGATCCGGTAGTTCAGGTCGCCAAGCAACACCACGCGGCTGAATGCAAGAACACACGAGAACATGCAGCGGCGAGAACCCCACATCAACGAACTGCTGTTGTTTGTCGCTAGGATCAGAATTTAGATATGGCCGGGCACCTACTCATGGTCAAGGATCTTCTTCGGCAACTCCTCCGGTGCCCCCGTGCCGCCGCCGGGGAAACTAGTCCTGGAGAGGATGTCCGCCGCGTCGACGTTCCGGAGCAGCACGTCTCCCTCCTTGCCGCCGGAGGCGAGGTGGCAGCAGACGAAGCAGAAGCTCGTGCCGTGCAGCAAGAACCGGACGGACACCGCGCCCTGCAACGCACGGCGCATGCCCAGCAACCGTTCCATGCACGGTCATGTGAATTGCCTTGCCTCTGGTCGTGTATTTGCTGTTTGCGTCTTTGCAGGCAGCTTACGTACCTTGTTGCCGAGCCGGCCGAGGATGCCGGCGCCGACGCAGGAGATGCCGGGGTGGCGGACGTGCCGTCGGAGGCCGCTCCTCGCCCAGACCGAGACGAAGATGCCCACCATCTGCTTGCTCATCACGCACCTGAACTGCTGCTGCTCTTTGTTCAACTTTCCTTCTTCTTGTTGCTGTCTTCTTCTCGTGTTGTTCAGTGCATCGCTTACGAGCGAGTTCCACTTCATAGATATCGAGCTGTTCTTGGGGCCAAGCACGTTCCTCGCATTCAGCGGCACGATCTCTTGGAACCTGAAAAGAAGCAAACAAAAAAAATCTTAAGACAAGAACTAGATGGAATCATTTACTGAGAGACAATGTATAAATCCGTGTAGGATTAATGACAAACTACCCAAGAACATAGATGTCATAGGAATTGGCCTTCGTGTCCAGCCAATCCTCCAGGTCTAGATCATCGGGTGGCGCTACACCGCCGACATTCCATGTACTGGCGAACACCCTGCGTCAGATCATGTGAATTGGTGTGTTGATTGCCATTGTGTTCAAGCTCAATTCAACGCAAGATGCTGCAAGAAATGCTCACCTGTACTTGACGGTATCGTTCTGACCCTGGTGGAAGGCATCCTCCCCCAAACTCGCAAACTCGGAGACGAGCCGATGGCACAGTAGCTTGCTTGCCACCAATCTTGGCCGGATAATCTACAACAAAGGTAGGAGAGTTCATGTTATTGATGAACAAGCCGTCTGAAAATTAGTATAGAGATGAAACAGGGATATGGAAAGGGTGCTGACTTCTGCAAACTTTGGGCTCTCCCCCATCATGAAGCACGGACAAGGAAGAGAATGCTGCCTTTTCTTCAGTAGGGAGCATGCAAGAATGGGAGGTCAAGTGCTGCAAGATATATAATGAGGCAAGTGGAAGGGACAGGGAGAAAGAAAGCTAGCACAATAAAATGGGCACTCGGGCAGTAGCTGTGATGTTGACAAGAACAGGAGATACATGACAAATATCCACATATTTGGTGAAAGAGTTGTCAAATTCTCTACACTAGCAGGTTTACTGTAGGGACTTATACCTTACCGGTACCAGCAGCCTCTCGTTCCAAAAAAAAAACTTTGTCCCCTAAAAAAAACAATACAAAGCCATCAGCTTATGGTTTACTCTTCATGTCTCTGTCTTTCTACTACTTACAAATGAACAGTACAAACTACAAAGACCTTAACATGTACTAGCGTCATATAATTTTCAACATTTCACACTGCAGCCATTGGTTCTAAAGGAGATTAGGTAGATGAATAAAGTAGGGCCATGAGAAATGCAGTCCAGACTCCAGAATGTTCTGATTGGAATGTCACACTGTCATGTGTAACATGTCAGAATGTTTGGCTGGGTAGGAACAATATGCCATCCTTGAGTAATGACTGATTGGCTGGGTAAGGATGGGCTAAAGCTACAGTTGTGCAACTTGGCTGGATAATATGTATTGTTATTGCTGTCGGTATGGTGTGCTACCTTAGGTTGTGACAATGCAACCAATAAACCAGGCAACTTGTGCTTGGATTTGGCCGGAATTTAGTCGACTCTTCTGCCTGTTGGCATGTGCCTACTGTTTGATATCTCAGCTAGAGATATCTGAAGGCTTGTAGCAGCTTCTTTTATGGAGCTGACAGTGTAGAACAGTACATAGATAGCTAGCTGCAGAAATAATTTTCAAGACTGCATATTTGGCACTGCCATGTTGTGCTTCTTTTCAGACAGAGCAGAAACATTACGCTGGGAATGTGCAGTCAAATTGGTGCTTGGTCGCATGTTGCTTCGTTCCATAAGCAACTAATTGTCATGAGAATATCATTCTGTTTTGGCACTGGAAGAGACTAAACTGAAGCAGGATGGTCATCAGCCACACAAGGAGAGAATAATGTTGGCAAGTTTCTCTGATAGATTCAACTGTACGTCGGCTGCAAATTTTGACTGCCTTTCTTCTCCGTCCATGCTTTACTTTTGTCCTCGAGGTTCCTATGATTGAAATGACCCACCGAGTTCAGTTTGACTTAATTTTTTAATGGTAATTTATCTACCACACAAATTATGAAAGAACATACGATTTATGTTAATATACTGTGTTCCCACAGTATAGTTGGTATGGTACCATTGTTTGAAGCAAATCAAATGAAGATAGAACTCACAACTCATAAGTATAACATGATTTGTACAAATTACTAATAGCAACCTTATTAAATCAGTATAAACTAACAATAAGTACTGTTAGGTCAGTTAGCTAATCTGTCCGCTTCAGAAATATACTGACCGATAATCTTGCAATGAGACTTAGTCTTATCCTACTAATTCAGTCATTTAAATTGACTAGCCGAGTGCCCGTACGTTGTAACGGTTTTTAAATAAACATAATATAAATTATTAACTTAGAAAACCATTATCCATAAGGTAAGTATCCCACAAATAAATATTTCATACATAATTTGCATCTAAACAATAAACCACATATAATATTATCATAAGCCATAAGCACTTGGGCTGTGTGTATTCTCAGATACAGGTGCTGGGAGAGGTTTTCTCTTCCATTATCTAAAAAATAAGCCATAAGCACAAATAATTTAAATATCTACAGAAGATCCTTCAAGTAACATATGCATACATACACATATCTATATACACAAGATCTTACCAACTCAAAAGGTGGTAAGGGGGTGGTATATCCCAGACTAACCATCACTATCAAGTCCTTTTTTTATAATAGTAAAGATAGTAGTTTTTTTTTGTAGCATATTTCATCTCATGAGGCTATGTACTAATTGTCAAAGCAGAGTGTTGAATTTCATCATATATCTCGACAAAGTTCAACAAAATTAATTTTTCTGAAAGAATACAATAAAAATGATTTTAGTTAAGCTGTGTTTCCAGGCCTTGAAATTAATATGAATATAACTTATAAAAGTTTGAATAGATATATGACCCATAAATTGAATTATGAACCCTATGTGTATACAGTGCTAGTCCTATAATCAATCGCTAGCACACATATTTTACAACATTGAATCACATCCATACACAAATAAATAAAACAGAGTAGCACATATTAAGCTGTTGAACATAGGCTATTAAGACCGAGTTTTACACAGCAGGCCCGACCGACCAAATAGATCATATTTAAGAGTACTTGCAAGGGTATGCCATAATACATGGGCAACCAATTGGGTTAATGCCCTAAAATTCAGCACTATCATCGTCTCGAAATCCCACGACATAGAAGTAGTCCGACGCAGGATCTTCAATTTCTTTCTCTGACAATTGTTCAACAAGAAACAATGAGTACAAGAATGTGCTCCGCAAGACTTTATATCAAATTTATTAATACAAGCAGGCTATATCAAGGGATGTTGTCCTATCTAGTTTCTTGTGCTTAAAGCAAGTTTTAATTGCAATAGAAATATTATCCTTTAAAGAACCATTTTTGAAATTCATTTAACTTTAATATGAAATTACATATGAGCATATAGTAGTGGAAATCCACCCCTATCCTTTGTTATCACAATACAGTTGACGATCCTTTGACAAAATCTTTCGAGCATGGATATCCACCATCCATACTAATTCCCAAGAGAAACATTTTTAGAGAAAACCAGAAAATCTAACCAAGTATGGTATCACCAAGTGATGTCTATGACTGGGGAGGACACGACTATTCGAATAGATTGAGATCTCACTCTGCAGAGGATGTACAACTTTACCCATAATATATAATCAACTATGGATGTTCGGCCTTCAACATTCTATAGGTGTGCAACTAAGAAGATCATAACAAAGCCTTTACAATACCCCGCCCTTACATCAGCCCGCCCTGTGAACTAACTCCTCAAGATATGGACGTCCTTTACCATCATCAAGAGGGTTCACAGTTGTGTTGGTAACACTTGCAAGATATGGACATCCTTTACCATCGTCTAATGCAAGTGTCCTACAAACATGGACGTCTTTTACCATCGTCTGCACATCCCAGATAACTCCTACAGACTACAGCCTACGGGCTCAATGATCAAACTTGGTAAATTAGTTGGCCATGTCTGGTCTATTCTGGACATGTGGTTGTACTGAAAATAATGCTTGGGTCAACGATATCAAAGTTTGGTCCTTAATTACCCAGGCAAGACCAACACAAACCGAGTTCTCATGCAAACTGCACTGGTCTCAACATACCACTCGCCCAAGTCCAAACCATTTCATTTTCACATTTTTTTATCCAAGGTAGCAGAGGTAACCCCTCTATAACCCCTCTGTCCAATTTTTGTCAAAACTGTTAGTGATATGCCCTAGGGGCAATCATAGAGATGATGGTATCACGTTTATATTTATGAGTTATAGAATAAATGCTATTATGTTCATTGGATGAATTATTATTTATAAAGATTAACAAGTATGTGAGTTGTTGGTGAAGTTCTTTAAGTTATATGATGTCATTCTAAATGTATCCTTGGTAGGATGTCACTGGTCGGGACACTAGTGACTTATCGACTAACACATGTATTGATTGATGACCATGTTTCAATGGTCATGGATATGGGAATATCGAATCAATAATGTGAACACATGTTAGAGAACATGGTGTTAGATTGACCCACCTGGAGACACAATTGAGATTGTTATGATTTTGTGTGTAATCAATTGGTCTCAAACAATGATGATGTATAATCCTTTGACCTAAAATCAGTATGGTTTTCTACATGTGTAATAGTACACTTAGGGGTTGCCAAACACTACTCTATAACTGAGTAGTTATAAAGGTAGCTTTCAGCTATGCTATAAAATATACGGAGGGATGTGACTGGTAGAATATGAGATTTGTCCCTCTTAACATAACATAACAGAAGAGCTATCTCTGGGCCACTCGATGTGGTCGGATAAAGAAAGTACATGGTCGTACCACTAGTGGTCGAAAAATCGATCACATAAAGTTATCCATCACTAGATTGAGAAAGTATTAAACAATCTATGGATGTCATATATCTCATCTGGAGTTCAATCAAATATCGCGAGGCAAAAAGAGAATACGCAAGCAGGTCATTTAGTCTGACCAAATACGAACTGATCGTATGGAGATACAAACTGATCGTAAGGAGTTACAAACTGGTCATAACTACATATGAACTGGTCGCATAGAGATACGAGCTGGTTGTAAGTGATAAGGACCTGGTCACAGATCATATTGCATATGTTTCGTCCGATATAATATTTATATGTGTTCGAGAATCGTTATGTCTTGCTAGGAACCGCTAACGGCTTATGGTCGGAAATGAGTTTCCGAGTCACAACCGATTATGCATGAACCTACAGGGTCACACACTTAATGGGTTGGAACAAATGGTTCGGATAGGATCCATTAAGGGCTCTTTATAAGGGGATGCATGGTGTTGTTGGGACGTAAGAGTTGCTCCACCAAAACCCTAGCCGCCATCTCTCCGAAGGCCCAACCGTGCGCATTGGTGCTAGCACACTGGCATACGACGTTCCACCCTTGGATGTGTGGATATTGCAGAGGCGCTACTGCGGTTGCTGTTGCGCTGATTGAGAATGATCCACGACTTATGCAAGGAACATGACAGGTTGCTGGAGGACTCGATCGATGCAGAGGGTGTTGGACGATCGATTACGACCACTACATCCACGCGCTCGACGTTGGATCAGGCTGCGCGCCTAGTGTTAATGATCTATGATCTCTTGTTTGTTTGGCTTCTTTGTTTACGTGGTAAATTTTTTGAATTGCCAGCTAGTGTGTAGCCTACCTGTATCCTTTCAAAAACACCTTCACATAGTGTCCAAAACATTATTTTACTGAAATTGTCGGACCCCAAATTTGTAATTTGGAATCCACTATGTCAAACTGTGCTATTCACTGGATCAGTACATAGCACACACATATACATTCTTGGGTCAATCACATACCTCGCATTCATAGCCAAATATATTATATAACTTGCCATACGACCATTGTTTTACAAAAGGGGCACAAATGCCACCACCAGATCCGAGTACAGAGTAAGTGCGGAAACAAAAGAAGTAGTGGTGGATCCATTCACTCTACCCACAGGCAAGGTCTGGGGATCCCAGCCTAAGCTTCATCATCATCGCCACCGACCGTTCTACCGCCAAGTAGTAGTCGAGGGGTCCCGTTGAATGGCTCAAAGATTATATTGGACGAGCTTGAGTACACAACCATACTCACGAGCCAACACACAATGCAAATTATAATAGATGCAAGGCTATTCAAGGGAAGGCTCAGGGTTCTTTTATTTGCATCAAGCCAAGTTTGAATTATAACAAGTAGTAGAACATCCTGTGACCTAACATTTTTAAGAACAGGTTTTGTAAACTGATTTTCAGTTGTAAGGTACTGGTAGAGATCCCATCTCCTATACCATCAAGTGGCTCCATCCACTCGATGCTCAGGCTAACCCGTAATTACCACTAGTCCTCGACCAGGCCTTCGCAAATCCCTAGGGTCCCACCCCAGCTTTTCACTCCACGACCACCCTCAAATAGTTTTATAAAAATGAAAGCTAGTTCAGCTGAGTTCCCGACACCACTCTTGACCGTGAGGACGACTATCTAGATAGTTTTCTTACTCTGTAGAGTTCGTACACTTTACCCACAAGATATAATCATCCTGATATATACACACGTTTCCTTCGACATGTGAATCGAGGGGAGATTACCACAAGGCCTTTACAATACTCAACATTGACGCAACCCCACCTGCTAAGGTTTCCACTGCCCGGAGCCACGTTCCCAGGAGGCCCCCTCTTGCACTGTATGGTTTTCCTGTGGCTTCTACTCAAACCCACGCCACACACCCACCAGTGGCGAAGCCACGCTGAGGTGAATAAATTAGTTAGCCAGGTCGTACCCATTATAGACTTGTGGTTGTACTGTTTTTACACGAGATCATCACAAGAACTCGGTCCTTTATTAACTTGGGTGGTGCATCCACATGCCCCACCGACGTGCATCACTAGCACCATCCACTCATTCCATCCACCCAAGTCGACTAGAGATTTTTAGGTTTTAGTTGGTTTTGAAAATAACCTTTAGTTCAACATACCAGCCAGACTCCCAGCCTCGACTACCCAAATCCAGCTTTTCATGTTTGAAAAGATTGATGTCGGGCACTTTAATGCCCACACGACCACGTATCTAAGCAAGACTAAGCATGACACTTCGATACAGACTTATTAACTAGCATGTTAACCATTAAGTCTAGGGTGAAAAACGATAATGTAAAGTTCAAGGAGTGGAAGGTTATACTTAGTTATCATTAAGGCATTAACTATGAACTAGACCAACATAGTTGTTTAAATAATAGCAATGCAATTTCATAATTTAAAGCAACATAATTTGCAAAGATTGGGTGCAATATGATCAAAGTATTGACTATTCATGGTTTTAAGTACTACTCATTGGTCGGTCGGGATGGGTCTCGAATACTTGGTCAAGAAAGTTTTCAAGTTGTGTGTATAGTTTCGACCATTTGGTCGAGATGGGTTTTGAGTACTTGGTCAAGGAGGTTTTCGAGTTCTGCTAATGGTTTCGACCATTTGGTCGGGATGGGTTTCGAATACTAGGTGGAGAGGGTTTCGAATACTGTTCATGCTTTCGAGTACTACTCTGTAACATCCCAATTTTCTTAGGTCTAAAAAGCTTTTGAATAATTACTTGTTGGAAAATACATTATTTGAATTTCTATTAAATTTTAGTATTTTTATTTAAAGCTTAATATAGACTTTCATGTCAAAATAATTTAATGTGATTAATCCCAACATCAACAATTGTCAAAACTATTTTATTTGAATTCTATGTGCTTAGATATATTTTCTAGAATTTTCTGGAATTTTTCCAAGTTCATTTGCTATTTTCTAATTGCTATTTGGATTTTTGTATTTTCTAAAATAGAAAATCTATTTAAAATCTCATAATAGTGTTGAACCGAAGCCCAGTCTTTTCCAACCCTTCTCTTCGCACCAGCCCGCTCATGCACCACTCGCCGCTCCCTTGTCCCTCTACCAGGTGGGCCCCGCCTATCAGGTGGTCGTAGCCCATTCCCGCTTCTTCCTCACGCTGCATTCGCCATTGTCGGAGCTTCAAGCTCGTAACGACAAGTTTGAATCTCCAGCTAAACCCTATCTAGAAAATATGTAGGATCTTATCTCTATCTCTCCCGCACCCGTTCCGGTTGGAATCGAACATCGGATCGGTTTCTATCTCCTAGAATCCCGTGCTTTGGTTTCGTAACCAAATCGGACTCGATTTGGGATCTTCCAAATCCGGCAAACCCAAGCCTTATAAAAGCCACCCTAGGGTTCTCCCTTGACCCAGCATCTTAGAACCGCCACCCTCTTCCACCCCGGAGCCCTAACACCGCCGCATTTGCGAAATTAGGATTTTGCCACCGCCGTCAGGTTTTCTTCGATTGCGCCGTCGTCTTCATCGCCTCATCGTTGTCGACCACACCGTCATCTTTGCCTTCACCAGAGCTCTCTCCAGCACCCCTTCACGACCACGAGACAAAATTGGTGTTTGCCGCCGACAACAGCCGCACCTGCTCCGCCGCTTCATCACTGATTCTGCCAACTCCGGCGACCTTCCGTGCCAATACCAGTACCGGTATATGCGCAATAGCCTCTTCTACCTAGTGTGTGCGTCCGCCGCCAACGAAGCACCGCCATTCGTCGTTGCCGATTTAACCCAAGTCTCGCCGTTGTCTTGTCGTTGTGTCGTTCCACTGTGTTCTGCCCACATATACTCGTAGGCACACGTGTCCGCCAACTCACCCAGCACATCTGCTCGAACCGTCCGCGTGTCTACTCGATTAGCCGCGTCAGAACTCGCAACTCTAAACTAGATCCGATCTATTGTAAACCTAGTCCACCATACTCCATGTCTATGCCATATGGGGTCCACAAGCCAAATCTCTCTTTCGTGAACCCGTAAACCGTAGAGCCTTCCATGACCAGGTAGTCGTAGCCTTCCATGACGAGGTAGTCGTAGCCTCCTACGACCATGTAGTCAAAACCTTCTGACCATGCGGTCGAAACTCCTTTCGAGTACTCGTAGTCGAAAGTAGTGTACAGTGCTCAGCGAACAGTACTTGAATTTCTTTTTGAGTATTTTCTTTAGATCCAATCTTCCAGAAGCCATATCTTTTGCATCCGAACTCCGATTAAGCCCATTCAAATTTCTAAATTCATATAAATTTGAGATCTATTTATTTATGATTTTCATTTAATTTTTGGAGTTTTTTTTGCCTATGTTATTTATTTATTTGTTTTATTTATTTATTTCATTTACGCGTAGACATTAATACTCCGGGAACTTTTGAAGAAAGAGAAGTGACTCAAGATCAAGACCAGTACCTAGACCTATTCCAAGGTAAGTTATACATTTGATCATATTGAACCTAGTTTTCAAAATACTTTGTTTCAATGTATTGCATTCTATTTCAATTATTTATTTAAATGCTTTTGGGGTTTTGTTATTAATCCAAATTGTTATATCCACCTTATCTATTGTTATGCCATGATCTTTTGTCACCCTAAGTTGGTTCATTATTAGTTGGTATTATCATAGCACCAACGTTAGTTGGTTAGATGCGAGTAGATTGGTTAGGCATGCTACGAGTTATCATTTTATGTGAGTTACAAATATAAACTTGACTAAGTGATTATAGAACTGTGTGATGACACTGTGTGTGTTGTGTGCTATTACCCGTTGATGGCATGTGTTGCACTTAATCAACAAGGTAGGAAAAGATTTAGACTGAGACAAGTGGTGGATTCTGTGTGATCGGTGGAGCTGTGTGCTGGGAATGATAAACTGTGTGACTTAGTTAGAAATAGGAAGACTTGCCTTTGTCAATTAAGGACTTAACTTTGTGCACCATTGAACTGAGCCTTACTGTACAACCAAATGCCTGGTATGGGACGGGCCTAACTTAGTAGGTTATGGAATCTTGCCATTGACAACTCAGGTTGTAAGTTAAGCTGTGTGATGGGCTGGAGGTGTGTCTATCACATCGCGGGATGGTTCACCGCATCCCTATCCAACGGTGTGTATCGTACCCAAACGCTGTGTGTATCAGTTGGACGGCAATAAAGCACATCTGGAGTGTCAATATTTGAGATGAAGTTTCTGAAAGGTTTTGTTATGGTCGGTGCTATCTACACTGATTGTATCTTGTGGGTAAAGTGTAAAATCTCTGCATAGTATTAATCAATCTATTCGAATAGCCGCGTCCGCGGTCATAGACATGCTCGGGGATTTCACACGAGGGGTATATTTTCATAAAACCTTTGGGAAGTGAGCCGTGTGATCTAAGTCATATGGCTTTGTGAATAACTTGTTTAGACTGTGTGTCTTTGTGAAATCAAATGATAACTTAGTATTGTTTATTTGTTTTGAATTATGTTTTCAATCTATTATTTGTATTCAATTGCAAAATATTGCATTTTCGCAAAAGAACCACATAAGCTATTCCTTTGGAATAAGCCATCATCTATAAATTGCATTCTGTGGTATGACTTGCGAGTACGGTTGTGTACTCATACTTGTTTCAAACAATCAACAGAAGTGGAGGAGTCTTCACCTGTATTTGAAGAGGAGTTCTACGGGTCTTGATCCCAGTCAGTTGCCTGTGGTGTATAGATAGGATTCCGCTGAAGTTTATTTCTATTCTGCTGCTTCTATTTATTTATTATTAGCCCTGCGTGGTTTAATAAATGTAAACTCGACCATAAGGTCAAAACCATTATTTTCTATTCAAATCAGTCGTTTATTCTATTAATTGTCTTGTGTGGATCGATATTCATCTATGTTGACATTGTGTGCACTAACTGTAGATCTTGACCTTAGTTAGATTGGCCGTCATAGAGTGTCTAAACTATTTTCTAAAGCAAAATTAACTTGCAAGATTAATTGAACTGCTTAACTCTTTTCATATCTCTCTTGACTCAACTATTACTAGAATTCTTTCTTTCCCCACTGTTTTTAAAGTTATTCTTACCCGCTTGTATGTCTTGTTAGATGCCTTGTCTTCAGAACTATGGAGAGCGCAAGGGAGGACTTGCCACCGAACTTTGGAAGTTGTTGCAAGTGCTTGGAGGATTCGACCGACCGATGTACCATGTCAGCACTTGGGTCGTGAACGGCCGAGAGCGTGGAGTGATATGCCGCTTGACCATCTACGCCCGGAAGGACACCAAGGCAAGTCGACCCTTAACATCTTCGCAAGAAGAATGATTTGGAACGATGCGATTCAAGAGTCTTTGCGCCTCGCCATCCTCAGGATCTGCAACATCTATGCCCGCGAGCTTCGAGACACCGTCTTTCGCTACCACCCTCGCACCTTTGCATTGGATGTTCTTGCACGTTACTGTCTACAGATGGAGAGAGCAACACCACTATGGTGCATCTTGCCCAGTTCGTCGCTGCCCAGGAAGAATTACCGGACTTGGCCGCAAGAGAGTTGGAGTGCGCCTACGAGACCCTGCAAAGTGCAGAAGAAAGGATCGCCATTATGGAAGAGACTCTCTATGGTCAGCACGAGCATGAGGAAGACCCTGAAGAGGAAGATCCTGAAGAAGTAGAGTCAGAAGAAGCCGAGGAACCGACAGAGCCAGAAGAGCCAGTGGAGTCAGCAGAGCCGGAGGAGCCAGTTGTACCTGCACCAGGGACGTTTGTTCCTATAGCACCAGTCCCAGGACATCAAGATCAGTTTACAAGGTTGCCAGCCCGCTTCCAGGTCTATAGTAGGCAAGAGCACCGTCAGGGCTATGGAGGCTATCTCATCGAGTAGTCCGTCTGAGTTTTAGGCTTTAGCCAGTCTTAAGGTTAGGAGAATCGCCCTTTAGGCGGTAGTTTGTGTGTTTAAATTCGTTCTTATTTTCTCGTGTGCAAGTATGAGCTGCAAAGGCCTTTGGGCAATTGTTGCAGCCATGCTAAGATATTAATTAATATAAGTACTTCAGTTGAGCTTTCTTGAAGTTGTGGTTGTTGGGTTTTACCCACCCCTACCTAGTTCCTAACTCATCTTGTGCTGCTACCTTACCTAACCCATGGAGTTTCACCAGATGGTTCAGACTCGTCAAGCTGCTGCATGTGGTTCTGGCACCCCTGTGTCAAAGGAAAACGAGCAGACCCCCGCAGGTGCAGTTCCGCCACAAGCACCCTCAATTGACTTGCAGAATTTTGGAGCATTCATGGCAGCCCAAACTCAGCTGATGTATACAATGATGAATCAGATACAGACTATAAACAACAAGAACAACAACAACCACCATCACAATGATGTCTCAGTCGCTCATGGTGAAGGATCTAGACCCGCCATTATGAGTTAATGGATTGTTTTGGTGATTAATGACAAATCTAATTGTGAGACTAACATTTCTATTTCTATATCTAGTGTGTAGTCTCATTTGGATATAAAGGTGAAATTTAACGAGGTATGCATTCAACTTATGCTCTTATATAATGTTGCATTCCTCGCATCGAAAATATAGGTTGAACTCCACCATAAGTATATCTTGAATATGTGCATATGTTTTCTTTACACATATGTGTATGCACACATTTAGAGGGAGCTCATTCTATATTTTGTGGTTTCATTTGTATTGATCCACATTTCGTGTTCTACATATATTTGGGATCCTTACTTCGAAGCATATCCGTATGAGTATACAAAACTTGTGTAGTCTTTGTATACTTATGTTTTGAGTATATAGAACTTGTGTAGTTCGTGTATACTCATGTTTTGAATATATATAAAACTTGTGTAGTTTTTGTATATTCAAGTTGTGAGTATATGGAACTTATGTAGTTCTCATATACTCATGTTTTGAGTATGTAGAACTTGTGTAGTTCTCGCATACTCATGGTGTGGGTGTATATATAACTTGTGTAGTTTATATATACTCATATCGTGTTACATTTATCAATTCAATTTGTGTGATTGAAATGGTTATCTCTTCAATTACCAAAGAGGGAAAGATTGAAGTATCTTGTCCCACCATTATGTGTTAATGGTATGGTGTGGTAATTAATGATAATCATAGTGTGGAACTAACTTTTTCCTTGAGTTGGATGTTTAAGTTATGTTTCAGGGTGATGAAGACTTGGGATGATCATGAGTTGATCATCAAGTCAAGATTCAAGTGAAGAGATGTATCATGTGTTGATGCATATGAAGACTTGAAGTAAAGGTTGCATCATGGGTCGATGCACGTCAAATCAAGAGAAGACCTATCATGTGTTGATGGAGGTCAAGTGAAGAATGCATCATGTGTTGATGCATATCAAGACTCGGGATGAAGAAATCATCATGTGTTGATGATGTTTAAGACAAGATCCCGAAGTGAAGAAATCATCATGTGTTGATGATTGTCAAAGTCAAGGACCCGGTTTTGAAGTGTTGATGTGCGTCATCTAGCTTCAAGAAGATGCAAGGCAAATGTATGACTAGCTAGGGCTAAGGATGTGTTCCTAGTCTTTTACCAGTCTTGGTGTTTGGTTGGAAGACCGGATTGCTAGTATAAGATTGTCGTACTATTAAGAGGGGTCTTGACTAGTAGCATGAGTTAGTCATGTGTTGATAGCTCATTGTGTTTGCTCTAGCTCATCTATACATGGAGCTATTATTTGCGGATGTGTTTTACAAATGATTGATGCTCATGCATTTAATCTTTGTAGCATGGGACTATAGATTGCAAATGGTTGAAGTCCATGCACTGTAGCCTTGTGGTATGATGCTGTTATTTGCGAATGTGTTTTGCAAATAGTGTAAGTCCATGTACCTTATTCCTTGTGATGAGTATTCGAAAGGTTAGCAAATGTGGTTTGTAACCTACTGAGAATATCATATTTGAAACCCTGTTGGAAATGCACTCAAATGGGCGAATGTGTTTTTCCATTTGAGCGAAAGAAAATGTGTTTTGCTTCTGTGGTCTGGTGGTTAGACCGCCTATGTGGACCGTTCTAACCGGTGGAAAATCGGCCAGACCGGCCATCTGTTGGCAGTCCGACTGATTTCCTCTTCTGTTGATTCTCTGTCCGGAAGTTCCGCCATTGTGAAAACAGAACTACTGGTGTGCGGAAGTTCCGGGGTTTGTGCGGAACGTTTATTCCAGAGAGCACCCGTTTTGGGACTTAGCCGATTTTACCTCGGGCTGTCGGACCGGCCAGGCTTGGCGGTCTGACCGATTTAGCGGCGGTCAGACCGGCCCTGTGTAGATTCGAGGGAATCTCCCTCCAACGGCTAGTTTTTGGGTGTGGGCTATAAATAGCTACCTTGGCTGGTTGGGGGAGGTTGCTAAAGTTATTGTTGAGTTCCATACTCATTCTTTGAGCTAAGAGCAAGCCTCTACTCTCTTTTGTGTATGTGTTGCACTTGGTGAGATTAGAGAGCAAACCCTAATGCATGTGTTGCCTTAGGTAGTGGATTGTGTATCCACTTGAGCGTTGACACTTGATTAGTTCAAGTGAAGGTTGAGATTTGTTACTCTTGGTGTTTGCTTTGATTAGTTCAAGTGAAGGTTGAGATTTGTTACTCTTGGTGTTTGCCGACACCTAGACGGCGTGGAGGCGTCGTGCCTGGTGATCTTCTCAAAGAAACTTGTGAGAAGGCCCGATGTGGTTGTGAGTGGTTTGGTGCTCTCCATCTCCGGAGTGGAGGAAGAGCAACCCTAGTGGAGCGAGGTGTTGGTTCGGTTTGGAACCGGTCCAAGTGGTTGGACTTACCTCGGAGGTGTTGGCTTAATTAGTGGAGCCGGTCCAACGTGGTTGGGCTTACCTCAACGTGGATTAGGGGAGACCGGCAAGTCTCCGAACACCACGGTAAAACATAATTGTGTCCATCTTGTTTTTTCTTGTGCTTTACTTTGAGCAATTTACATTACATGCTTTAATTGCTTATATATCTTTGTATGATTGCTCTCTTGTATTGTATTCATATTGTTGGTGCACTTAGGGAAGCCTAGTTGATTTAGGTTTTAATTGTGCAAAACCAATTTGATATTAGCTTCCGTATTGTTTATTGGTTTTAGCGCCAAAGATTTTTTGAAACCGCCTATTCACCCCCCCTCTAATCGGCCACCTCGATCTTACACATGGTCACCACGGGCCATCCAAGCTAGTCGGTGGTGGCTATAGTGCTCGAGGCTCACTGTAGTGGTGTGGCAGCCTCGACCTGTTCGTGGTGTCGGTGCGGGGGAGAAAAGGAGTGAAACCGGGGCATGGACAGAGCATCAAGATGTAGTCGCAAAGCGAGAGGGCATGGCGTAAGGACCAATGTTCGCCTACACAGTGGAAGTGAGCAACGGTGCCATGGTAACTGTAGTGGTGATATGCCTAACGGTGACAGTGACGGTGAACAAAAACACCTAGCGCACCAGCACCAGTGGGACTTCAGGAGCGCAATAGAGGCGACAACGTCGGTGAAGGAGGACTTAGTCGGCTAGGCGATGGTGAGTAGGGACGGTGGCGATGGCTTTCACGGCGGTGGAACTCCACGAAGGGAAAGAGTTGCAACGGAGCACATGGCGAGAATCAGGAGAACGTGGAGATGGTAAAAATGATCATTGCATGGTCAAAATCTCACCGGGAAGAGAGCCGCTTGGTAGTGACGGCAGCGATGAAGTATACCATGGCACCTCCATTCGACAAAGCTCAGCTGAAATCGAGTAAAGGGATATAGTCAACGAGGTGAGGGGATGCTCAGGGAGGCCATGACACAGCTTTAAGCTCACCATTGAGGGAGGGTGGCGGTGGTAGCTGTCATAGCCCCATTTTCACCTAGTGGATTTATGAGCATGCATGTTATTTTTGAAGAATGTGCACTATTTATACATGCGAAAGTTTTCAAATCCAACTTAAACATTATAACTTAAATGTAAGCTCCCAATGAAAATAAGAATAAATGCTTATGAAGATCTTTGGAGAATAATTTTTATAAATACTAGAATAAATATCTTGAATAATTTTAGAATTTTCTAAATTTATTTGCTATTTTAAAACGTCGGTCAAAGTAGAGGTTTTGAAATTTAAATCAGTCAGATGTTGGACTCGTGCGACCGAACCAGTTTGACTTGACCTGATCGGACCGCACCGCTTCACCCAAGCCAGACTCTGACCAGCACCGCTTCGTGCTGTCGCTGAGGCCTCGGTCCCACGCGTTAGTGCCTTCGTCCTCGTCGCTTCACCAGCACCGCACAAGCTCCAGAGCGGCAAGCAGGAGGTGGCGCTCACCCGTATGTTTCCGTCCATGCAAAAGGAAGCCGTCTTCCCACCGCTTATGCCATCCAACCAGGAGGTACCAAGAAGAAACACTGTTGCTTTTCCATCGTAGTAGCCCCTTAAAACACCATTTTCGCTCTCTCGGCCGAGTAGATGCACTCGACCTTTCTCCCTCCTCTTTGAGGCAAACTTCTCGGTTCTTCATCACTCTTCTACTCATTGTATACCGTCTCCATTCCTGCTAACTTGAACCCTTGTCATTTTTTTAGCGACCGGAACACGATCATCGTCCTCGAAGCCGGTGGTCGTGCACTAAGTGCCATGACTGGGTCAATTTCATCCTCGGTGAGTTCTTTCCTTTCTTTGGTGCGTCATCTTGTGTTCTAGGCTATAAGGAGTATTTCCCCTCAATCCATTTTGCAAATTAGCCTCAGGAAAATCGAAATTTGGTATTTGCTTGAACTTCAGCCAAAAACCACTCTTTCATCTCCATCTCTGGTGCGGTGAGTTGTTCATCAATTCTTTTTGGTGACACCATCTCCTAGTCTTGCTGAAGCTAACCCAACCCCTCTTTTCTCTTCGGTGTACTCAAGTCGCCATGTCCACGTTGAGGTCATCACCGCCGTTTTGGGATCTCGTCGTCGGAGCTCCACAGTGCACCTCTGAGCCTCTCCTTGGTTCTGGTAGGTTTCCTGTTACTCCTAGATGCCTTTGCGCACTTTGGTTAGTTCAATGCGCTATCGTGTTGCCTTGGCCACTTTTGCCGTAGCCCTTCCAATGCCGCTCGCAGTCGCGTCGCCGCTCCGACCATGCTCCCGCCACCGGTAGGACTGCAAGGTTATGAGGGTTCTGTTTCTAGTCTTAGTCCACACCGCCGTGGACCACAGCGTCGATGAGCCATCGGGCAAAATCGCAGCCGCGTGCTCCCCTATTCAAGCAATCGCAGCCGGTGAGTTGTTTGTCAATTATTTTTGGTAACACCATCTCCTAGTCTTGCTGAAGCTAACCCAACCCCTCTTTTCTCTTCGGTGTACTCAAGTCGCCATGTCCACGTTGAGGTCATCACCGCCGTTTTGGGATCTCATCGTCGGAGCTCCACGGTGCACCTCTGAGCCTCTCCTTGGTTCTGGTAGGTTTCCTGTTACTCCTAGATGCCTTTGCGCACTTTGGTTAGCTCAATGCGCTATCGTGTTGCCTTGGCCACTTTTGCCGTAGCCCTTCCAGCGCCGCTCGCAGTCGCGTCGCCGCTCGACCATGCTCCCGCCACCGGTAGGACTGCAAGGGTATGAGGGTTCTGTTTCTAGTCTTAGTCCATGCCGCCGTGGACCACAGCGCCGGTGAGCCATTGGGCAAAATCGCAGCCGTGCGCTCCCCTATTCAAGCAATTACTATAGCCAATCATTAGCGTAATCTCAGTCCGATTAGATCAAACTAGCGATTAACTGTTGACTTTAATACGTAAGATTTCACTGACGAGTGGACCCCATGAACAGAAATTAAGGAGGTTTTACTACCGGATTTTGCCGTTAGTCGCTGGCACGCGGGCCCGGTTCATTTAGTGCACAGTGCCCTGAGCTGTAGACCTGTGGACTGAGCTCATGGATCTTTAGTCCATGCACTATTGCCATGGACCAAGCCTATGACATACGGACCTCACATGTTAGTAGGTTTTCTCCGAATTAAAAGAAAAATAAAAACACTGTGCAATGGACCCTGCATGTAAGCGACTGAGGATAGATTCGCCAGGGTATAAAAAGTGTTTCATAGTTTGGAAATTTTGAAATGAATTACTCTTACACTAAAAATGGTTTAAAATTCATAAGTAATTAAATTTAACTTCAAATTGAATAAAATCAATTTTTTATTTTCTATTTTTACTATACTTTAATTTGGAATAGGTTTTAAACATGTTACTATTATAGAAAATTTTGATATTCAAAATATTTGAACACTAATGCATTTAACCTTGAAAAATTCATAGAAAATCGAAATGAACTCCAATTGAACTAAAATTTTCACCTAAAATCATATAAAATCCTAAATTTGGTACTGTGTAATTCTCATGCATTTTTAGCATTTTGGTCAAAATATTTGAACACTAATGCATTTAGCCTTGAAAAATTCATGGAAAATCGAAATGAACTCCAATTGAACTAAAATTTTCACCTAAAATCATCTAAAATCATAAATTCAGTACGGTGTAATTCTCATGCATTTTTAGCATTTGGAATTTTCTCAGTTTTTCTCGATGTTTATTCGGTATCTTGATTTCTCTCTAGATCCTGTATTGCCCGAGGCAAACGACCATCCATCTGAGAGTGAACAAGTGGATTATCATCAAGACAAACATTCTCTTGCATCATTTTGATCCCTGTTTTGGTCAATTTAGTATTTTGAAATGCAATTATATTTGCTTTCATGCTATTTTTGGTATATCGATAATTTGTGAGTCTTGTTAGCTATGTCCAAATCCTTGTGGTTTATCCATAATTATTCCATACATTTATGCTTAAGTTAGATATCATGTGATGGTATTTGTTCTTTATATGAATGCTCAGCCCTACAAGTCATTAGATACATTAGTTCGGTTGACAGGCTTATCTCATCAATCGTGGGAAACACTGAACATTTTACCTTTATGTTGTTGGTCAAGATCATCGAATCTAGTTTTTGAGTCTAAAATTTGTTTATTGAAAACTAATTTTGGTCTAGACAAGTGGCTAGTAGTGTGGGTGTCTTCGTGCACGAGAATCGAGTTTGGTGGAAAGACTTGTCTGGATAGTTAAGGACCGAACTTTGAACTGTCAATCCAAGTACCATACGTACTTCGACATGTGGTGCATGGGCGCCGCTTGGTCAAGTAAGGGGAGGATTTTATTGAGTTGAAGCACAGCTGGTGTGAGGACATGGGTGTGCTATCCTATGTTTCGTAGGAATCCGATTGCAATTTATAATGTATAAGTGAGCACTATTTTTCTTTATGTTCATTGGATCGGCATCTCCAATACAACTTACGTGCCCGGTTAGAAAGTTCTATAAACAACTTGTACTAAGCGGGGTTTCATCTCGCATAGGGTGATTCAACTCAATAAGATTGTCTTGCTGAAAAATACTGAGCCTCAATTTCCCTGGCTGGCATACTAAAGGAAGCATGTCATTATCCGGAGGCTTATGGGCTGATCGAGTCGTGTGGGTAAAGATGTATTCCCCTGCAGGGTTATAAATCTTTTCGAATAGCAGTGTCCACGGTTACGGACGACACTTGGTTTTGAATGACATCATCGATAGACTCTTAATTAAAATTTGACATGGGAACAACTTGGTATCGGCATGACCGGTTTGTCATGTATTTTAGTTTACCAAAGTGGCCTGCCACTGTGGTATTGCTTGATTAATGTCTATGTTTATGTCAATTATACTTCTTTTGATAAAATTGGGTTTGATAAATGGTTTTTACAAACTAGTATGTGTAGGACTAAAAATTGGTGTGTTTGATGCCAAACTAAACCACTACAGCTTCTCTTTTGATTAACCTCTATCATGTATAATCTCCACTCCTTTGGACATCCTCTAGCATACAATTTATTTTTAATTTTGTTTAAGACTTGTGAGTACCTTTTGTACTTAATCGGATTGTCCACTTGTTCAGGTGAGGATGATTACACTCTCAATTAATTCGTTAGCGCCGATTTTGGCGACGCTAACGAATAGCATTGTTTCTAACCCTACTCTGTTGCCTCTGGGAGTTGGGCACACTTTGCTGGAATTTTTTTTGCTATGATACATGTTTTTTCGCCGGGTACTATTGTTAATATTTAAATTTGGCCGGTCGGCCACTTGTGTAAATTATGGACATAAGTCCTAGCTTTGGATGTCGTTATGTAATATAATGTATGCCTTTTGTATGACTGTGATCAATGTTGATAAAGGATATGTGCGTGTTAGCCACTGATCTTGGGAGCTACCACGGGACACATATCTGAAGATTTGAAATGATATTTGATTCATTTAGATATGGACTCGGACTGCTGAGAATCGACTTGGTGCATACACCATCGAGTGGTATGCGAGTCAATTCTCTGTTGTTGTCAACCGAGTCTTCATATCTACGTGAATTAAATGGAATTCAGATCTTTGAGACATCGAGTTCTTTTCATATGACTTGGAGATATAGGTTATATGAAATTAAACTCGGGTCCCCATAGCAGCGGAGTTTGGTCGGAGCGGAGGAAGATAACGCGGATCCAAAGCTATACTGGACTAAACATCAAATTGAGCGAGGGGTCGTGAAGAGAAGGCCATGTGGCGCAAAGTGACACGATCAAGTGGGAAAGTGCTCACCAAGAGCGATGGCGGCTAGGGCGGACGTGCGGTGGAGTACACGCATCGGAGCTCAGGACGACGGTCTCGAACATGTGCGGAGCTACAAGAAGATCAAAGTTAAGAGAGGGCTTTTAGATAGGGATATTTGAGGAGCATTTCGGTGCGAGTGTTGTAGAAATAACATCACTAGGTTGGCATGAACAGTGAGGTTGTCACGGCGGGTGCGCTTGCCGGAGCTGAGAATGGCAACGGCGTTTTGGCCGCTGGAGAGCTCGTTAGGGGAAGCTGCTATTGGAGAAAATGTTGGGCGATGTGAGATGAGAAGGGTTGTGAGGACGGTGCAAGCTTAAGTAGCGAGAGGGATAAGAATTTTGTGTTGAGCACTCATGATTCTACTTGGTTCCTTGCAAAGGAGGTGTGGTTGACCGGCCTTCATCGCCGACAAAAAGCGGAAACAGAAACGTTATGGCTCGGCGCCTCGGGCAAGGTTCTCGAGTTGGCCAGAGGTTGAAGAGGCTTTGCAGATCTTCATGGGTGGGAGCTGGGCGTGGCAGACGGAGGCAGAAGAAGGGCTCTAACAAGTGGGTCCTGGGCCCATGTGTCAGTGACTGCGGGGAAGAGTGCAAGAGAGAAGGCGCACTTGGGAGAAGGTGTCTTCGCGCGGAGAAGATGGAAGGAGAAGGCAGCTTCAGTCGGACAGTGCACGGGCCAGAATAGTAACGGGCTAGTCCGAGAGGGAAGGAAACAGTCCGACAAGGAATTTCGGATTTTAAAATCTTTTCCAATTTGATTGTACTCCGGAAATCAACTTTTAAAAATTTAAAATTAGCAAACCAACACCAAAAATTATGAAATGTTTTGGGGAGGCTGCTTGGATTATTGGAAACTCAAATAAAGTATTAACAGGTTCAGATCAAGCATTGATTAATTTCAAAAATTCTTTTTCAGCTGCTGGAAATTAGGAAAACCTTTTAAATAAATGCAGAACATTTTGAAAAACTTCACAAATGCATAAATGATTATTTAAAAAAAATAATATCTCTGATTTTGAAATTTTTGGATGTTACCATAGACCTGCATATCACTTATATAAAGATGTACCAATCTTTTTATCACTACTACTCCGAGGTTGCCTCCAGCACAGCACCACAAACCATGAACAGTCTTTCCAAAAGTATCAACCTTTTCTAACAATCCTTTCTCGAAATGGCAAAATTCCAAAAATGAATTTCCCACTTGGTACTGCAGATGGAACCCAAATCTCTTCACAGCAAATTATTGAGTAATTTTTATTATAAAAAAGTTGGAAGTAAAGGGATAAGATTGCATTTTCTATCATTTCCCCCACTAACAGCACATACGCATAAAATGCGAACTTTAACCACAATTATTCAGACCATACTATCTATGACAGCAGCTAAAGTGGCAGCTTAATTAACTTACCCAAAACTAGTAAGAGACAAGCACAAGGCAGCAACTTGTGTTGGGCAAGACAAGAGCAGATGGCCAGCATTATCATGAAACCAGCCAATCATCCATGGATTCAGAAATAATAGCCTATCACTTGTTAATGCCCTTATCTATTCTACATTATCCTACTGTCTCAGGAATGCCCATGTTGGTGATTTAAAACCAGACACTGGCCGGCAGCAGCCGCAACCGAGTTGATGTTTTCCTGCTTCCTTGTCTTATTTTCAAGTATGAAGTACTGAAAAAATATATTGAGATTTTTTCTTTTTAGAATTGAGATTAGTCAGTGGTGACACCACAGGAATACTGAATTCAGAAGAACAGCACACCATATTGGATTTGAAGAATAACCTGACAACACTGACTACCGACGAATGCCTAAATCAAACTTCTAAAAGTAGTTCGATAGTAATAATAATTTGCTAAAAAAATGCTGCTCTTGTGTGGCTGGAAAGGGCACAGGTCAGACTGAAACATCAAGAACAGCATCGCCGCTTCCTCAGCGGAATTTGTCAATCGTCACGAAAGCCGCAAACTTTAATCAACAAACGAGAAAGGAAAATAAACCTGAGGACAGGATTCCAGGTCTTTCAGAGATCAGAATTAAGAACGTCCATAAAAACAGAAGCAAACTTACGCTGCCGCTTCGCCGGTTGATGGACCTTGCCACTGAAGGTGCCTAGTAGTAGTAGCCTCAAGCCATGCCATGCTTAGTGGTTCAATCATCTAATTCGATTCGTTCTAAGCTCAGAGCATGTGAGATATCATAACACCCATCCTTGTTAATCTGTAATGCCCAGCCCAAACTGCAATAAGGTCCATGAGAGCCCAAAGTGTAGTTTGGTTTCTGATAATGGAAATCGGAAGATCTCTGATAGTCTGAAAAGAGAGCCCGACCCATCCTAGCTTTTCGTCCATGTAAGCCGGCTCCAACTCCTACGACCAACAATCGCATTTCAATTTTCACATTGCTTATTGCTTACACATGTAAATTGTCAGGGAAAAACCATCCTATAAACAATAAGAACGCGATCGTATGTGCCATCATTTCACATTGTTTATTGGCTTCCTAATAAAGGGGTTACTGGGACAGTGACAGCCTGACAGGTAGGTGCCACGTATATATAATACCTCAGTTTCCACACGTAATTGAGCGGACAAAACACAATATTGGACGTTAGGTAGATACTTTATACTCTCGATCAGTATTAGTGTAGACACATCCCAGCAGTTAGGCCAACTACTTTCACTTTTCCCTTTGAAGATAGCAATGCCAACTTAGGCCTTCATCGTTCATGTGAAAATAAACGTGGTAGACCAGCTAGCCTCTCAGAATATTAGGGGCTAAGGCTTGTAGATAACGTTGTAATAGGGCTTGTTAGACTTCGATTATCGTTGCAGTGTTTTTCCAAAAATATATTCTTTTTTTACTTTTGGGTATAACAGAAAGTTTAAGGCGTCCTTTTTGGGGGCCTCAACAACAAAATTTCTGCTAGAATAAGTGAAGATTCATGTAAAGTGCGAAGCCATAATGAAAATGAAGGGTGTGCGCTCAAATGACTTAGCTAATTTGCGACAAATATAGTCTTATATTCTTGTACAGTCAAATTAATACATAACAAAAGAAAAGAAAAAAAAACAATGAAGGTACCTCATTAATAGAAAGCGCATCTCCAAAACATATAAATATGGTTCCAGTGGGTAACGACATCTACATCAAAATTAGTAAAATTAGTGATACAATAGTAAAGTATACATAAATGATCATGAGCATTCGAAATAAACGAATCATACCAATAAGATGCTAGCTTGAATCATGACTTTCACGAGACCAATTCATTTTGCGAGATTTCGTGCATTTGAAGCATCTTATGATTCTATCATCATCAATCTTTCTAAATATGTCTCGCTCGGTGTAGCACACCATCAAGTCATTGAGCCACCCATCTGGTACCTTGTTGCGAAAATCTGTTTTGATATTATTCATTGTCAAAAATATTCTCTCAATAGATGTTGTTCCTACTGGAAGGATCAATGTCAGCTCGATGAGGCGATATATGTAACATCCCAATTTTCAGAGCTTTAAAAATCTTTTAAATAGTGGTAGAGATAAAATTCACCATTTGGATTTATTTGAATATTAAATTAAAAAGCTTAATATGGACTTAAAGGAAAAACTGATTTAATGTGCTTAATCCCAACATCAACAATTGTCAAAACTATTTTATTTAGATTCTATATGCTTGGATATATTTTATAGAATTTTCTGGAATTTTTCCAAAGTCATTTGCTATTTTCTATTGGCTAATTGTATTTTCTGGATTTAATTAAAAGAAAAATCAAAAGAAAATCCTTGGAACAGTGCTGGGCCGAAGCCCAACACTATTCCAGTAGCGCGCTAGCCCATCTCGCCCCGGCCGCGCTCTCGTCCGTTGGATGCTTGACGCGTGCCCTCGTTTCCGATCGGACGCACGCGCTCAACCCCGCCTTCCTCCGTTGGATGTTCGCCGCGTGGCTTCGCCCGCTGATCTCGCTCGCTCGCTCGCCCACGCTCGCTTCCAGCCGTTGGATTTCCATCGCACGGCGCTGCAACCGCTCGCCCTCGCTCTCGCTGCCAGGTGGGACCGCCACCGAGTCGTCGTCTCCGCGGAGCCTTCTTCTCTCTCGCGCTTCTTCGCCGCCATTCTTTGGAGCTTGAGCTCCGTCCGACAAAACCGATTCGGTTGCTGATTCTTCGCGCCGACCCCACCAAATCGTACCTCGGTTGATTTCTTATCCGTTCCAAACCGAATTAAACCCCGAATCGGTTTCAATCTCCCCGAATCTCAGAAATTCAAATCGCGGCCGTTTCGGACCCGATTTGGGGGTTTCCAAATATCGGCGTCTCCGGGCCTATAAATACCCCCTTAGCACCGCCCGCACCTCCGCAACCCAAAGCCGCCACCCTCGTCGCCACGATCGCTCTAGAGCCGCATTTGAGTTTTAGGGTTTTCGGTAGCTTCTTCTCCGGTGAATTGCGCCATTGCCGCCGCCCTTGCCTCGCCGACTCCACCACCGTGATCAGCAAGTCCCAAGCTACCTCAAGCGCACCTCCTCGTCGTCGGAGCATCGCCGGAGCACCCTCCCGACAAAACCCGAGCCTTCACCGCTGCTTCTTCCTCGCCGTCGGTCGCCACCGTCGTTACCCGGCTACGGTAAGGCACCCCGAGTCGCAATAGCACGGAACACGCTGTACCACTCCTCGCCGGTGATCGCCGCCGTTCGCCGGTGACCATCGGTCCCGGCGCCCAGCATCGCCGCCGTTGTCGCCCGGCTCAGCGCCCAACGTCACCTTGATCTTTGGTGTGGCAGCCGCGTGGCGCCAGATCAGCGCCAGCACACGCGTGCGTGGCTCGGTCCACCGCGCCAGATCTCCCTCGGTTCGGTGCACTCGGTCCACGTGAACCAGAGCCCGACATGTGGGGCCCATGTCGATTTCTTTAAATCTATTTCTTTTCCGGAAATTCTACCGACGCAAGCATTGCGCAATAATCCGATTTTCCTTTATAAAATAATTCGGAAATTCAATAAAATCCAAATTAGGGTTTTATATGATTTTCAAACTTCCAAAGCCCATATCTTTTGCATCCGAACTCCGATTGAGCTCATTCAAATTTGTAAATTCATATAAAATTATGATCTTTTTAATGGTGAATTTTATTTGAATTTTTGGAGTTGTTTTGCCACTGTTATTTATTTATTTTTATTTCTTTTGTCTCGTTTGCGAGTAGACGTCGATACTTCGGGGAATTTTGCAGAAGAAGGAGCACCTCAAGACCAAGACCAATACCTAGATCTATTCCAAGGCAAGTTATACCTTTGATCATATTGAACCCAGTTTTTAAAATACTTTGTTTCAATGTATTCCATTCTATTTCAAGTATTTATTTAAATGCTTTTGGGTGTAGTTATTAATCCAAATTGTTATGCCACCTTGTCTATTGTATGCCATGCTCTCTTGTCACCCTAGGTTGGTTAGTTATTAGTTGGTATTATCGTAGCACCAACGTGGGTTGGTTAGATATGATTAGACTGCTTAGCCATGCCACGAGTCATCATTTCATGTGAGAGTTGCAATAATAAACTTGACTAAGTGATTATGGAACTATGTGATGAAACTGTGTGTGCTGTGTGCTGTTACTCGTTGATGGCATGTGTTGCACTTAATCAACAGGGTGGGAAAAGATTTGGACTGAGGCAAGTGGTGGATCTGTGTGAATGGTGGAACTGTGTGATATAAACTTTGTGATTTGGGTTAAAACTGGAAGTCTTACCTTGGTCAATTAAGGACTTAACTTTGTGCGCCATTGAACTGGGCCTTACTGTATGACCACATGCCTAGTATGGGCTGGGCCTGACTTAGTAAGTTATGGAGTCTTGACATTGACAACTCAGGTTGTATTTAAGCTGTGTGATGGGCTGGAGGTGTGATATGTCACATCGCGGGACGGTTCGCTGCATCCCTGTCCAACGGTGCGTGTCGTTCCAAGGGCTGTGTGTACAAATTGGACGGCAGGAAAGCACATCGGGAGTGTCATTGTTTGAGATGAAATCTCTGAAAGGTTTTGTTATGGTCAGTGCTAGCTACACTGATTGTATCATGTGGGTAAAGTGTACAGCCTCTGCAGAGTGTTACATCAATCTATTCGAATAGCCGCATCCTCGGTTATGGACATGCTCGGAAATTTCACACGAGGGGTAGATTTTCATAAAACAATTGGGAAGGGTCAGCTGTGTGAGATAACTTATGCAGCTGTGTGAATAACTTGATTAGACTGTGTGTCCTTTGTGAAATCAATTGTTAGTTTATTATTGTCTATTTGTTTTGAATTATGCTTTCAATCTATTATTTGTATTCAATTGCAAATGTTGCATTTTTGCAAAATAACCACAGAAGCCATTCCTTTGGAATAAGTCATCATCTATAAATTGCATTCTGTGGTATGACTTGCGAGTACGGTGTGTACTCACTCTTGCTAAACAAATCAACAGAAGTGGAGGAGTCGTCGCCTGCTTTTGAAGAAGAGTTCTACGAAGGTTGATTATTAGGGTCTTGATCCCAGTCAGTTGCCTGTGGTAAATTGATGGGAGCCCACTGGAGTTTATTTCGTTTCCGCTACAGTTTATTTCTTTATTATCAGCCTTGCATGGCTCAATAAATGTAAAACTCGACCGTAAGGTCCCAACAGTTATTTGTTATTTAAAGGTACTCGTTTATTCTTATATTCGTTGTATGGATGTGATATTTCATCGATGTTGACACTGTGTGCACTAGCGTGATCCTGGACTAGTGCAGAATACACAGAGGGTCCAGATTTGCATATTTGGGTCCCGACAATATACAATGGGAAAGTTCTATTTTTTGTTTCAACCATCAATTGAGCAAGTTTTGAAATATGACAACATCCATGAAATTCCTCACTTCTCCTAATATCAAGAATGAAGATCTGCAACTGATTTCTTAACAAGAATCATCAGCTACCATGAAATCATTAGCAAAAATCCCAGCAAGTTGAACAAGTTTATCAACATCAAACTTAGAGGAGTCTCTTGGATCAAGACAAGACATGCATACCAATAACTTTGAGGAAACTTCATTGAAGCGATGATTCATCTCATTCATAGTTGCATCAAGAGCAGCATTGAAAATGTCAACTTTGTAATAATGATGTTGAGTCACTGTATGCTTCCGACATACAAATCTAGCTAGCACATCCACCACTATCTCCCACATTTGGTATATACGAAGCAAGGTTTTGATAGGTGAGCCCCACCGAGTATCTCCAGGTCTAGCTAGGCCAGCTTCCTGATGCACCCTATCTCAGCTGAAATCAAATCATTCTCCAGCAAGACATCATGATGCTTTTCAGTCAACACATATTTTCTCTTTCAAGATGCACTAACAACAATCACTATAAGATGAACATAATTGAAGAAATCAGCAATAGCTCTACTATAACTTGTGACAGTGGCAGCCACCAACCTCTAACTGGTGGGCGAAGCAATGGACATATAAAGCATTTGGATTCTCATCCCAAATATTTTTTGTAAGCCATTAAATTATCCACACATATTTGAAGCTATTGGACTGGAATGGCGACTACATGGGCTTAATAGGAACTATACTCCTTTTTGACCCTCGACGAATTTTAACTTCTTCTCCTAATAGCTGTGGAAGCTATGAAGATCAGAACTAAATCACAGTGGAAGTATTGTGTTGAAACCGACAAACCCCGAAGCAAAACACCAAAACACAAAGAACCTCATTAAGGCTGGTCTGACCGGTGCCTTGGCGGTCTGACTGCTTGAGATGTGACACCAGCCCGCGAAGATTACAAAAAGGTCTAACTTCCTACTTGACGATCCAAATCCCCTGCAACTTCAGCCATAGATCATCAAGAAGGTCAAGAACCTGTTCCAATCAACGATTAGGAAGATCAAAGGCAAGGTTCCACGAATGTCTCGGATGAGGGCAAGAGGGCACGAAAACCAAGAAAGTTCAAACTTTGATCTAAAAGTATGCTCATGGGCGGATGATTGTCAAGATGACCCTAGATCGATTCCCACATATCCCAGCAAGCAAGATCACAGCAACGGACCGACAAAAAAACTAAAGTAATACCAAAATCTCAAAAGGCATCAAAGAGAGAGCAAGAACAGGAGAAAACTCATCTTGGGGGAAATCTTGCTTGGATTGATTGGGATGATTGTTGGTTTACAACCACTCCACCATGGAGGATAAAAGCTCAACACTTGAACAATAAATCAACCCATCTTTCACAAACCCAAGCCTCCTTCACTCCACTTTCCCCTAATCACAAATTAGGGTTTACACTTGGAAGCCATGAAGGAGGCAAATTCTGCACCTCTCTGTTTTATAGTGAAGGCTAGGCTTAGAGAGAAAACCCTAACGGGCACCAGTTAAGCCCACACACAAACAGGTCTACACTTACGCACGCTTCTCAAAGCAGATGACGAGCCGGCTCTTCCCGCAACCATCTCTTCGTGAACTCTGTCTTCTCTAAACCTAAACCACCTCTCCTTGGACGTCTTGCGCCACAGTTTCTCCAAGGTTACCAAAGCCGGTATTTTAGTAAAGATACCAAAATACCCATTCTCGATCCTTCTCTAAAGATCGAATCTGATCATCATGAAGCAAGTCCATGCTTCCCTGTGTGTAGGTTGATTAGTGGCTCTCTTCTTATCGGCATGTCTCTCCCATCCAGCTCCTACTGAAACCACTATGACACTTGCACCGACCCCCACGACACTTGATCCAACCGGTTGCACCGAACTCTCTGTTTGGTCATCCTTGTCCATCTTACACACCCGACTTCCTTGATCATTCTGGACCTCAACTCTCCTAGCCTAATCCCGATCATCCTTATCGTTAACCGTCGTTGACTTGCACGCAACATGCACAACAATAGACCAAGAAATTATTTTTGGGCACAAGTTCTTCACAACTTGACCCATGTTAGCCAAAATATGCATCATGCAACACATATGCACTGAAACACAAGACTTTGGCCCATTTCCCAAAGTTAACTACCCTCAACGCATGAACAAAGAACCTGGCTGGTTAGACCGTTGCCCATGGTCGGTCTGACCCCCTCTTGGTCGGTCTGAACGATCGCACCTCAATCCAGTGACTTAGCCAAATTTTCAGCCCCTGAAATTTCCAGTGATCGCACCTCAATCTGTCGCCGATTGCCAAAATTCAACTTTTCCACATTTGACCGGTCCGATCACGACACTTCACCGCCACGCCGCCGATCGCCGGCTAGGGCCGGTCAGACAGCTCCTAGGCCGGCTTGACCGCCTGAAACTTGACAACACTTCTGAATTTTTCGACAAACCCTCGCCACCATTGCCAACTGTATCATCATATTGATATTAGGAGCATATCCTCATGACATCCACAGAAGCTCCATCATAGCCCTACCCACGTAGATTGGACATATGTAAACCATGTAGATAGGGGTGGGAATTTTTTTTTACTGAAACTGAATTGTAGAATCGAACTTAATTAACTGAAATTGTTAGTTCATTTGGTTTTTGGTGTTCGGTTTTTTGGTTTCCCACTCTCAGAAATCGAATAGCCGAATTTCTATAGAAAGCCAGTCCTGGTTCGACTATAAGGTCAACTCAGCCACTCCATTCGTTCCCCAATAGCCACCGCGTCCACAACCGCCAATCAAAACATAGCCATAGGTGCCCGCCTGCCCATTCCCACCGCGTCCGACAGCCGCTCACCTGCTCGTTCCCATCGTTGCCATCGCCGCGCCTGCCTCAGAGCCACCTCCTCGACCCTCGTGCATTGGCTCCCTCCACCAGCAGCTTCTTCCCTAGCCATGCCATATCTATAACATCCCAAAATTTAAGCTTTCAAAAATATTTTGTGTGTTTAGGTCCCTGAAAAAAATTACCAATTTTTCTTGAATTAATAAAGCGTGATTGGGAATTTCTAAAAAATTTAAAAAAATAATTTGATTAATATAAACTTCAATTAATTGACTTTGTGTTCTAAGGAATTTTCTAGAATTTTCTTGGATTTTTTTAGTTTATTTGGTATTTATTCGAGCTCATTTGAATATTTAGCATTTTTCTAAATTCAGAAATCAATTTTTCCTTTTTTTCCCTTTTCTTCGTCGAATTGGCTCCAGCCTCATTCCCCCCTCTTCTGAATGGGCTGAGGCCCACTCTTTTCTTTCTTCCCCTTTTGGCCCAAGGCCATTTCCTTCTCTCCTCCACCCGGCACAGCCCCGCCAGCCGCCCCCGTCTCCCCGCCTCATTCCTCTGCCTAACCCCTGGCCCACCTTCCTCTACCTAACCCCCATCCCACCTTCCACTGCTGGCCCATCCCACCTTGGCCCAACCACGTCACGCCGCCAGCCCGCGTCGCGCCGCCGAAACCCTAGTGTGCCCCGGGCCTGCTTGGAAGCTGCCGCTGCACGTGCCGAGTGCGCGACCCTAAAGCCGCCGCCTCCATCTTGGCACTTGTGTCACCCACGTTTCCCTATGCCATAAATAGTCACCCCGTGTACATCTGCTTTCTTTCGACACGCCGCCTCCCATGCCCTAGACACCATCGCCGGAGATCCCGCCGTGCACCGTCACCTCAGCTTTCTTCTCCAAGTTCGGCGCCACCCCATGTCGCTCGTTCTCCTCGGTCACACCTCCTCAGTCCGCCGCATCCATGTCATCATGACCGCCTCGTCCTCCTCCTCTGTTTGCACCAACCCATTGGAGCTCCTGAGCACCAGGCTGCTTACACCATCTTCGTCTTCCTCTACTCCGACCACACTCCGCGCCACCCGAAATGCCCCCATCGCGTTCCCCGTTTCCTCGGTGAGTCCCTCGCAAATCCTTCCACATCACATTGTGTTATAGCCTTTGATCTACCCTTTCCCCCACTTGATTCCAAATTTCCTCCACTACGCTTTAATACCAAGCCTTCTCTCTCACCTTCGGTCGCCGCCCTTTATCGTTCGATTACGCCACCACCACTGAGCTCCGCCATTCATCCACCCCCACCATCTTCTTCCCTGAGCCGCTTTCTACCTTGTGCTCACCCTCCCATCGCCGATGCACCATCCCTGGTTGTCACCGTCGAGCAAGCCGTCGCCACTTTCCTCTTGCCGCCGGCTGATACGGATCCACCTAGTTGATTAGATGAATCCCGATTGTTGGCCCAATCTTTCACGGTACACTCGAAGATCAATAGCAATATCACACACCAATTCGGTGAATTGAATTGTAAGAAAATCAATATACTCACAAACCAATCTAATAGATTGAATTGCAAGTAGTAGCGTTAGGTGAATAGTACTCTGAAACAAGAGATAGATATCTTGATCTTGCTCTCAATCTTTCTCCCTCAATCTCTCCAACTCATATCACGACTCAAGAACACACGATATGCGCCAAAACAGCTTTTCTGATTTTTATTATCTAAATCATAACTTGTCCTCCTATATGGTGCGGCCATGGGGGGTTTATATAGCCTCCCACGCAAGCACAAAAATTCGGATGAACAGTTCCCGAATTACTACAGTAATCCGTACTGGATTACTATTCATGTGAACAGTAACTGAGTCATTTACTGTTCGCGTGAACAGTAAAACAGAAAAAAAAAAGACTTTCTTTAATTAGAATTTAAACTATTCTAGTTTTGGAATAAAATATTAATCACCAATTGGTCATCTGAATTGGATCCAAATCAACCAACCCACATGCCATGTTCTGGCGTCCTCTCCATGCATGGCCAAATCTCCTCTTGGTTTCCCTTGTGTTGTGGGCTTTCCTTCTCTTAGCTTCTTGCACTAACTTGTTCCATGCACTTGATGCTTCTTCGACGCTAATGCAACCCTTGCCGCCATACCACCACATGTCTTTCTTGATCGCACGTGCGCGCTAGGGTTTTATCCCGAGAGAACGTCCTCTCTCGTTGGCCAGCATCCCCATCCACCCTATCGGCCTTCACAACATTTTGTTTTACCTTTTGCAATGCTTTGGTTGCAGATATGGCCGTATCATCCTCCCTTTCTTCAAGAAAAGACGTCCTCGTCTTTTGTGTAACCTCGTGAATCTCCGTCGGGGTAGTCTTCACGATCGTCTTTTAGCTATGATCTCCTCAAGGCATGAATAGAATTCTCGGCATAGGACACAGGTATATGATCTTCCCGATGCACCAAAGAGTACTTGTTGGACCTCCGTGGTGCGTAGCATTGCGATCATACTGCCACGGACGCCCCAACAACAAGTGACATGCATGCATAGGCACGACGTCACACTCCACTTTGTCGTGATAGTCTCCTACTGAAAAACAAACTTTGACACGATGAGTAATTTTCAGTTTACCGACATTATGCAACCATTGTGCATAATACGGTTCTGGATGTCGCCAGGTTGTCAACCCCAAAGCTTGCACCAAATCGTTGCTAATGATATTGTTGTAACTTCCACCATCAACGATAAGCTTGTAAACTTTGCCATTGATTTTGCACTCAGATTTGAAAACGTTGGTTCGCTGCCCCGTTGTGAGAATGGAAGTGTTGTCAACTCGAACCGTCTTGGTCAGCATATAAAGACCATCTTGTGGTCCCTCACTAGTAGTTTTGTCATCATGGAACGACACCTCTTGCTGTTTTTGGGTAGAAAGAAGTGTCGCCAATTCTAATTTTTTTCTGTTCTTCCTCGGCCAACCGTTCTTCTTCACGTTTCTTGGCCTTTAGCCTTTGCTGCTGCTCTTTAATGTCTCCTTGGGCCTTGTCTCGTCGCTGTCTATCTTCAAAGTACCTTGACGAGGACCAAGATGTAATGTCCTTTCGTATTCCTCTCCATGGAAAGGAGTACCGCATGACGGGGCGTGATGCAACTCGATGTATGTGCTGTTCTTTCAACCAATATGCACCAATCACCAACGAACATGCTCTCATATGCATAGGAATCATGTCACAAGTAACAACAGCAGTATACCCATCCAAAGAAAACTTTACCTCCACTTGTTTTGTGATCGGAATGTGCTTGAACCTCCAAAGCAATAGATATGGCTCCGGATGTGGCTTTGTGATCAACCCCAATCAGTCCACAAGTGTTTGGCTTGCGGCGTTTGTCAAGCTTCCGTGATCGATCATCATAGCACAGTCTGTGTTCCCCACTCGACACCGATTGAAGAATATGTAGCTCGGATCGTGGAGTGGATCCTCCTCACATTGATCTATAGTGTAGCTGAATTGCATGACCAACTTCATGTCCTTCGTATCGCCCATGTCGATACTTGATCTTCGTAGCAACGAAGTACCGTGAGCAACTGAAGCTCTGATACCACCTGATACGGATCCACCTAGTTGATTAGATGAATCCCGATTGTTGGCCCAATCTTTCACGGTACACTCGAAGATCAATAGCAATCTCACACACCAATTTGGTGAATTGAATTGTAAGAAAATCAATATACTCACAAACCAATCTAATAGATTGAATTGCAAGTAGTAGCGTTAGGTGAATAGTACTCTGAAACAAGAGATAGATATCTTGATCTTGCTCTCAATCTTTCTCCCTCAATCTCTCCAACTCATATCACGACTCAAGAACACACGATATGCGCCAAAACAGCTTTTCTGATTTTTATTATCTAAATCATAACTTGTCCTCCTATATGGTGCGGCCATGGGGGGTTTATATAGCCTCCCACGCAAGCACAAAAATTCGGATGAACAGTTCCCGAATTACTACAGTAATCCGTACCAGATTACTGTTCACATGAACAGTAAAACCGAAAAAAAGACTTTCTTTAATTAGAATTTAAACTATTCTAGTTTTGGAATAAAATATTAATCACCAATTGGCTGTCTGAATTGGATCCAAACTGAACCAACCCACATGCCATGTTCCTGGCGTCCTCTCCATGCATGGCCAAATCTCCCTCTTGGTTTCCCTTGTGTTGTGGGCTTTCCTTCTCTTAGCTTCTTGCACGAACTTGTTCCATGCACTTGATGCTTCTTCTGACGCCAATGCAACCCTTGCTACCATACCACCACATGTCTTTCTTGACTGCACGTACGCGCTAGGGTTTTATCCCGAGAGAACGTCCCCTCTCGTTGGCCGGCATCCCCATCCACCCTATCGGCCTTCACAACATTTTGTTTTACCTTTTGCAATGCTTTGGTTGCAGATATGGCCGTATCACCGGCTATCTCCGACATGCCTTGGACTTTGTACCACATCACCACCTTCGCCTCGTTGCCCTCTCCATGTTGCTCCCCTCCACGCACACTATTGTGGCCGCTAGCGCCTGTGAGCCATCAGTCCGACTGCAACCGCCGCCAGCGATGCCTTGTCACGCCCACGTCAGCCACCACATCGCCTCTCCGCCTCCGTGTCCGTCTTGTCAGTGACGCATGGCAGCCACCTCGTGCCAAGCCTTCACCACGTGTAGCCCGCATCACCAACGTCTGGCACTACTTGTCAGTGGCGCATGTGTCTATGGCAACTGGTTCTATTTACAAACCGTCTGTGATAAGTTCGTATCACAGACGGTTCTTAAGGAATCGTCTGTGATGAGGCGTCTAGTATAGCTTGTTTTGTAGTAGTATCGTGATATCCAAACTTCCGGATGTTCGTTCTCCTTTATACGAACTCCGAATTTGTCGATTCTTGTTTCTAAATTCATATAAATTCAATATCTATCTTCTAGAACTAAAATTATTTAATTTATAGTTTATTTGTTTTTATTTGAATTTGTTTGTTCTTGTTGTATTTTTTGCGTATAGATTTCGATGACTCCGAGGAATTTGAATTAGGAGAAGAAGAGTACTTAGAGCTAGAAAAGTTATACCCTTGACCATGTTGACCCCCATTTATTTTTAAATTATTTAAATTTTATTTTAAATTAATATTTTATGCTTATTTATACTCAAGTTAATTTAAATCCATGTTTTAAATTTATAGTTATTCCTAACTGCTTTGTACATTCAATTTTGATATTAAATCAAACATACCTTGACACCTTAGATAAATTCTGGTTTGTGCAATTGTATGAACTAGAATATTTTGAAAAAAAAATTATGCTTAGTCTTGCTTAGACCCAAAATTATTTGATTTGAGAATTTTCAGCCAAAAATCAAATGCTATTTAAATTGTATCCATGACATTGGTGTGTCATGGGGGTTTATAAAAGATTTTGAAAAAATAAAATAAAATAAACTGGTTTGGACTTGGGCGAATTGGATAGTTGGTGGGTGAAGGTTTATACACGGACTCAATTTGGGAATGGTTGAGGCCGAGGGGTTATTTTGAAAGTCGTCTAAGTCAGTTAAGGACCGGTCTTTGAGCCACATCTTGCTAGGCCTCATCGTACCACCACATGTCATGTGTGGGCGGGACTTGGCTAACTAATTTGTAATATTTCACCGTGGTTGTGACATCTAATTGTGTGGGTGTCTGTATGACCTACTTTTATGTATTCCCACTTGGTGCAAGAGGGGGCTTAAATACGACGGATGATTCAATCCAAAGGAAGCGAAACCTTAGCGAGGCGGGACTACGGTGGGATGGTGCATTGTAAAGGGCTTGACACGTGCTCTAGACTGCTTACCTAAGGTAGTAAGCAGTGGTATCGACGGATGCCAAACAAACTAGAGAGGTCGTGTTGTGTGGGTAAAGTTGTACAAACTCTACAGAGTGTAAAACTATTCGAATAGCTGTGTCCACGGTCATGGACATGCTGAGCAAAGCCACTCAAAGTTAGACTTTGGTTTTGATTTCAAAATATTTTTTATAAATGATTTTGGATAGTTTATCCAATTGGAAAATTAGACGGTTAGCCATGTGATAGGAGGGTATCCATCACCATATTTCATATGGAGGCTATCCTACTATAAAACTTAAGAATTTATAAAATGAATTCTAGTTATAAAATGACTGCTTTGGAACTTAGTACAAATATTTAAAGAAAATATTGCTTTATGCAAATTCAACCAATATGTCTTCCTTGATATATCCTTGCATGCATTACTATTGGGTGTAACTTGCGGAGCATGGTTGTTTGTGCTCATCCTTGCTTAATGCAAATAAATTCTAGAGGAGAAGGACTTCGCCTCTGGTGTAGATCTCGACGACTAGGACGTTACCCCAGTCGATTGCCTATGACAGATCAGCTGGACTCTACTACTTCTTCTTCGTCTTCCGCTGTGTTCTTTATTGTTGGCTTGTAAGCCTCTTTTGTAATAAACTCTGATTAATAATAAAGTTATGTGATTTACGGATGCTACTATATTTGTTTACTATGTGAACTAGCTACTGATCATGGGATTAGTTCAGAAATACACGGAGGATTTGGGGGTGTTACACCCGGTCCAACACGCCACCCGTGCACAAACGCTAGATCTAAACCCGTGTGGACCTAGTCCATTGTGAGCCAAATCAATGACATGTGGGTCCCACATGTTAGTGCTATTGCACAGGCCCAGTCCACCATAGACCTGTGAACCCGGTCTATAGACTATGAACCCTACATGTCAGTCTCTCAGCTTTTTCCAAAATTCCAAAGAGTAAAGATTCTCATTGTATTCCTCAGGCCCACCTGCCATACATTGTTCTTACTCCCCTTTGTTAATTTTTTGAATTAATAGATCCGAACCACTTTCCAAAACCCATTCTCCCTTGTACGAATTCCAATTGAGCTCATTCCAGTTTTTAAATTCATCTAAAATCAAATCATACCTTCTAGTATTTGCATTATAATTTTTTGGGTTTATTTTTTGTTCTGTTCTGCTATTTATCTCTTTTCGTTATTTGTCGCGTTTAGATGTTGATACTTCAGGAGCATACGAGGGAGTGGAGCCAGCTCAAGACCAGGACCAAGACTTGTTCCAAGGAAAGTTGTCCATTGATCATATTGCACCAGCTCTACAAAGTTATTTTATTTCAAATTATTGCATGATATTTCAATTTTCAAATGTTTTATTATTTTGGTATTAGCTATGCATCCTATTTGAATTATGTCTACCTTGTGAATTGTATTACCATGATCAATTGTCACCCTAGGATGGCTATTTATTAGTTGGTCAATAATGTAGAACCAATGTGGGTTGGATTAGACACGATTAGTATGCTTATCTTTGCATCGGGTTATTGATATCATTTTGAAATGCAAATTCATACATGACTACGTGATTATGCAATGTCTTTGTGAAAGGTGGTGTGTCATCCGTTATCACACTGATGGCAGGTGTTGCACGTTAATCAACTGGGTAGGGAAAATGTTTTAGACTGATGCGGGTGGAAGTACTGTGTGACCTTGGCATGTGTGTTGGGCATGTGACATGATGATTTAGTTAGTTAATATGGATGTCTCATCTTTGTCAATCTAAAGACTTAAGTTTGTACGGCATTGAACTAAGCCACGTCATATGACCACGTGCCTGGATTGGGACATGCCTAGCTTAGTATGTTATGAAGTCTTGATGTTGGTTGTCTCAGGAAGTAGGTTAGACTCAGTGTAAGGGTGGAGGGTGTAGACTCATTTGTTGGGATGCATCATGGACGGATCATATTCTTAAATCCAACGATGTGCTCCTGGCCAACACCTGTGTGGGGGCTAGGTTACCAGCTTTATGTTCACGGGAGTGCCAACTGTTGAGATAGAGTTTCAAAAAGGCTTTATTGTGATCTTCTTCGTACAAGTTGATTGCATATTGTGGTAAAATGCACAATATCTGTAGAGTGTTAACAATCTATTCGAATAGCCACGTCTGCGGTCATGAACATACTCGGGGATTTCACATGAGGGGTAGAATTTTATAAAATAAATCTGGGTGGAAAGCTAAGTGAATGTGTTAGGAAAGATTATGCTTTGTGTAAATGTTCAAATTCTTGGTTATTTATTACTATGGTTTATTATGCTTTCAATCTATTATTCGTACACAAATGCAAAAGGCTGCTTTATGCAAAACAAGCCATATCATCCATCCTTTGTAATAAACCTTGCATATAGTTAAATAGACTTGCAGTCTGTGATACAACTTGCTGAACTCCATGTACTCAGCTATCACTCTTGCAATAATCATCATTCAATGAAAGAAGGGGAAGAGTCCACCTACTCTGGAGGAGGAGTTCTACGAAGAGGTTGATTGTTAAATCTTGTTCCAGTAGGTTGTCTGTGGCAAGTCGATGCGTTCTACCGAAGTTGCTTTTGTTCCTCTGCTGCTATTTTTTCTTCAGTGCTAAAGCCCTGCGTGACTGGATAAATATAAACTCGATCATGAGATCATAACTACTATTTATTTATCAAATTTAGTATGTTTATCATTATATTTATTGTTTATGGAATTATGTAAGTTGATATTGATACTATATATACTAACATAATTATAACTAGTACGGTATACCCAGAGAATTCAGACACTTCTCTCGCTGCAGCCGCACGAGGGAGAGCCAGCTAGACTTTGTTGTGTGGGCGCCACATGCCGCACCAGGACTGGACTGGAGGACCGGGCTCCATCCATCGAGCATCAATCGAAAGAGAGGCGAGCGCCAGTCGACGAGGAGGCGGCATATGCGATGCGGTGATAGTGGTGGGGGCGCGCCCCGGCCGCCCGTCCGCGTCGATTAGACGCGGGGTGGTCTACGATCTACGGCGGCGATCCCCAGGCGGAAAAGCGTCATCCCTTTTAAAAACCCGTACGCAACGCGAGCACGAGCGGCAGACGCAGATAATTCACGCCAAAAAAACTCGCAAAAAGACCGAGTACTTTTTTTTTGCGTGTGTCGCCGAGAGCTGAGCCTGAGAGGCAAGCGGCGAGCTAGCCATGGCGAGCCTGAGCGTGCCGCCGGTGCTCACGTCCCCGCGGCAGGACGCCGTCGACCTCCACAGAGCCTTCAAAGGTACGTAATATACATGTTAAATTTTTCTTGCACGTACGCGTGCTACTCGCTGCTTGTGCGCTCGTGCCGTTTTGCCGCTGGTTACGCAGCAATTAATAGATCACTTGATGTTCGCCCCCGTGCTTTCGATCGTATACGTGCGTTGCTTTGTAGCTAGCTAACATAATCTGCACGTTTTTAAGCGTGTCATATTTGCTTCCGATTAATTAGCTATATTATATAGCCTACATATAGCCAAACTTGACATCTGAATCTTGCTTCCTTTGTATTACTACTGATAGATGCACGTTATCTTCTTATGCTAACTTTTTTACTGTGATCTTGCAGGGTTTGGTTGCGACAGCACGACGGTTATCAACATACTTGCCCATCGCGACTCGACGCAGCGTGCGCTCGTTCAGCAGGAGTACAAGGCTATATATCACCAGGATCTCTGCCATCGCATATCATCCGAGCTCGCTGGACACCACAAGGCATGGACATACATATACATACGCTAGACCAATTCTTCTCTCGTTTATGTTAATCAAACTGGCAAGCCGAGTGAATAAATAATAAGTTACAAGTGAAAAAAAATAAAGTGAAAATGATGAACTGTACATGCGAACAGTTCTACAAATTTTAGCGGAATGATCGTTGTTTTGCGCGTTGAACTTAGTAAAATCGCTCCAGGTTTGACTCTGCCTGTGATTCCAGAAAGCGATGCTGCTATGGATCCTTGATCCTGCCGGGCGAGACGCAGCCATACTGAACCAAGCTCTTAACGGAGAGATCACCGATCTGAGAGCAGCCACCGAGATAGTCTGCTCCAGGACACCGTCTCAGCTGCAAATCATGAAACAGAGTTACCGTGCAAGGTTTGGCTGTTATCTCGAGCATGACATTCGCGAACGCACCTCTGGCGATCATCAGAAGGTCCTAAATTTTTCCCTTATTGGATTATCCATCTAACAATCTGTCCTTCTTAGATTTTTTTTTCACTTAACATTTTTGTTTTTGTGCTTGATGCAGCTTTTACTTGCCTATCTTGGAATTCCGCGCTACGAAGGCCCTGAGGTTGATCCTTCCGTCGTAACGCATGACGCGAGGGAACTGTACAAAGCTGGCGAAAAGAGGCTGGGAACTGACGAGAAGACCTTCATCCGCATCTTCAGTGAGCGCAGCTGGGCGCACATGGCGTCCGTCGCTTCTGCTTACCACCACATGTATGGTCGCTCCCTGGAGAAGGTGATGAACGAATGCTTCTGATCTCTAGCGTTCTTTACCTTCTGAATTTCTTTCATCTTCTCCTGGTAGTCTGGAACATGCAAGCCAAGTTCGTCGTTGTTTGTGGCAGGCCGTGAAGAGCGAAACGTCAGGGAACTTCGCGTTTGGCCTCCTAACCATCCTCAGATGCGTCGAGAGCCCAGCGAAATACTTTGCCAAGGTATGGCACTCATTTGGTTCTTTGAAAAGAAGAATGGCACACTGTATATATTCATCGCTGTGATCATTCTGAATTTTTGTGATGTGAATTCAGGTCCTGCACAAGGCGATGAAAGGCCTGGGCACCAACGACTCCACGCTGATAAGGGTCGTGGTGACGAGGACCGAGATCGACATGCAGTACATCAAGGCGGAGTACCACAAGAAGTACAAGAGGTCGCTGGCCGATGCCATCCATTCCGAGACTTCAGGCAACTACCGAACCTTCCTCCTCTCGCTCGTCGGCCGCGACCGTTAGGTAGGCAGCCAAGGCAGGTGATCTTCTGCTCCGGTAGCTGGTGCTATCATGCGTCACTGGTATTGCCACATGATGATTGATGAGACTCTGTTTCACTTGTGTGTCACTGTTCTTTTCAGGTTGTGTTTCAACTTCCAAACATACATGCAGAAAATGATGGCACTCCTCTGCTAGACCTGGCGATGCAATGTTCTCGTGGCCAATGCTTTGTTGCAGCAGCATTCTATTTGCTATTTGTAAACTATATTTGTAATAGCCCTTTGAAATGTTTGGGTGTGCATATTTGTTTTTCGGGGCTGTTGCATCAAAATTTGATAGGGAATTAAGCAAAGCAGCCAGTCCTGGCTGCTATGGTCACTGTCAGTGTGTTCATGTTGATTGATATTTGACACCTACATCGTCATGTATATTTCCCTTGTGATCGTGGTATATTGATATTGTGCTGCTTTATTTTTCTTGTGTGGCTTATTCCTTGAAAAAAATTCAAGTTCTTTTCTGTGTTATCCAGTTTTATATACCCTAGATGCTATTAATGGCTCACTCCATTTTTTGCATGCTCTCAAGATAATTCTGCGTTGTTCAAGACAATCATGGAAGTCTTCAAAAAAAAAGAGACAATCATGGAGAACATGTACAATTGTACATACAGCACAGCTTATTTCGCATCCACAACTAACATTGGCTAAAAACCAACATTGGCTTATTGGCTACCAAGGCATACATACTGCCAAAGTTCTGAGGTGGTACCTTACACTAAAGGGGACCAATATACAGAACCATCGCTGTCCGCTACAAGCATGTCCTCTACTCTTAAAAACAAGACAAACCGTAATTCACATAGAGCAAGCTTCAGACAGCACATAACACAACTGCGAGGCGACAGCAGCAGGTACATTAGATCATTTGGAACTGAATCACAGCTCGCCTCAGTCTATAGGCTTCTGCTTCACATACCGAGAAGTGGAATATGATTGGATCGCCGAACTTGTCATGCCGATTGAGTGCTTTGTAAGGTCCATGCTCTTCCTTGCAGCAAACCAAATCATCCAAAAGAATCCAATCCAACCTGCAGCAGGATGTTTTTTCGTGACATTAGCACAGGTGATATGGACAGCTTAGGAGGTGAAGATTTACAGTTGTGGAGTTGGCATCAAATAAATCTGAATAGAGTACTCTCACTACAGGGAACTTTATTTGTCAAAACAATTATTTCCTTTTTGTGAGGAATAAAAGCAATTAATCTGTGTTTATATTTCTAGATCTGGAGCATCACAATCTTCATAAATTTCTAAAGCATTCACCATCAACATGGCTATTTTTGCTAAAGTAGTACCCCTTTGGTATACCACTTTATTCCCGCTTATCTCAATCTGTCTGACTTTATGTATATATTTAGCTTATTCTCCACAAAAATGTGTAAGATAGTGCCGTAATGATTGGTGACTACCATTCCAAAAGTTAAAAATGACAACATATTGTAGACTATTGGTCAACTTCATCTTGCCTTTCAGAAAGTGTCATATATGAGTTTATTTTTAAGAGCTAAAACTTGTAAAAATCACTGCTAGTGGATGTAAAGTGATCTCACCCTAATTATTTTATTTTTATGATAAGATTCAAAATTTTATGGTTGAATTCATAATTTTCTACGGAGTATTTCAGTTCTACTGATGTCCCTGAAGTTTAACCTTTCATTTCTCCTGTTATAGAAACCCTTCCATCTTGCAAGATTCTCTTTTTCACGACTCCAAGGCTCAAATTGACTAAAGTAGGAACGTTTTTCCATTCTGTTCCTTTGCTGGTAGCAAACAGACTTTTCACCAATGACACTCATTTTTTGTACATATTGTAAAGGATCTGGAATGAAACAAGTTTCTCATACTTTGAATGACTAGTTAAGATGCCTCTACATGGTACTCCCAGTTAATAGAAAACAGAATGTCAAAGAACACACGACAATCTGTATTAATGATTCACCAAAAATTACATAGCATAATATAGAAAGTTTTCCTTTCTGCTTCCGCTATAAGTTACCGTTCAAAATATGTGAAGTGAATAAAAAAAGGCTCCACTACCATAAGCTACTGTTACAATGATAATGCAGTGGGTAAATAATATCTGGTTCCTCTTAATTGCAGAAAGATAATTTAATGCAGATAACTTCATTGGACACTGGCGAGCTAATAGGCAAACCAACAGACACTATTAAAGTCAGCACATGCAAGAACAAGAGTGCTGATTTCTGTTTACAGGCAATAATATGAAATAGAGATGATTCTATTGCAAAGACAAATGTTTATTAAGAACTTAAACAGATAATGCATTAACATAGACTAAATTAACTAAAGATTCCCACTTGCCACTCCCTTCCAGGCTGTCTACGGGCGAGATCCTCCTACATTGTTAGGTTGTGAACCCAGCTCAGCTCGCATCGCAACAGTGGAATAGCAGATGGCCAGTCGAGATGAGTTGCTAGCTGAAATCAGAGAACGGCTTTTGCAAGCTCAGGCTGTCATGAAAAAGTGTCACAACGAGCAGCATCGTGATGTGGAGTTCTCAGTTGGCCAGTGGGTGTGGTTGCGACTTCAGCACCAGGCTGCAACGTCTATTACGGGCTTGAGTCCATCCAAACTAGAGCCTCGTTTTTATGGGCCATATCAAGTCGTGGAGCGCATTGGCTCCGTTGCTTACAGACTGAACCTGCCGGCCAAGGCGAAGATTCACAATGTGTTTCATGTTGTCCACTTGAAGGAATTCCGTGGAGAACCGCCAACTGAGCTGATAGCTTTGCCTCCAATTCATCAGCGATGCAAGAAGGAAACCAGGACAGAGCAGCGTGCAGCTTAGGCACGGCTGCAAGGAGTTGCATCGGAAGGAACTAGAATTAGGAGATAAGATGTTATGTTAGGTAGTTGATTCCCATTAGGAATCTAGTAGTTTGGGTTGGTTAGAGATAAGATCTTAAGAGATCATATTAGTTTCCAATTGTTAGGCCTAAGTCTCTACAAAAGAGACTCCTCTATTTCGTTAATGAACAAGCTAGAATAAGCCTTCCCTAGATTACTCTCGCTGTTCAGAGCCTCGTCACGACTGGGGGCGAGCCCCGCTTGTGTGACCTACCCCGTTATCCCCTCGGTTCCAATTCTACCTCTCGTGGACAACTTCCTCCTCCCCTCAATCCACAGAAAACCACACAAAAATTTTCAATACTTGTTTCACTGGATTTATCATGACAGGGTAGTTGAGAACATAAATATATTTAATATCCTGGTCTGTTAGTAGTGCGGCCCATGTAGAGTTATGTGGTGGGATTAGTTCTGCATTGTTTGTCTAAAATGGGTTAGTATATAATGCATGTTGGGTCCAAACTTATTACCTTCAGGTTAACCTTTTTACATGAAGTGAGGGCGAAAGTGTAAATGAGATGTTATGCATGCGTGGGTCCGCCCCACAATGGGCTAGGTATAGAGCGGATTTTGGGTCAAGGCGTTATATATATATATATATAAACATGAGCAACCTGATATTTCTAACTGATATGAGCAACAAAGACGGATTTTGTTGGTCCTATATATATCCTTCATAACGCTGATGTACTGGGTTACCATTTGCAGGTAAAATCTTATGGCTGTAAGGACTGAAGGTGGTTTGCATAATAACATACTAACAGAGAAGCACTTTGAGTATTGATTAAATAATGCTTCTTATGCCCTTAAAACTTATATACAAGCATTGACACCTAAAGTAATTTAATGTTTTTCAGGGTAAAAAAGAGGGTGTACCAGTAGCAATCAAGACTCCAACAATTGCCGAGATAACCGTGGCGGAAATGATGAAAACGGCAACTGATACTGCTCCAATATACACTGCAACTAAGCAAGCAAAGAACATAGCCAGGAATCCTCCGGCAGCTGCCAAGGACATCAGGACCGAAACAATGAAGGCATTAGCGGTCGCAACCAGCAGGAAGAACATGAAAATCAGAAGACCGGTCAACGCTATAAGCGTGATTGTTCCAACCTGCCACATCAGGAGCGGATGAAATGAGGGTAATTACTAATTTCTATGTGCATTTTCAAGTATTTCTCAATTAGATGCCAAACCAATGACAATGACAGAATGCCAATGCTACGAGGAAAAGCTATATACATCCCTACCATGTGTTTTCACTCACAGCATAGATAGTACAACTCAACCCATCCTTCCTTTACCACTACCCCAAAAAAAAAAAAAAAATTGGTGGTCCATGGCACATATAATTATCCAATTTCACATTGCAATAAATCATGTCCCTAATACTAGTACATCCAACATGTCTCAATTGATGTGTATTGTGAAACACAGTCAGTTCTGAAGCTCCAACTGGTACTCAATAAAGAACAAGCAAACCACTACGCAAGCATCTCTTTGGCGATTAATCAACACAGATGAAATATGGCAAATGAGTCCCATTTAGTGAGCAAAGCAAGAAAAGTTTTTTATCTCTCTGCTGGACGGATCAAGAAGCGTCCAAAAAAAAGAGGGCAGGGTGCACGCGCTGGCTCACCGAGATGACGAGGATGGCGCGTAGGCCGCTGCCCCGCCTGGTCCAGGCAAGCAGATCGCGCGCCGATTTTCTGGACGCCTCGCGCAGCCGCGGCGCGCTCTCGCAGGACGCCTCCCGGAGCCGGCGCAGAAGCGGCTCCCCGCTGGCGCCCGGGGAGCAGACGCCGTCGACGAAGCTGCGGAGCACCCCGGGGAGCGTCTCCTCGCCGGATATCTCCACCGCGCGGCCCCCGGAGGCCGCGCCGTTGGCCCTCTTGCCGTCGGATTCGTCCATACCCGGTCCTGGGTGGAGCGAGGAGTCAATGGGACTCGTCGATGGGCGTCGAGGGGGTCGGCGAGAGGAACTGATGGGGAAAGGGGGCGGTGCGTAACGTTGCCGTACTGGGCTAACTACTCCCAGATTTAAGTGGGGTTCCGTGACACGTGTCCCGTTGGACTGGAGGCACTGCCACGTAGGTGACAGGTGTATCCGGTGGCGCCGCTTGTCAGTCATGGCTTGCGTATGTGTCGGCGATCAGTTCAGGTGGATGGATCCCGAACAATGGTGCTACTTGTACAGCGTCACTTAGCATTTTTACTTGCTGACGTGGATTTGGAAAAACATCATTTCTGAATCCCAAATTAGATGGGAAAAAGAATAGTAACTAGTAAGGGTATCTCTATTTCCTTCCCTTACAAAATAAAAAAGTTTTACTTACTTAACATCTATGTCACCATATTTTGTCACCTTGTCACCCAAATGGCGTCCTCTCTCTCTTACCCAATTGCAGCTCCATCTCCTCCGTCTCAAGCCGCCGCCGCTAATCGCCTCTTCAACCACCGCGCGATGATCGCACCTTCGCAAAGACCGCCACCACGCATTTCACATCCCCATCCTCCTCTCTTTCTCTGCACTGCTCTCAAACACACCTTGGTCATTTCCAAGCTGCACTCTAACCGCTCCACGAGCGCCACCTTCTCATCCATGACATCGTCGATGTAGACCCCACCACCATGGACTCGCCGCATGTTACCTCGAGCTTGGGGCGTCGGTGCTGAATCTAGACAGAGGAGGGAGCAGAGGGGTGGGGCTGTGATCAAGCTTGCTAGCGAGCTCACGGGTTACGATGGGAAGGCTACAGGGGCTTAGGAGATGGTGAAAAATGAAATGATGACATCATGGGGAATCTAATTATGGTGGTAAGGCCAGAGAGGTGGACTGGGGCGACTGGGCGGTAGTGCTAAACGACGAGTCGTGTGACAATGTCGACACTGGAGAGAGCCTCTTCAGGAATCGAGCAGGGAGGAAGATAGAGGGAGTTTTTTTGACGCGAGAGTGGGTGGCTCGGGGACCAATGGTCATTAGAGAAATGCCGGCGACATTACTGGATTAGCGGCGGCGGAACAAGAGTACAAGACACTACACTAAGTTAAAATATCTGGCTGGATAGCACCCGAATGATTCCGTGGGCTCACCAGTGAGGTCCAAGGTGGCGAAGGAGTATAGTGGCGGTGAAGAGGTGGCCCTTGACGGCAAGGCTTAGGGGCGAAGCTCATCTGTAATGGGTAAGTGCACTCGAGGGGCATTCAAGATTTATGGATCAAGTCGTTATACCTCCTCAGAGCAAGCTTCACCTCTCTGCTTTGCCCTAAATCCGTCATCCCTAGAAATTCCTCACCACCTTAGTTCCTCCTGAGAAATCGATTATCCCCATCTATCACCACCTCACTGCGACCCCATTCACCCCTTCTTCTGCGCTAACTCTGACCAAAACGCCCTACTGCCATGAGCGCTGCTGTCAAACACACTGTGCATGACACCAGCCTAATGCCATCGACCTCTGTCCAATCCAATCACACCCTCGTCTTCTCTGTGGTCCATTTATGCTTAGAGAACCACCCTTCCACCTCCATCATTGCTGGAGGACCGTCACTGTTGAGCTTGATGGCGGAGAGGACGGGTCAGAGTGGAGGGGCATGGGCATGGGCTCGAAGAGAGGGAGGGCAGAGCTGCCGTGGGAGACGAAGTGGCTGAGGAGGGCGGGAATGGATGGAGCGTGTGGATGCGGCGAGCGAAAGGCCAGGGAGGACACGACGCGACACTAATGTGGCCTAGGGAAGAGAGAGGAAAGAAGAGGACACTGGTGAGGGCAAGAAGAAGAGAGAGGAGGAATAAGGGAGAGGAAGAGATGAGTTTACACTGACAGGTGGGCCCTAGAGTATGCCTTGTTAGCATAGGGGCCAGCTAGATCGTCCACGTACGCCACGTCGTGCGGAAAACTGACAGGTGGGCCCTAGAGTATGCCTTGTTAGCATAGGGGCCAGCTAGATCGTCCACGTACGCCACGTCGTGCGGAAAGCTTGGTTGGATTTGGCATGGGGAGGGGGTTGGTAATTTGTCTGGTTTAAAAACTTGGAGAGGGTAAGGTGTTTGTCTTAGAAGTTCAGAGTTATTTTCTGAACTCTTGAAAAAGTTTAGAGGGTATCAAATGAACTTTTTCCTACTTTAAATTTGGTACTAACATATCGGAGATTATTTCTCTAACTGGACTCATAGGCACGGTGGATTGTATCTAGCCAGAAACCAATCCAATGTTTCTATCGTTGTCACCAAATCAAAATCGCGTTGATTTTTTCTCTCATAATAATGGATCAGGACGAATGCACATTTGGTGTGTCCACATTATACACAGTTTATAGATGACAAATGCTCCCACATCCTGAACTTTCTGACTACGATGTTTTACCTCCCAACCCATATGGTGGCAACTTCCAATTATTGCTTCGACTCTCGCATTTCTCTCATGTAATTTGTGACAGTATATAACAGATACGTTCTCGAGGACACCTGCGAACTCTATATATTATTGTGGAAATTTGCAAAAGAGGGACAAAAGATAAGCATCTAGTCAATCAATCCAAGAATATGATATGTTTTTAAGGCAATCAGACGCTAATGGGGCTTAAGATCTATATTTATAGGTATTAATACAAAATCTTAGTGCATGTTTACTGTACTAAAAATCATAATCACGTACAATTACAACCATTTCCTTGGAAGTATCAGCGCCGTAGGTCCGTAAACACATGTATTAATAAAATTATATGGGGAAGAATGCCTTATATGCTGCAGATCTCTTTTTTTTTTTTCTTCGAAAGGGTACGATTACTTAACGCAATTAGCTTTAAAGCCCATCAACCGAGAGGCCGTGGCTCCAGTTTGGGCCTTTTGGCCTTCGGTAGTAAGACACAAATGCTATAGGTACCCCCGGTTGGCGAGATACGGTCTCTCTATTCAATTACATTAGTCTTTGTGTTGTTTGGTTTAGTACATCAACTCTGACATGGATAGATTTCCATTTGCCAACTACCACCTCAGTCCCACAATATAAGTTCAAAGCACATCATACACACAGACGAAAGAGGCACTAATTTTTTTTTAAAAAAAGTTAATATTATTAGACTATACATACCCAATTAAATAACATACCACGACTATTTACCCACTTTGTCAGCACTAAAGGAGAGAGAGGTATACGATGAAAATATTGTAATAGTTACACATTTGATATCCGCAAATGGACTTGTACTATAGGATGACGTTTTTATATCGCAGACCAAGAGTACGTACGAGCAATGCATGAAATGCTATATCGAAAGAGTATTTAACAAGGGTTCCAAGTTCCAAAGAAAAGAAAAGAAAAGGAAAAGTAACAGTGAGGTTGGGCATTGGACCAGTACGGGTTCATTGGGCCATAGTTAGGTGTTACTAATTGTACATCTCAAAAAGTGGGTTGAGCGCGCTGCACGCATGGCGGGCCTTCAAATTCGAAGCCGAACAAGAAGGCAGGCCCAGCTACAGTTTCAGCGCCCCCCGCTTCAGTTCTTGCACACAGACAGACATAGACATGTACGTGAGGCACGTACGTATATACTGGAAAGTATTAACGAGTATGTACAATGGTTAGTTTGTCCATTTGGGTCTAACTCAATTGGTTACCGTACTAGTTACAGTACTACTAGTATGTACTAACACGTTGATTTTTTTTAAATAATACATTTTAATAAAATTACATAAATAAATACCGTTTAATAAAATTACATAAATAGGCTCTTGTCGCTGTTTGAAGTTTGAAACGTTTAATAAAATTACATAAATAGGCTTTCGTCGTTGTTTGAAGTTTGAACCGACGACATGGGCATATCGCCAATCTAATCCTGTCGCCATTCCAACATTACAAAAATTCTCGGCTACCATTTGGAATGGCGACAGAGACGCAAGTCACCATTTGAATTGACGACGGGGTCTTGTCGCCAAACCAAACGATGACAGAATACTGGAATTTTATTCGTCACAAATAATAGAAATTAGAGATAAAAATAAACATAAAATTAAGTGCTTATATTATTCATAATAAGAAATAGAAATAGAGTAATAATAAACAATATTAGCGGTACGACATATGTTGCATAGAATTATTCGACGCACGACATAACATCAGTACATTGTATAACACAACTAAATAGGACATACATAATCACATAGTTGTTCGACAAATCACAATGACAGTGAGCAAAACATTCATCACAACATATTTCAATAGGTAAACTATCCCAGTGGCCACCACCTCCACATCCGCCATATCGACCTCCACGGTGCCCACCTCAAATGGGGCGGTCGGGTGAAGTCTCCGCGGTGTCGTCCGGACTGCTGACCTCTCCTTCATGCTGTTCATTTCTCGCATGAAATTACTTGATGGTCTGTCCGGACTTCATTTCTTCATACTATATTCAGCTTTTGATTTGTCCATATCGCTCCTCGACACGACGTCTTTGCCGCTTGACCAACCGCTCCTTCAACCTATCAATGTCGGCAACCCATATCTGTTGCTCCTAAGTAGGATGGCCGGTGAAATGGTCAACAACATTGTAACCATACAACTATGCACTCTAGATTAGCATAACCTCTTCCTTGGTGAAATTTTCTGAAAAGTATTGGCCAGGATGTTGCACCCACGTCGAACGTGCGACCATCACATGTGAGCATGGCCTATGTAGAAGAAGTGGCTTGTTGCAAGTGCATATGCAACGAGTGCGGCCAAGCGTGCACTTGTGGACGATCCTATCACGGTTCATCCTGCGACATATTTTCTCCCTGCAAAGTACCTCGAAACAAAGCTCCCTTATGCCTATCTTGAATGCCCAGTGCATTTCACCCTTGTTGCACTTTTCCTCCATGTACTTGGTGATCATGATGGAGTACAATACTCTGTCATTCGCCATGGAGAGTGACGCGATGTTGTTTCGGTCAACAAAATATTTTGTGGTACTACGCAAAATTGCCTCTACAATACCAACCAAAGGGAGGCACCTCGCGCCGCACATGACCCAATTATATACCTCAGCTAGATTCGTTATCATGATATCATACCGATCACCATCCTTATCATGTAGCAATGACCACTTCACCTTAGGCTCATGTTCAATCCAGTCCGAAAAACATTTCACATGCCTGTCATCTTTCCTGGTCAGATTGAGACCATCTGTGGGTAACTAGGGCAATGACTCAGGGAGATTTTCAGTGCATATGGCGGGCTTCTTCGTTGCCTCCCTTCTGCGCATTCCCGTACTCTTATCTAGAGTTTTTCAAAGTGCATCGAACTTCCTCTGTTGGTTCTAGTTGTACAACCACTTGAAAAGGTTCAACAAATCCTTGTTGTGAAACTGTTTGTAAAAGTTTGCACCCATATGCATCATGCACCACCTACTCTACATATCCACCCATGGAAGTGGCTCGTGTCCCCTTGTTGTAGCTGAGTTATTGGACTCAACAAGCCAGCATGCCAGTCATATATGAGATATACGTTAGGACAGCCCTGTACAACATAAATCTTTGCATTTCTCATATACCACAACTAACTGTTGGTGTTCTCGCTCTCGACGAATGCAAACGCTATGGGAAGGACATGGTTGTTCATGTCCATCACAATTGCAGTAAGTATCTTCAACTTGTACTTCTCAATCAGGAACGTGCCATCCACACACAGGATTAGATGGGAATACTGGAATGCATTGATGCATGCACCAAAGAAGAAGAATCTCGCTTCACTACCCTCTTCCCGGTGAACCGCGGATGCGTGAAATCTTAAATGTCGACATGAGTACCGGGATTCCTGTCATGTATGACTCGGATTTCTTCGGGCAGGCTGCGGAACTAGTCCTCGAACATACCGAACCTTGCTTCTAATGTCTTTTGTTTTGCCCTCCACGCTTTAGCATAACTAATTGTGCACTGGACCCTTGACTCTATAGCCCGTGTAACACCCCAAAATCTCTTTTTTTGGAAGGCTTAGTGAAAATAAATTGGAAAATAAATTTTGGGCATATTCTATATAGAAATTTTCTTATGCATGATTTTTGAAATATTTGTATAAAGCAAATAACGAAATTGCCTACAAACAACAACTTGTAATAATATTTGGGAAAATCACAAAGCATATAAAATCATAGAAAATTTATATACGAAACTAGACATTGTCAAGAACCCTCCCTTTTTTTTTGTAAATTTGGGACTCCGCTTCTTTAGTACAAACATTCGGCAAACACTCAGTCAGATTTTGGAAATTTAGAAATCTGTTTTGAATTCCCGCCGGACTTTTGGGCCGCACCTGAGTTGGCTTATTTCCGTGCTCTACCCTAGCCCTCGTCAGCGGCCCACTTGCTCCCGCGCTTGCTGACTGGTGGGCCCCGCTTGCCAGCACCCTTCTTGCACCTCAGCTTCGTCTTCGCTCGCTAGCATGCCAGCGTGCTCCCTCACCTACATCGCCCGCTCGCCCATGGATTCCTTCACCGCCCACAGTTTCGCGCTTCACCTACTGCCATCACCTCCGCCTGGCTCCACCCATGCTAACCGTCCCATCAATGATGCCTAATGCCCACTCTAGCGGAGATGCTGAAGGTAGGAACATAAGATACTTGCCACATCCGTGTCTTCTCATCGCTTTTCTCATGCTCAACTCACCCGTATATAAACCTCTGATAGCGTCACGGTGATCCCAGCTCGCTAATCTCGCTCCCCACCAAGAATCAGAGCTTATCGCTCCTTGGTTCATCGAGAATGAGAGCATCGTTCTCGGCGCCGGTGAGCAAGCCCCGCAACGCTTCTAGCTCGGGTGAGCCCCGTTACTCTCACCACATGCGTCACCGTGCGCCTCTTGCCTAACTGATTCTTCTTCTGTGCTTGTTGTAGCGCCGGGAACCCCGTAGCTCAGACAAGCGGTCGTCTTCTTCACCTCTGGCGCAAACCCCTCTCTGGACCTCTTCGTTCCCAACGTTTTGGGAAGATTGAACCCCCCTGCCCTCGTCATTTCATGTCCTATACCCATGGATGCTTTCCCCACGGTTGATGAGGATTTAAACGCAGGGAATCCCCTGAATCGATCTTCTTCCGTGACCTCACCATCCTCAGTGTGCATGCAAGCTAATGTGCACCTCCTTGTAGCATCTCCATCCCTACAACGAGTTGTCACTGCAAGCTTCCTTCGCGCCGCCGCTGCTCAACATTGCCAAGCCACTCTGATCATCCCCCTGCGCCGTTGAGGAACTTGGTGAGCTTCTAGTAGTCCCCTAGAGCTTTTATGCGTGTTAGATCGAAAGATTACCTAGCGTAGCATAGAGTTGGTCATGGCCGATCGTGGCACCATTGTGGGAAGTGTTGTTACTGCCGTTCTGGTGACCATTGGTCCCTGAGCTGTTGTGTATGTTGTAGCTTCCCAAAGCCAATGCGTACCCTCTCTTGCCACTGATTTGCCCCAATCATGAAACCCACCTCAAGTCTGAGGAGCTCCACCGCTCTTCTTCGGCATAGCAGCACCTCCGGCCATCTCTCGAGCCTCCACCACCACTCAGTGGCATCGCCGTCTAGAGAGGAATCCATTTTGCCTGTCCCCAACCCTTGTCATCACACCATTCACCGCCTGCAAGATCGCCATGGCACTCTACCATGCATGCCCAACTCCACCCTTTTTTCTCTCTCTCTCTTTGCCAGTGGGCTGATTAAAAGGGTGATTAACACTAAGTAATAGAGGTTAAGGATAACAAGAGTATGACACATGGGACCAGCTGAAAAGGTTAAAGAAAATCTAATTTCAAACGCTGATAGTAAATGAGTCTATGACATATGGAACCGCCTCCATTTTATAAATAAAAATCAGTAAAACAAAGGAATGAGTCACTGACAACTAAGCCCCACATGTAAGTTAATAAAACTCTAGAAAAATGAGAAAGCTGCCTTTAGTTCTGAGAAAAATACGCTTTCTCTGCTACAAAAAGTAAACCTCGGTAGAACACAAAGAAGAATACACTTTCTCAGCTAGAAAGCGTAAACTTCAGAAAATACGCTTCGATGTCACCTTTTTAATTTTCTAGAATTTTCAAAACCGAAGCAAATTGAAACCTTAATAACTTTTACATAAGAACTCCAAATGAGATTATTATTTTTTTCTTCTAAATTAATCTAAAACCATGCTATACCTGAATATGCAAAAAGATTTGGATTATGTTGCTGTTTAAATTATTTAATTGTATTTAATTTGCTTCCGGCTCTTTTTAGACATCGATTATTCAGATGATTTTTGCAACGATTTCGATCCTCATTTTCTGAGCAACCAAAGCAAGGAAAACACCCACTTTGACCATGTTTATCATATTATTTTAATTATTGTACTTCTTTTTGTAAAATCTATTATCCATGCGTGTATGTTTGTTATAAAATTGCTATGTTTGGGATGTCGGTATTTGTAAATCCTATTCGATGCATGAACCTCCTTAAAATATTGATACATTTACTATTGTAACCATTAGGTTATGGTTTAGACATAAAACAATGTCAACTTAGATCTTCGGATGCGAATCTCGCATAATTGCTTTGTCGGGGTATAGTCTTTTATGAAAATTGTAAAGAAAGACGAAATGACAAATATGAATTTAGCAGTTTTAAAAAGATAGTCCAAAGGGGTGTACCTATGTTATTTGTATAAAAATAAAATAAAAAACTTAGTTTGTGACGCGGTCGAGTTATATTATATTTTGAGAAGTGTGAGAGGTGTATCTCACAAGTAGATAGGGGGAGATTCTCACCCGGGTCAATTAAGGACCGAACGCCGATATATCCGACCTAAGCGTAAGTGTGCAACCACATGTGCTAGTATGAGATGGTCTTAGCTAATTAAGTCATTGAAAAGTAGCCTTACAAGTTGACAGGCCATAGTAGTGCAAGCATGACCGGTGTAGGCATGTTCGAAGGGGCTCTATCACCACGGTGTTGGGCACAAAGCTTGTCGACACAACGGTGAATGCCTCACTTGACGAGGGTGTACCCGGACGAAGTGATGGTGTTCATTCACCGGGCTAGTGCAAGGATAACACTAGATGATGTAAAGGCCTCGACGCGTGCTCTAAACTGCTTATCAAAGGTCACTACTACAAAACAGGCCATAGAAGATGCCTCATCACAGACGGTTCTTTAAAACCATCTGTGATAAAATAATCACAAATAGTTTCAAGACGAACCGTCTGTGATATGGAACTATCACAAACGGTTCTCTAGAACCGTCTGTGATATGTAGATATCACAGACGGTTCTAACCACGAACCGTCTATGATACTGAGAATATCACAGATGGTTTGTGGTTAGAACCGTATGTGAAGTATCACAGACGGTTCTAACCTCGAACAATTGTGATACTGAGGATATCACAGACGGTTCGTGGTACGAACCGTTTGAGAAAATCCAAATCATGGTAAATCCAAGCCATGGTAAACCCTAAAATCACAAACGGTTTTATACCAAAACTGTCTGTGATGAGATAATGATCACAGACGGTTCGTATTAAGAACGATGCATGATGAGAATCACAGACGGTTCTTAATACGAACCGTCTGTGATACTTTTGTTTTGTTGGCCGGGAAAACGAAAATTTGCACTTAATGGCGGGCTGTCGAAAATCTCTTTATATTAACAGAGTCCTCCATCCCCTCCTTTGCCATCTCCATCTCCTCCTCTATCATTTCTCCTCTGTCATCTCCGTCTCGCCCTTACCTTGCGCTCCGGCCTCCCCCGAGCTTGTCGCCCGGGACCTCCTCCACCTCGCCCCAGCATCGTCGTCGTCGACCTCCCACGATCTCATCGCCCCCGGCCTCCTCCACTTCTTCGCCCCGTCCTCCTTTGAGCTCGTCGCCCGCAGCCTCCTCCACCTCGCCCCGGCCTCATCGTCGCCGGCCTCCCATGACATCGTCACCCCAGCCTCCCACGACCTCACTCTCTGTACTCCCCCCTTTTGCTCTGTGATGTGGATTACTATTGTGATGTGTTAGTGCTCTGTGAATGGATTGAGTTGATACTACTGTGATGTGTGTGATGCCGTGTTGTTTTTAGTGCTCTGTGAATGGATTGAGTTGATGCTACTGTGATGCTGTGGCTAGCTAACGAAAAGTTCAATTCGAAAATCCATATCAGATTCATTCGCGAGGCTCCAGACGAAGTGAAAATCCGTTTTCATTTTTTTGCAATGGAAAAAGCTATCACAGACGGTTCTAAATAAGAACCGTATGTGATAGTGTGGATATCATGTGGATATGCTCCAGATCTTAGGATGATGTGACAATTGACAATGGCGTTAACGGTTTGTCGTTTCACGTGTTTTCGACAAAGTTTCAGAACTGTCAGGTGACAGGCGGTCTAACCGGCCATAGCATGGCAGTCCGACCGGTCCCAAATCGGTCGGACCGGCCATGAGCGGCGGTCGGACCGGCCATGACCAAATGTGTCAAAATGAGCTGGGCCAAAAATAGAGGGTGTAGGCAAGAGAGGGGATTCTATTGCTCTTGATCCCATAATTTTTAGAGTCTCCAGTCAAAAGTTCTATTTGTTTAAAGTTTTCAGTAGGTTTCGGATTTTCAGGAGTTGAAAATCGGCTAAGTCCTTTTGGTCGGTCGGACCGGCCTATAACTGGCAGTCCGATCGGCAAGGCTGGTAGTTCGACCGACCCTAAGGGGCGGTCGGACCGGTTGTCACTTGAACGTCGGTCTTCGTGCCGGCGTTGTTCGTTGGTTAGGTCAAAGTCATGAGTTTCAGGGCATATGTGTTGTATGATGCATGTTTTGACTAACGTGGGTCAAGTTGTGAAGAACTTATTCCCGGATTCGATTTGCTTGTCTATTGATGTGCAGGTTGCTTGGTGGTCAACGACGGTCAACAACGAGGATGATCGGGACTATGCTTGGAGAGCTGAGGTTCAGAATGATCGACGATGCCGGGTGAGGTCAATGAACTCAAGTGTGGTGCAGAATAGACAAGGATGACCGAAAGGATAGTTCGGTGCGACTGGTTTGATCAAGCGGTGCGGGAGTCGGTGCAAGTGCCATATTGGTTTCGGTGGGAGCCGGATGGGAGAGACTTGCCGACATGGAGAGAGTCGTTGATCAACCTACACGTGGCGGAGCAGACGAAGTGCTTCACGCATATGGACTCGTTCTTCGGAGAAGGAACAAGAAGGGGTATTTTAGTAATCTTACCAAATACCACCTCGGTGATCTTTTGCCAACCCGCGGCGCAAGACGACGCAAAGAGAAGCGCTTTAGGTCAAGAGATGTTGAAAACGGCGCTTTAAAATGCGTGCGTGTGTGACCCGTTTGTGTTGGGCCTTAACAGGAGCCCATTTAAGTTAAACCTTCTAGAAGGTCTAAGCCACCACTATAAATAGAGGAGGGAGGTGGCTGTACCCCCTTCAACCCTTTCATTATTGTTGAAACCCTAGTTTGGCTTAGGGAGAGGATTAGTGGAGGTTAGGGTTCTAGAGAGTTTTGATTTGATTTCGTGCTCTTGGATTGAGCTTTGTCATCCATTGATGGAGTGGCTGTAAACACAAACCCTATCAAATCAATCTAAGGAAAGTTTGCTCAAAGATGTGTCTCTTTGCCTTTCTTCTCTCTATTTGGTGATTTTGAGTCTTTCTTTGATTTGTGAGTTTTTGATTGATTTCTTCATATGATCTAGCTTGCTGTGACATGTGGGAACACATCTAGGATCATCTTGATCATCAATCACCCACGAGCAAGTTTTTGGATCTAGTTTTATTTTAACTTAGTTTTGAACCATCCTCCTCTTAAACGGAAAAAGGTCGTAACTTTTTCAAGGATCTTCACGATATTTGATTGGAATAGGTTCCTAACATCCTAGAGAAGGTGTGTTCCAAGTTTCATCAAGTTTGGAGTTGTAGATCAAAAGTTACAACTATTTGTAACTTCGTTTTTCAGACTGTTTTTACTGTTCATCAGACTGGAGGTCAGACTGCCCAAGGTGACCGGTCCGACCGCCATTAACACAGATGTCAGACCGCCTAACACTTAGAATTTTAGCCCGTGTTGATTTTAGTTGTTTTGCATCGGGGTTTAGATTGGATTCAATACTAGTCTTCTGTTGTACTGGTATATTGATCTTCATAGCTTCCATAGCTATTGGTGTGAAATTTGTATTGAATCTGATCTTGGTTGAAAAAGTGAGCGTGCTCCTATTCACCCCCCTCTAGTCGCCTTTTCGGTCCAACAGATAGTTACTATCACAGACGGTTCGTGAATAGAACCGTCTGTAAAAATAGACTATCACACACGGTTGTATTAACGAACCGTCTATGATAGTCTATTTTCACAGACGGTTCGTAAATAAAATTGTCTGTGAAAATAGACTTTCACAGACGGTTCGTGAATAGAACCGTCTGTGATAGCCTTTTTCACAGACGGTTCAAAAACCGTCTATGATGACCTCGTGTCATCACAGACACAAAAATTCAAACGGTTCAAAAACCGTCTGTGATGATGGTTTAGAACCATCTGTGATGAGGTTTTGTGTAGTAGTGGGTAGTGAGCGGTGGTATCGACGGATGTAGAATAAGCTTTGAATTCGTGTGTTGTGGATAAAATTGTACCACTCTACAGAGTGTAAATATATTTAAATAGCCATGCTCGCGGCGATGAGCATGCTAAGTGTAGTATTGCCGGGTATAGTCTTGATTTTCTTAAAAGCAATTTTGTTGGAAAATGAAAGAAATGGGTTTGTTGGTTTATATTTGAGGTGAGTGCCATGTTTATGACTGAAATTAAAATATTGCCCACAATCGAGGAGGGTTGCAAATTGTTATTTATTTAATTACGTACATGTTGTCATTATATATTTAGCTGCTCTTTAAAAATTTCTGTTGCAAAGTACTACGTATTGATATTATAAATAAAATTTGCTTAATGCAAAATAACTTGTAGTATAGAGCCTCACCTTTTGATTAGCCTTGCATTTATATAAATTTTACGATACACGACAAGTCTTGCCGAGTACGCAGTGTACTCAATCTTGCTTAATTTGTTGTTCAGAGTTTGAGGATGAGCCAGTTCCGGACGACAGATCTTTCTAGAGCTTAGTCCTTGTCGGTTGCCTGTGAGATTGGATGGGGCATATCGATGGACCTTTTGGTTTATTTACCATACTTTCCTCTGCACCTTGTTACTTTTGCGACTCTGATACTTAAGCTTTTATTTGGCCAGTCGGCCCATATTGTAAACATTGTAATCGTTAATCTTTGTACCATAACTTGTTTTACTTGGTACGTATGAATATATGAATGTGAGTACCAATGTTGTGAATGTGTATACTAGCCACTGATCATGAAACTATTACGGTACTGATGAACTACGGAGGTCCTGATTTTGTTCGATCTTTTGATGAGAAGATAAATTTGGTAGAAGTCGCTCAACCCTCACGATCCTGTCTACGAACTCGCAATGCTTGAAACCACGCAAACTAAAAGAAATAAATTGCAATGGCTCAAAGGGCTCGGTATGGATGATGGATGAAATATTTTTTGGTAATTTTTTTGGACTCTAGGTATGAAAAATGAATCTACTACTAGAAAACTGGAAACTCTCACTCATCAATTGTAGCTCCGATACCACTTGATGAACCACGGAGATCCTGATTTGGCTTGATCTTTCGATGAGAAGATAAATTCGGTAGAAGTCACTCAAATCTCACGATCCTGGCTACGAACTCACAAGGCTTAAAACCACGTAATTACTGAATTGCTCGACAAGTCATTATCAACCGTGCACGAATACATAGATGACCTGATCACGAAGATCAACTCCTGCATACACCGAAGAAGCACGAAAGAACAAGGTAAAAACACAATCTGATGTATTGCAAATATTAATGAAACTGGTATTGATAAGTGGGGTTTCGAATACGATATCACTGTTGTTCTCGCCGAACAAGATGGCAAAGTATAAAGTGGCAAAACTAAACTTCAATCAGCAAAACCCGAATTTTGCTAAAGGGTGGCAGCTCCTATATGAGGAGGGCGGCTAGGAGGTGGAAACCCTAGGGCCAGTGGTACTGTTCACGGGTATTGTTCACGTGAGCAGTATGGCCTCCCTAGGGTGGCTGGCAGCATACGGGCCTCATGGGCCAAGTCGACTCATACATTACATAGCCTATGGGTCAACAATTGGTGACGCAACACCATGGCATGTACACGTAGCTCAGCTCGTAGGAGTAGACGTAGCTTGGTCCAATTGGGGAATATGGCATTGCTATGGTCGAAAGTCTAATTGGAGAAGATGTGGTTGAAGTAGAGGATGTCGTGCAGCGGGTCGAAGTAGTGGTTGCATCCTTAGGGTTGATGTCCTCATCAGGTACACACATGAGGGCTTCGGGTATTCAAAGCCCCGGGGTCCAACAGCCCGAATGATGGATCGTGGCACGAAATCCAGGTTATCCACGATCTCGTCGTACATGATATTTGCAATGAAGCAAAATGATAGCTTCTTGTGGGATTGCATTGATTTAGAGAGGGCACATGTGTAATGGATTACTATAGAGCAGTTCTAGTAGGTGTCCCACTTAGGTTGAAATACGCGCACTCGGTAAGGGCATCTCACTATCTCGCACTTCACGTCATAGTATGTGGGGTTAGACTTCACTACTGTGAATGTCCGCCGCAACAACAAGGATCATAATTTCACAGCATCCTACATCGCTTCCTTGCATTTGTACATGGCTTCTTGCCTGATTTTGTTCCGATGGTACTCCCACGGTACATGGGATCGTTCAATCACAGTGAGGTTGTCGAATTAGTATGTGTTCCACTTAGATATCCTCACACACAGTGTGTGCACTTGCATTAGTAAAATGGCACGGGATCGCCCATACTGACAGTAAAATCGATTCCTCTGAACCGACAATAAAACTTGATAGTAAATAAATCCCCCGTCGGCCATCTCGGTAGTAAAAAAATATCCCCCATCGCTCGGCATGGTGTGCTTCATGATTTGTCTCGTCCGCCTCATTTTACTTCCGAGCTGTTGTTTTTACTACCGTGCTAGATAGAAAAAGGTACCGTAACTACATATGTTGTCTTGCTATTCGATAAGGCTATGTTATTGTAACAACGACACGTAGTATTACTGATCATCATTGCTGGCGCATCCATACATGATCGTAAAGAGGGATATTTTGATTTATCAATTCTGTATGTGTTATGTTACTGTATATGGAGTGTAATATTACTGCATTGAAGACATTTGTTTTACTGTTGTTTCTCCCACATATGCTTTTTGTTTTTGGAATTACTGTGTGTATAATAGTGTTTTACTGGATGTTACTTTGGATTTTAGTGATATTCATAAACAGACGAAGACGCTTTGTTGTTTTGGGGGATTTCTACGTGTTTACTTTGCTCAAAATGTCTTTTACTACGTGTTACATAAAAGGTTTACTGGAATGTTTACAACTCATCATACTACTTTGTCGTGCTATGTGGCATGAACTTCTCAAGGACATCAGGTAGGAGTTTGACGTTGTTGATCTTGTAGAACAAAAAAATAGAACATCAGTTTGGCCATGTACTTGCCCCCCTTCTCCTGCATACGGGGTGATAGCGTCACGTGTTAGTTATTATTAGGGATGGAAGTTTCTCCCATTTACCCGATTACCCGTGGGTAAAAACCCTAATAGAGGTGGGTATGTTCTATATTTTTCTACCCACGGGTACATTCGTGGGCATAAATCTCTACCCGGTGGGTAAATAGGCATGGGCATGGGTGATGCCTACTCGTGCTCATTTCACCTGATTACCTGTGATAATATACTAACAAGTGGGCCTCAAGATACTTCATGTGTCTACATGCTTATACCGCTGACCACACTAGTGTAGTAGTGCTGCTAGTGCACCAAAAACCCAAAGTCCATACTATAGACTCTGTCCTCACTCCTCACGCACCAGCCGCCCCCACTGCAATCCTCCCCAATCCTATCCTCCAGAATCCATATCCCCTTCCCACACACTGGATCGTTGCCCTCCTTATGCAGTCACGCCTGCCGCACCTTCCTCACACCCGGCAGCCCCTCCTCACGCGTGGCCGCTACCCCTGGATCTCCCTCACGCCCGGCCGCCGGCGCCCTCCTCACTTTGTCACTCCTCACACCACTCTCCTCATGGCCAAATCTAGATCCAATCCTCACTCGGCCACTCCTTCGGTCCCTCCCGACCGGCAGCCGACCCCGTTCTCCCGCACGGTAGTACCGCCCCCTCCTCACGCCCTACCACACCGCCCCCTCCTCAACGCTCGACTCCTCAACGACTGAACGCCGCCTGCCTCTTCAACGCCCAGCCGCCGCATACCCAGCCTCCTCACGCTTGGCCTCCTCAACCCCTGGCCTCCTCAGTCCTAATGCCCCTCCTCAACATCCAGCTTCGTCCCGCTCGGCCATCGCCTCTCCTCGACACCCAGCCGCCGCACGTCTGGCCCCTCACGCCCAGCCTTCGCCCCTCCTCAAAGCCCAACCCTTTTGCCCGCCTCCTCACGCCCTTGGTCGGCCCTCCTCGTCCCTATCCTCCTGTTACTTTTGATTTGTGTTCTACTCTCATACTATGTGCAAAGTATCATTTACCAAACTCTTTTTTGTTTCTTTAGTTTAGAGCTAAGTGCATTGAGAAAGCAGTACTATGTTTGATTGTTAGATAAACAGAAGTAATACTCTAAAGAAAAGATAAACATAAGTAACTGAATGATATGTTTCTCTGGCATCTGGTATTTGAAGAAAGTTGTGGATCACCTAAAAAAAATGGTTTGATACTAGTTCAAACCTTTATGGTATATGACATATATAATGGAAGCTAAATTCAGTTAGTTCTGAGAATGGCTACTTAAAGTGTGAAATGTAGCATCTACGTAGTATTTTTACTTGCAGCATTACTGTTTGTGCGTGAAACTTGTTGTAGATAGCCTTCTTTTATGTTGTTTTACTAAAGTGTGAAACTTAGGTTACTAGATTGTGTGCTTTGTTACTACAATTGTTTGTAGCACGTTGTGTCTGACTGGGTCATTGTTTTGTCTGTGATTGTAGCGGATGATCAGTTCATATTCCCATATATGGATGCAGAGACGTTACGGATAGTAGAGGAAGACAACACAATACATTAACGACATTCTTCGCGATTCACCTCTTTGAAAGCACCGCAAATCGTCCCAGATTCGATAGCATGAGGATTGGATGATGATTCATTTTGTTCTGAACTTCTGATAGGTTTAGAGAACTGAACAGCAGTTTTATGCTTTTGTCAGTTAGCTCGAAGTAGAGTTTTCAATCAACGCTGAAGTCTTGTTTTATATGCCTTTTTGATGTAGAATGACTAAAAAGCCTGAAATCATTATATGCCTCTCAGAGGCACTTTTGACTTTTGTTCTACTCTCGTATTTCCATTTTAGTTTGTATTTCCATTATGTTTGTTGAACTTGATGTGTGATGAACTTGATTAGTTGTTGAACTTGCATGTCACAGTCTCATAGTCACAGACCATTTGAAGTTTTGAACTATATTGTGGCGGGTACATGGGCATGCCCGCGGGCGACGGGCATGTGCGAGGTTCTTCGCCCATCGTCCTTCGTGGGCATGCCCGTGGGAGAAAATCAGGGTCGCGGGCATGGGTATGGGCGAGCACATGTGCCCGTCACACCCGATTGCCATTCCTAGTTATTATACATCCAACGTTCTATTATTATAAGTTGTGAAAGTAATTACTACTTACCGGCTCAATCAGTGTCCAAAGCATTTTACTTTGGTCATCCTAGAGCTCCTAGAACTTCATGATGAAGAAGCGCAGTCGTTCTAGAGGGCCTGCTTTGGGGTCTTCGTGTTGTACACCCTCCGATGCGCAACAGTTGGTGATTTCCTACCAGTCATGGCTTGGAGTGCAGCACATATACATGGGATGACCTTGCTTCTTACTGGACTGTGGTGGTCAGACTATTTTATGCATTTTTTGTTGTAGTCGTTGGAGTCCAAACCCAATTTGCATCGATAAAATAAATCCAATTTCCAGTAGTACATGAATAATTGCATTTTTTTTATGTGTACGAGATTATAATAACTTCAAAATAACTAACATATATTTTTTATTTTTCTTGATATCATTTTGTAAATAATTGAAATGCACTTTCGTTATTTGGATCTTTAATTGTTGGAAAGTTCTCAAGTTCTTCCTCCAAACTTTTCAATGTGGCTTTCGAAAACACGAATTTGGGATAGGGGTCGCCAGAGGTAAATCGATTGTGCGGAGTTTGGGGAATTTTTGTTCGGAACCCTAGTTATTTCCACGACGTGAGACGGCGAAGAACGGTGACGACAAGGGATGTTGTGGAAGGAAGCTTACCCGAGCGGATTGCACGAGAGAGCTTCCTTCTCCTCAACGGCCAAGAGGCAAAGTGAGAAGAAAGGTGGGCATGGAGGGGGGTTAAGCTCGGTCAAATGACGGGAATGGAGGCGGCGTGGCCAGGCGAAGCCACTGGGTTGGTCGAGGAGGGCGGTGGGGTCATCACGTCGACGTGCGTGGATAGACGGGCTCTGGTGTGCCCTCTGCATGGCGAGCGAGCTCTACGTCGCCAGCGCGTGAGGAGCACAAATGAGCTGATAGGTGGGTCCGGCAGCGTTTGCAACAGAAGGTGGCGCGGCGGTTGTGTGGCTCGGGTCGGTTCGTTCAGTTGGCTGGGACGAGCCGAGTCAAGTGGTTTGGTTAGGGTCTGACTCGAGATGGTCGGTTCGGTTAACTGGTTGGGTCCAACCGAGTTGACACTGTTTGGGTTCGGTCGCACCGCGCCACAAGTTTGACCAATTCAAAATCAAACTCCTCAACTTTGACCAGGTAGTTTAAAATAGCAAATAAATTTTAAAAATTCTAAAATTTTGCAAGGAGGTTCCTGAGATGATCTAGTACTCTTATAATTTTTATAGCCTCATTTTTCATATTTTATTTGCTTATTTTTAATTCATTAACTGCAGGGGTTATTGAAATGAGTTTTGAATTTTCTTAGGGTTGATTTGGTTTCTAAAAATTTGGGAAAAATTATATTGATTTATTATTATAGTTAAATAAATTATTTTACAAGGATGATCATAATTATTTAATATTGTTTTCTTTTGGAGCTTCTATTTAAGTTGTATGTTTTCTTTGATTTCAAAATTTTCAAATGCAAAAATTTATGCAAATGCTCTAGAATTACTATGCATACTCAACAGTTTTAAAAAGATCACCTTTTTATACATTTGTAATACAAACACAAGATTTGAGATGTCACACATGTCCTTGACCAGTAGATTCGTCGTCTCCCACGCCGAGAAACCCAGATATTACGGCGGTGGCATCATCGGCGGCAATCGATGGCGGCGGGAAGTGGATGAAGACCTCCTTGGCTCTCAGCGGAGCAACTGGAGATTGAGTTTGACTGGCATCTTGAGTGCTCCGTGGCGAAGCCAAGATTGAACGTCGGCGAGAATCTCGATTGAGTCGGCCGGAACCACTGAGGGCAAATGATTTGAGGATACTCAACCTTGGTGGCGAGATGACTCGTTGGAAAATGGAGAAATGTTGCTATAGATCCAAAAGGGACATACAACACTTTTGCACCGTGCCGGACTCCTATACGGGTAGAGCCTCTGCACCTCCCACTAGAGAACTGAATGGAGTCGTCACTGGCACCGTCGATTGGACGAGAAGCATAGAGGTGGGGTACTATGTTAATTTATCCTTGATTGCACCCATTTATTTTTGCATGGTAACTGATAGCCATGAAATTCATTGATTGTGTTTCCGTTTTTTATTTGCATTAGCTGCATTGATGTTTCAGTTTTTTTGTTTTCATTAGCAGCAGTCATATGAATGTCATTCATTGTAGCATTGCTGTGCATGAAATGTTACAATTTCACATGAGAATAAAAGGAGAGAAAAACTAGAAAATGTGTGGCATTTTTGGCAGCACAAAAACATTTTCTTCTTTTTGCTGTGTCGCTGAGGCTAAGGCGTGCGTGTGTTCTCTGGGTGTTCTTTGCGAGCATAGTCACCGGTACACCTATCATACTAGCATCTCGCCTACAAAAGCAACCGACATCTAGCCTACTTGAGCTACTACTACAATACCTAGAGGAGTAATGTAGTACTATTTGTACAAACTAGTAAGACATGGAGGGTCCCTCTGCTCCTTACCAGCAGCAAGCTGACGGACAGGAGAGGGGGCCAAGGGGGAATTTTAGAGGATTCGAGGAAGATGAACAGTAGAGCACTGGAAGGGGAAAGGAAAGGATCGAGCTGAAGGAAATTGCTGTGCTGTGCAGTGCAGTGCAGCACCAAAAACTCTGTCGTTTCGAGTTCTGTATTGCTTCCTGCGTAAATACTTCTTTCGGCCTCCAGTGCATGCAGGTGTGTGTTGTTTTCTTCTAGTCGATCAGTCGTCTTGCAAGGATCGGCTAAGTCGTTTTAGTTTGGGCCAACAACGTTGGTTCTGTTCAGTGTTGCTAATTAATTGCCCGTGAAAACAAGGGATCGGGGCGATGGTTGTTGATACAGGTTTCAGGATCGCGCCACACCGCCGGTCGGCCGGCCCCAGCTGCCGGAGGGTCGCTGGTCTCCCTCGAGGCACCGTACGTCCAATCTCTCCGGCCGAAACAAGAGCAAAAACTAAAAGTGGCCGATGCAAAAGAGGTCAAACAATTAATTAATAAGTCACGCCTGCAGATTAATTAGCTTACTTGTCATGTCCAAAGAGGATGATGCATGAAATATAAAAATCCAATATGTGATTGCTAGAATTTAGGGCTCAAAAGTCTGCGTTCAAATTAATGCAGAGGAGACATGTCTCTAACCACATGCAGTGCGAGTGTCACTTCATAGTCAGGCCTGGCCTCAATGTAGCAGAGCTGCTCGACGATTTATTCATGAACACACCTCATTAGCACCCTGATTTCTTAATTAGCGGACATATCGTTAGTACAGCCTCATCAGATCTCCATTGGTAGGACAACCACTAACCAACAAGATATGCGCAGGATCGATGGACGACAAAGAAAGCGCATCTTATGTCTGGTACTGCACATCCGATGATAAGCACCACTCATTATGTCAAAATCACGTCCTATATATATACATAGCATGTAGAAAATTTTGCCATGATGGATCGATCGATCCTGGAGCACAAAGATCTGGATCAGGTACAGTTCACTGGAAGCAACAAAACAAGATGTTGCCATGCCTATCATAAGGCCATCATGCCAATTTTTTTTTTTTTTGTGTCAGTGACACACAGAGAGAGATAGAGGATGGCTGGTAGTGCGGGCATCCATGCAGGAGGAAAAGGAGGAGCTCAATCATAAAGCAATGGATTACAGAATCATTTCAAGTCCTTGGTGCCCCTTTTTTTTCCCCTCTTTGTGTTAATAGCAGGGATCTTGCTCTTTACTCCCTGCCTCGAGGCAGGGCAGCACCGGTCTGTGTACCGTGTGCAGTCCATAGGAGGTAGTATATGCATGTTTCTTCACATCTGTCCATCTCCCTGACAAAGTAAAGCCATGATCGAGGAAAAGCAGTAAAAATACCCTGTGGCTGACTGGCAACAACTTTAATGCTCCTCTGGCTTTATTTGGTGGCCACAAAGCTCCCGTCCTGTGGCTTCTGTCCTGGATGGTTGTCGGTTTGCTGACTATAGTTTTGAGCTGTGGGTTAGATTTTGTTAAAGGCAAATTATGAGTATCATTCTAACTAGAGTTTTTAAGGTCTTATTCTTAGCTTTCCAGAATGACAAGAATTATGGATTTTGGTTAATTTTATCAAAAGTTATGATTATTTCATTACTTCGGTGTAATTCTGCTAGACAGTTTTTGTATTAAGACAATCATCTAAATGTTAGCCTAGGTTGATGGTCGAATCAGAAGGTTCAGCCAACTAGGTTAATGTGGAGATTTTCGTTACCTTTCCATAGGATCTGAAATCACCCCTTTTCGAGTATGAAAGCAAAAGATATGGTGTTTTTAGTGTCACTGTCCAGATTACCGTCCTGCTAGACTGTCGGTTTAATTGGGTAGATCGACTATGTGAACCTTGGGTTTAGGATGCGGCGACTAAGCGTTTCGAGTAGCATCCTTTTCACGTTGTTACTTATTTAAATAATTAATTTGTGTAGGAGAAGGGAATTCGAGATTAGTGGCTTCGTCCTTGCCTCTAACGCGTCGCAGTTCGAAAGGCAAGTACAATTGATTTGCCTTATTTGTTGTTGTTCCACTTGATTGATGAATATGAAATGGGTAATTTTGGTATTCCTTGTTTCCTTTCATAGTTGATATACCATGATTCTTCATTAATAGGACTACGTTCATTATATTCATTCGTTCCTTCGTTCCTGTTCGCCCACGGGAGTGGGTAGTGAAGTCCCATAATTTCAATATGGGCAAGTACCTTGTGAGTCTTATTGTTGGTGAATGCTGAGTGCTTGTTGATTCATACTGTTATTTCTCTGATTCAGGACTATATTCAATGCTTCATGTTCTTTTCACGTTCGTTAATCCATGTTTAATGAGATGATGTGTTTCATTATTCATAATTCATTCCATTCATTCATTGTTAATGTTCCATCCACGAGAGTGGATGTAAAGACCCATCAATTCCAGTATGGGCATATAAGACCCACCGTTCTAATGTGGGCAAATTTGAATCCCCGTATGAAACGTTCTTCATACGGGCCTTGGATCCCCGTATTTTGTTAAATGCAGGCCTAAGTGAACACCGACGTGTATGTCACTGGCTATACCGGTATAAGCAGAAGTGGAGTTCATTCATTTCATTCATTCATATGATATCATCCATTCTACCTTCAATTTCTATTCTGTGATGTTATGTTCATATTCAGTATGGTTCGTTTTATTCCGTTGTACTTGCTGAGTCGTGGACTCATTCTTGCAGCGTTTATTTATTTTAGGTAACTATTGAAGACGGCATGCATGGGAGGGCTTAGTTACGTGGATCACATCATTCACTTCACATTCTTTCTTTCACTTCACAATTTTCGCCATTTATTTGAACTTGTCCTCGCCTTTCATTTGTTAAAGCTGAACTATAATAAATATGGTATGATGGTGGATGATACCATTCCCGATGTTTTGGTTGATTAAATAACTGCTGGTAATTTCTAATTAGTCTAGTATTGAAATTATCTTAATTGATTCAGTAGACTTGGATATTTAGAATTTGTGTTATGTGGATGGATTCAGATTATATTCTTGCAATCATACCAATAGATGATGATCTTTACATGCTATTGGATTGGGGTATTGTTTAAATTCTTCCGTAATATAGTTGTATGTTAGTTCTTTAGGTAACATTTTGGCTTCCGAATAGCCAGGGTGTTACAGGTGTCTCAGAGTATGAGGATGGAGGGTCATCGTAAATTTCGTTTGAAGTATCGACGTCTATTCAAAAAGAGCCGATGGCAAATTCATTATAGCAAAATAATTTTAACAGCAATAAAATCCAAATATTTTTTAATATTTTAGAGCATGATTTTATATGAATTTATAAAAATATTTATTCTGTTTGGAGTTCGTGTACAAAAGTTATTAACATTTTAATTTACTTTAGTTTGAAAATCCAGAAAATAAGAAAAGGATGATATCAAAATCATATTTTCTGATGTTTACGCTTTCTAATAGAGAAAGCATATTATTCTCTGAGTTCTTCTGATGTTTACGCTTTTCCAACACGGAAATCGTATTTTCCTCTAAACTAAAAGCGACTTTTTGTCCTTTTTTTCCCCAATTTTATTTATTTACATGTGAGGCCTACTTGTGAGTGACTCATATTTTTATTTTCTTGATTTTATTTATAAAAATAGAGATGGTCCCACATGTCATAGACTCGTTATTTATTAACTAATGATTAAACCTATTTTTATTTTAATTAAATGATGGCTCGGCCCACATGTTAGTCTTTCGGTTCTTAAAACATGTTTTAAAACCAAAAATAGTGGGTGGCTCCACATGTTAGTGACTCTTATACTAACGTGTTTTAAATTAGATTTTTGATTAAGTTTTTAGCCTGTCCCACATGTCATTGATTAGTTTCACTTAACCACTGTCATTAGTGTTAAGCTAATACGCAACCCGAGTGGGTCCCGCTGTCTACGAGAGAGAAGAGAAAGGAGCAGAGTTGTGCGCGGCTGAGCGCCATGGTGAGCTCGCTGGCGACGAAGCAGGCATGGAGAGGCTCAAAGGAGTGGGAAAATGGGTTACCCTCTTGACGGTGATACCACCAAGTGGTGGTGGAGGCCGGAGAGATAAACAGAGACAGCGCTACGCCGACGTTAAGAGGTGGAGCTCCTTGTGTTCAAAATGTCTTTCATGCATGGAAAAATCAGCAGCGAAAGATGGTGCGCATTGGCTCTAGGGGACAACTACGATTCTATGGGCAGTGGCTCGGGGACCAATGGTCACTGGAGCGGTGGCGGTACCCTTTCCCGTGGCGGCACCATAGGCGGCCACGGTGAACTCCATGCTACCATAGATAATCGTCCAAACTAATGCGCGCAAAGCTCTAGGGGACTACTAGAAACTCACCAGGGGAGTAGATGACATCGAGGGGTGGCCAGAGAAGCATGTCAATGTTGAATACTGGTGGTGCAGAGATGGCTCACAGTGCTGGCGCCCTATGGTGGTGGAGGTGCTACAAGTAGTGTAGTATTAGCTCACTGGAGTCCAAAGGATGGTGTAGAAGTGAGGAATTGAACGGGGACTCACCGGAGTGACAATGAACAGAAAAGGAGTTGGCGGTGGCCGGGTGATTCCCTAAGCTTGGGTCCAAACACTACTACAGAAAATCTTATCACAGACGGTTCGGAACCGTCATCACAGACGGTTTTTGAACTGTCTGAATTTTTATGTCTGTGATAACAGACGGTTATCACGAGCGGTTTTTCAACCGTCGTGATAAGTTTAACACGACGGTTTTTAATAGAACCGCTCAGGATATCAATATCACGAGCGGTTCTATTACCAAACCGTCTGTGAATCTGATATCACTGACGGTTCTATTACCAAACCGCTGCGTGATACTTCATAATCGAGACGGCTTTAATAAAAACCGTGCGTGATACTACATAATCACTGCATTTGTTTGAGCTAAGAACCGTCAGCGAGGCTTGCATATCACGCATTTATTCTTGGTTTAAACCGTCTGCGTGATATGTCCTTCCACTAACTAGTTTTTGTCGTATTTTCACTAGCCTCGAATTGCTAGCCATGCCTCTCAAAACAAACAAGCGTAAACAACGACATCACAGATTATTGTTGACAACTCAAAGTGATCATTTAACTCAAAATCAATTACAAACGAATAAGTAGAAACAAATACATCACAGTTATTGTTGACAACTCAAAGTGTTCATTTAACTCAAAATCAATTAAAAAGAAAGTTTGAAGTATTGTCGCTAGAGTTACAAATTGAATTACAACTAGTCAAAGTGAGTTACAATATTGAATCAATTACAACTAGTCGACGACGTGAAACTCTCCGTCGGGTTAACAATTTTCGACTTGATGAAGTCGCAGAGCAACCCTCGAACATGTGTGACCTCGTTCTTACGGAGTGCTTTTAACTCTAGGTTCAAGTCACGCGCTAGCAAGAGTAAAGTAGTAAGAATATATATTTAAATTTATAATTAGAAAATAACTATAGCGAGATTGACCTACCCGGGATCGTGTGTCGTGGAATTAATCAATAGCCGCATATGATGGCATACGTAGAATGCGATAGGTGATCTTGTTTTTGATGGCGTCCTTTGCAAAAATGGATATACATATATAGGTACAATCGACCGAGACGCAATATTTACAGAGTATGATATATTATTATTGTGTTGTATCGCGTCTGGAAATCGCATCTTGTGGGTTAGTGTGGCGCTGTTCCTTGTATAAACCTCCTCAAGAACATAGCCGATGAACGCCCTACATGATTCCAAAAGTTATCCTCGTCCATTTCAAATGAAGGAAGACTACAATACAATTATGTGCGGAGGAAATGATCGTACCATTCGAGTATTCCTTTAAGAAGGGTGAAGTCATGGTTTTGTTGAGTAGAGAATCAAGGTACAATACCATGTTCCTCTTTGGCACAATAATCACAAGAATCCAAAGGAACCTACTCATGTATGTCGCTATAGTCATAAACCTATATATGTTCAAACGAATTTTGTGTAGCAAGTAGTGAAGCACTTACTTACGGTTGTACGGCACCATTATGTACTCCTTGCCGCTCGAGCAAGCAATCCCATTTTATGTAATTCTCGACGTAGGATGCGCCTTGGTTTATTGTTTGCTCGAGATCACGTGCGGGTCGAGAAACCCACCGTTCGTTGATTCGACGGGCACATTTCATAATGTATCTGTACGTAAGGAATGAGTTGTGATATTTATCGCTATCACATGAGTGTAGAAATTGATTGTACACACTTATAGTGTCCAACATCGTATAAGTGAGGCGTCGAGGGCAGTTAGGTTGTATAGGTCGAATAAGTCCTCGAAGCCCACGACGAAGTGGCCCGCCTCGTGATGAAAATGCTCGCTCCGTGTCGTGACGATTCGGTATGGCTCCTCCTCTTGGGTCTTGCGCATGTACCACTCATGCAAAGATTGACAAGCTAGTCCCGAGCCGGTTAGTTCTTTGTCAGAGACCAACGGATATCCAAGGGAGTATTGCCCGGGCTCATATCGATTTGCCCGTAATGAGACGCCTGCGGTACGTCTTCTCTGGAGATGACTCAGGTACTGATATGGTGACACGCTTGTCTTGTCCCTTCGGCGTCTTCTCGACGGGAACCGATGAGGCGGGCTTCTGAAGCGAAGGCTGGGGCGGACTCATCGAGGGTCCTATTAGAGAGGTAGGCGGGTCGTGACGATATCGCGTCACTGCAGGGTCCAGGGCGATGTCCTTCTTGGGCCACTTGATAAAAGTGTGCACGGCATCCCCTAGTGTTGTGATTTCTTCGTTCGGGGGAATTTCCAGCGGGATGGCCATGAAATTGTCATGTACCATGTCCACCTGCACCCTGGCGTAACCCTGCGCCAGCTGGGCACCGTGCTGCACTGCCTCTTCCTGGTATGGATACACCATACCCCGCCCAGCCTCAATAGCAATCGACCCAACCATCCTCACTTGGAGCTTGCAGGGCGTCGGCTCCTACAAAACGGTACACAATTAGCTAAGGCGTCCTATATGTCTATATTTGGAGCATTCCAGAGATGTACATTACCTCGATGTCGTCGGTCGGTAATTGCACGTCGTCATGTCCAGAATTATGTGTGGACGCGACGCTACTCCGATGTTGAGGAGGACTTGCTCCCAAATTAACAGGGGCGGCTTGCGCCCTCATGAGTTCATTTACTTGGTTCTGTAAACTTGTTATTTGTCCTTGAAATTTTTCAATAATGACATATTCCAAATGAGTCGTCTTTGGTCCTTGGATCTCTTCCTACTCCTATATGTGGCGGAGTCGTGTGGGAATCCATCCCTCCAAGGTACGTAAACCCCAACGCCTCACGTGCGACCCGGGTGCTCCTTGTTTCCCAGGGCCGTAGATAGTACATCCTTCTCCCTGTCCACATATTTACCTTGGGAACCTTGGGAAGATGCGGAAGTCAATGCTTCCTGCAAGAGGACATCATGTTATTATAGACACCATGAAGTTATGGACTTATTAACAACTAAGTGGTTCGACATATTTACCAGCGTTGGGACCGCCTCGTGCGCTGGTTTGCGAAAGAGATGTCGCCCAAGACGTGGTGATGCCCTCGCTCTTAACTGTGCTCGAGCGCTCGTCGAGATCCTAGCAAACGGTCGGGCAATGGTCTCGTCCTCCGCCGCCACTTCGTGGCTTTACCGCGCACCAGCCGGTGCCGAGTTTGTGGGGTGAGTGTTTTGGGCACAGAGAGCTCAGGCGCCGCACTTTGCTCTGAAATTCGGCCGTCGTCTTCATCTCGCACGAAGGCATCCCATGTATCCCGTGACAAGAAAGGATACTTCGTGAAGGGCGTCCGACCGGTGTTCACATATTTGCGTGACAAGCGTGCTCTTGAAGGTCCTCCACGTGGCACATTGCGAGCGGCGCGTGCCATCGCACACGCGTGTCGGTCTCGCTTGGGGAAAGTGAACGAGGCGTAAAGCTCGATCCACAATCGTCTCTCTGACATCCGCGGACACTTCCGTGTTGGGGTGGTTATGGGGACCGTTCCTTACAAGTACCCCGCAGACGGTCCGAATCTCGCACCGCTTTCTTGGGACTCGGCGGGATCCCGACGCCATCGACCTCCGTGATCGTCATGCGGCCCGAGGGCAATTTGGATATTCCTCTGCCTTCTCGCCTGCGTACCACCTTGATCGGAGATCCAGACGCATTTGGCGACGTCGATGACGGCGGCGAAGACGGTGCCTCTGCCATCTCGCTTACTTGCTATCTATATAAGTTACGTACGCAATTATTACATAGTATATAATATATGGGAAATTGCACAAAAATTTAAACAAATATAATCAATGTTTGCCATCTCGAGTAAAATAAAAAAATTGCCGTCAGTGTACCATAAGAATCATCACGGTTCCCAGGTTTACCCAGATTAGTCGGCACCCTAAGTATCGAGACTACCCACACCAACCTAGGTTAACCGGCATCTTGGTTTTTCAAGTCACCTAGGCTAACCCAGATTAGTCGGCACCGGGATACCCATGATACCTAGGCCAACCTAGTAAATCGGCACCGCCTTACTTCCATAGGTTTTCATCATTCTAAGACTATACCTCAAGTTTGAGATCGAAAATTAATTAAGAAAACACAACCACGCTACCAACTAGATCTCTTGATGTTTATTAAGAAAACATAGTAAAATGTTGATCAAGAACCGATAACTACAAGAGAGATTTTTCTTAATAAATGCGAAAAAGTGAATGAAATGAAATACAACAGCTTATAAACTAAAATTCTCACCTCAATGACAATAGTAAACCTCTTGTTCAGCTCGGTTTCTCGATGGCGATTCAATCACTTGAAGAACCAAAATCTAAAACACAAAATCCAATAAATAGCAAGAAAATACGGAAGAGAAAACATAAAAAAAATGCATGATCAATGTCTTAATGCATACTTAACAACATGCTTAAGTTATACCTTACTCAAGGACAATACCCCATATATAATAGTCGCTACCACATGATAATAGAATTTAATGGTTTAGTAAAGCATTTCAATTTCAGATTTTGAATCAAGCCGAATGGACTAAGTGAATCACACTATGATGAAAAAAATTATATTACTCAAGTCTCACTAAGTCATTAGGGATAGTGACCTAACTTATCCCTTACTCCCTACTAGAAGGAATAAAGGAGTAAAGACACCGATTAATGAGCCATGATTTTAAGCAAAATGATATCATTGATTAATTCATGGCTAAATGAGTAATAATTAAAGTTCATCTCAACACTTACCACCAGCTAGCAAGCATTGACCATTCGGTTAAAACATGGCTCAGATGTCATTTGTAACCAAAACCAAATCGGGCATGATTAGAGAATGAATGCTTGTTGATTCACTAAACCATGATAAATGAACATTTCTAATGAGGTTATAGCTAGATGAGTAGTAGTTAAAGTTTAACTCATCATTAATCATTAGATAACACTCAAGAACGATTTCAGGTTTGATCGACTTAGAGATTACATCCTGGCTCAAACAGACAGATTAAAGATAAAAGATTTAATGCTCCAATAGACTATCACAAAATGGTATACTTGATGGAGCTACAGCTAGATAAGTAGAATTACAAGTCTAACTTATCACTTAACATTTGCTAACACTAAAATCAAATTTTTGTTTGAACTGAAACTGCAGTTTTCATATTTGCAAAAACCAAAAACAGAGCAGGTTCACAACAGTAAGCTTGCTGCTATGTTGGGTTATGAGAAAATGATATTTCGGATTAAGTTACAGTTAAAGGAGTATAATTTAAAGTCTAATTCCTCACCAAAATTAGCTAGCACTTATTAACAGATTTCGGTTCACACAGAATTATAGTTTTCAGAATTCTGAAACTGACTCTCCAATGGAGCTAAAGCTAAACCTGGGAGTAGAGAATACCTAGACCTACCCTTGCTAACACTAAAAGATCCAAGTAGCAGAAAAAGAACAGGCTAAAACTTTTGTCGGTTCAGCTCACTGAAATGACAAGACATTGAATTTTTGCCCAAACCGATTTGGAGACAATAAGAATCAAAAGCATTGCTGCTTATGATAATAGGGTTTAGTTAAAGCCTAAATAAGCTGAAAAGATGACAAGAGAAACTCGGGTCGGCTTACCTTCGTGGTGCTTGGGAGGAGCTCGGGGAGGAGGTGGCGACGGGGCCGGGGTCGTGGAGGAGCTCGGAGAGGAGGTGCGCCGGGGTCGGGGAGGCGGCGCAGAGGTTGGGGGAGGCGGCGCAGAGGTCGGGGATGGCGGCGCCGAGGTCGGGGGAGGCGGCGCAGAGGTCGGGATGGCGGCGCCGAGGTCGGGCGGCGGACGGCGAAGCGCGAAAGATCGCGCGAGACCTAAGGGGCGCGGTGAGGTGAAACCCTATCGGTTGCTCCTTTAAAGAACAACATCACGACGGTTCTCGAGGGAACCGTCAGGATTACTATCGCATTTGGTTCCTCGGAGAACCGTCTCGTGATGTTGTTCTTTAAAGGAGCAACCGATAGGGTTTCGAGGTTTAGGTTTAGGGTATAGCCAAAGATTTCTGGAGAATGGTATAGCCAAAGATTTACGTTCCTATATATGGAACATGCAAACATGGTATAGCCAAAGATTATTTACTGTTCCATACTTCTAATCATACGATTATTGATGATATATAGTGATAAAGAGTTGCTCCGTGCCATCATAATCGTTGTGGAGTCGGCAAATGCCATCACAATCGGACCTCATGATTTGACTTTGTATTTAACTTTGTGAAATCAAAGCTCCATAAACTCATTTTGTTGATTTGAGCATTACAATGAACATCAACTCCAAATGAAGTGAAACCAATTTAATTTGATACTCCGTACATTACAATGAACATCCACATTGTCATCAATATTAAAGATCATAAGTCCATAACACATTAACACATGACAATGGAATAAATTAGTTAATTACAATGGAGTAAATTCTTAATTAAAATACAGCCCTTCATGATGATCGACGCGCATATAGCTAGCTTCCTCACTGGGTTCTTCCTCGAGCCTGATGCCGTCTCCGAAAGGTGGCAACTCGTCAAATTCATTGTATTCTTCCTCGTCCACTACATTCTCAACTCCGACAATCCTCCTTTTTCCATGAAGAACTACGTGGCGCTTCTTATTTGCCGGGTCGGTTACATAGAAGACTTGAACAACTTGGTTAGCCAGTACGAATGGTTCGTCTTTGTATCCGACACGTTCGAGGTCCACCGTAGTGACGCCGTACTTGTCGACCTTCACCTGTGGGAGATGGACCCAACGGCACCGAAATAGGGGGATCTTGAAAAGCACGTAGTCGATCTCCCATATCTCCTCTATTTGCCCATAGTACGAGCTCCTCAGCCCATCGGTACAGAATGCATCTATCACGGACACCATTGCTACCGCACCGTGCTCTTCCTATCCCGAGCCGCCGATAAAATGTGTACCCATTTATGTCGATCCTTGCCATGTGACAATTGTAAAATGTGGCCCTCTTGCCAACCATAGCAACAGATCATCACTTGATGACCTCCGAGTGATTCGCACCTTTAACCATTCGTTGAACCGACGGTTGTGCTCTCTCGTGATCCAAACCTCCGACCGTGCGGATTACATTGGCGTACCATGTCTTTGTGCTCGCCGATGTATGGGGACACTTGGGTCATGTGTTGCAAGACCGTGAAATGGGCTCGAGCGTCGATATCGGATCGGGAGTGATTGGTTTCTTCCGATGGTCCCGATACCATCCGCTCTCCTCATGACGAGATAGAGGCACACCAATCGGATCCACCGAGCCATGTAGTCGACGCAGAACTCAATGACCTCTTCCGTTGCATAACCTTCGATGATCTTGCCCTCCGGTCGAGATCGATTCCGTCGTAGGACTTGAGAATTCCCATGTACCTCTCGAACGGGTACATATGACGAGAAACACAGGGCGCATATCTTTATCTCTTTCACAAGGTGAACAATGAGATGGACCATGATATCGAAAAATGACGGAGGGAAATACATCTCAAGATGACACGAGTCGTCACTACCTCGGCTGCAGAGCATCTAGTCCTTGGGGATCGATGACCTTCTCGAGCAATTGAGTTGAAGAAATAACACGACCTCAAGATTGCCACTGGACCTTGTTCGCAAGATACTCCTAATTGCAACAGAAGCATTTGTGTCATCAAGACACGACAATCATGCGACTTCATACCAATTAATTTCAAATCTTGCATAGAAACAAGTTTCTTAATGTTAGCGGAGTAACCAGACGGACTTTCACACCGCAAGCTCGCACGCTTCATTTCTCTCGGCCTTGGGCAGAGTGTAGCAAGTCGGGGAAGGTACGTTCGTCTCCAGATCGGTCTCTTTCGGTGCTAACTCGGTCCTTATGTTCATATCGACCAAGTCACGCCGTGCGTTAACACCATCCTTTGTTTTGCCACTAATGTTCAAAGAAGAGACCAATCAAGCTATCACATACATTCTTCTCTCGCATAACGTCGATGCGATGGCGAACTTCTAAGTACTCCCAATAAGGCAAGTCCCAAAAATTGACCGCTTCTTCCGGATGTTCTTCTCACGGGTTCTTAATTTACGCCCCTTCCCAAGCACAACATCGATATCCTTAACCATATCATAGACCTCTTTCCCACTAAAAGCCCTTGAAGTCGAACCGCCTTCCTTATTTCCGTCGAATTGTTTCTTCATCTTGCGGTATGGGTGACTCCTCGGAAGGAACCTACGATGACGCATATACACGCTTTCTTGCGAGTTGTTCACCATACACTCTCCGTAGCATCTAAGCGGTGCGGACGTGCTTTGGCTCCTTTTGTATCAAGCCCGACAGTTACCAAGGGCGGGAAAATCATTGATGGTGCGAAACAACATGGCGCGTAAAGTGAAGTTCTCTCGCTTGTACGCATCCCATACCTGCACTCTTCGCTCCACAAAGGTCACAAGATCTTCCAAAGAATGGTGCTAGGTACACATCAATATCATTCCCGTGTTGCTTCGCCCTTGGATAAGTAGTGACATCAAAATGTACTTCCGCTTCATACAGAGCCAAGGAGGAAGGTTGTACATACATAGATTCACGGGCCAAAGCAGGTCGGCTGCTCATGTTACCGAAATGATTCATTCCATCCGTACTCAACCCTAACCTTATGTTCCTCGGTTCCGCACCGAACTCTTTGAAGCTCCGATCGAAGTTTCTCCACTGGGCAGAATCAGCAGGGTGTCTTAGCTTTTCATCTCTCTTACGCTCCTCTGAGTGCCAACGCAGCAATCTTGCCTCCTTTGGGTTCGCAAATAAACGCTTCAAACGTGGGATTACAGTGAGATACCACAACATCTTAGCAGAGGTCCTTGCTTCACCTTAGCAGTATTTTGACGCTTGTATCGGGATGCTTTGCACACGGGACAATAATGCATGTCTGTATACTCTTTACGGTAGAGGATACAATCGTTCGGACATGCATGTATTCTTTCTACTTCCATTCCCAATGGGCAAATAACCTTCTTTGCTTGATAGGTGGTCTTTGGGCAACACGCTTCTCCTAAGGATGTCCGCTAGAGACCTAACAACGCCGTGAAACTCTTATCGGACCAACTATTGCTTGCCTTCAATTTCAGCGGTTCAAGCACGGTTGACAACCTTGTGTATTCCGCTTGCGGCCAGGGAACAAAGGTCTCACCGAGTCCTCCCTAAGCCCTCGAATTTACAAAACTCTCTCTCACTGTAGTTCTCTTACGATCGCATAGCATCTCGATCCAGATTGTCATCGTGCCCCTATCCTCATCAAAAGCACACCACATCCGCAAATCGTTGACTTCCTCGGCGATGTCGTCATTATTAACTTCGTATAATCGCTCTTCACCGTGGTCGGTCCAACATGTATACCCTTTTTGAAACCCTTCAATCAAGTGCGCTCGATCTGCGCGCCGTTGTTAAACATCTTCAGATTACCGCAATCAATGCACTGACAAGACATAAAATTTATCCCTTCTTCAACATATCACCGCAATGCTCTTCTAAAAGCAACCACGCCATTAATGTAATCTTGACTCACACGGTTCACACTGCACATCCAGCTCGATCCATCTACACTACGCATGTAACAAATTAGTGTCAAATTGATTAGCGATTAATTTATAGCAAACGAAAATGTGCAATATAAACTCATTCTCCAACATTTGCATCTAAGGTTATTGAAAGAAAAGTCTTCACTAGTTAAGTACCACACGCGGTGGCATAGCGTAGCCATGCCTACGCCACAACCATGATCCCTACCTCTCGACACGATATCTATCTCAATTGAACAATCATGCAACCCAAATATAGGCATCATCTCATACAACACTTATTAACCTAAAATACCGAACCGCAAATGCAATATTGCTTGACCCAAACCCCACCGCATCTTGTGAACCGTGTGTAAATTTTATTTTTAAGCCAATTAATTATCCTAACTCAAATTTTAGTGATTATTAGACCTAATTCAATTTTATTAAGTTACCACTCCTAAGTCAAATTTTAGTTCATTAGTTATAAGGGAAACCATTATTCAAAACTAAGATTTGCGGGGCTAATATTATTTATTCCAACATTGACGTGCAAGATCGATCATGTGCTCATACCAAGATTAGAGGAGGAGCCGCAGTTGGAGGAGCTAGGGCGGGAAGTGGCGCTGGAGCGGTAGACACAACAGCAGTGAGGAGCTAGCTAGCGGGAAGTGGCGAGGTTGGAGGAGCTAGGGCAGGAAGTGGCGCTGAGCGGTAGACACAGCGCAGTGAGGAGCTAGGCGAGGAAGTGGCGCTGAGCGGAAGACACAGCGCAATGCGGTGAGGGATGTCTCGCTCAATTTATATTAAGCGCGAGAAATCACGACGGTTCTATTTCGTAACCGTCGTGATGGTCATTATCACGCACGGTTCGATATAGAACCGCTCGCGATTTATCACGCACGGTTCTATTTAAGAACTGCTCGCGATATCGCGCATTTGCTTCTAATATAGAACCGTGCGTGATAAATCACGCACGGTTCTATATCGTAACCGCTCGATAATGACCATCGCGCACGGTTACGAAATAGAACCGCTCGTGATAGGCCCGCTGCACCAAAACAAGGCCCAGACAGACCCAACACAGACGGTTCCTTAGGAACCGTCTGTGATGGACCGTCTGCTATAGACTCTTTTGTAGTAGTGTATCTATGGTCCGTCCATGATCTCCCTGCTTACATAATTTTGCTAGATGTAACACCCATGGTCTGTTCGCATGTCCACAATGTCTATGTGATAGCAAAGATTTTCAACTCCATAGTGGTCACAAAGCTTGCTGGTTTGATTGTCATAGGCGTTTCCTATATAGAAACCATGAATTCAGAATGCAAGCTAATGCATTTTGAAAGAACATAAAAGTGTCAAATGAAGAACCTATGCATTTTAAGGGGAGAGGAAGTGCAAGAACAAATGAACAAACTTGTAGGTGACACTAAAAACTTTGGTAAAACACACAATTGGACCCACCTAAGGGTGATGTGTAAGTACATACCACACGCTTATTTTTTCAATTATAATAAATATATGAAATGTTCTATCCATGCCATGTTTATGTCAGCCCAGACCTTGTAAAAAATAATTGAACTTTCTGCTATTTGATATCTAGCTCTAGAAGCCTAGCCATTCGAATGGAAAATGATGATTATGCGTGTATGTTTAATAAAAAATGAACCTAGGCATATGTTAATTCATATGTAGCTCTAGAAGCTTAGGTATTTCACTGCTTGGTTTAGGAATATGATTATGTTCAACTTTTGTATAGGCAATTTGAGTATAGCAACTTCAACCCCAAAGACTATAAGTACAACACATGTACAGCTTGGAGTTAATATCAAACATGAATACCCGAGAATTGTGCAAGACTTGGATCATGAAGGCGACCCCATTAATGTTCACCCTGTACTCTCAAGGGAAGATTATTATCTCACTCAAAATGATCAAGGAGACACAAATGCAGATCGAGTAAAGCGAGAATTTTGGGTAAGTAAGTTGACACTCTTAATTTACATACAATTATTCAGTTTCATATTTAACAATGTGTTTCCCAATATAAACATGCATGACTTGTTTTTTGTGATAGACGATGAAAATGTAGAGGTCGACCGTGTTCTTGAAAACAATGCAGCCAAACGTGTGAAGGATATTATGTACCAAGCTCGTGTGGATGCGGTCAAGGAGTATTACTAGAAAAGGCTTAGATAGGAACTTGTTGATGCTCTAGCACGTCCAATTGAACTGAGCGAAGAGGAATACTTGGATGGTAGGGTTGAGTGGATCAAAGAGCAAGATTGGCCACTCTTGTGCCACCGCTAGGCCGCTGACCAGTTCATCACAAAGCGGAAGAAAGCCCAAGAATCAAGGATATAATCCTAAATGTTGCTCAAAATAGAGGAGGATCGCGATCATTTGCTGAGACACAACAATGGTTGGTACGAAATCTATCCATAAAGCATTATTTCTTAGTCATTACTATGTCCTAGGCACTGCATGGGTTAAATTGTGGTTGGCTGGTCTTGTAGGAATATAAGTTTGGTCCTGACAAGGCTACTACAGTAAATGCATATGCTGTAATGAAATTAGGTGCTAAAAATTTGGATAGCATCAGGAGTAGTGGTGCGATCAGTGGCCAAAAAGCACAAAAGCGCATGGTACATACTCATTATTTGCATTCCATCCAGACAACTTGTTGCATGCTTTACAATCTTTGTCATGTCCATTATTTCTGTATGAACTAAGTTATTGCTATTTTGGTATGATTATTACAGTGCAGCAGTTAGCTCTGAACATCCAGAAGATGCAGAGGAGCATGAATTAGATGGAAAGGTGTTGTACACGATCAATGGAGGCCTGCCACATGGTCGTGTTCCAATTGGTGATGGTGCTGTGAGGAAGGAAGATGTTATATCAGCTGCCCAAGGAAGAAATGTTAGGCCATCCAACACACTGGCTTACCGAACTTTGCTGATCGAAAATGCACAACTTCGCCATCGACATGAAGTTCAAGCGTGAATGATCAGGGTAATAAAAATATCTGAACATACATCATTGCATTGGTCTCATTTATCCTCTACAGTCCAACTTCCTTTGTGTGTTTTCCAAATGCAGATGCTTTCCGAGAAGCTCGGGGAAGAACCACCAACTGAAAATGAAATGGACTATCGTCAACCACCAGTGCAAGTTCAGGTAAGATGGTATACTACAGTAAACCATATTCTATTGCCAAAATGCCAACAATCCAAGCAACAAGGTTGATTCTTCCCTTTTTGATGAACATTCCACCACGGCATGTAATCATTTTTGGTATGGAAAAATGCCAACACCCAGTGCAGCAGTTCACAGGCTTCATGTTGATTATTGTAAAACCTGGGCATAACATCATTCTTAGTTCTAAGTTCATGGTAAGGTAGCAAGGAATGCAACCACTGTTAGATGACTAGTCTTAATTGATGGCAATTAAGATAATTTTGTTTGGTACCCTCATGTCATGAACTTGGCTTAATTACTAGTAATTGTGTCCTATAGGACAACAAATTTGAACTAAATTAGAGCTTTTGTCATCTGCACTTAATTTTGAACTTATGCCAAATTAGAACTTATTAGTGTTACACAGATGCAGGATATAGTCTCAATTTTGTTTTCAATATGCAGCTGAATTAACTTATATTTTTCTATCAGACTTGAGAAATTATTATTTCTTCTTACTGTCATTCTCAAAATGGCAGTTGGTATAGCTAAACCATTAAATTCATGTCCTTTGCTTTATGTTGAATGTTATTAATTTATTTATGCTCGCATACATGTGGGGGACTGGTTCTTCACATGTGGGTGCACAACTGGACCATGAAATTGCTGGGAACGTACCTGGCAACAACGACTTCGAAGGTAATTGCAACAGCAGCAATGACGAGGTCGAGGAAGATGCACCGCCACACCAAGATAACAATACCACTGCCTAACAATCATGCCTCTTAGTAATAGTGCCTTCTACTTGACTTTTGGCACAATAACTCTTTGACTGATCTTTTGTTCTTTTGGTAGCAACTTCGTTTGTATTGAATCGAAGAACTCTACTAGCGGATGTTTGCATTGAATCTCCCTAACATTAACAAGGGACTTCTAGTTTCGCTCAATCCTAAGACGAATTGTTTGTATTGAATCCAAGAACTCCGCTAGTTGATGTTTGTATTGAATCCAACTTAATGTCTACTAAAATACATTGTGAATGTGCAATAGGCTAGACTAGTGTCTCTTGAGTGAATTGTGGATGTGCAATGTGTCATGTTAAATGTATATGAATATGTTGTACTGAATGAATGGGAAATGTGCCATATGCGGTATTGTTCTGTGCCATATGTTGTATTGATTCTATGTTGTTTTTCTGAAATAAAATGATGTAATTTTCCTGACAGGGAAACCGACAGTGAATTTCACGACATTAACATCGAGCCATACCGTATCGTCGAAAGGAAAGGCGAAGTAGCATACTAGTTATAGTTCCCACCTCAACTTTCAGATATGCACGACATCTTCCATGTGTCATAACTCAAGAAGTGTCTCCGGACTCCGGACGAACTCGCTTAGTTGGAGAACATCGATCTTGACGAGGATCTAATAATCCTCATTTTATCTATTATCTATAATTCTTATTATGGGTAAATATGATGTCACATAGTCTCCAGAAGTACCCCTTATTTTTATAAGGGAGAAGCCCACCAAGTGATTGTAAGATTTTCTACAATCACCCCTCATAGTCGTAAGTCTTACTACGACTACTGCCTAGTCGTAAGTCTTACTACGACTACTTCCTAGTCGTAAGTCTTTCTACGACTATCTCATGGTCGTAAGTCTTTCTACGATCACTACATAGTCGTAAGACCTTTTACGATTACTACCTGGTCGTAAGTTCTCCTACGACCAGGTAAACCACGACCGCCTTATAATCAAACCTACCGGCAAGTGGGTCCAATTGATTAAAGAATCCGAACGGTCTGCACGCACTACTATCTCGCGTAGTAATAGTGCTTAAATACCCCATTATCCTTGAATGATAATTGCCAGACGGCGTGGAGAAGCCAATGCGCCGGTAATTACTGCCATCACACGCCCATTACTGGCTCAATTAAGGCGCCTCTTCCGCAGGGCAAAACGGCTACTCCTTCACGACTATATAAGGACATCAAGGGCGAGTAGAGAAAAACAAGTTCGATTCTCTCAATAGTCTTAGCTTCTTACTCGATCATTAAGAATACCACACCACACAGGATTAGAGTTATTATTCTCTCCGGAGAAGGCCTGAACCTGTCTAAACATCCCGTGTCAACTACTCTGCGTGATTTCATCTCTAGGAGACCCCCCGAATCAAATAATCTTTACGTAAGATCGGTTCTAATACACCGACAGTTGGCGCCGTCCGTGGGGAGCTTCCGGTAATCTCTTGTCAACATACTCTCTTTTTCCAATCTCATGCAATCATGGCGGGAGAATGGAACGAGGAGAACTGGTTTGACTTGGCGATTATGCAGACGTCGACATGGATGCGGTTTCGACTACGAGCCGAGTGATGCATCCGCGATGGTGATGTTGCCTCGGAGATTATTCTCCAGAAACCATCCCATTAATAGAGTTGAGGAGGATCCTTATCCCCACAACAATACGCCCAACAGAGGAGCCAATTCCTCAAAGGACAAGGGTCAATCCGACCAGACCGCTCCCGGAGGACTCACAACACGACGAGAGTTTTTTCTCAAAGTGTTCAAGTCCCCTTAAGGCGGTCCGACTTGGTAAGTCAAGTTCTGGGAGCCACCATTCCAGGACTCCATCAGCATCTAGTGATCCTCTCTCTCAGGGTAACTCCAGAGAGGGTGGGATCAAGCATGCTTTTCTGCAAATTCGACCGCCTCCCGCAGATCTCATTTGCGAACGGAGACAGTTATAACCCGGAGTTCCCCTACCTGGAGGGGATTACTCCAAGTCGCCAGATGGTGTCTCTCGAGCACTCCTCAAGCGGGGAGGCCTCGAGCGCAAGTGAGAATCATCAACGGGAGGTCTTCGTCCTTCCCCCAAATCAGGGTCAGCCTCATGGAGGCCGAGATAAGAACACTCCCCGAAGATCACACACTGCGCCTCCTCGTGGTAATGGCAAGGGCACCACCGTTGGCAGAGAGAACCAACACTCTGATGAACGCGAGGGAAATCCTCGATATTCTCGCACTCCACTAAGAAGGCCTCAAAGACCTGATGAGGAGGATTTTGATGTCGTCAGAAGAAAGAAAATTGCAGTCCATAAGAACCTGCCTGGGCGCATTCAACATCAGTCGGAGGAGGTACAAGAACTCCAGGACATCAACAACTTGCTCGAGAATCCCAGCCAAGAGCTTGCTCGAACGCCAGGATACGATCTCTTTCTCAAGAGATTACGCAAAGACTTCGAATCTGTGATGACAAGACCGAGGTACCTCATCGACAACATTGTGTAGTCGCAGCAATACGACTTCCTCAAACTACCGATCAATCGAATATTTCTCGAAGGAATCGACACGCCATAAGTCGAATCAATCCCTATTCGAGAAATACATTTCGATCACCAAGATCAAGAAGCCCCTGAGAGGTGATCATTCACCACTTCGACAAAGAAATTCTAACGAGTGGAGTACGAGGAGTATTCTCCTCGTAGAACCGAGACCTACTACGTAGCAAGTCACTGTTTCACGTATCGTCAGATACGATCACCGGTGACATTAACCCTTCTTTCCTACAAAGAAGGCGCCAAGAAGTGATTACCGGATGCCGGCATTTTCGCCGACCTTCGAGCGCTCACGCCACCTCATTTTCGCCAAGGAACATGGAGAAATTTGATGGATCTCAAAATCCCATCGAATTTCTTCAGATCTATACAACACCGTCCGAAAGCAAGCAGGAGGAGGAGAGCATGTAATGGCAAATTACCTTCCGATCGTGCTCGAAGGATCCGCCGATCGTGGTTATTAAACCAACCACTCGAGTCGATCTACTCTTGGCAACACCTCTGCGATCTTCTACAGCGAATTTCCAAGGCACATACAACCGCCTCGAAAAGAAGACGACTTGCACCGGATAAAATGAACAACAACGAGACTTTGCGCCAATTCATCAAGCGCTTTAGTCGTTCAGAACTCAATTCCGAAATTTCGATTCCTCCGTGATCGTGGCTTTTAAGCAAGGAGTCCGTAGTAGAAGGATAACGGAGGACATTGCTTTGAATCCTCCCAACATCGTTGTTTAACTCTTCGAGATGGCCGATCGATATGCAATCGCTTCGAGGCAATGAGTGGAACAACACTATCGATCGAGAAACATATACTCCTCGAGAGCCGTGAAGTTGGTAAGGATAAAAAGCAAAAAGTCCTAGAAGAAAATAAAATGTCAAAACCACAAACCAAAGGGTTCCAAGGAGGTTCGGCCGTGAAAGATGGAGGGCCCCAAACCACCAAGTCGCACTCGATCAAGGAAAAGGTAAGCTACTGATCGTAGGAACGACAAACCAAGGTGGTGTCCTTTTCATAAAAAGAAGGACATGACCTCCATAATCGCCGAAGTTTTCCAAAGAAAGCTCGAGGACTACTACAACGAAGAAGCACCACTCCCTACTCTCGAAAGGTGGGACATACGAGTGGCCAAAAGTCGTCGGATGATGAGGAGATGCCGCTCCAAGATCCGCAACATACCGTTGAGCACATCTACGAGGATCATCGACATACGACTCCAAACGACAACTTAAAGTCACGGACGAGAGGTAAATTCTATACATACTCCTCTCACAATAAATTACCAAGTGGTCGGAAGTTACCATCTCTTTGAGAAGGATGATCGCCCAATCACTACGAGTCGATCAGTCGATATCCGATTGTGGTCGAACCCACCATCAACAACCGTCGGGTCAATCGAGTGTTGGTTGATGGTGGCGCTTCTTTGAACATATTATTTACTAATGCCCGGACGAGATGCAAGTACCAGGACAAAGGTAAGGCGATGCGATACTCCTTTCATGGAATCGCATCGGGTCTTCACCAAACCTATTGGCCAAGTTTCTCTTCCTTTAACATTTGGCTTACCAAGTAATTTCGTGACGAGAAAGTCTCCTTTGATGTGGTCGATTTCGATCGGCATATAACGCCATACTCGGACGACCAACTTTGGCAAAATTCTTAATGGCTACTCATTACGGGTATCAATGTCTTAAGATGCCAGTCCCAAAGGAGTGATCACCATTCGATGTGACAAAAGATGGCGATAGTTGCGATCGTCGATCCCTCGAGATGGTTGGTCAAATACCAACTCGAGATGAAAGTCACCTTCGACTAGCAAGTCGGCCTCAAAGTCGCACCAAAGCCGAACGACCAAGTCAAAGAGATTCCTCCGACGCAGAAGAACCCTCAAGACTGCTCGCACGGGGAGACTTCCGACCCCAAATAGGAAGACGCCTCATTACCTTCCTCCGAGCTAACGCAGATGTCTTTGCGTGGCAAACATCCGACATGCCCGAGTCCCAGGAGGTGATCGAGCACAAAGCTAGCTTTACGGCCGATAAAGTACCAGAAACAAAAATTACGGAGATTTGCCCCGATCGACGAGATGCTATTAAATCGAGTTGGATAAGCTACTTAAAGCGGGCTTTATAAGAGAAGTCAACCACCCGAGTGGTTGGCTAACCTCGTAATGGTCAAAAGTCAAACGGCAAATGGCGTATATGCGTGGACTTTATCGATCTTAATAAAGCTTGTCCAAAAGATGATTTCCTTTACCTCGTGTCGATCACCGGTTGATTCTACTGCAGTTGTGAGATATTAAGTTTTTAGATGCATATTCGGATACCACCGATCAATATGTGTTTAAACGATGAAGAAAAGACCGCATTCATTACTCCATTTGGTACCTTTTGCTATGTCAAAATGCCATTTGGTCTAAAGAATGCCGGTGCTTCTTTTCAACGCCTAATGCAATCAACTTTTTCATCTCAATTAGGCCGAATTTGGAAGCCTATGTTGATGATCTAGTCGTAAAAGCATTAAGAGACTTAATCATATCATCGACCTACAAGAAACATTCGACAACCTCGTAAAGCACCGCTTAAGACTCAATCCAGAGAAGTGTGTGTTTGGAATTTCTTCAGGAAAATTGCTTGGATTCCTAGTATCTGAACGAGGAATCGAAGCAAATCCTGAAAAAATAAAGGCCATCCTCCGATGCGCCCTCCAAACACAAAAAGGAAGTCCAAACTCACTTTGGGTGCATGGCGGCTTTAAGTCGTTTCATCGCACGACTAGGAGAAAAAGGACTACCTTTCTTTAAACTTCTCGGAGACATGAAGGTTTTGAGTGGTCGAACGAGGCAAACGCCGCCTTTGAGGATGTCAAGAGGTATCTTCGAGTGCTCTGTGCTCGGTTTCTCCAAAGCCGTAAGAGACGCTCTTAATTTACCTAGCCGCCACGCCACAGGCAAAGAAGCGCAGATACTAGTCGCAGAACGTGAAAACGCATAACGACGGCCACTACGTTAGCGAAGTTTTACACGCCTAAGGAGCGCTACCCTCGTGTCCAAAACTTCTATATGCCCTCCTCATGTCTTCGAGGAAATGCGGCATTATTTTCAGCGCACAAAATAGTCAGTCTGCCTCGAGTTTCCTTTGGGAGCAATCCTCCATAATAAGGAAACAATGGACGCATGGCAAAATGGTCGGTCGAACTTGGGAGTTCGACCTCCATTTCGTGTCCCGAACGCCATAAAATCCCAGATCTTGGCGGACTTTGTCGCGAATGGACAAATCTGAACTGCTCAGATCCCCATCGATTCCCACGACCGATGGATGATGTACTTTGACGGGTCACTTACTTTAAGTGGCTCTGGGTCGGGTGGTCTGGTATCTCCTACCGAGAAACCTTAAAGTATGCCATACAATTAAACTTTCGTGCCACTAATAATGTGGCGAGTACGAAGGTTTGCTAGTCGGCATACGAGCTGCGAAAGCACTCTCAATTAAATCGACTACTCGTGATAGGAGACTCTCAACTAGTCGTGAATCAAGTCGGAAAGAGTACGGTGCTCTAGCTCGACAATGTCTCAATACTTATCGGAAGTTCGCAAGCTAGAAAAGCATTTTTTAGGTTTCGAGGTACAATTCATCCTCGAAGGATAATTTCTCGCGCACCAACTTGCTCGGATGGCTTCTTCCCGATCTACTGGTACCAAAAGGGGTTTTCTTGGAGCAACTCAAAAGCCGCTCTCGTCGAAGAACCAGAGACACCTCCTATTGAGATGGCCTCATTAGACTACGAGGATATCCGATGACTCCCATCTACGAGTATCTTTGCAAGGGTTCCGCACCAAGATGATCTTGAGGCGATCGCTTATCCCGAAAAGCCAAAATGTATACTTTGGTCGAAGGAGTTCTCTACAAACGAGGAACCCAAGGGATACTCATGCGATGCATTCCGCAAAACGAAGGAAGAACACTCCTTCACGATATACACAAAGGCATCTGTGGGACACATGCTTCCTCTGTAACCTTGGTTGGTAAAGCCTTTCGACAAGGTTTTTTGGCCTACACTGTATGATGCTAAGGAGGTGGTTAAAAGTGTGTCCATGCCAATTCCATGGTAGACAAATACACCAACCACTCAAGCATTACGCATAATACCTCTTTCTTGGCCTTTTGCACACAGGGTCTCGATATCCTAGGACCGCTTTCCCAAAGCTCCAGGAGGTTTCGAATTCCTTTTTGTGGCTATTGACACGTTCACAAAATGGATTGAAGCTGAACCTGTAACTGGGATAACATCGGAAGCAGCAAAAAGGTTCATGATGAGATGCGTAATTAGCCGATTTGGAGTTCCGAGTCTGATAATTACGCATAATGGTAAACACTTACAAGTGCAAAATTTCGTGAATTTTGCGACGAAGTTGGGTACCAAATTATGTTATGCTTCGCTGCACATCCCCAAAGCAACGGGCGGCCGAACGTGCAAACGGCCAAATAATGCGAGGAATTAAAACCCGAGTCTTGACCACTTTGTTAAGCGCTCGGGGCTTGGGTACAAGAATTACCCTCCGTGTTATGGGCGCTCAGACGACCACCACCGAGCGAACAACAGAGAAACACCGTTTTTCTAGTGTTCGAGTCGAAGCCATGCTTCCTCCGAGCTAAAATTACAGTCGACACGAGTTGAAACTTTCAACAACTCGTATCAGAACAACTTCGAGCGGATGACATTAACCTACTCAAGAAAGGAGAAACCTAGCTTTAATCCGCTCGGCGGCCTACCAACAAGCCTGCGCAGATACTATGATCGTAAGGTCCAACCTCGCACCTTCTTTGAGGTGACTTGGTATTGAGGCTCGCCAATCCAAGTCTAATCGAATAAACTTTCCCCAAATGGGAAGGTCCTTACACGATGGTCGGCGTAACCCGGCCAGTGGTCGCATGCGACTAGCGATGGAAGATGGACGAGTTCTCTCAAACTCTTGGAACATCGACCATTCGCAAATTCTATGTGTGACCAATTTCTCGTGCAATAAAAGTCCGTGTTCTTTCTACTTCTCTTGCCTTATTTTTTGAATAGTGCTTTTTAATCTTTCGACTATGATACAAAAACACACGCTTTTTTACACCGGTCGAAAAACAAGTAACATCATCTAGTCGAAACTTCTCCTATCTCGCATGTGGTTCTCGCCCACTAGAAGGAATTTCCTAGCATCGACTGCTACTCATTTTTCACCAATACAAAGAGCTCGGGTTTTATCCAATAAATATTCTCGAGCCAACTCTCTCAATCTTAGTTTATTTTTTCAATGATTTCCAAAAATATTCTAAGTAGAGTACACTTGATATATTTATTCGACCACCTTTGATGTACTCGCTTGCTTTGACCGGTCAAGGAAGAGACACACCTAGTCGAAGTTTTTCCTCTCTCGCATGTGGTCCTCGCCCACTAGAAGGAACTTCCTAGCGCCGCTCGCCTCCTACTTTTTGCTCTTTGAAAAGACTTATCGAGTCCATCGTAAAAGGGCTAACGAATTATTAAAGTCCTCTAGACGCTTGCTTAACTCAAGTTGTCGTTCTTGGTTTGATTAAACTAGTCTGAGATGGTAACATCACCTAGTCGAAGCCTTTTCTCTCTGCACGTGGTCTTGCCCACTAGAAGGAACTTCCTAGTGTCGAGTCGCTTTCTACTCTTTCGACCAAGTGCTTGACAACCATAACAAAACTATAAGTTAAACAAACCTCTCTTTGTTTTCGAAACCCCATTTCAAACACTATTTACTTAGATTGTCTAAACAATCTAAGCAAATAGCGAGGGGCTAGGATAAAGTTATTAATTTGACTTCAATTCTTAGTTTTTCATTCGTTTATTATCTTTTGAGTTACTAACTACTCGACAAGATAATTTTCAGGAAATAAGATGGATCATATATCATTCATCAACAGATATTGTCTGCCTTACAAGGTAGTTACAAGATTACTCTGAAGGGGGAGAGCCTAGCTGCATTTCCTCCGCCACCTTTTTGCCAACCGATTGCATTTCCTCAATCAGACGATTTGCCTCTGATTCAGAGCAATCGAACTCGGCTTCAATCGGTTGCACATTAAGGTGGGGATCTTGAGCTTTAAGTTTCGCCAAAGCGTAACTTACTCCGGCTTCGACTGCCTCCCTTATTGATTCAGCTTGATTAGTCTTCAGAGTGGTCACCATTTCTTGCAATTTTCCGACTTGTTCCCCAATGGTACTTGTGTGAGCAAATATGGTATCTTCTCGAGGAGTTTTTCCTCGAAATGTAGCTCACTAAGCACATTGTTCAGAGAGTGATGTTGCCTTGAAGACTAGTCTTCATCGACTCCATCTCCGTTGGGTACAAGTCGAAGCCTCGCAAGTTTCTTGTTTTCACCACTTGTTCTCAAAAGAATAAAATCGGTCAAACGAAAATAAACTTACGGAGGAAGATAACACAAAGATAATTATAGGTAAAAGCATTTCTTACCTACTAATTGAGAATCCAGCTTAACCTCTTCTCGATGGGAAGCAATGGTTTCAGTGCTTTTTCTCCCATGCTTTGATGTCCTCTCAGATTCATCTTAGCGATGCGGATGGACTCATTGTAGATCAAGGTTTTTCTTGGATTTCACCTCGAGACTTCTCAATTGGACAAAGAATTTCTCGAACAAGAAATTGGCATTAGAAAAGGGAAGATACTCAAAAGGATAACAGTAAAGAATTGCTTACCATAATTGAGTTCTAAGACCCTCGAGTTCTTGATCCTTATTCGCGTAATACGGAAAACTCCCGAATGACCAAAGCTTTTTCTTGAACTTGATCTCGAGCTTCCGTGATCTCTTTTCTTTATCCGAGAAGAAAGGAGAGTCTGCAAAAGTTAAAGATCAAAAGCGCCTTAAGTTCGTAACTTCATCGCTTATTTTTTCCCGCAATCTTTTAGATGCAGAGACGCAGTCTCTCGAAGTCTATCCGAGAGGACTAATACTGCTCCTTAGCCTCCTCGACTCTTCTTTTCATAGTCGAGTGAGTCACTTAAGGTCTTCGTATCACCGCTTAACCTACAAAGAACAGAACGAAGATAAACATCACCAATGGTTGTAAGTACTTCTACAACTACCGACCTAGTCGTAAGTTTTTCTACGACTATGATATGGTTGTAAGTCTTTCTACGACCACTACACTGTTGTAAGTAGTCGTAAGCTTTTTACGACTAGTACTTTGTCATGAGTTTCTTCCATGACTATTCTCGTAAAACATTATACGAGTATTTAAGTCGAAAACAATTATGAATGATAAATGACTTACCATCTCTCCCTCTTGCATGAGTAGTTCTTTCTCCTGTCTTAGCTCTAAAAGTTGTCGATGTTACTCACCGACAACAAAGAATTTGCTCTAGAGCTTTCGCAAAAAAGAAAACAAAGAGAAGAGAAGGAAAGTCACATATATAAGTATTTTGAAGATACTTACATTCATAGTCGCCCTAGCAAACATCGAATATACAAGGTCCGGGTTCACAGCCTATCTACCCTCGCGACTTTGTCCCACCACACCTTCTCGAGGCGCTCGTTATCAAAAGTATTCTCCGTATTGGGAATATCTTTGGGATGGGGGACTCGGTCACGAGATCTGTAAGCAGAGGACCCTACGACGGAGGCAGGCCCAAAGAAGTCACCACGGTTGAATTTTTCTCCTTCCGTTCTCAGAATCTCTCTTTGGGTAGGGAAGGAACGCCCTACAATTTCCTTCCCAGAGCGGTGCACAAGCTGGTCACCGCCTTGACCAGAGGCTTCCACAGCTGCCCTTGTTGTTTCTACGACCTCAGCAGTCGTAGCGGTCACCTCAACAGTAACAGCCGCTACTTCAAGGGTCGTAGCTACGACTTCAGCAGATGTGGGAGTCACTCTGAGTCTCGACTTCATCGCCACCGGGCCAAGGGTGATGCTTGACCACCTCCATTGCCACCTCCTCGAGAGTCAAGGATGGCAATGGACTTCTCAATGAAGCATTCCTGGGGGAAGAAGTCGATTGAAATAAAGAAAAGCAAATCGGGTTGTGAAAAAGAAAAGGTAAATGTCGCTCGTTGGACCGTAAAGGCGACTAGAGGGGGTGAATAGGAGCACGCCACTTTTTCACAAATTATGAACTCAATACAAATTAACTCCAGAGCTATTAGGAAGCTATGAAGATCAATATACCAAGACAAATGAAGACTAGTATTGAATCCAATTAAACCCCTAAGCAATATAACAAAATCAACTAAGATTACTAAGACTCACAAAGACAAAGGCGGTCGACTGTTATACTCAACCGGTCGGACCGATTGTCGGCGGTCGACCGGCGTTAGTCAAGCGGTCGGACCGCCCAAAATCGGTCCGACCGGTGATGACGGGCGGTCTGACCGGCCGACTCCAGAACCGATCTACAACAGTAAAATCAGCCCGATGACGAAGTTGCAATTAGGTGAAACTTTTGATTCTCAACTCCAATCTTTATGAAACTTTGCACACACCTTCTATATGCTATTGAGGACCTATTCCAATCGAATATTATGATAATTCTTGAACGATCTTGAGCAATTGTCAATTGATTAACGTAAGGTCTAAAACCGCAAGAACGAAAACTTGATCCTAAAGCTTGTTCGTGAGAGATTGATGATCAAGATGATGCTAGATAGATTCACACATATCACAGCAAGCTAATTCACGTGAAAGAATCAATCACAAACTCGTGGATCAAAGAAAGCCCTAAAATCACCAAATTGAAAGCAAGAACGAAAAGAGACTTATCTCAAGCAAACCTTGCATAGATTGATTTCGTGATTGAAGCCGGATTACATCCACACCATCATGGATCAAGAAACAATCAAGGATCACGAAATTCACCACAAACCATCAAGAGCCCTAGCCTCCACCTCAACTCCCTAAAGACAATTAGGTTTTGAAACATCAAAAGGCGAGAGGAGAGAGGTGCAGCCACCATCTCCTCCTATTTATAGTGGAGGCCTAAAACTCTTAGGGTTTGACTTAATTGGGCTCCGTTAAGGCCCACTAACAAACGGGTCACACACGCACGCTTCGCAAAGCGCCGTTTTAACCTTTTGACCTAAACCGCTTCACCATGCATCATGGATTCGCCAATAGGTCACAATTGTCCATCTTGTGTCACGCTTGAGTCGTTGACTCACCCGCATCGCCGATCGCTCGACCTCAACTCTTCAAGTCTAGTCCCGATTCTCCTCGCCGCTGACCGTCGTTGACCACCAAGCTACCCGCACAACCACGCACAAGAAAACACGATTCGGGAACAAGTTCTTCACAACTTGACCCATGTTAGTCAAAACATGCATCATGCAAATCATATGCCATGAAACCAATGACTTTGATCTAACAAAACAACATCGCCACGGTTGGCCGACGTTCAAGAATTCTGGCCCGACCGCCCAGTGAACTCGGTCGATCGCCCCATGGCGGCCGGACCGCTCCTCGTGAGCGGCCGGACCGCCTTAGACTTAGCCAAATTCAAGCTCCCAAAATCCAAACCTTCGAAACTTTAAACCAATAGAACTTTTCACCGAGGCTCCAAAATCATGAGACCAAGTGCATTGGGATCCCTTACTTGTCTACAACACCTATTTTTGGCCCACTCGATTTGAACACTTTTGGTCATCGCCGTCCGATCAGCTTTCAGATGGCCTGGTCCGACCGATATGGGACCGTCGGACCATTGCAAGGACCGGTCGGACCACCTCGAGCAAGAAGCTCAGAACTTTGTCGAAAACGCGTGAAACGACAAACCGTAAACGCCATTGCCAATTGTCACATCATCCTAAGATCCGAGAATATCCCCATGAAATCCACAATCTCCCCTTGATGAACACATTGGCAATTATCCAAAAATGTAAGTAAGAGGTTTGAAAACGAGTTTACTCGCAGCTTTAGACAAAGGCACAACTTGGTCCATAAGCAAGAAAAAGCAATGAACATGACCAAGCCGGCATCGTAATAGTATAGGCATGTAAGACAAGGCAAAAGAAAGCATAAAAACTTTGATTTCGAAAAGGGTCAAAATTCTCACATGAGGTCCATATGAAAGAACAATTGTTCAATTGACCTATGATCATTGTGAGTATAAAAGAATGCAATTCAAGTTCGAATATTCAATAAGACAATAAGAATGCAACTCAAGAACTCCCCTCACTATGATCATCAAATTTCAAATTTTCGCCCTCCCCTTGTATAAACTTCTCCCCAATCTTCTCATTAACACATCTTCTCCAAATAAGAGTAGCAAAGAAATATTACACATCTTCTCCCAAAGAAATATCTTTTCATTTAACACATCTTCTCCCCTTTGACAATGGATTCATCAAGGAATCACGCCTTCCTCTCATCCAGAATAACAAATAGAGAATAAAGAAAGAAGCGTAAACAAAAGAAGCATAAAGAGGAATATGCATGAAGTGCAATGGAGTGGCTTCAATTTTGTATTTTTCAATTTTTGATTACAAGAAGCTTTGGAGATTACCCAAAAGAACAAGCTAGTATCTCTAATAATGCACAAACAAAGATATCAAGCCCGACAAATACTAGCAAGATCATGGTAAGACATATATATCAAAGCTAAGCACAAAGGCTCAAAAGTAAAGCAAGAGATTTGATCAATTTAAGCAACGCTCAAATTCAAAAGTTCATCAACAGAGATCCTAAAGTGAAATTGGCCATGTCAAATGTCAAAGTGAGATCAAAAATCTAACAAAGACCACAAGAAGAGTCAATCAAGTCCCGTATTGAATCATTTTGCTCAATATTTTGTAAACGCCCATTTGTCAACATTTTTCTCATTTGCATTGAATATTGAAGTTGACTAATGATCTAACTTAGTGACAAGATCCTCGGACTAGGAGCCATCCACAAACTCATCCTAAGCTTCACCAAAAGTTGATTAAAGGTATATCTTAGTAAAGAAGATCCCGGACTAGGAGCCATCCACAAACTCTTTCTAAGCTTCTACCGGGCGACAAATCTTGAGGTTCATGTCATTTCGACAAGCAGGTCCCCATGAGATCGTTCGTTCATCAAACTATCTCCAAGTTCATGTCATTTGACAAGCGCCTCGTAAGAATAGTTTGGCACAATTTAAGCATAAGACAATCTTGATTTTCATTTTTCACAAGAGCAGTTTTAGAATCTCAAGAACACAAAAGCTCAAGTAATGGTCAATTTTAGATCAAAGAGCTAACAAAGCAATTCTGACAGGGCCAATGTCACAAGAGGAGCACTAATTACGCAACTCGCTAAAAACATCCACAAATTGCAATTTCTTAGTTTGAGTTGTTTAAAAGGTTCTAGCTCATATAGCAAAGACTTAGCTACACATGTAAAAGCATGATAATTCTAGCAAGTCAAAGAACTAGACATGACATTGAGCAAGAATTGAAATACAAAAGCTCTAAAGGGTAATAGGCAAAGCTTCATCAATTTTAAAAGATAAGCAGAAAATCTTATATTACAATGCATTTTTTTGAATTTTTCATACCACTTGTTGTATTTTTCATATGAATGCAATATGACACAATGAGATGCAATTAAAAGGCCTAAAAATCTAAAAAGTTCAAAAGATCACTAAGTTCGTAAAAAGAACAATAAAAGATCAAAAGAACAAGGAAAGATAAGAAAAGATCAAACTCCCCTCAAACCAACCCATAAGGATAAATTACCCTAACTCACTTCTTAAGGAGGAAAATCTGTTTGATCTAAAGGCTTGGTAAGAATATCGCCCAATTGAGCTTCTGACTCTACAAAGTGCATCACAATATCACCTTTTCAACATGATCTTTAAGGAAGTGAAAGCGAATGTCTATGTGCTTAGTCCTAGAATGTTGCAATCGGGTTTTTAGCAATATTAATAGCGTAAGTGTTATCACGAGTAAAAGAGGAACACTAGCAAAGTTTAACCCATAATCTTTCAAAGTGGACGCTATCCACAAAATCAGCTCAAAGAACTAGCAAGAAGACAACATACTCCGCCTCAAAGAAGTGGATTGTGCAACAGAGGACCGCTTTCTAGACCAAGATACAAGAGACGTGCCTAGAAAGTGACAGTGCGAGGTACTCTTCCTATCTAACCGACACCCGCAAAATCGAATCAAAACCTCTAATGGACAAAGTCAAGAGCAGGAATACCAAATGCCATATAAGAGGGTAGAGTGTAAATACCGAATATGCGCTTAACGGCTTGGCGATGGGAAGTTCTCGAGACGCTCAAATCTTGCACAAAGGCATACCGTGAAGTGAATGTCCGGTCTCGAGGCCACAAATCTGTAGGAGCCGATCATGTCATGCGGTACTCGCGTTGATCCACGACTTCTCCTTCCTCATCCGGATCCAAAGCAGTTGAAGTTGCCATGGGAGTGGAAATTGGCTTGCAATCACCCATGTTGAAGCGCTTGAGAAGATCTTTAGTGTACTTCGTCGATGGATGAAAGTTCCTTCCTTGCATTGCTTGATTTGAAGTCCCAAAAGTAATTAAGCTCTCCCATCATACTCATCTCAAATTCCCTAGACATAGTGTCGGAAAAGTCGAAACAAGAGCATTAGAGGAACCACCAAAGATAATATCATCCACATAAATTTGAGCAAGCAGAAGTCATTGTCACGCCTAAGAATGAATAGGGTTTTATCCACTTTACCCATCTCAAAATTATTTTTAAGCAAGAAGGTCTTAAGTCTATCATACCGTGCTCTAGGGGCTTGTTTAAGACCATACAATGCTTTAGATAGCTTGAAAACACGATTTGGATATTTAGGATCCTCAAAACCGGGGGTTGCTTAACATACACTTCCTCATCTATGAAACCATTTAAAAGGCACTTTTAACATCCATCCGATATAATTTAAAACCTTTTGATGCAGCAAATGCAAGCGTAATGCGAATGGCTTCTAGTCTAGCAACAGAGCAAATGTCTCATCAAAATCTAACCCCTCAACTTGGTCAAACCCCGAGCTACCAATCGGCCTTATTTCTAACCACGTAACCATCCTCACCTTGTTTATTCTTAAACACCCAACGGGTTCCTATAACATTATGACCACTAGGAGGTTCTACTAGGTTCCAAACTTTGTTTCTTTCAAAATTCTCTAACTCCTCATGCATGGCATTTACCCACTAGAATCGGATAAAGCATGTGATATATCGCGGGGTTCAAAAGAAGCAACAAAAGCCGAATGAGAGTAGAGATTTGGATCATTATACCGAGCGAGTGACTCGCCATGTAGATTACCTATTATCTGCTCCGAGGATGCCGTCTCTCGAATGCGAAGTGGAGCGCCGGGTGAGATGTCGTTTCTTCGACCTCCGCAGTATCGCCGATGATGATGATGCAAAGCAGAGCCTCAATCAAGGTGAAGTAGACGTAGTGTGTTCTTGTATCAATATGGGCGCTTGGCAAAGCAGATGAGGGAATGACATTAGCTTCGTCCTCATCTTCCTCCACAAAATACTCTCACCAGAAATCATCTCAGAGTAATTGATCTAGCTCTGTGGCTAGTCTCATCAAAAGTGACATTACAAGTCTCTGAATAATGTTAGTCTCGAGATTAAAAACTCGAAACCCTCGAATGAGCAGGATAACCCAAAAATACCCCATCAAAAGTTCTTGATTCAAATTTATCTAAATTGCTGTCTTAAGAATAAAACATTTTGATCCAAAACTCAAAATGCGAAATGAGGGTTTTCTACCAAAACGAAGCTCATAAGGAGTCTTGCCTAAAGAAGGTCTCAAAAGACACGATTGGCAATATGGCAAGCATAGCAATAGCTTCGCCCAAAATCTCCTAGGTGTGCTATACTCATCTAGCATCGTCCTAGCCATTTCGACTAAGGTCCTATTCTTCCTTTCCACCACGCCATTTTGTTGAGGGACGTGTGGAGAGGAGAACTGATGCTCAATACCACGCCAAAGACAAAAAGAAGCAAAAGAAGCATTTTTGAACTCCGTGCCATTATCATCGCGAATCGCTCTCAAAGCACCGTGAAGCTCGAAGCCAAACGAAGAACAAGATCATGAAAATAACCAAAAGCTTCATCCTTTGAAGTAAGAAAGAACACCCAAGTATATCTTGAAAGATCATCGACTATGACTAGAATATACCATTTTCCACCAATCGATCGGACTCTAGCAGACCAACAAGATCCATATGAAGCAACCGTCACCGGTCCGCTACCATAACCATAGTCACGTAAGGGTGTGAGGCAACTTGTTTGCCATGCCTACAAGGCGCACATACAAAGATCTTTGATGACTTTGAGCTTAGGCAAACCTCTCATGAGATCAAGGTTGCTAACTCGCGTCAAATGATCAAAACCAATGTGCCCCAAACGTCGATGCCAAAGCCAAAAATCGAAGAAGATGTAAGCAAACATTTAAGAGATCCAAAGAAGAGATTCGAAAAGTCACCCAAAAATTCTACCAACTCTAGAGATTCCAAACACAAGCTCACCAAGAGAATCAAGCACACGACAAGCATTTTTCTTAAAAATAGCCTCATACCCATCATCAAGAAGTCGAGAAACAGAAAGGAGATTATACCTAAGCTTGTCCACAAGAGCGACATCCTTTAGAATGAATTTGTTGTTTACCCTAATTGATCCTGCCCTTCAATTCGCCCTTGTGTATCATCTCCAAAGGTGATGAAGTCATCACCGTTGCTCGCGTGAAAGAGGTGAACCATTTTGAGTTCCCTGGTCATGTGGCGTGAACATCCGAGTCAACGAACCACGTGTTCTTCCCTTTCGCGGTAATCCTAAAATCAAGGAGCAAAAGAACGATGTGTCTCAATCTCGGGATTAGATAAACAAGATTTAGGAATCCAAAGATCGAGACACACGTCTGCAAGGAGTATACAAACCGTAAGTACTATCCTTGATTTCATTTAACATTTGGTTATGAGCAATGTTCAAATTAAAATGAGACTTGAATCGTCCATGGGCGGTCGACCGCTTTGTCTTTGTGGGTCGATCGGTGACCAAAACGGTCGACCGGTGAGCACCAATGATCGAGACCGCCATCTGATACACATTAGAATTAGGATGTCTAGAAACATAATGATTTGCATGAGATAAAAATCCTAATCCGTGTTTATTCTTTTCGGTGTTACCATGTCTCATAGAAGCTCTAGGTTGCATGAATGAAATTCTATCAAAATTTTTCCTATCATTTTTCAACCTACGCCAACAAAGATTCAATCAAATGTCCACCTTTTTGCAATAAGTGCAATGGTACTTGGTACCACTAGAAGAAGCACCATTTGAATTAATACAAGGTTGGGCAAAACCTCAGATTTAAAAGATGTTTTTGCAGGTTGGGTTTTGAATTCAATTAAACCTTTTCCAAGACTTGAATGACTTTTGGGTTCGAATTGTCTTGAAAAGAATTGAATCCTAAACCTTGCTTCTTATAAGGAGTTTTAGACTTGTCAAGAATCATGTTTAATTGTTTCTTACCTTTAGAAAATTTCTCTAATGTATCATGAAGGTAAGCATTTTCTTTTCTCAAGTTGACACAAGAATCACAAGTTTTATCCATAGATTTTTCCTTATACAAAGCAATTTCAAGCTTAAGAGTGGAACATGAAGCACAAGTAGTATTTTCAATATTGTCCTTAAGCTTAGCATATTTGACTCTAGCAGCTTCTAAGATATCTTTGATTTCACGTTCTTTTCTAAGCATGAAGTGCAAGGGCTAGAATCAAAAACATCAAAAGCAATCAATTTACTAGATTCTAAACATTTTTCACAAGGAGCACTTTTAATTTCATTTAGTTCAGATTTAGCATTCTCAAGTTGTTGTACACAAATATTGTGAGCAGATTGTAACTTGGTAATTTCGAATGCATAGCATGACAAGATAAACATTCATCGAGTTCAAGAGTCTTAGCAGCTTTAAGCTCTACTTTCGGTTTGCTAATTTTTGACTCTAATTTCTTATTTTTGTCATAACAAATTCAAGCGCTTCATCTTGACTAAGCAATTGCTCAACTATAGAATCATATTTAGCGTAAAGCTCATCATAAGAAAAAGATACCTCATTATCATCAATGTCGTCCGTGTCGACCATGAAGCACATGCCGTTGAAATCTTTGGCCTTCCTTTCTTTTTACCTTGAGGGATCTCCTCCTCCTTGTCCTCCTCACTCCCAGATCCACATCGCTCAAGGATTGATCCTCAAAGCGGCAAGGACCCGGTGAGCGACCTTCACAAGCTTATTTGCCTCATACCTTGATTTGTTGAAAGGAGGCTTCTTCCAAGTCGCTTTCCTTCCTTATGATTGCTCTTACCTTTCAACTTGGGGCAATTTGTCGGATATGATTGAGCTCACCACATTCATAGCATGTTACCGACCACCTCTCTTTTGTTTCTCACATTATTGTAGGCCCGTGTGAATTTCTTAGCTAGAAGAGCTAACTCTGTTTGAGAATACTTTCAAGCTCCTCTTCATGAATAGCAGATAAACAAGCAAATGAAAATCCGTAAGAAGATTCACAAGAGTCATCAAAAGCCTTTTGAGAGGATCTGCTACCAAAGCTAAATTATCTTTCTTAGGATGATCAACTCTTTTAATTTCATGAGTCTTGAGTTTACTATAAAGCAATTCTAAAGTAAGACTTGAAAGATCAACATTTTCTTCTATAGCAAGAGCTTTCATCTCCCACTCCTTGGTGTTGATTGCGGCCAAGAGATGGGTGGCATTTTCAGATTGAGAATATTCAATATCAACGACTTTCATTTGATTAATTACTTTATTAAAGCGATGAAAATGTCATCGATGCTCTCTCGGGACGCATCTCGAATTTATTGTACTCACGCTTGTAAACAGCTTGGCGCACCTTTTGATTTGGGACGAACCTCATGATATGTTTCGAGAGTGTTCCAAATTTCATGCAGCTTGAAAGATTGCAAATTCTATCATATTCTTGTCTACCAAGTGCACCATATAAAAGATTCTTAGCCTTATTGTTGTTAGCCAAAAGAATTGCGTAGCGTGTAGCAATTTCAGAATAACCAATGGCTCTAACAACATCCCAAATAGCTTGTCCTCGCTCTCAAGAAAGACGCGATACGATTCTTCCAATAGGCATAGTCGTGCCCATCGAAGATATGCGGTTTAGTAGAAAACTTATCCATCGCCAAAGTTCAAGGTGACCGGTTAAGATCAAGATTGAACTAACCGGCTCGATACCACTTGTTGGACCGTAAAAGGCGACTAGAGGGGGTGAATAGGAGCACGCCACTTTTTCACAAATTATGAACTCAATACAAATTAACTCCAGTAGCTATTAGGAAGCTATGAAGATCAATATACCAAGACAAATGGAAGACTAGTATTGAATCCAATTAAACCCTAAGCAATATAACAAAATCAACTAAGCACAAAGACAAAGGTGCTCGACCGTTATACTCAACCGGTCGGACCGATTGCCGGCGGTCCGACCGGCGTTGTCTTGGCGGTCGGACCGCTCAAAATCGGTCGACCGGTGATGACGGCGGTCGACCGGCCGACTCGAACCGATCTACAACAGAAAATCACCGATGACGAAGTTGCAATTAGGTGAAACTTTTGATTCTCAACTCCAATCTTTATGAAACTTTGCACACACCTTCTATATGCTATTGAGGACCTATTCCAATCGAATATTATGATAATTCTTGGAACGATCTTGAGCAATTGTCAATTGATTAATGAAGGTCTAAAACCGGGCAAGAACGAAAACTTGATCCTAAAGCTTGTTCGTGAGAGATTGATGATCAAGATGATGCTAGATAGATTCACACATATCACAGCAAGCTAATTCACGTGAAAGAATCAATCACAAACTCGTGGATCAAAGAAAGCCCTAAAATCACCAAATTGAAAGCAAGAACGAAAAGAGACTTATCTCAAGCAAACCTTGCATAGATTGATTTCGTGATTGAAGCTGGATTACATCCACACCATCATGGATCAGTAAACACTCAAGGATCACGAAATTCACCACAAACCATCAAGAGCCCTAGCCTCCACCTCAACTCCCCTAAAGACAATTAGGGTTTTGAAACATCAAAAGGCGAGAGGAGAGAGGTGCAGCCACCATCTCCTCCTATTTATAGTGGAGGCCTAAAACTCTTAGGGTTTGACTTAATTGGGCTCCGTTAAGGCCCACTAACAAGCGGGTCACACACGCACGCTTCGCATAAGCGCCGTCTTTAACCTTTTGACCTAAACCGCTTCACCATGCATCATGGATTCGCCAATAGGTCACAATTGTCCATCTTGTGTCACGCTTGAGTCGTTGACCTCACCCGCATCGCCGATCGCTCGACCTCAACTCTTCAAGTCTAGTCCCGATTCTCCTCGCCGCTGACCGTCGTTGACCACCAAGCTACCGCACAACCACGCACAAGAAAACACGATTCGGGAACAAGTTCTTCACAACTTGACCCATGTTAGTCAAAACATGCATCATGCAAATCATATGCCATGAAACCAATGACTTTGACCTAACAAAACAACATCGCCACGAAGTTGGCTGACGTTCAAGTAGTTACCGGTCTGACCGCTCCAGTGAACCGGTCAGACCGCCCATGGCGGCCGGACCGCTCCTCGTGAGCGGTCGGACCGCCTTAGACTTAGCCAAATTCAAGCTCCCAAAATCCAAACCTTCGGAAACTTTAAACCAATAGAACTTTTCACTGGAGGCTCCAAAAATCATGAGACCAAGTGCATTGGGATCCCCTTACTTGTCTACAACACCTATTTTTGGCCCAGCTCGATTTGAACACTTTTGGTCATCGCCGGTCCGACCGCCCCAGATGGCCGGTCCGACCGATATGGGACCGGTCGGACCATTGATGTAAGGACCGGTCGGACCGCCTCGAGCAAGAAGCTCAGAACTTTGTCGAAAACGCGTGAAACGACAAACCGTAAACGCCATTGCCAATTGTCACATCATCCTAAGATCTGGAGAATATCCCCATGAAATCCACACGTTCTTACACTTTAGTAAATTTCACATACCTCTGCACCCTGGTCTTAACCAGGAATTTTGGGGCAATCCTCCCAACGGAGGACCTTTTCTTCTCCACGACCACGTCTGGTCGAGGTTCAACAATCGGCTCGATTTACCACGTCTCGTCAGAGTTTGGACAGAACCGAGCTCGGTTTCCTGATTCTCTGGATGGCCGAGATCAGTCTCGACCATTCCAAAAGCAGCACTGCCCTCAGTTGCAGGTTGTGCTGATGCAGCATCGTCCTTCATAAAAGACACAAAATCTTTCCAATTCTCCTTTTCCAGTTGCCTAACAAAACTAGGAGTGGCGAAATCATGAAAGATTCTTTGTCATAACGAGAGGGTACCTTAGCCTTGCGAGGTTTGCGCTTAAGAGATTCACCGCCTCAACCTCCTCGGCCCGATAGGCTGCGGCCTCGGCGAGATATAGCTACACCGCCGCAGTTGTGAGAGGTCCAGTCGAAAGACCAGAGCTTGAGCTTGCTCCCCCTTTGTCGGCAGATTTTACAAGTCGACGTCTCTTGGAGGGAGGAGCCGAGCCTTTGTCTTTCGACAACCCAGCGCCAATAGTCATCAGTACGACTTCTTCGTCGTCCTGACGATTTTCCATGCCTACTTTCTGTAAAGGAAAACAGAAAAAGAAGAATGACTAATTAGTCGTAAGTTTTTCTACGACAAGTATCAAGTCGTAAGTTTTTCTACGACTCTTTCCTGATCGTAAGATATTCTACGATCACCTTTAGTCGTAAGTATCTTCTACGACTATAAAGTCCTAAAGAAAAAATCAACTTTTTGATTACCTTTAGGCGTTCTATCCTTTCATCTGCAGACAAAGCCGCAATGACTTGAGGAACCGCCCCTCGGAGTGGTGGAGACTTCTCGCAGATGAGTCTGACTCTAGAGTCAACCTCAGCCTGTGAAAGATCTGTGTAAACAGATAAGAATATTAGACAAGGTTGAGAAAGATCAAACCGAGAGCTAAGTCGACAAATTACTTACCCTCCTCATAGTCTCTGGTTGGGTCTCCTCTTCCCGAGTATCTCCACATAGGAGATGCTCGTTTCTTCAGAGGACTAATTCGCGCGTGTGATGAAATCCTTCACCACATGCCATCCAACACCCTTCTTCCTTCAAGTCCTTAATGGCTTGGATATAAGGGCTAATCCTACTGATATCTTGAGGGGTCGAATCCCATGAAGATTTCTTTTCAAATTCTTCCTCATGAAAGAAAGACTGTCTTGAGAGGTGACCTTCCAAAGAGAACCACCTCTTTCTCGGCCCGACCACGAAGACCGAGTGAAACTCAATATACTCCTTCGACTTCGAGTCGTGGAGTTTGAGACCATGACTTCCGGCGATTCGGTTTGTCGAGCCATCCCATAATAATATTGGAACAGCTCGAGATCCGCCTAATCCCAGTGCACGCCTCACGCATACACGAACACACTCAACATGGTAATAGAATTGGGACCTAAGTTCACGGTTCCACCCCAAAGTGTTCGAGTACTCTCAGAAGAAAGGGGTGGGCGAGCAATCGAAGGCCGCACTCACAATACGCTTGGAAGACGGGATTTGCCCATTTTCCCCGATGGCGATCTTTGCCCGATAGCGGAATCCACTTTACGAGCCTTCTCGAATTTTCCGAAGATCGACCAAGATCTTGATCTTAGTCGCATCCATCTCCGATTCTTCCCATTCGTAAACTCTCTTGGCCATTTCGCCGTAAGCAAGAAGTTTTTTGATTGGGTTGGCGGCGGAGAAGATGAAACCTAGTCGAGGACGGAGAAAGCAAGAGCTCGAAGAACAGCGGAGTGATTTGAGGAAAAGGTAAAAACCCAAGTCTACCTCCGTAAGTTTTATAATCAAGATGATCTCCGCCGCTTTAAACCGTCTCGGCTATAGGTCTATGGGAGTTGGATGTACCGCCGAACCGCTTCATCGGACAAGTCTGTGAGAGCCGGTTGCAATTCCCCAGATGGTCCGTTCGAGAAAAATTAGGTGCGTATTGTCACCCCAAGCAAAATTACTTTCTTGACCAAAGTCTTTCTGGTCGAAGGAAGTATCAATCGGAAGGGTTTTTTCTCCGATTCCCCTACTACGACCATCAGACGGTCGTAGGGGTTTTTACGACTTTTTAATAGTCGTAAGCAATCTTCACGATTGCAATCGCCGAACCGCTTATCAACAGATCTGTGGAATTCGCTTGCAATTCCCAGACGGTCCTGCTCGAGAAAGTTAGGTTAGTTTTGTCACCTCCAAGCAAAATCACTTTCTTGACCAAGTCTTTCTGGCCGAAGGAAGTATCGATCGGAAGGGTTTTTTCTCCGATCGCCTTACTACGACCACTACACAATTGTAGGGGTTTTTATGACTTTCTGATAGTCGTAAGCAACCTTTCTGACCAAGCAAACTCCTGGTCAAAGTAATACTCAAGTGTCGAAGAGTTTTTCCTTCGACTATGGTTCTACGACATTTTTCATAGTCGCAAGTCCATTTGCGAATCCTTCACCAAGTAAGTTACTTTCACTTGAAGCTGGGGGGCTAGATGACGAGGATCTAATAATCCTCATTTTATCTATTATCTATAATTCTTATTATGGGTAAATATGATGTCACATAGTCTCCAGAAGTACCCCTTATTTTTATAAGGGAGAGGCCCACCAAGTGATTGTAAGATTTTCTACAATCACCCCCCATAGTCGTAAGTCTTACTACGACTACTGCCTAGTCATAAGTCTTACTACGACTACTTCCTAGTCGTAAGTCTTTCTACGACTATCTCATGGTCGTAAGTCTTTCTACGATCACTACATAGTCGTAAGACCTTTTACGATTACTACCTGGTCGTAAGTTCTCCTACGACCAGGTAAACCACGACCGCCTTATAATCAAACCTACCGGCAAGTGGGTCCAATTGATTAAAGAATCCGAACGGTCTGCACGCACTACTATCTCGCGTAGTAATAGTGCTTAAATACCCCATTATCCTTGAATGATAATTGCCAGACGGCGTGGAGAAGCCAATGCGCCGGTAATTACTGCCATCACACGCCCATTACTGGCTCAATTAAGGCGCCTCTTCCGCAGGGCAAAACGGCTACTCCTTCACGACTATATAAGGACATCAAGGGCGAGTAGAGAAAAACAAGTTCGATTCTCTGTAATAGTCTTAGCTTCTTACTCGATCATTAAGAATACCACACCACACAGGATTAGGGTTATTATTCTCTCCGGAGAAGGCCTGAACCTGTCTAAACATCCCGTGTCAACTACTCTGCGTGATTTCATCTCTAGGAGACCCCCCGAATCAAATAATCTTTACGTAAGATCGGTTCTAATACACCGACAGATCTCCAACCGAATCTTTCTTACCAGAACCACCGGATCTGAATCTTAAATGAAGCCATGCAACATACTTGTAGGCACGCCAACAAGATGCTAAGAGTACAGTGGAGCAACCACACCAAAGACGAAGCCACATGGAAACGAGAAAACCGTCTTAGAGTCGAGTTTCCCTATTTCTTTACTGAGCCCACCAAATCTCGGGGAAGAGATTCTTTGAAAGGGAACAGGTCCGTAACATCCCAAAAATATCAATTTTGGGAAAGTATAATGAAAATAATTGGGATAATAATTTTGGGCATGTTTACATGTGGGAAATATTATTTGAGAATGTTTTGAAAATTTTCATAAAAAATAACAATGCATTTATATGAAAACAGAAACTTGAAAGAATTTTCAAGAAAATAACAAAGAATATAAAATCCTAAACAAATTACACAATAATCTACACTATGTCATAAGCCCAGAAATTTTTTAATAAATTTTGGACCCCATTTACTAAGTACAAAAATTCTGGAATCATTCGGCCAGTTTTTGAAAAATTCAAAAGCCATTTTGAATTTCCCTCTCGCCGTTGGGCCATATCTACCACGTCCTAATTCTACACGCGGCTCTGCAGGTCTTCTCCTTCTCTCTCTCTCTCTCTGCCAGTGGGCCCAGGTGATTAGGATATGTTTAGCGCTAATTAATAGAGCTTAAAAGATATTGAGCCTATGACAAGTGGGACTAGCCGAAAAGGTTAATAAAAATATAAATTCAAAATATTTTAGTAAATGTGTCACTAACATATAGGACCACCACTATTTTATAAATAGAACCAAGAAAATGATAATATGAATCACTAGCATGTAGGCCTCACATGTAAGTGAATAAAAATCGAAAAAATGAGAAAAATCGCTTTCAGTTTAGAGTAAAATACGCTTTCTCTACTGGAAAGATAAAACCATAGTAGAGCTTAGATAAAAATATGCTTTCACTGTTGGATAGCATAAACATCAGAAAATCCACTTTTGACGTCACCCTTTTTGAATTTCTGGAATTTTCAAACTGAAGTAAATTAAAATGTTAATAAATTTTGCATACGAACTCCAAATTAAATGGATCTTTTTTATAAATTCATCTAAAATCATGATCTACCTAAATATACAAAAATATTTGGATTTTTTTGTTGTTGAAATTATTTTTCTATATTTAATTTACTTCCGGCTCTTTTGATTAGACGTCGATTGTTCGAGCGAAATTTATAACGATCCTCCATCCTCTTATTCAGAGCAACCAGAGCAAGGCAAGCACCCCCTTTGATCATGTTGATCCTACTATTTTCATTATTTTACTTCTTTTTGTAAAATCTATTATGCATGCGTGTATGTTGGCTTAAAATTGCTATATTTGGGGATGACGGTAGCTATAATACTATTTGATGCATGATCCACCTTGAAATGTTGTCCTCCTTACTGTTGTTGCCAATAGGTTATGGTTTAAGCAATAGATGATTTACTAAAATTGGAAATATAGATGACATGATGAATACGAGTTTGGAAGATTTTGAAATGATGGTCCGGAGAGGTTTACCTCTGTTATTTTATAGAAAAATAAAAATAAAAAACTTTGTTTGTGATATAGGCAAGTTATATTATAATCTAAGGAGTGTGAGACGTTTATCTCACAAGTAGATAAGGGAAGATCGTCGCCTGGGTCAATTAAGGACTGAACGCAAGCAAGTCCTATCTAAACCTAAGCATACATCCACATGTGCTGGTATGGGACGGTCTTAGCTAATTAAGTAATTGAAACTAGTCTTACACGTTGCTAGGCCGTGGTAGTGCGAGTATGACCGGTGTAGGCATGTTCGAATGGGCTCCCTTCACCAAGGTGTTGGGCACAAAGTTTGCCGACACAACGGTCAATGCTTCACTGAGACGGAGGTGTACCTGGGTGAAGTTAGGGTGTTTATTCACCGGGCTAGTGAAATGTTATGACTAGGTGATGTAAAGGCTTCGATGCGTGCTCTAGACTGCTTACCAAATGTTAGTGAGCGGTGGTATCGATGGATGCCAAACAAACTAAAAAATTTGTGTGCTGTGGGTAAAATTGTACACCTCTACAAAGTGTAAATCTATTTAAATAGTTGTGCTTGCGGTCATGAGCGTGCTTAGTGCAGTCTTAATGGGTATAGACTTGGTTTTTATGAAAGCAACTCTTGTTGGAAGAATGTGGGAATGTTGTTGGTTTATATTTGAGTTGAGTGCCATGTCTATGGCTAGAAATAAGATGTTGATCGTAGACAAGGAGGGTTGCGATTTGTTTTTATTCAAGTACTCATTCATTGTTCCTTATCTATTTAACTGCTCTTTAAAACTCTCGATGCAAAATATTATGTATTGATATTGCAAATAAAACTTGTTTAATGCTGAAAATAACCTGTGGCGGATACAGTTCGCGATACACTACAAGTCTTGCTGAGTACATAATGTACTCAATCTTACTTAAATTGTTGTTCAGAGTTAGAGGATGACCCTATGCCAGATGACGCGTTCTTTGCACCCTTGCATCGAGGGTCGGTGTGGGTCTTTGTAGGACTTGTTTCTTATAAGTTGCCTGAGGGTTCGGATGGACATACCGCTGAACTTTTGGATCTTATACATATTTTGGTTCCGCTGTTTCAGTTGCTACTTTTGATATTTGAGTTTTTATTTGGCATGTTGGCCCTTGATGTAAACTCTGTAATCAGTTATGTACCATATTTGTTTTATTTTGTACGTATGTATACATGTATGGATGGATGGATATAATTATCAATGTTGTCGATGTGTGTACTAGCTACTAATCATGGGGCTAGTATGTACACATACGAGGGTTTCGGGTATTCAAAGCCCAGATCCGACATGAACAATTTTAGAGAGGAAAATAATGAGATTCTCTAGAAAAGATGCTGTGAGCCATGCATGGAATCCAATAGTTGGTACTGTGACACAGGTCGGCTCGCATACCCCGACATGAATGGCAATCCGTTATAACGTGAACAACAGAATTCAATACACAAGGAAAGGTAGTATGGTACGTACCAGTGAACAGTGCTCGCTATGTACTATCTCTGCTACTTGAAAACTAAAATTAGTGGTCGACCGGCCTTTCTACTCTCTTCGGTTTTCGTTGGATCTGCGAGCGGGTACTGATAGTCCAGATCACGTTGTTGAGCATGCTAAAATTATATTTTTAAAAATAAACCATAGCAAAGTTCAAATATCGAACTAGTATATCTAATAAACCAACTAATCTACGGCCTACATGTAGATGCCTAGCTCATTGTGATGCAATGATTTCTCGATCAAGCAATTGTCGTACACAGACACGACATGACCAAATTAATTAATGTATGGTCGTGACAAATCGCAATCCACATGTTAATGTTGGTCGACAAACGTTAATATCTGAAAATTGTAGAGGCTAGCTGATCCACATGTTGTACAGGCTTGCTATTTGGGCTTTATGTGCTACACGTACTACAAAATTTTTGTATACTATCAGAATTAACCTTTTAGCCAAAGTGCAAGTTTTTGCCAATGGATGCATCTCCTTTCTGAGGCTTGAAAAAGTAAAGGATTTAGCTAGCACTGTAATGATCAAGAAAATTATTAAAGTAGTACCCCCGTTGTTCTTTTTTTTAATGATGTTTTAGCCTCATGCACACATATTACGAAAATTCACAAGATTAATTACAACACCCTTATTGAATTTGTCTCTCTTACTTCTACTCCATCCAGTTCATAAAAATAAGTTATTTTGAAATACGTGCAGTTAAACTTTAGAAACTTTGGCTTATCGATATCTTTTTAAATATTTAGATTAGGTATACGAAAATCACTTGTGTAGATTCCTCCCAAAAAGTAATTTTATAATATTATTATTTTATTACATTTTACAAATATATTACAATAATAATTAATAGTCAAAGATATATTTTGGGGACTACGTCGATGTCCAAAACGGTTTGTTTTGTGGACCGGAGGAAGTATGTCCTATCAGTATAAGTGGCCAATGAACAATTAAGAGTATTTCTATTTAATGACAGCGCGGTGCAATGAAGTATGCATTATTTCACAAGTGGAGGGTAGTTCGAGGAGTATAAGTTTTGCCTTGGAAACGCAAAACCAAGCAAAACGCCATTTTATAAATAAACAAGGATCCATAACTGAGAAAAGATAGTTCAACCCTCTTGCATCACCTTAAATAATAAACAGAGAAACAATAAAAGGTTAGGAGTGGGGTGCATTTTACGAGAGAGAAAAAATGGCAACGATCTTTTCCTTATTCATTTACCATGCACTACCATTCCTGAATCAACATTAACTGGATCTCTCTTCCGTATTCATGGGCACAGTAATATTGGGTGGTAATAAATGAGTAGCCCAGAAAGCTGCAAGGACACGCATGCATGGATGCAGCATGTGGAAGAGAAGACAAACAAGCTAGTAGCAGCTGCAGTAGCTAGCTCCAATAGATTTGTGCTCTGGAGGCAACCCATCTTGAATCTTAGTCTACCTTGTTACAAAATGTGTAACAAGGAATGTGCTACTGGAGTAGTATCTTAATACTGATTGGCACTTAGGCTAAATTTGGTGGTTTGATTGATTAAGCATTTCTATTTTTTTTAAAAATGGTTGCACAAAAACATAAATGCCATAGAGTATATATACTCCATGGTCGTCGACATTTCTTGTCGTTCTAACCTATATAGTAGTAGATCGAATAGATAGCACTTGCAGTTGCTGTCTCCTTCCTACCAATAACCGTGAATTATGCTACCCTTTCATTTCACAAATATTGCTCCATTTAGTATTTGGTCCTTTGGCAAGCTTATTACATAGAGGTAATTTCTTATTTACCATTGAAAGTTTGTATTATCCTTTATATACCACTTATTGTCACTGACATATGGACTTAGGTCCACATGTCAATAACACAATCGTATATTTTTTAAAAAATTCAGTGGTACATAAAGAACTAACCCTATTACATATACGTGGTGATCAGGCCCATGCATGCATGCATCCATGTATGGTCACTCATTAGTGTTCACAGCAACATGTACCCAGAGCTAGCATGCATGTATGCATCCCTCGTGGTAGTAATTGGCCATAAATGCAACAGTTTGTCTGAATCAAGCTAGCCATATAAGGCTAGATGTATATAGGCCGGCCATGAGGGGTAGCTGCTAGTACTGGCTACTATGCACAAACATGACTAGTCCTGACCTCTACTACCCCAACCACTGATCATCCATCCGCATCATCTAGAGCAGAAGCAAAGTGAATGATATGAACAGTGGTGGCCACCATGGCCTTAATAATTTGCAATGCATGCCGGGGAGGAGGATATGCCGCAGTTATGTTGTGACTGCCACCCACGGCCTGCCGCAGTTATGCTACACACTGTGCATCCTTTTCTTCCCCCGCCCCCACATACGTACTATAGTACAGTACGGCCTGCTCTCCCCCTCCCTCCCTCTCTCTCTCTCTCTCTCTTGACAAGTAGTAAGACACAGACACAGTCACTACCGGGCTCAGCAGCTTTGCCGAGTGCCTGTGGCACTCGGCAAAGCACTATAAACACTCGGCAAAGCTTTTGCCGAGTGCCACCCACGGCATATCTCACACGGCATAGCTTCTGACGGCAAAAAAGTCTTTGCCGAGTGCTTTTCATCGAACACTCATGTATTCTTCTCCGAAGAAGTTGTCACGTATTCTTCTGTTTTTCTCCGAAGAAGTTGTCACGTATTCTTCTGTTTTTCTTCGGTTTGCAAGCATCGTACGTGACAACTTGCACAAAACCTTCTCAAATTTTTATCACAGCTCCACATATGATATCATTACATCTTGACAAGTTTCATGATTTTCGGACTTCGTTTGCTTTTTATACAATTTAAAAACAACTCGACCGCAAGTTCGTGGTCATGTTTCGTGAACAAGATGTTCGAAATTGGTGGTCTGCTCTCGTTACTGACCTCACATTATACTAAATAACATGAATATCATTTTTCCATTCATTTTTTTTCATTATTCGAATGACTAGCAGTTATAATTTGAATTATCCAAGAAAATTCAATTAATTGAAATAAATTAAAGAAATTTAGAACAAGTCTGAGAAATGTGCCACATTGGAACATGGAGTACCAGGTATTGTATGAGGACTGCAGAAAAAGTTTGGAGGTCAAAAGTGGAAAAAAAAAATATGTTTTACCGAGTGTCACAGAATGACACTCGGTAAAGATGCTACTTTGCCGAGTGTCAAAATATGACACTCGGCAAAGGAGCCCTTTGCTGAGTGTCACAATAGGACACTCGGCAAAGGAGAATATTTGCCGAGTGTCAACATATGACACTCCGGCAAAGTGGGCTCTTTTGAGAGTGTCATATGTTGACACTCGGCAAAGTCGACTCTTTGCCGAGTGTCCGTATAAGACACTCGGCAAAGGGTTAACGGCAAATATGCCGGCGTTAACGGAGGTGTCTTTTGCCGAGTGTGCTTGTTTGCCGAGTGCCCGACACTCGGCAAACCATGTCTTTGCCGAGTGTAATTTTTTGCCGAGTGCTCGACACTCGGCAAACCATGTATGTGCCGAGTGCCAGATGTTTGCCGAGTTTTTTCTATATGGCACTCGGCAAATAGCCTCATTGCCGAGTGCCCGATAAAAAAAACTCGGCAAAGTATGGGACACTCGGCAAAGAACCCGTCTCCGGTAGTGAGTATCACTGATCATCTGAACACTTGCATGCATCATATATATTCATATTATGCTCACGCACACTGGTTGCATATAATCGTTTACTATGCTCCCACTACTGCTTCTGCTGTGTACTCACTGCTCGGTAAATGTACACAGTAGATTTCTCTACTTTGGATTCAAAGCCCCCTGCAACATTCACTCCCAACTTAGGCTCTGCTAGGATGTGGATTAATATTACCCCAATGTTCCGTATTGCGGTAAAAAAATCTCAGGGCCGGCCGTCCATCCACAAATGAAGTTAAATGTAATCAAGGCGAAACAACCGCCGTAGAAGCATGTAATTAAGATTCAGTAAGATGCATGGTCCTACTGTTGGAGTAACTTATTGATGTTGAGAGTACTTAATGGTGGAGGAAGTTAATTAAGGTTCAGTGAGATGTCAACTTTGTGCTTGGATCAATTGTGTACGTGGAGTGACCTCTTTTCTTCATGATTGTATCCTCAAAGATTGTACTACTCCTGCTTCTAATGAAGCTAGAAGCTCATGCTTAGATCTCAAAGAAGCAGAATAAGAATTTTTCGGACGCTTCTATGGACCTTCGTTCGGTCGAACAACCACGTTTCCTCTTATCCCTTCGTAGCAACAGCGCACCACCCATCGAAATCGACGCATCTCCTCCGGTGAGGTCCTCCCCCGCTCCTGCTCCATCCCCGCCCCTCTTCTTCCTCCTCCCCGGCGAGCTCCGCGCGCCTCCACTACTGCCCCCACCCCCGCCGGCCACCACCAGCGGCTGGCAGTGCCCTCGTCGCCTCACCACACCACCCTCTCTTCCCCGCTGTCGCCGCGCCGACCCCTCCCACCTTGATATTCTCTTGGTTGCCGTGCCGTGACGCTCACCACCGCCCACCGCCCACCACCCTCCCCCCCTCCCCCGAACCCGCAGCCGGCGACGTACGCCACTACTGCCACTACCAGGCCGCCACCGACCTCCCTCCCTCCCTCTACAACCAGGGGGCTCCAGTGAACCCATCGCAACCCTCTATCCCACCACCGTCGTCCATCACCATCGTCCCTTGCCATTGTCGAAGATCCCACCGCCAGAGTTGGAGAAGGTTAGGGATTTGTCTTTTTGTTGTCTAAATTCGTTCCATAACTGTGGATCACATATTTGATAGATATATAGAAAACACCAATTCTTTTGATTTGATGGAAATACAAAACTTCCTGGCCATCTCAGCTAGTACTGCTGAGATTCAAGGCATCTCCTTCGTTTTGAGGTCAAGAAAATTCCACAATAATCCCTATAAATGAGAAAAATCCTAGAAATTCTCTCATTAATCAAGAAAAATGAGAAGGATGTATACAGCTTTTTTTTGGGGGGGCAAATTATAACAGTGCAGATTATTAATACATAAATATTGTATAACAAATACATTTGTATTTTCAATTACATGAATTATAATTGTATAACAAAGACAATATAATCTTAATATCTAGCCGCACAATTGCGCGGGTTATAATTTCCTCTAGTTTTCAATTAGAATTAGAAGTGTCATTTAAGTACTAATATATGTTTATTCAAGCTGGTAGTCTGCCTAGCTTTTCTTATATGAGAATTCAGAACATTTCATATGCAGGGTTATGAGACTAGAAATGTTAAAGATTATTATGCCAAGAGAATGGGATGAACAATTTGGTACTATAGGCCACTACTGGAGGCACATGGTGGGGCATCTCAAGAGGTATATATAAGACCTCCCTCGATCCCTTAAGTCAAAACTAAAACTATGGTGCCCTACAAGCTTTGGAGCTCTTGTCCTGGGATGTTTTTCTTGGGAGCCACAACAAGAAATGTTAGGGAGAAAGAGGGACGAAGTGAGGAGAGAATAGTGTGTGTGTGTGTGTGTGTGTGTGTGTGTGTGTGTGAGATAGAGAGAGAGAGAGGAGTAAAGGGAATTTTTGGCAGAATCTGCGGGGAATGTTCTTGAGATACGGGTTTTCTTAGCTGTAAGCTCTCATGGACCTCGTAGTTAGCAGTTTAGAGTGGCTAATTAGCGAGCATGTACTTGAGGAGAGCTGAAGAAATTGACTGTTTCAATTGACACTTCTGGATATATTATACTAGCTGCCGTTAATTAGTTCTTATTATATCTCCTAAGTCTTATTTGGATACAAAGGAATTTCAGAAAACAGTGCAATTCCTACATGAATCCTTCAAGATTCTCACAATACAACTGTAGCCACGAGTGCCAATCAGGATTCCAAAGTCAAAGGCCAAAGTGTAGTGCTAGTGGCGTATTGTATGACAGAAAGCATGCACATTTTTATCCCGTGAAGCCAGGGTCATGTGACGACGACATCCCCTCCCTCGCGTGACGGCGGCCTTCCGGCCGGGAATCTCGCCTCTGGCCGTACGTTTGTATTCCTTCCGTGTTCCCATTCTTTCCTTCCTCTTCCCCTCCCCAAATCCCAACAGTTTGACCTCTCCTCTTCATGGCCGGCCGGATGCATGGCTGCTGTACCTGTATGCATCATTAGCTAATCATTGCCATATTACGCTAATGTCACCGCCATCACATCTTCACATATGGGTGCGTCACGTACGTACCACAGCGCGCGGTCCATGCATGCGTCTGGATTCCGTGCTCTTTTGGCACCGGCCGGCCGGCACTGTATGAACGAACTCTTGATTTAATCCAGCATAGATCCCGGCGATACAATGTCACAGAGGTCCATCGTCTCCGGCGATGTAATATGGATCCGGACGGTCTAGTGTGCTCGGGGCACGGTACGTACGCATGGGCACTGCGCAGGATGAGCTCGAGCTCGGGGAGTGAAGAAGGACCGGAGCGCATATGGGCCGTTGTTAGTTAAACCTTTTGCATTCAGTTAGAGACTTACTGTACAGTTGCCTGATAACTAGTAGTCGCGTCGTTTCACTAAGTGGTGTGTCGCTTGTTAGTAGACGCGTCCTTCTAATCAGTATATATATCCCTGTAAAGTGCAGTGGTTAAATAAGAAGTTCGACGAAGAGAATTTCTGCATTATTTCTATTGTCCAGAGAACAAGACTAGTGTATTTCTAACATTTGGTATCAGAGCATTCAGGTTCTTTCGGCTATGGCGACCATGGCCAACGAAGACACACAGTCCCCGTCTGGCTCGCGCACTCCATTGAGATTTCGTGGGCGGAGCAGGACACGGAGAGGCGGACGCGAGTTGTTGGTGCAGGAGCGCGTCATGAGGGAATCCGGCGGCACAGTCGTCTACCCAATATTGATGAACACCAACTACACCGAGTGGGCGCTTGTAATGCGCGTCAACCTTCAGGCGCAAGGGCTCTGGGAGACGATCGATCCCGAGGACACTTCTTTCCGCGACGATCGCATGGCACTCTCGGCCATCCTCCGCGCCGTCCCACCTGACATGCTCGCAACGCTCGCTGTGAAGGACACGACAAAGCAAGCATGGACGCCACCAAGCTGATGAGGATTGGGGTGGAGCGTGTGCGCGAGGCTAACGCCTAGAAGTTGCAGAAGGAATTCGATGACAACTCTTTCAGGGATGGGGAGTCCGTGGATGCGTTCGCAATAAGCATAACTGGGCTCGTTAACAATCTGCGCACACTAGGGGACGCCATCGCCGAGGAGAAGGTGGTCCAGAAGTTTCTCCGGGTAGTGCCCCCACGTTACATGCAGGTAGCAATCGCGATCGAGACGTTGCTCGATCTGAGCACGATGACGATTGAGGAGTTGACAGGTCGGTTGTGCTCAGTGGAGCAACGCTACGGCCTCGACGACGCGCAAGAGTCAGGGAGCCACCTGCTCCTCACGAAGGAGGAGTGGGCTGCACGCATACAACAGGGTGAGCAGGCCCGGGGCTCATCTAGCGGAAGCACAACGACAACCGAGGTAGCGAAACCAAGTACGACGGCAACTCTAGAGAACGCGACTTGACCAAGGTAAAATGTTACAATTGTAACAAGATGGGTCATTTCTACAGGGATTGCCGTGCACCGCGCCGTGTGCACAAGGAACGCACAAATTTGGTAAAGGTCGACGACGATGAGCTGACACTGCTGATGGCGCATGCGAGCACCATCACTGAGCATGTCACGCTGAACGAGGAATGAGCTCAAGTCCACCTTGGACGCGAGGACAACCACAGCGACAACTCGTGGTTCCTCGATACCGGCGCCAGCAACCACATGACATAATACAAGAGCGTCTTTGCGGAGCTCGACACCACCGTCACAGACACCGTCAAGTTCGGCAACGGCTCTGTGGTCAACATCCAAGGGCGCGACACAATACTGTTCATGTGCTAGAGCGGTGAACATCGTGCACTTACCGGTGTCTACTATATCCCTTGCCTGCGAAGCAAAATCGTCAGTCTTGGGCAGCTAAACGAGAACGGCTACCAAGAGCTGATCGAACACGGCGTTCTCCAGATTTGGGATCGACAATGCCGCCTCCTCGCAAAGGTGAACCGTGGCGAAACAGGTTGTATATTGTCACTCTAGACATTGTGCAGCCTGTTTGCCTGGCAGTGCATCAAGACGATATCGCTTGGAGGTGGCACGCACGCTACGACCACCTCAACTTCGACGCGCTTCAGAGATTGGCTCGCCATGACATGGTGCGAGGACTACCACAGATCGACCAAATTTGCGACAGTTGTCTTGCAGGGAAGCAGCAGCGCGCGTCATTCCCTCAGGCGGCCAAGTATCGTGCCGAGGGTCTTCTTGACCTCGTACACGGCGATCTCTACGGGCCAGTCACGTCGGCTACACCAAGGGGAAACTGCTACTTCCTCCTCCTCGTCGATGATCATAGCCGTTACATGTGGCTAACGCTGCTGAAGACAAAGGACGAGGAGGCAGCCACAATCAAGCGTTTCAAGGCCAATGTTGAGATCAAAGTTGGGTGCAAACTACGCACACTCCGCACAAACCGCGGCGGAGAGTTCACCTCGACGGCCTTTGGCGCATACAGCGCCGATCACGGTGTCGCCTGGCATTTCACGGCACCGTACTCGCCACAACAAAATGGTGTCGTGGAGCATCGGAACCAGACCGTCATCGCGATGACATGCAGCTTGTTGAAGGCAAAGGGCATGCCAGGGCTGTTTTGGGGCGAGGCGGTCATGACGGCCGTCTACCTGCTCAACCGGTCTCCGACGAAGAGCGTTGATGGAATGACGCCATACGAGGCCTGGCACGGACACAAGCCATATGTGCATTTCCTCCGCACGTTTGGTTGTGTGGCACACGTCAAGGTGGTCAAGCCACATCTCGGCAAGCTCAACGACCGCAGCACGTCGATGGTTTTCATCAGCTACAAGCCCGGATCGAAGGCATACCGCGTCTACGACCCCATCGGCAAGCGCGTGCATGTGACACGTGATGTGATCTTCGACAAAGCAGCTCAGTGGGACTGGGGCTCGCATGGTGAGTCAGGTACGACACGTACTGACACTGGATTCACCGTCGAATACTCTATCTATCACGTACCGGATGCAGTTTCTTCGTCCTTGGCGGCACATGACAGTGACACCCCGGCACTAACATCATATTCACTAACGCTAGCACCTGGTGGTGAACGGTGCATGCATACAGCCAGAGGAGGGGTTGAGTTCATCTCATCTCTCTCCAACGACACTGAGATGTTCGACGCCGCTGCAGTCGACGCTCCACATCGTTATCGTACTTTGGCAAGCATCTATGACGCAACTGTGGCTGAGGAACTGCATCTTCTGACCGGCGAGGAACCAAGCACTTTCGCTGAGGCAGAACACGACCACACTGGCGCCAAGCCATGCTTGATGAGATGGCATCCATCGAGGAGAACCACACATGGCGCCTCGTCAATCTCCCATTAGGCCATCGCCCGATCGGCCTAAAGTGGGTCTGCAAGGTGAAGAAGGACGCGCATGGCAACGTTCTCAAGCATAAGGCACGGCTTGTTGCAAAGGGCTACGTCCAGCGGTAGGGAGTGGATTTCGAGGAAGTGTTCGCACCAGTGGTGCGCCTCGAGTCTGTCCGGTTGTTGATCGCCCTCGCCGCGCACGAAGGATGGCCGGTGCACCACATGGATGTGAAGATGGCATTCCTCAACGGCGAGCTGCAAGAGGAAGTCTACATCGCCCAGCCTCCCGGATTCATCATCGAAGGGAAGGAACGCAAGCCTTCCCAACCGAAGGCCAGAGGCCAGAGGCCAGCAGCAGCAGCAGCAACGAGCCAGAAGGCGATCCCATCAAAAGGTAACCCCATTCATACACCACTATGAACTACCCACTGCACAAGTAGCAACCACACCACGACCCGAAAGAACATTATCATTCCCCAATCACACCCCAGAGTATCAAGCATTCATCAGTTCATCTCAGAGCAATGGGAGGGATCAGGGATCAAGATACCTAGACTAACCCAAATGCAACCTTTGGTTTTCATCCTTACTTTGCCTAAAGGGTTACGCGATCTGTATGGATTATTCCCTACACAATGTGTTCTTCTGACATTCTACAAATAAACATGTGAGAGTGTGGGACTAATCACAACATCGCCTAATTGGGTGGGATGATACACGTAAGCACCGTAATCACCCATCGATACATACCCATGAGTCCGATGCCGACTAGTAGCTATCACGCACCTATGCAATGAAGGCGATGATGCTCTAATGCAAGTTTAACACCCAAGGTACAACTAAATCATACAAACACTTAAAAGGGTTTACCAAATTAGTTGAAGTATGTGTCATTGATGATATATTGTTGTGCATGTAATATGTCAATTGACTCTCCTGTCCGTCTGAAGAGGATTGTCAAACATTGAGTAGGCAAATAAGTAACTTGAGTCCTTCAATTTTCTAACATGCTTACAATGTGAAACCTAATTACCATACTACTTACGTGCACAAAATTTTGATGAGAAAGTTAGTTTTGATATCTCCTAGTGACCGGGGTACTTTGCCAGGATTGCGAAAGACCACTCAAGTTCCCCACCTAGCAAAAGTACAACGCTAACCCTTTTACCACTATGAAAATTTAGCCCCTCATCTTGTCCAGCAGCATCCAAACTCCATGTGTTGGCAACGATGGGAGCAAGAGGTTCTTGTGGGCGGGAAGGAAAGAAGGAATGCCGAGGACTTGAAGGCGTGCTGGAAACTCACCGGTCTTTGGCGGTAGGCGGCAGGACGAGCGGGACGAAGGGAGCGACGCTGGTCGGAGCGAGGGACGAAGGAGGCGGCTACCGGCCTGAGGCGAGGGACGAAGGGAGGCGGCGCTGGTAAACCCTTGGCTCTCACGGCAGAGAAGGGTGGAAAATGACTAAGGCAGAGTGTGCACAACCGTTCGATGATAATACAGACTTATATAGCTGGATATCACAGACGGTTCTATGATAGAACCGTCTGTGATAATGCATCACGACGCCCATAATAGAACCGTGCAGTGATGCTAACTATCACTGACGGTTCTATTATGGAACCGTCTCGTGATAACTTAGAAAAGGAAACCTAATTTTAATATCACGACGGTTCCATAATCAACGAAATCATTATATGTTGATATCACGCAGCGGTTCATTAATAGAACCGCTCGTGATATCTCCCGCTGAACCGCCCATCGCTAGATCAACGATCCAAGTTCATCCACGTCGATTTAATTTTGGATTTTCCGAGAAGGCTTATTTGTTATCTGAAAAATACAATTTAATTCAAAATGCATAACTTTTTCTCTGTAAACTATTTTGAGTGAATCCATTTTTTTTGGATTCCTCTATTAATGAGCTTACTGTGAAAATTAGTTTTGAACATGTTACTATTTCCAAAAAAGTTTACTTATGCATTTTACTTTTGCTCATTTCAAGGCTTTGAAACATTGTAGAAAGTGCATCATAGCTCCAAATGAGATGAATCCAATTGGGTTGTTCATCTCATGAGGTGCTTGATTCACTGCACCATAGCTCAAATGAGGTGTTTTACTCATATCTTTTGCATTACAAGTCGATAAACCGGGTCTCACACGACCGAGGAGGCAAATTGACCGATTTAGCACTGGTCCATAACACGTGACGCGTTTTCATGTTAACATCAAATTAATTACAATGGAATATATACATGCTTAATTGAAATATAGTCCTTCATGATGATCGAGGCGCATATAGCTAGCTTCCTCACTGAGTTCTTCCTCCTGTCTGATGCCGTCTCCGAAAGGAGGCAACTTGTCAAATTGATTGTACTCTTCCTTATCCACGACATTCTCAACTCCGACAATCCTTCTTTTCCCGTGAAGAACTATATGGCGGTTCTTATTTGCCGGGTCAGTTACATAAAAAACTTGAACAACTTGCTTAGCGAGTACGAATGGTTCGTCCTTGTATCCAACGCAGCAATCTTGCCTCCTTTGGGTTCGCAAATAAATGCTTCAAACGTGGGATTACAGGCAGATACCACAACATCTTAGCAGGAGGTCCTTGCTTCACCTTAGCAGTATTTTGACGCTTGTATCGGGATGCTTTGCACACGGGACATACTGCATGTCTGCATTCCTCTTTACGGTAGAGGATACAATCGTTCGGACATGCATGTATTCTTTCTACTTCCATTCCCAATGGGCAAATAACCTTCTTTGCTTGATAGGTGGTGCTGGGCAACACGTTTTCCTCCGGAAGGATGTCCGCTAGGAGACCTAACAACGCCGTGAAACTCTTATCGGACCAACTATTGCTTGCCTTCAATTTCAGCAGTTCAAGCACGGTTGACAACCTTGTGTATCGGCTTGCGGCCGGGGAACAAAAGGTCTCACCGAGTCCTCCTTAAGCCCTCGAATTTACAAAACTCTCTCCCATCAGTAGTTCTCTTACGCATCACGTAGCATCGATCCAGTTGTCGCCGTGCCCCTATCCTCATCAAAAGCACGATCCACATCCAAGGCAAATCGTTGACTTCCTCGGCGATGTCGTCATTATTAACTTCGGTATAATCGCTCTTCACCGTGGTCGGTCCAACATGTATACCCTTTTTGAAACCCCTTGAATCAAGTGCGCTCGATGCGCACCGCGTTGTTAAACATCTTGATTACGCAATCAATGCACCTGACAAGACATAAAATTTATCCCTTCTTCAACATATCACCTTTCGGTGGCTCTTCTAAAAGCAACCACCCCATTAATGTACTCTTGACTCACACGGTTCTCACACCGTACATCCGATTCGATCCATCTACACTACGCATGTAACAAATTAGTGTCAAATTGATTAGCGATTAATTTATAGCAAACATAAAGGGTTATAGATCGTTACCCTCGGAGCTCACGAAGAAAATATCTAATATCTCTCGATAATCCTCACCTTCTCCTCCCTTCCCTCTCTGTCGGCAAGACAATGGGCTTCCTATTTTCCAAACATACTTAAATAGTTATGTACAAGGAGAAACAATAACTCCTAATAGAGCGAAAATGTGCAATATAAACTCATTCTCCAACATTTGCATCTAAGGTTATTGAAAGAAAACTCTTCACTAGTTATGTACCACACGTGGTGGCATAGCGTAGCCATGCCTACGACCACAACCATGATCCCTACCTCTCGACACGATATCTATCTCAATTGAACAATCATACAACCCAAATATAGGCATCATCTCATACTCTTCACTAGTTATGTACCACACGCGGTGACTCGGCAAGTATGTAATAAATCAATAGTAACAACACCATTCTCAATATTCACGATTAGCATCTACACTATCTTTTCTCCTTTCTTTTAGTCAATGCATTAACACACAATAAAATGCCAAGTCCACAAGCATCTCCAAGCTCATACCAAGATAGAGGAGGAGCCGCAGTTGGAGGAGCTAGGGCGGAAGTGGCGCTGGAGCAAGAGAGACGATGGCGAGGCGGCAGGCGATCTGGCGATGGCCGTGTGGCGATGAACACGCAAGTCTGGTGAGGATGTGTCGGCTCAATTTATATGAAGCCAGAAATCACGAGCGGTTCTAGTTCGAATCGTGCAGCGATAATAAATATCACGAGCGATTCCCAATAAGAACCGTCAGAATTATCGAGCGGTTCTATTTAAGAACCGTGCAGCGATATCGAGAAATCGCGAGCGGTTCTTAATAAGAACCGCAGCGATTCTGAATTATCGCTGACGGTTCTTAAATAGAACCGCTCGATAATTCATGACGGTTCTTATTGAAATCGCTCTGTGATATTTACTATCATGACGATTCATAATAAGAACCGTCTGTGATAGGCCAAAACAAAGCCCAGACAGACCCAACACAGACGGTTCCTTTGGAACCGTCTGTGATGGGCCGTCTGCTATAGCCTCTTTTGTAGTAGTGAAGGCATGGGATATACATCTTGAAAGTCACGTCCTGCATGCCCTTTCCACTTGGCTTTCCGACCACTGCCCCTGTTACTCTCTACCAGTAGCGGGCCATGCAGACCCAGATCCTTTAGTTTTGAAAACTTTTGGACCAGGATGCCAGCTGGGATTCATGGACGTCGTCGAAAATGCATGGCAAAAATGCCAACCACCACATGGAACCCTTCCATCATCTCAACTGCAAGCTCGCCACCACGGCCTCGAGGCTCAGGGCATGGAGTAAAACACTATTCTCCCAAAACAAAATTCAACTCCTCATGGCCACAGAACTCATCCTATGTCTTGACGTGGCTTAGGAAACTAGGCAGCTCTCACCTCAGGAACTCGAGCTCAGAATCGGCCTCAAAAGAAGAGTTAAGGGCCTTGAATTGATTGAGCACCTAGAAAAAGATAGAACTCCCACATTGTTAACATTATAGAGGGGGGTGCCAACACAAAGTTTTTCCACCTAAAAGTCAATGCTAGGCGCCGCAAAAATCACATCCAAAGACTGCAGATCGAGCAGGGATGGGAGATTTCTCACCATGAGAACCAAGAGGTGGTTCAACAACACTTTCAGAGCCTGATGGCCTCGCCGAATGCAAGATCTGTGGACTTGAATTGGGAGACTTTAAACACCACCCCACTCAACCTCAACATGTTGGAGGAACCTTTATCAGAGCACGAAATAGCAGAGGCATTAGCAAAGATACCAGGAGACAAGGCACCAGGCCCAAACGGGTTCACGATTAATTTTTTCAAGTCCTGCTGGACCATCATTAAAGTTGATATCCTAGTAGTTTTCCAAAGCTTCCACAGCCTGCGTACGACAAACCTCCATCTCCTCAACATGACAAGTATTTCACTCATTCGGAAGAAAGGCAGAGCAGATAGAGCAACTGACTACAGACCAATCGGTCTCATCCATGGAGTGGGGAAATAGATCTCCAAGAAACTCACTCTGAGATTGGTGCCGCACTTAAAAGACCTAGTGTCGGTAAACCATAGCGCTTTTGTCAAGACAAGAAGCATCCACGATAATTTCTTGTACGTAAAAAACCTCACATCATGGCTCCATAGGTCGAAAACCCTTACGCTCCTTCTCAAGTTGGACATAGCAAAAGCTTTCGACACGGTTCGCTGGGATTACCTCCTAGACCTACTACAAAGATTGGGTTTCCCCCTGGATGGAGAGACTGGATAGTGGCTCTCCTCTCGATGGCAACCTCCGGAATTCTCCTAAACGACATCCCTGGTGGCGCCATCGCCCACAGCATGGGTTTGCGGCAAGGAAATCCACTATCCTCTTTCCTCTTCATTATGGCGATCGATCCACTCCAACGCCTATTCCAAAGGGCAATGGACCTAGGTCACTTGGAACTTCGGTGTGGCCATTATGATAGGCTAAGTACTTCCCTGTAAGCTGGCGATGCGGTCATATTCATCTCCCCAACAGACACAGACATTACAGCAGTGGTCCAAATTCTCCAAAGTTTTGGAAATGTCTCGAGGCTCCACACCAATTTCACAAGAGCACAGTGCTACCTATATGCTGTGACCAAATCAACCTTCAAGAGGTCCTCCAATATTTCCTCGCGATAAGATCAAATTTCCCCCCATCAATACCTGTGCCTACCGCTAAGCTACAAAATACTAAGAAAAGTCCATTTCCAGTCGATCTTAGATCAAGTGGGCCGCATACTCGCCGATTGGCAAGCTATACTACTCACGATAGCCAACCGGATGACCTTGGTCAAATCGGTGTTGACCTTAATCCTGATCTACTACCTCATGACCCTTAAAGTCCACAAATCCATCCTCCACGCGCTAGAACACTCTAGGCGATGTTTCCTCTGGGGAGGCGCGGATGCATTAACAAGTGGGAAGTGCAAAGTCAGTTAGGCAAAGGTCTATCGTCCAACCAACCTGGATGGTCTCGGCATTCTTAAGACTCGAACCATTCGCAAAGACCCTAAGACTCCAATGGTTATGGGAAGAATGGAAGGTTCAAAATAAACCTTGGGCTGGTATGGAGATCCCGTGTGATGAGGCTGACCGGTGTCTTTTCACGGCAGCTTCTAAAATCACCCTGGGCGATGAAAATAGTGCCACCTTCTAGACCTCTCAGTGGTTAGATGGCGCAGCCACGAGAGAGTTGGCCCTGACAATCTACCTTTTGTCCAGAAGGAAAAAAAATAGAATAGTCCACGGCGCGCTTCAGGACAGTGGCTGGATTCATGACATCAACACTCCAGGAGAAATAATAGCCCAGCTGGTCCATTAGTTCTTGGGTCTATGGGGGAGATTAAACCAAATCATCTTAAACCCAACCGTTGTGGATGAGATCACCTGGAAGCTCACCCCGCAAAGCAATTACATGATAAAATCATCTTACGAGATGCAATTCCTTGGCTCAATAGTAACATATTTCTAAAAATTAATCTGGAAAACCTCAGCTCCCCCAAAATGCAAACTGTTCGCCTAGCTAACCATTCAGAACCGCCTTTGGACTTTTGACAAATTATAAACAAGGGGCTAGCCAAACCAAGTCATCTACCCCATCTGTAGACAGGCTCCGAAATCGGCCTTGCATCTTTTCGCCCGCTGCCGATACACCTGCAGACTGTGGAACTCAATGGCCGATTAGCTCGGATGCGCGCCACTCAGGCCAACACACTGGACTGCCAGTTACAACATTGGTGATTGGTGGTCTCAAACAAACAGTTTTTGCACTGATCCCAATAAAGGTTACGACTACGGTGGTCATCCTAACTGTTAGACCGAAAAGGCGGCTAGAGGGGGGGTGAATAGGAGTACGCTCACTTTTTCCCAAATAATGAATTCAACACAATTTCACTCCAATAGCTATTAGGAAGCTATGAAGATCAATATACCAGTACAGCGGAAGACTAGTATTGAATCCAATTAAATCCCCTAAACAAAATAACAAAATCAACTAAGATTGCAAAAGATCAAAGCACGGGCGGTCTGGCCTCTGGACCCAGCCGGTTGGACCGATTGCCGAGCGGTCTGACCGCTGTTGTACTGGCGGTCGGACCGCTCCAAAATCGGCCTGACCGGTGATGACGGGCGGTCGGACCGGCCGACTCCAGAACAGATCTGAAACAGTAAAATCAGCCCGATGACGAAGTTGCAATTAGGTGAAACTTTTGATTCTCAACTCCAATCTTTATGAAACTTTGCACACACCTTCTATATGCTATTGAGGACCTATTCCAATCGAATATTATGATAATTCTTGGATAGATCCCAAGCAATTTCCAATTGAATAACAGAGGGTCTAAAACCGGGCAAGAACGAAAACTTGATCCTAATGCTAGTTCGTGAGAGATTGATGATCAAGATGATGCTAGATAGATTCACACATATCACAGCAAACTAATTCACATGAAAGAATCAATCACAAACTTGCGGATCAAAGAAAGCCCTAAAATCACGAAATTGAAAGCAAGAACGAAAAGAGACTTATCTCAAGCAAACCTTGCATAGATTAAAAACGTGATTGTTACTGGATTACACCCACACCATCATGGATCAGTGGTCAATCCAAGATCACGAGATTCTCCTCAAACCATGAAAAGCCCTAGCCTCCACCTCAACTCCCCCTAAGCCAATTAGGGTTTTGCAAGCAACAAAAGAGGTGAAAAATAGCGAGAGCTAGGGGTGTAGCCACCACCTCCTCCTATTTATAGTGGAGGCCTAGAACTCTCTAGGGTTTGACTCAATTGGGCTCCCGTTAAGGTCCACTAACAAACGGGTCACACACGCACGCTTCGCAAAGCGTCGTTTTTAACCTTTTGACCTAAACCGCTTCACCATGCGTCATGGATTTGCCAATAGGTCACCCTTGTCCATCTTGCGTCACGCTTGAGTCATTGACCTCACCCGGCATCGTCGATCGTTCTGGACCTCAACTCTCCAAGTCTAGTCCCGATCCTCCTCGCCGTTGACCGTCGTTGACCACCAAGCTACCTGCACAACCACTGACAAGCAAACACGTATTCGGGAACAAGTTCTTCACAACTTGACCCATGTTAGTCAAAACATGCATCATGCAAATCATATGCCATGAAACCAATGACTTTGACCTAACAAAACAACATCGCCACGGTTAGCCGACGTTCAAGTCACTATCGGCCCGACCGCTCCAAGTGAGCGGTCGGACCGCTTATTGGCGGTCGGACCGCTTCCTCGTGAGCGGTCGGACCGCCCCTTGGGACTTAGCCAAATCATGCCTGAAATTTGAAACCTTCGGAAATTAAAACGAATAGAACTTCTTCTGGAGACTCCAAAATTATGAGACCAAGTGCATTGGGATCCCTCACTTGCCTACAACACCTATTTTTGGCCCACTGCTTTTGACCACTTTTAGGTCATCACGGTCCGACCGCCCCAAATGGCCGGTCCGACCGATTTGGGACCGGTCGGACCGCCGTGCAAGGACCAGTCGGACCGCCCCTGTCCAGAAAGCCTGACACTTTGTCGAAAACTCGTGAAACGACAAACCGTAAACACCATTGCCAATTGTCACATCATCCTAAGATCTGGAACATATCCCCATGATATCCACAATCTCCCCCTTGATGAACACATTGTCAATTATCCAGAAAATGTAAGTAAGAGGTTTGAAAACGAGTTTACTCGCAGTTTTCGCACAAAGGCACAACTTGGTCCATAAGTAAGAAAAAGCAATGTAAATGACCAAGCTGGCATCAGAATAGTATAGGCATGTGAGACAAGGCAAAAGAAAGCATAAAAACTTTGATTTCCAGAAACGGGCCAAAATTCTCACATAAGGTCCATATGAAAGAACAATTGTTCAATTGACCTATGATCATTGTGAGGATAAAAGAATGCAATTCAAGTTCAGAATATTCAATAAGATAATAAGAATGCAACTCAAGAACTCCCCCTCACTATGATCCTCAATTTTCAAATTTTCAGTTTCTCCCCTTTGTATAAACTTCTCCCCCAACAAAGAAATATCTTCTCATTAACACATCTTATCTTCTCATTTAACACATCTTCTCCCCCTTTGACAATGGATTCATCAAGGAATCACGCCTTCCTCTCATCCAGAGATAACAAATATAGAATAAAGGAAGAAGCAGAAACAAAAGAAGCATAAAGAGGAGTATGCATCAAGTGCAATGGAGTGGCTTCATTTTTTTTTGTATTTTTCAATTTTTGATTACAAGAAGCTTTGGAGATTACCCAAAAGAGCTAGCCAGTATTTCTAATATTGCTCAAACAGCATATCACGCCTCACAACGCTAGCAAGATCATGGTAAGACATGTATATCAAAGCTAAGCACAAAGGCTCAAAAGTAAAGCAGTAGATTTGATCAATTTAAGCAACGCTTCAAATTCAGCAAGTTCATCAATAGGGATCCTAAAATAAAATTGGCCATGTCAAAATGTCAAAGTGAGATCAAAAATCTAACAAAGACCACATTAAGAGTCAATCAAGTCCCGTATTGAATCATTTTGCTCAATATTTTGTAAACGCCCATTTGTCAACATTTTTCTCATTTGCATTGAATATTGAAGTTGACTAATGATCTAACTTAGTGACAAGATCCTGGACTAGGAGCCATCCACAAACTCATCCTAAGCTTCGACCAGAAGTTGATTAAAGATATATCTTAGTAAAGAAGATACTGGACTAGGAGCCATCCACAAACTCTTTCTAAGTTTCTACTAGGGCGACAAATCTTGAGGTTCATGTCATTTCTGACAAGCAGTCCCCATGAGATCGTCTGGTTCATCAAACTATCTCCAAGATCATGTCATTTGACAAGCAGTCTCGTAAGAATAGTTTGGCACAATTTAAGCATAAGACAATCTTGATTTTCATTTTTCACATGAGCAGTTTTAGAATCTCAAGAACACAAAAGCTCAAGTAATGGTCAATTTTAGATCAAAGAGCTAACAAAGCAATTCTGACAGGGCCAATGTCACAAGAGGAGCACTAATTGCGCAACTCGCTAAAACATCCACAAATTGCAATTTCTTAGTTCGAGTTGTTTTAAAATTCTAGCTCATATAGCAAAGACTTATCTACACATGTAAAAGCATGATAATTCTAGCAAGTCAAAGAGCTGGACATGTCATTGAGCACGAATTGAAGTACTAAAGCTCCAAAGGGTAATAGGCAAAGCTCCATCAATTTTAAAAGATAAGCAGAAAGTCTTATATTACACTGCATCTTTTTGGATTTTTCATACCACTTGTTGTATTTTTCATATGAATGCAATATGATACAATGAGATGCAATAAAAAGCCTAAAAACCTAAAAGTTCAAAAAGATCACTAAGTTCAGAAAAAGAACAATAAAAGATCAAAAGAACAAGGAAAGATCAGAAAAGATCAAACTCCCCCTCAAACCAACCCATAGGGATAAATTACCCCTAACTCACTTCTCAAGGTGGCAAACCTAGTTTGATCTAAAGGCTTGGTGAGAATATCTGCCAATTGAGCTTCGGACTCTACGAAGTGCATCACAATATCTCCTTTTTCAACATGATCTTTAAGGAAGTGAAAGCGAATGTCTATGTGCTTAGTCCTAGAATGTTGCAATCGGATTTTTAGCAATATTAATAGCGTAAGTGTTATCACGTAAAAGAGGAACACTAGCAAAGTTTAACCCATAATCTTTCAAAGTGGACGTCATCCACAAAATCAGCTCTGACAACTAGCAAAGACTACATACTCGCCTTGGTGGATTGTGCAATGTAAGACCGCTTCCTAGAAGACCAAGATACATGAGAAGTGCCTAGGAAGTGACAGTGCGAGGTACTCTTCCTATCTAACCGACAACCGCAAAATCGAATCAAAAACCCTAATGGACAAAGCTGAAGAGCATGAATACCAAATGCCATATAAGAGGGTAGAGTGTAAATACCTGAATATGCGCTTAACGGCTTGGCGATGGGAAGTTCTCGGAGACGCCTGAAATCTTGCACAAAGGCATACCGTGAAGTGAATGTCCGGTCTCGATTCCGTCGACATCTGTATGGAGCCGATCATGTCTTTGCAGACTAGCGTTGATCCACGACTTCTCCTTCCTCATCTGGATCCAAAACAGTTGAAGTTGCCATGGGAGTTGAAATTGGCTTACAGTCACCCATGTCAAATCGTTTGAGTAGATCTTTAGTGTACTTTGTCTGATGGATAAAGGTTCCTTCCTTGCATTGCTTAATTTGAAGTCCCAAAAAGTAATTGAGCTCTCCCATCATACTCATCTCAAATTCCCTGGACATAGTCTCAGAAAAACTGGAAACAAGAGCATTAGAAGAACCACCAAAAATAATATCATCTACGTAGATTTGAGCAAGCAAAAAGTCATTTCCACGCCTAAGAATAAATAGAGTTTTATCCACTTTACCCATCTCAAAATTATTTTTAAGCAAGAAAGTCTTAAGTCTATCATACCAGGCTCTAGGGGCTTGTTTAAGACCATACAATGCTTTAAATAGCTTGAAAACACGATTTGGATATTTGGGATCCTCAAAACCAGAGGGTTGCTTAACATATACTTCCTCCTCTATGAAACCATTTAAAAAGGCACTTTTAACATCCATCTGATACAATTTAAAACCTTTTGATGCAGCAAATGCAAGCAGAATGTGAATGGCTTCTAGTCTAGCAACAGGAGCAAATGTCTCATCAAAATCTAACCCCTCAACTTTGCTGAAACCCTGAGCTACCAATCTGGCCTTATTTCTAACCACAGACCCATCCTCACCTTGTTTATCCTATAACATTATGACCACTAGGAGGTTCTACTAGGTTCCAAACCTTGTTTCTTTCAAAAATCTCTAACTCCTCATGCATGGCATTTACCCAGCTAGAATCAGATAACGCATGTGATATATCGCGGGGTTCAAAAGAAGCAACAAAAGCCGAATGAGAGTAGAGATTTGGATCATTATACCTGGAGCGAGTTACACGCTCATGTAGATTACCTATTATCTAATCCGGAGGATGCTGTCTCTGAATACGAAGTGGAGCGCCCGAGTGAGATACCGTTTCTTCGACCTCCGCAGGTACTGCTGATGATGATGATGCAGCAGGAGCCTCAACTGAAGGTGAAGTAGACGTAGCAGGTTCTTGTATCAATATGGGCGCCTCAGCAGCAGCAGATGAGGGAATGATATTAGCTTCGTCCTCATCTTCCTCCACAAAAATGCTCTCACACTGTGAATCATCTCAAATAATTGATCTAGCTCGTGGCTAGTCTCATCAAAAGTGACATTACAAGTCTCTGAATAAGGTTAGTCTCGAGATTAAAACCCGAAAACCCTCGAATGAGCGGGATAACCTGAAATAACCCATCAAAAGTTCTTGATTCAAATTTATCTAAGTTGCATGTCTTAAGAATAAAATATTTTGATCCAAAACTCGAAAATGCGAAAGCAGGCGTTTTCTACCAAAACGAAGCTCATAAGGAGTCTTGCCTAAAGAAGGTCTCAAAAGACACGATTTGCAATATGGCAAGTCAGAGCAATAGCTTCGCCCAAAATCTCCTCGGTGTGCTATACTCATCTAGCATCGTCCTAGCCATTTCGACCAAGGTCCTATTCTTCCTTTCCACCACGCCATTTTGTTGAGGGACGTGTGGAGAGGAGAACGATGCTCAATACCACGCCAAAGACAAAAGAAGCAAAGAAGCATTTTTGAACTCCGTGCCATTATCACGTGAATCGCTCTCAAAGCACCAGAAGCTCGAAGCCAGCGAAGAACAAGGTCATGAAAATAACCAAAAGCTTCATCTTTTGAAGAAAGAAAGAACACCCAAGTATATCTAGAAAGATCATCGACAATGACAAGAATATACCATTTTCCACCGATCGATCGGACTCTAGCAGACCAACAAGATCCATATGAAGCAACCGTCTCCGTCCGTCGGTCATAACCATAGTCACAGAAGGGTGTGAGGCGGCAACTTGTTTGCCATGCCTACAGGGCGTACATACAGTATCCTTGACAGCTTTGAGTTTGGGCAAACCTCTCATGAGATCAAGGTTGCTAACTCGCGTCAGATGATCAAAACCAATGTGCCTCAAACGTCGGTGCCAAAGCTAGAAATCAGAAAAAGATGTAAGCAAACATTTAAGAGATCCAGCAAGAGATTCTGAAAAATCAGCTCCAAAAATTCTACCAACTCTAGATATTCCAAACACAAGCTCACGAGTAGAATCAAGCACACGACAAGCATTTTTCTTAAAAACAGTCTCATAGCCATCATCAGGAAGCTGAGATACAGAAAGGAGATTATACCTAAGCTTGTCCACAAGAGAGACATCCTTTAGAATGAATTTATTGTTTACCCTAATTGATCCTGTTCCTTCAATTCGCCCTTGTGTATCATCTCCAAAGGTGATGAAGTCATCACCTGTTGCCCGCGTGAAAGAGGTGAACCATTTTGAGTTTCCGGTCATGTGGCGTGAACATCCGGAGTCAACGAACCACGTGTTCTTCCCCTTTCCGCGGTAATCCTGAAAATCAAGGAACAGAAGAACGATGTGTCTCAATACTAGGGTTAGATAAACAAGATTTAGGAATCCAGTACTGAGACACACGTCTGAAAGGAGTATACAAACCAGAAGTATTATCCTTGACTTCATTTAAAATTCGGTTATGAGCAATGTTTAAATTAACATGAGAATTAAAATGTCCAGGGGCGGTCTGACCGGCGTTGTGCTGGCGGTCAGACCGGCGACCAAATCGGTCAGACCGGTGACCACCAGAGGTCAGACCGCCAGCCTGATAGACATTAGAATTAGGATATTTAGAAACATAATGATTTGCATGTGAGAAAAATCCTAATCCAGGTTTATTCTTTTCAGTGTTACCATGTCTCATAACAGCTCTAGATTGCCTGAATGAAATTCTATCAAGAGTTTTCCTATCATTTTTCAACCTACGCCAACAGAATTCAATCAAATGTCCACCTTTCTTGCAATAAGTGCAATGGTACTTGGTACCACTAGAAGAAGCACCATTTGAATTAATACAAGGTTGGGCAAAACCTGCAGATTTAAAAGATGTTTTTGCGAGTTGGGTTTTGAATTCAATTAAACCTTTTTCCAAGACTTGAATGACTTTTGGGTTTGAATTGTCTTGAAAAGAATTGAATCCTAAACCTTGCTTCTTATAAGGAGTTTTAGACTTGTCAAGAATCATGTTTAATTGTTTCTTACCTTTAGAAAATCTCTCTAATGTATCATGAAGGTAAGCATTTTCTTTTCTCAAGTTAACACAAGCATCACAAGTTTTATCCATAGATTTCTCCTTATACAAAGCAATTTCAAGCTTAAGAGCGGAGCAAGAAGCACAAGTAGTATTTTCAATATTGTCCTTAAGCTTAGCATATTTGACTCTAGCAGCTTCTAAGATATCTTTGATTTTACGTTCCTTTTCTAAACATGAAGTGCAAGGGCTAGAATCAAACACATCAAAAGCAATCAATTTACTAGATTCTAAACATTTTTCACAAGGAGCACTTTTAATTTCATTTAGTTCAGATCTAGCATTCTCAAGTTGTTGTACAGAAATATTATGAGCAGATTGTAACTTGGTAATTTCTGAATGCATAGCATGACAAGATAAACATTCATCAGGTTCAAGAGTCTTAGCATTTTTAAGCTCTACTTTCAGTTTGTTAATCTTTGACTCTAATTTCTTATTTTTTGTCATGACAAATTCTAGCGCTTCATCTTGACTAAGCAATTGCTCAACTATAGAATCATATTTAGCAGAAAGCTCATCATAAGAAAAAGATACCTCATCATCATCAATGTCGTCGGTGTCAGCCATGAAGCACATGCCAGTGAAGTCTTTGGCCTTCCCTTTCTTTTTACCTTAAGGGATCTCCTCCTCCTTGTCCTCCTCACTCCCGGAATCCATATCGCTCAAGGATTGATCCTCAAAAGCGGCAAGAACCCGGTGAACGGCCTTCACAAGCTTATTAGCCTCATACCTTGATTTGTTGAAAGGAGACTTCTTCCAAGCTGACTTTCCTTCCTTATGATTGCTCTTACCTTTCAACTTGGGGCAATTTGCCCGGATATGGTTTAGCTCACCACATTCATAGCATGTCACCGGACCACCTCTCTTTTTGTTTCTCACATTATTATAGGCCCGTATGAATTTTTTAGCTAGAAGAGCTAACTCTGTCTCAGGAATACTTTCAAGTTCCTCCTCATGAATTGCAGATAAACAAGTAAATGAAAGATCGTAAAAGATTCAAGAGTACCATCAAAGACCTTTTGAGAGGATCACTATCAATGCCATGTTGTCTTTTTAGGATGATCAACTCTTTTAATTTCATGAGTCTTGAGTTTACTATAAAGCAATTCTAAAGTAAGACTTGAAAGATCAACATTTTCCTCTATAGCAAGAGCCTTCATCTCCCACTCCTTGGTGTTGATTGCGACCAAGAGATGGGTGGCATTTTCGATTGAGAATATTCAATATCAACGACTTTCATTTGATTAATTACTTTATTAAAGCGATGAAAATGTCATCGATGCTCTCTCTGGGCGCATCTCGAATTTATTGTATTCACGCTTGTAAACTGTTTGGCGCACCTTTTTGATTTGGGACGAACCCTCATGATATGTTTCGAGAGTGTTCCAAATTTTATGTGCAGTGGCAAGATTGCAAATGCGATCATATTCTTGTCTACCAAGTGCACCATATAAAAGATTTTTAGCTTTGTTGTTGTTTGCCACAAGAATCGCCAAGGGTGTTGCAATTTCAGAATAACCAATGGGCTCTAACAACATCCCAAATAGCTTGTCCTCGCTCTCAAGAAAGACTCGCATACGATTCTTCCAATAGGCATAGTCGTGCCCATCGAAGATATGCGGTTTAGTAGAAAACTTATCCATCGCCAAAGTTCAGTGACCGGTTAAGATCAAGATTGAACTAACCGGGCTCTGATACCACTTGTTGGACCGAAAAGGCGACTAGAGGGGGGGTGAATAGGAGCACGCTCACTTTTTCCCAAATAATGAATTCAACACAATTTCACTCCAATAGCTATTAGGAAGCTATGAAGATCAATATACCAGTACAGCGGAAGACTAGTATTGAATCCAATTAAATCCCCTAAACAAAATAACAAAATCAACTAAGATTGCAAAAGATCAAAGCACGGGCGGTCTGACCTCTGGACCCAGCCGGTTGGACCGATTGTTTGCGGTCGACATTGTTATCTTGGCGGTCGGACCGCTCAAAATCGATCGACCGGTGATGACGATGATCGGACCGGCCGACTCCAGAACAGATCTGAAACAGTAAAATCAGCCCGATGACGAAGTTGCAATTAGGTGAAACTTTTGATTCTCAACTCCAATCTTTATGAAACTTTGCACACACCTTCTATATGCTATTGAGGACCTATTCCAATCGAATATTATGATAATTCTTGGATAGATCCTGAGCAATTGCCAATTGAATAACAGAGGGTCTAAAACCGGGCAAGAACGAAAACTTAATCCTAATGCTAGTTCGTGAGAGATTGATGATCAAGATGATGCTAGATAGATTCACACATATCACAGCAAGCTAATTCACGTGAAAGAATCAATCACAAACTTGCATATCAAAGAAAGCCCTAAAATCACGAAATTGAAAGCAAGAACGAAAAGAGACTTATCTCAAGCAAACCTTGCATAGATTAAAAGCGTGATTGTTGCTGGATTACACCCACACCATCATGGATCAGTGGTCAATCCAAGATCACGAGATTCTCCTCAAACCATGAAAAGTCCTAGCCTCCACCTCAACCCCCCCTAAGCCAATTAGGGTTTTGCAAGCAACAAAAGAGGTGAAAAATAGCGAGAGCTAGGGGTGCAGCCACCACCTCCTCCTATTTATAGTGGAGGCCTAGAACTCTCTAGGGTTTGACTCAATTGGGCTCCCGTTAAGGCCCACTAACAAACGGGTCACACACGCACGCTTCGCAAAGCGTCGTTTTTAACCTTTTGACCTAAACCGCTTCACCATGCGTCATGGATTTGCCAATAGGTCACCATTGTCCATCTTGCGTCACGCTTGAGTCATTGACCTCACCCGGCATCGTCGATCGTTCTGGACCTCAACTCTCCAAGTCTAGTCCCGATCCTCCTCGCCGTTGACCGTCGTTGACCACCAAGCTACCTGCACAACCACAGACAAGCAAACACGTATTCGGGAACAAGTTCTTCATAACTTGACCCATGTTAGTCAAAACATGCATCATGCAAATCATATGCCATGAAACCAATGACTTTGACCTAACAAAACAACATCGCCACGAAGTTGGCCGACGTTCAAGTCACTACCGGTCTGACCGCTCCAAGTGAGCCGGTCGGACCGCCCCTTGGGACTTAGCCGAAATTCATGCCCTGAAATTTTGAAACCTTCTGGAAATTAAAAACGAATAGAACTTCTTACTGGAGACTCTAAAAATTATGAGACCAAGTGCATTGGGATCCCCTCACTTGCCTACAACACCTATTTTTGGCACAGCTCGTTTTGACCACTTTTAGGTCACCGCCGGTCCGACCGCCCCAAATGGCCGGTCCGACCGATTTGGGACCGGTCGGACCGCCGTGCAAGGACCGGTCGGACCGCCCCTGTCCAGAAAGCCTGACACTTTGTCGAAAACTCGTGAAACGACATACCGTAAACACCATTGCCAATTGTCACATCATCCTAAGATCTGGAACATATCCCCATGATATCCACACTAACCACTTGGGAGATCTGGAAGAAACACAACGCAAAACAATTTCAACATAGGTCATCCACTCACCTGGACCTACTTGCAAAGATCAAAGAGGAAGGCAGAGCCTGGTCCCTCGCCGGGGCCACTCACCTGGACCTACTTGCAAAGATCAAAGAGGAAGGCAGAGCCTGGTCCCTCGCCGGGGGAAAGTGCTTGCAACAATTTATTTCCTTGCAATTTTTTTAAAAAACCTTTGGGCAAGGTCTTCGGCCTCATGTGTTGTTCTGTTTCTTCTCTGTTAATGTAATAGGCAGTCCTCTTGCATGTTTTCTTCAAAAACGACGTACGCTGACTCGCGGCGGTTGATGAGAACGTATTAATTTTTTTATAGAGGACCAGTATTAGTTAATTCATACCGGTATCCGTATTTATTTTGATAGGACAATGAAACTAATGGGTTAATCAACACATAATTGATTAACGGAGCTGCCACATTGGCCCATCCTTCTCATGTAGTAGCAGTAGTTAATAGAGGATATATCTAGCGAAAACCACCGTCCTATTGCAAATTAACTTGAAAATCATTTAAGTTTGAGTAACAGGTCAACATGGAATTAAAATTTCCAGAAAAAAGTTTGAGTAAACAGTTCAAGGAGTATTACATAAAGTTTTAAATCAAAAGAAGTTAGGAGAAAGACAGAGGGGATCCCCTCCCCCCATGTGAATAGTAACGTCTGCCTTTTTATTTTATTTTAAAAGAAACTTATAATAGTCGATCGGGAGATTTCTTTGTTTTTTTTTTTGTCTCTCCCAACCCAAATTAAATTTGAACTCAAAATTTAGAAAAGTATGTTTTCGAAATGAACGCCCATCTCTGGTCGATCGAGTACAAGGCCGTCAGGACGAAAAGGCCAATTAATCATCATTCCGGAATCCTGGTCGCACACTGACACAGCATGTAAGCATGGACCGCGCACGCATACGTAAATACGTTTGTCCCTGTACGCTGCTGGTACAGAGTGTACTGCTACTTTTGGGAGAGAGAACTGGCATGTACGTTCTGCAAGCTAAAGCGTAAAAGGGTAATTTTCCTCTAACCCGACCTGCCAGGCAAGCTAGGTGCCGACGGCCGTCCGTCGGTGTAAGAAAACAATATCGATGGATGGAGATAGCCATCTTCTGCTGCCTCTCCGGTGTCGGAATAAGTATTTTCACGATATGATAAAGATGCTAACTTGCTCGTGACTAACTGATTAACTCACTACTAATTGATTTAATTCTACGTAATATATAGTTTATACAATTCTACATACAAACATACAATCTAAAACTTACACGTAATCACAAATATCATTGGCTATATAAAAATTTATTACATGTATATATATACTATATATAACAGATATTTTTTCAAAAAAATTAGGAGTACAGCTGTACCCTCTAACAATTTTTAGTAAAGTAGTACAATGTATGACCACCCTCGATGTAACTGCTCCTGCAGGTGCTAGCTAGCCAGCCATAGCCAGCGATCTAGCTAGAGGGGGAGTGTGGTGCGTACGTGTTTGGCCGTGCGTTCGTGATGTGGACGGTTCAGTGCTAATGTTGATGTCCCTGGTTGCCACGGCTCTTGACACCTTGAGAGAGAGAGAGAGCGCTACATCGGATTATAGTAAGACAAGATGTTTTCTACTGATTGCCATATCCAAGATTAGTAAAAAAAAAAAACAAGTAGTTCTAAAAAGTCAGCAAATGCCAAATGGGGCCTCACTGACTAGCTACCGATCGAGCATTAATTGTCGATGGATTGGATGATCGGACGATGCAGAATGGAGGACCCAAATCAAGGATTTAATGTTTTACTGTAATTTCCAGTGTTTTAATTAGCTCAAACCTCCCATTTTATCAAATTTTACACTAGTCAGCCTCTCCTTTGATTGGTGGGTAGATCCGCGCGCGCCCCTATTTTCAATGGTTTTTGATAAATATGGTGTAAATAACTCCCCTTCAAACAGGATATTGCTTGAATCTGTACCGGTCTTGGGATCGCACTAGCCCTTACAATGGAGATGTAATTAAGCCTGTAATAAGGTATGTTCGATCGCCAAGAACTGGCTAGCTGCTACATCGTCCCTTGTTGTGTCGTTGCTTCAATTCAGCTGGGTTCAGTTGGAACTTAATCACTGTTTATGGGCTGCTCGAATGGATGGTAAAGCAAAATTCATCACTGAATTAGCTCAATTTTGTCAGTCTAGCAACCATCCTATGGTTATTGCTGGTGATTTTAATATTATTAGTATTAAGTTGTATGCATCAATCAATTCATCCAAAAGAGCTTAAACTGATGGGGAAAAACGGACAATTCACTTATACTTCAATAATCCCACTCACATGTAGGCTCCCTCGGGCCTAAGACGTGGAATAGAAGTAGGCTGCAATTATTATTTTAAATTACGCCAACAGAGTCTTGAACTCAAGACATCTTAGCTCTGATACTATATTAAGTTACATGCACCAACCAGTTCACTCAAAAGCTGATGAGGAAAGACGGATAATTCACTTATACTTCAATAATTAGAAAGGAAAGTGAGAAAAAAAAAGAAAGGGGATTACAATAAGAAAGTGATAAATTAATGTGGTGCCCCATATTGTTGTAGTACTGAAAATAAGATAGAAGGGATGTTGATTAATCCTTGATTGCTTCTTTTAATTTTACATGGTAACTGTCAGTATTAGTGGTAACGTTTCTTGTTTTATTAGTGGTAACGCTTCAGTTTTTTGATTGAGTCCATGGCCTAGTTATGCACTGTCATAGGATGTGGAGTTTATTGCTCATTAGTGGTATTAATCATAGTGGTTGTAATGGGTGCAGTTACCTGATACCAATTAGCAGAGTACGTACTAATCACATGTAAACGTATGGAGTCCTTTGTTCAGAATAAAAGTGAGGAAGAAAACATGAAATGAGTGTGTGTGCAGTACTAATCACATGTAAACGTATGGAGTCCTTTGTTCAGAATAAAAGTGAGGAAGAAAACATGAAATGAGTGTGTGTGCAGTTTTTGCAGCACCAAAAATCACTCTCTCGTGTTCTTTACGTTCCAGAGTGCGTGTGTGTGTTTTGAGTTCAGGCGTTCAAGCGTTTGTGTATGTAGACACCGGCGAGTGGGCTAACAAGGGAAACTCTAGGATGATGGCAAGGTAATTTTTTTCTCAATTGGAGGGTGATTAATCCTGTTAAATGTTTGCTTAACTAGTGTGCCGCTGTGCATGCTATCTTTTTTACAAATTCCTGTGGGTGTTAGAAAAAGAATGCTTTTTTTTTCTTAGATTTAGATTGTTATGGCAAGAGGATCAAGGGATTAGGAAGTATCACCTTGTGCAATGGCCTGTTATTTCTCTACCAAAAGAGCAGAGGGGCTGGGTATTTTAGATTTGGATACAATGAACCAAGCTTTACTAGGAAAATGGCTATGGAGACTGGGAAACAAAAATGGTATGTGGCAGGACCTCCTGAGAAAGAAATATTTAGATAAGCCTACCTTGTCTCAAGCTACTCACAAAAATGGAGCCTCGCATTTCTGGTTTGGGTTGATGAAAGTTAAAGAATCTTTCTACAAATTTTGTACAAAACAAATAGGGAATGGAAAAAAGAACTAGATTTTGGGAGGATTAATTGCTGGACTGGGGATGTCCCTCTTGCCAGTAAATACCCAAGGCTTTATGGTATAACTTATAGCAGAAATATTTCTGTGTTTGATGTGTTTGAAAGGGTTGGGAGTGCATTAATTTTAGAAGAACTCTTTGGGGAGAGACTAGAAACATGTGGGATAAGATTCAACAAAATTGTGCTGCTATTGTGGAAGCTAACTCCTAATGGAACCTTTACTGTGAAACCTTTCTACCAGGCCTCGAGGGTTCAAGGCATTGTCTATCCTTATAAGTTTTTTTGTGGAAAACAAAAATGCCCTTGAAGATAAATGTCTTAGAGTAAGTTTAATTTTGGATCATGTAATCTTACCATGATTTCACTTTGCACCACTCTTAGCATGGCGGTAAATGGAGCTATAAAATAGGTCAAAAGCGGGGAAGAATAGCCGGAGCATCGCCGGCGGTGGCCATAGCAACGCTGACGACGTCAAAATGTCTCTCTCTCTCTCTCTCTCTCCATCTCTATTTTTTGGGTTGGCACAACCTTGCTGGCCGTGCCTCGCTGCCGGCAAGCTCCCCACACGCCTCCTATGTTTCCCTCTTACTGACAATATATATCCCTTAGTGCAAAGTGAAATAAAAGGTAAGAAAAAACTGTGCGAAGTGAAAAGATTTGTTAATGGTGGGGCAAAGTGAAATCAAGGTAAAATTATATGGTCTAAAGTGAAATTTACTCAATTTTTTCTGTGGTTAATCTTGAAAAAAAATTAACTAAAGAGAATTTGAAAAAGGAGGGGGTGGAAAGGTTCTACTAATTGTCAATTTTGTGGGACATAGGAAGGTATTAATCATCTTTTCTTTTCCTGCCCAACTGCAAAATTTGTTTGGAACATAGTTAAATGTGATTTTGGCTTTTCTAATGTTCCTAATAATGTTGAAATTTTGTTCTCAGCACGGCTGAAGAACTATCCTAAGAAATTGAGAAAAGCTGATCGCAATTGGTGCTGCAGCAATCTTCTGGTGGATATGGAAGTCGCGCAATGCAGCTTTGCTTTGAGAACAAAATGCCTACTGATCGGTTGCTTTTATCCACTTTGTATGTCATTGGCTGAATCTGTGGGCGTCCCTACAGACAAGAGTGGAAAACAGAGAGAGGACTTGCGATGGGGAGCCAGAAGTCTTCAGTCGTCAGCACGCGTCAAGGGTGAAGCCTGGGAGCTAGAAGGATCACACTGGGAGGCTGAAGAAAAAGTGAAGACCTGAGTAATGAAGGGTGTAAGCTTTGTCCAGGAGAATTAGCTGTGTTAAAATAGATGATTAACAGAATTACTCACGGTTTTGCACAAACCAACAGAAATTGATAGTTTTGCTGTACCCGTCAAGAAAATTCGAATTTTTCAGATGGAATTATTATTCCCGTCACAAAATAGGAATCCACGTTTCTTTGCGGGTCCGTCGGAAAAATCAATTCCCCCCTTTTCTGATGGTGTGCGGACTATTTTGTACGGTAATAGGAGTATTCTCCAGGGCTTAGTCGTTTCGAGAAGCTCTCTGGTCTGTCATCTGCTTCTGTTCCTGTTATTTCTGTTAGAACTCTTGTTAAATATATAAAAAAAAAAACTGTGTGGTCTCTGATAATAGAAATCGGAGAGTAGAGCTCTGTTATAAATATATATATATAAAACATCACGCGTGCCTGCCTATATATGATTGTAATTGCGTTGCATAGAGAGTTAATTTAGAGCATGTGAAGCCGGTCACGCAGATCTTCAGATATAAAGGTTTCAATCAGTTCTGTTAGTACTAAGTACCTGTGACATTTTATATCGACGTTTGCACGGTCACGCGTACACCAACATGGAGAAGATCAATTGCAACGAGCAAGGACATGGATCTGCATTCATTAATTCAAGCAAGTCTTGTGAATGACTTAATTAACTGAATACGATCCGGTCCGATCAAGAAGAGTTACTAGCTAGTACACTAGACACACTAGTACTAATCTTCTGCTTTGCATGCAAATGCATGTGGTCCGGCCTCAAATAAAAGTCGAGCTTGCCTTCAAATCAAAGCCCTTCGATCCGATCTTCTTTCTATCATCAGCATGTGGCTATACGGTTTTCAATCATTGTTATCAACGCGTGCCAAGACGTAAGAGTGGGGAAAAAAAAAGAGAAGAGAATTAAGGTTCCATTTAGAACGCCGGAATTCTGCAAGAGAATCCTGCAAACATGCACACGCCGTAACAATTCTTCTCGATAAATGGGAGCTAAACATTATTATGTGTGTGTGTGTATAGTCTGGTCGTTTCATATTGTAAACCACAACATGTTTCAAGAATGTTCTTGAAAACTATGTATGATCATGACCTCGTGGATGCACTACGCATCGCTCCAATTCATTGCTTGTTTTTCTGAAGAAAAAAAAATTGCTCTTTAAGAGAAATTTTAGTTTCACGTCACTTCAAAAATTGTGGTTTACAAAAATGCCAAGACTAAGAGTATGACAAGTAAATCATGCGTGATTTTAATCGTATGTGTCGGTGAGACATCAATAACCACGAAAAAACTACTTTATATGTCAATGCTGACATATTTCCCATAGCCCCTTTTCCTTCCTTTTAAGCAAATTCTCAAAGAGTCGTGATCTTTCTGGCCTAGTTAGCCTATGGGCCATATATCACAACCCACATTATAAGACAGTGATGCAATGAGGGCATGTACACTGTATTAGATAATCTTTGGTTTTTAGTTCTCCGAGTCTGTTTCTTTTTCAGTAGTTGTATCTAAGTCCGGTTAGGAGTAGAAACCGAGTAGTAGTAGTCTTTTCAGCCTTTATAAGGGGCTAGTTAGTCTTGAGTTTTCATAGAAAAAAGCTGAGTTGAGCCAATCAATGTAAGATTGAGAGAAGTAATGCAATAGAAAAGAAAGAAAACTGCTTGCATGCAAACACCAAAGGATCTTCTTTGTTCTCCTTTGTGAGTATTGAGTTCGGGTGCGTGTGCTGTGCTCCTAAGAGGATCGGCTTCAAAGCGTGAGGATCGGCTTCAAAGCGTGATTTTTAATATTCGTTCGGTTTGGTCCAACAATTGGTATCAGAGCCTGAGTTCTTGACCCGTGTGTGCCCAAGATCATGCCGCGCTCTCCGGGAAGTTGTGTCACCGGTAACGAGGCGACGGGTGTGATGGCGAAGGAGAGTTCTGCGTCTCACGCAATATCCGATGCTCACCAAGAGCAATTATGCGATATGGGCTATCAAGATGAAGGTATACATGCGCGCGAGGAGTGTGGGACGCGGTCGAGGACGACAACGTCGATGTGCGCAAGGATCAGATGGCTTTGGCGGCGATCTATGGAGGCATCTCTGAGGAAACGCTCTTCCTACTGGCCGAAAAGGAGACGGCCAAAGCTGCGTGGAAGACGTTGAAGGCGATGCATCTTGGTGATGACCGTGTCAAGGAAGCGCGAGTACAGACTCTCAAGAGCAAGTTCGAGGGAATGCGCATGAAAGAGACGGAGTCGATCGACGACTTCGCCACGAGGTTGACGACGATTGTCAATCAGATCCGAGTTTTAGGGGACAAGATGGAAGAAAGCTATATTGTGAGAAAGTTCCTTCGGGCAGTTTCTGGAAAGTTTTTGCAAATCGTCTCCGCCATTGAGCAGTTTAGCGACCTCAAGGTGATGACGGTTGAGGAGGTGATCGGCCGCTTGAAGGCGCACGAGGAGCGGATACGAGGATCTGGTAGTGGCGAAGATGAGCACTGCTTGTTAACTCGGCGAGTGGGAGGCCCGATCATCGAAAGGCAAAGGCGAGGGTTTTTCCGGCGATTCTAATGGTGGTGGTAGCCGAGGCCGCAAGAATTGGAAATTTGATAAGACAAAGGTGAGATGTTATAATTGTCAGGATCTTGGACACTTTGCTTCAGAATGCTGCAATCCGAAGAAGGAGAAAGCGCTTCTTGCTGAAGCTCTCAGCGATGATGAACCAACAACGCTATGATCTTTGAGTCAGTCGTGTGTTATTCAAGTTGAAGTTGTGACCAACTTGATGTACCGAGTACGAGTTGGGCAAGTCGTAGTTGAGAACGACTGTCCTTAATTGAGTACGAGTTGGGGCGTAAGTCGTAGTTGAGACCGACTGCCTCAATGAGTAAGAGTTCAAGATGTGTTCAAGTTGTGTCACCATCTTCGGACAAGTAAGTGTGAGCCAATTTGAAGACGAGTCCAACTGGCAGAGATCAAGACGTGTTTGAGTTGTGCCACCGTCTTCGACCTAGTGTGTGGGAGCCATGTTGAAGTTGAGTCCAACTGGCAGCACACGAAATATAAGTACGTATACAAAGATTAGGGAGTGATTATTAGATAATCTTTGGTTTTTAGTTCTCCGAGTCTGTTTCTTTTTCAGTAGTTGTATCTAAGTCCGGTTAGGAGTAGAAACCGAGTAGTAGTAGTCTTTTCAGCCTTTATAAGGGGCTAGTTAGTCTTGAGTTTTCATAGAAAAAAGCTGAGTTGAGCCAATCAATGTAAGATTGAGAGAAGTAATGCAATAGAAAAGAAAGAAAACGCTGCTTGCATGCAGCACCAAAGGATCTTCTTTGTTCTCCTTTGTGAGTATTGAGTTCGGGTGCGTGTGCTGTGCTCCTAAGAGGATCGGCTTCAAAGCGTGAGGATCGGCTTCAAAGCGTGATTTTTAATATTCGTTCGGTTTGGTCCAACACACTGTATGGACAGCTGCTTCATGCAGTAGCAGTAGCAGTGTATTTGTGTTCAATGTAAGTATTGTAGCAGCTGAGTTGCAGAATGTATTGCTACTACAAGTAACAGTAACTTCTTTGGAATCACATGCCTCTTCCGGCCAGATAGATGCTGGCTGAGGATGGAGTGTGTATCTTGCAAATAAATTTTGGGATTTTTTTTTGTCTGCTGTCTCTCAGTTAAAATTATATGTTCTTTTGTGTGTCCAGCTGCTAGTTTATTAATATAACTTCGTTCTATCTAGAAACTTACTTTGCACTTGAAATTGTCACCACTCACAAAGTAGGTAGAATCATTTTCTCACCACTTCGGCCTCTGGTTTGGACATGTACGTACCAAATATTTTTTTATCTAAAAAATAATTGCACCGATAATGTGTTCTAAACACGATTTTTATTATTATTATTTAATCATTTTTACAAAAAAATAAATAAAGATAAAATCTTCCTAACTTTATTTCTAATTTTGACCCCTTTTGACCACGTGGTGTGACAAAAACACGTTGTCACGTCACGGACCTTGGCGTGGAAAATGAGTGGTGTCGCACCACTCCTCTTGACGTGACAGAATTTAGTCCAAAAACAGATGTATTTTGGCTTGGAGGGTTATCGTGGCAGGTTTGATCACGCTGCAAATCGGTGGCGTGACAGCATAGTTTGGTCACGCTACGGGTCATAGTGTGAACAAAAGGGTCAGAAATAAAAATAAAGTTATGGAGATATTATCTTTAAAATATTTTTTAAAAATAGATTGAAAGTTTTTTTTAAAAAGATCTCTAAACACGCCCTTATATGTAATGATCCATGATATCAATAGGGTTACTCCTGTAGGGAATAGCTAGAATGTGAATTCAACAATCAATATGCCTCATGCATGCATATATCAATGGAATCCCCAGCCTTGCAAGAGGATCTGAATATCTGATGAAGAAATGGGGCTACAGTGCGGTACCTTTACATCGCCGCTATCCAATTGTAAAGCCTTGTTTGAGATTAATCCAACTATATTCTTGCACTGTAATGCGTGGGTACTGTAACATTACAGTAAAAATTGTATCTTTTCTTTTTATAGTACAGAGGAGTAGATGTACTATAGCAATTGATCTTAAACATTATTTCAGATTGAATGGCTCAAAAGCTCATCAGAATGACGTGATACAGCAGACCCCAGCCATTTGTGTGTGTTTTAATTAAAATGCTTATTTTTTTTATTAAAAAAGATTTAGTATTACACCCTTCATACTTTTATAAACTAAATACATAACTAAATTAATCTTTCTAAACTACCTGTACCTTTTTCCAACACATTGCTCCATTATTCAAGGCTCATTTTCTTTGTTCATCGATTACTACGTACTCTGGCTAAAGGTGAGTAGTGGGGTTTATGCTACAAACCAATTTAATGAAGTAAAAAGAGACATAAAATTAATATAGGTATGTTAATCATCTTGGGTTTTCTTTAAGTAAGATGACTACACTGGCCGCCAATTGCCTCACCCTCTAAAAAATGCTGTAGTTTACAAAGTCTAGACCCGATTTAGATCATGGCAATATAAAGAGACGGTTGATTTATTCTATCACATGTCATGGGATTAAAAGGGTCTACTAGGGTCTAAAGTTGATGTTATGGGATTAAAAGAATCTAGTAAGGTCTAAAGATGAAGAGGTACGTCCGTAGACACCAAAAGGCACGGCCTTGTGGACCATCTGATCGGGAATCGACGTTCAAGATCAAACCCTAAGAGAGATTGAGGGCTTTAGAACTTCTCGTGAGAAATTAAAACCAGGACTTGTGGACCATCTGATCGGGAATCGGCGTTCAAGATCAAACCCTAAGAGAGATTGAGGGCTTTAGAACTTCTCGTGAGAAATTAAAACCAACTCACTGGCCTCCATCCTAATCATCCGATGCTCGACCCAACGGCCACAAATCGCGGAGTGGCAGAGAATGGCAGGGAGAAAAGGCAGAGGATACACGCCTTATTTCCCAAATGATGATACTATTGGCTCCTAGATCACCGTAATTCCAAATGTAGTTCCCTTTACGCTCAAAATTCTATTTTTAGCTCCCTCGGCCCGCCTCAACGTGGCATCTCTCTCCTTGCGTGGACTAGTCGAACCCTGGACATAGTTGGCCCCCTAAATCACCGTAATTTCAATTGTAGACCCTCTATCCCTTAAATTCCATTTTTTGGCCCCCTCCTGCCGCCTGCTGCCGCCGTGCACCATAGCAAGCCTCCTGCTGCGCCCCCGCACAGCAACACGTAGCTGCTGCCCCCACCCACAGCAGCAGCAACTTGCTGCCCTCCTCCACGGCAGCAGACGCTCGCTCGCCACGCGCCCCCGCTTGCCCATTGCTCGCATGTTGGACCTACTGCACGCGTTCCAGTTTGACGCGGTACTCATGCCTGCGTTCGTGGACCGTTGGAGACCGGAGACCCACACCATACACTTCCAGTGGGGCAGATGGCCGTAACTCTAGAGGACGTAGCTATGCTTATAGGTCTGCCGCTTTACGGTCTTCTAGTAGTGCCACCTCCTAAGTCAGTAGACTAGAAGGTGTGTATGGTCGATGATCGGTCACCCGATCCACGATAATATATCGTGTGTCACATTCTGCTCACGGAGTACATGACTTACCCTGTGCATGCAACCGAGGAGGCAGTGAGGACACACTTTCTCCCGTATCTTTTGTTCCTGTTCGTATGGATCTTATTTTCTACGACTCTGAGAGACTACGTGTACTCTAACTACATCCATCCCGCAGAGTCTCTGGTGGACGTCTGACCCGATGACGTGTCATAGTACAGTTAGGGTTCGACAGCGCTTTGCGCCACTTACCGAAGGTTGTGCTATGCCTCTCAGCACAGTACGGGTGGAGAACCAGGCCTCGCGGTATGCTACACCCTACTGCAGTTATAATCGTGGGAGCACTTCCCGGTTGGTCGTCCGTATTTTTGGAGCACCGTGCACTCTTTTCAGTTGAGCACCGAGTTTTACGGTGGAGGTGACCACCCCGTCGACGGGCCTACAATGGGTACACGTTGGGTAGTCAGAGTCGAGATCCCGAGTCGGATCGATTTGCCTCCGATAGGATCGAATCGTAGTATCGAATTATAGAATCGGCGATTCTACGGATTTGTAAAAATACACATATTTAACATCTATATTATAAGTTTGTATGATTCTTATAAGGTTTACCACTTACTTATTACAAAAAGGGGCAAAACACTTCTTATCACACAACAGAAAAACATAATGGTCTGACATGATGGGTGATATAGTTCTAAACGATAGGAGAACAATATTACCACACTGATGTAATATTTTGCATGCTCCTTGTTTATTTGTAGTTTTATTCTCAAAAATTAATATCAACAAATTTTGCTCTAAAACAAAATATCAGCAAAGCCTTGCCTCTAAAAAAATTATAAATTTTTTTTGCCCTAAGTCTCTACGAGTAGGATCGATAGTGCGATTTGGATCGACAGGCTGTCGTGGGTTCGTAGAATCGTAAGACTCTAAGAGTAGGATCGCGATTCTAACTACCTTGGACATATGATACGCTAGGGTGGGCCAGGGAGAGACTGAGGCGTGTGTACCTTGAGTTCCATAACCTACTCGAGACTCTGCATGAGGACGAGGTCATCTGGTGGCCATGGACTAGACAGTTCCTTGCAGACACCGCCCTCTACGGATTGTCCTCGCAATGCACTCAGGACGAGGCATACTGGTTAACGACCTGCCACCTGTCTCCTCCCACATGGTCGAGCCGTACAACCCACAACGGGTGATGAGACAATTTAGCCTTTACCAGTAGGTGCCACCGACGTCGGGACAACCTCTTGTAGCGAAGGCCCATGGGTATGTTGCTTTTCAGTACCATCGCTCTACCTATTAGCCGTATTGATTTTCTTCTGGTTCGTAAGAAATAAATCATTGTATTTTTGTCCTCAACAATCGACCCAAACGGACATTAACATCCAGGTTTTTTGACCACATTACTTCACTATGGTGGGGTTAAACCAGAGTACTTTATGGAGCTTCTACAGAATGCAATTGAAGGGGCTGAGAACGCTTGTTGTGATTACAAAGATGTCCTAAAACGTTAAATTGAAATGTTGTGGTTTCATACTCTTCATGCAGTGCACAGTACAATTTGGCATATTTATTTGCTTCTTTATGCTCTATAACTTGTACTCTTATGTTACAAGCTCTAATAGTCTTTCATTTTACTTTAGTTTCGATGTCGATGCGAATGATTATTTCTTGAATTCCACTAGAACGTGCAATATGGGCCTGCTTTCATGGCTCAACAGGAAATAAAACGAATCAAGCTAGCAAAGCTACCTATAAAACATGCACCAATATGTAGATACTAGTACTGCTACATTACACTTACTCATAGGGGTGAAAACGGATCGGATACGGACGGATAATGGCTGTGTCATATTTGTTTTCATATTTTTTTCGGATCCAGATACGAATACAAATACTCCGAATACGAATAATATCGAATACGAATTGAAACGAATATGATCGTGGATATTTTTCGGAATATGAAAACCCCTTAAATTGTATGCCTGAAATTAACGAAAACATATAACTAGTTTATTTGATGCAAACATTCATGAATTGTTTATATTTTCAGCAACCACACATAACATTGGCACTAGTAAGTTGCATTAACTAGTTCATCAAAAATATAACACTTAGTTTACCATATTTAGCTCATAAGTTATAACTCACAAAGTCACAAGTCATCACACATTTACACTTAATTCATCACATACATAAAACTTAGTTCACATTAACATTGATCAAGCTAGATGGTTAATCCATACACAAATGACTGTAACATCCCAAAGTCTGTTACCAAAAATAAAATTAATAAATTTATTATTTTATTGGATTTTTTAAGATTTAAAAGAGTTTTCTTGGTTAAAAAGAAAAAAAAATAAAGTCAATTATTTAATTTCTTAGTTTTTCAATGTCAAAAATAAAATTTATTGAGATTTCTCGGATTTTATGGGATTTAAAGTGAAAATAAAAAATAATTAATTTCTTGAATTTTCTAGATTTTAAAAATATTTTCCTATTTTCAGTAATTAAAAATAATTTATGTGCAAAAATAAAAACCAACTTTAACTTGGAATTAATTTTATTAAATTCAAAATAATTCAAGGAATTGTTATGATTTTTTTAGAATTTTTTAACTCTATTTGCTATTTTCTAAAAGGCTATTTGATTTGTTGCATTTTCTGAAATTCAGAAATCAATTAAAATCTCATTTTCTCTTTTGGGTCGAAATCCTCTTCTTTTGGGCCGAAATCCAGATATCTGGACTTGGTCTTATCCGGATAATCCGTATCCGTATCCGCCAGATAGCATGCCTACCGTATTCGTTTCCGTGTCCGACAAAAAAATCTGAATCTGTTTCCGATCCGAAAATTATCCGAGAAAAATCCGATCAAAGACAATCCGAATCTGTTTCTGTCCGGATTGGTCGAAAACTATCTGATCCATTTTCATCCCTACTTACTCATGCTAGAGGCATGAGTTACAAACTAGTTACTTTGAATTTAGGAGAAGAGACAAAAAGGCAAAAACAAAGCAAAATGGTACATATCAGTTTCACATTGTCTACACTATTGTTCAATTCTTACATATTTTTCCTTACTTCTTGTACATTGTTATTCAACTTGTTGCACATTGCCATCAGCAGCACCCATGCATTGCTTCCAAGTGAGTGCTCAACTTCTGCATATTCTTCTATAGCTAAATTTTGGTATTCTAGTAAGATGATTGGCAGCATAGATTCGACTCCATTAAATCACATATACTAGTACTGCTGCATTGCACTTACTCATGCTAGAGGCATGAATTACAAATGATTACAAACTAGTTACTTAGAATTTAGGAGAACAGATAAAAGGCAGAAACAAAGTAAAATGTTGCATATCAGTTTCACATTGTCTACAATGCTCTTCATTTCTTGCACATTTCTCCTTACTTTTTGCACATTGCCCTTCAATTCTTGCACATTGCCCTCAGTAGCACCCATTGCTTCCAGGTGAGTGCTCAACTTGTCCATATTCTTCTGAAATTTCTCCATCTCCATGCCTTCTTGCATTTCAATCTCCTTCTTCACATATGACTACTACAGAAAAGCTAATCACAGACGATTCGTAACAGTCATTACAGACGGTTTTTGAACCGTATGAAATTTAATGTCTGTGACAACAGACGGTTTTTAACAAAAACCGTCTGTGAAGGGCAGATATCGCAGACGGTTCCAACCAAGAACCGTTTGTGATATCTTAGTATCACAGACGGTTCTTGGTTGGAACAAATGCAGCAATTCAGAGTATCACGAGCGGTTTATTAATACAACCGCGTGATAAATCGCATATCAGCGGCGGTTGTATTAACAAACCGTGCGTGATATTACATAATCACAGAGCGGTTCCAACCAAGAACCGCGTGATACTAAGATATCACGCATGAGCGGTTCTTGGTTGGAACCGCCTGCGATATCTGCTCTTCACAGACGGTTTTTATTTCGACCTAACTAATTTTTGTCGTATTTTCAGCTAGCCTCAGGAATTGCTAGCCATGCCCTCTGAAAACTAACAAGCGGAAACATATCACAAATAATTGTTGACAACTCGAAGTGATCATTTAACTCAAAATCAATTACAAAAGAATGTTTCAAGTATTGTCGCTAGAGTTACAAATTGAATTACAACCAGTCAAAGTGAATTACAATATTGAATCAATTGTTTCGAGGTCGTTCATCGGTGTCGTCGGCGTGAAACTCTCCGATGGTGTTAACTATGTCTACCTTGATGAAGCCACGAGCTCCTCGAGCGTCGTGACTGGTCCATCTCGAGTGCATTTAACTCTATGTTCAAGCCACATCGCTAGCGAGAGTAAAGTAGTAAGCATATATATTTAAATTTACAATTAGGAAATAATTATTACAAGATTGACAAACCTGGGGATCGTGCATCCTAGAAGCAATCAATAGCTGCATATGATGGCATACGTAGAATGCGCATAGGTGATCTCGTTTTTGCTGGCGACACTGCAAAAATAGAATTACATATATATGTACAGTCTGTTCGAGACGTAATATTACGGAGTATCATATATAATTATTGTGTTGTAGTGCGTACCGGAAATCGCATCCTGTGAGTCAGTGTGGCGCTCGTTCCCTTGTATAAACCTCCCTCGGCAACATAGCCGATGAACGCCATACATGATTCAAAAAAGTTATCCTCGTCCATTTCAAACGAAGGAAGACTACAATAGAGTTATGTGCGGAGGAAATAAACATACCTGTCGAGTATTCCTTTAAGAAGGGTGAAGTCGTGATTTTTGTTGAGTAGAGAATCAAGGTACAATACCATGTTCCTCTTTGGCACAAGAATCAGAAAAATCCAGTGGAACCTACTCATGTATGTCGCTATAGTCACAAACCTATGTTGAAACGAAATTTGTATAGCAAATATTAAAGCACTTACTTCTGGTTGTAGGGCACCATTATGTAGTCCTTGTTGTCCAGAGCAAGCAATCCTATTTTTATGTAATTCTCGACGTAGGATGCGTTTTGGTTTATTGTTTGCTCAGAGACCACGTGTGGGTCGAGGAAACCCACCGGTTCTTTGATTCGACGGGCACATTTCATAATGTATCTGTACATAAGCAATGAGTTATGATATTTATCGGTATCACGTGAGTGTAGAAATTGATTGTACACACTTACAGTGCTAGCATCGTAGAAGTGAGGCGTCGAGGGCAGTTAGGTTGTATAGGTCAAATAAGTCTTCAAAGCCCACGACGAAGTGGCCAGGCTCGTGGAGAAAATGCTCCCTCCTGTATCTGATGGTGATTCCAGTATGGACCCCCTCCTCTCGGTTCTTGCGCAAGTACCAATCATGCAAATCTTGACAGGCTACTCCTGAGCTCTTTATTTCTGCGCCGGATACCAACGGACTTCTGAGGTTGTATTTCACAGGTTTGGGAGGTGTCTTAATGTTCTTCGATTTTGATTTCGATTTCTCCTTAACGAGGCGGATGAGGGACGTCTTCCCGTGAGACGCCACAAGGACCGATATAGTGACACGCTTTTCTTGTCCCTTCGTCGTCTTCTCGACGGGAAGCGATGTGGCGGCCTTCTGAAGCTTTGGTTGAGGCAGACTCATCGAGGGTCCTATTTGAGAGGTAGGGTCCCGTCGATATCGCATCACTGAAGGGTCCAGTGCGATGTCCTTCTTGGGCCACTGGATAAAAGTGTGTGTGGCATCCCCTAGTGTTCTGATTTCTTCTGTTCGGGGGAATCTCTAGTGGGATGACCATGAAATTGTCATGTACCATGTCCACTGCACTCGGCGTAACCTCCTCGGTGGGAGGAACCGTGCCTGCCGCCTTCTGGTATGAATACACCATACCCTGCCCAACCTCAATAGGAATCGACCCAACCAGCCTCACTTGAGCTTGCAGGGCGTCGGCTCCTACAAAACGGTACACAATTAGCTAAGCCGTCCTATAGATCTATCTTTGGAGCATTCCAGAGATGTACATTACATCGATGTCGTCGATAGGTAGTTGCATGTCGTCATGTCCATAATTATGTGTGGACGCGATGCTACTCCGATGTCGAGGAGGCCTTGCTCCCAAATTAACAGGGGCGGCTTGCGCCTACATGAGTTGATTTACTTGGTTCTGCAAGTTTGTTATTTGTTCTTGAAATTTTTCAATAATCACATGTTCCAACCGAGCGTCGTGCTGGTCCTTGGATCTCTTCCCACTCCTATATATGTCGGAATTGTGTGGGAATCCATCCCTCCAAGGTACGTAAACCCCCATCGCCTCGCGTGCGACCCGGGTGCTCCTTGTTTCCCAGGGCCGTAGATAGTACATCCTTCTCCCTATCTACTTCGAAGGAACCTTGGGAAGATGCGGAAGTCAATGCTTCCTGCAAGAGGACATCATGTTATTGTAGACACCATGAAGTTATGGACTTATTAACAATTAAGTGGTTCGACAAATTTACCAGACGTTGAGAAACTGCCTCGTTAGTCGGGTTTGTGAAAGAGATGCTGCCCGAAGACGTGGCTGATGCCCTCGCTCTTAACCAGGCTCGAGCGCGCTCGTCTGAGATCTCAGCAAACGGTCGGGCAGCGGTCTCGTCCTCCGCCCGCCATCACGGCTGCTTAACCCGCTGCACTCGGCGCTGCCGAGTCTATGGGGGTGAGTGTTTTGTGCCTGGAAAGCTCTGTGCGCCGCACTTTGCTCCTGAAATTCGGTTGTCGTCTTCATCTGCACGAAGGCGTCCCATGTATCCCGTGACAAGAAATGATACGTCATGAAGGGCATCTGACCCGTGTTCACGTACTGCATGACAAGCAGGCTCTTGAAGCTCCTCCATGCGTAGCACATCGCGAGCAGTGCGTGCCATCGCACACGTGCCTGGTCTGCTTCAGGGAAAGTGAACGAGGCAGAAAGTTCAGTCCACAACCGGTCTCTCTGTACATCCGTCAGAGACTTCCAGGTTGGTGTGGTGATGGGGACCCGTTCCCTTGCAAGTACCCCGCAGACGGTCCGGAATCTCGCAGCTGCTTTCTTGGGATTCAGCGGGATCCCAACGTCACTGACCTCCGTGATCGTCATGCGGCCCGAGGGCAATTTGGAGATTCCTCTGCCATCTCGCCTGCGTACCACCTTGATCGGAGATCCAGACACATTTGGCGATGTCGCTGACGGCGGCGAAGACGGTGCCTCTGCCATCTCGCTTACTTGCTATCTATATAAGTTACGTATACAATGATTACATAAACAAATAGAAGTTACCCATTGAACCTAAATATATGATACGTAGTAAATAAAATATATGAAATTACAAAAAAAAAACTACAAAGGAGAAGGAAATATTGCAAACAGTGTAGTTTTAACATATAGCTGAAATATTGCATGATTTTGAATGCTCTCAGAAGGCGAGTTGCAAAAGAATCAATGTTTGCCATCTCAGCCCTTTAGTCTGTACTCTTCACAAATTGGATAAGAAAACTATAATTTTGAGCTCTAATAATGCTTAGCTAGACTGACAAAACAATCACATGCAATTCGCTGAAACAAAATATGATAAGAATATTTGATAGCAGCAAGCAAACTATTATAATATGACAAGAATCACTGAATTCATTACTTCAAATAAAAAGCCAACAAACATTGAATGATTACTTTGATAGCAGCAAACAAACTATTAGAGCTCAAAACTAAACTAGTAATCCTACTAATTTCAGTATTAGACCATCTGAATCATAGAGCAAAATTAAGCCCACATAATGCACTGTTGCCAAGCACAACCAAGCCATCACCACCAGAACCCACAAGCACAACCAAGCCATCACCGCCAGCATTTAAATGACCAAATCAATGTATACAAATGTAAATTATCCATGTCATTTAAACCGAATGAAATGCTAAACATATACCACACGAATGTGAAAGAAATCAAGCATCTAGAAGAGCTAGATAACAACCAGTAATAACATGTAAAACGAATTATGTCCCATTGTTTGGTTAGATTACTCCATAATTGCAATACATGTATTAAGTATAAAATACAATTTAGAGCTCCAATACAATCAAAGGAGGGAGAGTGGAGGGATGTATCCTACAGTCCTCATCCAACTACATGTACAGTAAAACCCACTACATTATAATTGTAACTCCCAACCAAAATACTACCTGATGCACTATGTAATAAGTAGCAGTACCAAGCTGAATATCAGTCTCAATACTTCTTAGGAGCCCCATATCCATTACCAAATAAATTCTTGCTGGAGATGACAAATTGTTTAGCGCGCAATCAATCATTCCAGTAACTAGCCAATCATTAACCATAAACATGATTGCCTAATTACCTAAAGAGTCAACATCTCTAAATATGTTATTCTCAGAGATAGGACAATAATGCTATCCTACAAAATGCATGCCTACACTCACCATAAAATAGATGGCCTAATTACCTAAACCGTAAATTGAGACAATATGTTAGTTCTAGAGACAGGACATCGATGCTATCCTGCAAAATGCATGTGTACATAGAAGCTTTCACTCATATACTTGACATTGCAAGGAGAGAAGACCTGCTTTAGTGGAAGATTCACAAAGCCATACACATGCGAGCTGGAAAGAAACCTTAGGGTGGCGCCGGATCGGGGGAGGCGGCGTCGGGTGGCGCCAGATCGGAAGAGGTGGCGTCGGGTGGCATCGGATTGGGGGAGGCAGAGTCGGGTGGCGCCGGAATGGGGGAGGCGGCGTTGGGTGGCGCCGGATCGGGGGAGGCGGCGTTGGATGGTGCCCAAACGGGGGGGGCAGCGTTGGGTGGCGCCGGATCGGGGAGGCGGCGATTACGGGAAGAACTAGGGCAAGTGCACAACAATTCGAGCGGGCCACTTTTATAGACTGACATCACAGACGGTTCTTTAATAGAACCGTCTGTGATGAGTCATAACTCTAACATCACAGACGGTTATTTAATGGAACCGTCTGTGATAACTCTAACATCACAGAAGTAACCGTCTGTGATAACGCACATCACAAACGGTTCTATAATTGAACCGTCTGTGATTTGCACAAATGGACCGCCAACTAATGGCCGGTCTGACCGCCGCCAAATCGGTCAGACCGCCAAGGGTGGCCGGTCCGACCGACCGAGGCAAATTGACCCACACCAAAAATGTGCTTCTCTGGAATAAACATTCCGCGAGAACTTCAGAACTTCTGCACACTGGTAGTTCCGTTTATCAACGGTGGAACTACCGCACAGAGAATCATTTCAAAAGGAAATCGGTCGGACCGCCCAACACATGGCAGTCTGACTGATTTAGCACTGGTCAGACCGTCTGGCCACAGAAGCAATGCACTTTTAACTTTGCTCAAATGACAAAACACATTTGCCCATTTGTGTGCATTTCCAACAAGGTTTCAAAGAAATATTCTCAACAAGTTGATAACTCTAACAAGTCTGCATTAACATCAACATTAGAGATATCATGACAAGTCCATAACACATGATAATTCCACGTTGACATCACATTACAATGGAAGAACAAGTCCATAACACGTGACGCGTTTCCATGTTAACATCAAATTACAATGGAATACATGCTTAATTGAAATATAGTCCTTCATGATGATCGACGCGCATATAGCTAGCTTCCTCACTGGGTTCTTCCTCCAGTCTGATGCTGTCTCCGAAAGGAGGCAACTCGTCAAATTGATTGTACTCTTCCTCATCCACGACATTCTCAACTCCGACAATCCTTCTTTTCCCATGAAGAACAACGTGGCGGTTCTTAATTATTTGCTGGGTCCGTTACATAAAAAACTTGAACAACTTGCTTAGCGAGTACGAATGGTTTGTCCTTGTATCCAACGCGTTTGAGGTCCATAGTAGTGACGCCGTACTTGTCGACCTTCACGCCCTGCGGAAGTTTAACCCAATGACATCGAAACAGGGGGATCTTGAAAAGTACATAGTCGAGCTCCCAAATCTCCTCTATGAACCCATAGTACGAGTTCAACCCGCGTGCCCCCGCGGTATTGAACCCCTCGTGAAATGCATCTATACGGACACCGCTGTTCTGGACTGTGCTCTTCCTATCCTGAGCTGCCGTATAAAATGTGTACCCACTTATGTCGTATCCTTGCCATGTCACAATTGTAAATTTTGGTCCTTTGGCCAACCATAGCAGTGTTTCATCACTTGATGACCTCCAAGTGAATCGCATCTTTAACCATTAGTTGAACCGACGGTTGTGCTCTCTCGTTATCCAAACCTCCGACCGGTCTGGATTCATTGGCGTACCATGTTTTGTGCTCGCGTCGATGTACGGGGACACTTGGGTCATGTGTTGCAAGACCGTGAAATGGGCTGCGTGTATGTATCTAGATCGGGTGATTGCTTTCCTCCGATGTTCCCGATACCCTCGGTCTCCCTCGTGGCGAGATAGAGGCACACCTATCGGTTCCACGAGCCATGTAGTCGACGTAAAACTTAATGACCTCTTCGGTTGCATAACCTTCGATGATACTGCCCTCCGGCCGAGATCGATTCCGTACGTAGGACTTCAGAATTCCCATGTATCTCTCGAAAGGGTACATATGACGTAGGAATACAATGCCGCATATCTTTATCTCTTTCACAAGGTGAACAATGAGATGGACCATGATATCAAAAAATAACGGAGGGAAGTACATCTCAAGATGACATAGAGTCGTCACCACCTCGGCCTGTAGAGCGTCGAGTCCTTCGGGATCGATGACCTGCTGAGCAATTGAGTTAAAGAAATAACACAGCATAAAGATTGCCACTCGGACCTTGTTTGGCAAGATACACCTAATTGCAACAGGAAGCATCTGTGTCATCCGCACATGACAATCATGAGACTTCATACCAATTAATTTCAAATAATTCATGGAAACAAGTTTCTTAATATTGGCAGAGTAACCAGATGGAACTTTCACACCATGCAAGCTTTGACACGGTTCATTTCTCTCGGCCTTGGACAAAGTGTAGCAAGATGGGGGAAGGTACGTTCGTCCTTTATCGGTCTCTTTCGGTGCTAACTCGGTTCTTATGTTCATATCAACCAAGTCACGCCGTGCGTTAACACCGTCTTTTGTTTTGCCACTAATGTTCAGTAAGAGACCAATCAAGCTATCACATACATTCTTCTCCACGTGCATGACGTCGATGCAGTGGCGAACTTCTAAGTGCTCCCAATAAGGCAAGTCCTAAAAAATTGACCGCTTCCTCCAGATGTTTTTCTGAGGGGTCCTTAATTTACGTCTCTTTCCAAGCACAACATCGATATCCTTAACCATATCATAGACATCTTTCCCTCTAAAAGCCCTTGGAGCTGAACCGTCCTCCTTATTTCTGTCGAATTATTTCTTCATCTTGCGGTATGGGTGAATCTTAGGAAGGAACCTACGGTGACGCATATACATAGTTTTGCACGAGTTGTTCAGCCATACATTCTCGGTACCATCTAAGCAGTGCGGACAGGCTTTGGCTCCTTTTGTACTGAACCCCGACAGGTTACCAAGGGTAGGAAAATCATTGATGGGGCAGAATAACATGGCGCGTAAAGTAAAGTTCTCTTGTTTGTACGCATCCCATACTTGTACCCCTTCGTTCCAAAGTGTCACAAGATCTTCCAGCAATGGTGCTAGGTACACATCAATATCGTTCCCAGGTTGCTTCGTCCCTTGGATAAGTAGTGACATCAAAATGTATTTCCGCTTCATACACAGCCAAGGAGGAAGGTTGTACATACATAGATTCACGGGCCAGGTGCTATGTTGGCTGCTCATGTAACCGAAAGGATTCATTCCGTCTGTACTCAACCCTAACCTTATGTTCCTCGGTTCCGCACCGAACTCTTCGAAGCTCCGATCGAAGTTTCTCCATTGGGCATAATCAGTAGGGTGTTTGAGCTTCCCATCTTTCTTATACTCCTCCAAGTGCCAACGCATCAATCTTGCCTCCTTTCGGTTCGCAAATAAATGCTTCAAACGTGGGATCACAGGCAGATACCACAACATCTTAGCAGGAGGTCCTTACTTCGCCTTAGCAGTATTCTTGCGCTTGTATCGGGATGCTTTGCACACGGGACATACATGCATGTCAGCATACTCTTTACGGTAGAGGATACAATCGTTCGGACATGCATGTATTCTTTCTACTTCCATTCCCAATGGACAAAGAATCCTCTTAGCTTGGTAGGTCGTGCTGGGTAACACGTTTCCCTCCGGAAGGATGTCGAACCAACCATTGCTTGTGATGAGTCACGGCGGCCCGATCTTCCGATAGGTTCGATTTGGTTAAATCGTGAGGGCGTTGACGCTTTGAGGCTTCCACCAGCGGATCGTCACCTGCGCACTCGCTTCACCCGCACGCTGTCGTTATCGACCACGCTTGCACGCGATCGACCTTACCACGAAGGTTATTGTTCACGCAAGCAATCGAAGCAACTCACAAGAACAAGGTAGATGCAATCAATTGTATTGCGGATATAGATGAAGTTTACAAGTGGGGTTCCTCAAACCGATAATCGTAAAATGCGCTTGGCGAATAATCTAAGAAAACCCACCTCTAAACTATAGCGACTCTTGTAGATATATATAGGGGGCGTGAGGAGGTCGACCTAGGGTTGTGCAAAGTGGGATGAGGCGTACACAACACGGACTCCGATCTCGTCACGTTTACAAAGTCTTATTAGTTTCCAAAGCGGTGACGCAAACCTTGTGTCGCGTATTTACGGTCGAAGATATAGTCGTAGGATTTGGTCCTAGGGTGGTCTTGAGGAGTCCAAGCTATCTTTGGTCATAGATTGTGTCCAACGAGTCTTGTGCTCGCCTCTCTCAGTCGTAGAGTGCTCCCAGCGAGTCATCTGGTCGTAGGCCTTCTTGAAGTGGTCGTAGGCCTGCTGAATCGGGTCGTGGACCTTCTTGAGCTGGTCGTAGGCCTTCTTGAAGTGGTCGTAGACCTTCTTGAACCGGTCGTAATCCTAGATTTACAGTACAAGTAAATCATCTCCATTAGGCGACATCATAGAGTTCTCAAATAATACACTCACCCTAGAAACGATTTTACGATAGATTAAGTCACGTGCTCTAGCTCTTGCCATAGGACCTTGTAGTCCAACACCCAAATCTGGAGGGTCTTGTGTAGTGCGTGTATCAGAAGGAGGGATGTCCTCATCATACTCCCCTCTTGAATTGGAGTCGTCCTCGACTCAAGCTCCTCTTCTTCTCCCACGTATGGTTTCAAATCCGAAATGTTAAATGTGGGGCTAACCCCAAAATCTGCAGTAATTCTAAGCGATATGCATTATCATTTATCTTCTTAATTATCTTAAACAGTCCTGCGGCTCTAGGCATCAACTTTGATTTTCTTAATTCGGAAATCTATCCTTTCTCAAATGAACCCAAACTAAATCACCGGTTCTATTTTGACAACTTTCCTACCTTTATTTCCAAAGAACCCTATACTTTTCGGTCATCGCTCTATATTCTCTTTAGTGGTCTCATGCAACTTGAGAATAAATGCAAGACGCTTCTTAGCATCTAGATTTATTTTTTGAGGTTGGTAAAGGTAGTAAATCAATAGGAGCACGGAGTTAAAACCATACACTACCCAAACGGACTTACCTTGGTGGTGGAGTGTACTGACCTATTGTAAGCAAACTCAATATGCGGTAAACACTCTTCCCACATCTTCAAGTTCTTCTTTAAAACAGCCCGCAACATGGTGGATAACGTGCGGTTGACAACCTCCGTTTGTCCATCAGTTTGGGGATGACACGTAGTAGAAAACAGCAGACTTTGTTCCCAATTTATTCCAAAGCGATCTCCAAAAGTGGCTCAAAACTTAGCGATCGCGATCCGAGACAATAGTATTGGGCACTCCATGTGTTTAACGATTTCCACGAAAAACAAATCAGCTATGTTTCTAGCATCATCGCTCTTGTGACAAGATATAAAATGTGCCATTTTAGAAAATCGATCCACTACGACAAATATACTATCTCTCCCCTTCTTTGTCCTAGGCAATCCTAAAACAAAATCCATAGAAATATCCTCCCAAGGGGCACTAGGAATAGGAAGAGGCATATAAAGTCCATGTGGATTGAGACGGGACTTAGCTTTGTTGCATGTAGTGCAGCGAGCCACATAGCGCTCGACATCACGCCTCATCTTTGGCCAAAAGAAGTGGGTGGTCAGCACATCTTCTGTCTTTTTTGCTCCAAAATGCGCCATCAAACCTCCTCCATGTGCCTCCCAGTAACAACAAAAGACGAACAGAGCTAGTTTGGAATGCATAGCTTGTTAGCACGATAGATCAAACCATCATTCAGCACATAGTTATTCCATATCTTCCCTTCTTTACAATGTTCAAGTACTTCCTTAAAGTCCAAATCAGTGACATATAAACTCTTAATGGCCTCCAAACCAAAAATCTTATGGTCAAGTTGAGATAACATGGTATAACGTCTAGAGAGCGCATCAGCAATCACATTGTCCTTACCTTTCATATGCTTTATGACATATGGAAACGACTCAATAAATTCTACCCAATTAGCATGTCGTTTATTAAGTTTAGCTTGACTTCTAATATGTTTTAGCGATTCATGATCAGAATGTATAACAAATTCTTTGGGCCATAAATAATGTTGCCAAGTTTGAAGCACACGAACTAAAGCATACAATTCTTTGTCATAGGTGGAATAATTCAAACTAGGCCCATTTAGTTTCTCGCTAAAATATGCAACCGGTTTACCTTCTTGAATCAACACACCACCTATTCCAATCCCGCTAGCGTCACATTCAATCTCAAAAGTCTTACCAAAATCAGGGAGTTGGAGTAGGGGTGCTTGGGTGAGCTTCTCTTTCAACAAGTTGAATGCCTTCTCTTGCGCAGGTCCCCATTGGAAAGGCACTCCTTTCTTTGTCAATTCATTCAATGGTGCGGCAATGGTGCTGAAATCCCGCACAAGCGCCGATAGAATCCAAAGAAGGCCGTGGAAGCTCCGCTTTGTGACACGATGGTCGGCGTCGGCCAGCTTTGGATGGCTACAATCTTTGTCTCATCCACCTCAATTCCCTGTGGTGTCACAACATATCCAAGAAACGCAACTCGATCGGTGCAAAAGGTGCACTTCTCGATGTTACCAAACAAACGTGCGTCTCTCAAAGCATTAAAAACAGCACGTATATGATTCAAATGTAGCTCATGTGACTTGCTATAAATCAAGATATCATCAAAGTAAACCACCACAAATTTTCCAATGAAAGGATGTAAAACCTCGTTCATCAAACGCATAAAAGTACTAGGTGCATTAGTTAGACCGAAAGGCATCACTAACCACTCATATAATCCGAACTTAGTTTTAAAAGCAGTTTTCCATTCATCTCCTAATTTCATTCTAATCTGGTGGTAACCACTCCGCAAGTCAATCTTCGTGAAAATAATAGAACCACTCAATTCATCTAGCATGTCGTCTAGCCTTGGGATAGTATGACGATACCTTATAGTAATGTTATTAATGGCTCTGCAATCAACACACATATGCCAACTACCGTCTTTCTTAGGAACCAAAAGAACTGAACAAAGACAAGGACTAAGGCTTTCTCTTACGTACCACGGTCCGTAAGATCTTGGACTTGTCATTGAATTTCCTTAGTCTCCTCTGGATTGGTCCTATATGCGAGACGGTTTGGCAAAGTCGCCCTGGGATCAAATCAATTTGATGCTCTATCCCTCGAATAGGTGGTAATCCCGGGTACCTCACCGAATACATCCACAAACTCCTGCAAAGGTTAGCAACAAATAGGAGGCAAAGAGCTAGCTATATCCTCAAGCGAGTATAAGGCATTTTTGCATATCAAAGCATAGCATGGCAACTCATTATCACAAATTTCAGCAAGTTCGATTTAGTGGCAATCATAACACATCCCTTCAATTTAATCCCCTCGGACTTAGGACTAGACGCCACTTTCTCCCTTTTAGGTGGGAATACACGTTTTGCTACTTGCTGATTTTCGTAATCATGCTTATCGGTGTTTCTTTCATTTTTAGCGCGCTCTTCTTCATCTTTCAAAATCTCAGCTGGTGTCAAAGGCGATAATTTAATCTTCTTGCCCTTGTGTAAGAACGAGTAGGTATTAGCTCTACCATGGTGCAAAACATCATTGTCATATATCCAAGGCCTCTGAAGCAATAAAGAGCGAGGCTTGCATCGGTACTATATCAAAGTCGAACTATCTTTGTAATTACCAACTTGAAAATTGCACGTTTACAACTTTGTTTACCTTTAACTTACCACACGAATTGAACCATTGAATGTAGTAGGGACGTGGGTGGGGTTGTGTGGTCAAGCCAAGCTTCTCGACCATCTCGGAGCTTGCAAGGTTGTTGCACTTCCTCCATCAACGATGACTCTGCGAGCTCATCCTTCACAAGAAATCTGGTTTGAAACAAGTTATGCCGTTGATTTTGCTCCGCTCTCTCACTTGTGCTCCAAAGACGTTGCAACAAGGCTCATATGATACTCGGTGTCAACAAAGACTACTTGCTCCTCTACACCATCGGCATCACCGCTGCATCTCGTCTCCTCCACCGCAATGTTAGCTGCAAGTACATATTCATCCTCAATATCACTAGTACTTACATATCCACCGTCTGTAGTGGCAAGGTATGCTCGTTGACTTGGGCAGTCCTTCATGACGTGTCCCATTCCCTTGCAACGGTGGCAAATAATCCCGGTGGTATGACCAGTGGAAGCAACCGAGGAAGAACTCTTGGTGGAGCACATACACTAGTAGGTTTGCTTACCTCGGGTGCTGTGATGTGGTCGGAGGTCTGCTGAACGCACCCTACTCGAGGAGGGGGCAGCAGACCGTGTAGCTGAAAGTGGGGGTGTTTTGGCTTGCCCCGACATTGGTCGTGGTGTAGACATGATCCCAAAATTGTTCCTTGGCCTCTGTTGTCGTCCCTGCAATTCTTTTTCTGCCAAACATGCAAGTTGGAACAATCTAGGGACACTATCGTATTCTTTGTAATCCACTATGTCACGAATTTCACGTCTTAATCCTCTATAAAACGTGCTATTGCGCTTCTTCATCCTCAATAATATCACAACGCAACATGCTAATTTGTAGCTCCTGATAATATTCTTCTACGGATCTATTACCTTGATTTAAGCGCTGCAATTTATTACGCAAATCACGTTTAAAAGAAGGTGGGACAAATCTGTTACGCATAGCAACCTTTAAACCATCCCACGTAGTAGGCGCTAATCCTTCGGTGCACACCCTATTCCACCAAATGATGGCAAAGTTTTTAAATTCACTTGTGGCTTGCCTAACTCTATGCACTTCAGGAACTAAGTGAGCATTCAATTTTGTTCTACCGTCATCTCCCAATCTAGATATATTTCTGCATCATAAGCACCCGCAAAAGATGGTATAGTGAATTTGACTTTAGCATATGGATCATCATGGGCATTATGTTGCTGAAAATTGTTACCTCTCATACCTTGACGGTTGAAGTTCGGCGGTTCGTTATCGTGCATCAAAGGCGTCGTGGTGCGTGCATCTCATTATCATTATCAAACTCATGGTCATGGGCTGCACCATGAGGTTCCACACGACCAACGTTTGGTGGTCGATGCACCATTCTTTCGAGGCGTGTAGTGGCGCGCAATACTATCGTTGATTGAACGTTGTAATGTGATCGTGGTAGCTTGAAGCTTCCTGTCGATGTCCTCATTAACGGTAGTGTGTTGTTCATCCAATAGCGTCATGAGCTCTTCCCTCAAAATACACTCTTGCGCATCCAATCCTTCACCTGACATGGTTAGTAGAAGACAAAAGACAATACAAAGGTATTATCCCTATCACTATTAGGTGGTCGGAGGGTGGAATCACACACTCTCAAGCGTCTTACCAAGCTCTTATGAGTTTCTTACCAAATTGCAGCAGGTGGTCTAATCGGTGAAGGTGGGATGTACGATCACGGCGGAGGCGAATGCGAGGATCCAATCTGAGGGCCGAAAGTATGTGGAGCTCGGATAGGCAATGTTTAGTAGCAAGGAATAGCAATAATAAAATCAGATTAGCAAAGCTGAATAAAAGTCCACAGTACTCGTCACAGTTGCTGGCCCAAACGCGTTCCTAGAACTAGCTCAAGCAAACGGAAGGATAGGGTAGATACAAACACAATCGGATCCAAAATCACAAAGCAACTCCTTCTTTTCTTCTTCTTTCTTTTCTTTTTTTTTTTGCACTCTTTGCTTTCTTTCTTTTTTTTTGGACTGCAAAAACCCAACCTAGGTTTTCCTTTTTTTTTTTGCGAATGTGACCTTGACTCAAAACTCTTCAAAACCCTTTTCTGGTTCTATGGATATATATGGGTCACAAACTTTTTCCGGAGAGCAGGGGTAAAAAGGTAATTAAAAGATTCTCTCTCTCTCTCTCTCTGAACTTTAGCTAGGGAAAAAATTCCGACCAGTCGATTGTTTTCGACCAGGTGGTGGGGTGTCCGAGAGAAACAAGATAATAAACAGGGTTATCAGACACGAGTGGTTGGTCGAATCCGACCAGGCGTTCGTTTCCACAGGTGGAGAAGCCGAATCCGAGTAGGTGGTCGTATGGGGGTGGTGTTGTGGTCGTATGGGGGTGGTGTCTAGATGATCGACACAGCAAGGACTCGACGCTAGAAACTAGATTACGACGACTAGACCAGCAACAAAGACACCGACGATGGACTCGAATTCAACAACGCGAAACTGAAAACACAATTGCGAAGGCACAAAGTGGTTTGGACAGCGGAATAATTACGATCTGAAATTTTTTTTGTAGGGCAATTTTCTGGACTCTAGGTGATGGAATAAAACTCACAAAAAGGGGATAAACGAAATTACCTAACGGCAACCTTAGCTCTGATACCACTTGATGAGTCACGGCGGCCCGATCTTCCGATAGGTTCGATTTGGTTCGTCGTGAGGGCGTTGACGCTTTGAGGCTTCCGACCAATGGATCGTCACCTCGCAATTCGCTACACCCTTGCGCCTGTCGTTATCGACCACGCTTGCACGCGATCGACCTTACCACGAAGGTTATTATTCCTGCAAGCAATCGAAGCAACTCACAAGAACAAGGTAGATGCAATCTGAATTGTATTGCGGATATAGATGAAGTTTACAAGTGGGGTTCCTCAAACCGATAATCGTAAGCTGCAGTTGGCGAAATAATCTAAGAAAACCCGCCTCTAAACTATGGCGGCTACTGTATATATATAGGGGGACGTGAGGAGGTCGACCTAGGGTTGTGCAGCCGTGGGATGAGGCGTACACAACCTGGACTCCGATCTCGTCACGTTTACAAAGTGTTATTAGTTTCCAAAACGGTGACGCAGCACCTTGTGTCGCGTATTTCTGGTCGAAGATCTAGTCGTAGGACTGGTCCTAGGGTGGTCTTGAGGAGTCCAAGCTATCTTTGGTCATAGATTGTGTCCAACGAGTACTATGCTCGCCTCTCTGGTCGTAGAGTGCTCCCAACGAGTCATCTGGTCGTAGGCCTTCTTGAAGTGGTCGTAGGCCCTGCGGAACTGGTCGTGGACCTTCTTGAACTGGTCGTAGGCCTTCTTGAAGTGGTCGTAGACCTTCTTGAACTGGTCGTAATCCTAGATTTCTGAGTACAAGTAAATCATCTCCATTAGGCGAAGATCATAGAGTTCTCAAATAATACACTCGACCCTAGAAGCGATTTTACGATAGATTAAGTCACGTGCTCTAGCTCTTGTCATAGGACCTTGTAGTCCAACACCCAAATCTGGAGGGTCTTGTGTAGTACGTGTATCCGAAGGAGGGATGTCCTCATCAGCTTGCCATCAATTTCAGCACTTCAAGCACGGTTGACAACCTTGTGTATTCCGACTTGCAGTCAGGGAACAAAGGTTTCCCTGAGTCCTCTATTAAGCCCTCGAATTTACAAAACTTTCTCTCACCGTAGTTCCCTTCTGCATCGCGTAGCATCTGATCCAGATTGTCATCATGCGACCTATCCTCATCAAAAGCACATTCCATACCCTGCATATCGTTGACTTCCTCGGTGATGTCGTCATTACTGACTTCCGGTATAATCTGCTCTTCACCGTGACTGCTCCAACATGTATATCCTTTTTTGAAACCCCTTCGTATTAAGTGAGCTTCGATCTGCGCCGGGTTGTTAAATATTTTTATATTACCGCATCAATGCATGGACAGTACATAAATTTTATCCTTCTTCAACATATCACGCTTTGCTGGCTCTTCTAAAAGCAAACACGCCATTAATATACTCTTCACTCACACGATTCTCAATGTACATCCAGTTTCGGTCCATCTACACGTATACGCACGTAACAAATTAATTAGTGTTAAATTATATTAATAAACCGCAAGTACCCTTCATAGTGACCAAACACATTAGTGATTAGTCTAGAGCAAATATAAAGGGTTACAGATCGTTACACATTAGTGATTAGTCTAGAGTAAAAATAAAGGGTTACAGATCGTTACCCTTCTCTCCAAGGCGGCGCAATGTGGGAGGAGGCAGCAGAGGTGCCGCAATGGGGGAGGAGGCAGCAGGGGTGACAGCTCAAAACGGAATGGGCAGCAATGTGCATGGAAGGAGGCAGCAGCAGTAGGGTGGCCAATGGGGAGGAGGCAGCAGGGTGGCGGCGCCTCAAATGGAATGGGCAGGGGGGCTGTCGGGAGTATCTATTTATAGTGGTAGTATATCACAGACGGTTCTTTACAAGAACCGTCTGTGATTAATAAGTATCACAGACGGTTCGTATAAAGAACCATCTGTGATGAGTACCATTATCACAGACGATTCGTATAAAGAACCGTCTGTGATACGTCCACATCACAGACGGTTCGTATAAAGAACCGTCGGTTCGTTAACGAAGAACCGTCTGTGATAATTTTGTCACAGACGTTCCCAAGGAACCGTCTGTGATGAGGTGTCTTCTATTGCCTATTTTGTAGTAGTGTATGCCTCCAGTAAATCTTCCCACAAATAAAATCCACAACCCCCAGACTGTCAAAACCAACACGAAAAGACAGTTATCAAAGTACAAAATGCAGAAATATCAAGGAAAAAATATGCGTTCAAGAATCAACCCACCTTCCAGTTAGCACACCTCAAAAACCTACGGTTCGGATTCTTATCAGTATTGGATTTGTACCTTATTGTTTTGCTGCCACAATCGCAGCGGAACATAGACTTCTTTGGGTGTTGGGAGCTACCTGAGCTACATTGGCTCATGCGTCTCCCTCTCTACATTGCTTTGTTTCTGCCTTTTGTCTGTTCTACATTGACTTTGAACCATTGCGTCTCCCTCTCTCCCTCATCCAATCGGTTCAGGATTTATAGCCATGGCCAAAATTTCTAGCGCCAACAATTCCCTCCACAAACTTTCCTACTAGGCGCCAAAAGTAATTATAGGACAAGGGCAAATGTCAAAACCAGCAGGATTCCAGTGGCCTGTTTAGACTCGTCGGGTCATGTCGCTGCGCAAAGCTGCCTCGTCGGGCCACGTCGCTGTACAAAGCTGCATCGTCGGGTCACGTCGCTACGCAAAGGATTCCCAGGACGATTCAATCCCAAATTAAATTAAATTAAACCTTGTTATCTCCTTTCAGTTCTTTTTATTTCTTTTCGGTTTTCCCATTTTTTAGATTCTTTTGAAAGCTTTTAAAAAAAACCATTTTTATTTTATTGGATTGATTAAAGCTTCATTGGAAATATCAGAAAATGAAAAATATTTTAAATGAATAAAATAAACTACAATTAAATTCAAAATTATTTTATTAAGTTGATTCATATTCCATGGATTTTTATGGATTTTTCTTGAATTTTCTAAATTTTATTTTATTTTGGATTTTTTCTTTTCTTTCCTCTCTCCTCATTTCTCTCTCCTCTTGCTACATGCTGCGGTTGGGAAAGCAGCAGCTTCATGCTGCGGTTGGGTGCCGCAACACCTCGCTTGCTATGGCCGGGTGCAGTAGCACCTTGCACGCGGGAGGAGGGAGCTAGATTAGAAATTTCGTATATAGGGTGCTAGATATGAAATTATTGTGTGCTAACGGGCCGGACCAATAGTGCCCATATTTCGGACTAGTCTCTCCAGGCACAAGGTGCAATTCCGAATGTGTGTGTGAGAGAAAGAGAGGCCTAGCTTGATGTAACCTTGGGTCCCGACTTGGCAGACCATATTGGTTATGGATTACGGGTTATCGGCAGAATTGGTACGTTTTTTATTTGTAATAGCAAAAGTAGTATCCGTTCGTATAAAATTTCAAAGATACATCGTGGCGGGTTAGGAAGGCCACAGACCGCACTCCCAGTCCGTAGAACCCATGTACCATGGACAGGAACAGCGGAAGCATGGATTTTTTTCCGTCCTTTAGTGATTAAGTTGTCTGTCCTTTAGTGATTAAGTGATTAAGCATGTAGCCTTTCCTTCCTCGGTTCCCGTCTGTGGTATGTTCCTTCTGCGGTTTCGGTCCGTAATATATGGGTTCCACAGACTAGGAGCGTGGTACCTTACTTATGTTAACTGAGAGCGTGATATGTAACCTTCTTAACTTCTCGCTGTACTATTTTTATAATTTTGTACTAGCGAAAGCTACTTTTTGGTACTACGAATAGAATGCATGCCAATTCGGCCAAAATCTCTATGCCAATTCGGCCAAAATCTCTATGGGCATCTGCGCATGTAGACGGCAAGCAAAGTGAGTCAAACTAGCTACGTGTATTCGGTGTGTGTGTGTGTGTGTTTTGTGTGAAATTTGGCGTGCATGTGGGGATGACATAATAAATTAATAATCCCAGACAAATATAATATTGGCTGGATAGCAATGTTCAGCCCGGGATCATTTCTATCTAACCTTAGTCAATCACAGTATTAAGGTTTGTTGATTATATGTGCATTGACGCGTTCTGCTCCAGGACGTGTTCATCAAATATAATATTGGATGCTTTTTTTTATCTCTTCTCATTTCCAAATTTGGTTGTTGTGACTTTTAACATGGATGCTGGAAGTTAGAGGTGAAAACGGATCGGATAGTTTCCGACCATCCGGACGAAAACGAAATTGGATTGTCTCGCATCGGATTTTTCTCGGATAAATTTGGGATCGGAAACTCGGAAACGAATACGAATACGGTAGTTATATTATCCGTCGAATACGAATACAGATTATCCGGATAATAATAAGGTCGGATATCCGGCATTTTAGCCCACGGCCCAACTGGCCAGACCGTCCCATCACTCCATAGGTTCCTCAGTTTCATGACCTGTCTCCGCCGCTCATTCCCCAAGCCTCCTGGATGACCGTCATGGCGGTGACGCAGCTCGTCAAGCATGAAGATCCTAGACGGTCTAGACATGTACGTCGTACTCCGTGGGCACATACCGGCTCGCTGCCAGCTTGTCGGGCACCAGCGCGAGCTCCGCCTCGACGCCACCTCCCATGGCAACCTCCGCAGTCGGTGGAGCCCTGGCACCAGCCTGCTCATCGCTGTGAACTCCTCACCCTCCGGATCCCAAGACGGCTCAATCCCGGAGATCCAGCCGGGATGGGGACAGCGAGCGCCGGATTACAGCGAGATGTCTCGATCTTGCCATATTCTGAGACGAAAATGGAGTAGGAAATCGAAGGAGATGCGAGCGAATGTGTAGTGTGGTAACAGTAGAGGTCGTATAAAAAAAGATTAGAAATTTGGATAGTTAACACCTTTTCTTTTTTGCTCTCGAAAAAAATCAATTTTTTCATTTTAGTTCGTTTTCTGGGGAGATATAATGGCAGGTTGTTTGTATATTTTTGTGGCTACAGAATCTTCTTGTTTATGCTTGAACTAGCAGGGTAACCTATGCATTTGTATGGCTAGATTTGTTTCAAAGTTTATATAAATACATGAGAATATATTTAATTATCGTGTAGGCTATTTAGATTTTTAATATATCCTAAGCATTGGAAATGACGACAAAAGCTTGAAGGAAAACACAACTTGAGAAACACAATTGAATTGTAAGGTTTGATGGAAGAAAAGAGGTGACCCGCTTCATTTGTAGTGCCTTTGGTCACAGATCCTTCTGCTGTCCTAGGCGAGGGAAGCAAGGTACTCTGAGAGGCAAACACCATCTCGAAGAGGGGTTGTTCGACGTCGGAGTAGTCGGTGTTTTTATCTAAGCTGACGATGACGGCGCCGGCGCCGTCTCCGAATAGCACCTGCATGATGAGCGTGTCCAGGTGGGCCTCGTGGGACGCATGGGTTGTTCTTGGCGATGTCCTTGGCAACGCAGAGTGCAGCGGAGGTAGAGGAGCACCCCCTGGAAGTACATCATGGCGTACAATTTAAGGGGTTTTCACATTTCGAAAAATATTCTTGATCGTATTCGTTTCGTTTCGTATTCGTATCCGACATTATTCATATTCATATCCGAAATATTCGTATTCGTGTCTGCATCCGAGAAAAAAAAATGAAAACAAATATGGCAGAGCTATTATCCGTTTGTATTCGGTCTGTTTTCACACCTAGCTGGAGCGAGTGCTCACCGGGGATTTTAGCCAAAGAGATATTTTACAGTACATTTTACTAGTAGTATAAATTAAATTTGATCATTGATTTGTCAAGGGTATAACAAACTTTTCTTTCTATTTATAACTTTATTTGCGAGGGTATTATTGACTTTTCCAACTAGGGTTAAAAACATTACTCTTGTGTCATGCAATCTCATACAAGTAATTATAATTCTACCTCCTCGTGATTCTACTATTTATATTACTATGTGTAGTATAGCTAAATACTAACTAATCTGAATTATTAAATAAAAAGAGATGTACGGCCCGGCTCGTATTAAATTGAGTCCATCGTAAAAAGAGCTCTCACAAAAAGTATACAGTCCCCCCAATCAGCCGATCGACTGTAGAGGATCTATATAGGAGTTATTGTCAAAGAATTAATATCTGACAGAGAAGTCATCCATGACTTCGCCGGGGAGGAGGAAAGAAAGAAACGCATGGCGAACAGTAGTGCCAAAAAGGAGATGGCATATCAGGGGGCGGCTAAAAGTTGTTAGGTTGTTGATCGAAGCCGTAACTTTCGATTAGGTCCACGGCGTACGGAAAAGGAGTCAATTTTTTTTTTTTTACTTTAGTAAATGGTGTTTAGAGTTTCTCACGTAACTCCATCGGACAATACGAGTCAAATATAAGCATTCACAACACAGTACATCTCTCAACTTAAAGAATGGGTAGATAAATAGATAAAACATCGAATCTTTAATTGAACTGTCATATATATACTAAGAAACGGTGAATAGCTAATTTTCATATGTTGTGGTGGGGAACAACAACCTGCGAGATGTGTAGCCAGTTCGATCAAAAAGCTGATGATCCAAATCGGCAACGGTGAAAACAGAACAATTAAGGGGATTCTTTTCTTTTCATATCCTATATCATCAATCTAGACCGACGATTTCTTGATCTGACCATCAGAAAACCCAGTCCCCTCTGTGTATGGGCAGTGTGTTCTCGATTTTTTAAATAATACAACTTTAATAGAATTATATAAATAAATACATGTTTAGTAAAATTATAGAAATAGGCTTATGTAGCCGTTTTAACTGACAACATGGGCATGTAGCCATTCCAATTGCACTACTACAGAACAGACCTTTGGTCGAACTGCCAAATGGGCAATAGTCTCGGAGAAAATTGCGTCCGAGACAAAAAGATCTTTCGTCGGTTGGTGACACAAACCGACTAAAAGTCCCCGCCCAACGGCTCGTGGCGAGCTTTTGCAGAGGGCGTTTAGTCGGTTGGTGTTACCAACCGACTAAATCTAACCTTTAGTCCCTGGTTGGTACTACAATCGGACTAAAGATTTAGTCCCGGATTGTAGTACCAACCGACTAAAGGTTGAGATTTAGTCCGCTGGTAACACCAACCGACTAAATGTCTCTTCTATTTAAACCCTCGCTTGGCGTTAAATCACGAGAGCCGAACGCCGTAGTCGCCGCCGACACGCCTTGCGCCATTGCCACCACCACGAGCTGCTCATTCACTCAACCGTATTCACCGGCGTGTTCGCAGGTAAGCTCGATGCTAACCCCGCCGCCCATTATGAAAAATATGAAATGTAAAATTTGAATAATTTTTATATGTTATAAAATTGCCAATTAATTCATAAATGGAACTTTCATGATTTTTGTAGGCCACAATAAATTTTTAAAAGTCATGAAATTTGTTATTCCACTAAGTTACACTGTGAACAGTCCATATAAAAATTTTAAGATTATTTGGACAAAGTTGAATTTATACCTATTTTATGCTTATTTATTTAATTATTATTCCATGAATTTTGTAGGCTAAATTAATGATCCAAAATTCTGAAAATTGTTTTGCCATCTAATTAGGCTATGAACTATCTGTACAAAAATGTTGGGATCAATCTGAAGACTTTTATTTTTCACCTTATTTAATAATTATTTAAATAAATGAAAAATGACTTTTACATGTGTTAGTTAGGTTAAGCTTTGAGAGGTGTTTGATGAGATAAGTCTTATCTTATCAGATCCAACCTCTTGGGTAAAAATAATAAATATTAATTTTGTTTTAATAAATAAGTTTAATATTTAATTATTAAGTAATTTTTGGGTAGCCTCTATCATGTGTAATATCTGGGAAAAATTTGAAACTTAAAATTTAATTATGTGATATGTCATATAATGCAGACGATGATACGCCATTGGATGTACAATGCCGATCGCCGCTCCAAAGAGTTCATTGATGGCGTGCATTATTTCTTAAGAGTGGCCGAGGCAAACAAGCGGGATGGTTTCATGTCTTTGTCTATGTGCCCCTGTAAGAATTTGAAGGAATATTCTAGCTCAAGGAGTCTTCACTCACACTTGTTGAAGTCGGGTTTCATGCCAAACTATATTTGTTGGACCAAGCACGGAGAAACCAGGGTTATAATGGAAGAAGGTGAAGAAGAACAATTGGACCCTAACGACATTATTGCTCAATACGGTGACTTCGATGATACTGCAATGGGCGAAGCTGAAGAAGAGGCAAAGCGTAAGACACACTCGTGAAGATGATGCTCTTGGTGATGTCATTCGTGATGCACAAAGAGATTGCGAAAGTGAAAAGGAGAAGGCTAAGTTTGACCGCATGCTAGAGGATCACAAGAAATTACTATACCCGTCCGTAGAAGATGGGCAAAAAGTTGGGTACAACATCGGAGTTGCTACAATGGAAGGCATGTAATGGTGTATCCGACAAGGCATTTGGGCAATTCATCAAGATCCAAAAAGATGCTTCCGGCCTAACGAATTGCCCGCCACTACGTCACGAAAACAAAGTCGTCGCCTTTGGGATTAGAAATCCGTAAGATACATGCATGTCCTAATGATCGCATCTCGTATCGTGGCAAGGACTACGAGAATTTGGATGAATGCCCGTATGCAAAGCGTCGCGGTATAAGATCAAAGAGATGACCTGGCGATGTTGAGGGCGAAGAACGCCCCAGAAGAAAATCCTGCCAAGGTTATGTGGTATGCTCCTATAATACCACGCTCAAACGTCTGCTCATAAACAAGGACCATGCAAAGTTGTCGCGATGGCACAAAGAAGACCGTAAGGTAGACAACATGTTGAGACACCTGTGATGGGTCCCAAAGGAGAGCAATAGACAGAGAATTCCGAGTTTGCGGATGACGCAAGAAACCTAAGGTTCGCTTTAAGTACGGATGGTATGAATCCTTTTGGGGACCAGAGCACTAGTCATAGCACTTGGCACATTACTCTATGTATCTACAACCTTCCTCCATGGTTATGCATGAAGCAGAAGTTCATTATGATGCCGGTGCTCATCCAAGGCCCGAGGCAACCTGGCAACGACATCGATGTCTACCTGAGGCCATTAGTTGAGGAACTCCTTCTTTTATGGAGCAAACCAGTGTACGTGTGTGGGATGAGTACAAACAGAACACTTCGACCGCGAGCATTGTTGTTCGAATAATCAATGATTGGCCCGCTCTAAGTAATCTTTCAGATGGATAAACAAGGGATACAATGCATGCACACAATGTTTTGATGACATTGACAAGATATATTTGAAAAAATGTCGAAAGGTCGTGTACCTTGGCCATCGCTGCTTTCTTCCTATGAATCACCAACTAAGAAAGAAAGGCAAGCATTTTAACGGTAAGGCGTAACACCGAACAAAGCCTCGCAACCGAATCGGGAGGATGTACTTGATATGGTCAAGGATGTGCAAGTAGTCTTTGGAAAGGGACAAGGCGTGAACTTGTTCGAAGATGCTAAGGGACACGCACCCATGTGGAAGAAGAAGTCCATATTTTGGGAGCTACCCTATTGGCAAGTCCTAGAGGTCCGCAACGCGATCGACGTGATGCACCGACAAAGAATCTTTGTGTGAACTCGCTAGGATTCATGGATGTGTATGGAAAGTCTAAGGATTCACTCGAAGCACGACAGACTTGCGGCGCATGAAAGAACGAGACAACTCGCATCCAGAGAAGATGACGATGGACGCCATTACTTAAGACTCGCTAGCTTCACTCTTAGCAAAGAAGAGAAGGAAAGCATGTTTGAATGCCTAAACAACATCAAGGTCCCATCCGATTCTCCTCCAATATAAAGCGATAATAAATGTGCCGAGAAGAAATTCCTACACTTAAAGTCCCATGATCGCCACGTGCTTATGACGCAATTGCTTCCGTTTGCTTTAAGAGGAATTCTACCTCCACATGTACGTCCGCCACCGTGAAGCTATGTGCATTCCTCAATGCAATTTCTCGTAAGGCAATCAATCCAATGGAACTAGCTACTCTACGAATGATGTGGTTCAATGTCTTGTCGACTTTGAGTTGGTGTTCCTCCATCCTTCTTTAATATCATGACACACCTCCTAGTTCACCCGGTCAAGGAGATTAATATTCTCGGTCCCTGTTCCTACACAACATGTTCCCTTTGAGAGGTTCATGGAGTCCTCAAGAAATATGTTCACCAATGCGTTTCTCGGCCGGAAGGAAGCATTGCCAAGGGCTACGGACAGAGGAGGTCATTGAGTTACGTGTTGACTTCATTCCCGACCTTGACCCGATTGGTGTTCCCGAATCGCGACACGAGGGAGACTTAGTGGAAAGGGAACACTAGGGAAGAAAACATATATCGATGCACGGGGACGATTATTTCAATAAAGCGCACTACAGCTTCTTCAAAACTCCTCCGTGGTGGAGCCGTATGTCGAGGTACACAAGGAGTTCCTACGATCCCGCCTCGTGGAAGAATGAAGCTTGGATTAGGCGCCATCACATGGAAACTTTCAATGTTGGTTGCGTAAAAGAATGTCAAGGTGATGACAATATTGATGAGCAATCAGATTTGTTGGCTAGGCAACCATCGTGGCACATCCTCACGCATAAAGGGTACGAGATAAATGGAAATACATTTTACAATAGCCCAAGATAAAAGGAGCACGAACCAAAACAAGGGTGTCCGTGATAGATGCCACAGACCCAAATGGAAAGAGGCAAACATATTATGGCCGCATAGAGGAGATTTGGGAACTAGACTACGCACCTAATTTTAAAGTCCCTTTGTTCCAAAGCTAATGGGTGAAGATGACCGGAGGCGGGTAACAATGACAAGGAGTATGGAATGACAACAAAGGACCTCAACAATATTGGGTACAAAGACGAACCATTCGTCCTTCATGGCGATGTGAATCGGTGTTCTATGTGAAAGACATGTCTACAAAACCCAAGAGAGGGAAAACTACGACAAATCAACCAATGAGCCAAACGCCACATAGTTCTTTCAGGAAAAGAAACATCGTGGGAATTGAGGACAAGTCGACAAGTCGGAAGATTATGAAAGGGATGACCGAATCCCGCCTTCAAGTGACCAAAGACCCAAGCATCCCGCTAAATGCCGAGGATACTCCATGGTTACGGCATGATCATAACCAAGGGTCATACGTCAAGAAGAAGTTCACCATCGTGCCCGCTTGATATATAGTGATGTTTAATAAATAGTGTGTATTAGAGATTTTATGTAATAATTGTAACTTGGATGTTTCTATCATATTTTTCTTGTTTTTATCGTTTCAAATGAAATTCCCGACTTGTGGTTTGAGCCCTTCATTTTGTTTATAGTTGGCTCTTCACTTCCCACTTGTGGTCACTATAAAAGTCGCTTGAAATGTCAATAAGATAAAAAGAAATGCAACTATTATTTTTAAAAATTTATGCCTAGTATTTAATTTACTATGCATTTAACAAAAATTAGCATATTTATACAAATAAACTTAATACAAAACCCAAATGTGGAAAACTGTATGAATCGAATAGTGGGACCTTTAGTCCCGGTCCAGACACGCTTGGGACTAAAGGTGAAAATCGTATGGAAAATATATCCTCACAAGAAGACTTTACTCGGTAGTAAAACCACCCGGACTAAAGGTCGATCTTTAGTCCCGATCCGTAATAACAACCGGGACTAAAGACCTTTAGTCCCTTAGTCATACCGCCGACTAAAGATCGACCTTTAGTCCCGGTGGTTTTACGCCCGACTAAAGGTCTTTAGTCCCGGGTGGTTTTACCGCCCGGGACTAAAGAACCCCCTCAGTACTTAAGCAACCCCCGTGCACCCGAGCCCCCGCCTTCCTCGCCGCCTCTCAAGCAACCCCGTGCACCCGAGACCCCGCCTTCCTCGCCGTCTCAAGCAACCCCGTGCACCCGAGCCCCCGCCTTCCTCGCTGTCTCCTCGCTGCCTCCTCGCTCCAGTCGCGCCGCCAAGCTCCTCCCAGCCGCCTGGCTCCATCGCGCCTCCTCGGCACCCCGGCCCTCCACCGCCGGTGAGCCTCCGCCTTCTCCCGTGCCCTAGCTTTCTCCCTCTCTTTTCCTCCCCGCCACGCCCAACCGCCTGCACCCGAGCCTCCCCTCCCCCTGATGCCCCGTGTGGATCGGTTTAGTGTTGTATGAATTTTGTGATTGAGCAATGCATGATTTGATTCATAAATGTCTGGATTCTGGATTATTGATTCAGAAATGTAGTAGTTCAGAAATGGATGTATGGATCTTTCTGTTGAATTCATGATTGAGCAATCTATCGTTTTGTCTAGCTACATTATACATTCTGGATGTATTGATCAATTCTGTTCTTGAATGTAGTTTTATGTTCTTGCAATGTAATAGATCTTGTATGCACTATTCTGGATCTTGTATCAATTCTGTTAAAGTTTGGCTAAGCAGGCCACGGTAGACTCTATGGTAACATATTCCAACAATCTTTTGTTAGGCAAGATTGTGTAGGGGAGGTATGTCGCCGCGTGAAGTTTGCATGTTAACAATACAAAGTTCTACAAAACATCATTGAAAACGCAAAAAGAAGTACTTGAAAACAGTGTTTGATATGTTTTAAAACTCAATCAAGCTTTAATGATCCAAATTATACTAGCTTTGTATAATTACTTACATACTAGCAAGCAGCCCACATTTTTAAAGGACAAAAAAAAACATATTTGGTCCCCTCCAAAGTCAAGAAGGAGAAGGGGGAGTTTTGGGTTATGTTGGTTGGATCTTCCGTCACGACTTGTGCATGTACTGTGTTGTTGCTTGCCACATCAAACAAGACTTGCCACCTAGGAAGACAACTCAAATACAAAAACCACCTCGCTTCCGATTTATACTTGATTTGATCCGATATTGTAAGTACAAGGGTTATTTACTCAATTTTATAGTACAACGGTGAAAATGGACCAACTTAAAAGTACAGAGACTAAATATTTTTTTCTTTTTTTCATGATCCACATGACACCCTACCATAACTCACATATTATATCATAATCCACTTTCAATGCAATCCTTCATTATTGGGACCAAAATTTGTAAATATGTATCTTCTGTATAATACACTAGTATAGGATCATGCTAGTGCACACAAGGCAAATATAAAAATAAACAACTAATTTAATTGATAAATAATCTTGTGACCATATAATCGTGTTTACACTTATTAAACCACGCAAGGGTAGCACTACATAAAGAGATGGCAAGTGGAACAAAAACAACTTCACGGAGCCCATCAACTTACCACAGTAACCGATCGCGGTCAAGACCAAGCGATCACCCTCCTCGTTAAACTCCTCCTCAAAAGCGCATTTGGCTCCTCCACTTCAAATTGAATAATTGCAAGAAGAATGAGTACTTCATATTTGCTCGCATCAGGATGTGTTGACAACGATTAAAGTCCATATTTGCACTAACCCCTGCCGAGCCCTCTTTTGTTTTTCTTTTGTCGATGCATGTCACGAACCGCACGCCACTTGATGCGAAATCATAACCCGATCACGAACCGTTCTAACGCCCTACACATATATTTGCGAAATGGTCGACCGAATGACAACATGGACGATGCCATGATGGAAATTATCAACAATGACGCCTTACAAGGTGCCCAATTCAAGGTGATGACAACAATCAAGAAGCGTATGACGGAGTCGATGATTTTGCCGATTATGAAGATGAGCAAGACAATGTCAAGCGAGGTCTATCTACAATCTCTTATGTATACATGAAATTCGAATAATTTCATTTGTCGTAAATATATTTATTTAAATCTTTGTGTTTTTACATTCGTAGCCCTCTCGTGATCGACGACAACAACGGGAAGAGTAGAAATGTACGAGGCCCAAGAAGCCGTTGGAGGGTCGGTTCATTCTCTCGAATTCGAGGAGGATACAGCAAAGTACTTGGACCACATGCACGTAAATTTGTCACCATCGTGGGTACCTTGTAAGGGACAGATCCCGACAATGCTCGTGAATGGAAGCAAAAGAAAGTTGCTTCTCATATTAGTTTTGTCTCGATCGTGACAAGGCACTAGTTTGGCAAGATGTCCTTCAACATTTCGCGCGATACTGTAAGATGAAGCTTTGAAGGAGAGAGTTAGGAACTGGCTATGAAGAAGATGGCCACACAATTCCAAAGTTGGAAGAAGAAATTGTACAACACATTTATCGTGAAGAACTCGACGCCAGATTTCAACACTAAGGCCTACGCAAGTTGAGGCCGCTTTGGGATGAGTTTGTGCAGCTCAAGACATCTAAGAGGGTGAGGCACGGGTGAGAAGGAACCAACAGAATGCCCGACAAAGCAATACCACCATCACTTGGGATCGTGGCTACAGGAGTGCCATTCCTAAGTGGGAAAGAATGGAACGGAGATTCTTGCCAAGGGATCGAACAGAATCAATCAACTGCCCGAGCGCCTAAGTATTGGTTTTTCGGTCATGGGGAAGCCTCGACCTAGAGACCGGAAAGATAGTGTATGGCGAAAACTCCAAAGAGCAAGCAGAAGATTTGCTTATGCTCGAGGCTTGGCCGAGAGTGGCAGTGGCAAATGAATAGAGATAAGGATGAGCCGACATACGCCTGGAGAGTACTCGAACACGGTGGGCGAACAAGAGGCTATGGGGAGGTGTCGTGGGAGCATGCTTTCCTAAAGACAAAGCCACCTATAGAAGCCGCCAGAGAAAGAAGTACGAGGAGGCAGAGCGGATGCGCAGGATGGAGGAAATGGTTCATGAGTCACGGAAGTGGCTCGTGAAGCAAGAGAGCGAGAAAAACACTTGAAGCCAAAATGAATGCGAAATCAAAAGGCAAGTGCGAGATAGCAAGAAGTTCCATCCAAAGGCAAATCGCATCGAGCCGGAGTCAACATCACCCCTAATCGCTTGAAAGATGCGCTTCCACGGAGGTGCCAAGATTCAAGATGACGCAGGTCGCGCTTCCCGTGGATGACATCACCGATCCTCTCACGACATGTGAGCCGCACATTCCAGAGGGAATGCCACACCATGGTGGCTATCGGTGTTGTATCTCGTATCGACCCTACGAAGACACCAAGATGCCATGGGGCATTAATACCTCCCGGATATGCTAGCGTCTCGGTGGATAGAGTTGTGAAAGGTAAAAGCAATGTGCCTCTTGACATTGAAGGAGGTGATGGGAGAAGACTTTAGGAGAAGCGGAGAAGACATTCATATGTTGGCGCAAGCGCTATATCATTATTCCTAGGCGCCACCTCCTCCTCCTCAACAACTTAACCCTAGGTGCGGATGAAAGTGAACGAACCATTTTTCACTAATTATGTATTGGCTTAAATAACGGTTTACTCATACCACGTTGTTTTCACAGCAGAACCTCCCCAACCTAAGTCCAATTATACATTCACCACCGGTCACAAAGTTGCGGCGATGACAATGAAGTGGAAGACACGGCCGCATCCCCACCGCCCCATCGCCGCACGGCGGGCTCCAACGCCGACACCGGCCGCCCATCGCCTCCACGCGGGCTCCAACGCCGCCATCGCCCCATCTCTCCACGGCGGGCTCCAACGCCGCCACCGGCCGCTCCATCGCCTCCACGGCGGGCTCCAACGCCGACACCGCCGCCCATCGCCTCCACGGCGGGCTCCAACGCCGCCATCGCCCCATCGCCTCCACGGCGGGCTCCAACGCCGACACCGCCGCCTCGCCAAAGAAGATGCGCACCACACAAACGGCGTTGGCCCCACCGCCAAGAAGAAAGCCTCGTGGAGAACACCACTATTTCTAAGACGATGAAACTTTCCTATGAGAAGACCGCCGAGGAAATAGATGCTTCAAGAAAACAGATGTGGGCAGTTTCTTGCGAAAGTCAAGGCTAAAAGTGAAGCGGCGAAACCGAGAAGCCGTTTCTTCGTGCGCCCGTAAGTTCTAAGGCAAAGGTGGACGCCACCGTAAAAGTTACGCCATGCTCGTAAGGATTCGCCACTATCGGACTATGACCGCACTCTCACCAAGTCAATTGAGGAGGCGAAGAAGAAAGAGAAGATAGCACGGAAGGGTGTTGCACACTCGGGAACAATCACAACAATCGGTGCCCCGCTAGTTATTGGGAATGAATATGGTTCAAACACGAACGTGCTAGAACAGATATACTGAAATGTGCATTTGGATCAACTTGATGAATTTTTCATGAAATCGGTCTAAGCATTTCCCAATGCTCGGCGAGCACACATCAAAAGTGCTCCTAAGTTGATTATTGGAAGAAGGAATATGTATATGGCAAGAGTCTATACAACCTCGAGAAGCTCATCGAACTTCACACAAATGTACTTGTTAAACAAGTGGTACATGGCGGCGTGTCGCAAAAAGCGGATGACTATATTTGCGTCAAAATTAGAAACCATCATTACTTCCGTGGCGATGACATTATAATGGTTCGCTTTAATGAGTTACACCACTATGCCACATGAACGCTCTAGACAAATCTCTCATCACCGCTTTTGTCTCAGACGTGATTCTTTCTTTTAATAATCTCACTCTAGCATATGTATATGTATAAGTAATTATCCTCACACTAGCTAGCATGTCTATACATATGCAGAGACATGATGAGAGACCTCACACGTAGAAACGACAAGAACATTGGTTTCGTTGATCCATATATCGTATTCAAGGACCCAAACACTCCCTACGATCAATGGAGACCTCAAACGGAGAGGAATTTCCTGAGGTTCTTGATCAACCAAAAGAACAAAAGATTTATACTCTTCCCTACAACTTTGGGTGAGTGTTGTTATCGTGTGCACATTTTACTTTACTTACTCAATCCAACATAAAGATATATATGTTGACTCTATAAACAAATGCACTTTTCATCGATACCGATTGTCCTCGATCTCTCCGACGGTCATTTGCTAATCTATGACTCGTTGAGAAAACCGCAGAAGATTACCAAGATATGATAGACATTATCCAGGGTAACTTCGATCTTTAAATATTTATTCCTGCTCTTTAACTTTGCAATAGTTAATTAACGATCCAATTATTAGGCGTGGTTTGGGCTTGGTTCGTTCAACTACACCGTCCGGATCCGAAAGCGCCACTTCTGATCCACACCGATCGGATGTAAGTTGTACTAGCTCCCGCATCTTTGCCTTATCATGCTTCACCACCACGCGGGATGACGACGAGTTATCTTTTATATCGTCTGATGGGTTCTACTACACCCACCAGCAACAATTTGTGTGGATACTACGCTTATGAGTTCCTCATGGTGTATGCAAAAGAACCCATCTACAGATGCGTAAAGTACGTAATAAGTATATATAATAAATCTATTTTATTTATTTGTTGCTATTAAATAAATCTTATGTATATTAATACTTCTTTCGCTTAATGCAAATTGAAGGAGATATGGTTGAAGGAACAGTGTTGGATATGGACCGCCTCAAAGGAATTCAAGAGACAATCGCAGATTTCTTAATGAGCATGTCCTCAAGCCCAGACCGAGTTCTACTTTAACCTGATGAACAATTGAAGCCAAACCAGACTAACATTTGTATGACATTTAAGTGGAGGACAACATTTGTGTTGTAAATACCAAGGATGCATGAATAATGTTGTAAATTTTATGTGCATATATATATATATATATATATATATACATATATATAGCTCCATAATATATATAGTTTCATACTTTATTTGTGTGTAATAATGTTCCAAACTAAATTATATGTGGGCGATACATATATTAGCAAATAAGAATACGCATTGGAAAACCTAATGTAATTTTAAAACCAAAATCAATAATGAATTGAAATGGAAACAAAAGAAAAAAAACCTTTAGTCCCTTGGTAATACCAACCGGATTAAAAGGCCATCCTCGTAGCATAACCAGTGGACCTTTTAGTCCTGTTGGTATTACTAACCGACTAAAGGTCGGCTTTTAGTCCGGGCCGGGACCCGGGACTAAATGTGAGACATTTAGTCCCGATTTTCTAGTCCCGGCTCTATACCCGGGACTAGAGGCCCTTTAGGCCCGGGACCAAAGGTCTGTTCTGTAGTAGTGTTGTTAGCAGGATTTCCGTCGCATTTCGATTGGTGATAGGAACCCTGGCACCCACCAAACAGTATTAAATGCTTATATCGCTATTCTAAATGGCGACGGGTCTAAAATTTAGGAAAATCACCATTCCAAATGGCGATAAAAACCCCACAGCTTCCCGTCGTCATTTGGAATAGCGATACAATCTCCCCTATAAAAGGACCAAAACATTCATCCGAAACTCACTTTTATTTATTAAAAAAAACAGAGAAAGGGGAGGGGGGGAGGAGCTAGCGAAGTATTGTCCGTCCAGTCGTCCATCTTGTAGATAATTTTTTGTAACTAAATGGATTAGATAGTTTTAGATGTATGGTTATGTGGTGTAGTATGTTGTAGTACATCCTTTTATGTGTGTAGTTTAGTTTTAGATATATGGTTAATTGTATAAATCTTATTAATGGTTCAGTACGTAGATATTTCAGACACAGTCAATTTCAAAATTACTACGATCAGGGTACTATTCTGCAGGGTCTTGAGATGGTTGATTTGTATTATTTCCAATTAGTGATGGTTAGCTTAATTACATTGATAGGCTGAAGGGAACGGTTGACCGACGGCAGAGACAGCGTATCCAGAACGATATGGACGAATAAGAAGTCAGGCGTCGTACAAAGACGTGCTCTATTTGCCGGGAGTTCGGGCATACTTTCAAGTACTACCATGCTAGAAATGAATAGCATCAAGGAGATGTCGGCAGTCCAGATGGCGTCACGAGGACCTCAACCGACTGCCCCATTTGAGGTGGGCACCGTGGAGGTCGATATGGCGGACGTGGAGGTGGTGGCCACGGGGATGGTTTATCTTATTGAAATATGTTGTGACAAATGTTTTGTCTGCTGTCATTGTGATTTGTTGAACAACTATGTGATGATGTATGTCTTATTTAGTAGTGTTGTCTAATGTACTGATTTTTGTCACACGTCGAATAATTCTATGCAACCTATATGGTACCACCATATTGTTTCTTATTACTTTTTATTTCTGTTTCTTATTATGAACAATGTAAGTACTTAATTTTATGTTTTTGTTTACCGTTAATTTCTTTTATTTGTGAAAAAAAATCTAGTTCTCTGTCGCCAGACGACAAGGCCATGTCGTCAATTCAAATGGTAACTTATATCTCTACCGTCATTCCAAATGACGACAGAGATATTTCATACTGTTGGGATGGCGACAGGGATCCTGTCGCCAATTGGATTGACGATAAGCCCATATCACCAATTCAAACAGCGACAAAAACATATTTCTGTAATTTTATTAAACAGATATTTATTTATATAATTTTATTAAATGGATATTTATTTATGTAATTTTATTAAACAACTGCAATTCTATTAAAAAAAATATATATTATTTTAAAAAAAACGTGTTCGCCGTGGCTGCCGGTCCTAGCCAGACCCAAGAGTGCATATAGCCATCACACAACCCCTGCAGGGGGCCACTCCAACCTCCACACATCCAATCCCAAAACAACCAAGAATGCTCTGCAGAGAGAAACTGTGATCTACAATGATACAGCCCATGTCACTCCCCCATAGAAAAGAGGCGCAGTGCACACTGTACTTGTACAGAGCCACAGAGGTTGGGATGGGATGGGAAAAGAGAGAAAGGGAAAAGGACATCCCAAATCCTTAGGGCATGGGGGCGAAAGCTGGGGAACCCAGGCTGCGGCTGAAAAAAAAAACAGGCTTGAATCAAAATTAAAATGTGCCAATTTGAAATGAAATTGTTTTTAATAAAGCTCAGTTTGGCTCGTTAACTCGTTTTTAAAAATAAACACTTAAGTCGTAAATAAAATAATTTTAAGTCAAACTATATCAATTTCAAATGAAACTTAATAATAGCTCGTTAAACTTGATCCCTCAGCTTTTACCGCTCCACGATCTTCCTCCGCAATATACCACTACTACTCCTATACCACTCCGTATTTGTACTCCAGTCTACATGTAGATGTAGGTACAGACAAAGCACATTAAGTTTCACTTGACTCCTTTTGCTCCTTCTAGGGTTGTCATTTTCTCCTACGTGCAAGCTCCCAAAGAACATTGGCATCTCACATTATCCCTTTTCTGCTCTCCCTCTCCCTCTCTTCAATTCTACCTTTATTTGTACTCTTCATTTTCTCTCTCATCAGTCACCAGCCCTTTTTAATACCAGTACCTAACCAAGACAACACAAGAAACCAATTCCATTCCATTCATCCCTACTCTCCTGATATCGAGAGAGAGAGAGAGAGAGAGAGAGAGAGTAGAAGGTAGTGGCTCATGTGGTAGAAACTTGCGCGCACACACACACATCACAAAACACAAGCAGAAACAAACACAACACCTCCCAAGAACACCAAGAACCTTCCATCCTTATACTACTAACGCTAGCTGCATACGTGCGCGAGCGAGGCGGAGGCGCGGAGCATTTAGCTCTCGTTGCAGGCGCGCCGCGGCCGCCATCGCGAAGGAAGGGGTTGGCTGCATGGAGGCGGCGGCGTCCCCGGACCTATCGCTGCACATCAGCCTGCCGAGCAGTGGGACGCCGGCGTCTACGCCGGGGTTGGGCGCGGGCGCTGGTGGTGGTGGGCGAGGCGCGGGGGCGGGAGGGGACCCGTGGCGGCGGCTGAACGGCTCCACGGCGTCGACCGAGCTGTCGCTGTCGCCGCCGCCGCCGCAGGAGGCGGACGACCTGCCGTGGCGGCTGAGGCAGACGACGGCTTCGTCCGCCACTGCGGCGGCGACGTCCGTGCAGGTGACTGTGCCGGCCCTTTCGCTGGATGCCTCGGCGCGGCCGATCCGGGGGATTCCTGTCTACAGCAGCAGCCCGGCCGCCGGCCATCCTTTCTCGGCGGCGGCGGCGACCACCGCCACCATCACCACCCAAAGGTCGGGCTCTACAACCCGTACCACTCGATGGCGTGGCCCTCGTCCGTATGCTCCTCGTCTCCCGCCCAGGTGCCCCCTCCGTCGTTGGACCCCGCGGCGGCGTTCCTGTCGCCGTCCGCGTACCACCGGATGCTGTCGAGCACCGGGCGGCTCCACGGCGTGCTGGCCGACACGCTCCGCGGCTACGGCGCCGGCATGGGCGCCCTCGGCCTCGGCGGGCAGCCTTTCGGTCTGGCCTCCTCCCGCTTCATGCATAAGCTCCCGGCCTCCCGGCGCAACATGCGCGCTCCGCGGATGCGGTGGACGAGCACCCTCCACGCCCGCTTCGTCCACGCCGTCGAGCTCCTCGGCGGTCACGAGCGTGAGTCGCTGCCTTTGCCTCCGCTTCCCCAATTCTGCTTGCAATCGCCAGCCAAAAACTTTCCTTGCAATTTTGGGATCATTTCATGTAGTAAAATCTCCCGCTAATTTCTCAATCGATCGGCGCGTGCAGGGGCGACGCCGAAGTCGGTGCTGGAGCTGATGGACGTCAAGGATCTGACTCTAGCGCATGTGAAGAGCCATTTGCAGGTGAGTTCCAATTAACTCCGAGATTGCTTTCTGCTTGTACCGTCCAATTCCTTTAATCTTGTGTTATTCTTGCCACTGTTTCTTGATCTTGTTGGGGCGCCTGTACAAGGAGGTCCAATCTTGGCACAGATTCCGATGGAGCTGGATGAGAGAGAAAGTTTGTGCTTCCACTAGCCAAGAAACTGCCATCCCTAGAGAGAGGAGAGGGGGAGCTAGAGGGAGGGAGGGAGAGGAGAGATGTGTGGGGATTTGTGCTAGAAAAGTTGCCATCATTATGAAATAATGCAATGTGTGTGTGCTGCCCCAGGCACTCAACAAGGAAACAGGAGCCCAGCCAGCCACAGAGAGAGAGAGAGAGGTCCAGAGACATGGCACAATAGTATTTTTGTTTGTCCATTTCTTGGTGTTTGCTTTGCTGCCATTTCTTGATCCATCCTTTTGCTGTCTTTTACTACTATCTCTCTATCCCAAACAGATATCTGCAGCTTTGCTTTCTTGGTTATGCTTTTCTTGCTGCCCTTTTTCCAGATGTACAGAACCGTGAAGAGCACTGATCACAAGCCTGCAGCCTCCTCCTCAGGTAAACCATTCCCATTGCCAAAGTTCATTTGGTAATTCCCCATCAAGCACATACTGCTCCACATCGCCACTGATTAATCAATTAATCAGTATCACTCCCGAATTTTCTTGTTCCAAAAATTGCTAACCTACCGCATACATACATTGTGTCTGATTCTTTAGGGCCAATGGACGGAAGCGGCTCTGGCGGCGATGACGACCTCCCGGTCAGCGCCAGGCAGGCTTCGTCGGGCGGCGACATGAACCCGCGGCTGTTCACTGACCACCAGTCTTCCTCCGAGGGCGCGGCGAGCCCTGGTGGCGGCACCGGTGGCGGCGACGTGGACTGCTCCTCAGCCGCCGTCAACTCCGACACCACGGTGCGCAGCACTTCGTCAAGGTATATTTCTGCAGTAGTACACACAAAATTTCCATCCTTTCATACCTTCCGTGCTTGGCTGTTTTGTCTGATTTGTCACGCATGCCAAGCGATTTGTGCTTTTCGTTGTTGTGAAAAGTGAGGCAATTTCTCCACGATCTTGACAGTAGCCTGTCATGAGATAACGTGACAGTTAGCTAGCTTAAGGGCAAAGATAACCAAATATAAAGTTGTGTACAGAGGTTGTAGTGGTATAATGTGAAAACGGCTAAAGCTCAAAAGATGTTTGGCCCTACACATACATGAGAAAGAGAGAGAGAGAGAGTCGATGCCCCATGAGCCCCCTCCCATTGACTTGATCAGCGGCCATGCTCTCTCTCTCTCTCTCTCTCTCTCTCTCTCTCTCTCTCTCGCTCGCTCTGGTTGCTTATACCTTTTCTTATCAATGCATGGCTATGTATCAGGGGGAGGTGAACTTTGACCTGAGTTCTGACATCCTAGAAATGTGTAACCCAGGACTCATGCTGTGCTCCTGGTTCCTTGCCTGTCAGCCTCTTCAGATAATATTGCCCTCTTTATTTTTCATTAGAGCACTGTTTTTGCTTCTTTCTTAATTTACTAAGGTACAAATGGGAGAAAATGCCAGGTTTATGGTACGCTAAAGGTCACTCCTAAGTCCTATGTACTCTCTCTCTCTCTCTCTCTCTCTCTCTCTCTCCTGTATTATAGACCTTGTGAGCCCATGCATCTGATCGTAGAAATAATGATATTTGATGTTTTCTTGCCTGCCTGCCTGCCAAAGTCATTGTTCGATACAGTGTCTGGTGTATTTGCACGTATGTCTGCGTTGCTCGTGGCATGTTAAAACTCTTACAGACCTTTCTGTACCACATTTTTTACAAAAATAAATTGGCTAATTTCATTATAAAAATAAGTTATGTTTTAATTACAAGACAACCGTTCTTCTACCTCAAGAAATCATGCAGTCTTGAACTGGTTCTTCCTCAAGAAATTTAAATACACCAAGGTTTTTGCTTCAGTGCTCTTCTTTTACAAAAGTTTACAAATCTGAAAGCAAAAGTTTAAGATACGCCTGCTGCAGAAAATACTTCATCATTTTGTGTGTGTGTGTGTGTGTGTTTGAGATCAGCACTTCATCCTTGTGTTGGTTAGTTAGGAACCCACAAGACCTCCAAATAGAGCGTCTTCATCTGCCGGTGTATAATTAATTAGGATCCAAAGAGAATCATATCTTGAAAATGATGATATTTATTTGGATAAATGTGCGAAATTAATCTAATTAATATTAGTTAGTGCAAAATTCCCCTGGTCATTAAGAGCTTTTGGTTTGAGATTCGTGAAAATTTAAAATAGGAGCACTGAAACAAAACCCACATACACCAAATGTAACAACTACGTTTGTTCAACAAAATATAATCAGCATTCGTTGCTTATTTATGAACGATATTACTTTAATAACATCACTACATACAAATCATTCTTATATGCACAAAACTTGTATAAATTTATATTTTTTTAGACCTTGTAGAAAATTAGATTGGAGGATGTATATTAGTGATAAATAGGATCAGATCATCGGTAAATATATCATGAGCAGTATTTAAAGTGTGAATCGATTTTTATCAAACTATTTTAGCGCAAGAAGAATTTCTTTCACCACGATGATTCTCATAACAACAAAAGGAACTATTGCATGATATTTTAGTAAGGGAATTAGTGTTGGGTGTTGTCGTAAACAAGGTATGGTTTTCTTATGGAACGAAGATCCTAGAGGAAGCTCTATGTTGATATGTAACATACAAAAGTATGACTTGTCTCTCTGTCTATAAAAGAAATAATGTCTCTCTGTCTATAAAAGAAATAATATGACCTATACAAAGCACAGCAGTACTTGGATTTGTGTTAGTGTGATATAAAATAGTTTTAACACCCTTTTTCCAAGAGAGCCATTGAACTAGTTTTTCAAACTTGGCAAGGTGGAGGCCTATCTCTTACAGTACTGTTGCAGTTAGACACAGCATGCATTTATTGTTCTTAGCAATTTGTTTCTTAGCTTTAGTAATTCACACGGGCAATGGTGATTTCTGCTGTGCATGTACTGCACATATTTGTACCAATGCTACAATCTTTTTAATGACTTGTTTCCTGAGCTATGTTACCCTATGGCTAGGCATTTTGTGATCGATGATTGCTGCTACTACGTACAGTTACTATTCCGGATTAAAAGCATTGCTGGTAGTACTCCAACTAGAGTAGTAGTACTATGTATTGTTTACTGAAAGATGCGTAACTCTAGTAAAAATTTGCCAAACGAAAACTTTTCTTCAGAGATCTATGGCTGTCATCAAACGTATGCAACATGGACGCTCATCGGTCTGTTGGAGTGTCGTCCACCGCTGAGGTACACATGTGCTTCATTTTATCTCTTTCTTTTCTTTTCTTTTCTTTCCTTTCTTTAATTAATATACTAACCTTCTATTCATTTGGATCAGGACGTAGAGCCTTGTAGATCAAGTAGCTTGCAGGTATCCAACCATGAACTGAGCTGCCCTAGCCTCGAGTTCACGCTAGGGCGACCGAACTGGCATGTTGCAGATCATGACTAGCTGCTCGCAAGCTAGCTAGACCCATGCATTGCACATTCAGCTATACTATTTATGACCATACTTTGATCAGTGTGTTGCCAAGAATTCAGCAATGTGATGAAACAAGAGAAGGATGAAAAATAGTGGTTTTGTGTTTAGTCAAAAAGAACACAATAGTGTCTCTTTCGCTTTCTTATTTGCGTAGTTTCGTTACTTTTCGTCTTTCCCCTGAGCACGAAAATATAGTACTTGATTGTTCATGAGGGGATCAGCTAGAGTAGGAAGCTTAAAGCTATTTCTATTTGGCGACTTTGTGACTGTGGTGTAATGTATCATTTGCACATGGAAAAGGGGAAAAAAAAAAAAGCAATCTAACCTGATGATGATTCTTTTCTTTTTGTGCTGCATATATATCCCCGCATGATCACATTATTAACTGAATATTTTCCAGTAACAAACGTGGAATGCTAATTGACTAATTACACTAAATGGCACGCTATGCGCGTATTTAAAAAAATATCGCAATTAGTTACTTTTAGTTTCATGTTGACCTTTGTTGGATGTAATCGCCTGTACATATACAGGCCACGTACTCGACAGTCCTAAGTTCAAAACTTCAAATATGCATGTACCATGGGTGCACACCCCACATTTACTATTGCTTTGAGTTTTGTTGGAGAAACCGTTGAATAGTTGATTCGATGTACGTTGCCAGCATTGGTAGGCTGGTAGCGTGACCGTAATTGAGAAGACAAGGACGAGTGACAATGGATTTGCCTAAGAAACTGTCTCATGCTCTTAGCATCTTAAGCGATTATTACTTGTGCCAACCATTACTCTATTTTACAAACTATATATCTCATGTGCTTGGTATCTTAAGCGGTTATTAATCATACGGTCGTACCAACATATCTGAAGCGCTTGCTAGTACATTTTTCTGTTTATGAACTATATATCCTAGAAAAGCCTAATCTTGAAACTGTTAATGATACGGTGGTGTTTTATAATTAAGACTGCAACCTTTTGCCACCTCAACAGTTGGGCACTATTGTATTTTGAACTTATTGTTTGGATTTCTTTCAAGTAGCTTGTCACATCCATTTTCAGTAAATGAATAGTAATTTCAAAGTTTGATTTTTGAATTCAAAAGTTCTCCAAACATCCAACTTCAAAATTCAAGTTTGCTTCAAGTTTCCAAATTGACAAAACTTCCAAGTCTTTTTTCAAATCTCATCTCTCCTCTCTCTCTCTCCCCTCCCTTCTCTCCCCGTTCCTCCTCTGGCGCCTAATAAAGATCGAGAGCGCCGTCCACGCCAGTCGCCCATGCTCGCTGAGCTGTCGTGGCGCGTCCGCCACGCTTCCCTTGCCCGCGCCATCCCATCTCGGCTCTCACACTTCCTCTGTCGCTCGCTTCGCGCCCGGCTTCCCTCCTCGCCTCAAGGCTGCCACAATACGGAGTGTCGCCTGCTTCTCCGTGATCGTCTGCTGCGCTGCACCGCCGCGCCGAGCCAAGACTGGCCACTGCCACACAAGGCGTCCTCGCCCGGCTTCACGCTTCCTCGCTCTGCAATCTCGCGACCAGCGCGGGCTGCTTCCGACTCCGCCATCGTGACGCCCCAAGCCTCTCAACGGCCATCTCCACCCTCCCTTCGGCTATATGAAGCTCGCGACCCCTTATCCTCCCCGCTTTGCTTTCCTCCTCGTAGTAAGTCCACCAAGAAAACCCGAGCACTGGGCTTTGGCCGCCACGCCGGCGATTCGCCGCGCCGTGACCTCACCATGCCGCCTCCGTCATCTCGTGTCCCCGAACTAAGGAACTCATCCCCAAGTTAATTCGCTTTTGGTCCACCGGCGCCTGGATTTGGCTTTCTTCTTCCTCCGCCGAACCCTTCCTCGCCACGATCGCTTTCGCTCGTCCACCTTCGGCGCCATTCTTGGCTTGGTGATCTCCTTGGCCTCCCCTAGCCGGTGCTCCCACGCTCTTTTGCCAAGGATCGCCGAGCCCCGCTGTTGTTCTTGGCCGAATGCGCCGCCTCGGTTGTCACGCCACCGCCGGCGATTCTCCGGCCGCAACCACCGCCGCCGGCTCCGCCGGGCGAGGGTGACCCACCGCCGCTCCTCCCTCCGCCGGTGACGCCCCGCCTCTGTGTTGTCGAGAAGACAACATTGTAGCATTTAAAGCCGATGTTATCAGAGCAATTAAGGCTAATCAGTGATTAGTCGGTTGCTAATGACATTATAATTCCTGGTTGTGTCACAACTGTGTGGGCCCGTGAACAATGTCGGTTGTTTATTCAAACCGATTTTCCCTCTCTGTGACTAACAAGTGGGCCCACGTGGCACTACCCCCGTGGACCCGTGCGTAGACTCGGTCCACGCACTATTCCGTGCACCTGAGACACTGTGATCTGGGACCCATGTGTCAGCAGCCGGTTTTTCCCTCTTTTCTGATTTTCTTTTCAATTAAAAATTCATTTTAAAGCTTCAAAAATCCATATCTCCTTCGTTATAACTCCAAAAATTGTGAAATTTGTGCCTAAAAATTTGTAAATTCAAGATCTACATTTTGGTACTGGTTTGGTTAATTTTGGAGTCCATTTATTATCTATTTGGTATTTATTTGCTTGGTTTGCTTATCTTTTATTTTCCGGTATGTTCGTCCAAGTAGAGTTCGAAAAAGCCGGAGACCTCCATTTCGATCAAGCTCAAGAATACCAATATCCTCTAGCCTTTAACCCAAGCGAGTCAATACTTTGATCATATTGAACCTACATTTTATGCAAATTATATTCTTTTAAAATAACAAATTGCATGCTTTAATTTCTTATACAAATGTATGTTAAATGATCATAAGGTAGTTAAATGCAAACTTGATGATTAAATTATTATTATTATGTTGTTTCCTTGATAATTGAATTTTCCTAATCCTTATCAGCTTATTAATTATGTGGTAACCTACTAGTTATAGTTGTACTTAAGTGTCATGCTAGTCTTGCTTAAGTACCAGGATATTAAATACCCCAATCATCATCCTTTAAATATAAAAATTGTTTTGGGCAGTCATTGGGGGAAATGACAGGTATGGTTGAGATAATTTGGTTTACACTCCTCGAAATCCTAAAAACTTGCTAATACCCCATATGGGCGTTTGGAATATTAGAGGGTATGTTGATGGGTACTAATGTAGCCCAAGATATGTTTGTATGTGGTTGATACGTGGAATGAACCGCCCATATAACTTTAAGGACTTAATCCTGTGATGACCTCCCAATGTAAAACAGTGCAACCACAAGTCTAATAATGGTAACGACCCGACTGAATAATTGGTGTCTATATGTACGAGTTGCACTATTAAAGGACCCGCTTCGCAGTGAGCCTTCGGGGCTACGGGTTGGGGTGTACGACTTACGAGTCTTTGTGAGCGTAAGCCGTATGGCGCAAGAGTGGGTCTGGGTAAGGGTTGACTTGTCTCCATAAGCGTAACCCTACTCAGGTGAAATCTTAGCGGGTGTAGCAAATATCGAGGGATGCCTTGTAAAAGTCTTGTGGTAATCTCCCTTGATTCACACGTTCAAGGGAATATGTGTGTATATATCAAGACGATTATCTCTTATGGGTAAAGTGTACAGTCTTTGCAGAGTAATAAACTGTTCGAACAGCCATGCCCATGGTCAAGGGCAGGCATGTGAATTCACAAGAGTTAGTTCTATTTATAAAACTTTGTGAGTGGGATGAATGATGTGTCGGGCCTACCTAGCCCTGTTTTGGATTTTTCCTGGGTAGTCTTACCCAATGTTGATATTAGGTGGATGTGACCATCATCAAAAATAAGCATAAGGTGGAGGTAACCTCTGCTGTTATTAGTATTGCACAAATATTCTCTTTAAGAAAATGTGATTGAGTTAAAATACTAAGTGATAGGACTTTCTAACTATTGTAGTTAAAAATATTGCTTTGCGCAAAATAAAGAACCCGAGCCAATCCTTGATAAGCCTAGCATGTATACTATTGCATTTTGTGTGTAGACTCGTGAGCACGAAAGTTGTGCTCATCCTTACTCTTTCCCCAAACCCTCAGAACCCGCGGATCATGGAGACTACGCCTACTACGAGGATCAAGGTGTGGATGGACAAGGCAATGAAGAGGAGTAGATTAGTTTCCTAGTCTAGGTATTGCCCCGGTCTAGCTGGCTCCGCCGGTGCTTGCGTACAACCAATATTCTCCAAGTCATTGGTTAATATCGATCGTACACGAGCTACCCCAGTCGCTTGCCTGTGGAGAGACGAGCTCTACCCTTTTGCTTTCGTTACTGTTTCTGCATTTTATGTAATAAACTCATTTGGCCTCTACGACCCCTTTTGTAAACCTGACCCAACGCGGTTTACTTGAACTCTAATATTTATAATATCATGTATGGTTCGGTCTACGATATGTATGAAATAATTCAGTAATATATTATGTGAGCGCTACCTACTGATCCAGAGAGTAGTGCGATGTTTTCACGGAGGATTCTAGATTACAAAATCCAGGTCCGACAGAGCTGCCATGCAATAATTGTTAGTTTTTTTTACAAGAACAACTATTTATATACATACAGTACTCATACTGTTATGCACATGTGGTCAATAAGTTAGATTGGTCTGTGTTTTTTTTTAAAAAAAAAAACACAGAGTGATATGTATGTACCAAGTCTATTTGGATAACAGAATACAAGACCCTGGTTTGACACTTGAGATTCTTAAGCCAATGCCAAAATGAAAGTTCATTGCCCATCATAAATGAAAAGGCTTAATTAGCACCCTCATGATGAGAGACAATTTGATTATCTGCACAATTTAATTTGATCAAGAAATATCATATGCATAGTTTTCTCAAAGTAGAGAGAGAGTGTGTGTACTACCTCCAATTAGGAAAGTGTGTGTGTGTACTACCTCCAATTAGGAATTAACTACATGGTGTAATTCTAAACCTACCGCGGCTTGTCAAAAGGAACATGCCTACAAATATTCATGAATGTTATTATAAAAAAAATTGAAGTTAGTTTGTCAAAAAAATAAGTCACTACTACAAAAAGGCTAATACTGGACGTTTCATTACAGACGGTTTTCTAAAACCACCAGTGTTAATGGTAATCACAGATGGTTTTACCATCTCGACCGGATCTATTACTGGATACGCTAAGAACCGCCTGTGATGAGATACTTATCATATACGGTTCGTATTAAGAACCATCTATGAAACATCAGAGAGTTAGCCATTTCAAGTCATGGTAAAATCACAAAGTCACAGACGGTTTTTTAATATAAACCGTATGTGATATTAGCTTTAGCTCATCACAGACGGTTTTTATTTGAAACCGTCTGCGACTCGCGTAAATTTTTGAATGCTTGCGCGGGAAGCAAAATATTTTAGCGATGTCCTTATATATTATACCCACCCCTGCCTTGTCTTCAATCGGTCTCTCCCTCTCCCCTCCTCATGTTGACGACGAGGAGGAGGGACGCACATGAGCTCCATGTCTACCACAGGAGGCTGACACATGCATCCACAGCCTGTTGTTTCATGGCGCCTCCGGTGAGCGGGGCGCTGCGGCTCGACCAGTACCGCCAGATCTGGTCACCTCCTATCTTGGCCCCAGGTGAGCATGAAGTTTTGCCCTCAAATCCCCAGGTTTCCTTCTCACTCTAATTTCGTCCCCTCCATCTTGTCAGATTTTGTTCTCAATGAGGACCCTCATTTGTTTTCAACAAGGGAGACCCATTCAGTTCGAGATAGACGCTTCTACTCGACCTCGTCCTCATCAAAGAGTGAGCCATTGATTGAGAGAAAGTGTGTGTGTCTTTTAATTACCTTCTTGCAAACTATCGAAAGAGCATATGGGGACTACTATCCAGCAATTGATTGATTTGGCTCAAAATTTAAATTTTTTGCAGTAGAAAAGACACATACGATTTTACTTAAAAACCGTCTGTGATAGTCTATTTTCACAAATAGTTTTGAACAAGAATCATCTGTGATAATTGACTATCACAGATTATTCTCTTGATAAGATAAAGTAATGGATGTTGAAGGGAGGCGGAACCAGATCGACAATGTGACAGTCACACGCGAAGTCATAACATTACTTGCAAGAAAGAAATGCACATTGTTTTCAGACACCAATGGGATAAAAGGGTGCCAAAAAAAAGGAAGAAATAAATTAAATGGAGTAGTAGGGGAAAAAAAAAAGGAAGAACGCAATCATAAAGCAATGGATTGCAAAATCATTTAGCAGTGGCCCATCTTTGTCTGTCCCCTCATCGATGTCATTCTATTGTTTACTTTGTCGGCTCTTTTGCTCAGTATCTGACAAAAGATAGAGAGCAAAAAAAAATTTGAGGCAAAAGAAGGGGGGAAAAAGCAAGCTAACAGCACAATCGAAATAAAGTGATGCCCTGTGCAACATCTGTGTCCATTTAAATGCTCTCTCTCTCCCCACCAGGAGTGCACTATGCTACATGTCACTTCGAATTGGTCATTTATTTGCATGGGGCCTTTTGGCCCCGTGCAGATTGGGGAGTTTCACATGTTTGGACCACCCGTCTGCTGTCACTCATTCATCACCGTTCAACCTACACTTTGGTATGTATAATCACTGCTTAAGTAATGGAATTGGTTTTTTTTCCGCTGTTAATGCCTCAAAATTGCACTCCTACGCTTTCCTACCAATTGTCAGTTACATACTTACATGCCATTTTTCTTGTTTTACAGTTGCTATCTTTGTGGTCTTCTACAAGTGAAAAACTTTTATATATATATATATATATATATATATATAGACACACACACACACCATGTAGCTGCATGTGATTTGCAAATAACCGGGTGCACCATACCATAAACAGTTATAAGCAGTTGTTGCAGTCTATATATACAAAGGATATATATACATGATGCTACTACGTACGTAGCAGTAATAGAGTCGAAACCCATGAGAACGAATTAGAATTTTAGGAGCGGGTCGAAGTTAATTGGTTGCTCATATGCGTACGTCGCGTGTTGAAGTTATTGGTTGCTGCATGCCCATATTATGGTACGTACGAACGAACCATGTCTAGATTTGTTCACAATATATTTACTCAATGTTCCATGTCTTTTTCTTAGAGCTAGCACACAATATTTGCATTGGTTCCCAGTCGAAGAATCAATCGTACATTTTGCTCACAGTTGGCATGGCACGTGAAGCATGGACGGCCCATATGACTTGGCAGATACGTGACAAGATGATCAACAGCCGGCATCAGCAAGAACACACACACACAATCTGTGCGTACGTACGGTACGGTACTGCGCACTGTGGATCAACAGTACGGGCCAGCAAGGTTGAGATCAGGAATGAGAATATATATATATAGCATTTCTTTCTTTGTTCTTTTTGCTGTATATATATATATATATATGCATGATTAATTCGATGTGTACACGTATGGGTCGATCCTTTAATTCAGACAATGGCTCTACTGGGAACACGAGAATGGGGGACCTAAGCTGAGGGCGTGAAGGACCGGAAAGGCGACTAGAGGGGGGGGTGAATAGGAGCACCTAATCTTTTTCGCAAAGAATGGATTCAACTTGTAAATTACTCCAATAGCTATGAGAGCTATGAAGATCAATGATTAAGCACAGAGGAAGTCTTATGTTGAATCCACTCTCACCCCCAAAGCTCAAAGAAACAAAAACGAGGAAGAACCAAGAAATCAGACAATCGGTACAACCACGGGCAAACGGCGGTTGTACCACAATCCGGCATAAATCACAGTAATGGCGGTTGTACCGCATCCAGACAACCACGTTGTTAAGCCCTGTTCATCCGATTGTCCCGAGCAGCAAAACCTCTCGTTTCAAAACGAAAATCGACGAACTTTTGAACCGCTGGCCAAACTCTACGAGATTTGAACCACACCTCCCTAAAGACACTAGGAACCTATTCCAAACAAATATTTCAGAGATCCATTCCAAAGTTCCTATCTTCTTGCATTTGAACGAAGAAGGATGCAAAACCGCAACAAACCGAAATGCTCCACAATCTCTCAACCTTGGCTCATGAGATTTTGCAAGAAGGTTAGTAATAACCTCAGACATGCTAGCATGAGTCTTAGGCCAAATCCTCAAGGAAATCAAGAATTTCATCAAAACCCTAGAAGAGGAAATGAAGAACAGAGGATGCCAAAAAGTGAAATCTGAGATTTAACAAGATTAGCTCTTGGAAAATTCGATCAAATGATCTTGGGGCACTATCCCAACATAGAGCAATCCATTTTGCAGCTCACTAGCAAGAACCAACAAGAAAAAGAAAACTCACAAGTCCATCACGAGAGAATCGAAGGAAAATAAGAACAGGGAATGCAAACTTCAGATTTTCATTTCTTGAATCAAGAGCGAAATACAAATAAATACATCCCCATACGCATGGACATTGAAACAAGAGGAATGATTACAAGCATTCAACTCATCCTCTCCCACTCTCAAAACTCAAGAATACTCAGCCATCTTGAAGAAGAAGAAGGGGACAAGCAGGGAACAACTCTCAACAACTAAAGTCTCAAGCAAAACAAACTCTCTAAAGCCTATTTTGACTAAAGGAAACCCTAAAACCCTTGGAGTGCTCGATTTGAGCAAAGACCCTCCATCCTATTTATAGCCCATGGCTAACGGGTCTCCACCCCGTTACGCCCGCTAAAACCAACTGAGCCCGCTCCCGCTTGTGCAGCCTTGCGAAATTCCCGTTTCGCCCCTCCTGCACCTTCTGGGAAGCTTCCGCGCTCCTCGTCTCGCACGCCTCGCAACCACCTCGAGTCCACGCTGCCTCTTTGACACATGCCGACTGCTCGACCTCGCCACACTGCACCTAGTCCGGTCCACCGTGTCTCACCACGACTCCACCCGATGTCCCGCACCACACGCATAAAGAAACACAAAACCGGGAACAAGTTCTTCACAACTTGACCCAACGTTAGCTCAAACATGCAATATGCAACACATATGCATGAACACACTTGGATATGACCTATCCCAAAACTCAAATCACCAAAATGGCCGAACCTCACAATACAATCGGTACAACCGCCATGTTACCAATGGATCAACCGCACTCGGCCGAACCGATTATCCCGACAAAGAATTGAAAGACTTCACGAAAACGCTGTGGAACTGCAGAACGACATGGTCCGACCACACAAACCAAACTCGATCGATCAAACCCTTGTCAAATACTCATCACTCTCATGGAGACACGACCACAAGGTCTCTCAATCTCCCCCTTGATGAGTATATTGACAAACTCCGAAAAAGCTTTAAGAAGAGTTTGAGTTTGAAAAAACCAACATGGTCCAAGGAATGAAATGAAGCTAATGACCATGTCGACAGAAGGAACGCTAGAGCAACAACTGAAAGAGCAAATTGATCTCAAAGCTCTAAACTGTTCCCAACAGACTTTTTCTTCTCTATTCTCCCCCTTTTGGCAATAAACGCATCAAGATGCAATAGAGAGAATATGACATGTTAATGGATGAAAAGGCTGAAGTTTGATTATTCTTAGCAGTTAGAGCCATGAGAATTATCCAATATGACCATAATGTACACCAAGCCATAACTCAATAAAAAGGCTAGCTAGATCATGACAAGATATGTATAAGCTAGCTAGAACACATAGATGACAATCAAAATGAGGTACATTATGTGAGCAAGTCAAGTCATCAATGAGCAAAGTCTCGCTAGAGATATCCAAGGATGATGCAGCCATGTCAATAAGCTAAGCGGAACTAAGAAGCTTAAATTGAGACCAAATAGAGTGCTATGCTCAAGATTGAAACATTGGTTAAAGAACTTGATACTTTCGTGGCTTTAAGCACATTGAACACATATTTTCTTTTGAAATTCATGGTGGTTTCCAACCAGATTTTTGTTTTATCATGTGCTAGGTCTCAAGCCTTATGCGACTACTCCAAGCGAGAAGCTTAAGAAGATAGTCTAGGTCACCCAAAACTCCCCTAAGTTCATGCCAAGTGCAATGGCAAGCCGTCTCATAGAGAGAATTGGTGAGATCGCTTTTTCGCACAAAAGAGATTTTTTTTTAACAAGTTGTACTAACTCATGCATCATCAAGAGACTAAACAGCTTCTTTCTAAGGCTCAATATAGATTCATCACTCTACCCACCTATTTGACATGGCATGAATCATAAAAGGATAGCTCGAGAAAGACTAATCTCGAGTGCTAACACGACAAGTTTTAGTTTAAGTTGAGCAATTTTAATTAACTTATCATGGCAAAAGCTAGGCTACACATATGAAGTCATGATAAATCTAGCAAATAAGCACAAGTCATGGCAAGGTGTAAAACATTGTAGCATGTCATAATAGGATAATAGTCAAGGCTCAATGTTGTTATATTACAATGCGAATGCTAGAATGCAAGAGAATCCACTCCCCTCAACATGAGATGCAACTTTTAGTTCAAGTTGAGTTAAGTCAATATTAAGCTCCGTAAGCTCCCAAAAGAACTCCCCCGAACCAAAGCAATAAGATCGAGAAGTCGGAAAAGAAAACAAGTAAGTAGGCGTCCTTAAAGCATAGATAAGATATAGAGGCAACTATGGCTTAGATCGACTCTCATCTACCCCATATGACACTAGGACTATTAGACCAGGTAATCTACCTTACTAGGGAGCAAACACGCACCATGTCTACCCAAGGGCGGCCCGCCTTGCTAGAACTCAAAGCAAAGGAGGGCTCAACCTAGTGAGAGAAGAGAAGCGACTAACAGAGCGTAACCCTAGGTCACAAGAAAAGAGCAAGGAGTCTAAACAACTAGTCGAGAAGATCACTCTAATTTATGCTAGAAGGACTAAACCCCAATGCACCCGCAAAATGCAATGCGATGAAATGAGATGTAGCATAATCAAAATAGTAAAGCAAGAAAGCACAAAGCTCCCCTCACTACAAATCCATAAGGACAAACCACCCCAAGCTCTCCCAGCAGAGTGAAAACCTCGAACTATCCAAAGGCTTGGTAAAATGTCACCAACCGTGGTCACTTCACAAATCAAGCACTATATCGCCCTTCTCTACATGGTCTCTAAGGAAGTGGAACCGATATCGATGTGCTTGGTCCGAATGTCGTGACTGGTTCTTGGCAATGTTAATCGCAGGCGTGTTATCACAAAAGAGTGGAACACTATCGATAACTAACCCAAAGTCCCGCAGGTCGGGCCATCCAGAGCACTTGGCTACAAAGAATCGGCCGCAAACAACATACTCGGCCTCTGCGGTGGATCAGGTAACACCGATCGCTTCCTCAAGACCAGAAACAAGAGAAGTGCCAAGAAATTGGCAGTGCGAAGTGCTCTTCCTATCTATCCTACACCCCGTAAGTCTCGCATCCGAGAAGGCTCTCAAGGAAAGACAGATGAAGAAGAGTACCGATACCATAGTCAATGGTAGCTCGCAGTATCGAAGATGCGCTTCACCGCCGGGCGGTGAGAAACGCGAGGAGAAGCTCAAAACGAGCGCACAAACACACGAGAAATGTATGTCCGGTCTCGAGGCAAATGAGGTACAAGAGGAGCCAATCATGCCGCGAAACTCCTTTTGATCAACTGCTCGCCATCCTCATCTGGTCAAGATAGGTCAGAGAAGCCATGGGAGTCGACACAGCTTACCATCACTCATGTCGAAGCGCTTGGAGGTCACGAGTGTACTTTCCCGATGAAGAAATGTACCTCCCGAGATCGCTAATTTGGAAGCCAAGGAAGAAGGTCAACTCACCCATCATACTCATCTCAAACTCTGCTCATGACATCCGAGAACTGGAAACCAGAGTATGGGAAGAGCGCCAAAGATAATGTCATCGACATAGATCCGACGAGCGGAAGGGGCGATGCCATGCCGGCGATGAACAAGGTCTTGTCAACTTTACCCATCTCAAAACCATGACTTAACAAGTAGGACTTAAGCCTCTCATACCAAGCCCAGGGGCCTCGCTTAAGTCCATACAATGCTTTGAAAAGCTTGAAGACATGGTTTGGGTATTTGGGGTTCTCGAAACCAGAGGTCACGGACGTAGACCTCTTCCTCAATAAGGCCATTGAGAAAGGCACTCTTGACGTCCATCTGCAAAGCTTGAATCCCTTAGAAGCCGCAAAGGCAAGCGAGATTCTAATGGCTTCAAGTCTAGCTACAGGGCAAAGGTTTCTCAAATCTAGACCTCAACCCGGAAAACCCCGAGCAACCAATCTAGCCTTGTTTGGATAACCACTCCATCCTCGCTCGCTTGTTCTTGAACACCCACTTAGTCCCAATAATATTGTGACCTCGCGGGGCTCGACAAGCGACCGCACCTTGTTCCTCTCGAAATTTTCTAGCTCCTCATGCATGGCATTGACCCATGACTCATCGATAAGGCATGAGAAACATCTTTGGGCTCAAAGGAGGCAATGAAGGCGTAATGGAGACAGATTGAGATAAGCCGATTTTGAGCGGTAACGCGCTCAAAAAGATCTCCAATGATCCGCTCAAGGATGCCTTCTCCGGATATGTCTGGGAGGTCCGGATGAGAAGAAGAAGTGGCCTCTACCTCGTGTGCGACGAGGCGTGGACAGAGCCACTAGCTCGTGAGGGAACGGAGGGCAGGGTCGATCACCTTGAGGTGCCATGGAAGAAGGCATCTCAAGGGGAGGAAAAGGAGCAGATCGTAAACAACCATCGCTCCCTCATCCTCATCATCCACAAAGATGGTCTCTGATCGCTCTAAAGAACTTGAGATATCGGCCTAGTCCCCTGACCGCCTCATCGAAGGTCACCTCACGTGTCTCTACCATTTTACTAGACTCGCAGCCCAAACCCGATAAGCCCGCCGAAGAAGTCGAGTAGCCTAGAAAGATACCGCCACAGAACGTGACTCGAACTTATCTAGGTTCCTGCACTTCAAAATAAAGCACTTGCAACCAAACACACGAAAATGAGAGACGCTGGGCTTTCGCCCATATCTCACTCATAAGAAGTGCGGCAAGAGTGCCCAAGAAAACTCGATTCAAACATGGCACGCAATGCAATGGCTTCAAATTTCAAAACTTCCTGTAGAGTACTCATCAAGCATCGTCCCGCCATCTCGACTAAGGTACGGCTCTTCCTCTCCACAACGCCATTTTGCCGAGGACGATGGAGAAGAGAACTGGTGCTCTACACTGCCTCACCGCAGAAACTCTCAAAGTAGGAATTCTTGAACTCCGTGCCATTGTCATCATGGATCGCTCGTAAGGCACCCGGAGCTCAACAGACATCCTACTAAAAGACCTCGAAATGTGTAAATGTCTCGTCCTTCGAGGCTAAGAAAACACCCAAGAGTACCTCGAGAAGTCATCGACCACAACAAGAACATACCACTTCCTCCCGCCGATCAAGACTCGAGCCGTCCAATGTGGTCCATGTGGAGCAATTGTCCTGCATCGGCCATAGTAATCGTGACTGAGGATGAGAAGCGGAACCATCTTGCCGCGTTTGGCATGGAGTGCAAACAAGATCTTTGACCATCTTGAGTTTCTGCAGGACCACGAATGAGATCATGGTCGCTAACTCGGGTCAAATGGTCAAATCCAATATGACCAAGTCTCCTATGCCGTAAAGAGAGATCGCGGACTCGTATAACTAAACACCGAGAGGATCGCCAAGACTCGAGAACTCAAAGACGAAAGATCCTCCCATAACGAAATCCCGCAAACCGACTACCCAAGAATCAAGAATTTTGCAATTGTTTTTCTTAAAGCTCACCTCAAACCGCCATCGTAAGTCGAGAAACGGAAAGCAAATTGTACCGCAGCCTTACTAACCAAGGCAACATCCTTAAGAATAAAAGAAGCATTAATACGCAGTACCTTTGGCGATGACGCGCCAGACGAAGCGCCTCCGAAGGTGATCGCCTCATCACCGGAGCGCGGCTAGGAGGAGAACCAACGGAGTCTCCTGGTCATATGACGAGAACAACCGAGTCTACAAGCCAAACCTTCTCCTTCCCTACCCGCGAACTGAAGTCAAACAGAGTAAAGTCTCAAGATCGGGATAAATCAACAATGATTTTGGCACCCAATATCAATAACACGCCGAGCGGATGAAGTAGTCAAGCACGATCGACGCCTATCTACCCTACGCCTCTCAGAACTCAAAGCGTAAGGTCTAAGAGTAGACCCAAGGTGTTGCCGGGTCCTACCGCTACGAAGGAGCGAAGTCTGAGCACTGCGCAACATGCCGAACACGCCGCGAGTAGCTATCTCGATGGGGAAAACGAGATCTACCTCGTGACGGCCAAGTCACGATCGAAAGCAAAGATGAGGACGAAAACCGTAAAACTCGGAAAACCAAGTCCTCGATGCCGCACAAACCCATCGTAAGAAACAAGCCTAGACCTCGTGTTGGTCTTAGGTGCACTCAAGGTCCGGGTCGACCACAATGCGCCTAAGAGACTCAACATGGTCTCTACGCACGATCTTGGCGCGCTCAAGCATCGATCGATCAGTGTCCATCCTTCGGCGAGAAGGTGCAAAGATACTTCACCTTCTCGAGAGGTAGAAGCGAGATGTGAAATTACCTTATCGCCGTAAATCCCTTGGACATAGCCCGCGACTTGAAATGGACTTTCTCGGTCCCGGGCTCAATCTCGATCACACCCAGTGCTATGGGTCCGAGCACGGCAGTGGATGCTTCCTCATGCCCTCAAAGAAGTCATATCCTAGACCCCGATTAAATCTGCAGATCTTAGATTGGTCTAGAATAAGATTGAGCTTCTTCTTGCCTCCTACAAATCTCTCGAGAGTGTTCATAAGGTAATCGACACTCCCGAAGAGAGAGGTGCAAGAAGAGCAGGGGAAGAAGAGACAGAAGGTAAGGGAGCAAAAGAAGAACCAAAGAAGAGAGGAAAGAATGGCTTGTGCGAGCACACCGACTCAAGGAACACCCCATCTAGCCGCTTGGTTCACGTTGCTAAGCTGCCTCATCCTTACCCCGGGCTTCTCCCTTCTCCACAATCATATTGCAAACACAATGTGGCTTCTCTAGAAGGTCCTTAGTTAGCTTCACACATTTCTCATCCAAAGCAATCAAGTCGATTTTAGTTTGTTACACTTAATGCATGGTGAGCTAACAGGTCCTTAGAAGCAAACTTAGCCAACTTCCTTTCATGATCAATCATATCTTGAAACTGCTTGGAGACGCCTTCAAGTTCAAAGCAGCTTAACTTAGGACAGCTTTAAGCATGAAACAATCTACTCAAGTAAAAAGCTTGTAGTTCAAAGAATTTTATGATCCGCCTGCTTTAAGTTCATCTTCAAGTTATTGCAATTTCACAAGACTCAAGGATCAAGGAGCATGGCATAAGATCCTCTAGCAAAGAATGTCCTTACCCTCACATGAGGTGGGAGAAGTAGTCTTATCAAGAATAAGTAGGGTAATGACCATTCTACTCAACTCTAACTCAAGAAGCGCACTAACATTCTCCACCTTAACACTATCAAGTTTGGAGGACACACTATCATGTGAGGTCCTTAACTTCTCCATATCAACCAAAGAAAGCAGAGCATGTATCACAATCATCACTAGAAGGAGCAGATGTAAGAGCAATAATCTCTAGTGACAACATCTATTTCCTTCTCTAACTCAAAGACACCTAGCCTTAGCTTTAGCATGAAAACCTCCTAGCTTGAGAAAAGCATGATTGAGCTGTCAGAGGTGGGATCTACCTCGTCCGTGTCGGAGTACACCATTGTCACCGAAGTTCGCCCTTGAGGGCCATGAAGCACATGCCGAGAAGTCGCCGCCGCCATCCTTGGGCTCTTGGTCACCCGTCCCGTCATCGTCGCTCCATCCCTCCACCTCGCCGAGGTCGAGGTCGTCGGCGGCGTGAGGACGCGGTGGAAGAGCTTCTTGGCTTTGCCAAAGTTGCGAACTTCTTCTTGTTGGGCGCCCGAGCCGGAGGCTTCTTGTTGCGTTCTTGTCGGTGTAGTCGTTCTTGCCCGAACCGCCGTAGTCGCTCTTGCCCTTCTCCGCCTTGGGGCTGCGATTCGCTCGGATGTGGTTGGGGCCACCACACTCAAAGCAAATCACGGGTCCTCCTCTCTTCTCGTCCCTCCTCCCTTTGTAAGCGTGGGAGAATCTACGAGCAAGGAGGGCAAGTCGCTCATCCGCAGTCGCCTAACGATCATCGCTATGTCACAGAGCGCAAGGGAGAAATTGCAAGAGGACTCGTAAGAGAGACCGAAGTTGAATCGATCGGTGACTGTGGCCATCGATCGTGACTTCGACCTACGAGACAACGCTAATCTCGTGAGTCTTGAGGCGTGAGTACACGCATCAAGAGTCAAGGTCGAGAGGTCTGTCGTGTCTTTGATGGTGGTCACTTTCATCTCCCACACACGCAGATCGAGTGCCGTAAGTATCCGACGAGCGTTGTCCGAGTCGGGTATGTGAGACCGACCGCCGGAGGTTGCTCAAGATCTTGTGAAAACGCAAGCACTCATCTAGGGACTCACCAGAAGCATCTCAAATTTGTTGTATTCTCGCTTGAACTGGTCCTCGCCGAACCGCCTTGATCCGGTGGTGCCTCATGGTATGCGCCGAGGGTCACCTGTATATCATAAAGCGGACGACAGTGAGATATGCGGTCAAACTCACTACGACTCAAACCTCGGATGATGATGTTCCTAGCCTTTGCATTTGCCTCAACATCGCCATGTTCCCGCATTGATGTTCTCATCGGCAGAATGCGAATCGAACCTTGACCTTTCGCCATGGCATACCCCAGGCCTCGGATGTATGTCTCCATTCGGCTCTTCCGTAAGGGTAATCGATGCCATCGAAAACGGGCGGCTTGGTCGAGTACTTGTCCATCGCCACGCTCTTGAGACCGGTTAAGATCTATTGAAAAGAGCTAACCGCTCGATACCAATTGAAGGACCGGAAGGCGACTAGAGGGGGTGAATAGGAGCACCTAATCTTTTTCGCAAAGAATGGATTCAACTTGTAAATTACTCCAATAGCTATGAGAGCTATGAAGATCAATGATTAAGCACGAGAGGAAGTCTTATGTTGAATCCACTCTCACCCCCAAAGCTCAAAGAAACAAAAACGAGGAAGAACCAAGAAATCGGGACAATCGGTACAACCATTGTAAAACGGCCGGTTGTACCACGATCGTACAACCCGCAGTAATGGCCGGTTGTACCGCAGTCCGTAGATAACCACAGTTAAGCCTTGCTCATCCGATTGTCTGGGAGAGCAAAACCTCTCTGGTTTCAAAACGAAAATCGACGTGAACTTTTGAACCGCTGGCCAAACTCTACGAGATTTGAACCACACCTCCCTAAAGACACTAGGAACCTATTCCAAACAAATATTTCAGAGATCCATTCCAAAGTTCCTATCTTCTTGCATTTGAACGAAGAAGGATGCAAAACCGGGCAACAAACCGAAATGCTCCACAATCTCTCAACCTTGGCTCATGAGATTTTGCAAGAAGGTTAGTAATAACCTCAGGACATGCTAGCATGAGTCTTAGGCCAAATCCTCAAGGAAATCAAGAATTTCATCAAAAACCCTAGAAGAGGAAATGAAGAACAGAGGATGCCAAAAAGTGAAATCTGAGATTTAACAAGATTAGCTCTTGGAAAATTCGATCAAATGATCTTGGGGCACTATCCCAACATAGAGCAATCCATTTTGCAGCTCACTAGCAAGAACCAACAAGAAAAAGAAAAACTCACAAGTCCATCACAGAGAGAATCGAAGGAAAATAAGAACAGGAATGCAAACTTCAGATTTTCATTTCTTGAATCAAGAGCGAAATACAAATAAATACATCCCCATACGCATGGACATTGAAACAAGAGGAATGATTACAAGCATTCAACTCATCCTCTCCCACTCTCAAAACTCAAGAATACTCAGCCATCTTGAAGAAGAAGAAGGGGACAAGCAGGGAACAACTCTCAACAACTAAAGTCTCAAGCAAAACAAACTCTAAAGCCTATTTTGACTAAAGGAAACCCTAAAACCCTTGGAGTGCCTGATTTGAGCAAAGACCCTCCATCCTATTTATAGCCCATGGCTAACGGGTCTCCACCCGCTACGCCCGCTTAAAACTAACTGAGCCCGCCCCGCTTAGCACCTTTGCGAAATTCCGCTTCGCCCTCCCGCACCTTTCCGAAGCTTCCGCGCTCCTCGTCTCAAGACGCCTCGCAACCACCTCGAGTCCACGCTGCCTTTGACACATGCCGACTGCTCGACCTCGCGCACTGCACCTAGTCCGGTCCACCGTGTCTCACCACGACTCCACCCGATGTCCCGCAGCCACACGCATAAAGAAACACAAAACCGGAACAAGTTCTTCACAACTTGACCTAACGTTAGCTCAAACATGCAATATGCAACACATATGCATGAACACACTTGGATATGACCTATCCCAAAACTCAAATCACCAAAATGGCCGAACCTCACAATACACCCAGACAACCGCCATGTTACCAATGGATCAACCGCACTCGGCCGAACCGATTATCCCGACAAAGAATTGAAAGACTTCACGAAAACGCGTGAACCGCGCAACGACATGGTCCGACCACACCGAAACCCTTGTCAAATACTCATCACTCTCATGGAGACACGACCACAAGGTCTCTCAGGGCGAAAAACATACGCTATTGGCACGAAAGGGACATGAGCTAGAGAAAGGTGGTACTAATTAATATTGACTGACAATGATCTAAATGGAGTGTACTGCACCTGTGATATATATATATATATATATATATGGAGATTCCTAACAGTACTCGGGTGTTTTTTTTTTTGGCTTGAGATTATGTGAATTTCACGTCTTTGGATCTTCATCAAGATTGTGTGTAGTGTCGATTGAAGGATTTAACTAGAGTTAATTTGATCTGTGCGTTTCCGTATATCCTATGGGTACGAATTACTCGTAAATGAAAGAAAACTACAAAGTACAAACATATTATTATTAGCATCTCGCTCAGCAGAAGAGTACAGCTTATGCCGTACGTGCACGTACCAGTTTATCACGCGAGTAAGCAGTATTACTGTGCGTGTGTTACGCTGGGGTGGCTGTGCACGCACGTTCGGCTCACGAGTAGTATAGCCCCGGCCCGTTACCCGTACGTACGTGCATGCGCTGAAAGACGTGCTGAAAATGCAGTAACCCATAATCGATCGACCGCCCCTGAAAAAGTGCATGTGTAGGAGGAGGACCACATGGAGGAATTTCGTGGGAGTCAGTGATCGATGAGCCTGTCAATTCCTGCAGGGATGGATGGATTCAGATTTCATCAGACCAAAAGCAGCTGTAATTAACTCGCATACGTACCTACGTACGTGATATGTATGTATGTATGTATGTATATAGCAGCAGCAGTACTTATTGGCCCCGGTAACGTTTGATTCGACGCTGAACAGACAAACAATAAACGCCTTCGACCGTAGCGGCCGACTGCTCTTAATTGTCAATCTAAACCTTGGTTTTTCCCTCTTGGAGACCCCAAATCTCATCTTCATCTTGACAAATCGGTCCAGCAAAATCCGCCCACGGCCAAACAGAAGCCCACATGGGCGGCCGCGCGGCCTAGGCCGTCCCATCCGCACGCAGTAGTTTGTCAGGGAGTCCACGAACCGGCCCAAACCATCGCGCGGCTCAGCAGTTTGGCAGACGCGTCGCGAGGCCGAAATCGACTGGCCGCGCGTGAACCGGCGCTGACTCCCACCGTAGCGTTTAACTGTTCATCTGGTGCTTGTCGATCGAAACCTTGGTTTTTCCCTCCTGGAGATTCCAAATCCCATCATCTTACAAATGAGACGCGAACCAACGGCCTTCTTGGGGTAGCGAAGTTCGCCCAGTGTTCTCAGTCGGTCCACAAAATCTGCCCACGGCCTAACACAAGCCAACCAGTCCATGAGAGTATCTTCAACTGTCTATTTATTATCGTATCTTAGTTATATCACGTTAATAAAATCATACGTGTAAAAGAGAAAGAGCATATGTCGTCTCTTTGAGCATATGTCGTCTCTTTCTGGAGAGATTATCGTGCAAGCGAAACAAGATATAATACATTAATCTACTCTAGTTGACATGTTAGTTCATTTCGAATGAAAATTATAAAATATAAATATTGGAGAGTGTGCTAGAGACTATATATTGGAGATGTCTTAACTACTATAATTCTGAGTTTACCCCTCCCACCCTACGGCAAACCGCTGCACACATGGAAAAAGAACCGTCGCCTCGCTTGTCTTCCCCTCTCCTCTCACCCCACGCCAAACAGCTGCTCGCATGGAAAAAGAACCGTCGTCTCGCTTCTCTTCCCCCCCCCCTCCCACCCCACGCCAAACCGTCGCTCCTCTCATCGCCCCGCGCCTCCCTCGCGCTCACCACAGATCCTCGCATCGCTCTGCCCCACCCGCGACGCCTAACTCCTCCCACTGCCGGCTCGCTCCACTCCCTTGACCCTCGCCCACCTCCCTCGCCACCTCTGCCACCAGCCACGGCGCCCTCTCTCCCTCTTCCCTGCGGCCGATGCCGCCGTCCTCCCTATTCCCCGTGCCTGACGCTGCCGGTGGTGGTGGAGTTCGAGAGCGAGGAGATCACGGCGAGGTGGGGGGACGCCATGAGATAAGCACCGCTGCCTCGGCGTGCACATCAACTTCGTCCACTCCGTCACCCTAGACTCGTGGACAGAGGTGCATCTCCGCAAGATGGAGACCAGGGGCAACGACCGCCTCAACGCCTTCCTCATCGCGCGGGGTGTGCCCAAGGAGACGCCCCGCGTCACCAAGTGACATATCCACGCACTAATGTGACATATCCACGCTGAAAGGTATATCTCCTCTAATCGTTCTTTCTTTTTCTCTTGTGTTAAGGTAGCAAGCCGTAATTGCAACTTCTTTTTCCCCCCTTTTGAGCTCGGTTGTAGTTGAGTTTTGTAAATCCCCACTTGAAAGCTCCCCCAATTGCAAATTTTCATCCCCAATTTTAATATTTTTTAATCCAATTTTCGCAGATTTTTTGTGCTCGAGTTGAAAGCTTCAGAGTTCGAATTGAAAGTATACAAGAATGATTGGAAAGCTTTTTAATCCGGTTTGAAAGCTTTGAATTCGACCTGTAGTTGTCAAAATTAAAGTTAAAATTAGGCTAATTTTTCGAGTTGACAGTTTCTTCATTAATGGAAAGTTGAATTTGTGGAGTACAAAGTTGAATGGAATCACTGGTTACTCACGTTTTAGCATTCTTTGTCCTAAACAATAGGAGGCTTGGGTGTCATCAACATTCTAGCTCAGGATTAAGCCCTACTGCTCAAACATCTTAGTAAGTTCTTCGATAGACATAAATTTTATTTGGGTCCATCTTACTTGACAAGCCTTAACACTTAGTCATTTATTTCAGTTCAGTACCATCTCCTCGGTCTAACTCAACTGAAGAAAATGGGTATACATATTTTATTTCATTTGTAGAATTGGCACATAGTCTGGCTCTATTATGCACAGAGACGTATGCAGAGTTGGATTCTATGGCCCTGTTTGGTACGGCTCTGCTCTAATTTTTTACAGCTCCAACTCCAGCTTCACTCTTGGATCCACTCCTATGAGAAGTTGGAGTAGTCTACGGAGGTGTTTGGTTAGAAAGTTAACTCCAACTCCAGGAATGAGAAAGATCTTTGTTAAAAGACTATACTACCCTTGTTTTATTGGATGGGCGAGGGGGGTTTCATTGGATGGCATTTGGTGGGTAATTTTATCTTAATTTTAGGGTATTTTCAGAACTGATGATCGCTCCATGCGGGAGCGACCTTCTCGCACTCAAAAATACACTACACTGCTCCATTCTCAAACTCCAAATTCAATTTTTTGTTGGAGCTGGACCGTTTGGCATGGCTCCACCTACTCCAACTAAGAAGCTGGGAGTTGGAGCCATACCAAACAGGCCCTATATGTTTTACTAGCTATTCTTGATTTGCAAAGTATGATGATCTTTCTAAGTTTATGGTGCATAGCATGTTGGCGCCATTCACAGTTGGCTGGCAGAGCAATGATTTGCATCCGCTGGTTATTGAAAGATACGAGGTTGTGACTCTCAATTCTGGCATTATATCGTTTTACTTCTCATGAAATGTAGCATTGGATTTTATTTGTTGGGCATATCTAACACTCCGTAGTTCAAAAGCCTCTTCCTTGGTGTGCTTGTGATCTGAAATTGCTAATGGGTTGGTAGTTTGTTGGGACTTAATTCATTTTTCGTATGTTGGAATTATAGTTCTTTGTTTTCTTTTGGTGGATAATTGTCATAGGAGTCTAAGACTAAAGCTGAGATTGAAACATGTAATATGAGATCAAGTAGCTGGAATGTTGTGCGCCTAAAGCTAGATACCATGTTAAGAGTTTTGCTTAAGTAGCTTTGTTTAGAAACACATGATCTATTTTGTTGAGTGACCTGGTTTATACACATACATATTAGGTCTCTGAAAGTGGTAAAGGAATCATTGCTCTAATTTTTTAAATGGGGAAACTGTCGGCCCTTAATGTGAAGTAAATGGTTAAATGCGATTTTCTTCCTTTTATTGTTACAGAAGTAAATTCGTGAATAATCATTATCTATCATGAGCTTAAACTTACCCAGAATAGACGGGAATGATGATCTGTATTTCAAATTTGAACCTTTTACACTTTTTTGAAGATAGTCTCCTCAGTGATACAGAGTTTGGTCTCTGATAATGTCATCTCATGTTGTATCTTGCTAGATTAGGCCATGCCACTTAATTGATAGAATTCTTATTTTATTAGTGTGACCTGTTGTATGAGCTAATTTTTTACTACTAATTGCATCCATGGTTCCACTAAAAAAATTGCATCCATGGTCTCAAATTAGTTTATATGTTAGATCCTAGATGGATTGGTTTACCGACATGGGAAAGAGTTAGTCTAACCTTGTTAGGCTCGGTTAGCTGTCTATTATTGCTTAAAAAAGCTAGCTTTACTAACCAAGATAATCACCATGATGTACATAATTCCTGCATTGTGCAGAGCTCCCCACATGAACTCGATCCATCAAAGCCTGGAACGGTCACAATTTGAGGGATTATAGCCACCTCTTTCTCATCTCTCTGCGGTTCCTCACGATACGGATGATTGAACCCTCCTAGATCCCCCATCACTCTTCACCTTCATGGCTTCATCCATATCTTTTATTTACCTAATCTTTGTGTTTCATTCGAAAGCGTTAGTTAGTTTTGCAAAATCGTAAGCACTAGATAACTTTTTTTAATTGTGAGAGGTTTGTTCATTGAAGAAAATTTTATTGCTTAAGAAAAAATTTTGGTGATCATGTTGATGCCTAAGCTCGGGTCAAAGAGAGGGGAATATGGGTTGTTTTGAAACTTTTAGTGTCCCGTATAAAATGTGAAGTTCAATTTTTTATAACCAAGGTGTGCAACACATACCAGAGCTTCATCATCTTGGCGCTTATTGTCAGTTTATATGCAAAGTGACTGTTCGTTCATTTTGGGTAGCAATAGTAGCAAGTGTTGTAATAGTTGGAGTTAATGTTTTTATTTATTCGTGTGTGAAAGAATATTGATATTTATTATTCGGTTTAGGACCCCGTATGTTGATATGTATCACTGTCTTTTGGGGTTCCGTTGCAACGCACGGGCATCTTACTAGTTGTCTTTAAAGATGATATAGCATATATTAGAGATAAAATTATCTCTAACTATTGGAGATGCCCTGAGACGCCGCTTGTCGTGCGGCCGTGCATCGCTTAGCCGCGCAACCCACACCTAACTCCCACCAACGCGCGCTGCGCTGCGCGTTACACCACTAGTCTTGGCCAAATGGGCGGCTCAAGACACGACCAGACAGACACGATGGGGCACAACCCATCTCGGCACGGTCCGTTTTGGCCCAGCTATTAGATGGGTCGTGTCATGCCGGGCCACGTATCGGTGAGGCGGACCAGGCACGGTCTGTCTCCCGTTCGTGTCGTGCCGGGCCAACACTAGCCCGTTTGGCTCAACGGGCCAAGGCTGGTCCATTTAGCCCGTTAGGCCTGAAAAAAATTCCCAAAAAAATCTAAAAAAAGAAAATTATGTAGAATTCAGAAATAATATATAAAAATTGAAAAAAGTGATAATCATATTGATGTCCAACTGGCTGCCTCGTTAAAACGTTCGCCAAGCAAAAACTCAAAATGAGAAAACCTTAGCAAACGATAAAGAGTACAACATATAGCTCTACGAACATGATACATCCTTGTTCTACATGTCGGTGTCATTGTCTAATTACAGATTTTTGAACACCTCCAACAACTCTGGAGTTTTCACAAAGTGTTGTGTTCGTGAATCAGCTTGTTTCCAGTTCTTCACAGTTAGAAGTATCTCTAATATTCTTCTAGAATGACTGAAAGTAGACTCAAAGGAAACCGTTGAGACAGGAACAGTTAAGACATCACGCGTAAGTATGGATAGCATGGGATATGTTAACTTATGGGTTTACCACCATTGCAAAATTTTGAAACCTTCTTAGTTGAAATCCACCGTATCGCTATCCAGATATGACGATCATTTCCCGCTCCTTGTGGGTCTTGGCTGAGTAGGCATTGCTGTAGAAGAAGAAGACCTGGGCCTGGAGAAAGAGGCACCGAAGATCTTGCCTCACATATTTGTCTTGCTACTTGAGGCGGGGGCTACTGGAGGTCATTGCGAGCAGACTCATCGGAACTTATTTTCGTACCTTTAGTAAACCTCGTATAACTGAGAACGGACATCTATAAAATAGTTAGTATAGTCTAGCCCTGTAGCATCACTAAAAAGCTTAAGTACACTACCAAATGCATCAATTTTACCTTTAGGATCTAAAATAAATACAAATGCATATAGATAAGGGATTTCTCTCCAATATTTAAGGTATTTAGTTTTCATAGCTACAATAGCCTCACGTAAAACTAAGTTATTTTTGTACATTTTCAATTGAGTAGCAATCTGTAAAATACTATGCACAATGATAGGAGATGTTGGATAGTAGACAGTGGACAAAGCAACAGTGACCTCATAATTTTTTTTCTTCTAAAAACTCCAGTATCTTTTCAGCAATGAACCGATGCTGCTCAGTCAACAGTATACTACAGTCAGTGCTCTGATAGTGCATTTGAATAAAAACATAAAAAGTGATCTTATATGGTATAAGACTCTGAAGCATCAGGTAAGTAGAGTTCCATCTTACCTCCATATCTCAACTGAACTTTCTTAGACGTACACCCATCGCCCTGCAGAAATTATTATATTGTGTTATTCTTACATTAGAATTATTCAAGAAAGAAATACCATAGTGAAAAGTCTTAAATATACAGACTCAACCTTTTCAAATCACATTTGACTACAAGGTTAATAACATGTCAAGTGCATCGTTGATGCAGCAAGAAGGAATCGGCGTACGTACTCAACACTAGAGTAAGAATATCCATGGCCTTAGAGTTTGAAGCGACGTTGTCTAAAGTAATTGATAATATTTTGTCTGTAAGACCAAAGCCTTCCACGACTTTGATAATACAGTCCATAATATTCTCACCTGTGTGTGATACATCAATTAATTCCAAACCTATAATTCTTTTCTCTATTACACAGTCTTCATTAACATAATAAGCAACAATACTAAGATAATCCACCCTAACCCGACCACTCCATATGTCCGAGGTCAGGGGCATCGAAAATGTGCATGTACTAAATAGTTCATTTATTTTATTATGACGTTCATTGTAGTATTCTATTATATCACTAGTTGTTGTCTGTCTAGAAACAAAAGAAAATCTAGGATTATGCGTAGTCCTAATGTAAGTTTGGAAAGTAGTTGGCTCCCCAAAGCCTAACAGTAAATCCTCATAAATAATTAAACAACAGATAAATTGACAGGCTACTGCAGGATCGTAGCCCCAGCTATGTACCGTCACAGTCGGAGTTTCTGGGTTTTGCCTCATCACCAATCCTTGCTTAGCTCTCATCGTAGCTAAGCAAGTGCCCCGTTCCACTGGTAGACTTTGCAGACAATTCATTGTGATAATTTTATAAATAGCATATGGTACCTCATTTCCCTGTGCGTCCTGCTTGGTTGTCTTGTCGAAATATTCCCACACTCCCGATGTAGACGACCTCGACCTATTTGAACCGATTGGCGTGGAGCCTGATGCTGCCGGGGAGCCTAATGACAGAACTCTGCCCTGCCCTTCCAGTTGGATGCAATTTCCTCCGGGGAAAGTCTGCAATCACCAATAGCAAAGTATCGTAAGGATCGCTTATAACAAAACTACAAAATCGAAACTAACAATATTATTATTTTCATTTTAGCATAACAAACACTAACAATAAAATTATGAAAAAAAATAGTATTATACCTCTTTTGCTGGGTTGCTACCGAGAATTGAATTTTCCAAAGTTTGGCACAATTTTTTGAATTATGCCAAATTAGCTCAATATGAATTTGAACTTTCACAACATATTTTCAAAGAGATAATGAGAAATGGAGGGGCGCCGAATGAGGTGGGGTATGGTGGCTATTTTATGACCCAAACGGTGAAAAACTATTAAAAAATGTCAAAATGCCCCATCGACCGGATTCTTCTCGGGCTATATGTCATCCAGGCACGGCCCACGAGCCCTCCCACCGCTTTCGACCGCCTCACGCCCACCCACCCCTTTCTTCTCCCCTTGCCACCCGCCTGCACGAGCCTGTGCGGCACTAGGCAGTGCCACATTGTCGTAGGCTCGCAGCGGCAGTGCCGCATGCCCACCTCACCTCCCTCCGCTGCGCGGCGTCACCTCCTTTGCTACTCCCTCCGCAGTCTGCACCGTTCCACGCGTCCACACCGTGCCGCCTCTTCGGATCCTCTCTCAGCACTAGACGCCGGTGTAGCACGCCCACACCGCCTCCTCGCCTCCTCCTCTATCAGCGCCGGTGAAAGCATCTAGGCCCCCAAAAATTATTTTGGTAATTAATGACAATATATGAATATGGGACTAATATGTTTATTGAGTATTTACAAGGTTTGATCTCAGTGATGAATACAACAATCTGGACATGCATGCTAAAGATCAATATTAAGATCAATATAGTTCAAAGTCAAGGTACAAGTAGTATAGAATCCTTTTTGCTTTTACCGATCTAAGGAGAAAAGGGTAGAAGATCAGATTTTAGGTTAAATGTCGTACTATTAAGAAAGATCATGACTAGTAGTTTGGTAACATATTCTTGTGCAATCTGGATCAATCTAGGATCATACATACTTTTCGAGTTTTTTTTGAAAGCCAACCATATTTTTATAAGAAAAATCGGTAGTACCGACGTTTTGTTGGCGATACTACCAAGATCATGCAGTATGACCAGGATAGTGGTGCGGTACTACCGCAACCCGTCATACCAAAATCTTGTTGGCGGTACATTTTTAGAGAATGGCGCCTTTTATCTCGGTGTTCACCGGTGAGCGGTAATTTTGGAGTTTCCTTGGCGGAACTACTGCGGTGTGATGTGACCACATCATTAGCGGAACTACCACAACTTGGATATTCTGAAGTTTAGATAGTGGTATATTTTTTCCAGAAAGCACCCCTTTTGGACTGCAAAGTGAAGCGGTAGTACCGCCCCTGTACTTCGGTATGGCCAATAAGCGGAACTACCGCTTGATTAACGACGGTAGTACCGCGCCGAATTTCCAACGACTCATTCAGAAGCAATGAATGCGTCTGCGCTAGCCGTTACTGTACATTTCAAGAAGTGCGGTAGTACCAGTCATATAACAACGATACTACCGCATGTGCCAAAAAAATTTGTATTTTACCTCCAACTGTCGTAGTTGGTTGTGGAGGGTATAAATACTTCCCACCTGCTCAAGGACAAAATAAGATACTTCATTTAACATCTTTTGAGCTAAGAGCATTCACTCTACACCTTATACACTCTCATTGCATTCATTGTCAGGTGGTTAAGCAAAACTCAAGTGCCTTCATTTTAGATTGATCATTAGCACTTGATTGCCGTTAAACAAAGATTATGATTTATTACTCTTGGTGTTTGCTTGACAAGGGTAAGTCATTCAAAAAGAAGGAGTTCAATGGCAAGAAGAAGCTCTTCAAGGAGCTTCACAAGGATGGCAAAAATAAAGCCCACATTGGTGAGTGGAACTTCGATGAGGAGTACACCAACTCCGATGAGAATGAGTCCCCCAAGAAGAAGGGACTCATTGGCATCGCAATCAAGGAGGCTCCATCACTCTTCTCGTCTCCTACATGCCTCATGGCAAAAGGAGATAAGGTAAAATCCCTTGATGACAATGACGCTTCTTATGATGAGCTTATGGATATGCTAGAAGAATTGAATGAATATCTTGGAAAAGAGAAGACAAAATTTAAAGTCTTGAAGAAAGAATGCATCTCTCTAAAAGACTCTTATGAGGAGCTAAAAGAAGCTCATGACTTTCTTCTCTTAAAAGACATTAAAAAATCTTATTTGAATGTTGGAATCACTTGTAATTTATTAAATAAGATGCCTAGACTAGAAGTTGCCTCAAAAGCTATATCCATGTCTAGCACTTCTACATCTTGTGATGACTTGTTATCTATGTCATGTTGCTTTAAAGGTGATTCAATTACTAATATAGCTAATACATATGATCCTTTGCTTATTGTTGAGAATCATGAGTTAAAAGAGCAAGTCACCAAGCTAAGTAAGAGTTTGGAAACATGCTTCAAGAGTAAAGCCACCCTTAACAAGCTATTGAGTGTTCAAAGTTGCTAATTTAACAAAGAAGGACTTGGGTATGTGCCCAAGAAGGGTAAGAAACCGGCAAACAAGCCCCGCGAGGTTTGTTAAGCAAAATGGTAAATATTGCTATAAGTGTCGGGCAATAGGACATGTACAACAAAATTATCCTATTGGTAAGACATCATCCGTTGGTTTACATGATTCTTGTTATATGCTTAAGAAATCTAAGGATGGAAATGTTATTGCTAGATTTGTTGGCACTTCAATTTTAGGCGCTAAAAGAATGCTATTTGGATGCCCAAAATCTTGGTCACTAACCTCTAAGGACCCAAACAAATTTAGTTACTTAAAAGAACTTGATCTTCTTTTGTAGGTGAACTACAAAAGCAGTGGAAGGCATTGGGTGCTTGATAGCGGTTGCACTCAACACATGACCGGAGACCGGAAGATGTTTGGGTAAAATCGCCATCTCAAATGACTTTTCTATTTCTAATGTATCTGTAGTAGAAACATTAAATTTTAACTTGTTATCTGTTGCTCAATTGTGTGATCTTGGATTAATTTGTTCATTCTCTAGAGATGACGTAACCATTTCAAAAGAAAAAAGAAAATGAATTGGTTTTCAAATAATTTAGATTTGAAAATCTTTACTTGACAGATTTTTCTTCAAATGATTCATGCTTAAAAACTTGTTTAATTGCAAAAACATCGTTGGGTTGGTTATGGCATAGAAGACTAGGTCATGTGGGCATGATACAACTCAAAAAAACTTTTCAAATATGATTTAGTGGTTGACTTGAAGGACGTAAAGTTTGAGGAAAAATAGATTATGTAGCGCTTGCCAAGCCGTGAAGCAAGTTGTAAATTCTTATCCTTCCAAAAGTATCATATCAACTTTTAGGTCATTAGAGCTCTTACATATGGATTTGTTTGGGCCAACAACCTATAAAAGCATCGGGGGCAATAGCTATTGTTTAGTTATTGTAGATGATTACTCGAGATACACATGTGTATTCTTTCTACATAACAAGGCCGAAACCTCCGGTATTTTCAAAAGTTTTGCAAAAAGAGCTTAAAATGAGTTTGACTTCAAAATTAAGAAAATTCATAGTGATAATGGTTCCTAATTCAAGAATATTAAAATTAAAGATTATTGTGAAGAACTTGGAATAAAGCATGAGCTTTCCACAACCTATACTCCGGTGCAAAATGGAGTTGTAGAAAGGAAAAATCGAACATTAATTGAAATGGTTAGGGCAATGCTTGATGAATATAATACTTCTGATAGTTTTTGGGTAGAAGCAATTAACACCACTTGTTATGCCATAAATCGTATTTATTTACACCGCCTTTTGAAAAAGACTTCCTATGAGCTTTTAATTGGAAGAAGATCGAACATCTCTTATTTTCGTGTATTTGGTTGAAAATGTTATATTTTGATAAAGGGTGTTTGTCTTTCAATATTTGCAAGTCGATGCGATGTTGGTTTCTTACTTGGTTATTCGTCAAATAGCAAAACTTATCGTGTCTTTAATAAAAACAAGCGGTATAGTTAAGAGAGATATGATGTTCAATTTGATGAAACTAACGGTTCTCAAGAAGAGCAAGATGATTTGGATGATATAGATAATGAAGCTTTGAGATAAGCAATGAAGAACATGCAAATTTGAGACATCAAACCAAAAGAAGATCCAAATGTTCCATCATCTTCCACGCAAGTCGAACCTCCCACCTCTTCCTCTACAAATCAAGTTGACATTGGAGAAGAGGATATCAAGGATGATGACTAACCATCCAACTTACCACCAAGAATTCACAATTCTATAGCTAAAGATCATCCAATAAACTAAATATTGGATGACGTGAGTATGGGTGTTCAAACTCGTTCTTGTGTTGCTTTATTTTGTAAATATTACTCTTTTGTTTCTTCTATTGAGCCAAAACATGTAGACAATGCACTAGTAGATCCGGATTGGGTGAATGCAATGCATGAAGAACTAAACAACCGTCAGAAATGATGTTTGAACAATGGTGGAGAGACCCAAGAAGTCCAATATGATTGGCACAAAATGGGTCTTCCGCAACAAACAAGATAAAAATAGAGTTATGGTTAGAAACAAGGCAAGATTAGTCGCTCAAAGGTATACTCAAGTCGATGGTTTAGACTATGATGAAACATTTACGTCCGTGGCTAGTGTTGAGTCTGTATGTGTGTTACTTGCATTTGCATCATGTTTTGATAATAAATTATTTCAAATGGATGTTAAAAGTGTTTTCTTAAATGGTAAAATAACCAAACTTATATATGTTGAACAACTTACGGGTTTTGAAGATCCTAAAAATCCTAATCATGTGTATAAACTCTCCAGTGCGCTATATGGCTTAAAGCAAGCTCAGGAGCATGGTATGGCGCCTTGAGATTTTCTACTCTCAAAAGAATTCAAAATTGTAAAGGTTGATACAACACTTTTTACCAAAACAATTGATGATGATTTCTTTGTTTGTTAAATTTATGTTGATGATATCATATTTGGGTGTACTAACCAAGACTTTTGCAATGAGTTTGGTGATATGATGTCTAGAGAGTTTGAGATGTCTATGATCGGAGAGCTAAGATACTTTCTTGTACTACAAATCAAGCAACACGAAGTTGGGACATTTATAAGTCAAATGAAATATGTAAAGTACTTATTCAAGAAGTTTGGCATGGAAGATGCAAAACCTATCAAGACTCCAATGGCAACCAACGGTCATCTTGACCTTAGTGAGGGAAGTAAACATGTAGATTTAAAGCTTTATAGATCAATGATTCGTAGTTTACTTTATCTTACCCCAATCAGGCTTGATATCATGTTTAGTGTTTGCATGTGTGCACGTTTTCAAGCAACGTCTAAAGAATGTCACTTGATGGTTGTAAAAAGAATTCTAAGATATTTGAAGCATTCCTCTAGCTTTGGCCTGTGGTATCCTAAATGTGCTAAATTTGAATTAATTGGATATTCGAATTATGATTATGCAGGTTGTAAAGTGGATAGAAAGAGCACCTTCGGGGGTTGCCAATTCTTAGGAAGGTCTTTAGTTTCATGGTCTTCTAAGAAACAAAACTCTGTAGCTCTTTCCACTGCCGAAGCCGAATATGTATCCGCTGAAAGTTGTTGTGCACAATTATTATGGATGAGGCAAATTTTGATAGATTATGAAATAAAATTTGATAAAATACCTCTTTTGTGTGATAATGATAGTGCTGTGAAAATAGCCAACAATCCAGTCCAACACTCAAGAACCAAACATATAGATATACGCCACCATTTTTTGAGAGATCATTAAGCAAAGGTGATATTGAGATTAGCCACATTCGAACTGAAGATAAATTTGTGAATATTTTTACCAAACTATTAGATGAATGCCGTTTTTCAAGTTGAGGAATGAATTAAATATCATAGACCATTATAATATTGTTTGAACTCATGCCTCATGCACCTTGTTACTATTTAGTATTATTTGAAGCTTTCAAGAAATATATTTTTAAATATTTTCTTCAAAACATATATGTTCATTAAAAATTATGTTCTTAGATGAACATTAGTATCTAAATGCATAATGATCATGAATGATATTCATTTGAGTGCAAAACTAAGGAACATTTGCATACTTATCAAAACCTAAAGTTTATCCTGAAGCTCCAAAAATTTCAGAACTACCGACGTGTAGTAAACGGTATTACCGTTACGGTTGTACAAGGGGCATTAACTACTATTGCTCTGGTTTTTTTATTCTCTCCCCTTCCCGAGCGATCATTCCGCTTCTACTTACGAAGTTCCTCTCCCTCTCCCTCTCACCGAAGAGCCCTCAAGCGCTCTAAAAAATTTCTCAAATCTCTTCAAGTTTTCTTGAATCCTTGCGAGTCCATTGCATCCTTAGGGTTCCTCTGCATCGGATCTCAAGGTAAAAATTGTTTTAATCCTCTTTTTGCCTTTCCCTCAAACCCTAGGTCACAACTAGGGTTAATTGAGAATGTGAATAATTGAATACGTTTTTCTCGGGCAAATTGCAAATCTAGTGTCTTGTAATGTTTGTGCATCCAATCCATGGATTCAATCCATTAGAAGACACCAAAAATCCAAGCAATGCCATACCCTAAAGCGTGTTCCTGGAAAACGGTACTATCGCTCGTCGTGCGTGGAACTACCGAGTCTTGTAAATCTTGACACGTGAGCAGCGGTTCTTCCGACCAGTTACTCATCACTTGAACGTCGGTACTACCGATTTTCCTGGTAAAACAAAAAAACTCATTCCATTCAAAATTAAACCTATTTTGTTTGATCTCTTGTTCTTATTGTAATCCATCATCTTTGTTTGAAGATGCCAAGGACAAGGATCGACACTCGCAACTTCTATGACCATCCAAGAGGTCAAACCTCATCTTCCTCTCAACCACCTGCAGCTGTTGCTCATGGTCCTTTTGAAGAAATTCTAGAAGAATGACGAAAGAGAAGAGAAGATAGAGGCAAAGGTCACGCATCAAGCGATTGAGAAATTGAGGAGAGCTCATCGAAGCAAAAGCAGAAGAAGCAACATCGATGATGAAATGGGAGAACTGTTGAGTAGCACATCAATTTAAGATCTATCACTCTGAGATAATATGCCATAATGCGTCACAGAAATCAATTTGTGCTTCCAAGGTCATCTCTGTTGGACCGAAAAGGCGACTAGAGGGGGGAGGGTGAATAGGAGCACGCTCACTTTTTCATAAATAATGGATTCAACAATTTCACTCTAGTAGCTATGGAACCGATAAAGATAGTATATCAGTACATCGGAAGACTAATATTGAATCCAATATAAACCCCTAAGCAATACGACAAAAACAGCAAAGATTACAGCGAATCAATACATTGCCGGTCGGACCGCTGTCTAACTGGCGGTCGGACCGATTATCTGCCGGTCTGACCGCTGGACTCTAGAACAGATCAAACAGCCCGATGACGAAGTTGCAAATACATGAAACTTTTGATCTACAACTCCAAACTTGATGAAACTTGAAACACACCTCTATAATATCAGGAAGCTATTCCAATCGAAGATTGTGATACTTCTTGGAAGAATAGCGATCCTTTTCGATTTGATTGAAGAGAGGTTCAAAACCGGGTCAAAACGACAACTTGATCCAAGATCTTGCTCGTGGGTGATTGATGATCAAGATGATCCTAGGTAGGTTTCCATACGTCACAGTAAGCTAAATCACGTGGAGAATTCAATCAAAAACTCACGGATCAAAGAAAGACTCAACATCATCAAATATAGAGAAAGAACGCAATGAGACAAAATATTGATCAAACTTTTCTTTGATTGATTGATATGATATGGGCTTACAGCCTCTCCATCAATGGAGGGCAATGCTCAATCCAAGAGCACGAAAATCACATCAAACTATCAAGAACCCTAGCCTCCACAAAAACTCTCCATAAGAAAATTAGGGTTTACAAAAATAGCAAAAGAGACGAAGAAGAGGTGCAGCCACCTCCATCTCCTATTTATAGTGGAGGCATAAACCTTATAGAAGTTTGACTCTATTGGGCTCCCGTTAAGGCCCATAACAAACGAGACACTTATGCACGTATTTTAATGCGCCGTCTTTAATATCCCTTGACCTAACTAGATACACCTTGTGCCATATTAGCCTCAGATTAGCTAATAGGTCACCCTTGTCCATCTTGCACCTCGCTTGAGTAAATTGACCTCACCCGGCGGACATCGATCGTTACGGACCTCGGCTCTCCAAGCCTAGTCACGATCATCCTCACCGATTGACCATCAAGCAACTTTGCACAACAATAGACAAGTAAACCGAATTTGGGAATAAGTTCTTCACAACTTGACCCATGTTAGTCAAAACATGCATCATGCAACATATATACCCTGAAACTCATGACTTTGACCTAACAATCGAAAATCGCCGCCACGACGGGCGGCGAACCAAGTGAAAACGGTCGGACCGCCCCTAGGGCGGTCGACCCGACCGCTGACTATTGGTCGACCGCCATAATGACTTAGCCAATTTTCAACCTCTGAAAACCGAAACCTACTAGAAATTTCAAACTAATAGAACTTTTGACTAGATACTCCCAAAATTATGAGACCAAGTGCAATAGAATCCCCTTTGTTGCTGTTACCTCTATTTTGGCCCACTCAATCAACACTTTACGGCGTTGGCGGTCGACCACGGCTTATGGCCGGTCGGGCCGATTCGAACTGATCGACCGCGCCATGCTGGCGGTCGGACCGATTAATCCCCAACGAAGCGTACTTTTGCCGAAAACACGTGAAACGACAAATCGTTAACGCCATTGCCAATTGTCACATCATCCTAAGATCTGGAGCATATTCCCATGATATTCACAATCTCAAAATCCTAAATTTCACACGGTTTCGAGAGTTGGTCTATGAGTAGATGTATGGACCAAATAGACAGCTTGTTGACCATAAGTGGGTAAATTGACCGCATCTTAATTCCCTGGATAAATATGAAGGGACATATCGGCTTTTCAAAGAGCCGGTATTCATGACCTAGTCTCACTCAAGTGCAACTATGATGAGGAGATGATCAGGTAATTTTATGCTACTCTGTATGTATCTCGAGACTTCAATCAACTGGCATGGATGACAGGAACTACTTATTTGGATTGCCAAAGGGACGAGTTTGAGCTCGCCTTAAGGACAGAGATAAGAAATTTTGAGAAGATTTTATGATAAACCTGCTCTTTTGGTTCCAGCTTGGACGGAGTATTATGATGAGAATGTCAAATATACTCCAGGAAAAGATAGGCGGCCTCCTGCCTATTCGGGTTGGTCAACGAGGATTATTAGTCATACAATTCTTCCTAAGGCGGGAACTTTGATGCCATCAAAGGACATGCTTAGAATATAATAGATAATATTATGCATAGGAGAAAATTTGATATGGTAGATGTCATCAGTAGGAGATTGCCTCTTCTAGAATGATCGAGTCAAAAGAATAAACTATGCTCCATATATCATGACATTGATCATCCGAAAGACCGAATATTGTGGGAGCTTGGGATCAGTTCACAAACCATACAAGCCACGAGAGGGCCCCCTTATTCCTGCATATATTCATCCTCAGGCTCCTCAAAGGCAAGATGTTCCAAGACAGTATGCTTAGAGGCAAGACGCTAAAGAAGAAGGCCAAATTTCTCTCTCTCAAATCTATACAGCTATTATGGAAATTAAGAATACTCAGCAAGAAATGAGAAACTCTCAGTAAGTATTTCAATCTGAAACCAAAGGTTGGCTGCTTTGACGGAAAGTGTGATAGCTCTTGAGCAAGCTATATTGACTCCAAATCGCTATGGAATACATCACCTCAACACACCTCCAAGGGGTCCTCAAGATCCCGATGAGTAACTTTTTTGGTATTTTGATGCCAAAGGGGGAGTAGTTAGGAGGAGTAGAAGGAGGTAGCTTTGAAAGATTAAAAGGGGAGTCAAGAAGATTAGGCTACTATTTATAATATATTCTATATCAGAAACATATGGGCTTGTAATAGTCTTGTAATGGTCTAGTTTAAACCTTGTTATTATGATTGTTAAACTTGGTTCTCTCTATGAATGGACTTCGTGCTCTCTGTGATTTGAAATCTTGATCTTACAGTTTCTCTAATTTCAACAAGCAAAAGAAACTCTGCCAAATTTTTACTCAAAAATCTTTACATATGCTTGCAAATTCTCTTTAATTATATGCACATGTTTATGGGGAGCTTTTTTTAGATGATCTCTACAAGTAAATAGTTCTCATACTCATTTGAGCTTATTGCAAGAATTATTTTGTTTAGTCACAACAAGAATATACAACTTTTTCATAATAAGTGGTATATTCAAAACTATATCTTTCTCACATTTTGATTGAGTTGTCATTAATTACAAAAAATGGGGAGGTTGAAAGCATCTAGGCCCCAAAAAATTATTTTTGGTAATTAATGACAATATATGAATATAGGACTAACATGTTTATTGAGTATTTACAAGGTTTGGTCTCAGTGATGAATACAACAATCTGGACAAGCATGCTAAAGGTCAACATTAAAATCAATATAATTCAAAGACAAAGTACAAGTAGTATATGATCCTTTTTGCTTTTACCGGTCTAGGGATAAAAGGGTGAAAGATCGGATTTTAGGTTAAATCTTGTACTATTAAGAGAGATTGTGACTAGTAGCTTGATAACATATTCTTGTGCAATCCGGATCAATCTAGGATCATGCATGCATTTAGAGTTTGTTTTGAAAGCCAACCATGTTTTATCGGAAAAATCGGTAGTACTGACGTTTTGTTGGCGATACTTCCATACTGTGGTGTGACCGGGATAGTGGTGCAGTACTATCGCAACCCGGTCGTACCTAAATTTTGTTGGCGGTATATTTTTTTTTACAGAACGACACCTTTTTATCTCAGTTGTTCACCTAGTGAGCAGCGATTCGGAGTTTTCTTGGCGAATTACCGCGCAGCGGTATGACCACATCTTTAGCGGAACTACCGCCTTTCGGATATTATGAAGTTTAGACAATGGTGCATTTTTTCTCTCGAGAAAACACCCTTTTGTATTGCAAAGTGAAGCGGTAATCTGCGCCATGCCGGTATGACGGATAAGCGGAACTACCGCTTGATCAACGACGGTAATCTGTGCCAAATTTCAACGACTCTTTCAGAAGTAATTAATGTGTCTATGCTAGCCGTTACTGTGCATTTCAAGAACTGTGGTAGTACCAGTCATATAACTGTGGTACTACCGCATGTGCTGAAAAAATTTGTATTTTGCCTCCAACGGTCGTATTTGGTTGTAGGGGGTATAAATACTTTCCCACCTGCTCAAGGACAAAGTAAGATACTTCATTTAACATCTTTTGAGCCAAGAACATTCACTCTACACCTCATACACTCTCATTGCATTCATTGTCAGGTGGTTAAGCAAAACTCAAGTGCATTCATTTTAGATTGATTCTTAGCACTTGATTGCCGTCAAGCAAAGATTATAATTTATTACTCTTGGTGTTTGTCAACACCTAGACGGCTTGGCGGAAGTTTGTGCGGTGATCTCTTCATGAAGATTATGAAGAGACCCGGTGCCAAAATTGTAATTGGTTCGGTGTTGCCATCTCCGGATCGGAGAAAGAACAACTACTAGTGAAATCGAGGGAAGACTTAATTTGTGGAGCCGACTTGATTAGTTCAAGATTTCTCAACGTGGACTAGTGAAGATCGACAAATCTTCGATACCACGGAAAAACTTCCTTATCTTCATTATGGTTAATTCTTATCTTTGCTATCTTGCATTTACATTTCTAGCTTTTCTAGTGTGCTTGTTTAGCTTAGCTAGGAGTGTATCAAGTGTTGTCATTAGCTCTTTGTGTCTTTAGTAGCACACTTGTTTTACCATCTTTATTATGCGAGAAATCCTTGTTAGAACTAACTTGTTTAAAATTTAAAATTGTCAATTAGTTTTAAAAATATTATATCCACCCCTTCTAGTCGATTATCTTTGTTCCTACAACCGGCGCCGCACGCCCGCACCGTCTCCTCGGCTCCTCTCTCAGCGTCGGCGCCTCACGCCCGCACCGCCTTGCCTCCTCTCCTCTCTCAGCGTCGACGTCGCCTGCCCCACTCCGCGCCGCCTATGACACTGCCTTCTTCCTCTCCTCCCTCAGCACCGACGCCACACCGCTCCTCGCTTCCTCCTTCTCCCTCCAAGCTGGTGCGGCTGCCCCGCCCTGCCCAATCCTCCTGGCTGATGCTCCCTTCTTCACTGTGCTCGTGCCGTACCTTACCTGATATAACTGAGTACTGTTTGTATTATGCCAGACTGATTCATCGTGCTGGATGGCAGAGCAAGACTACTGATTCGGCTTATAAACACTACGGATCGTATTGTGCCTATGGCGGGCCTATAGTGCTGGCCAGCTCTATACACCACCCAGTCGCCTACCCCAACCACGCGTCCACGCCCTCCTCCTTCCTGCTCTCCCGACCGCCGTTCCGCCGCATCACGCCGCCCATCCCTCGGCCGCCGCGGGCCCTAGCTCGCTTGATCTCGCTCTCTCCCAGAACCAAGTATCCAAGAATTCCGCATCAGGTTAGCCTCGGCTGTGCGGTTACCCTCTAGGTCTCGTCTCCGCCTGGGGGTTGGGTTGCGTGGAGCTGCGGGTTTCGCGCGGGTGATTCCTCGGTGGTTTCGGCCCAGATGGGGTTGTCGTCGGCCGCCGCGGGCGACGGGGCGCAGCTGTGCGTCTTCGACCTCAGGAGGGGGCACCAGGAGGGGCAGGAGCTCGACAAGATCCTCTTCTTCCACCCCGCCGACTGCCCCATCCTGCTCCAGCTCTCCGTCATTGGCCTCTGCGAGGGGATCATCACCTTCACAAGGTTTGCCTCTTCGTTGCCCTCCATTTTTGTTGCCTGATTGAGCACAATAACATTGAAGAGTTTGTTTCACCGTGTTGCCTGTTTACAAGATATAAAATTAGCGCAGTAATATGTGCTACCATGGTGCTCCTAAAGCTTAGTGTGGGCACAATTCTTGCGCCCTGCTTCGTGGTGTAGCCGAACAGTACCTAAACTTTTACCTTGAGTCCAAGATATGTATGCTGATCTGCTCTAAGATTTCTGGGCAGTTTGGTATGAAATGGAAACCTAAGGTTTATCAATTCGGTGGCATGACATTCGGCTTAGATTTTCAAGCAACTAACTAACATAAAGCCTGTTCTGGACCTTCCAGTGCTGATTTGCTGCCAGGATGCATAATTCAGTGTTTAAGGTCAAGATGTTGCATATCAACTTGGTACATCTTACTCTTTAAGTTCCTAAGTTTTGTAGATTGGCTTGTTTCGTCAAGAGTTTACCTATTCCGGTAGATCTCTGGACAACTATAAACATCTATTAATGATTACACAAACTAACTTGGGGCTATTAAAGGTCGGAAGATGGGAGCTCTTTATAAGCAACAATCCTGTTGTGGTTACAATATGCCTTTGTTTATTCTTTGCTAGTGCTTTCCATCCCAAACAGTTTTCCAAACCATTCTTGAGTCTTTAGTTGTGTTACTTCATTTATTGCCTTATTTAGCTGGGTTCTGTCATACTATCTCTCTAATGTTAGTTATTTGCAGAATATTTTCTCCTGAAGATGATTGCGAGGTGATAGAATCAGAGAAACACTCCCACATTTTTTACCAAGCCGAGCCAGATATTTGGATGGTTCTGGTAATATTTGCTCACTACATTAATAGTTTGCATTTGGGTTTCTGTAAACATTGGTTGTGATGAAGTTTTTGTGTGAATTTACGTGCTTTTTGTTGGTGAGTTAGTATTAGGATCTAATATCGAGTCGTGTTAGAGTCGGATATAGCCTTGTATTAAAGTCGGATTCAACTTTTAAACTATAAATAAAGGGTGTGGAGATCCTACGGGATAAACACAATTAATCCCAAAAATACCACCTGGTATCAAAGCTAGGTTTGTGAACTCACCTTAGATCTAGATCCGATCCACCGTCACCGTTCAACTACCACCACCACCACCACCCACCCACCCATAGTCATCGTTGTCGCCCAGGACACCGCCGCGCCTTCAAGCGGAAGCATGGGCCGCCGGCCTCTGCCGTTGCGTGTGTGGTGGCTGCTGCCGCCGCCGGCTGCTCGCCTCTACCACCGACGCTAGGAGATTGGACCGCCGCTAGGCCACCGAGACGCCGCTAGGACTACTCGGGCCACCACCACGGACCACCCTGGCCTTCGCCTCGCCACGGTGCCCCACGCGAGGATCGAGCAGCGGCGCGGAGCTGAGAAGAGAGTAGAGGAGAAGATCAAGAGAGGAAGAAGCAATCGGGATTTGATTTCATATCGGGATCTGACCGGAGGGGAAAAAAGAGAAAGGACAGGTTCCATTGTTATCTGATCTAAGAAAAGAAAGTTTCTTTTTGGAAAAAAAAGGAAAATTGATGATACGGCTGTCCATGATTTGGGTAACTGTGAGGGCAGTCATCGCGGTTTGGCAAAACATTGATGCGTGAAGGGTTGCTGTGATCGTGGAAGGTTCGCGCGCCATATCTTGGTAGTGATTGACATTGCTCCAGTTGTTCAAGAAGATGACCCTTGAGGAGATTGAGGCTGCGAGGAAGGAGGAGGAAGAAGTCGCAATGAGGGCAGTAGAAGAAAAGAGGAAGGCAGTTATTGAGACTACTTCCCCTCTAGTCACACAAGGTGACATCGAACAATGTTCTGAGAACCTCTCATAGCGGGTATGATAGGTCAGAGGGTGTGCGAGGTCATCGACTTAAAGTGGGCCGATGTCGAATGATGTAAATTGGAAGGGAGTAAGAATTACTTGAGTTGGTCTAGAAGGGCTCAGCTAATTCTGAGAACAAATGGGGTGGAGCACTACCTGCAGGAGGCTTGTGTTGAGCCCGAGGATAAGGCGAGCATGGATTGGAGGGTGTGGAATACTACCAACTCTGTGGTGGTGGCTTGGTTGCTAACCGATGTCTCCATCTATCGCTCGGATGGTGGAGATGATGCAGAGTGCACCAACAATATGGAAGACGACCACCAACATGTACTGCATGAGGAAATGTGATGGTGATGGTGGAGGTCCTGGGCAAGGTGGAGGCCTTGCAACAAGACAAGAAGACCGTTCAACAGTATGCTAGTGAACTGCAGCAGCTATGGGCAGACTTAGATCACTATGATCCACTGCACTTAATATGTGCGGGTGCTATTGAGGTTGGTAGGGTATGGCTGCAACGCAGAGCAGGTTACACATTTTTGAAGGACTAAACCTAAAGTTTGAGAGTAGGAGGCCTGCCATGTTTCACTTGGCAAACTTGCATACTATGGAAGAGGCTATTTCGGCTATGGTGCAGGAGGAGATTCGACTACGAGTAATGGGGGACAACAACCCTGTTAGGTCCGCATATTCTATACCTGATGATAGTGAGTGCTACAGTGAGTGCTACAACTGTGGGGTGAGAGGACATCTGAGTCGTGCTTGTGCTTCTCCACGGTATGGGTAGGCCGTGGAGGTTGTGGATCTTAGAACAGAGATTATGGAGGTGAGTTGGAGATCGTGGTGGTCGTGGAGGATGAGGTGGAGATTATGGAGGTTAAGGAAGGGGCCGAGGTGGTCGTGGAGGCCGAACAGGAGATATAGAGGCCGAGTTGGAGATCGTGGTGGTCGTGGAGGATGAGGTGGAGATTATGGAGGTCGAGGAAGGGGCCGAGTTGGCCCCAGGGCTAATATGACCCTCACAGAGGAGAGCACGTCTCTTACTCTAACAGGCGAGCAAGTTATGTAGTGGGAGAAGCGGCAGCAGAGAAAGACATTGATGACTCCTCATGATTCCACCTCGTTTGGTAACTTTGCTAACCACGCCTCGTGGGCGAAGGTACTCAAACACATGCACTTGCATCCACATTTAAACACTCTTATATTGATTGGATCATAGATTCAGGGGCATCTAAGCATGTCACGGGTTCACTTAGTCTATTTGTATCTTACATTCCATATAATCATTCTGAAACTGTCTAAACTGCTGATGGAATCTCACAGCTTATTCAGGGTGTAGCATCTGTAGAGTGCACACCATTCATTGCTTTATCCTCCATTTTGCATGTCCCCTCCTTTCCGGTCAATCTTCTTTCGGTTAGTTCTATCATCGACCAGTTCAAATGCACTGTCACATTTGATGAGAATTCGTGTTTGTTCGGGAGGAGAACAGGAAGTGTATTGAGGCCGGAATAAGGCGTAATAGGTTGTGGTATGTTGATCGAGTTGATCGACATTGGGCGTAGTTGCGGGAGTTGAGGGAGAAGTTTTGTTACATCATCGTCGCTTGGTACATCCGTCATTTTGAGAATTTAAGTCAGCTATACCCTGATTTGTTCAAAAAAGTAGACAAGAGTAAACTTGTTTGTGATGCTTGAGAGTTTGGAAAGCATACACGGTCTACATATAGTAGCACTGGTCTTCGGAGTTATGAACCTTTTATATTGATACATTATGATGTTTGGGGTCCGTGCTCAGTTACTTCTGTGAGTGGTTTTAAGTGGTTTGTCACATTTATTGATTGCTATACTCGTATGACTTGGATTTATATGATGAAACACAAGAGCGATGTCCTTCAGTGTTTTCAGGACTTTATAGGATGGTTGCTACGCAGTTTGATGCAAATGTTCGGATTCTTCGAACATACAACGCAATTGAGTATGTTAACAAGGAGTTTGTAGCGTATCTCTCAGAGGAGGGGATACTTCATCAAACTACTTGTTCAGAAACCCCATCTCAGAATGGAGTGGCTGAAAGGAAGAATCGACATTTGCTGGAGGTAGGACGTTCACTCATGTTTCAGATGAATGTGCCAAAGGGATCGTGGAGTGAGGCAGTGATGATGGCGGTGTCTCTCATCAATCGCATGGCGGTGTCTCTAGCTGAACTCCTTTTGGGTCAGTGGGAGTTCAAGGTGTCTCCCAAGGTGTTTGGCCGTGTGTGCTTTGTACGGGATCACCGACCATTGGTTGGCAAGCTGGATCTGTAGGCATTGAAGTGTATCTTTATAGATTATCCATCAAGTCAGATGAGCTATAAATGATGGAACCTAGCTGAGCGAAGGTTGTTCGTGAGTATGGATGTGACATTCCGGGAGTTTGAGCCGTACTACACGAGTGGAGGTACTCTTGGAGAGTTTTTGTTGGAGTTCTCTCCTATCACTGAGGGTGTCTGTCAAGAGGGGGAGAGATGATCAACGAGAAGAAGTCATTGTGGGGACAATTCCGTGTCGGAGTTTAACAGAATATGCGAGAGATGTGATAGCCCCAAAATAATTGAAGGTTTATCAGCGAAGGCGCTTTGGAAAACAAGGGGAGAAGCAGAGGGACAAGCAGTCAGCACCTGAGCCACCAACGGGAGTTGGCAGAGGCGCTCACCGAGCGACCACAACACGAGCAGTGACCTTGCTAGTTGATCCAGTCCTAAATCCCTCGAGTCTCTCTATCAAGTTCCTTGCCTTTCCTTGGGGCGAGTGGTAATGTTCCTTCTAATCATTCTCATCTATAGTTACCACTTGCTCAACGTAGCGAAACTAGAGTTAATGCTGGAAAGCTTCCAGTCCAGTATGGTTTTGAGCATGACATTGCAAATTTCATCTTATATTCTCATATCTTACCTGCATACAAAGCATTCATTGCATCTCTTCAGACAGTGCATGTTCCAAAGGATTGACGAACTGCTAAGCATGATCCTAAGTGGAAGGATGCTATGAAGGAGAAACTTAGTGCATTTCAGAAGAACAAAACATGTGGTCTTGTTCCACTTCCTGTAGGAAAAAAAGCAGTAGGATGCAAATGAGTGTTTACGATTAAGCAAACTTATGAAGGCAAGATAGAGAGATATAAGACACAGTTAGTTGCAAAAGGTTATAGTCAAACATATGTGATAGATTATGATGAGATCTTTGCACCAGTAGCGAAGATGAGCATGGTAAGAACGTTGATATCCTGTGCAACTAACTTTGGATGGCTCTTACATCAGTTGGATGTGAAGAGTACTTTTCTGCATGGTGATTTACAAGAGGAGGTATACACGTAGATTCCTCTAGGCTTTGAGAATAGGCAGACTGATGGGAAGATGTGTATACTCAAGAAGTCTTTATACGGTCTGAAGCAGTCTCCAAGGGTGTGGTTTGATAGATTCAGACGTACAGTCTGTAGTATGGGCTATTCTTAGTGCAATGGAGATCATACTGTGTTTTATAGGCATAGAGGATCACATATCACTATATTAACAATTTATATGTTGATTATATTGTGATCACTTGGAGATGATCTTGAGAAATCAAGTCCTTGAAGAAAAGATTGGGAGAGGCATTTGAGGCGAAAGATCTTGGAGCTCTTCGATACTTTCTTGGTATTGAGATTGCTCGTTCTTCGAAAGATATAGTTCTCTCCCAAAAGAAGTATGTCCTTGATCTGCTGGTAGAAACAAGTATGCTTAAGTATCGCCGTATTGCTTCACCTATTGATAGGACTAACTAGCTACGTGCTGAGTCGGGAGATCCTGTTGACAAGGAAGGTTATCGAAGGCTTGTTGGGCGTCTCATTTATTTGTGTCATACAAGACCTGATATTTCATATGCAGTGAATATGGTTAGTCGATATATGCATGGTCCCAGAACACGACACATGGATGTTGTCTATCGAATCCTGCGGTGTTTGAAGAGTAGCCTTGGGAAATGCCTTTGGTTCAAGAAGAATCAACACCTAAATGTGTAAGGGTATTGCGATACTTTTGTTTGGGCGACGGTGTGGATGACAGGAGGTCTAACTTTGGATATTGCATCTTTGTGAGAGGTAACCTTGTGTTATGGAGGAGCAAGAAGCAGGAGGTTGTGGCTCGATCTACTGCAGAGGCAAAGTACAGAGTAATGGTGTTGAGTGTGAGTGAAATGATATGTATGAAGGGTTTATTATCCGATCTTCGAGTATGGAGGATTAATCTATTGATGTTGTATTGTGACAATAAATCGCAATCAACATTGCTAACAACTCGATTCAATATGATTGTAGCAAGCACGTTGAGATTGATAGATTTTCATCAAGGAAAAGCTCGATGGCAAGATCTTTGAAGTCGAGTGCGTTAAGTTTAGTGAGCAGTTGCTTGATTGTTTCACTAAAGGGTTAGTTCAAGCGAGGTGCTACAATATGTAATAAGATGAGCATGATTAATATCTTGGTCCATCTTGAGAGGGAGTATTGGTGAGTTAGTATTAGAATCTAATAACGAGTCGTGTTAGAGTCGGATCTAGCCTTATATTAGAGCCGGATCTAGCCTTGTATTAAAGTGTGTGGAGATCCTACGGGATATACACAATTAATCCCAAAAAGACCACACTTTTCTAGTTCAACATTTTTTGAAAGCAAAATGCCTTATTGTCATCTTGATAGCATTGTTCTTTTTTATCTACCAGTAGAAATGTAAAACTTGATAATTGATATAGAAAAAATAATGTCTAGCTGGCTGTTGTTACCATTGCATAGTACTTACTGCAAATTCTGGAAATATTCATATTTAGAGTTAAGTGCTGGATCTAGAAACTCCCCATTTATGTCATGTCGTACAACAATTTGAACGACTGAATGCTGATTTAATATAGTTGTGAATTTCCACATGTTCCAGCGCACCATCTTCCCAAATAGCATGTAGCTTATTGTGGAGATTTGATCTTTAATTGAGGAACATAGGGCTTTATTTCTTTACTTGTGTTCTTTTTCCTTGCAGATTTGATTTTTCATCCTCTGTACAACAAAATAACTTGAATGACTGTATCCTTTTTTACTGCTCAAATCATTAACATGCAATTTAATGTTTAGGTGGTCGAGAAAGCCAAGGACAGCGAATCAACTTGGCGTTGTGGTGCATTGCAAGGAGTACTTAAAGAGGCTCATTCTCTTTTCACAATGTTTCATGGACCAATCCGAACTGTACTTGATAGACAACCCAGTGCTGAACTTGCCCGTGGTCACCTCCACACATTTGTCACAGATTATTTAAGTGGTGGGTTTATTTTTCCATTTATTCTGTGGTCGTCATATTTATTTCCACTGCCGACATGATTTATTCCAAGGTGCAGTAGGATGAATAAATTGTACCCTTTTGATATGAAACATACGATGATATTTGCGAATTTATTAGCTAAACTAATCCCATCAATATCTGCTACTTTGTTCTGGAGCAGATTTTAGTGTAGGCAAAAAGCTACAATTGCCGACCTTCCGTGACAGCCTAAAGGAGCGGGGAACAATCCAAATGCTAACAGTCTCACGAGAAGTGGCACTTGAAGTTCAGGTAGGTTGTATAGCTTTGAAATCTGATGTGTTCTCTTGGTTACAGATGGTCCATCTTAATTGTATTTTTGGATAGAAACTGCAATGGTATCTTGATCCCTCTGCAGGATGCCCTGTTCAGTTAAAATCCTTTTACCATTATTTTTTGTATGGAAAAATCTGTCCTGCTTGTTCCATGCAATTTGTTTTTCATATCAGAGTTTTAGTCAAGTTTGCAAAACCCACTGTACTGGTTTCTAGGGTAGCTGGTGCAGTGCCGGGGCTGAACACTTATTTTTTGGGTACCTGGCTCCTTGGCGGGGTACTGTTACAGTTTTCACCAGTCATAATTTGGATTAACTCAGTATAAATTATTATATATCCCTAAACTGGTCTGTTTTTTGCAAAATCTAATCCTGTCCCTTCTTGTTACTGGCTGGTTTCCACTGAAAAGCTAAACCTAGGTTCTACTTCATACTTCATAGTTTTTCTTTTATGCAATTTGTTAACATGACTTCTTGGCTGTTTTTTTTTTTAAAAAAATAATAATATGGCTTCTGGGAAGGGCTGCTGTCGACATATTCCTTTACTGTGCACGGGCATTATTCTTAAAAATGGTTGCTTTCGTTGTAGGCTTATAGCACAGTGAAAATCGTTCTGGATAAGTATGTAGAAGTTTGCTTTCTGAGGAAAATCTTTGAGAACCAATTCAAACACCATATTAACTTTCGGACTAGCCTCCAGCAGTAATACTAGTATATAAGCGTCATGGTTTGCAGTATTTTTCTAGAATCACGTTGATTGTAAGAGTTGCATAGATTTGTTTCATTTATTTCAACCATTGATGTAGTAGTGTTTCAGTCACTCACCACAGTTCTTGGATCATGTCTTGGAAACGTCACCTGCCAATCGCTTGTATTATTTGAAGACCTCTTGGTGTCAACAACGCTTCCCCCGGTGTGGTCTCCCTACAATCACTACTTCTGTTGGATTTTTATTTGCTTTTTTCTGGTTTGAGCATGTGGTTCGCTTGTGGTTAAGGATTCTAAGTTTCTGCTGTAGGATGATACATTAAACCTATATACTTATGCTGTCCTGAGGTTGACTCCTCGTGCTTTATCTTCCAATTCAAACTCCTGGTCCTATTTGCGGAAAGGAACTTATGTTAATGCTGGCCCCACTTCAAGTTCGTCAAATGGAACAGCTACAGCAGAAAGGTATCATAGTCGATCTCGTGATACTTCTCCTGGTGGACAAAATCAGCTGCATCATAATTTCAGGCCTCTCCAGCGTGAGAAATTGTCCAAGGGAAAGGATGGTTTTGTTGCTGCTGGCTTTGCAACTACAGAAGTTTGTGGTGCTGTACCTTTGACTCCAATACTGTGGTTCCAGCAGGCAGAGGAGCGCATGTATCTATGTGTTTATCAGCACAAGAATCTTACTATCTTACTACTGGTTCCAGCTTCCTCACTAATAAATGGAGAAGAGGGTATTGCTCATGTGAAGAGGCATCTTCTTGAAAATGTGAGTGATCTTTTTTTTAAAAAAAATTCCCTAATGCAGTGCTGAGCTAAAATTTACTATTTTTATGGAAAAAGATTCTCTTGACCTCTGTTATATTGTTTATGATGAATCTTGCTGTGAATGCATGCTCAATAATTTGATATATCCTGCAGGCATCACAGAACATTGTGACCGTCGAACAGAAATTATCACGAGGATGGGGAGGAGAAAATGCCTATCATGTTAGTGGATATCGTTACTTAATCGTTGATCCAGACAGAAAAGTATCAAGAGCCTCCCCACCTGGGAAAGTCACCACTCTGTCAAAGGTTTGTTCTTTTGGATTGAGTAAATTACTGTTTCAGTTTGATTGTTTCTTGATGATTCATTCATTGGAAAAATATAACCATCTTTGTAGTTCGTACACACGTAAGTTGTAAGGCTTAGAGATTGATGATGTTATTCTTAAGGGTAGAAGTGTAATAGTAATGTAAGTGTTAGAGGTTGTTATGAAATGGTAGTCTAGTCTAGGGTTTATCTCTTGTACACTATATATTGCCCATTGGACTCTTGCAATACAACTAACTTGTAACACTTTGGCCCAACATAGAGCCTAGAATGTCACCAATCTATGCTAATTACCAATTTAAACATTAATTTATAATAAATTCCATCAAGCATGTCAAGATTAAAACCCGTCCACGGGTCACAATAACACATGAATAATGACACGGTAAGCACAATTATTTAAATTCTAGATAGCATAGTAGAATAATGTCCAAAAATTAAGCAAAACCAATCAAATAGTCTCTTGAATTAAAAAACAAGTTATAATCAATCATCTAGAATTATTCAATATCTATCGTGTCCTAAAAGATATTCCATCACAATATAGTAAAGATTTCCCATGACAAATGAATCAAGTGTTTGAGTGTATGTAATTGTTTCAAGTGCGCTATCCCCTCCCAAGTGAAATGCCATCAACGATCACCTAAAACAACAATAGAGTAAGAGTGAGTCCATGACTCAGTAAACACAACCATGGTTATTAAGGCGGTAAGGCGAGGCGAGGCGATCCAACCCCCTCACACCTTTTAAGCGGTAAGGCGTGAGGCGAGGCGACGCCTTACTCTCGTCCTAAGGCGCTAAGGCAGTGAATAAAATGAGCATTTCAAAGACACAAGTACCTTGTTGTTGCCAATTCTTGAGGTCATGTAGCACCCATCCCCCCTTTCCAATTGCTCTTCTCCCATGTAGTATTCATCCCCCTTGCAAGTTTCAACATATAGTTTGTTATAAATGTAATAGATACAAATTGTGTTCCAATTTATTGAGTAAATCTGGATTGAGTGACATACCTTGTTGGCAATCTCTCTCTCTTCAATTCTCCCAAACAACAAGCTACATGAGTAATGAACAACAATGCAACATAAGTTCACAATAACAATTAAGTGAATCTGAGAATTAAATATAAGCAACATAACAAATTAACAAGCACAACATAAGCGACATAAGTTTACACAAATAACATAGGTGATAAGTCCACAAGCTTAAAGTAGTCTAATGACATAATAGTAGTTTACAACACGAAAGTAGCATAGTCCAACGCTCTCATCTCTCGGTATCCATCATCAAACTCATTGAGATTCTTTGGTAGCATCCACGTTTTCTCCGCCATCTTGGCACATTGGGAGTTTCGTCACAATCGCTCACATCCGCATCATCATGTGGATCTTCCTCATCTTCTTCATTGCCCGAATCAAGGCCTTGCTCTTGCTCATCTAAGCCATCTTCTTCCACCGCCATAGTTGTAGATCTTGCGCCTTTGGTAGGTCATAGTGTCACCATGACTATTCTGTTAGCTTGCCTTGCAAGATTGCGACCTTAAAGCGGCGTGATGCGCCAATGGCTTCATCAACATCATCCCATGTAAGGTCACACTCACGACCACCTTGAGGTGCTACAACCAATGAGTCGATCCATTCATTGTCCCAATCAAAATCCTCAATGACCAAAGGGTCATAGTTTTTGCCGCTTTCTCCGCCTCATTTGAAACCTTGTTTTCATCTTAGGTTGTATGCAACAAAGACCAAATCATTCAATCTCTTGTGTAATAACTTGTTCCTTTTCTTTGTATGCATCTACGAAAGCACAAATGGCAAACAAAGCAAATAAAATGAATAAATAACTTGTTGAAATTAGTAAGCACATATAAGGCATAAGCTACGAATTGAGTAGAAAAAAATAAACACGAAGAAGCTACAAATTGACTCACAAATTCAAAGGTACTCAATTTCGCTCACAACGGATGATGATGCACAAAGACTAACAACACGCTTAGCAAACCTTTGTAGGTCAATGGCTCGCCCACCATATGAACGCCACCAATCAACTAGCATGGAAAATACACGCATATTAGCATATATTATTATATTAGGAATTCGGAAAGAAATAAAGTAATAAACATGCTGAAATTAACAACACTTACTAGGGCTTCTTGACTCTAAGTTTTGGATTGCCAATTTGTTTGAAAATACATCTCTCGTTGGTCCTCATAATGCATGGCTTGTTCATCAATCTTGTTAAGTATTCTCATCTTGTACCATTCTTGCAAGCACATCATTAAAGCAACTCCTTAGCTCCCCAACATAGGTATCATCTCCACTCTTTTGGATGGCAAAGAATTTCCATGGGTTCAAATAGAGTGCAGCCCCATACAATGGATGGTCCATTTGTTTCACCCAACGTCGCTCAATAATGTTAATGATCTTTTTGAGCAAACGTTGCTTGTTTTAGGTAGAGAAGCTAAAGTTAATCTTCCCTTTTGCATGAGCCATTAATCTGCAACCTCGGCATTGCGGGCTTCTCATCACCATCAACCACCCTAAGCACGATAAGAAGTGAAATTTGAAGCTCTAAGGCAATCTTCAATTGAATTCGAACTCCTTAGAGAGCACAATATCATCACATGCATGCCACCTCTGTCTTTGACAATTTGATCTTAGTCCATGATTCACTCACAAATAGACACTTCAAAGCATCCTTGTGCTTGTGCATGCTCTTCAAAGTAAGGAAGGTCATGTGGCAAACCGAGTGGCGTGGTCTCACAAGATCCATCCCACTGTCTTCTCCTCATTGCACTAAGAAGCCTACCATGCCTATAAATGAATGTGGTGACACGCCTAGCACGTGCAATAGGCTTCTTAAATTCCTTCAACTTCGCAATGTCTTCTAACATAAGGTCCAAACAATGTGCGTATAAGGACTCCAAAGCAGTGTAGGAATCCTCTCCATTAGAAGCTTGCCCGCTGCCTTGTAGTTAGCACCATTATCGGTGACAACTTGAACAACCTTGTCTTTTCCAATGGCCTCAATTCTCTTCTCTAGCAAATTAGCTCATAGTTGCATCATGTTGTTCACTTGATGCATCAACGGACTCAAAAAGTAAGTCCCTCCGGCCGCATTGACACAGGAAGTTGATCAAGTGGCGTCCCTCCTATCGGACCATCCATCAGACATAAGTGTGCAACCATATTGCTTCCACGCCCGCTCGTGCTCCTCCCTTAAAGTACTTGTCTCCTTGACGCACTCCCGAAGCAATGGCTCCCTCAGCTCATGGAAACTAGAAGGCTTATACCCGGAACCGTACTGCACACTGGCCTCACAAGCAATCTCAAAGCGCCTTGAGTTTGCGGCATTAAATGGTATGCCACACTCATAGAACCATAATGCCCATTGCTTATTCACATAATGCTGTCTTCCTTGGTCCTTGTCTTTGGCCTCCATGGTGCTTTGAAAAGATCCGAGCGTCTTTGATCTCGACATCTTGGTGTTCTCCGAGCATACCGACAAGCGACTTGGTCTCCTTGTCTTTGCCTTTGCATTGACCTTGAATGAAAAGCGGCATGCCTTCTTTTGGCGGTGTCCCTGAACTTGGCTTCACAGTGGAGTCTTGGTCTTGGGACCCAATGCCATGTGCTACCACCTCCACATCTTGACCTCCCCCTTCATCATCATCATCATCGTCTAGGAAAATTGGCCTACTTCTCTTGTTTTTTCAAATAATCTCCCATCTCTTTCTGATTTACGTGGTAGTATTGGGACACATTACCACATCTGAATAACCACATAAGATGCTCCTTGACCTTTTGATCCCTCCTGTACTTGGGGTGTTACAAAGGATACACATCACCTTATCTCGATTGCCAATTTCCGCCAATAGCCATATTTCCATCCGGATCATTAGACTTCGCCTTAGTTTTGGATCGGTCTTTGGATCATACGGCCTCGGATGATGCAATACTTGCACTTGCGCTTGCACTTGTCATTTTTTGCTTCTGCAGTACAAAGATAGAATCATAAACATTACAAGTCAGCTTCAGCAATCAGCAGTTCAACACATTGGCACATTGCAATTCATGAAGCGAGACAACACTCGGCCACAATTCAATTTGCCACCTGATCGGTCAGCGTCGGCGTCGGTCGCACCAAACTCGCGATCCATGACATCGCGGCCAAGCCGTCATTCGCGCGGCGGCAGCCCGATCGCTTCGCTGTCGCGATCATGCCGACTCACGCCGCCTTCCTTCTCCTCCCGACTCGTGAGGCGCCTCCACTCCTTCTCTCGACGCAGGCGCACGCGATCGCCGCGAATCCTTGACCGGCGGTCCGGCCTTCTCCGCCCCCTCCCTCCCGGCCTCCCTTCCATATGTCAGGGGGTCGGATCGGCAGGGAGAGGGATGCGAGGCCGGGAGAGAAGGAGGAGGGGAGGGAGGCCAAGAGGAGGCGAGCAGGCGAAGCAGTCTGCGAAGAGGAGGGAGAGAGGAGGTGTACCTTCTTTGCCTTCTTTGGCGGCGACGGCGGGGAGATGGGCGGCCAGACAAGCAATGCCGAGATGGGCGGCAAGGGCAGGGAGCCGGCGGCCGGCGAGATGGAGCGCGCCGCCATACAGTTCCGACCTTCGGTGAGTCTTTCTTGTTTCTTGGCGAGTTCGGCTTTCCCCTTCTCCACTTTCCCTTCTCTCTCTGGTTTAGTTGCCTAGGGTTCTCTTGGCAACTTGATTTAGTCGCGCCGCTTCGCGCCTCTCTCCTCTGCCAAGCGTCGCCTTGAGCCCTCCCGACGTCATTGCGCCTCGGCGACGCCTTCCGGCGCCATGGTACTAAGGCGGGCGCCATACTACACACGACAAGGCGAGCCGACGCCTTGACCCACCCCCACGCCTTCTCGCCTAGGCGACGCCTAGGCGTCGCCTTCCGGACGCCTTAATAACCATGAACACAACAATAAAATAATGAACAGTGATTTATCAATCATAATCAATATCGTCATTAACATTATCCTTTTATTTCTCTTTTTGCTCATAGTCAATTATCATAACCACTTTTCATTTAATGTGATCCCACTCTATACCACGTCCACATACTCTTTTCTTCGCTTATACCAGTATAACATGAGTGAACACCTGCGATAGTGTTCACTCTCAAGCCCATTCTCAAAAGGATCAGGGACCTCCTCCACTCTCATGGTGCCCCAACCAAAGTAGGATTTTATCTAGAGCCCTTCGAACTAGTCATATCTTTCTCATTGACCTCATCGGGCTAGTTATATGACTTTCTTACCGACCTGGCTTATGCACTCTTTATCATAATGAATGCAAATGATGCAACATCTTTAATTATTCATCAACATAATTCATCATCTTCACCTCTATGTTATTACCACATCATATCATCAACAATTCATATCATCAATAATAACAATCCATATTCATTCTCAAGATCTGTAAATAAGCAATGTTATGGAATAAACAACATAATGGCAATGAATAATAAAGAAGACAGTGATCAAATCATCGATTACCGTTCTACCATGCACTTGCCTTTTATCCCCTCAGAGCAGGTTAGCGAGGCGGTGGTAAAGCACTAAGGCCACATTCCTGAAGAAAATCGACGATGCTCGCGAAGCCCTTGATCTTCCTACCGTTCTTCCTTTCCCTTTCCTTCCCTTCCTTCCCTTCTTCTTCCTCGTGTTCTCCCTTGCGAACCCACAGCAATCCACCACCACCACCAAAACCACCAGCGGGGGAGGAACTCAGCCAGGGAGGGGAGCGCGGTAGGGAGGAGTGGCGGCCAGGGTTTTAGGAGTGCAATAGGGGCACCCCTGGTATCCTATTTAAAGCCCAAAGGGATGGAGGGTTGTGGCTTGGATGTGGTAGGGTTGGAAACAATTGACATTGAATTTGATTCGGAATAGACTTTGAATTCGAGTCGGTTTTCCACTTTCCTTCTGTGTAGCAAACCTTTCGGAGGTCATAACTTTCTCTCCCGAACTCAGAATTGAGTGATTTTTTTTTCCCGTTTAGCTAACTCGTACTAAAACTTTCTATTTGTGGAGCTTTTCTGAAAACATCGTCTTCATTGCCAAATTTGCTTTGGAAGTTGACTCAGTTGTGAACTCTGATTCTCTATGCAGCCTGCCTTGCAGGCCCATATCTCACACGTCGGAACTCCAAATTAGGTCAATGAGGATTCTAAATTGGATTACTATCTACAACTTTATAGTTACGAGGTTTTCCATTTGAAACTGTTTCAGTCACGAAAATCACGTGTCAAGATGATGGATAGATTCTGTCCCATTTCTTGGCGAGGCAAATATGGAATCTCCCTATATTCTCTTTAAATAAATGGGGTATTACATAACTATTCAGCCCCCATTCCCCACTTCTCTCACAAATCTAACAGGGTAGAAGTGTAATAGTCATGTAAGTGTCAGGGGCAGTTATAGAGTTAATAGTCTAATCTAGGGTTTCTCTCTTCAACACCATATATTTCCTATTGGGCTTTTGCAATACAACTAACAATTTAGCCCCCATTCCTCTCTTCTCTCACAAATCTAACATGTTATCAAAGCATAGATCAATAGCCTAGCCTTCATCCTCTTCCGCTGCTACTGCCCTCGGGAGGAGCAATCTCTACTCTTGGGCGTGGCCACTTCTTAGTTGTAGTCTTCTTCAAGCATTTAGTTGTAGTCTTCTTCAAGCAGCAACAACGAAGCTGAAAGAAAAAGGATGACCTCGGCGCTGTCCTCCCTACGCTGCGACGACAACCTCTCGGCGGTGGCCATCTCTGACGCTACGGCTGTGCTCTGTGAGGCCATCTCCTGGCTCATCTACCGCAATGCCTCCTACAACTCCAACTCCCAGCCCCTCACGTCCTTGTCGTCGCGGGTCAAGAAGATGGACCGCGCTGAGACCAGTCTCAAGAATGTTGCGTGGGAGCTATTGCTAGCCAAGCTCAAGTCCGGCGTCGTTGTGGCTGTCGTGCTCTTCGCCGCTAGCTCTTCCCCGACCAGATCCGATCAGATCCATCGATGTCGGTCGCAGATCCGGGCTTCCTCTTCGTTGTCGGTCGTCTTCTTCGCCTCGTCGTCAAGCAGCAACAACACTAAGCTTCATCCTCCGTCCTCCTCGAGCTCCTCCCAGTCCAGATCTGGTGTCCTTGCCACCCGTCCGCGCATCTTTGCCGGCCTGATCCTCGCCGGATCCGGCGCAGCTCGTTGCCTGCCTCCGCCTCTGCCTAGCGTCACCCTTGCATCGGGCGCCATTGCCGCCCCACTGACATCGCCGCCACGTAGCTCGCCTCCTTGCCCGTCGTGCCGCGTCCGGCATTGCCGTCGCGACCATGTCCCCTATTGGACCGTCATTGCCATTGCTCTGCTCTTGTCGACAACTGCTTTGATCTGCTTCGACTTGACCATTGTCGGTCGATGCCGCAATCCATCACCGCCGGCCACGGATCTCGACGGATCCGGCTAGCTTCATCATCAACCTTGGATCAAGGTCGTCTTGTCACCGCGCTGCCGGATCCGACATCCTCACCGTCGTCCTCACATCCATCGTTTGTCGGCTACGTCCTCGCACCGCCATCCACTTTCACCAGATTTGGCAGCAACATCGTGTCTGCTACTCTGGCCTTCCTCTACGCTTCTCCCACCCATCACTGCGTTGTAGGGTTCCTCTGTGACGCTGGCATTGGATAGGGGGAGGAGTCATCGTCTCCATGTCGACGGTCCATCTTCATCTTCACCGATAGCTTCATCGTCTTCACCAGCTCCGGTTGGGGTTGTCATCTCGCCGGCTTCGTCGTCATCGCCGGCCATCGCCATCACCAGCTCCCGTTAGTCCTAGTCATCTTCGGCCTCATTTATTCATCTTCCATCTTGTCCTCTTTGGTTTTTTTGTTGGTTGGCTGAGTTGTTGCTGTTAGTGGTTGCTCGTGTGTAGCTACTTCCATCGGGTCTCTGCTATTGCGCTGCAGCCTGCATGTGTGCTGGTTTGTTCGAGCACTACTGCTGTTTGATGTTGGTGCTTGTGTGGTTATTCTGCACTGCTGCTATTTGGTGCTAGTTCTTGTTGTTTGGAGGAGAGGTGTGATTGTTGCTGCTGCTAGTATCCCAAGTCTATGTTCCTTTGATTTCCATCAAGTCCATCCAAGTCCACTACATCTCTCTTTGAGTTCATCGAAGCGTTGCTAGTCCATCAAATCCTTTGTCGATCAGTCGGTTGCCACGGTCCGTGCATTGGATCCAGTGCGGTCACCCCCATCATCATCGTTGTTGATGCGACTTTGCCCTCTTGGTCCTCTCTTGTAGCCATCTTGCTACACATCTTCGCATCATTGCGACTCATGATCTGTGACCTTCTTTGTCGTCATCACAACTGCGTCTTCCTCTTTGTTTTCGTCGGGCGCCAGATTCGACACTGTCACCTCATTTGTTGAGTGGGTGGATCTGGTTCGCCGTCTTTGTCTTTGTTGGGCACCAGATTCGACACCATCATCTCACTTCTTGGGTGGGTGGATCTGGTTCGCGTCTTCGTCTCTATCCGTCTCTTCATCGGCTTGATTTGACATATCTCTTTATTCCTATCGGTTTAAAACATCCCCAAAGCAAGGCATTCGTGTGTGAAAAGCCGAAGGACAATTTTTTGCGAAGGTTTCGAGGTACCACTTCATCAAGGAAGAGATTGTTTGCTACGGATAGATTTTTTTCAAGAGTTGCATGTTTGACGACATCTTGAGCCCGCACTTCGGATTTATCTTTTATTTTAGTGTTGTCTTTTTCAAACTCAATGCTATTGCATACACATTGAGTTTGAGTGGGGTGTTAAGGGTAGAAGTGTAATAGTTATGTAAATGTTAGGGGTAGTTATGGAATTGTAAAATAGTCTAGGGTTTTTCTCTTATACACTATATATTGCCCATTGGGCTCTTGCAATACAACTAACTATCCAGCCCCCTCATTCCTCTCCTCTCATAAATCTAACAGTTATTTTGTTTTCATACACTAGTAGGTGTTAGCTTGTTTATTAGGTTGAACAGTTTTTTTCAAGTTTATGTGGTCGTTTTGAATTGATTTCCCTTATCATGTTTATTGAAATGGCCTTCTGTGATGAAATTGTGCAGGATTCTCTACTTTCCCTCAATAGGCTAAGAGAACAAATAGATTTGGAGAAGTCAAGAGCTAAGAGGAGCGACCCTTGTCATGACAAGGATTTTGAAGTATGCATCAGAGCAAAAAATAATGCATGGGTTATTGCTAAAATTACTCGAGGAAGAGAACTCTATATGGCTTTAGAGAAGGGTGGTGAAACACTTGTTTATGCATCTACGGCTGTTGAGAAATTTAGCAACAGGTAACTTTTTGCTGTGTGGTGGCTAATTTTAATTTCATATTCACGATGACCATGCTGTGATTAATGTGAATCATCTATGCATGCTGCATTTGGATGAGGCGTCAGTTAGATGCTCTGTTGGGCAGCTATTTGAAGGAGATAATTGAAAAAAAATACTACGACCCATTCACTGGCAATTAGCAAATGTGGTTGATTGTTCTTTAATGCCTGATGAAAGGTCATGCTCCTCTTTAAATGCCCCAAACTAGGGTTACGTAGCCCTTTTTTCATGCAAGGGCTTGTTTGGGCAACCTTCACTTGTATTTGAATGGTACTCCTGGTTAGTACCTGTTTGGACATCATATGCAAATGTTTATTTTTATCTTTTTACTATGAATGTTTAATGTGCATACCTTACCTCATTATGTCACCTGGTTTGATTACATCGATGCTTAAAACTGAGTTAGCATCTCCTTGTTCTTGTGGGCAAGCCTAAATCTGCACCTGACCTTGTTAATGTTTGCATTACTCTCAGGTACTGTGATGGAGCATTCTCTACAGACTAGATGCACCAGCATGAGATGCTGCCTTTTCAGTACCACTACCTCCTCTATCCAACTCATGGTTTTCAGCTGGATCGCCCCCTTACACATCAATGTGGATGTTACTCTACTAAGGGATTTCACACTGTGTACGGCTGTCCTGTTGTCGCTTGTTACCCGTAAAAATAGAGCTTTGTCAGAGAATAATGCAGAGGCGTAAAAATCTCTTTGTCAGAGAATAATGCAGAGCAGGAAACAGTTTGTTTGCCTTGCAGACTCACGGCCTTCTGGGATACATAGGATAATGCTCATTTTTATTTCTTGTAAATGCTGACAATGGACCTGCTGACTTATATAGTTCAAATTGCAGTTGTATTATGTGGCACATATTGTGTTTCGTTGCTGTGTTATTTTGAGTTGTTCTACTTTTACACATATTGTGTCGTTCAGTTGTCTGTATTTGTGATGCACGCAGGCCAGTAGCCTTATTTCTGTGCTGACTTGCAGAGTTCCAGTTCCATCTTCCACGGCTAAAATTGTCTGCTGCCCTGTTGAAACTTTAAACATATCAAATTCGTCAAGAATCCAGAAAGATCGGCATGGAAAAACAAAATGCTGCCAGCCATGCTTAAAGAAAAAAACAATGAAACGTGAAAACAATGAGCTGAGCTTGGAGAGTTGAAACCGAAAAAAGAAAGAAAAATGAATACAACAAATGTATTTGCGCATCAGGGGAAGCGCTGCCCCGGTCGGTAGCGTGGGAGGGTACTATTGTACCACTACACCGTATGCTTTGGTCTAAATAAATAGTATTATTTGAGGTGAAATTAGTAAAAATAACATTCTCACAATCGTAATAGTAAAAATAACACTTTAATCCATCCGGCTATGAGACGAACGAGCACGAACAAGCCCCAACGCGACACATGGTGTCTCGTTCGCACAGCCATAAGATGGACAAGGCGTTAGTGTCGTACCGGGGTTTGTCCGTTTCGTGATCGGATGGACATGCTATTACAATTGCGATAGTGATATTTTTGCTAATTCTATTTCAGATAGTACCATTTAAGCCCCAAAAAAAATCGATCAGCTAGTACTATTATTAGATCGATCAGCTAGTACTATTATTAGATCGATCGACTTAACCAAATGGGTTGAAATTTGAATGCATTTTTTATCGAAAAATAAATAAATCGAAGGAATCTATCCGGCCAATGACATCTCTACGTCATGTCATGTCAGTATGTCACCCTTGTTTCTAATGAAAATTAAAAAGGTCTGTCGCCACAAGAAAACGGATCGATATGGCACCACATGTCATCTCTCAGATCGATCAGCTAGCCCTGCTAATTAACCTTCGACACCTGATCTAACTCCACTACTAGTCTACTACGTTAATTAGAACAAACAACATCTGAACTTTACATGCGATCGACCTTAACTTTGCAGCCCTTGTGCATGGAAAATCCGTCAATACTTCAAGAGACGTGAGTACTGCGCTGCCTGCAGACTTTTCTTGCCTCTGCCGACTAGACCAGAGTTGTCAGCACCAGGCGACCTCTCAAACGTTGGAACACTCGCAACGCGAGAACACTCAACGCCTCCAATCAACGATCAAAGACCTAAGGATTTTTGTGCCGCATGAATTCTGCTCAGCTTTTCTGTATTTCATCCTTGTCTTATTTAAAACATAAAGGAAGGAAACTTCTGCTAGCAGTCAGCCGAAAGTTACGCTATTACAAAGTAGGAAAATATATGCTGATCGATCAGGATTCTATCCCGAAAAACAGGACGGAAATAAGCAAGAAAGGAAATATCTAATCAAATCAATCTACTCAAACAATCCCTGTAGTTTTGCTACCAATCCAAGTCCAAACGTACGAGCAGTCTCGCCCCGTGCACAACACACACATGGTTAGTTCAACAAATCACTCCCTAATCTTGTGGCTCCTTGACCTGGACCAAACCAACTTTGGCTTGCAACTCTTGGAACTTGATGCGCCCCAGTGGCTTTGTAAGAATGTCGACAAGTTGATCATCCGTGCTGATGTACTCAACCTCGATCTTCCCTTTTTCAACAAATTTACAAATAAAATGATAATGTGTATCAATATGCTTACTTCGATAGTGGAAGACGGGGTTCTTGCAAGGTGAGATCACCGACTTGTTATCCACCTTGAGACTTAGATGTCTGGGCTCCTTGTTCACCAGGTCGCTGAGCAAGTGTCCAAGCTATATACATTGACACACCGCGGTGGTGGCTGCGATGTACTCAGCCTCGCATGAGGATGAGGTCACCACCTACGCCTCGCCTCTGCGATCGCTAGCGGCCAGGGCCGACCAGAAAGAACAACACCCCGTAGTGCTCTTGCGATCATCGACATCTCTCGCCATGTCGGTCGTTTTAACCGTCACCGCAACTCCCGTCCCCCTTGCGTAGCAACCGTAGTTAGCGTCCGACAATGTGCGAAGCATGTGCTTCACAGCTCAGAAGTGTTTGGAGGTAGGCGCCTCCATGAACCTGCTGATGTAACCCACAGCATAGAAAATATCCGGTCTAGTGTGAACTAAGTACCGGAGACTCCCCACGATGCTCCGATAGAAAGTGGCGTCCACAGAAGAACCACCGCTGGTCTTGCTCAGCCTAGGCCGTGCCTCCATCGGTACCTGGTACGGATTGCAGCCCATCATGCCGCTCTTCTCCAGGATCCTAAGAGCATCGGAAGCTTGGTTCAATGTGATGCCGCCGTTGTCCTGGTGCACCTCGATTCAGAGGTAGTAGCTGAGCAATCCCAGGTTACTCATATTGAACATTTTAATCATCTTCTCCTTGAACTTGATGATCTCTGGAGGATGTGAACCGGTGATGATGAGGTCGTCTACGTATACACCCACGAGCAGATGCGAGGAGCCAGCTCCTCGTGTGTACACAACATGCTTCGACGGGCTCCACTCGAACTCGAGAGACTGCAAGCTACTGTCGAGTTTGGCGTTCCATGCCCTTGGTGCCTAACGAAGACCATAGAGAGCCTTGTGGAATCTGAGCACCTTGTGCTCATTATCGTCGTCCACGAAGCCCGACGGTTGCGCGACGTACACCTCCTAGATTTCACCATTGAGGAACACCGATTTGACGTCCATGTGGTGCACCTGCCAGCCCTTTTGCACCGCAAGTACAACCAACAGGCGCACGGACTCCACTCGGGCGACAAGTGCAAAGACTTCCTCGAAGTCAACACCTTGGCGCTACACGTACCCTTTGGCGACGAGGCGCACCTTGTGCTTCACCACGGCTCCCTGTGAGTCCTTCACCTTGTACACCCATTTGAGGCCGATGGGACGATGGCCAGTAGGTAGGTCACACAGCTTCCACGTGCCGTTCTCTTCAATGGACCTCATCTCCTCCAACATAGCTTGGCGCCAACACTTGTCTTTGCTCGGCTTGCCAAAGTCGTGAGCTCTTACGTGGCGAAGACACAACCCGGCGATCCACGACTACAACCTCGTCGGTGGTGTCGTAGAGGTTTGCTATGGTACGGTACCGGTGTAGCGCATCATCAGACGGTTGCGACGTGTTAGTGGGAGGTGACAAAATCTCCTCTCCGGCAGGTGTGGCCGGGGCCGGTGTAGCTAGAGTATAGGCCGGTGTTTGTGACCTTAGAATTTGGCGCGACCGGCGTGGATGGCATTCTTGTCGTGTCACCCCATCCTCCGGTGCATCAACTCGCCCGCCACATGCCACATGAAGAAAGATGTGTTCAGAGAAGATTTCACGAGGCGGTCGGTGGATCGTCGACTCTGGTGTGTCCCAATTCCACTTTGCCTCTTCGTCGAACACGACATTGTGCGACACGTGAATGCGATTTCCGGCGGGATCATAGACCCGATGCGCCATGGACCACGGTTCGTAGTCGAAGAAGACCATGGAGTGCGCCATCATCTAGTTTCTTGAGTTGGCTTCACCACCTTCACATCGCCACACACCCAAAAGTGCGAAAATAGTGCACATTCGGACTCTGCCGTACCACGCCTCGTGAGGCGTCTTCACATGCACTCCGCGTCGATTACGGTTGAGGTGGTAGACTGCCATTTTGACAGCCTCGCCCTAAAACCTTATTGGCATGCCTTTCGCGTTCAACAGGTTGCGCGCCATGCCGACCACTGTCTGGTTTCGGCGCTCCATGAGATCGTTCACCTGAGGTGAGTATGGTGCTGTGAGCTGTTGCTTGACGCCGAGGTTCGTGCAGTACTCACTGAATTCCATGGACATGAACTCATCGCCACGATCAGTGCGCAGCGCCCGCAACTTTCGCACGGCCTCAAGTTCAGCGTGGGCCTGGAAGCACTTGATGACTACCGGCACCTCGTCTTTCGACGTCAGGAGCATCAGCCACATGTATCGGCTGAAATAATCCACCAGGAGAAGAAACTACCGCTTCCCTTCTGGTGTCACTGGCGTGATAGGCCCGCACAAGTGACCGTGCACTACTCGGGCTGATCCTGGGCGTGGTAGCGTGCCTCCTGCGGGAATGGAGCACGTCGTTTTTTCCTGACTAAGCAGGCGTCACAGACTCGATCCACCTGATCGATCTGTGGCAACCCACGTACCATCTCATTGCACATTAGTGGGCACGCCGCACGTGACCTCCTTCAGTGTGCACACCTGGGCCATCAACAACGTGGCTCGTCATCCTGAGCTTGAGTAAGATGCATCTGCTCCTTGCACTCCCGCCGTGGCTTTCAGCATTCCTGAGAGAAGTGCCCAAGGTTTCCACAATTGAAACACTTGAGCCTAGACTTGTCGTGGCCACCGCCAGACTCAGCGTTCTCCTTGCCGTCGCGGGCAACACCTTTCCCACCTTGGTTGCCGTGGCCACGCCATTGTTTGTTGTCATTCTTGCCGTCGCCCGAAGAGAAATCACCCTATTCCCGCTTCTTCATGTGCGCCAGCCACTTCTCCTCTGTGAGGAGAAGACGGCCACTGGCCTTGCGGCCACCATCATTGGCCGCCTGGTCCACGTCGAACCTGTCCTTCGTAGACTTGAGCTGACCCACCAGCTCTTCCATGGACATTGTCCGCAGGTCGATCAGCTGCTCGATGGAGATCGCCACCTGCGTGAACTTCGAAGGAATGATGCGAAGGAACTTCTTGATTACCTTCACTTCCTTCAAAGTTTCACTGAGCTTGGTCAACCGTGTGGCGAAATCGTCCACCAGCTCGTTGCTCTTCATGCGAATCCCATCAAATACCTTGAGCAAGGCCTATGTCTTCGCCTCCCGGATACGTTCCACGCCCATGCGCATGGTTTTGACGGTGTCCCAGGCCTGTTTGTCGCTGTGCTTCACCACCAGTGTCGCCCGGCATCTCCGTGGCACCACGGGTATGACCGCCAGCGCCCTGTCAATCCGATACTCGGCATTTCCTGGATTGATCGCCTCCCAGACTCCCTAAGCCTGCATGTTGACCCTCATCAGGAGAGCCCACTCGGTGTAGTTCGTGCGAGTGAGGTAGGGTAGCCTGCAAACACCGACACCTCCCTAATCGGTGCACCACCACGTTCCGCCTTCATTCTTTGGTGCCGTGTGGCGCGCCATCGTATGAGACTCCTGATGTGGTGGGGACTCGATCTCGTGCTCCCGAAATCATCGTCGCTCGATACCAATTATCGGCACTGGCGAACTCTCAGCGGTAGAACACTCAACACAAGAACACTCAATGCCAACACAAACAAACACACACGTTCCGCTTTTGGAAACTCAATCGACAATCAAAGACGAGTATTTTGTGCGCATGAATTCTGCGCATCTTTTACGTATTTCATTCTTGTGCGATTTAAAATGTAAAGGAAAGAAACTTGACTAGCAATCGGTAAAAGTTACACTATTACAAAGAAGGAAACTCTACCTTTGGTCAATCAGATTCTATCCCGCACAACGGGGAAGGAAATAAGCAAGAAAGGAAATATCTAATCAAATCTATCTACTCAATTAATCCTTGTAGTTTCTCCCGTAGGTTTCTTTGCCAATCCAAGTCCAAGCGTGCGGCGATCTCGGCCCCATGCACAACACACACATGATTAGTTCAACATGAGTGTTGGCGGTCTTGATGCCAACACGACATGGGCACAACAGACCGCGATGGTACAAGCGCCGATGGCGAGGTCGGCCGCGGCGCGTGGAGTGCGCAGGGCGCAATCGGGCTTGCTTGCCTCCACTGTCGCTACCTTGTTTGCCTACCTCTAATGGCCTTGGGCCGTGGTGAACACTGCATTTTTGGCGCATTTGACACTGTTGACGTGTGAATTAGCAATTATAGCCTCCTCTCCACGTTAAGTGCAAAAATGGCACCACAGAGCCATTGGGACGCGACACGTCACCTAGTAGCCACTGGGATGCGACACGTCGCCTAGTATGTGCCACAGGGCGCGGTGGAGCCTTGCCTGTGCCCTTAGGAGCCGGAGTTGCCACGTTTGTGCCCTGGAGGCACGGACTGGGGTGCGAAGGGAATCGCGGCACATGAGGCATACGTGCCCCAGGGCACAAACGAGCTAGCTTCGGCCCCCAAGAGTATGGGCGAGTTAGCTCCAACCCCCTGCGGCACGGACTCAGTACGTGTCGTGTACTCGCGGGTTCGCAGTGCTATTTTTGCACTTAACGTGGAGAGGGTCTATATTTTGCTAATTCACCGTCAGCGATGCCAAATCGCCAAAAACTCGTCAACACCACTGCCACGCCTGCCCGCCGCTACTAGGCCATGCCCGCTGTTGTCACACTTGCCTGCCTCTGCCACTGTTGCACCTGCCTACCTCTACGACCGCCAGGCCATGGTCAACACTACTGCCGTGTTTACTCGCCACCGCCAGCCATAGCCCACTGCCCATTGCTCTTGTTGCATTTGCCGACCTCTGCTTTGTTGTTGTGTGGCGAGCCATGGGAAGGAGGGTGGCGGAGGGGATCGAGGTGGGGGCCAACTGGATCTGGTGGGGAGGGAGAAGAGGGGAAGAGAGAGAGAGGGGGCAAGACGGGGCAATGCTGAAATTTAAGTAATTGCGCAAAAATATGGATACGTAAATATTTGGCAAAAAAGTGAATTTTCCTTGATATCCTCATCACGGCAACCGCGAATCAGAACCCAGGGGGTGGCCGGGTGAAGCCTCCGGGGTGGGCTCGAAGCCTCCCCGAAGGGCCCGAAGCCCCGTGAGGCCTGGAGCAGCAGGCCCTTTGGGCCACCTCCGGGGTGGATCCGAAGCCTCCCTGAAGGGCCCCGAAGCCCCGTGAATCCCAGAGCAGCAAGCCCTCTGGGCCACCTCTAGGGCGGACCCGAAGCCTCCTCGAAGGGCCTTGAAGCCCCGCGAGGCCCGAAGCAGCAGGACCTCCGGCCCACCCCCAGGGTGAACCCGAAGCCTCTACTACCGATCCTGGACCGGAGGCACCAACAGGATGGACCAGGTCGAGGAGCGCCCACCATGGACCAAAGCCTAGACGTAGGGGGGAAATGTCCTTGCAACCCCTATGCGCACAGTACTGTTATAGGGTCAGAAGGGTAATGTACAAGATCCTCACAGAGAACTATAAATAGGGGGTCACCCTCCTCCTGTAAGAGGGAGAAAAAATAAACGCGAACTCCTTGGTAATAACAATCTCCTCGCTCTTTTCATTGGCTAGTCCCCCCTCTCGAGAATCCCCGGAGCCCTCCTGGGCTTGTCCGAGGTTCCCCCCTCTTTTACTGTATAGCTCATTTTTGTTACGATAGTTGGTGCCGTCCGTGGGGAACGACAAGTCGAGCATATACCCGAACCACAAGAATGGCACCCCGGAGAGCCGCTCCCCGCACTCGCGCGTCTGGAGCCGCGGCAACCACCGAACCACCCGGTGCCCCGAGGGCTAAGCGAAGTATAACCTCCCGGGCCGCAGAGCCTGCCGCCCACCTCGAAGAAGAGATCGAGCACTCCACGCAAGACACCGTGGCTGGTGAGGCGCCCCCTGAGACTCGAGCAGTTGGCCAACCGCTGGCCCCGGCCCCCCCCCCGGGGGCGACGCAGAGAGCGCGCGACCTACTCCAACAAGAGATGGCGGACCTCGCGAGGCTGCTCGACCTCACAATGGGGAAGCGCCACTGCGCTTGCCAAAGGCGGCCTTGCGCTGGAGCCGGGCGCCCGCGCCGAGTCCTCGCTACCGCTCCCGCCGTGCCGGGAGATCCTAGTTCCCCTTGAGCGAGTGAGGAGGCAGCGGCCCGGGCCGGGTTTCGAGATCTTTGGAAGTCGGCCCTTTGAAGGTCGACCGATCCTCGAAATTCCTCTGCGTCTGAGACCGCCATCGAGGCCGCTGGGGGGATGACACCACGAAAGCGAAAAGCTGACCCTGGCCTTGAGGGGGATAGCGTTGACATGGTTCTTTACCATCCCCCCGTGCTCTGTGCATGCGTGGGAGCAATGCGGGACTGGTGCACTGCTAGACTTCTAGGAAACTACGCCAACCAAAGGCGCGCAAGGGATCTGATCGCTATGAAGCGGGCCGGCGAGTCCCTCATGATTCTTGAAGGTTTGCGGAGATCAAGTGCCAAGTAAAGGGGGTCAACGAGACAACCGTGGTCAACACCGCAACTTGCGTACTCCAGAAAGGACTCCTAGCAGAGCGTCTCACCCGCAAGCCCGTCCGCTCGGTAGCAGAGCTCTTCGACAAAATGGAATAATAAGCCAGAGCGGAGGAAGACAGCACCCGGCGGGGAGGGACCTTGAGCCACACCGCGGCGGAGGCCGCGGCGGCGAGCGAGCCCCGAAAGAAGCGAGAATAGCGGTCGCGGCGGCCGCCCTACCGCGAACGCGACAACCGTCAAGGGGCGGGCGTGTACAACATTGAGGGCAACAATGGCCGGGACCACAGGCGGGTTGCGGCGGCGAGATGGAAGGCATCCGGCGCGGTGCTCGTGACCTTCACGGCTAGGGGTCTCATACAACCCTACAATGCCGGACCCCTTGAGGCGGCCAAGCTTGTTCTGTGACCTGCATGGCGAGGGGTCCCACGCCACCCAGCGTTGTCACACGATCGCCGCCATGCAAGAATACATAGGCCGCGATCGCCCAAAGGGGCTAAGCGACGGGAGAGGCGCGAACTAGCGCCGCCCGCCCAGAGGCCTCGCATCGAAGGAACCCAAGCAGAACAATGGCAGAGGATCATCAACATGATCATGGGAGGTCCATCGTCAAGACTGTCGTAAAAAAGGCAGCGGCGGGCTTACGCACGCCAAATCCACCATGTGGCAACATACGCAACTTCTAGCCCGCCACGCTACGCCGAGGTACCTATCACCTTCGAACCCGAAGGCGCCCGGCGTGCACTTCCCTCACGGGACCCCTGGTCATCTCGATCAACATCGCGGACTTGAGGTGCACCGCGTCACGGTGGGCGGAGGAAGCTCCACGGACCTCGTTCGCGAAGCCTTCGGCGAAATGATGATCCTAAGGGATCGGTTGTCGCCACTAGGCATCCCCTCGTGGGCTTGGCGGAAGGCACATGCTGACTTTGGGGTAGATTAATTTAGCCGTCACCTTCGGCGACGACGACACCACCCGCATGGAGGTTATCACATTTGATGTAGTTCAGATGCCATATCAATACAATGCTATCCTCGGCCGAGCCACACTAAACGCGTTCGGCACCATTGCACACCATAACTACCTCTACATGAAGATCCCCGCTCACGAAGGGGTAGTCACGATGCGGGGGGATCAAGACCTCGCAAGATAGACTGAGCTCGAGGCGTTTTCCCCCGCCCGCCACGTGCACGCGGTGGGAACAGGCGCGACCGCGATCCGCTAGCACCCGACAAGGTGGGAGCCGAAGGCCAAGCCTGAAGGCCAGCTCCTTTGGATCCCCATCGCCGAAGATGAACCGGACAAGACGGTGGCCCTCGGCGCGGAGCTGTCAGCTGAGGCCTGCGGAGACATACTTGGGTGCTCGCCGCAACAAGGACATCTTCGCTGGGCCGGAGACATCCCGAGTCCCAAGGAAATTGTCGAGCATCGGTGACATCTGCGAACCGACGCAGTGCCCAATAGCAGCTAATCGCATGTCGGGGGCGCTGGAAGCCGCAAAGGAGGTCGCTAGGCTCTTAAAAGTCGGGGTGATTAGGGAGATCAAACACTCGGAGTGGCTGGCCAACCCAGTCCTCGTGCGGAAGGGGGAAGGGGACTAGCGCATGTGGGTCGACTTCACCGACCTCAACAAGGCCACACCTAAGGATGATTTCCCCTACCCCGCATCGACCAACTAGTGGACACCACTTCGGGCTGCGAGTTAATGAGCTTTCTCGACGCATACTCTGGTTACCACCAAGTATTCATGGCAAAGGAGGACGAACTCAAGACTGCATTCATCACTCCCATCGACGCGTCTTATTCTGATCGCATGCCCTTCAGCCTGAAGAACACAGGAGCCACATTCAGCCGACTCGTCAACAAGGTCCTTGCCGAGCAATAAAGTCGCAGGCGTTAGCCGACTTCGTCGCCGAATGGACCCCGCAACCAGCAGACCATTAATCAGACCAAGTTGAGGCACCTTGGGTGATTACCACTGATGGGTCGTGGTGCGCAGCAGGTGCCGGTGCCGCCGCCATCTTAACTGCGCCGGACGGCCGCACAATCTCTTACGCAGCGCGCCTCGACTTCCCAACAACAAACAACGCCTCCGAATACGAGGTCATACTGCTCGGTCTACGGAAGGCCAAAACATTGGGCGCAAACCACATAATAATCAAGAGCGATTCCCTCCTCGTCGCAGGTCACTTCGACAAATCATTCATAGCAAGAGACCCGGAGATGTCCAGGTACTTAGCAGCGGTCCAGGGCGAAGAAAAGAACTTCCACGACATCACCGTTCAAGCATCCTCGCTTTGCAATGGCCAGCGCGCGAGCGGCCGCCAAGATAGCAAGCTCAACGATAACCCCGCCGGACGTACTATACTCCAGGTTGCAAGAGCCATCAACTGCCCCTGAAGCACCGTGGCTGCCCGGCAACGAGGTCTCGCCCGTTCTCGGATCGATGGCACGCGATTGGCGGGACCCTATTCGAAGCTACCTTGGAGGTGAAGAGCCCGATGAAGTAGCCGAGGCGAGCCGCCTAAAGCACCAAGCTCGCAACTACCGCATCATCGATGGTTAGCTGTACAAGGGGGTGTCTGCGCCCGTTCTTTGCGTGCATCTCCCAGCCAAGGGCAATCTACATTGAGAGAAGTACACGAGGACTCGTGGAGGACACCAAGCACCACAGAGCCTCGTGGGAAAAACTTTCCGCCAAGATTTTTACTGGCCTACGGCGCTCAGGGACGCACAGAACTTGGTGCAGCACTGCCAGGGGTGCCAATGGGCCAGCCATCATTCTAAGGCTCCACCTACACCGTTGCAGCCACTTGCTCCAATATAGTTCTTCGCGCGATGGGGCCTCGACATCATCGGCCCCTTCCCCACCACCAAGGGCGACTGCGGTTCGCATTAAATCGCCATAGAGTACTTCTCGGATGGGTGGAGGCGAACGATCGCTAAAATCACGGCCTCAGTGGCGCGACGGTTCGTCTGGAGGAACATTGTGTGTCGGTACGGGGTGCCCCGGGACATAGTCACCGACAACGGCACCCAATTCGATTCTGCGGCCTTCAGAGCATTCTGCCAGAGCGTCGGCACCACCATATGCTTCGCATCAGTCGACCACCCTGAGTCAAACGGAGCGGTAGAGCGGGCCAATGGCTACTTGCTGGCCGGATTAACCAAACGCCTCGTGGGTCTCCAGAAGGGGTTATGGCCAGAAGAGCTCGAGAAGGTCTTATGGGCAATTCGCACTTCCCCAACAAGGATCACAGGCTTCTCTCCGTTCAAACTCCTCTTCGGGGACGAGGCCATGACTCCAGGGGAAATCGCAGGAAGGTCCCTCCGGGCAGCCGAAGGGGGAAGCACAGATGGCCGCGTGGTATCAATAGATCTCCTAGAAGAGCATCGCGTCGAAGCAATCTCAACAATGGCCAAGTACACCGATGGGGTCACTAGGGCATACAACCGAAGGGTCAGAATCCACACCCTGGCACCAGGCGATATGGTACTAAAGAGGGTGGCAAATACCACGGCACTGGGAAAGTTTGAATCAAAGTGGGAAGGGCCCTACGTCATCACCCGGAGCACGAGGGCGGGGTCCTACTACATAGCAACATCGGAAGGACAGCAGCTGGGCCACACATGGAACACCAAGAGCCTCCGGAAGTATTATCCCTAGATAACACCGGCTACGCCCGGATTTTGGTTCCCCCTGGGTGTGCGCAGGGGAACCTTGTACTCATATAGCCACATTTTCGAAAAGCAATGAGTACAGCCATGAACAAGATGGAAAAGACGCCTAATGAGGCTGCGAGCCCCGGCGCACACTAACGCACCCCAGATGTGTGAAGTGTATAAACTAACACCGCGCATGGCCCACGGCCCTAGTACTAAACGCAATAAATCACGAAGACTCTTAACGGGGCTCCGAGCCCCGGCGCACACTAACTCACCCCAGAGGTGTAAAGTGTATAAACTAACACCGCGTATGGCCCATGGCCTCGGTACTAAATGCGATTAATCACGAAGACGCCCAACGGGGCTCCGAGCCCTGACTCACACTAACTCGCCCCAGAGGTGTGAAGTGTATAAACTAACACCGCGCATGGCCCACGGCCCCAGTACTAAACGCGATAAATCGCGAAGACGCCTAGCGGGGCTCTGAGCCCTAGTGCATACTAACTCACCCCAGAGGTGTGAAGTGTATAAACTAACACCGCGCATGGCCCACGGCCCGGTACAAAACGCGATAAATCGCCAAGACGCCTAACGAGGTTTCGAGCCCTGACGCACACTAACCCACCCCAGAGGTGTGAAGTGTATAAACTAACACCGCGCATGAACCACGGCCCCAGTACTAAACGCGATAAATCACGAAGACGCCTAATGGGGTTCCGAGCCCCCACGCACACTAACTCACCCCGAGGTGTCAAGTGTATAAACTAACACTGCGCACACAAGAGGCTCCCTCGGAGCCCAACCTAAAAAGTATGGGGGACGGCGCGGGCTTCGCCCCCCTCGCATAAGTCACAAGGGCTCCCTCGGAGCCCAACCTAAAAAGTATGGGGGGCGGCATGGGCTTCGCCCCCCTCCTCGCATAAGTCACAAGGGGCTCCTTGGAGCCCAACCTAAAAAGTATGGGGGACGGCGCGGGCTTCGCCCCCCCTCGCATAAGTCACAAGGGGCTCCCTCGGAGCCCAACCTAAAAAGTATGGGGGACGGTGCGGGCTTCGCCCCCCCTCGCATAAGTCACAAGGTGCTCCCTCGGAGCCCAACCTAAAAAGAATGGGGGACGGCGTGGGCTTCGCCCCCCCCCCGCATAAGTCACAAAGGGCTCCCTCGGAGCCCAACCTAAAAAGTATGGGGGACGGCGCGGGCTTCGCCCACCGCATAAGTCACAAGGGCTCCCTCGGAGCGCAACCTAAAAAGTATGGGGGACGGCGCGGGCTTCCCTCCTCACATAAGTCACAAGGGGCTCCCTCGGAGCCCAACCTAAAAAGTATGGTTGTGGCGGGCTTCCCCCGCATAAGTCACAAGGGCTCCTCGGGCCCACCTAAAAGTATGAGGGACGGCGCGGGCTTCGCCCCCCCTCACATAAGTCACAAGGGGCTCCCTCGGAGTCCAACCTAAAAAGTATGGGGGACGGCGCGGGCTTCACCCCCCTCGCATAAGCCACAAGGGGCTGCCACACCGCAAAGTTACAACACTCCGAAAAGCATACAATATTCCGAAAACATACAATATTACTGTTGGACCGAAACGGCGACTAGAGGGGTGTGAATAGGAGTACGCTCACTTTTTCACAAATAATAGATTCAACACAAATTTCACTCCAGTGGCTATGGAAGCTATGAAGATCAATATACCCGTACAACGGAAGACTAGTATTGAATCCAATCTAACCCCCGAAGCACAACAACCAAAATCAACCAAAAATCAATTTCAAAGTATTGGGCGGTCTGACCTCTATGTCACTGGCGGTCTGACCGGTTCATGGGCGGTCGGACCTCTATGTTAATGGCGGTCTGACCTCCAGCCTGATAAACATTGAAATCAGTCCGAAAAATGAAGTTGCAAATAGGTCTAACTTTTGATCTACAACTCCAAACTTGATGAAACTTGGAACACACCTTCTCTAGGATGTCAGGAACCTATTCCAATCGAAGATCGTGAAGATCGTTAGAAAAGTTATGACCTTTTTCCGTTTGAGAGGAGGATGGTTCAAAACCGAGTCAAAACGAAAACTAGATCCAAAATCTTGCTCGTGGGTGATTGATGATCCTAGATGTGTTCCCACATGTCACAACAAGCTAGATCATATGAAGGAATCAAGCAAAAACTCGCGGATCAAAGAAAGACTCAAAATCACCAAATAGAGAGAATGAAAGTAAAGAGACACATATTTGAGCAAACTTTGCTTGGATTGATTTGATATGATTTGAGTTTACAGCCACTCCATCAATGGAGGACAAAGCTCAATCAAAGAGCACGAAATCAAATCAAAACTCTCAAGAACCCTAGCCTCCACTAATCCTCTCCCTAAGCAAACTAGGGTTTCAAATACAATGAAAGAGTTGAGGTGGTGCAGCCACCTCCCTCCTCTATTTATAGTGGAGGCTTAGACCTTCTAGAAGATTGAGCCAAATGAGCTCCCGTTAAGGCTCAACACAAACGGGTTACACACGCATGCATTTTAAAGCGCCGTCTTCATCGCCTCTTGACCTAATCAGCTTCACCTTGCACCGTCTTGCACTGCGGGTTGGCAAAAGGTCACAAAGGCAGTATTTGGTAAGATTACCAAAATACCCCTTCTCGGTCCTTCTCCGAAGACCGAGTCCATCTGCGCGAAGCACTCGCCTGCTTCGCCACGTGTAGGTTGATCAACGACTCTCTCTATGTCGGCAAGTCTCTCCCATCCGGTTCCCACCGAAACCACCATGGCACTTGCACCGACCCTCGCGCCGCTTGATCAAACCAGTCGCACCAAACTGTCCGTTCGGTCACCCTTGTCCATTCGCACCAGCAGTTCATTGACCTCGCTCGTGCGTCGATCATTCTGGACCTCAGCTCTCCAAGCCTAGTCCCGATCATCCTCGCCGTTGACCGTCGTTGACCACCAAGCAACCTGCACAACAATAGACAAGCAAACCGAATCCGAGAATAAGTTCTTCACAACTTGACCCACGTTAGTCAAAACATGCATCATGCAACAAAGGAAAGCTTTCAGCAGCCTAGTTTTTTGAAACCCATTCACAATTAATATGTGTCATTGATTACCCTCTGGAGATAAGCTAACACCATATGTTCATGAATACACTAGAAGGAAAAAGACCATAAGATAATACTTTTGGGTGCTTGACTATAACTTCCTAGCGAGATATTTTCTGTTTTCACATGCCATTTTAACAACTGTTTAATCAACAACTAAATATGAAAACCCTAACAAAGGAACGCTTTCAACAGCATAGTTTTCAGAAACCCATTCACAATTAATACGAGTCATTGATTACCCTCAAGAGATCAGCTAACGCCAAATGTGCATGAATACACTAGAAGGAACAAGACCATAAGAGAATACTTTTAGGTGCTTGGCTATAACTTCCAAGCGCTGTTTTCACATGTCATGTTAAGAACTTTTTAATCAACAACAAAATATGAAAAGCCAAACAAAGGAAAGCTTTCAACGTCATAGTTTTTGGAAACCCATTCACAATTAATACGGGCCATGGATTACCCTCCGGAGATCAGCTAACGCCATATGCGCATGAATATACTAGAAGGAACAAGACCATAAGAGAATACATTTGGGTGCTTGGCTATAACTTCCTTGCGATATATTTTCTGTTTTCACATGTCATTTTAAGAACTTTTTAATCAACAACTAAATATGAAAAACCTAACAAAGGAAAGCTTTCAACGGCATAGTTTTCAGAAACCCATTCACAATTAATATGTGTCATTGATTACCCTCCGGAGATCAGCTAACACCATATGTGCATGAATACACTAGAAGGAACAAGACCATAAGAGAGGGAGATATTTTCTGTTTTCACATGTCATTTTAAGAACTTTCTAATCAACAACAAAATATGAAAAGCCAAACAAAGGAAAGCTTTCAACGGCATAGTTTTTGGAAACCCATTCACAATTAATACGGGCCATTGATGTCGGACCCCAGATTTCTGCATCTGGATCCTCTGTGAAACCACTGTGCTATTCCCTAGATCAGTAGATAGCACTCCACAGGTACATTGCTGAATCAAACCATACATGGCGCAAAATTTATTTCATTCATTAATTTACACATCAGAGTTTACATAGACCGCTTCGGACCAGTTTTTACAATGAGGGCCGGACAGGTCAAATGAATACATTACAAAAGATAGCGGAAGCAACAACGGAAGCAAAGGGGTGAGGGCACATCTTACCGCAGGCAAGTGACTGGGGAACCCGTGTACGCCCGATATTATCCGAAAACTTCAGACAATATAGAAGGTACACAAGAACCGACGGAGTCAGCTAGACTGGGGTGAGACTAGAGCAGCTAAGGACTAAACTACGCTTCAACGATTCCTGGGTCTTCAGACTTCTGGATCCTTGTTGATAGCTCCAGGGTTCCTGTTTCTGAAGGTTTGGGGAAAGAGCGAGGATGAGCACAACTACCGTGCTCGCGAGCCAACACACACAGATGCAATAATATATATGCAAGGTGTACAAGAATGGCTCGGGTTCTTTTATTTGCGTGGCGATTTGTAAATACAGATATTAGAAAATTCCTATCACTTAGCATTTGGACCAAATCTGCATTTTTAAAGAGATTAATTGTGCAATAATTGATAACAGCAGAGGTTCCCTCCATCGAAAACTCTGTCTCATGCTTCTTTTTCTTTGGTGGTCATACCCACCTATTACCAACACCGGGTAAGAATACCCAGGAAAAAAACCAATCCAAGGCTAGGTGAGCCCCGCACATTTTTCAATCCCACCCATAGAAGTTTTTGAAATAGAACTAACTCTTATGAGCTCCGCCTGCCCGCCCTTGACCGTGGGCACGGCTGTTCGAACAGTTTTTATTCTCTGCAGAGATTGTACATCTTTACCCACAAGAGATAATCAGCTTGATATGTACACACGTTTTCGTAGACATGTGAATCAAGGGGAGATTACCACAAGGCATTTACAAGGCATCCTCGATATTTCTCGCACCCGCTAAGGTTTCACTGGCGGGGTTTCGCTCCGTGGGACCCGACAACTACTACGCCTGCACCCCTCTTGCGCCATGCAACTTACGCCTAGGGTCCCGCAAGTTACATTCCCCAATACGTAGCCTCTTGGGCTCACGGTATTGGGGAGCCCCTCCAATGGTGCAGCTCGTACCGGTGGACACCAATTAGTTAGCCAGGTCGACACCATTATAGACTTGTGGCTGTATTGTTTTACAATAAGAGGTCATCACAGGATTAAGTCCTTAAGATTATCTGGGCGGTTCTTACCACATGCCATTCACAAAAATATCCTGGGCTACATTAGCACCCAACCATTTACCCTCCAGCTTACCATCCGCCCAGATGGGTATTAGCAAGTTTTTAGAGTTTTGGAGAAGTATAAACAAATTACCACAACCAATTTAGTCATTCTCCCCAATGACTGCCCAAAACAAGTGATGATGATAAAAGGATGATGATTTGGGGTAGTAATACCCCGGTACTTAAACAAGTCTAGCATGGCATTTAAGTACGACCTATAACTAGTATGTTACCAGATATTTACTAGGGTGACAAGAATACTGGGAGTTCAACTTTCAAGGGAATGGAATAATAATTTATTAATAAACAAGTAGGCATTTAACTACCTTAGAAAATTTGACATACATTTGCATAGAAATTAAAGCATGCAATTTGATACTTTAAAAGAATATAATTTGCGTAAAATGTAGGATCAATATGATCAAAGTGTTAACTCGCCTGGGCTATTTTACCGTGGTCTTGATCTTACTCAAGGCCTGATTAGACAGAGGTTCGGAGTCTTGCTCGGCGTCTTTGCTTGAATCTTGGATCTGCTGGAGTCGTCGATTCTTCTGGACTTCGATTTCTAATTACGCAATAACGATTGAAAAACCAAATAAATCCAAAGAATCCAAGAGACCAAATAAAACACAAGAGCCTCAGAAAGATTACGGAGGATGGGCTTGAGAGAATGGTTTGAACGACACTGGAATATTTGACAGAGTCATACGTCCAGTTGGGCGAAAGGAGGAATGACAGAGGATTTCTGCCCAGAGGGAGGATTCAAAGGAGGGTAAGGTCGAATGAGCTTTTGCCGGAATGCTCTACTGCGGATTCGGAAGACTGCAGGACTATCATTCGACAGGCGACAAAGCAACTCAACTACCGGTTCTATACCAATCTAGAATACTTGATCGACACAAAATCCAATGGCAATTTAATACCAAACGCAGCAGTCAGATAATACTCATCGATTCAAAAGCTAGCTACTCAACTTACTACTACAACCTATTGCTAAATCAAAACACAAATCCAACTACCAATTATACAATTGCCAGATTACCAGTCATTGCCAAACCACAAATCCTTTCCAAACAATACAAATTGATAAGGCAATCAAATCGATACTTCCAGCTTTCACTAAATATCATTACTTCCAACAATCATTGATCTACTGACGAAACACTAACCAACAATTAACTATTGATTACCAAATCCAATAGACAGTACTGCGCTGAAGATTAAAACTATTCCTAATAATCAAGATCACAGTCAACAATTCAATTTACTGCCAAAACACTTATACTGAGGATCAGTAATCACAGACAATTAAGCAATAATCAACTTACTGCCAACAACACATTCTACTAATCTATGGCGACATTTCTTAATCGTTGGATCGATTGTAACCTCGATGCTACCGCTATGATCCGGGAAGGTAACTACGAATCAAATATTGACAATCGAAACATATGAATAACAAATTCTACGACTCAACAATTCGATTGACAGATTAACACAACCTCAACTATCGATTGATCACAGACTTTCCAATTGCAAGCAAAACTAACTATGGACCAAAAGCAACACTTCAAAATGCAAGATCAACACATACATGTTCCTTCAGTTGACAGATCACTAACAGGGCATTATTAGCAATATCAAAATAGAAGCTCTTCATTTGCCAGCTGCACCAATCTCAAATTCCAGTTCACAAATACTGATACTGATGAACAACAATCAATTACAAATACTGAAGTTCAAGGCTAACGATGAACACTCGCTGCCACCACAAGTCACTTAATGAATAATATCAACAACAGCTCACTATCAAAATTGATCTAGGAGCAACAAATACAACAATTCATCTGGCAGCCAATCAGTCGAGCATCGCCATTGCCTGGATCCGCAGAGGAGCAGTCGGCAGAGAGGGACAGGGCAAGGGGAAGCTCGGCCATGGCAGAGGGGGATCTGAGGGGGAGAGCACAGAGAACAGGGGAGCAGAGAGCGGGCTCAGGCGGCGGCAGCCGAAGGCGGGCAAGGGCCAGAGGGCACCGGGGAGGTATGGGAGCAACCAAAATGGAGTGCTTGCCAGGTGAGGAGGCTGAGGGAGAAGGGGTGTGTGGGCCGGTCCAACCGGGTGGGGCAATGGCCGGTCGGGCAAGGCGGCAGGGCTCGGTGTCAAGGCGGCGATGGCCGGCGACTAGGGCGGAGGAGGGGAGTGGAAGGGAGAAGGTGGGGAGCTCACCGAGGGTTTTGACGGGGCGGGGAAGCACCAGAGAAGGGTCGGAGTCGAGGGCGGTGCGGGGAGGAGCCTGGCGACGGTGGTCCCGAGGAGGCAGTCTTGCCTAGCTGCTGTTGGGAGGCTTAGGAGCGTCAAGTGGCGCTCAGCCCGGGCGATCGGGCTCAGGCTGGGCGAGGCGGTGGCAGGGCGTGCTGCGGCGGGGCTTGGTCGGAGGGGAAGAAGCCGAAGCGGGGCTTTCTCGTTTGGAGGACTCACATGGGGAGAGGGAGGAGCAAAGCGGGGAGGAGGTGGAGGGCACCGGATCCTTTTATAGCCCGGGAGGAGAAGGGAGCGGTGGAGAGGATCTTGGCGGCATGGCGGCGAGTGGGCGGCGACGTGGCGCGGCATGGCGGGGCGGCGGACGGAGCTGCCGACACGGAGGTATGGCGGCGATCTGCAGGCCGCGGCGTTGATTGGAGACGACGTGCGGTGAGGCGCGCGAGGATGGGGCCCGTGAAGGCGACGTCGCGGTGGGGCGGAAGCAGAGGAGCGATTAGGCGGCGCAGATGGGCGGGCCGAGTGGGAAGAAGGTGGAGGCCGGCCGGCGGTGGAGAGGAGAAGCCGTGGAGGGTGGGGGCGGGAGCCGGGCGAGGAAGGAGGAGGAAGACGGCGCCGAGGCGAGCTGAGGGGAGGCGAAGAATCGGCGGCGAGCACGGGAGAGGGAGAAGGCGACAGGAGCGAGGGGAGAAGGGGAGAGAGAGACGGGTGAAGCAGGCCGGCGGAAGAGAAAAGAAAAGAGGAAGGGAGCGGGCCGGGCTGGAAAAGGGAGAGGTCGGCCGAGCGGGCCGTGGGCCGAGGAAAGCGGCTGGGCCGGGAAAAACAGGAAAAACGGGAGTGGGAAAAGAAATAGGTGGGCCGAAAAAAAAGTTGGCCTAGTAAAATAAAATGGTGGCAAAATTTTGGGAGAGGTTTCAACATAAGAAAAGTGCGAATTGAATTTGAAATATTGAGGATGGGTTTGAAACACAAACCCGAGCTTAAAGGGAGCTCGAGAATTTTGAAAATTTAAGCGGCAAACGAGAATCAATGAAACTTAAAATTGAAATAATCAGCGCTAATGCTATCTGAAAAACGGGGTGTTACAATTGATTACGCTCCGGAGATCAGCTAACGCCATATGTGCATGAATACACTAAAAGGAACAAAACCATAAGAGAATACTTTGGGTGCTTGGCTAGAACTTCCTAATGAGATATTTTCTGTTTTCACATGTCATTTTAAGTACTTTTTAATCAACAACTAAATATCAAAAAGCCTAACAAAGGAAAGCTTTCAACGGCATGGTTTTTTGAAACCCATTCACAATTAGTACGGGCCATTGATTACCCTCCGGAGATCATCTAACGCCATATGTGCATGAATACACTAGAAGGAACAAGACCATAAGAAAATACTTTTGGGTGCTTGGCTATAACTTCCTAGCGAGATATTTTCTGTTTTCGCATATCATTTTAAGAACCTTTTAATCTACAACTAAATATGAAAAGCATAACAAAGGAAAGCATTCAACGACATAGTTTTCGGAAACCCATTCACAATTAATACGGGCCATTGATTACCCTCCGGAGATCAGCTAACGCCATATGTGCATGAATAAACTAGAAGGAACAATACCATAAGAGAATACTTTTGGGTGCTTGGCTATAACTTCCTGGCGAGATATTTTATGGTTTCACATGTCATTTTAAGAACTTTTTAATCAACCACTAAATATGAAAAACCTATCAAAGGAAAGCTTTCAACGGCATAGTTTTTGGAAACCCAATCACAATTAATACGGGCCTTTGATTACCCTCCGGAGATCAGCTAACGCCATATGTGCATGAATACACTAGATGGAACAAGACCATAAGAGAATACTTTTGGGTGCTTGGCTATAACTTCCTAGCGTGATATTTTCTGTTTTCAAATGTTATTTTAAGAACTTTTTAATCAACAACTAAATATGAAAAGCCTAACAAAGGAAAGCTTTCAACGGCATAGTTTTTGGAAACCCATCCACAATTAATAAAGGCTTTTGATTACCCTCCGGATATCAGCTAACGCCATACGTGCATGAATACATTTGTGATTTTAAGAGGGATTGCACGTTACAACTTGCAAAATAGCACCTCTCCAAGCTTATATACACACACGAACATCGATCACATACACGATCCGTGAGTTTATATTCATCATTCTAGTTGACCACGAAGTCGGCAGCCGCAGCTAGCCAAGATGAACACGATAGCAGTCTTGGTCCTCGTGCTCGTCCTGACAGTGTCGCCTTTAGATCGCTGCGGTTTGTTGGCGGTGACGGTGGCGGCGGCAAGGCCTCACGGAGAAGATCGAGGCGGCGGCCATGACGAGAACTTTCAACTTGGGGTTCAGCTGCAAGACGGTCATGGTGGACATCGCCGGCTCTCGGGCCCTAGACCGTCGTGCAGATCGTTCGATCCCAACGGGTCCAACTGCCCGCCGCCGATGGAGCCTCCGACCGCCGTCCCTGCAAATTAGTGGTCACCGATTCGACCGTGTGCAAACTCCGGCCGATTCAACAACATGTGTGGAATAAACCATGTTTAATTCTGTCATGATCTTGTTTCACGTGCGTACGTGCTCTTCTTGCTCAGATGATATATCGTGTTTCTTTCGGTTAGTTGGATGCTTGTATCGTCGTCACGCCGGCCAAGCACTACCTTTTTTTTTTGCGCGCAGACCACTACCACTCCTCTCCCCAAGTTTCCCCACTCCCCGTCCTCCTCTACTCCCGCTTTCACCTCGAAATCGATCTCCAAACTCCAGATCCGGGCCTTCCGCCGCCGCTACCGGCCACAACTTCCTTGTCGACGAGCCCCCGTAGAGTCGTACGAGGCGAGAGAGGCGGCATTGTCTTAAGAGTCACGGCATCAAGGGGAGTGAGAGGAGACTTTTCCGTAGGTGGAATGATATTGGGTAATCGTTGAACATCACAGTTATATACAAGCATACATCACAAGTCCTTTTATAGCTAAACAAAACCGACCATAGCAGCCACCGACTTGAGCACTGATAATATATGCTACAGTATATATTTTACATTCCAACTCAACTCAAGCTAGATAATTTACTCTTTAGCTGGTCAATAGATGTATCCAGGAGATATCAATCTAAGCATGTATTTTACAGCTCACAATTAACTAGACTAAGAAGTTACTGGCTAGCTCCAGGACTTATGCAGAGGTTTCTTCATATGTCGGTAACTTCAGATAGTTATCAACTAGAAAATGAATTAGTGCCAACAAACTCCTCTTAATTCATTTTCTTGAAACACCAATTAGTTCCCTATTATGAATAATTTTTTTCTCTGGACATGGCCTTTGTAAAAAATGTCCACCATTTGTTGATATGTACGACAAAATTCTAGTTTGACATCTTGGCGCTCAACTGCTTCTGGAGTGTAGTGATATTTAATTGCAATATGCTTGGTTCTATCATGACTGACCAGATTCTTACTTATTGCAATGGTTGATTTATTATCACAACAAACTGTAATTGGCTCATGTTGTTTATCACCAATATTTTTATTTATTTTCCTCAACCAGACTGCTTGTGCGATAGCTCGAGCTGCTGCCACGTACTCCGCTTCGATTGAAGACAAAGCTACTATATTTTGCTTCTTTGTTGACCAAGAGCATATACCTGAACCAAGCGAGAAAGCATATCCTGACGTACTTTTTATGTCGTCAAGACATCCTGCCCAATCACTATCTGTGTATCTGATTAGTTTTGAATCTTCTACTGGCTTATGCTAAATGCCATAATCTAATGTTCCTTTGGCGTATCGCAAAACTCTTTTTGCAGCGGGAAATTTTAATTGACTTGGGCTAGTCATGTACCTTGATAACAAACTGGAGGCGACCATAATATCTGGTCATGCCGTAGTCAAGTATAACAAATTTTCGACTAAACCTCTATAAACTGTCGAATCTGCTCTATTTCATCCATCTTCTATCTTCTGTTTCTCATTCATTTGGCATCAAGGGGGTTGCAACTGATTTGCAGTCATGCATTTTGAATTTCTTCAAAATACTTTATGTGTACTTTTTTTGGGATATGAAAATGTCATTATCATTTTGGCATATTTCTATACCTAGAAAATAATGTAGCAAGCCGAGATCACTCATTTCATACGTCTCCATCATATCCTTTTTGAATTCTTGTATCATTTTTTTTTACAATTGCATGTATATATCAAGTCATCGACATATAACGAGATAACTAGTATATCCGTACCTATTTTATTGATATATAAGGTAGGCTCGCTCTCGCTTTTCTCAAATTCTTTCTCCATGAAGTACTTATCGATTTGACTGTACCACGCTCTCGGTGCCTGCTTGAGGCCATACAATGCCTTCTTAAGCTTGAACACCTTGTTTTCTCCCCCTTCAACTAAAAATCTCTTTGGCTGCTCGACATAAATCTCTTCTTCAAGATAGCCATTTAAAAATGCTGATTTAACATCAAGTTGATATAACTTCCACTTCTTTTGAGCTGCTAGAGCAATAACTGTTCATATTGTCTCTAGCCTTGCAACTGGAGCATATGTCTCGTAGTAATCAACACCAGGATTTTGCTTGAAGCCTTTTGCCACAAGTCTTGCTTTATATTTTTGAATTGAGCCATCTGGGTTTAACTTTGACTTATAAACCCATTTGACTCCAATAACTTCTCGATCCTTGGGTCGACCAACTATCTCCCAAGTGTTATTTCTTCGCAATCATATGAATCTCATCTTCCATGGCTTTTACCCAATTCTGGTGCTTTTCTGCTTCTTCGATACTTTGTGGTTCAACTACAGACAAGCTGCATGACTCATATATTTATGCTAGACTCCTTACTCATCGTGGAGCTGATTATGGCGTACTCAACTGCTCACCAGCACTCGGGCTTGAGCTAGAACTCGAGTTCTCGAATTGTATTCATCTTGACTTGGAGCATCACCTTGTTCCTGTTGCTCAACCGAAACTTGCAGTTGGCTTAGTGAGATAATCATTGTCGGTATCAACTGATTCTTTTGAACCTTAGCTACTTCCCAACCCAGGAAGCCTTTGAATCAAAGATCACATCTCTACTGATTATGATCTTCTTCTATTCCAATTGACAAAGTTGATATCCTTTAGTGTCATCAGCATAGCTGATAAATATACAATGAACACTCTTATCATCGAATTAAACTCGCCTTTGAGTTGGTACCTGGGCATAACAAACAGAACCAAATACCTTCATATGACTAATTATTGGCTTCTGACCATACCATGTTTCAAATGGTGTGTGATTTAGAACTGCCTTTGTTGGGCTTCTATTCAAAATATAAACTATTGTACTCACCGCTTCTGCCCAAAATGATTTAGGCACACCTTTCTCCTTTAACATAGAATTCGCCATATCATCAATTATTCGATTTTTTTCTTTCAGCAACACCATTTTCCTGAGGACTGTAGGCTACTGTCAATTGCCTTTGAATACCAGTATTATCATAATATTTCTCGAATTCTTTTGAGATATACTCACCACCTTGATCACTATGAAGTACTTTAATTTTTGGATTGATTTCATTTTCCACCATAGCCTTGAATTTCTTAAACACTTCTAGTGCTTCTAACCATTCTCTTAGAAAATAAACCCATGTCATCCTAGTATAATCATCAATAAAAGTGATAAAATACCAATTCTTGCCTTCTGACATAGTTGGTATTTTTTGACAATATCAATGTGCACTTACTCCAAAGGTGCACATGCTCGCCAAGCTCCTTCATGTGGAAAAGATGCCCAAATTTGTTTGCCAAAAATACAGCCTTCACATGGATCATATTTCAAATCAATGAATGGTAAATCTTGTACCATACCTTTGGTTCTAAGCAACTTCAAGGCTTTGTAGTTGTTATGGCCAAATCTCTTATGCCATAATTCAGAGTTATCACCAACATCACTTCGTAAAGCCAATTGAGTGGGATAACTCATTTTCCATGAAGATTTCCTATTTTTCTCCATATTCGTCTTTGCTATAAGGCTATTCCCATTATTGCAATCCAGTATTTTGCAAGAGAAATCTTCAAAATGAACGGCGTACCCATGTTCTAGCAGTTGCCCAACACTTAGCAAATTCTGCTTCAAATTGGGTACCAATAAAACTTCTAGAATAAACTTTTGACCATCTTCCATTTGGACAACTATACAACCCTTACCTTCAGATTGAGCTAAAGAACCATTTCACATGTGAATCTTCGCCTAATATGATGAGTCAACATCTTGAAATATATATGTAATATCCCGGATTTGAATAGGGTAAATTGTAAAGAAGTCGGGGGAAGAAAAGGCATTTAAAGAACTAGAATTACCTGTTTAGAGAGGGGGTTTTCAACGTTTTCTCGCCAACCTGGGCCGCGGGCCGCGACCCAAGGCCGGCCTAGGGGGCCGGCCAAGAGGGGGGCGCTCCCAAAACCCTAGCCGCCCCCCACTTTCCCTTCTCCCCCCATAGCCGCCACCCCCTCACCCCAAACTGGCGCCCTGCTGCCCCTTGGAGCCGCCTCCCTCCTGTGGTGCCAGCCTTGGTGTTCCCCGGTGCCGCTCCCCAAGATCTCCCCCGAAGCCGCCTCCTCCCGCCGTCGCCGCCGGCCGATCGTCTCCCTCGTGTGGCCGACCATTGAAGGGAGGAAGAAGGAGAAGAGGGAAAATCTTTCAGGAGGTCAATCCATGTCTTTCTTCAGGTTCTACAAGGGTAACAACAGCTTCCCCTTGCTGTTTGATTCATAAAAGATGAGAATTCGATTCGATTGGTTGGATCGTTTTGCCTCTATTATTAGATCCATTCTGTACAGTCGGTTGCGCACACAGTTTCGGCGTCTTAGAAGCCGAATCTGCTATTTTCGTATCCTAGAGTTTTGTAGCCATAGGTTTTATCTTTCCATAGCCGCCGAGATCACGAGATTCCGCCTTACGGTTCAAGAGTTATGATTTATTCTTTGCGCGTAGTTATGTCTGTCTGACGGGAAGGAACTGTCTGTTTGTTCCTTAATTTTGACCTTGTTAATGTAAGATTCAGGACCTCCACCTAACTAGGTTATTGTAGAACTTTTAATAATATTTTTATATTGATAAAGAATACCTCCATTGGATCTGTAGAGTGAACGATATGCCATGTTCTTTGCTGCTGATCTGTTGTCTGGACAGATGTCAGTCATACAATTTCAACTGCTGGTTAACCGAATGTTTTGGCAGATTTAGTGAATCTTATCAACTAGAGTTTTGTAGTCTGGTTCGTTATGTTTCATTGGGCACTGGTTTCACACCATTCCGAGTTACAGATCTTTAATTATGATTTTTCTCGTACTGCTGCCCAGTAGGGTTGTCAGGTGGCTGAATAGTTTAATTGTCAGTTTGAACCCATTGATTGTGTTGGATAGTTAGAGGGTTATGGTAGGACACCTATAACTATGTCATACCTTGTTATACTTATTTCGAATATATATTTGTGTAGATGATGAGACGGTGAGTGGAGGAGCACCTTCGTTGCCTCCTAGCACGTCATAACGCAGAAGGCAAGTACTTTGTTTTATTCTATTGAATGTTAATGATTGTACGTGGATGTAATGCTAGACTTGCTAGTCATATTCATATGCCGAGTATTATTCTTCATTTTCATGTGATAAAATTTCATTTCATGTCATCCATTCTATTCATGCCATGTTTTCGTTTTGACCACGGAAGTGGAAATCATAAGACCCATCAATTCCAGTATAGGCATGTAAGTCCCACCACTCTAAGGTGGGTAATCTTGGACACCCGTATGAAACGTTCTTCATACGGTATTTAGGGTTCCCGGACTTTGTTAAGTACGGACTTAAGTGAACACCGACGGGTGTATCACTCGTTATACCGATATAAGCGGTTGAGCAGTCCAGTCTTTCAATGCATACATCATTCCATTCATTCATGTAGATGAACTGAGAATTGTACATACTTCGGTTATGATCGACTTGTCTACTTCACTTGAACTATTATGTAGTGTACTTGCTGAGTTTTTAGCTCATCCTTGCTTTGTTGTTTAATTTAGGTAAATGATGAGGAAGAAAAGTCTCGAGAGGGGTTAGTCCAGCACGATACACGCCACTTATCTTAAATCAGAATTCATTGATATTTCTGTTTCATGACAACTATTTGATAATTGTTGAATTGTAATAAACAAACTTGGTTATGGTTACCTTACACTCTTGTTTCAAATGTTTTCCCTACCTTTATTTGGAATTGTTAATCACATCGTTTATTTCGTTTAAGTTGTTGTTATAGAATCTATGCTATTTGTGTATGTCAGTTCTTTCTTAGTGTTTTTGGTTAGGATTGGGTGACATCTTGGCTTCCAAATAGCCAGGGTGTTACAATATACCGATTGGAAGACATATGGTTTTTACAACCACTGTCCACAATCCAAGTATCCCTTTTTCATCTTGGGCAATTTGGCAAGAATAAACTGCCCTTTCTGAATTCTCCTCCTCTTAGGAAGAATTTGCTCGATTGCTATCTCGTGATCTACAATATTTGACAACGTGTTCTTGCTTTTGCATTTATTCCTAGTCATCTTCTTCCTGACCTATTTGTAGTGTGACTAGTCTCTTTTCAAATATCACACCAAAATTCAGAACTAGTCGTACCTTTTTTTCTATTTTATCTTCGGCTGGCTTCTTCTGCATATCTTTCTTTGGACCATCTCTTCTTTGATAATTTCCAACATTTCTTGAATTGTAGGATTTGAAACTTAGCTTTGACTGAAAGGCGCTTTCAGCTGAACTCCCTGCTCGCTATAGCTTTCTTTCTTCATGAGATTTTAATGAACTCATTAGTTGTTGCACAGTAAGGGTCGCCAAATCCTTCGACTCCTCAATTGCAGCAACAATGTACTCAAACTTTTTTGGTAAACTAATCAAAATTTTCTCAATAATCTTTTGATCAGTAATCACTTCACCATAGGTGCGCATCTGATTCACCACCTCGATGACCCTTGAGAAGTAATCATTTATCTTATCGGACTCCTTCATCTGTAGATTTTGAAACTGCCTTCGCAAAGTTTGTAGCTTTACAGCTAAAACTTTTGCGGAACCTTGAAACTCCTCCTTTAGCTTGTCGCAGGCTTCCTTTGACTTCTTGGTGCCGATAATCCGCGAAAACAAACTTTCCACAACACCTTTTTGAATAAGAAACAAGGCCTTGGCGTCCATCATCTGGTTTTTTTTGCCAGAGTTTTCTTTTGCTCCGGTGTAAGAACATTTTCAGTAGCATACTCTTTGTAGCTATTCTTCACAATATCCCACAATCCTTGTGATAGTAGCAGCGTTCGCATCTTGCTGTTCCACATGTAATTCTCTCCTAAGAATACGGGAATCATCGACTGCGCCATACCGACGCCCGAAATCGAAGCCATAACCTCGGCTGTAATAAATAACATGGACACGCCGCACTACTCCGCTACGCCTGACTCGAACCTGGTACTCTGATACCAGTTGTTAGGTAATTTAGCTCAAGAAGCAATGGGGTAGAGGAATAGGAAACAGAGGGGATGTAATTCACAAACTCTCATGTAATTCGTTGAACATCACAGTTACATACAGGCATACATCACAAGTCCTTTTATAGCCTGATGAAACCGACCATAGCGATTCTGACTTAAACACCGATAATATATGCTACAGTATATTTTACTTTCCAACTCAACTCAAGCTAGATAATTTACTCTTTAGCTGGTCAATATATGTATCCAGGAGATGTCCATCTAAGTGTGTATTTTACCGCTCATAATTAATTAGACTAAGAAGTTACTAGCTAGCTCCAGGACTTATGCAGAGGTTTCTTCCTATGCAGGGATTTCATAATCGGTCGATTATCAGTAATTTGATTCTGCCGCCCCCCCCCCCCCCCAATCGAGATTCAAATTGGTTCCAAAATTTGAGATTTGAATGAATTTTGTCAAAAAAAAAATCAAATTTGCTTGAATTTTGTTTAGTTCATGAATATGTGAAGTAATACAAGCCCATCCGAATCTTGCTACCATGCTAACTAGCCCAGTTGATAATTTTTTTGTTAGAATTTGATTTTTTTTAAAAAAAAAATTGTAATTTTCAGCCGAAAATTACCGATTTCAATCCTACCGGCCGTATCGGACCCTCTCGGTAAAAAAAATTCCCGATACGAAAAACCATGTTCCTATATCGGTAACTTCAGATAGTTATTAACTAGAAAATGAATTAGTGCCAGCAAATGCGACGGAGGAGAGCGGCCGGCGCAGCGTTGAGCCAAGCGTAAGCACGTGCAGTGGCGGCGGCAATGGCGGTGGCGCGCCAGAGTCCTGGAGAGCTCGCCTGCGGAGCGGCGGTGAAGGAGTATGAGCCCTCGGTGGCGGCGATGATGGAAGGTGCGAGCCATGCGCGTCACAGATCCAATGGCGGTCGCGACAACTTTGAGTTTGGCGCTCGAGCAAGCGCACCACGACACGGCGATCTCGAGGTGAGGTGGCACCATGCGGCGAGGCTAGAATGGAGCCATCGTAGGGTAGCGCGGTGTCGTGCGTGCTCGGCGTCGCCCTCAATGGCGCCGCGGCGCCGCGGCAAAGGCTGGGCGGGGAGGCACTACCGTGTGACTACCCGATGGAGTCGTGTCGCAGAGTCGATCCGTGGCTACGATAGCTTGCAACGATGACCCGATGCGCAAGCAAGAGTGGCTCTGATGATGTTGTTGAGGTAGAAGCATAGCGGCGAGGAAGGCGACACGGCAAGGCCGTGCTCATGCATCTAGTCAATCACTCCAAACACGCATCCTGCCGTAGGAGGTCGCCATCACATATGATAAGGCAAAGCGGGGCTGCCGCGTGGGTCATCGGTGCCGCGGAGGTCGGAGGGTGAGTTCATCACCATACGAGGTAACGACACGCTATGACCAAATTGAAGGTAATACGTTACAGCAGTGATGGATTTAAAACGAAATCGAAGGAGGGTCACCATATTGGCGCAGATTAAATATTCACGCACGCAAATATGTGAACACAACTCACATGAGCACCTCGATACACACACACACCAATTCATGGTGTAAGAAAACAAAAACGCACACACATCAAAACGAAGAAGACCACATGAGAATAAACTACTACAAAACATGTTATACTAGACACCCCTGTGATAAAATTATCACAGACAGTTCATAAGTATCACATACGGTTCTTTATACGAACCGTCTGTGAACCACAGGAGAATACACTACTACAAAACATGCTATACTAGAAACCCCATCACAGACGGTTCTTCATTAACCGTCTGTGATAAATAAGTATCATAGACGGTTCTTTATACGAACCGTCAGCGAATCCTGAGCAGTTCTTTATACGAACCGTCTGTGAATCTCAGACGGTTCGTATAAAGAGCCATCTGTGATACCCGTCTGTGAAGTATCACAGACGGTTCGTATAAAGACGGTTCTTGTAAAGAACCGTCTGTGATATACAAGCACTATAAATAGATGATCCCGACAGGCCCCCTTTTCATTCCATTTGAGGCGCCGCCACCTGCTGCTTCTTGCCTCCTTCCATGCACATTCTTTGCCCATTCCGTTTTGAGTCATTACCCCCGCCTCCTCCTCCCCATTGTGGCACCTCTGCGCCTCCTCCCACATTGCGCCACCTTGGAGAGAAGGGTAGCGATCCAGTAACCCTTTATTTTTACTCTAGACTAATCACTAATGTGTAACGATCGTAACCCTTTATATTTGCTCTAGACTAATCACTAATGTGTTTGGTCATTATGAAGGGTACTTGCGGTTTATTAACATAATTTAACACTAATTAATTTGTTACGTGCGTATACGTGTAGATGGACCAAATTGGATGTACATTGAGAAGCGTGTGAGTGAAGAGTATATTAATGGCGTGTTTGCTTTTAGAAGAGCCACAAGCGGGATATGTTGAAGAAGGGGATAAAATTTATGTCTTGTCCATGCATTGATTGCGGTAATATGAAAATGTTTAACAACCTAGCGCAGATCGAAGCTCACTTAATCTGAAGGGTTTCCAAAAGGATATACATGTTGGGCGATCCACGGTGAAGAGCGATTATCTTTGAAGTCGGTGGCGACTCTATGTCATCTTGAGATGTATTTCCCTCGTCTTTTTGATATCATGGTCCATCTCATTGTTCACCTTGTGAAAGAGATAAAGATATGCGGCCCTGTGTTCCTCGTCATATGTACCCTTCGAGAGATACATGGGAATTACGAAGTCCTACGTGCGGAATCGATCTCGTGGGGGCGATATCATCGAAGGTTATGCAAGCGAAGAGGTCATTGAGTTTGTAACACCCACCCAACACCGAGCACGGAATGCCACCAAACTACTCTTATCATCTATTATACATCAACACCTTTGTGAAATTTCAGCAAGCATAACAACATTAAAACCCATCCACGGGTCGCATTAACACAAGCATAACACTATGACAATCATAAATAAATTAGACCTAGGAGCATAGCAAAATAATAAACCAAGATTAACATAAACCAAGAATCTATGGTTATTCAATACCATCATGTCCTAGATATAAATATTCATGTTATTCTAAAAGTTTATCATGTCCAATGAATCAAATAATTGGGTGAAGTGCATGATTCCAAGTGCGCTAGCCCTTCAGAGTAAAACGTCATCATTGGTCACCTAAAAACAACAATAGAGCAAGAATGAGTCCAAGACTCAGCAAATACATAATAAAGCCATAAACAATAGTTTATTAACCAAAATCAAAGTTATCATCATCATCCATTTAGTTAATGTCATTGTCATTCTCAAACAAACAAGCCATATTCCATATAGGTAAAGTTGCACAATTTAACAATTTACTTAGATATGCGAATGCACCAACATGCTCATGCTCATATGCATCTCATCGGTGATACTGGTATAGCGGAGTGTTCACCGTCGATGACACACTCTATTCTTCACTCCCGTGAAGTCCCCACCAAAGTAGGATTTTATCTAGAGCTCTCGGACTAGTCATGTATCTTTCTCACCGACCTCACGGAATAGTTACATGACTTTCTCACCGACTGCTCATGCAACCCATGTCATGATGAATGTAAATGATGCGACATCTTTATTTATTCATCAACATAGTCCATCTCATTAACTCATTATCTCATTATCATAATCTCATTCACTCAAGGTCATCAATATCATGTATAAGAATAAGCTGAACGAAAGCATAATAAATAGCATGATAAGTAACATCAATGATCATGGTGAACAACCCATTGTTCACCACTCTACCATATACTTGCCTTCCGCTACTTGTGGCGAGTTAGGAGGCAACGACGAATTCTCCACTCCACCCCACCGCCTACACAAATATTTAATCGAAATAAGAATAATAAGTTATGACGTGGGTACAAGCGTTTTACCATAACCCTCTATCTAATCAACATAACCAAAAACTCAAAATGACGAATTAACTAATCAGCCAATATCGGCCATTCTGATCAGCAGTACGAGAAAAAATCGTAATTAAATATCTATAACTCCGAATGACTTGAAACCAGTGCTCAAATACTTTTAACGTAACAGGCTACGAAACTCTAGTTGGTGGAATCCTTTGATTCGGCCAAAACAGTGGCCTAAACAACAGTTGAAAACACTAACAGATATCTGCCCAGATTTCAGAACAGTGGTAAAGAAAATGGCATAACTTTTAATATACAGATCCAATTGAGATGATCTTTATCAACTCGGAAAGATAATTTCAAGGGCTACAAAAACCTAGTTGGGTGGAAGTTCTGAATCGGACTCTAACTAGATCAAAACCGAGGGGCAAACCGATAGTTCCAAATTCTCAGGCAGACAGGACAGCGCACGATTAAAGAATTCATATCTCCTAAACCGTAAGGTGGAATCAAGTGATCTCAGTTCCAAAAGAAAGATAACGACATCAGGAACAAAACTCTAGAAGACGAAAATACCAGATTCGGCCTCTAAGTAAATCATAATGGCCCGACAAGAAAATCTGCCAAATCACGTCAGCTCTCCTGGACAGTCGCGGTAAAACTACCATATCTCCTAAACCGTAACTCCAAATCAAATGATCTCGGTGCCAAAAGAAAGCTAAGACCAAGGGCTACAACTTTCTAAGAGGTGATAAGATCAGAAAACGTACGGAACTTACCCAAATCGGATGAACAAAAGCGTTGTACTGCAGGGACGAGGGTGGCGGCCGGTTGGAGAGGGGGAGGAGGGGGTGGCGGCTTGGGGAGGGGAAAAGGGGAAGGGGGAAGGGGTTTTAAGGTTTAGGGGGGGAGAGATACCCCCTTTGGCCAGCCCCTCATGGGCCACCACAGGCCGAGGCCCGAGTCCAGTTCTTGAAAAACACGAAAACCCCTGAAGAAAAAACGATTCAGATTCTCCCATTAGCTCCTTCTTCTGAAACTTCTTCTAGTACGCCGATTTACTTTTGGGGTATTACAGAGTTCTGCGTCGACTACATGGCTCCGGTGGAACCGATAGGTGTGCCTCTATCTCGTCACGAGGGGAGACTGGAGGGTATCGGGACCATCGGGAGGAATGCAATCACTTCCGATCTAGATACATACGCGTAGGCCCAAAGCTTCAGAAGGCCGCCACATCGCTTCCCGTCGAGAAGACGGCGAAGCGACAAGAAAATCGTGTCACCATATCGGTCCCTGAGGCGTCTCACGGGAGGACGTCCCTCAGCCGCCTTGTTAAGGAGAAATCGAAATCGAAGAACATTAAGGCACCTCCCAAACCCGTGAAATACTCCCTCGGAAGTCCGTTGGTCTCCGGCGCAAAAATAAAGAGCTCAGGACTAGCTTGTCAAGCTTTGCATGATTGGTACTTGCGCAAGACCCGAGAGGAGAGGGGCATACTGGAATCACCGTCAGATACGGGAGGGAGCATTTTCTCCACGAGCCTGGCCACTTCGTCGTGGGCCTCGAAGACTTATTTGACCTATACAACCTAACTGCCCTCGACGCCTCACTTCTACGATGCTGGACACTGTATGTTTGTACAATCAATTTCTACACTCACGTGATACCGATAAATATCATAACTCATTGCTTATGTACATATACATTATGAAATGTGCCCGTCGAATCAAAGAACCGGTGGGTTTCCTCGACCCACACGTGGTCTCTGAGCAAACAATCAACCAAGACGCATCCTACGTCGAGAATTACATAAAAATGGGATTGCTTGCTCTGGACGACAAGGACTACATAATGGTGTCCTACAACCAGAAGTAAGTGCTTCAATATTTGCTATACAAATTACATTTCAACATAGGTTTATGACTATAGCGACATACACGAGTAAGTTCCACTGGATTCTTCTGATTCTTGTGCCAAAGAGGAACATGGTATTGTACCTTGATTCTCTACTCAACAAAAATCACGACTTCACCCTTCTTAAAGGAATACTCGATGGTATGTTCATTTCCTCCGCATATAACTCTATTGTAGTCTTCCTTCGTTTGAAATGGACAAGGATAACTTTTTGAATCATGTAGGGCGTTCATCGGCTATGTTGTGAGGAGGTTTATACAAGGAACAAGCGCCACACTAACTCACGGGATGCGATTTTGATGCAGCGCTACAACACAATAATCATATATCATACTCAGTAATATTGCGTCTCGAATCGATGTACATATATATGTAATTCTATTTTTGCGATGCCGCCAAACAAAACGAGATCACCTATCGCATTCTACGTATGCCATCATATGCGCTATTATTGATTGCTTCTAGGGCGACGATCCCGGTGTTTGTCAATCTCGTAATAATTATTTCCTAATTATAAATTTAAATAAATATGCTTACTACTTTACTCCTGCTAGCGACAGAGCTTGAACATAGAGTTAAATGCACTTGAGATGGACCAAGTCACACACGTTCGAGGGGAGCTCTGCGTCTTCATCAAGGTAGACATAGTTAACACCACCGGAGAGTTTCACGCCGTCGACACCGATGAACGACCTCAAACAATTGATTCAATATTGTAATTCACTTTGGTAGTTGTAATTCAATTTGTAACTCTAGCGACAATATATACTTGAAACATTCTTTTGTAATTGATTTTGAGTTAAATGATCACTTTGAGTTGTCAATAATTATATGTGATATGTTTCTGCTTGCTTGTTTTCAGAGGGCATGGCTAGCAATTCCTGAGGCTAGCTGAAAATACGATAAAAATTAATTAGGTCTAAAGATTTATCACAAATGGTTCTAACGAACCGTCTGTGATAACCGCCTGTTATCACAGACATAAATTTTCAGACGGTTCAAAAACCGTCTGTGATGACTGTTACAAACCGTCTGTGATGAGTGTTTCTGTAGTAGTGATACTTTTTGGTGCTTCGCTACAACTTCCTAGCGAGAGCTTTTCTACCTTCTCTATTCTCTCATCAAACACGTCTAATTACATGTCCTTTTAAAGACTACCTAATCAACTTGCTAACCAAGCCAACAACTAAACATGGAAAGTCTGACAAAGGAAACAAATTAATTTGATCTGATGCTGATTGATCCTAACGCCCTATTACTTTGTAAGTCTAGATTAATTTCCAACAATCTCCCCCTAATCTAGACTTGCATTCTCCTGGTTGATGACTTCAGACTCAACGTATGATTCGAGCTACCAGCTACCCCTCAATTAAATGTTCCTCCGCTTTCTCCTTCCTCAGCTTATGGCATTCGGAAGACGTGGAAACAACTCACACGAGCACATCGACACACACACACACCCACACACCAATTCACGGTGGAAGGGAACAAAAAACACACACACACACTAGAAGGAAGAAGACCACAAAAGAATACTTTTGGTTTTCTGTCTTCTCTATTCTCTCATCAAATGCATCTAATTACACATCCTTTTAAGGACTGCCTAATCAACTCACTAATCAAGCCAACAACTAAACATGGAAAGCCTAACAAAGGAAATAAACTAATTTGATATGTTGATTGCATCAAGATCCTAATGTCCTATTACTTGGCAAGTCTAGATTAATTTCCAACGCACCATATATATTATCACATGTGTGTAGAGTCACTGGACTTAAACTGCAAATTGCACACTTATGTGTACGCGAGTTTTGATAAAGCAAAACTACTTTGGACCTTGTGTCCCGTGCACCCCTCACTACAACATGAACACCCCTTTACCAACGCATACCTCGCAACGCTATATGCATACGTTACGAAGTAATATTATGGCCACACATAATATGTGTTGCAAAATCTATTCATCATAAATCATGTGGATGACTACAGATAACATGCGTTGCAACTTAATTCGTTACAAACATTCGAAATGCCTAGTTTTTTATTTTTCTTTTCTGAAATTTTCTGAGAATAGAATAATCATTTGCCACTTAAATTCACTAAAATTATCCACAAAATAACATTAAATACATATACTAATCCTTTTTTTTCCTGTTACATCATACCGGCCGTTATATTCCAATTCCTCCGGCAGCCTAACCTTCCCCTCCCACCTACGCCGCGCCGGCCCCTCCCTCCCTCATCTCACCTCCCTCCCCCTCCCACCCACGCCGCCGACGCCGCCTCCCGCCCGCCCCTCACCTCCCCCACCCACCCACGCCGCCGCGCCTCCCTCCCACCCACGCCGCCAGCAGCCTCCTCCCCCTCACCTCCCTCCCACCTACCCCGCCGCCTCCCCCCCGACCTCCCCTCCCCCAAGCCGCCACTACCCTACCCCAACGCAGCCCTCCCTCCCCAACGTCGTCGGCCTCCCGCCCGCCGCCCTCCCTCCCTCCCACCCACGCCGCCGCCTAACCTCCCTCCAACCCACGCCGACGCCGCCTCCCCTCCCAAGCCGCCACTCCCCTACCCCAACGCCGCTCCCCTCCCCAACGCCGCCGCCGCCCGCGCGCCTCCTCCCCTGGCCCTCCGGATCGTCTCGAAGACCCCGACGGCGGCCCTTCCTTCCTCGTCCGACGCCGCCTCCTCTCGAAGACTCCGACGGCGGCCCTTCCTTCCTCGTCCGACGCCGCCTCCCCCAGTAAGTTTGTCTCCGACAATGTGACACCATTTTCCTGCTCTTGTAGGATACACTGTGTGAATATGGATATGTGGAGCAAATCAGATTATTTTCCATTGCATGTCGCAACGTAAAGTTCAGAACAACATACTGAATGGGGGATTCAAATCTGTTCTTTGTTTATCCGTTTGAACAACATAGTGTGCATGCATATTAGCCTTGCATCTCAGATTGTCAAACTGAATTTGTATGCAGAAAAGTAGCATTATCGAATGGTCAAAAAATCCAAGTTCAATAGCATCTTCAATAGTCGAAGTATTGGTAGAGTTCATTAACATATGTCTATATAGAACTTGTTCTGGAAGTTCTTTGTGTTTGGTAGAGTATAACAATTAGCTTTTGGTTATGTTGATGATAACAAGGAGATCTTTTCATTCCTGAGAAAAGTGGCACTGCTATCTATCTTTACTCATCTTGTCATTATTGCTTAGCGGTACATTACATTCTATTTTATGCGTTCGATTTTTTCAATGTTGTAGAACTTAATTGTCTTGTCTATTGGCTTGTAGTAATTGCCAAGTTATACTCTTTAATGTGCACTGCCTTTGGCATATTAATCATGTGTGATAACTGAAGACATTCATATAATGATAATTATGTTCTTACTAGAAGTGAAAGTTGGAAAATAAATAAAAACAGAAAATGAAAAATTATATGGCAAAATCTTGCGATTATTATTAATTTACATTGATATTAATAATTGTTCTTTTTATACAGTGTCGGAATGGATATAGAAGCCATCAAGTTGCTTTTATGCGTTATCCTAATGGATCTAAACAACGCTTAGTCAGGCGTAAATGGATTTCTTGAATTTGTATATAAAGATAAGCGAGAAGATACAAAAATTCTTTGTCCATGTGACACATGCATCCACACTACTCTATTATCAAAGGATGAAGTCTATAGCCATTTGGTGTGCAATGGAATACTTCAGAGCTATGACAAATGGGTTTTTCATGGTGATTCTTTGGAGGAACACAATGGTAATCAAAGAACCTGACCGGGAATGAAGAAATGCATGCTAACATGCAACAATTAATTAATGATGCATTTGGACATATATATGATAACGTGCTTATGTCTGATGGTAATGATTTGCCAAATACACCTATATCTGGACCAAATTTAGAAGCACAAGAATTTTATAAATTGGTTAAAGATTCAGAGAAGACTTTATGGCCAGGATGTGAATTATCACAACTTTCTTTACTAGTCCTTTTGTTTAATATAAAATCCATGAACAAATGGACTGATAAATCATTTGGAGATCTACTTGATATTCTGCACATAGCAATTCCAAATGGAAATGAATTGCCCAAAAATTGTGCAAAGAAGAAGTCAAAACATACAGCTGGTTCAAAGAGCTTTGCTCGAAATAGAGAAGAGTTAGTAAGTATTGAAGATCTGTAATTATATGCATCTCCTTTTACATTCATACGTTATACATGAATTATCGACTCGTTAATAATTCAATCATATGTTCAATAGAGAAAACAAAATCCTGAAAAGAAGAATCCACACCGAGCTGTTTTGTACATCCATACCCATCAGCACAAAAGCGACAAGAACATAAATGGACACGTGGTATGTTGTCAACTATGATTCATTCATATTTTACATTGTGATTTCAGATATTGTTTTTATTTACATTGATCATATGTTAAGGGTGATTTGAAGACACTCTTAGTCCAAAGAAATGAGATTTAGCAGATACCGTCAAGGAAAGCGCTTGGAAAGGAGATGCATTGAATCAAATATTAGGAGCAGACAAGCCTGGGCGTGTACATGGTTTGGGATTAGTCCCAAATCCTACTCAAGTTTTTGATCAATCAACTTCACGTCGCCTTCAGCACATAAATCTTACTTCATTAGATGGGGCGTCAAGTGAAGATGTTTTTTCTCTTAGACTTCAGATGGAAAGGTTGAAAAACATGTTGAAATCAAGATGCCATGATTACGGAATTAAAAGAGAAGACAAATAATTTGGAAAGAAGACAAACAAATGAGGTAAATTGAAATAACTTCTCCATTACTCAATGTGTGTTCTAATTTATTTTGTTACAGAAAGTCTAGATCCGGTGTCTATACCCCAAGATGCTCATCATGTCGATGGACAATTCGAAAAGGAAAGTGCGTGCCGAACTCTACAAACTATTCATCTTACTCATTATTGGTATGTATAACTATTCTACTACAAATGTCAAACATCATCCAAATTCAATTTTATCGTTCAATTTTATCTTGATGTGCAAAGTAATAATGACATTCACGGCAATCTACAATCTTATAAAAGAACCATAGTACGTGCATTGAAATATAAAGTGCTAAAATAAATATTGTCTAACTCTCATTTTTATTATTGTACACAGAGTATATGGTGATTGCCACAGTCAAGAATTTAGTATGGTTATGCAGCAAAATGATACGATGGTAGTGTATGAAAATAGTATTATTTTCAAACTAAGGTTTAAGAGAGTATTAATTTCTTCTCTTTCACTGCAGAGCAAGCAAAACGATTTGCAACCACCAAGCAAACGCTCCTCTTCAGACAAGGTTTGCTCATTTATATAATGTTCATAACTCAATACGGTTGAGTAGAAATACATTATGCTGGCACTGTTTGCAATTATCGATGTTTACTATTGGTTGTGCCAATTTGTCTTTTACTATAGGAGAAGGAAATTTATACCCAAGATAACAATACAATACAAGCATATAAAGTTTCAGTTGCACACATGGTTATTTTTTCCATTCATCATGTATACAAATAACATTTTTGTCTTATTATAGTTTGCATAAAGTAACTAGTTATTATGGTTGTATGACGGACAAAGAAAGTCAAGTCCACGATGACACCGGGCTAGCCCTAAAGAACCACAAGATCGCTATCAAGGTAATCGATATTTATTTATACTAGAAATGCTTTTGGGGATTCTCTAAGAATGTGAAGTTACTAAAACAGCATACACTACTGGTTGCTGATCATGAAGCACCTTCATTTTGCTCAAAACATCAAATGGCCCGTGAAAAGGTAAGAATTATTCTTAGCAATTATGTTTCTGCTGATTACATATTTAGCAAATAATTAAATATGAACACATTCTGTTCTATTCAACTTCAATGTTTATTTCTAATTATTTAACCTCTTGTTATTAGCATGACGTCCGAACAAAAAAGCATAAAAGGAGCTAGTACAACCATGCTTGTTAATGTATAAGATACACCTTCTAAATTTGTCTCCTCTATTTCTATTTTGCAAATAATTTATTTAAATTGCATACTAATGTTCCACATAATATCTTTTGTAGAAACAACAACGCGAGACATTTAATTGGTTGGCTACCAATTCGATAGCGATCTGAAAATCTTTATGTTTATTTGATATGTGATTCTCAAAAATATTTAATTGCATCCTTTCTAAAATATTTGATCATGTACTTATCTGTGGACTAGGTTGGCACTAAAGTATTCTTGAAGAGTGGAAAAATGCAAATAAGGATGTGGCTCTTGCTACAATCATAAGTTGTGATCCAAAAGATAAACTTGATGGCATTCATTAGGGAATGAATTTTGGATGGTGCATGTCGATCTTGCAATTGCGAAATGTGAAGAATTGATACTGACCATACAAAGGCTACAAATTGATTGGTCATGCAAGAGGAGGCGATATTGCGTGGCCATCAACTTATGTACGTGTTCCTATTAGTTTTGTTACTTTAATATTGCGATTTTGTTTCTTCCTAATGGTGCATTAAGGGACTCTATTTTTCATTGTAGGTTGACAAGATAAATGGATGATGCTATGGATGACATGTTCAATGCGGGGTGGAGAATGGTGACATTAGGCAAATGATCTTCATTACATTTAGATTTCATTCTCATTAGGAAATGGTGGTCAAGATCTTCATTACATTTAGATTTTATTCTGTTAGGAAATGATGTTTAAGGAAAATATTTATATCATATCTTGTGTGGTTGGTTCTCTGTAATGCAACAATTTGTTTATAATATATGAGTGTTCCTTTTAACCATGCTACGACCGATTATGATTTTTGTACTTTGACTTCTACACACTTATAATCGTTGTAGCAACCTAATTATATCTGTTGCAAAATAGCAAAACTCATCTGTATAGTAAGTACCAACGCTTCTATGCGTTGTGACAATATAATTATATCCATTGTTAAAATAGTAAAAGTCATCCATACATGGTAAGTACCAACACATACAAGTGTAGTTACAACATGACTATATCCGTTGCTACTTCACAACACATTTTCATATCTATTACCAACGCTTGTTTATCTGTTGTAATAGACTCTATAACGGCCTCAATGGCAACGCATAGAAAATGTGTTGGTATAGATCGTACCAACACTTATTTGGATTTTTACCAACGCATATATGCGTTGGTAAAGGGGTGTTCATGTTGTAGTGCCTATAGCTAGCTGTATGTGGATCCACCCCTGCATTATAATACATGCTATAGACGAGTTTGGATCGATAGTTAATTTATAGTAGCTAGTAGATTCTTTTTAATTATGATTTATGCCCATTGATTTGAGATAGTTAAGTTTCTGTGTTAGGTATGTAGCATTATTTTGTATTTGAAGGTAAGTTAGGCAAGCAATATAATTTTGACACTGTTTATTTAGGAAGTCAAGTGAAGTGGATAACTCAGACCCTTTATATTAAAAAAAAAGTTGTATCTAAAGATAACTCAAGCTAGCAATGAAAGTAACTTTTATCTGTTCAGGGGATGATGAATTTTGTTTGCCAGTATTTCACATATATTCCTTGGTGACAAAATATGATAACTTAAGCAGAATATGATGCCAAATTTTGTGGTAGAAGAAGATAATTTGTACTGATTTCTTTAGAAGATTACTTTAGGCTCCCTGTCATGAGATCGTTGCAGCAAATGGTTTATATTTATTTCTTGGTGTTATAAATATGTTTTTTTTTGTTTTAGTGACAAGCAAATAAGATAACTTTTTCAAAAACTATGAGGTAGCAATTGTTGTATAAGAAGATAAATTACTAGAAATGAGAGGTAACAATTGCTGTATATAGAGATAACTTTGGTAACACAAGAAGATAAGATACATTTTTTGTGTCTCTGTACATGTGAAAATTAAGTGCTAGTATACCTCGGTTTGGGGGGGGGGGGATTCTCCACCCAGCAATGAAGTATTTTGTTTTCCTGGGGATCGATACTTGAGCATGTAAGAAGATAACTTATCAATAAACACGAGGTAGCAATTGTTGTAAAAGAAGGTAACTTTATGCGGTCATATGGATATGGTAGTAGCATATTGTGATAAGACTCCTTGGCTTAATTCACATGTAGGATGGTAAATAGGTATTATATTGTAACAGCATACTGCAAAACTTTTTAGCAGTAACAATTTTCTTAAGCTGATAAATTAGTGTTTCAGTTGGTAGTATATATAATTTTTAGTAGATAGGGCAATAATTTAGTGTCTTTGATTTACTAACTTCTTTGGTTTGATATGCATGACTAACTGAAATTAAATTATTATGTAGCTATGCTTTTCAGTAACCTCTTGTTGGAGTAAAGGAGCTGGTAATTTTTTTTCAAACTTAGGGGTGGTGCTGGTAATTTCTTAAACTATAGATGGTTGACTTAGTGTGCTAGTTATGGTAACTTAGTGTTTTCATAATGTTAACTTAGTGTGCTACTGATGGTAACTTAGTGTTTTCAAAAGTGGGAGAACATGTCAACTTCTATCTAATGATATATAAAAAGTCCCCACAAACTGCTTGTGATGTTTTATTCACAGGTTCATGTCAAACTAGAGAGGATCAGGCGCATGTGCATACAGCACAGAGCTTTTGTTTTTGTAGATACCTTTTGATGTTGTGAAAAGTCTGGTCTTCTCTATGATTCTATTCGTAAGTGAGTTGCAATTCATAGATTTACCAGTTTCTTGCCAAATACTTTCCAGCATTTAACTCAAGACTGTTGAGAACAGATATTTGGTAAAATTTGTGTAATTATGTGTGAAAACTTAAATTTGTGGATTTTATTTGCTGAGAAGTGTTCAGCTGTATGTGTATTACCATATATTTTACTACAGATCTGCAGCTGCATTTTTTTCTGGTAAAAGCTAGGTGGCATGCCTGTGTTTAAAAACACATATGAAGGGGAATCTTTTCAAACTTGGGGTGGTAACTCTTTCTATACTCGATATGGTGAATTAATAAGATTCTGATGGTAAAATTATAAGAAAACTGACACATTTACCTGGTAAAAATTCTGTGCATAACATAAATTTCATGCGTTTCATTGCTGAGCAATTTTTTTCTCAGCTATATGTGTATCACCAAGTTTTCTACATAACATGCATCTCGATGGTATTTTTTTTTCGAACTTAGGGGTCGTAATTTCTTGAACTAGATAGATATGGTACTTAGGGGTCGTAATTTCTTGAACTAGATAGATATGGTTGACTTTAGTGCGCTGCTGATGGTAACTTAGTATTTTCATTAGATAACAAATTGGACTTATGAAGGTAACTCACTACTGGATTCCGGCTCTTTGCCGAGTGCCTCAGGCACTGGGCAAAGGCTCCTTTACACTCGGCAAGACACTCGGCAAAAAGCACTCGGAAAAAAATTTATCGGCGAAGCAACCTTTGCCGAGTGCCTTTTGTCGGGCACTCGGTAAAGGCTTTGCCGAGTGCCGAGTCAGCACTCGGCAAAGAAAAGGCACAGTCACGGCGCCGGCCCCGTTGACGGCCGCTTTGCCGAGTGCCAACCCGCACGACTTTCGGCAAAGATTTTTAATTTTTTAAAAATTTCTTTGAGAGTCGGATGGTCGCACTCGGCAAAGCTGAAAAACTGGGGTTTCAGGCGCCCATATTCCCAGCTTTGCCGAGTGCCATGACCATGGCACTCGGCAAAGGGGTCCTTTGCCGAGTGTTGCACTCGGCAAAGTGACCCAAAACTGCGTTTTTTATTTATTTTTTACATTCCATCACGACAAACAAATCCATCCAAACATATATCACATCCATCACATATATATCTCATCCATCACATATTTATCACATCCATCACATATATCACATATATAACAATAAGTGCTCAAGTCCATCCAAACAAATCCACAAGTTCATCACAGTCGACAAGTGCATCACAAGTATATCACAAGTCCATCACCAAGTGAACAACAAATGAAAATACAACTACCATTCATCTCGAAGGTGGCCATCGCGATCGTGGTGAAGGAAAAGCTCCATCATTCGGGCGCATGAGGTGGATTATTCAACCCGCGATTGAGGCCGCACAAAGGAGAAGAGATTGCATGTGAGACAAGATTACATTAGATACCTAATCTAGGAAGGTAGAGATCATACAAGCAAAGCACAAGCGAAAGCAAAAACTTTCATACTCACGGGAGTAGCTGCAGGACGCGAGGCGAGGTGGAGCCAACATGACCACCGGCACAACAAAGCCCGTATGTTGCCCAAGACCTTGTAGGAACTCCGTAATGTCCGCCAGCCTCTGCGTCTGGGCCTGCCGCTCGGCCTGCTCGGCCTCCAGCTCCTGACGTTGCCTCATTTCTTGTTCCAATAGGCCTGCAATATTTCACCCAATGTTTGATAATGCAAAGCTAATAAAGGTGTGTAAAGATCAATGTACGACGAGTAAAATAGGAATAACCTCGAGTCGTCAACCCGGTCTTGTCAATGTGATGCCCAGTGGGCGTATGGTCGGGCTCTCGCTCGCGCTCGTGCTCGGATGCGGGAGAGATGGAGTAGAGGCGTGTCGATGAGGCCGCCGCCAAGCCGTAACCGCCCATGCTTCTTGCCTTGTCCCACCCTCATGACGATCTCTCCATCAAAGTCACAGGTGCTCGGATCATGGTCCGCCCATGGACCGACCTTGCCGCCGACGTGTACTCACCGATGCGGGTGTGGGCGCCGGGTTCGTGTCGCTGGGGCGGGTCCTCGAGTTGAAGGAGGCGTCGGACGTCGCCTTGCCCTTGTGGGCCATACACCATGCACGGAAGTCCGAGCAAGGCCGCCACTATGTGACGCCGATCGCGAGAAAACAAAGAAGATAATTAGAAATCGGCGAATTGAGCGTCACACTAGATAAATGAATTCGTGTACCCATGCTTGTTTGTATGCGGAGAGGTCGGCTGCCTTGATGGTGTCTTTGGACCTTGCATCATCAAGCAGCGGGCGGGCATCACTGTGCATCTGGAGATACTCCTCCGTGAACCACTTGTCCACGATCATCGCCCAGCACTCGGGATACGATTGGCACCACCAGGGAATCATCTACACGTCATCAAGTATTTGACATATAAGAAGATCAAATTAAACGTACTTAATCTCAAAATGAATCAATATTAATGTTCTTCATCTACCTCAAGGTACTGGTCCCGGGTCAGCGTCATGTTTCTTGCGTCTTTCTTGGTGACCTTCTCTCAAGCTTCGACCGTGGTAGGTTACGATGGCCTGGATGCGCACCTCGTGATGCATGTCGGTGATGAGTTTTTTACAGGCTTTGGTAGCCACCTGGTCCGCGCTGGCCTCAAATCCCTCATCGCATCTGAAATAAGTCTGCATACAAACGCGATGTATCCATTCATTATTTCAAGAAAAGTCCAATGAATGCGATGTATTGAGCAATGTTGTGCGAGGGAGACTTACCCAAAACTCCGTCTTCACCCGCACCGCCTTGTTGGGGTACTCGCATCGGGGCGCGGGCGTAGTGGTCAAGCGAGTAGGCGGCTCCATCTTCCGGCGTGACGTGACAATGCCGGGTAGTGTTGCTCGCATGAAGACCCAGGATGCCATTGGCGGGCGTGCGCTACCACCGACACAACCACCCGTTTACGCACAAGTGATTAAGAAAATTATTAGTTTCTCTTTTTTCAACATATCATATGAAGTAGTGGTGACAACATCTAAAGTTACTTACTTTTGCCCTTCGGCGAATCATCAAGGCGTCGGTGAGGATGCACGAGAACACGAGGAGGCTCGCGGGACCTCGCAAGTAGACACTCGAAGAGGAAGAGGAGGAAGCGGAACCCGTGCCTACCGCCTCGTCGTCGTCCTCGTCCAACTCGTCCACGGGCGCCACCTCCTCCTCCAGCACCTCCTCACGCGGCGTGGAAGTGGGAGGAGACGGCCCCCTCCTGCGGCCGGCGGTCCTCTTCCTCCTCCTCCTGTCCGACCCCTCCGCCTCCTCCTCCGCAGTGCGTGGTCTCTGGTAAAGCGAGGACACGTCCCTACGACGGTCGCCCGCCATCTTTGTTCACTCACCTGCAATTAAAAAGAATAAGCAAGACGTAATTAGAAATAGATGCAAAATGAACAAAACATAATTACAAAAAACATAGTAATACATGTATTAGAAATAGATGCAAAATGAACAAAACATAATTACAAAAAATATAGTATTACATGTATTAGAAATAATCTTCATGATTGGGATTAGCTGGATCATAGGTCTCGTCATCACTATCAACATTGTCCAAATCATCAACACTATCCGAAGGAGGAATGTTGTCTTCATTGTCATTGCCTAAACGTAATCGCTCAAGCATTTGTAAGTCCTTCACATTTCGCACCTCGTCTCCAGCGTCCTCGTCATCAACCCTTTCATTGTCTACTTCCATTCCTATCGCTTCGGTTAAGTCTATCTCAAACCTCCCTTGTAGCCCCTCTTCTTGAAAGAACTCTCCATCATATGAGTTTGGGTTGAAGTTGTAATCTTCATCGTTTGGGATGTAGTTTACCGTGTGGCGATACCTTGTGCACAATAGCCCAACCCTTAAGATGCTCTTTGTCTTGGCACGCGTATGGCGTATAATAAACACGACGGCTGTTGAGCCACAATGTAGACATCTTTTCCTGGATAGACGGAATCCTGTCGAATCTCGACTAGCCCAAGCTTAGGGGTTCGTCTCGTTACTCCAGGATGAAACCAGTGGCATTTGAATATGACAGGATTAAGAGGTTTGGAACCATAAAATGGAAGTTCGTAGATTTCTTCAATTCTTCCATAATAGTCGAGGCCATCGATGCGGCGTAAAAACTCCATTGCTTGTGGTTTTTCGATTGGGCCGACTCGCTCGTAGCTTGCGTGTGAAAACGATATACATTCACGTCATAACCGTAAATGACTTGACCCTAACGACCTGCACGTTTGCAACTGTCTCAACTCGTCACTTATAGACGCGCGGTTTGGGCACGCAAGCTCAAGCGGATAGATCGTTATATTATTCGAACGTACGATCAACTTGGAATGTCGAACTAAGTACGAGCTAAATTGCACAAGACCTTCTGCTTGATCCAAGAAATGAAATCGGGCTCCTGGTCCCGCACTCGTGAAAGAAGGGTATCGGTTTCTGGGGTAGGATCCCTTGATTCATGCCAGATTGACGAAGAAATTCCACGTACTAACGAGAAACAAGGGGTTGGGCGAAGAAACAAGGAGTGACTACGTATTGAAACAAGTTCGTTGAAAACTTACCCAATGAGCAGTGCACCTCGACAAGGTTGGTCAACACATATAGCATGATCTCGCGCCACTCTTCATTTTGCAATTGCTTAGTGGTCGATGCACTTGCGCTTAGAGTTGCCCTTGGAAAAGGCCGAGGTTCGATTCATTTTCGCCAAGATTGTAACGAGGGGTGGATTATAAACGCTAGGAAGGTTCTCGGTGTAGTATTTCTCTGTGAAGTTTGACACCTCCTCCATAATGTATGCCTCGCAATGGAAGCCTCAATTTTGGCTTTATTTCTACATTTTTGCGAAGAGTCTTGAGACATCTCTCGATTGGATAGCACCAACTAAGATCTTTGCACGGCCCCCATACGTGCCTCATACGGAGGTGCACAATCAAATCTTTGCATCGCCAAGAAAAAGCCGGTGGAAAGATCTTCTCCAACTTACAGAGCAACACGGTGCCACTTTTTCCAAGTCATCAATGACGGTCCGAGATAGCTCCTTGGCACAAAGTGGCGGAAGAAATAGCTCAACTCTGCCAAGACTTGCGGACATGCTCGTGGACATAGCCTCGAACCATCGCCAAGAAGCCGCTCAATCCATATGTGGTAGTCATGACTCTTCATCCCGTTGATTCGCAGAGTGCCTAAGTTCACTCCCTCTTGATTCGCCGCATACCCATCGGGGAACATTAGCGTCTGGATCCATTCAAGTATTTCCTCATTTGGTCCTTTTTCAAGACGAATCGGCCTTAGGCCTTCTCCATGTCTTGCCGCGACTAGGAGGTCGCATCTCTTGATTTGGTCTATCGCATGCAGTCCACTCTAGCCTTAGGGTTGTCCTTAGACTTTCAAAGTCCATGAGTGTTGCCCAAAGTGCCTCGGCGACATTCTTTTCAGTGTGCATTACATCAATGTTATGTGGCAGAAGAAGGTCATCGAAATAGGAGAGCCTCGTCAAGCCCGACTTATGAGTCCACATATGTTGCTCACCATATCCCACAAAATCACCTTCTTGATTGGGCACGAGAGCATCTATGTGAGCATGAACCTCGGCACCGATCATCATCCATGGTGCGAGTGCATCACTCGACACCTTTCGTAAAGTTCTTGATGTCTTGTCTGAATGGATGGTCAAGAGGGAGGAATTGACGATGTCTGTCGAACGACGAGTACTTGCCACCCTTGTGCAACCAAATGAACCTCACACCTTCCTTGCATATTGGGCATGGGAACTTCCCGTGAACACACCAGGCGCAGAATAACCCATACGCCAGGAAGTCATGCAGGGAGTAGTGGTACCAAACGTGCATTTTGAAGCTTGTCTTTGTAGCTCGATCGTATGTCCATACCCCTTCGTCCCAAGCACGGACCAATTCATCAAACACGGGCTCCATGAACACACCCATATTACTCCCCGGGTGTCCAGGAATTATCAACGACAAGAATACGTTATGTCGTTGAAAGGAGACGCCGGGGGGGAGATTGAGGGGGATAACGAACACGGGCCAACATGTGTATGGGGCAGCCATCAGTCCATAAGGATTGAACCCATCTGTTGCCAGCGCGACACGTACATTGCGAGCCTCATCTGCTTTCTCACGATGTTTGTCATCAAAGCGGGTCCATGCTTCACCATCGGATGGATGTACCATCTTGTCAGGATTGTACCGTTTGCCATTTTTGTGCCATGTCATCTGTTTTGCGGATTCCTCGGTCATGTATAGCCGTTGGATCCTCGGTAGGAACGGAAGGTACCGTAGGATTTTCACCGGGATCGTAAGCTGCCTCTTTTGGCCATCACCAGAGTCTACCTCCAGGTACCTGGAGGATTTACACTTTGGACAGTACTTTGCATCCTTGTGTTCTTTCCTAAATAGGACGCACCCCTTCGAACAAGCATGTATCTGCTCATACGGCATCTTAAGTGCACGAAGGAGTTTCTGTGACTCGTACATGCTCTTTGGCAGAATGTGGCCCTCCGGAAGCAGGGTGCCAATCACGGCCAACATCTTATCGAAGCCTTCTCGACTCAGGTTTAACTCGGACTTCAACCCCATTAAGCGTCCAATGGCATCCAGTTGAGACACCGTTGACCGATCGTGAAGGGGTTTCTGTGCCGAGTCCATCATGTCGTAGAACGCCTGTGCGGCTGCCTCCATCTCCTCCTTCTCACGTCCCTCATCGAATTGTCCTTGGTGAAAGTCATCTAACATATCTCGCTACCCGGCATCGACATCATAAGCCTCGACGCGTGGTCTCACCACCTCCTCTCTCATACGATGGGCTTCACCATGGTGGACCCACCGGGTGTAGTCCGGCGTAAATCCATTCTTCAAAAGATGTTTACCCATGTCCACCTTGTTTACCCTTCTCCTGTTTCCACATTTGCTGCAGGGACACAAAACTAGACAATGTCCTTTAGCAGCCTTGCCAAATGCACGGTTCAAGAAAGCATCGGTCTTATTCATCCATTCCGTGGTGTAATCACTCTGACTTCTCCGGCCCGTGTACATCCAATGACGGTCATCCATCCTCTAACATATGTATCAGCGAGTAATGTAACCACCGCCAACCGCCACGACCACCACCACCGCCACTACCACCACCACCTCCACCACCACCACCACCACCACCGTGTACATCCAATGACGGTAACTGCATGCTTGTAATAGTCAGGTAGTAACAAGGGTAATGAAACCACAAGATTCATAATATAGGAAACTTTGAAGAAACATGTACATATCGTGGTCAAGGCAATGATACATGTGGCATATTAAGGGTATGGCCGGTGAAGCTGGTGAGCGATCTCAATCTCGATCGTGCTAGCAAGCAAGCTAGTAAGAATGGCAATCATTTAGCAAGCTTACAAAGCTACATGTTTCCGGTAAGTAGTAGTCAAAAACATGTAGATGCAGGTTCATTGGACGTTGACGAAGCTGAATGTCCCGTAACATCGATCTCCAAAAGGGCCAGTTGAAGAAATTCCCCTATAAACTCGCAAAATTCAGGGAGTAATCGAAGGCCTACGTGCTCGATCGGCAATTCTAACAAACTTTTGTGCAACACGACACTACTTGACCTTGTTGCATTGCTTCGTCCAATAATCCTTTTGTTTCTTTTCATGAAGGATAAACGCATGGTTTTTTTTTTTTGAACCACTCCTTTTTGTATGTGCTGTATTTTCTGCTCAATCTATAAGCAAGCAAGCTAGGCATATAGCTAGTTTGGAGCTGATATGATCTTACATGCACCCTTAGGCTGATTATGATATCCCTATGGATGCATAGCTGGGGCAGCGTACTAGGAATGAAAGACTAAGATGCCACGGCCATGCAAGCCAAATGCATTGTATATATATATGTGATCATTGAAGAGTTGATACTATGTTTTTTTTCTTCTGCAAAATTTTGTGTCTCATGCACATTGGTTGGAAAACAAATATAGGGCCTATGATCTGCAGACATATCTGTCACCTAGCTTTCTTGAGGAAAAGACTATTGGGGATAAATAAACAGATTACATTGTTTTAGCCAAAAGCAAAGTCAAATATGCGAGGAAGACATAGTATATCTGAATTGAAGGTCAGCAAAGTGCAAATATGAAAAAGAAAAGTGGTACTCTCCTTCTATTGCATTGTTCTAGACAGTTGGGTCCATTAAAATGCTGACAGGCATACTATAATGTTATCATATATCAGGTTGACGCTGGATATTAAACAAATGACGAGGTGATAAGAGAAATCACAGTACTATTTTCTTCCTAGAGTGCATTGCATGGCCCATTAATTGGCCCATCCATCTACAATATATTGACATACATTTAGCTACTCATTTTCATTCGTTACGTTGTACACAATAAACTAAGAGGAAATGCTGAAGTAGTAAAAGCAATGAAATTAATTTGGTGCTGCCAAAAGCAATACTTACAATGGTATGATCTCGTAAAGAAAGTGATGCTTAGAAGCAATCAATTAGTTTCTTTGTGAGCACCAACTAGATTTGGTTCTAACAAAGGTATGCTAAAAACCGAGATGCATAGTAGTTGCACTGGCGCAGATGAATGGAGCGGCGACGCGGCGACGGAGTTGGAACCGCGGCGGGCGCCGGAGCAGATCTGGCGCTAGAAGGGGAGGCGCCAGGGGGGGGAGTGGGCGCCAGGAGAAATAGGGGCGGCCGGGGGGTGGGCCGGGCCGGAAGAAATGGGGGCCGGGCGGGGGCGGCGAGCGCGGGGGGGCGAGGGGCGGGGCGGGCGTGCGTGTGCGCGTGCGCGCGGGCAATGGCACGTGGCGGGTGTGTGCGTGTGTGTGCGTGTGTGCGTGTGCGCTCTAGGTCATAATGAGAAAGTTTGCCGAGTGCCCGAGATCCGGCACTCGGCAAACAATTTTTAATTTTTTTTTTTTTAATTTCTTTGCCGAGTGTCGGATCAGGAGGGCACTCGGCAAAGAGTTCTTTTAAAAAAAAAAACAAAACCCCTTTGCCGAGTGCCAGCTGTGTGGCACTCGGCAAAGACACCCTTTCCGAGTCTTGGTGCCCTGCACTCAAGCAAGCGTTTTTTTATTTTTATTTTGGCCTCTAAATTTTTTGTGACCCTCCTCTGATGAATTACTCTATGTTAGGATTTGGTACATTTTTGTGGCTTTTTGTTATATTTAGTTAATTTATTTCATTTACTATAATTATTTCAGAAAATGCAAATTTGAACTGCACGTGCATCGAATAATGGAATTTAATGATTCAAAAAATGATAGTCATGTTATTGAGTGTAGTGTGAGGCCGTATCCAGGAATGGACCCGAAATTTCGAACATCTTGTTGTGAAACATGGCCAGTGAATCGGCGCGAAGTGTTTTAAATTCTATAAAAGCAAACAAAGTCGAAAATTATGAAACTTGTGGAGATGTCATGATATCATATGTGGAGGCTGTGATAAAAATTTGAGAAGGTTTCGTGCACATTGTCAAATACGATGCTTTCAAACCAGGGCATCTCCATCTGGGATATAAGTTCACTTGTGGAGATGTCCTGGTTTGTAAGCATCGTACGTGATAACGTGCACGAAACTTTCTCAATTTTTTTTCACAGCCTCCCACATATGATATCATGACATCTCCACAAGTTTCATAATTTTCGACTTTGTTTGCTTTTATAGAATTTAAAACACTTCGTCCACGGCTCACGGTCATGTTTCACAACAAGATGTTCAAATTTCGATCCGTCTCGATTCGCCTCACACTACACTCAATAACATGACTATCATTTTTGAATCATTAAATTCCATTATTCGATGCACGCAGCTCAAATTTGCATTTTCCAAAATAATTATAGTAAATGAAATAAATTAACTAAATATAACAAAAAGCCACAAAAATGTATCAAATCCTAACATAGAGTACTGCATCAGAGGAGGGTCAGACAAAAATTTGAAGGCCAAAATAAAAATAAAAAGAAACGTGGCACGGCAGACTTCGGCAAAGGTGTCTTTGCCGAGCGCCGTGTAAAACGACCGGCCGGCAAAACTTGACGTCGGGCGGAGTCATACCTCGAGCCGCTTTGCCGAGTGCCCTCCTTTGCCGAGTGGTCGCACTTTCGGCAAGCGTCGTTCTATCGAGTGTTATCCTTTACCGAGTGCAGTTCTTTGCCGAGTGCGGCACTCGGCAAAATAGCTATTTGCCAAGTGTCCAATATTTAGCACTCGGTAAAGAGTTTTGTACTCGTCAAAGAAGCTGAGTCCGGTAGTGACTTCCTAAAGATGCAGTGGTTATTTTGTGGGATTTTCTGCACAACATTAATGCAGATTGCATGGGTTAAAAGTTTGAAATCATGTTAATTAATTAGTTTTAAAGTACATATGATATCTTTTCCGTCCTCTAGATTTCATATGATATCTTTTCCGTCCTCTAGATTTTTTGTGATTTTTTTTCGATTGGAGAGAAAGGCAATGGAAAAGCACTACCTCTTTGGAACATACCAACTCATCCGCAAGATGGCAAAATTTTACCACCAGTAAGGATAGACGGGTCAATACACGCGGCCCGAGAAAAAAGCGCTCGACGGCCGCGCGGGGCTAAAGACTAGAATTCTGGACTAAATTAGCCTCATTGCGCAATAGAAATTCCAAAAATAGCCTCATAAGTTCAAAATTCCAAAAATAGCCTCCTCAGTGGTGTGTCTTTGCCCTGTCCCAAGACTTGCACCTTGTGTCTGCCACAGTGGGGCGGGCGCCACGCTGCACACTTGTGCGCGCGCCGTGACCCGCCAGCTGCCACGCGGCTTGGAGGCGCGTAGCGGCGCCGGGCCTGGCCCGGCGCTTGCGCTATCCCCATGTGACACCAGCACGCCAGCGCCATGTGGCAGCGCCGGGCTCGCCTCGGCGCTGCAGCCTGGCTGCGCCAGCCAGCGCTGCGCCGGGCTGGCCCGGCGCTATAGCGCCACAGCAAGCGCCAGGGCTAGGCCCGGACGCTTTGCGCCTATAAAAGGGAGGAGCCAGTGAGGGAGCCTCCCTCACTGGCTCGTGCGACACGGTTGGAGTGGAAAAAAATTTTGTGAAAAAAAAAATCTACGAGTCAGAAAAAATCACGAGCACGTAGAAAATAAGCTTTGAAGCCTGCTGCGAGCACCTAGAAAAGGTAAATGTCATTCGCATTCAATTAGTATTATCGGTAGTTTTAGCAATGTGATTAGGATGCAATTAGATGAATTATAGCAACAGAGTAGTTTTAGTTGTGTAGTTAGTTTATTTTGAAGACCTAGTAGTTAACAATGTCATTATACCGTAATTAGTTGACTTAACAGACATGTTGCTAGTAGTGTTGTAAATTTCCTTTCGGTATTTTTATAGTTTCATGAACTTGGTCATAAAATAGCAAAATTTTCGGAGGTCATTAAGCAAAATAGAAATAGACCCATTTGAGCGCTTTGTATATGTACTCTTGATCGGGCATATCGCGTTCGGTGCATGCACTACACATTACACCGCTAGAATGAGAAACTGGACGCACCTCTCGGTAAGTTTTAAATCTGAAATTTAATGAAAAGAATACCTTGTCGTGGACCACACATGTCTTGGGTGTAAGTTAGGTCTAACTCGGGTATGGAAGCGTAGAAATGCAATAAGAATTTACGAAGTGAATTATTTTTGCAATCGTAATATCGAACTAGTTAAAAATTTGTAACTATGTAGTACCACAGAAATTTCGAAGTGTAACATAGAATAGGCTATGGATTATTTATACTAGAAATAATATTAGCTTGGACATTTCATTGATAGAAAAATCATACGAACTCCAATCGGGATTGAAAACATGTACGACAAAACGTTAGGTATGCGATGGGCATAACCAAATTTGTAGAAGCGTTCATTACGACAAAAAATCCATAAAATAATTCGATGGTTTCATATGCACATGTGTTAGGTACTTTATGGCGGAAATTCAAGATCTGCATTCGTGTTCCACGGGGGCGGTCTCAGACGCGACGGACCGTCGGTGCGGACTGTCAAATTGTCACCGCACGTGATCCGGCGCCGGCTCACGAAGGACATGAGCCTCTCGGAGCTAAGGCGGTGCGTGCGATCCGCGTTCGATCGCGCCACTGGAAGGAAGAAGCTGCGCATCGAGGCGGTTTATGCCTCGGTGGTGGGTGGTGCAGGCGAGACCGTTTGGCAACTTATGAAGGTCACATGTGACGCTTCATGGGCCAACTACATGGGGGTTGTTTGCAACCCCGCTGCGATATATCGCGGCCGATGGTCTCGTTCGATTCTTGGAAAGCACGGGACATCCGCGCGGTGGTTCCGGTGAAGGTGAAGCTGCTGGTGAGGAGGAGTTTGCGTTGGTCTGCAGTTCTGGAGGACACGTGGGCGATGGAGACCTGAGGGGGCGTGCGGTCAATTTTGAGCCCAACGAAGGGGCGGAGAGATGGTGGTCAGCTCGTATTGATTGTCACGAGTACCTGACCGACTAGGTGGATGAGGTGGAAAGCGAGGAGGACGTCGAAACAACTAGTTCGGAAGGCGGCGAAGGCGGAGAAGCTGCTGCGGGAGGTGCGATTGGTGGTTTTGTAACCACGACATTGCTTACGCCCCTCACGATTGGGCGATGTTGCGATGACATCGCCGGTTACGCCACGTCCGAGGGTGCCGAGTGGGGTTCCATGAGGACACCACGCCAGTAAACCGGCGCTTTCGACAAGATCGCCGCACAACAAGCTATTGCAAGATACGCCGTTAACATCGGACGGACGTATCGGTGCGAGGTCCAACCCGACACGCACATCGTCGGTGTGTTGATGAATCTGTCCGGCAAGGTCCGCGGCGCGCGAGGTTCACGCATCACGCCATGGGCTTCCTGATAGCGGTCTTTGAAGGACCACACATGCGAGTTAGGCGAGCGCTACGACGCACCGCAACATGGCGTCCTCGTATGTTGCCGGCTTGATAAGCCACCTCGTCGCCGCAGATGTGTCCATTTCGCCAAGCTCCCGCCGCGGATGTTGCCAATATGGTGGGATTCCTGTCGGCTACAAGGCGGCATGGCGTGCGAAGCGCAGAGTTACGAGCGAATGTTCGGCACATTCGAAGAGGCTTACAACCTAGTACCAAGATTATCGCATCAAATCGCGGAATCTAATCCGGGACGTCGTAAACAAGCTTGAGCGGGTGCATCCGACGGAGGGCCCAATTGTTTTGTTCTTGAAAGGGTCTTCGGGCCTTCCGTCAGCGTCGAAGGGTTCAAACATTGTCGTCCGTGCTCACGATGGATGGTACCTTCCTATGTGGGAAGTGCGAGGTACCATCCTCACCGCCGTTGCGGCCGTCACGAATGACCGATTAGTCCCGTGGCGTTCGCAATTGTTGAGAGCGAGAACACGGAGCCGGGCCGTGGTTCCCTGTGCAATGTGAAGCGGCGATCGTGCAAGATCGGCGGATGTATGTGTCATCTCGGATCGCAATCTTTGGCTTGTTATCTGCGTTGTGCATGATGCAAAATGGGGCCTTGGCCGCCGTACGGTGGAGCGATGTTAGGAGCCGTTGGTGCATGAGGCATCTCGCGCCAACTTCCACACAAGGTTTGAGCAAGGACCTCATGAAGATGTTCAAGAAGCTCGCATGCGAACCAAAGGAGGAAGTTGAGCGGTGTGGAGCGGCTCGATGAGGAGGCCGGGAAGCATGTAAGGGACTCGGCGCATGCCGAGGCAGGGCGCGGCTAGAGGGTCCGCGAGAGTTGGGGAGTTCACACGATGGGTTAACTCGCCGCACTGACTGGAGAAATGGTCCTGCCGCCGCACGACACGGACGGTGCAAGGTGCGGGATCATGGCGACCAACATGTCGGAGGTGTACAGCGGTGTGCTCAAGGGTGTCCGATCTCTGCCGATCAACTGCGATCGTGGAGGAGAGCCGAACCGTACCATCGGATACTTTGTCAACAGAGCCATGATGGCCAAGAAGCATTTGGAGGGCGGAAGCAATTCTCGAAGTAATGCATGCCTACATGGAGAATAAAATCGCAAGGCTCGATCGCCGCGCTCGTACCATGGATGGCGTCGGCGGAAGTTCGAGATCGGGCTCGTGGAGAAGTGCGTGATGGGCCATGTTAGAGGGGATCGTGGCGTGTCCGCACAATTGGTGAAGAAGCGTCGTGCACTGCAACAAGCGCGGCTTCGCACAAACCATGCTCCCATGTGTACGCAGCGGCATGCGGGCGTGGCGGCAAGCCTCGGGCGTTACATCTCCGAGTACTATGACATCCACCACCAGATGCAACTTGGAGTCTTGAGTTCCATTCATACGGGCCGACACGCACTCTGAGGACCTTTGGTGGGGCAGTGAAGTGGGTGCCCGACGACGCACTAAAGCACCCGGTAGTGGAAGGCAGCAGTCCCGACGATCCGAACGACATGGACGACGGCCCGGTAGCAACGAAGTTCGCCAACCCGTTGCGCGCATCGCAAGATCGTTGGGCACTCCATCGGCCATTGCCCAAATGCACCCGGCACAAGCGATTGCAATCGTAGTGAGGAAGATGTAATTACTACGTCGTGATGTCGCTTGCTTATTTCAATGTCTTTGATGGACTCTGTTGCTGTTTATCCATGCCTTTATGTAGTACTTGTTAAGTTGTCCGGGTTTGTTGTTAACTCATTATGATCATATTGTATTGTTGAATTTTTTTATCGTATGTCTTGCCTTATTTTCCTGTGTCACATAATATGTTTTACATGCGTGCACTGACATGTTGTTTCCCTGTTGGCAGGAGATGGCGCAGGCTCCAGTTGACGACGCAGACGTTTTCGACCTGTTGGGATGTGGGACACCGTTGTCGGGCGTGGTCTGCCGCGTCGGCCCTCCGAGCTCGGTCTGGCGCGCCAGAGAGAGATGGCCCTTGACGAGCGGTACGTCCCGAGCCGGAGGCGGGCTCTCGCCGCCTCGCCGGATGTTGGACCTCCCGCACGCGCTGCAGTTTGACGCGGCACTCCTGTCTGCGCTCGTGGACCGTTGGAGACCGGAGACTCACACCTTCCACTTCCGATGGGGGGAGATGACCATTACTCTGGAGGACGTGTCTCTGCTTACAGGTCTACCTCTTCGTGGTCTTCCAGTAGTGCCCCCTCCGAGGGCAGTAGACTGGAAGGTCCGTTTGGCTGACAGATTTGGTGACCCGGTTGCTGCGAACGTGTCGGGTGTGCCACATTCCTGGCTGCGGCGGTACATGATCTGCCCCGAGCATGCGACTCAGGAGGAAGTGAGGACACATTTAGTCGCGTACCTGTTGTTCTTGTTCGGATGGATCCTGTTTCCTACCACGCAGGAGACCGTGTACCCGAAGCTACATCCATCCGCACGATCTCGGCGGGCGCTGGCCCGACGAGGTTCCACAGTACAGTTGGGGCTCTGCAGTGCTTTGCGCCACCTACCGAGGGTTGTGTGACGCTTGTCAGCGCAGCACGGGCGAGGAGCCAGTCCTCGCGGTGTGCTACGCCCTCCTACAGTTATGGTCGTGGGAGCACTTTCCAGTAGGCCGACCGTACTTCCGCACCAGCGTGCACCCTTACCAGGTGACCACCGAGCTTTACGGGGACGCTGCAGGGGACGACCCCGTCGACGGGCCTACGATGGGAACACGTTGGACACGTGCTACCCTAGGGTGGGCTAGGGAGAGACCGAGGCGCGTATACCCAGAGTTCCATAACCTTTCGAGACTCTCCACGAGGACGAGGTCATCCGGTGGCCATGGGCGACCGCCGTTCCTTCACGACACGGCCCCCTTCGGATTATCGTCCCAGTGCAATCTGGACGAGGCACTCTGGATGACGACCTGCCACTTGGTCTTCTCGCACATGGTCGAGCAGTACAACCCGCAGCGGGTCATGAGGCAATTCGGCCTTTACCAGGAGGTTCCACCGCCCGCGGGACGACCTCTCACAGCAAAGGCTCACCGGTATGTCATTATTTGATGTTATTTTGAGGGCATTTTTAGTAAGATTTTCTGACATGTAAATTCAATTGCAGGCAGACGAGGAGAGGGCGGAGGAGCGACGATCGAGGCGAATCTGGCAGCCACGGGCGACGCGTGGATTGACGAGGCTACGACGGACGTGGTGCTTTGGAGTTTCGCGGCTCGCCATCCGACGTCGCGGCGTACTTGCGGTGGTATGCGTTCGCGCGCACTAGGTGCGAGCTTCTCGGGCGGCGCCGCGGCGTCGATGGGCGCCATGCGAGACGACGTCGTACTAGCCGTCCGGACCGTCACCGGCGGCCCGCGCGACGAGACGGTAAAACATTCTTCGCATAATTCTCCTTGAAGAACACTTTTCGCGACTTACTATCGGTTTCGTGCAAAGACTACCGCTTGGAGCGTGTCCGCAACCAGCTCACTGAAGCTATAGACCGTGGAAACAACAACGCAATGGATCGTATCATAGGCGCGATGCGCACGATGCGCGAGGATGTAAGTTATGCGATTAGATCCATAACTTGTGGTCGCCACAGCGACGTTCACGTGCAGCATCGCGTACGTGGCGGGTACCTTCCACCACCTCCGCCTCCGCACCTCCGTCAGCACCGCCCTCCGCACGCCCGTCGCACTCGGAGTCGTCCGAGCTCTGATCGCTTCGGCCCGACCGCCTCGAGCCACAGGTATGTCATCTGTCAACCGGTTCTTGTCGTGAGTACCTTTCCATACACTCATTTCGGACGTATCTGACATTACCCTTTATTCTTGCAGCAGTTGCGAGGGGACAGCACTCTGCTGCAACCATCGTCATCACGGAGGGAGGCGCAGGACTGGACTTCTTCGCACGGCGTTCAATCACACCTCCGGGAGCGCGACCAGTGGTTCGGCGACACGTACGGAGGGTACACCGCGGCAAGACTACGGCTCGGGCGGCGGAGGGTCCTCGTCAACACAACAGCCTACTCAGGTACACGTGAACGTACTAACACCAATTTTCCCGTCGTACAAAAGCAATGACTAACTCACCCTGTACGCTTCCCGCAGGAAGAGCACCAGTGGGTGGACGACATGCTCGGGCCTCAGCCGGACCGCCACGATGAGATCACCCCAGATTCGCCTCCCAGACAGGGCCCCTACTACGGCCTTCGAGACGTCGCCACTCCCTGACAGTTCACATTCCACGAGGATCATCTCGTCGTCCGACAGCGACCACGACCATGCGCCCTAACTAATTTCATGGACGTGTAAAACTTGTTACATAATGCCATCATGCATCTCGCCTTTCCGATTTATGTAATGTCCATATGCGCTACGATCGTTAGATTTATGTACACAACATGTTATCTGAAATATTTAGTACTAACAACAACTGTAACTCCCGATTTAAACTTACTAAACCTTAAATACATAACGCAATGCTGCCCCACGATACCTCCTCGGCCCTGCTACCTCGCGGACGCGAATTTTCTTCAACCAAATTATAATTTACCAACAGGCTATATATATGCATGATTTGGCTTCCATTCCACTCACTCTTGATTCCTCTTCTCCTTCCTCCCGCCTTAAACGGATGTCTACGGCTTCATCAAACTTTCGAGTGAGCAGCAATTAGAAGCACTAAGACAAAGACTTGGATTGCCCTCGTTGCGGGATCCGGTGAATGTGTTCACCTCCCATACGCCAACGAATCCATCCCGAGTGTTCATGAAGTGTTCGAATCTTACGGTAACTTATGTCTGATCATCCCCATTGAACTTCTTTCCAAACATCATATTTTTCACTTGTATTCCCAATTATTTTTATAGAACACAACATGTCGGTTCTGGCTGTGGGCTGATGAAGCAGTGCCAGACGTTCGAGGCATTGCAATGCAAATTGCACCTTGCAAGAGGACACACATCGTGTGGTCGCATTTAAATCAAGTGCCTCGACCATCGGATGAACCGACGGAAAATAAAGATAATGTTCTTAAAGGATCGGATGAAAGGATGGGAAGGGTTGAGAAATCGCTCTGTAAATTAGTTAACATGGCGGTTTGGTAATTTTTCTTCTATTATTTCTTGTTCTTGCTAAGTAGAAGTTCGCTTTAATAAGATTGTAATATCCACTATTTATCTATGCATCCCCTGCACTACGTGATGTATGCCTTTGCGGTGTTGTGGTACTAGTTTGTATCAAGTATGCATCTATCTAATTCCGTTGTGGACACTTTGCGTGTGATCTAATTTGCGGTACTTCCGATTATCGTTCCCAGCGAAAATCAAACTCAGCGGTGCGGAGTACCGCTCCAAACATGGCGGTAAGGACCACGCTTGTAGAAAATCAGCTAAGTCCCAAAAGAGTGCTCTTTGTAAAAAAACGTTCGCAGATTTTGGAAGTTCACGAGAGGTACTTCCGCACTTATATCGTCGGAACTACCGATCATCCTAACAAAGAAGCAAAGAAGCAGATGGCTTTCAAAACAACTTCAATTGCAAAACAAATTTACCAGCTTTTTGGACCGAAATGACAGCACTCTGCAGAGCAAGACGTGACAACTCACTGCGTCGCCAGCTTTTCAGACCGAAATGACAGCACTCTGCCTCGCCAGCTTTTCAGACTGAAATGACAGCACTCTGCAGAGTAAGACGTGACAACTCACTGCCTCGCCAGCTTTTCAGACCGAAATGATAAAGACTCTGCGGTCATAGGCGTGACAACTCAACGCCTCGCCCGACTTTTCGATCGAAATGACAAGACTCTGCCTCGCCGGCTTTTCGATCGAATAGCGGACTCTGCGAGTAAGGCGTGACAACTCATCGCCTCGCCCGACTTTTCGATCGAAATGACAAGACTCTGCGGTCATAGACGTGACAACTCAACGCCTCGCCCGACTTTTCGACCGAAATGACGGCCTCTGCGAGCAAGGCGTGACAACTCATCGCAACAACCAGACAACACTCTTCCTCGAGCTATTCCTACAAAAATAAAGCACTTAAAAAGGGGCCATGACTACTCTGCAGAAAGATTAGACAACACTCGCCAACCACGTCATGCCAACCCTCCGCTTATAAAAGGTGGTGCAAGTCATCTACGAGAAAACCACACAACCAAACCAAACACTACACCGAGCTTGCTTCACCACGGGATGGACAACCTCAAGAAGCAATGGGGCGAGATCCGTGATCTAGCAAGGGCTTCAACGGCACGGCGAACAAGCTAGGGTCGCTGAGGCCGGTCCAAGAAGAGCGACTTGCCAGATGGCGCTCTCCGCAATGAAACCCGCGTACCGAACCCCCGTCGAGCGTTCCAAACGAGCCTTCGCCGCAACACCCGCCAGAGGGGGAGACGCCGCCCATCTGTTGGTGCAGGGACACATGCAAGTTCTTCAAATCCAAGCACCAGCTCAGCCTCGGCATGCGTTACTGGGGATGTCCTAACTACTCCTCTGACTATCCCGACCGCCGTTGGGATACGAGCAACTATCGGCAGCCGGTAAGGAGTACTAACAGTAATATATCGTACCAATTCTCTTTTCAGAGTATGCACTAACAATCTCTCCCGTCTACCCGCAGTCCCCGGAGCCGCTATGTGGCTTCCGCAAGTGGATCGACCTAGAGATCCACCCACACGACCAGTGGCAGCTCGACTTCGAGGAGTGGAATGCAGAAAGGGGACGCGAGATCCGGGAGGAGGATCGTCGGACTGAAGAGCACAACGAGCGTATCCGTCGGGAGACTCGGGCCCATCTCGAGGCGTGCAGGCGCAGGGAGCGCGAGGCACGCGAGAGGGAGCGCGAGAAAAAGCGGGAAATGGCGGCCGAGGCCAGAGCGGCAGGCGAGGACTACAATGCCGAGCTCGCAAGAAAGGGCAAATGGCCCCGGTCCACGCAGTAGGTCGGGCTAGTCCGTAGTAGACCCCCTCCTATTCGCCATGTTTTAGCTATCCCCTAAAGGCATGCGTACTTACATGGTCCGGAAGCTCGTGTCGCGAGTTACCGTAGTAGTAGCGTCCATGGTAAAGTAATTAGCCGAACCATCATGCCATGTGACCACATGTAACGTGCTTCTGTCCGCACGGGGGCTGCAATGTAGTTCTGGTTCTGTGCCTCCGCTGAGCCATCAAAGTATAGCCATTCACATCGGTCTCGATTCTGCTATGTTTTAGGGTTTCTCCGTAATCGCATAGCGTTCTAAGCCCTTTCGCTTAAATTATTTTTCAGACTCTGTTTTCCGTACTCTACTTTCACAAGAAATGTGATGGAGAACCATACTTCCCACATTTCAAGCCACATGAATTCATGAAACCCTAATTTCAAACGTCTCGTCCTAATTTTTGAGACCTAAACCACAATTTGTCGAGACAATTTGAGCATATAAAATTTTGTAAAATTTACACAATCAAGTCCACTGTAGGGAGTATGAAAAAAAATCAGAATGTTTGGACCTCATTTGCTATATTATAAAATTCCTACAAACATTAAACTTTAAAGAATTTTGCAAAAAAAAGAATACATAAAATTTCAAAAAATTACACAAGCATAAATACTATGCCAGAGGCTCCACAAAAATTTCATAATTGTTTGAGCTTATTTTGTATATTTTAAAAATCGTCTAACATATATTATTAATAACTTTTTTAAAAAATTTCAAAAAAATAAAAATCTTGCGTGGGGCGGCACCTTGGTCTTGCCCACGTCTGAATGCCGCCTGGGCGGCACCAAGGGGCAAGACCAAGGTGCTGCCCGGGAGGGCAAGACAAGGTAGGTTCTTTCCCCTGTCGACAACGACTTCTACACTGGGAGGCTATTTTTGGAATTTTTGAACTTATAAGGCTATTTTTGGAATTTCTATTGCGCAATGAGGCTAATTTAGTCCAGAACTCTAAAGACTAACGCGCACACAGTCGTGCCCTAGATGCATCCAATGTTTGAGTTTGGGTGAAGCCAGAATGGTAGGGCTGGAAATGGATCGAATATAAATTAAACAGTATTATTACTATATTCGTACTACAAATACAAATTTGACTCTTTTTTAAAAAAATAAGAATATGAATTGGATATTGTAACGCATGAATTCAAATTGAATATCTACTTAGAGTAAATTTCACTTTTGACTATGTAATATTACCATAGTTTCACTTTGCACCACCTTTAGCAAATCTTTTCACCTTATAACACATCTTCTTACCATGTGTTGCACTTTGCACCAAGGTAAGGATTTGACCGTCTTCTTTGGTGCTGGCTGATGGTGTGAAGGGATACGGGTAAACTACACTAGCTGGCAATTCAAAAATTCTACCACGTAAATCAGGATGCCATGCGAAAAGATCGTAGATTGTTACCACCAGACGCATAGTGCAGCAAAAAAAGAGTTGGAGTAGCCTGATCCAACATAGAGCGTGTCGATGAAGTGATCAAAGTCGATCGTCTAGCGTAGTCGATCGTCTCCTCCAGCAACCGATCGAGTTCCTCGCCAAGGTCGTGGATCATCATCAAGCGCAACAACAACCGTAGTATCCACACGTCCAGGAAAGGAACACCGTGCGCCGGTGTGCTAACACCAACTCGCACAGTAGGGCTCTCAGGAAGATAACGGCTAGGGTTTCAGTAGAGCAACTCACGTCACGTCTATCTCGTGTATCTCAATAGCCTCATGCATCTCCTTATAGAGTGCTCATGACAGATCCTATCCGAACACGTTTGTTCTAACCCGTTAAGTGTGTGACCCGTTAGGTTCACGCGTAGTCGGTTATGAATCGGAAACATTTTTCTATCACGAGTCATTAGCGGTTCCTAGTAGGACATAACGATTCTCGGATAAACACAAATAATATCAGATGAACCTTAATGCAATATGATCTACGACCAGGTTCTTGTCACTAACGACCAGCTCGTATCTCTATACGACCAGATCATATTTAGTCTTGACCGGTTCGTAACTCCTTATAACCAGGTTTTGACCACTTAGTGATTATGTTCGACCAGTCTATGACCAGCTTGTATCTCTATACGACTAGTCCGTATCTGATCGAACTAAACGACCTGATTGTGTATTATCCATTTACCTCATGATATCTGATTGAACTCTAAGTGAAATATTATATCATCCATGGACTGCTCAATACTTTCTCGATCAAGTGTCGGATAACTTCATGTGGTCGAACTCTTCGACCACTAGTGGTATGGTCATGCACTTTCTTTATCCGACCATATCGAGGGACCCAGAGATATCTCTCATGTTATGTTAGGAGGGGAAAATCTCATATCCGACCAGTCACATTCATCCACATGTTTCATAGCATACCTGAAAGCTATATTTATAACTACCCAGTTACAGAGTAGCGTTTGGCAACTCTAAAGTGTACTATTATACATGTAGAAAATTATGTTGATCTCAGGTCTAAGAATTATACATCAGTATTGCTTGAGACCAACTAATAACATATGAAATCATAACAATCTCAGTTGTGCCTTAAGGTGGGTCAATCCAACACCATGTTCTCTAACATGTGTTCACATTATTGATTTGATATCCTTATATCCATGACTGGTGAAACATGGTCATCAATCAATACATGTGCTAGTCGATAGAGTCACTACTGTTCCGACCAGTAACATCCGACTAAAGATACATTTAGAACGACATCACATAAATTAAAGAGCTTCACTAACAAGTCACATACTTGTTAATCTTTATCAATGATGATTCATTCAAGGAACAAAATAACATTTATTAAATAATTTATAAACATAGACGTGATACAATCATCTCTATGATTGCCTCTAGGGCATATCACCAACACGGTGAACATCGATGTGGGAGGCGGCGGTGAGGCATGGGATGGAGCTAGGAAATGGATCGAGTGGAGAAGAATATCTAGAGCATCGCCGATGGCGGCCATGCCAAAACGCTCGCTCTATCTATTTTTGGGGTTGCCGTGCACCTCGCCGGCCTTGCCTTGCTGTCGAGAAGCTCCCTGTATGTCTCTCATGTTTTCATCTCACTGATAGGACGTTCCCTTGGTGCAATGTGAAGCGAAACGTAAGAAGAGGTGGTGCAAAGTGAAAAGATTTACAAAGAGTGGTGCAAAGTAAAACTATGGTAAGATTACAATATGAAATTTACTCATCTACTTAATTTAGTTTGATCCGGATATCCTCGTAACTTATATATATATATATATATGAAGATATTAATAACATTTTATCCTCGTGTAGTCACACTTAATAATTTTATTTATTCATTTCACCTAAAGCAACGTGAATTCACGTTGGATTAAAAAAATGTGTCCAACTAATTAGTTGTATTGCAATAAAATATGTATATTACTTTGTCGAATATGAATACAAATACGAATAGTATAGATAAAATACCATTTCGGATGATAAAAGCTCATACCATATCCGCATCCATATTCTTATGCATATTTGAATACAAAATACAAATATAAGAGAAATTGTTAATTGGATGAGAAAATATGTGTCATATTTGTATCATATTAAATACAATAGTTAAATAATATAGATAATTCGTATGCATTTCCCACCACAGCATCGGTCACGACCGCACCGGACGGCCAGGGACCATCAGTCGGGCCGGTCGAGCCTCTCTCGCTCTCCAGTAAAGTAAGTTATCATATTTCACTGTCAAATAGTTAAGTGTATATATGTATTCCTAATGAGCCATGCGCCCTCATCCCAATGGCAGAAAGCGCGGGGTTTTAGCCTTTCAGGTGTGTGCAAGTAGGCGCACGCTTGTGTGTATGTGTGCTACGGTGGTGTGCGTTTGTGTGCTCGTGAACGCACATTCATTGTTTTTTTAAGAAAAGAAAATGTGCTTTTCCCCCAACTAGTTAAAGTGTATGGGTAGACATTCCCTTCCTAACTCAACGCGCTCCGGCATGTGTTTCTTCTGCATCAAGGAGGTCGTGCTTAAATCCTAATAGGTGCGTGGCGACGGGAGTGGGTGGTGCGGCGTGCCAACTGTAGCGGCTATCGGGCGGCACAAAGGCCCTGTTTGTTTAGGCTTTTTGTCTGGTTTATAAGCAAAAAAGCCTAAGCCTAAACAAAGGGGTGGCTTTTTCATCCGGCTTATAAAAAGTTTAAGTCAGTTTAAGCCTAAAAGCCATAAGCCACGCGAGATATGCTTTTTTGGCTTTTGCGGAATGTAATACTCATTTGCCACTGAAGTTCACTGAAATTACCATCAAAATGCTATTGTATATAAATGCGAACCCTCTCGTTTTTTCATTCTTCCTCCTGTCCCCTCCTCCCACTCCCCTCCCCCGACACTCCCCACGGCCGCTCTCTCCCTCCCCTCTCCCCCACGGCACCCCCTTCCTCCCACGACGCCGCCCCCTCCCTCCCCCCCCCTCTCCCCATGGTTGTCGACTCAGACGCGCCCTACTCCATGAGCTCCGACCTCCGTGCTTGACGCGCGGCGCGCGGCGCGGCGGCCCAGCGTCCACCGACGCCGGCAATAAGCGTCGGTCGTGGTGCGTCGGCGCCCGCCCGCACGGCCTCGCCGGCGCTACTGGATCGCACCGACGACCGCGAGAAAGAGGCGTTCTTCGCGCGGCGGCGTCACGGCCGTCAAGGCGCAGCGCCTCGATCGGTCGTGCTCCATCGACCGCCGTGACGAGTTCGGCGTCAAGAACAAGAGCTCGTGGCTGCGGCATTGCGCGCGCGCAGCGAGGCGGCAGCGCGGCGCGGGGAGATGGAGACGTCGTCGGAGGACTACACGTCGCGCATCTCCTCGTGGACCGAACCCGGGACGGTGCACATCTTCGGCGACCGTGTCGTGGTGGAGGGCGGCCGCGCGGCGGCGATCGGGAGAGCTTCGCCGCGGCCGATAAATTTGCTGGTGCGTGGAGCTAGAGGTTTCTTTAGCTTGTGATGCTTTCATAGCTTGATGATGCGTAGGTAAAGCTACCTATTGAGGACTATTAAGTTCGATCGTTGTGTTGTTATATTGTATTGGTTGTTCAATCTTGATCGGATGATCAAACCGATGCTTTCTTGATCGGATGATTAAATAGATGCTTTCTTGATCACATAGATGGCTCTATAAATTCAAGTTGAGTCAAGTTGTAATAGAAATTCTTTGCTTGATATGTTGGCACCGAGCAAAATCAACTCATAAATTAGTTTATAAATGAACTATGAATATGACGAACTTAATCTCCATGACAAGCTTAGCCGCTCTTGGTCGCTTAACTACACCGTGAGTCCGGACTCGACAAGAATTACGATCGAATTTCAAACATTTTTCCCATGATGGGCATAAGTTGTCAGATCTCCTCCAATCATTGATGGTTTCTTGAAGAAGTATTACGTAAAAGGAATCCAATGATTGATGTTCCTTATAGTAGTGATGGTGAGCCCCGCCGCACATCCAAATCGGATGATGAGCTCGCTCGCGCAGCGATGGCGATGTGCTCGCCAACTTGAACGGTGCCTCATCATTTGCCGGGGCCTCGGATTTGGCAAACGGTTGCGTATCATCGTGGCCATTTCATCCGATCGATAATCTCTCGGAAGGACTAGTGTTCCAGTTTCTTTGCTAGGCTTTCTACTTATCCATGATGCTGAATGAATTGAGAGTTTTTGGCTTAAATCATAACTTAACTATTTGGATATCACAGTGTGTCAATTATGGTTTGCATCTTAAGTTAATATATTTTGTAATTATTCAAGTAACTTCAGCTTGTCTACTAACTGGGACATCCATTAGTTGCCCCTCCAGTTTTGATTTGAAGGTGAGAGTATCCAAAATGTGGTAACATCATGTAGAAGGAGTATGCTGATCTCTCTGGTAAAAGTGACATCGCAGTTAATCCGATTTGTCTTGGCTCTGGCATCATGAACAACATTTATAAAGTTGTGATCATTTCACTGATATGCACAAATGAGGATCTTTTCAATCTATATTGATCAATTCGATTTGTTTAGTAAAGGGTGTAGAAGTTCATGTGATTAATGTGTGTTTCCATGTGTATGTGTTTGTGTATGTGCATTTGTTTTGAATTTCTTTGGTTTGTAACTTATGTTGACGATGTGATGTACTGATGAATAAAGCACTTGACTCAAGGGCAATTTAGACTTTTTATCCTTCACACACAACTCAATAAGCCAACATCCTATAAAAAGTCAGATTACCAAACACCAAAGCTTGACTTAAAAGCTGGGAGGCTTATAAGCCGATTAAGCCAAAAAGCTGGCTTTAAGCTATAAGCCAAAAAGCCTAAGCCTAAACAAACAGGGACAAAGAAGAGGAGGGGGGAAGAAGAAGGCCGAGTCAGGCGACCGAGCTAGGGGAAAAGAAAGGGGTCGGGAGGAGCTGGGTGTGGAAGGAAAAGAAGTCGGTCGGTCGGCTGGGACGAAAAAGGGAAGAAAAGAAAAATAGTAAGTTGGGCCTGTGGGTTTTGGCCAAAAGTAATTTTGGAGTTTCAAATCCTTTTTCTTTTCTTTTTTCCTTTACGACTAAATTCAAATTTAAATTTGCATTTCTTATTTGGTGATTCAGGTTCAATTATCAATTTAGTTTAGTTTCGGATTTCTTACCTTTAGCCTATATGTATATTTGTTAATTGATATCATGGAGTTCAAATATGACGTAGTTTCAAACCAAATCCAGGGAAATTAAAGCACCAATAAAAACTTATTAAAAAATTTTAAAAAAATATCGCATTTTCCAACAATTTGGAATACATCCAAATTTTAGGACGTTACACCGTAGCAATGGCTGGCCATGAACATACTGGGGGTGGTAGTGAGAGCGCAACTCGTCCTTGGGCAGCCTCGCGAGTGCCTACAGGTAGAATCCATGGATCGTGGTGAGAAGCATGCGCCTTGGAGGGTACATTTTATAGAATTATTGCTATCATTACTTGGTATGTACTTATATGTATTAAATCCGTGCTTTTACATCAAGTGCTTGAAATTACTATTACCCAAATTTAAATTGAAAAATCATTTTATGCAACAAGACATATAACCCTCCTTTGAAAGGTATGCATATAGTTAATAGCATTTGCAAAAATTTAAGTTCACCTTGCTTGTTGAAAATTTACTAATTGAATAAGAAGATGCAACAATGGGTTACTTCTATGTTGTTGGATTTGGAGATGACTAAGAGGCTCAATGGGTTGCATATTGGACTATGACAAACCACGTGGGAACTAACTTTTTATCATCCACTGTAGACTTTATTACTTTATCTCCGGCTATTATGACCTCATTTCTAAGACTACTTAATACTATCTAAATACTATTTTTTTATTTAAATTCGTGTATGGATATAATACAACGATGTTAGTTATGTGTACTAGCTACTGATCATGAAATTAATACAATAATACATATAAGGGCCTTGGACGATGCCACCCCGGGGTCTGATGATCGATGGGAATGCAGCGACCTTTTCCTTGGGAAGGAAGAGGAGGATAGAGTTCACGTGAAGAAAGTCGATTGGGATACTCTGCATTGAAGCTATCAATGCAAAGGATCTACAGTGTCATGATATTAGGAGGGAATCTCTACCCTGATCAAAAATTGAATGCCTATACCAAATGCTACAGTGATTTACTACACTAAAATAAACACTGTATATATTTTGATATTACAATAATACTGTTACATAGTATTGTTCATCAACTTATATAATATTATTTATACAGTAAATTTTATAGTAATACGGAGGATCCGGTTTAAAAAAAATGCTCGCCTGACGTTGGTGACTTACCGCGTTACCGAGCGCTTGCCACGTCCTAGTCACATGGCCAGGTGGGTCCCACGAAGGGCGATCATTGGTGGGCCTACGTGGAGGGGGGAGAAACACACCCTCGTTCTTCCAGTGGGTCCTAAACTCGCCTCGCGGCGCGCGAAACCCAGACCAGACCACCACCACCAGACGCGGCGCGGCGCCGTCCTTCTTCCCCTTCCCTAAAACCTAAGGGCCGGCGGCAGCCTCCGCCGCTTCCCCTTCCTCTCCTCCTACCTTCGCCAAGAATCGCAGGTACCAAGCCAAGAAGATTGCTGCTGCTACTTCTCTGGTGGTACCGAAGTAATGCGGACCAGGAGCCAGCCCGGCCGCGAGGCCGCCAAACACCCGCCGCCCGGTTCGTTCCCCGCCTCCTCCGGTGCTACCTTTTCTTCCCCCGATCCTCGCTTCTGCTTCCTATCTGTGCTCTATCCCCTGTTTTGATTGGAGTTATTGTCCTTTTATCCTAGAGCAGGAGGGGGAAGAGCGGGTGCGGAGGTTGCGGCTGGCGGCGCGAATCGCCGGAGAGCTTCGCCCGCCGCGAAAGGGAAATCGCCCGCCAAGGTGAGGCTGCCAGCGCTACTCAAATCGATGGGAGATTAGTAAAGGCGCCAACTTGGGCGTTGGGATTCCAGAGGATTAAGAGAGAAACTGATTGTGTCGTACGGGTGCATGTGGAACTAGTAATGTCATGTAGTGTTTCTTTAGAAGATTCTCGCGGTTTCGTCTTTATGATAATTAGAGTTGTTTTAGGACTTCCAACTTTGAATATTCCTTTTCTTTTACCACCGTTGTTTTACACACATTCAGATTAAATGAGTTGAAATTTCACACGGGGATTGATTAAGTGCACGTCTTTATCTGTTGAAGTGTTCGAGTTTTGTATGTTAAGGTGTACAATTGAGTTCCAAGCGTATGTCCCAACTCCCAAGGGAAACTCAGGAATTATAGCACTTCTGAGTTTTGAGTGAAAAATAAACAAACTTGAGGTATTGAATTCTGGATAGTCTCTAATGTAGGAGGGGAAATGCGGTTTATGGATGTGAATATTTAATCGTGCAAGGAAAACTTACGTGTTCCTTGATGGGGTTTACTTACATTGTTCTCTTCAGGTCGAAATGAAATCGCCATTGGGGAATAAATGCAAAAAAGGTAAGGTCAAGACAGAGTGGAATGATGATGCTGGTACGAAAAAGTGCATTGCGGGGAGTTCTGAAAAGAACAATTTGGAGGAAGAGGAGGTGGGAACAATTGGGGACAGTGATGCAGCTGGCATGGACTGGGAAGAGGGCCATGTCTCTGCGGTGGAATGTGGAGAGGGTTATGCCCATGAGCTTGGAGAGACAGTCACTGTTGAGTTCACTGATGTACCCTCTTCCACTGAAAAGAAGAGTGTTCGGAGGGCTACTGCTGAAGAAAAGGTAGTTTTTCATGAGTAAAAGAAATTGTTAGTCAAGGTGTGACATGGATGAGCACATAAATATGTGCTTTAACCTGTTACCAGAACATAACTTTATCCTGTGAAATCAATTCTTCATTATCACTGGCCTTACGAAAGTGTGCTGAGTGCTGACTGCTGAGGATTGCCCTCTCCCATCTTGTTTGCCGAGTAGTTTGTCATGCTCTACAGTCTAGTCACAAGCAGGCCTTGCCCATATCTAAAAGGGACATCAGTTCCCATTCCTTTGTTATGTACTTCAATTACTACGTTGTCTTTGAAATTTGACCGACTAATTTTATTTTCTGATTTATCCAGGAGTTGGCTGAACTCGTGCACAAGGTCCATTTGCTTTGCCTACTAGCAAGGGGTAGGGTAATTGACAAGGCTTGCAATGATCCTCTTATTCAGGTGCATTATTGTGGTATTCATTTATACCAGATTTTGAATTGCTCATGTTCCAAAATGATGAAATGCCATGATAGATTTATGGAAGTACAAAACTGAGGTGTCTTTCAAGCTAAACCGTATAAGTGTTGTTTCAAATGTTCTTTGCAGGCTTCAATTCTCTCTCTTTTACCATACCACTTACTATGGAATGTTGTAGACACTCCAGAACTGAAAGCTAACAACCTATGTAGTCTCGTGAGCTGGGTAAGCCCCCTCTGTATATTATTTTTATTGACTTGATATGTGAAGTTTCATCAAACAATAGTTTTTAACTTTTTTAAATTTGCATTTACTGTGCGTGCAGTTCCATCGTACTTTCTGTGTAATTGCACAATCCGATGACAGGGGATCTTTTGAATCAAATTTGGCTTTCACTCTTCAAAATCATGTAGGCACTGCTGAAGAGGTATTGTATCTTCTCCCTGAAGATTATGCTTGCTGAAGAAATTAGCTGTCTTTATTTCAGCAAGCACTTTTCCCCTCCAGATTTGGGAAACCTAAAAAATGAATGAGAGTAATCATATTTTCTTGCCCCACAATCTATTTTCTCTCTGAGATTGGCTATGAATTCTCAATGTTTGCTTATTTTCTAAAGCTACACATCGTTTCTGTTTGTAAAGTTGCCACATAAATGGTTTGCAATGCAGGTTTGTGCACTTTCAGTGGCACTGTTTAGGGCCCTCAACTTAACGGCTAGGTATGGATTTCACTGTGTAACTAGTTATGTGCTTGATTTTAAGTTTTTAACCATATCTTAACTGTTTGCATCAGCAAGCCATACATCATTTTTCTGTCTTTTTAGCTCTTGTCGAATGTTGTTTGCTTTGGTTCCACACAGGTGAATAATGATAGCAAACATTTTTTGTGATATGTATGGTTTGATTAATTATGTGGGGAAAACTGGATTTGCTAATTACTTTGGGAGAATGGGTTTCTTCTTTTTTCGTGTTCTAAGAAAAAGGATTTCTTCTTTTGTAAAAAAAAGTGGTTGAGTACAACCGATTCAAGTGGCGATTAGGCATCAATACTCGCTTAAACTACATTTTGATAAAATGCTTCGGTGCTTGGGTTTGAATGTTTGAAATTAATCCTCTACAAGTTGCTTTTCATATTTCTCCAACCCTATCAAACTTCCCATGAAGATCAAGCAATTACCACTTGCAATGCCATCTAACCTATTAAGTTAACACGCAGAGAAAATGTGGGCTCACTACACTATCATGTGCTTTTGTTTGATAGCTTCTGAACCATACCTAAGTATAGCTTCGCTTCTAGGTTTGTTACAAATCTGGATGTTGCTGGACTCAAGCCTGACGCTAAAGCAATGGGGACTGCAAATCAAGATGCACCTAGGCTTTGTACAAGGGCACTGCCATCTAGTTCTTTTGTTGCAGGCCATAATGAGTTTAATACTCTTTCTCCTGTCCAATCACAAGATAATACCGAAGATAGCATCAGTGTGACTCAGCAACAATGCAATCTTGAAAATTTGAAAAGAACATCAGCCTGCAGGAGAAGTTTGTCTAACATTTTGTCAAAATGCAAGGCAGATCATGCAAGTAGTTGTGCATCAACATCAAAAGATAAATCATCCAGCAGCCATTATCCTTCCATTTCCAATAATGCTGAAGTGCCAAAGCGAAAAGGGGACTTGGAATTTGAATTGCAGCTGGAAATGGCTCTTTCAGCCACTGCAGCCGAAATTCAAGACAACAAGCTAGCTACTCAATTGAGTCAGTCAACTGGTAGCTTACTAGATTCTACTCCACCATTGAAGAAATTACGCAAAAATGCAGAAGCTTCATCCAATTCAAGTGCAGTTTGGTCGAGAAGTGGTTCACCATTATATTGGGCCGAGGTATACTGCCAAGGGCAGACATCGACGGGTAGATGGGTGCATGTTGATGTTGTAAATGATATTATTGATGGTGAACAAAAAGTAGAAGCTGCTTCTGCTGTTTGCAGGAAGCCTTTGAGATATGTCATTGCCTTTGCTGGAAATGGTGCTAAAGATGTGACCAGAAGGTTTGCCTCTTTCACAACTCTTAAGTTTGTGTCATGTTCCTATCACAAAGATATACTAACATTATGTCATCTTACTTTGTTTACTAAACCTTCTATTTGTCAGCCAAATCAATCACGGCACAATTACTTAAGGGTAAAATACTGTAGGCATGATTACTGAATTATTCTTCCCTATTGCAAATAACTTCTAATGCAAATCCAGTCTAAATTGAATGACTTGGGAGCACTGTATGATAATAAGACTTGAACATGCCAAATTTCATTAATTGTATGGTTTGCTCAACCCAACTTTTACTTAAGTAGCACTATAAAAACATGAGGATGTATTCTTCGCTATGGAAATTCTTCAAAAACTGGTTTGAAAATTGTGTTTTACATTATCCCAGGTATTGCTTGCAATGGCACAGAATTGTCCAGGGGAGAGTGAATCCAGAGTGGTGGAAGAATGTTTTGGCACCACTAGAGCGGCTTGAATTGGCAGCAACAAATTACTCTGAAGAAATGGAACTTCAGACCAGGGCCCTAACAGAGCCTCTTCCTACCAGTCAACAGGTACAGCCCTTACAGGATTTAAGAGATTAGTATCACTTCTTGTTATCCCTTTTGCTTCTTGCAAAATTGCATTTTTGGCTTTGCTTTAACTACTTATGTAACCATTTAGGCCTACAAAGACCATCACCTATATGCTCTTGAGAAGTGGCTTCACAAGAACCAAGTTCTTCACCCCAAGGGTCCAGTGCTTGGCTTCTGTAAAGGGCATCCTATTTATCCTAGATCTTGTGTTCAAACACTGCAATCAAGACATGGATGGTTGCGGGAGGGTCTGCAAGTCAAAGAAAACAAGTTGCCAGCAAAGGTTCATACCAGAAGCACAGTCTTTTTGTTTTGTCTTTATGGTGAAGTAATCTTTTTTTTTTTGGTCTGTAGGTTGTGACGCGTCCAAAGAGGACTTTCAATTCTCAGTCACTTCAATCCAATAGTAACGAAGATGGACTTAAGCTAACCATGGAACTATATGGTAAATGGCAACTGGAACCGCTTCAACTTCCTCATGCTGTAAATGGTATTGTACCAAAGGTATGACTCATTTTGAGTATCACTTGCCATTTTGTAACCTTCAGTGCTTGTTTTGTGGTGTTCCATACTGATTAAATGCTAAAATGTCTCCAAGAATGTGCATGGCCAAGTTGATGTATGGTCAGAGAAGTGCCTTCCACCTGGTACGGTACACTTGAGGTTACCTAGATTAGTCCAGGTTGCAAGGAGACTTGGAATTGATTTTGCTCCTGCCATGGTTGGATTTGATTATCGAAGTGGCCGGTGCCTTCCAGTTTTGAAGGAATTGTTGTCTGTGCGAATTCAAAAATACCATCTTGGAGGTATGTTGAATAGAAGAGACTTCAGAGTATTTGATTTAGTTTCAAATGTTTGAACCCTTTTATCCTGTCGTCAACAAGTTTTACCAATTCTTTTATACAATCTAGTGATGTTGTTTAATTAGGTGAAATTATTGAATAATCTATAATTCTCACAAGTTATCCTAATCTGTAAATATGGAATGCAGTAGCTTAGAGGTCCTTGTTAAAATGTGCATGCCTGAAAAAGACCTGCATAATTTGCGTGCCATAATTCAGAAGCAAGCTTAGTGTCCTTGTTTCATCATCGTGGTGCCATACAAAGGTAGATCTACAGTTGGTGTAACTTTGACTTCTGTGCTTCCTGCTAGGCATATGCAGAAGAAGAGGATCAGAGACAAGCCAACGAGAGGAAGCAGGAGGAAGCTCATGCTCTCTCTAGGTGGTATCAGCTGCTCTGTTCCATTGTAACCAGACAACGGTTGAAGGACTCTTACAAAGCACCTTCATCAGCGCGTGAAAATGATAACCACCAGAAAAGCACTCGCGACAGTCAATGCTCGGAAATGAAGGCTGGCCCAAGCAGACTACAGGCGGATCGACCATCGAATCTTCCTTTTCCTGCTCATGACCATGAGCATGAGTTTCCGGAGGAAGATCAGAGCTTTGACGAAGAGATGTTTGTGTGGACAAAACGCTGCCCGTGTGGGTTTTCAATCCAAGTAGAGGAAATGTAGCATGTTGATACCAGAAATGCACTAACTCAACTGTGTAGCATATAGCCTCTTTTTGGTCCAGTTGAAACCTCAAATCGATAGCAGTTGTGCTGTTTCTGAAATATGCAGTTCCGATTTTGCAGCTTTTGATGCATTTGTCTGTGACTTTGCTATGCCCAGAGCTCTGTTGGTGGCGGGAACTGAAGTGTTGAGACTTGAGTGACAAGTGCACAGTGGGTGTTAACTATAGGTTAGAAGTTAGAGCATACGTAGTGTCATCGAACTAAGGTTTGATGAGACTAATGTTGAGATTGTAAGTTATTTCTGCTAGCTCTTCACTGCTAAACTTGATTAAATTTCGCAGTAACAACTTTATTGATTTCACCAAGAAAGAATTTGTATGCTCGTGATAGAAGAAAATAATGCAGCAAACATTAAAACACCAACAATGTATATAAGCTTATGCCACTGCAGAATCCTCAGCCAAGAACGTGGAACAAAACGAATGGCAATACAAACCGAAATGTCTCGTTTCGGAAGGAAGTCGAAAGCAAGAACTAAACTGAGGATGCTGGCCGGCCGGCCGTCACACCGACACGCTCCGGCTTCCGTCCGTGCTGCTGAAATCGGCCTTCCGGCACGCGTCCTCGACAATGCGCTCCATCCTGGCCTCCACCTCGGCCATGCCCGGCCGCCGGTCGGGGTTCTGCTCGGTGCACTCCATGCCGAGCTGTAGCAGCCGCATCATCTCCTCCTCGACGCGCGGCTCGTTGGTTATGGCGGCGTCGAACACCTCGGACGTCCACTCCTCCTGCACCACCGACCGCACCCACCGCGGCAGGTACGCGCCATCGGCGCCGCCGTCTGGCAGCGCTGGCGCGGGCTCGCGACCGCTAAGCAGCTCCAGCACGACCACGCCGAAGCTGTACACGTCGGCCCTCTGCGACACGGCGCGCGCGTCGGTCACCTCCGGGGCGCGGTACCCCGTTCCCCTCTTCGGCAGCTCGGCGGCGCCGACGAGCTGGGCCAGGCCGTTGTCGGTCACGTAGGCGCCGTCGCGCGTGCCGGTGACCACGACGTTGGACGACTTGATGTTGCCGTGCGACGACTTGGCCCCTCCGCCGTGGATGAACGCCACGCCGCGCGCCGCCGCCAGCGCGATGCGCGCGCGCGCCGTGAAGTCGAGCCGCGCGCCGCCGTCCGCGCCGTTGCCTACGAGCCAAGAAGAGAATCTAAACATGCCGTCCATGGAGATTGGAGAAGACATACTACATGAGGAGAATGTGATCACGTGAACGAACTGTGGAGAAGAGAGGAGAGGCTGCCGGCGCCGACGAAGTCGTAGACGAGGAGCTTCTCCTCCTTGCTGTAGAAGTAGGCGCGGAGGCGCGGCAGGTTGTTGTGGCGGAGGGCGCCTAGGGCGGCCACCCTGTCGCGGAACTCGCGCTCGGGGAGGTGCACCTCGCGGAGCCGCTTGACGGCGAGGACGGGTTCGCCGCCATCGAGCGTCGCGCGGTACGTCGTGCCGAGGGCGCCCTTACCGATCACCTCGGCGGACGCTCGCAGCAGCGTCTCCAGGTCGTACGGCCTCTCCGGCGCGCTCCCCAGGAACACCAGCTTCTTGCCGTCGCTGGCCATCGCCGGCGGCAGGGAGTGCGACCGCTGCACCGCGTCCCTGTCCGTCCTCGCCACGGTAACCGTTATAGGCTCCGTGCCCTCGTGAACGTCGGCCGCTGCCCCAGAGGACCTCCCAGAGGCCGTTGCCCGGTGCCGGCGGAAGCAGACGAAAAACCCCACGGTGAGCACGACCATGAGCACGACCACGGCGCCGATGATGATCCCGACGATCGCACCACGGGATAGCTTGCCGCTCTTGCTGTCCCCGGAGGACGATGGCCCAGGTGCAGGGTCGGCGCACGCTTTGAGAGGGCCGCCGCAGAGCGCCGTGCCAAGGAAGGCGCTCGCTGGCATCCCCTGGAGCGACGCGGGCACGGGGCCACCGAGCTTGCCATTGTACGACACGTTGAACTGCGTAAGCTTCGGGAGGTTAAGGCCGGCTGGAAGAGTGCCGTTAAGGTCGTTTCCCTCTAGGTTCAGCGTGGCGAGCTGGAGCCTGTTGAACTCCGGCGAGACGCCGCCGGTGAGGCGGTTCCCGGATAGGTCGACCTTCTTGAGCAATGCCAGCGAGAAGAAGCCCTCCGGTATTTCGCCGGTGAACCGATTGCCCATGAGGTACAACCATCGGAGCTCGGTGCAGCTGCCAATGTCCGCCGGGATCCTACCGGAGATGGCGTTAAACCGGAGCGACAGCGTCTGCAGGGCGGTGAGGTTGCCGATTGTGCCCGCCGGTATCTGCCCGCTGAGGCTCTTACCGGGCAGCCGCAGCTTGGTGACGCGGTCGCCGGCGGGGGAGCATTCGACGCCGACCCACCCCTGGCACGGTGTCGGCACGGACAGGTCCCACGGAAGATGCTTCCCCACGGTGTTCCGCAGCGCGAGCAGCGCGGCGCGGTCGCCCGCCAGGTCCGGCGCCACGCGGCGAGGCAGCACGGCTAGCAACGCAACGGCGAGCTGCAGGAGGAGGACGGCGCGGCCACCGAGCGCCACCACCGCCGGCCCGCGGTGCCCGGAGGCCATCTACAGGGAGGCCAGGTGATCGATCAGGCGTGTGCAAGAACACGTACGTACGTACCACGGAGGCTAAAAGCTAGTAAAAAGTTGATGTGTAACGAGAGAAGAACGAAGGGAAGGGCACAGGATGCTTAATTCGGTAGCTTTATGATGCACGTACAGCGACGGATGATTCGGAGGAAACGCGGCGGCGACGGCGACCGGCGAGGCTCTCGAGCTAGCTCAACTTTCTCCTTCTGGAGCTATCTGATCTGAGGTGTAAACTGGACTAAATAGCTAGTGCGCGTAATGCAACGTACGGCGGAAAGTTCCATTCCCATCTCTCGATCGCTTAGTCCAGCTACGTACACATTCGTACACACGCAGCTGTAATGATCTGGATAATTGGAGGTGAAAGAACTGAAGCGCCCGGTTTGGACGGGAGCGCCCGGTTTGGACAGGAGCGGCGAGGAAGAAGACACTGTCAATGCCGACGGCCGGCGCCGCGGAGAACGCCTTGCGCTCTCCACCTCCGTGTTAATTATTCCATTCTTTACTACTGTTGATTGAAGTTTTGTTCGTTATTATCGTCTCCCCTCGAGTGCATAAACTGCTGCTATTCTGCCACAGGTGTGCTGCTGAACCATGCTAGCTACTACGCCCTCAGTTTCAGAATACTTGCCATTTTTAAATTGACCGGCCAAACTAGGTAATCTTTAACTAATAATCATTTTCTAAATATTTAATTGATCGTGTATTAAAATGATGTTGTTGGATTTTCCATAAGAAATACTACCATATTATTACGCTTCCACAATTGTTATAAATGTATCAGTGTAAAATTACCTGTCAAAGTTTAACGTTAGTTACGGTAAAAAAATATATCAAAATATCAACTATTATGAAAGGAGGGAGTATATGTTTTTTTTTGGGGTATGGTTTAAGGCGGAGCAAACGTGATGGTATGATGCAAGCTACTTCCGTGGCGAACCTAAATCTAGAATGGTTGAGACCTTGGCTCAGAGATATACTAATCTGGAGACGAGGAAAGCCATCACGTGAGGTCGAGAATGGCATCTCCAGTGGCAGTTCTGCTTTAGAACTTTTTTCATGGGATGTGTCAGACTTTAATAGTAGATGTGCAATCGGAATTGATACGTCATGTATCTTATTCTATGCTTTTGTGTATGAGTTGAAATTGTTGACATTAATCCGAGAAAAAACACTTAACCTAAAACACTTATAAACCTAGATCATAGATGAACACCGTAATACATGAGTGCGGAAGCGTAAGCGCGTACCCGATGATAAAGACGCTATTATGTTTGAGAGTTCGGTCGGGGTCGGCGCAGATCTGAGCGCCGTGACTTCGGCCTGAGTCGCGGGAAGGTGTTGGAGTGACGGCGGCTTCACGGTGATGCCGGCCGGGGTACGATTTTCGTTCACCTCAGCGCGCGTTACCGATCGGGCGTCTGTTTGGGATCTGTTGGGCTTGAACTACTCGCGTCGCAAACCCTGATCTATCCCTCTGTTTTTGTAGCGCTGAGGTCACCGGGACCGAAAACCAAAACGAGTTGGAACCGCCCCCGATTAGGGCGCGAGTGGAGACGTGGTCTCCCTGAAATCTCGGGGTAGTTAGCCGAGATCAATTCTAACATTCTCCCCTTTGATCGTCAGGCTAACATCATAAGTCCATCCTCAAATGAAATAGTGTACCAAGGTAATGTGTCGCATGACCAATGAAGTGCCATACAACCTCAGTACCTATAGTATACTATCACATTTTAAAATGGATATTCATAATACTTAATGGGAGTTGGTTTGTTTTAAGGTCCTTTATCCAGAATCAGAGGCTTTCCAATAAACCCATGCCGGCAACATGATCACGAAATATATTGGGTGGTAAGCCTTTAGTAAGCGGATCCGCAAGCATTGACTTAGTACTAATATGCTTGATACTAATGGTTTGATCCTGAATTCTATCTTTCACAACATGATACTTAATGTCAATGTGTTTGGCAGCACCACTTGACTTGTTGTTACTCGCATAAAAGACTGCGGGTTCGTTATCGCAGTATAAGGTGAGTGGTTTAGAAATGTTGTCAACCACTCTAAGGCCCGGAATAAAGTTCTTAAGCCATACAGCCTGCCCAGTAGCCTCATAACATGCCACAAACTCAGCTTGCATCGTTGAAGATGCCGTAAGGGTTTGTTTGGAGCTTTCCACGAGATAGCTCCTCCAAATGAGTGTGAAGATATAACGACATGGATTTCTTAGTATCAACACATACCGCAAAATCTAATCAATAACCTACAACTTCAAGGTTATCGGTATGCTTATATGTGAGCATGAGATGCTTAGTAGCTTGCATATAACGCAAGACTTTCTTAACGGCCTTCCAGTGGTGCAGTCTGGATTTGACCGATATCGCCAAGCATTCGATTACAAAAGCTAAGTCGTATGTGTGCTTACTTGAGCATACATAATGCTTCCGACACCAAGCGTAAGGAACTATCTTCATCGATCGGTTTCATATTGGTTCCTTGGACATTGAAATGTCCCAAACTTATCGCCTTAACGATAGGAGCAGGTGAGCCAGAGCATTTATGCATATTGTATCTCTTTAGTACTCTGTCAACGTATGCCTTTTGAGATAAACTTAATACTCCTTTGGACCTGTCCCGGTGAATTTCAATGCCAAGAACGTAAGAGGCATCACCGAGATCCTTCATATCAAAATTGGATGAGAGAATTCTCTTGGTCTCAAACATCATATTCTTATTGCTGCTAGCCAATAAGATATCATCCACATAAAGCACTAAGATGGTGAATTTACTCCCCTTGAACTTAACATATATGCAGTTATCAACTTCATTTTCCTTAAATCCAAAATTCTTTATAACTTTATCAAATTTGAGGTACCACTGCCTCGATGCTTGTTTTAAGCCATAAATAGATTTCTTAAGTCGACATCCCATATGCTCCTTGCCTTCCACGACAAAACCTTCCGGTTGAGTCATGTAAATATTTTCTTGTAAATCGCCATTAAGGAATGCCGTCTTAACATCCATCTGATGTAGCTCTAAATCATAATGAGCTACAAGTGCTATGACGATTCTGAACAAATCCTTAGTTGAGACAGGAGAAAAAGTGTCATTATAATCAATCCCCTCTCTTTGTGAGAAGCCTTTTTGCTACGAGTCTTGCTTTGAACTTTTCGATATTTCCCTTAGAGTCATGCTTGGTTTTGTAGACCCATTTACGACCTCTTTGTTTTGACTCACAGAATTTCTACTAAGTCCCATACATCATTAGTGCTCATAAACTTTAGTTCATCCTTCATGGCATCAAGCCATTTAGGAGAATGTTCACTCATCATTGCTTCCTTATAAGAGGTGGGATCATCTACCTTCCCTATATCATTAATATCCTCATTCATGTAAATAACATAATCATTTGGGATGGCAGATCTTCTCTCCCGCTGTGATCTTCTAATAGGTTCAGCAACTATTGCAAAAGGCTGCTGAGGCACAGGAGACTGCTGAGGCTCATCATTAGGTATGACATTAGGAATTTCAGAGACCTCAACAGTGGGTGCATCAACGATTTGGTCTCGGAGGTGCAACCACCAAGTGCGAGAATAAAAATCTCGGATAAGCGGTGAAGGAACATAAACCCGCTTCTCTTCAAGATCAATTTTCCTAGACTCCAGGTCCTCATTATTTTCTAAGAACACAGCATGCCTTGTTTCCACAAACTTAGTTGTTCTATCAGGACAATAAAACCGATACCCTTTAGATCTTTGAGGGTACCCTATGAAATGGCAACTTACTGTCTTAGGATCTAATTTTCCAATATGTGGATTAAATATCTTAGCTTGAAACAACAACCCCATACTCTTAAATATTTCAAACTCGGCTTTCTCCCACCCATAATTCATAAGGTGTCTTAGGTACGATTTATCGGGAACCCTATTAAGAATATGTCTTCTTGTCTTGATGCCTCCATCCATAAACCAGTTGATAAACTAGAGTAGCTAAGCATGCTCGTACCATATCCATAAGTGTACGGTTGCGTCTCTCACTACACCATTTCTTGAGGTTCACTGGTGTAGAATATTGGGCAACAATGCCATTTTCTGAAGGAACTTAGCGAAAGGGCGTGAATTTGGCCATAAGGGCATGTCTCCCATAATATTCTCCCCCACGGTCCGATCTTACCACTTTAATTCTTAGGTTGTGCTGATTTTCAACTTCAGCCTTAAATATCTTAAATTTATCAAGTGATTCAGATCGGTCCTTAATGGGAAAAATATAACCATAACGGAGAAATCATCGATGAATGTGATGAAAGAATCAAAACCATCCACGATGTCACGGAAAAGGACCACAAATATCAGTATGAATTAACTCTAATAGTCCTGAGCTGCGAGTTGCTCCCTTCTTTATTTTCTTTACGTATTTTCCTTTAATGCAATCAATGCGTTAGTCCGAGTCGAGAAATCTAATGGTTGGAGAATCTCTTCCTTAATGAGGCGCTCCATTCTCCCTTCAAATGTGGCCTAAGCGCGATGCCACGGTTTGAAGAAGTCTCATTATTCTTTTTACGCATAGTATCACACACATTCAAAGATATCGGTGATTCATTAAGGGAAAGCATATAAAGCTTGTCTTGTCTAACAGCAAGACCAACATTATTTGAATTAAATGTGATAACACACTTATTGTTACCAAAATTACATTTAAATCCATCATCGTCCAATAAAGATACTGGAATTAAATTCCTCCTAATGGAAGGAACAAAAACTACATTATTAAGACGAAGTGTGAAGCCGCTATCTAAAACTAAGGAAACAGAACCAACTGATTCCACTTCGGCTTCTTTTCCATCCGCGACTCTAAGACTTCGCTCCCCCTTTCTTAGTGTTCTCGCGGTATGGAATCCTGTAAAGAGTTGGTAACGCGTGCGATTGCACCTGAGTCAATCCACCAAGATTTAAGGGAAAAATTAGTATAAAGGGTTTCATCAACGAACGTTATAGAATCATTACCCTTCTTGGCGAGCCACTTTAGGAAACCAACACAATCCTTCTGGAAATGTCCTGGTTCTTTGCAGAAGTGACATGCATTCCCACTTGGTGCTTTAGCAGGAGCAACATTGGGCTTAGGTGTATTTTGCACCTTAGGCCCTGATTTATCTGAATTAGGAGAGTAGTGCAGCCTTTTCTTGGACTTGAAGTCCCCTGAGAACTTCCTTTTGCTAGGACCGCCAACTTGATTCACAAAATCTTTCTTTTCGGTCCTAATCCTTTCTTCCTCCTGGACACACATGGCGATAAGATCGCTCATGCTCCATTTATCTTTCTGAGTATTATAGTTTATCTTAAAAGCAGTGTACTCAGAAGAAAGAGAAGTCATAATGAAGTGGACTAGGAAACCATCAGATATTTCCATGTCCATGCCCTTGAGTTTTCCAGCCATATCAGTCATCATCATGATATGCTCTCTTATCTTCTTTGGACCGTCATACTTAGTGGATAGAAGCCTCGGATTAATGTCTTGCATAAACCTTAGTGGAGCCTTTGAATTTCTCCTCTCTCAAGCCGATACTCCTTAGCATTTTCGAATGCAGGATTGCTCCCGATTCCAAGCGAGATAGAGGTCTTCATAATCATTAGTGATAGACGGTTAGACCGCTCCCATTTTTCAGCATTATTATCATATATTTTCTTTTTCTCATCGTAATTGTCCTCACCAACGGTGGGGGAAACGGGAGCGGACACCCTTAGAGCATAATCAAGGTCTAAAACTCCAAGGACAACTGAAATTCTTTCTTTCCAAGCAGGGAAGTTGCTCCCCGTAAGCTGCTCAATGTTGTCAATTGTAGCGGCAACATTTGAAGCATTCATTGCTGAACATTAAAATACAGGGAAAAAAATTAGAAATAACATAAAAGTATTGCATGCAATTAACCCTACGTTGGTCTGATTAATAACATGCAAAATTACAGTTCTAGTTTATATCACCGTTGGGCAGAAATAAAAAGAACTATAACAATTAATGTGGCGACACATGACTACAAACAACGTTGGTCAGTATGTAATCATGTGTATACATAATGCCCAAAAATAAAACATAAAAATCTCTAATTAAAATATCTCGTTAGTTCAATTTTAATTAGAGATAATTATCACAGTTACATGAGAGATTAACATTAATTAAAAAAATAGTGCACAAAAAATAAAATAAAAAATTAATCACAAATTCATACTGAAATTTGAGCAATTATCATTAATAAAACAGTGCACAATAAATTAATAAAATAATAATAATAAAACTTAATTAGAAAATCAATTTGCAAAAAGAAAAAACTCTTGTCGGACCTACGCTTTAGGCCCTACTGCTTAAGCGTGGTGGCAGCCCATTAGGGTTTGGCCCGGCTCAACCCTGCGCTCAGCTTGCCATTCGGCCTGGGCTCGCGCGCACGGCCCATCAGCGCAGGAGTAGGGATGGCAATTGTGCCCGATTACCCGCGTGCCCGCGGGCGAATACCCTAATGGAGGTGGGTATGGGCGTCTTTCTTTGCCCACTGCATGAAAACGGGCACAATTCCTTACGTCGGATAACGGTATGGGTATGGGTAAGCTCCACCTGCACGCTTCGCCGATTACACCGTGATCTACCCACATGTGTAAGAACTATGTCAATTTGTATTTGTATTTTATTTGTTAAACTTGATTAGTTGTCTTGTCGAACATGATATGTGAATTGTGATGAACTTTATTAGTTGTTGAATCGCGTGATGCACCATTGATGTGAATTATGATGAACTTGATGTATGCATTGCTCGTGGTAACGAGCATGTCGTGGCGATAGGTACCACGGCGGTGATGCATTATTCGCGGTAACGGTATGCCGTGGCGACGGTACCGCGGCGACGGGTATGGCGAGATTTTTCGCCGTCGTCATTCGCGTATACCCGGGGAAATTGGTCGCGGTGCGGTATGGGCGAGCACTACCGTACCGCCGCACCGATTGCCATCCCTACGCAGAGCGATTTAACGAGCCGTCGGATTCGTCGGCGGACTGAGGTCGACCGCGCCTTACCTTTGCGGATCGGAGACGCGATCCGTCGGATCTAATCGAGCGGTCGAGAGCGAAAAGCGCGCCGTATAAAAGCCGCGAAATGGCGGAAAACCTAACCCTAAAACATTTCTTCCTTCTCTCCGAAAACTCGCTCGGGGCGACGGCGCGAGGCGCGAGCGGCCTCACTCGTCGGCAACGGAGGCGAGGCGGCGGCGGCGGAGAGGCGGCACCATGCTTTTCTCGCCGGCGAAGCGTGCATCGAGGTCGCGCCGCAATGCCGTCGAATGGAGCTCTGGCGGTGCCAAAACCGAGCGACGGCTCTAGATCTTCAAGGGAAAAAACGTGAGTATCCGCCGCTCCTTTTGATTCCAGATCTGAGGGTCTTAGGGTTCCAATTTGGGGTTTCGGATTTGAGGATTTTCTGGATCACATTAGGGTTTTCGTTTAAGGGTTTCAAATCCCCTCCTTCTAAGTGCTAAGCCGAGCCGCTAAACATAGATCGGGTTCAAAACAATCTAGGGTAAGGCTCTGATACCATTGTTGACATTAATCCGAGAAAAAACACTTAACCTAAAACACTTATAAACCTAGATCATAGATGAACACCATAATACATGAGTGCGGAAGCGTAAGCGCGTACCCGATGATGAAGACGCCATTATGTTTGAGAGTTCGGTCGGGGTCGGCGCAGATCTGAGCGCCGTGACTTCGGCCTGAGTCGCGGGAAGGTGTTGGAGTGACGGCGGCTTCACGGTGATGCCGGCCGGGGTACGATCTTCGTTCACATCAGCGCGCGTTACCGATCGGGCGTCTGTTTGGGATCTGTTGGGCTTGAACTACTCGCGTCGCAAACCCTGATCTATCCCTCTGTTTTTGTAGCGCTGAGGTGACCGGGACCGAAAACCAAAATGAGTTGGAACCGCCCCCGATCAGGGTGCGAGTGGAGACGTGGTCTCCCTGAAATCTCGGGGTAGTTAGCCGAGATCAATTCTAACAGAAATCAGAGTCGAACATAGATAGTGACGGATAGCTATTTCTCTATTCCGTATTCGCTCCATAAGCATTCGGTTAGTGGGATAAAAATTATCCGCTTCTTTTACACCCCTACACAGGACATTAGACAGTAAATGTGCAATCAGAGCGAACACAGAGATACTAATAACTGAGATGTCGAAGGACAAACACTCAATATCCACTGTCTACTCAGATGCACCAACCCACCTATCTGTTATCCTATTCCTAAGTAAAGCTACAATAGGCTTTCCTCGTACCACCTGGTATACGGAGTCCTCATCATGTTTCATATTCCGCGTTTTTCTTCTTCTTTGGAGTCAGAATCGGACACGGATAGTGCCAGATACCTATTTACCCCTTTTGTATTCTCGTATTCGCACCGCAAACCTTCGGTCGATCGGTTGAACGAGAATTACCCGCTCCATTTGCATCCCTACTTTAACACAACTTTTCGCTCGGCCATTTATTGCATGTCGCAGCTAACACGCAGTTATTGACCGATCACAATGCCAACACGCAGAGAACTGAGCGCTGGCTCAGTGGTGGGCGCTGTGGCTGTGCAGGCTACCCACCCGCGTTCGAGCCTAGGGGCTCAACACGCGCGTGTCTCACGCGGAGGACTGAGATGGGGCTCGGTGGCAAGGAGAGCTTCGGGCTCCCAGTCCTTCACGATTTGAACGCTGGCTCCCGTGTGCTCTTCACGAGATAGGGTACTTCTTCTTCTTTATGCGGGCCGGATGGGGTAAAATCCCCAACATAAAAAAAAGAGAGGAGTTTCAGCTGTAACTGTTTATTGGTACATGGCAGCTGTGAGATGGCTGGACGAATATATGGAGTGCCAATACTCATCTCCAGATTGGCGGAGTCCACGAGCTGAGGTTAATTTGTCTCGCACTGCCATGCATCACGAGCCATGCATACCCGAAGTTGCTCTTGAAATGTGTCGATCTATAGTTGCCATTCACATTTCTTCAATTAACTTAGTTGCTCCACTTGAATGTTCACAGTTCTGATGAAATCATGAAAGGTAAGCTTTTCCAAGGCACGAACTCAGGCTACTTAGGTTTTTTCTTCTTCTTTCTTTTGCCTTTTTATTGTGTGAAGAAAATGGAACTAGATTTCAGAATTAGCCAAGGTGTTGAACTGAGTCACCAAAGAAAACTCGAAATATATGTAATCTGGGTGTGATCAAATCTAAAATTGAAGTTGTTTCCCGTGCGGATAATACAAAACCTCTCAGAAAATTAAGAGACCATTGGACTCGCAAAAACCATAGCACTAGATTCGGCCCAAATATAGAAGGCCTAAACAAGCCGATTAATTTTTTAAAAAAAAGGGCTCCACGGAGGAAGAGAGCTGTTGCTTGTGGGCTCCAGCCGAAGAACTTCAAATAATCCAGGCCCAAGAGGCCGAGACCAGTTCAAGTGTTTTTCATGCTTCTCTTTTATCCCCTCTTCTCCCAATATGTATTCTCCATGAATTACTAGCCCTCCTCTTTTGCCGTGCTATTTTTTTACTGTTTTATTACATTTATAGTAGATCGACTGGCATGTAAATTTATGTTTTTAGTATTTACTCAAAAACAATATATACACGCCTACACGGCTCTTGAAATAGTAGCATTGGGCGATATAATTCGTGGTACTGAATCCAGTAACCTCTTTCTATTTTCTCTTTATGTGTTCTCTTCAATCGGTAACTTGCATGCTTTCCAGTTTCCATATGATTCAGCTGCTTATACGGATATACCTACACTTAAAAGGACTTAACATAAACACCGTACCAAGTTACCAACAGTGCCATTAGCTAAATCGACATGAGATTGCTACCTTAATCGCTCTTACGACACACCACTCGATCACACACCCAACTGAAAGCAACAACTACAGTGTATGCGTGCGTGTGTCATATTCCAAACCGGTAGCTGTGAAAAGAGACGGTTAGAATAGATGGTTGCACCAATTGCTAGTAGCATGTACTGGTGAAGTTAAAGCTTTTCTTTTTATATTTCTTTGAAGGCTAAGAAAGCTTTTCTTTTTTTGTGGTAGTAGAAGTTGCTTTGCAGTGAAAGGTTAGAGGCTAACCATGCATGCGTCCATCCAAAGGTTTCCTTGTTTTTACCGATGTGTCAAGACATCACCAAGGTTGATGACAATCATGGTCACCAATATATAACAAAGTGTAAGCATCGTAGGTTTATCTTTGTGTTTGTTATTCTCGCTTGGTGTTTTTTTTTTGAGCAAACCTGGCAGGAGCTCCGCCCAAGGTTCATAGCTGAAGAAGAAGAGTTCACAACAAAAAGAGGCCGTCTCGAGTGCTGTCAGTGTCACTACTACAAAATATGCTATATTAGACACCCCATCACAGACAGTTCCACAAGAACCGTCTGTGATAAAATTATCACAGACGGTTATTCGTTAACCGTCTGTGATATATAAGTATCACAGACGGTTCTTTATACGAACCGTCTGTGATACTTCACAAACGGTTCTTTACACGAAACCGTCTGTGATAATGTGCTCATCATAGACGGTTCGTTATACGAACCGTATGTGAAGTATCACAGACGGTTCATATAACGAACCGTCTGTGATAATATTTGTATCACAGATAGTTCGTTATATGAACCGTCTGTGATACTTCACAGACGGTTCGTATAACGAACCGTCTGTGATACGCAACTATCACAGACGGTTCTTTAAAAGAACCGTCTGTGATATATTGGCATTATAAGTAGACGTTGCCGACAGTCCCCCTTTCCATTAATTCCATTTGAGCCGCCGCCACCCTGCTGCTGCTGCCTCCTCCCCCATTTTGAGCTGTTACCCCTACCTCCTCCTCTCCCATTTTGAGCTGTTACCCCTGCCTCCTCCTCCCCCGGCCCATTGCGGCACCTCTGCTGCCGCCTCCCACATTGCGCCACTTTGGAGAGAAGGGTAACGATCGATCTGTAACCCTTTATTTTTACTCTAGACTAATCACTAATGTGTAACGATCTGTAACCCTTTATATTTGCTATACAGTAATCACTAATGTGTTTGGTCATTATGAAGGGTACTTGCGGTTTATTAATATATAATTTATCACTAATTAATTTGTTACATGCGTATACTTGTAGATGGACGGAAACTGGATGTACATTGAGAACCGTGTGAGTGAAGAGTATATTAATGGCGTGTTTGCTTTTAGAAGAGCCGCCGAGCAGGATATGTTGAAGAAGGGGATAAAATTTATGTACTGTCCATGCATTGATTGCGGTAATATGAAAATGTTTAACAACCCGGCGCAGATCGAAGCTCACTTAATACGAAGAGGTTTCAAAAAAGGATATACATGTTGGAGCAGTCACGGTGAAGACCGGAAGGCAGAAATGACGACATCGCCGAGGAAGTCAACGATATGCAGGGTATGGAATGTGCTTTTGATGAGGATAGGTCGCATGATGACAATCTGGATCAGATGCTACGCGATGCAGAAGGGAACTACGGTGAGAGAGAGAGTTTTGTAAATTCGAGGGCTTAATGGAGGACTCGGGGAAACCTTTGTTCCCTGGCTGCAAGCCAGAATACACAAGGTTGTCAACCGTGCTTGAACTGCTGAAATTGAAGGCAAGCAATGGTTGGTCCGACAAGAGTTTTACGACGTTGTTAGGTCTCTTAGCTGACATCCTTCCGGAGGGAAACGTGTTGCCCAGCACAACCTACCAAGCTAAGAAGGTTCTTTGTCCATTGGGAATGGAAGTAGAAAGAATACATGCATGTCCGAACGATTGTATCCTCTACCGTAAAGAGTATGCAGACATGCATGCATGTCCGTGTCTGAGCATCCCGATACAAGCGGAAGAATCTCGCTAAGGCGAAGCAAGGACCTCTGCTAAGATGTTGTGGTATCTGCTGTGATCCCACGTTTGAAGCGTTTATTTGCGAACCGAAAGGAGGCAAGATTGATGCGTTGGCACTCGGAGCGTAAGAAAGATGGAAAGCTCGGACACCTGCGATTCGCCCAATGGAGAAACTTTGATCGGAGCTTCGAAGAGTTCGGTGCGGAACCGAGGAACATAAGGTTATGGTTGAGTACGGACGGAATGAATCCTTTCGGTAACATGAGCAGCCGACATAGCACCTGGCCTGTGAATATATGTATGTACAACCTTCCTCCTTGGTTGTGTATGAAGCGGAAATACATTTTGATGCCACTACTTATCCAAGGGCGAAGCAACCTGGGAACGATATTGATGTGTACCTAGCACCATTCTTTGGAAGATCTTGTGACACTTTGGAGCGAAGGGGTACAAGTATGGGATGCGACAAACGAGAGAACTTCACTTTACGCGCCATGTTATTATGCACCATCAATGATTTTCCTGCCCTTGGTAACCTGTCGGGGTTCAGTACAAAAGGAGCCAAAGCCTGTCCGCACTGCTTAGATGGTACCGAGAGTGTATGGCTGAACAACTCACGCAAAACTGTGTATATGCGTCACCGTAGGTTCCTTCCCAAGATTCACCCATACCGCAAGATGAAAATACAATTCGACGGAAATAAGGAGGACGGTTCAGCTCCAAGGGCTTTTAGAGGGAAAGAGGTCTATGATATGGTTAAGGATATCGATGTTGTGCTTGGAAAGGGAGGTAAATTAAGGACCCCTCAGAAAAACATCTGGAAGAGGTGGTCAATTTTTTGGGACTTGCCTTATTGGGAGCACTTAGAAGTTCGCCACTACATCGACGTCATGCACGTAGAGAAGAATGTATGTGATAGCTTGATTGGTCTCTTACTGAACATTACTGGCAAAACAAAAGACGGCGTTAACGCACGGCGTGACTTGGTTGATATGAACATAAGAACCGAGTTAGCACCGAAAGAGACCGATAAAGGACGACCGTACCTTCCCCGACTTGCTACACTTTGTCCAAGGCCGAGAAATGAACTGTCAAAGTTTGCATGGTGTGAAAATTCCGTCCTAAGTTACTCGCCAATATTAAGAAACTTGTTTCCATGAAAGATTTGAAATTAATTGGTATGAAGTCTCATGATTGTCATGTCTTGATGACACGATGCTTCTGTTGCAATTAGGAGTATCTTGCCAAACAAGGTTCGAGTGGCAATCTTTAGGTCGTGTTATTTCTTTAACTCAATTGCTCGAGAAGGTCATCGATCCCGAAGGACTCGGCGCTCTGCGGTCGAGGTGGTGATGACTCTATGTCATCTTGAGATGTATTTCCTCCGTCTTTTTTGATATCATGGTCCATCTCATTGTTCACCTTGTGAAAGAGATAAAGATATGCGACCTGTGTTCTTCGTCATATGTACCCTTCGAGAGATACATGGAATTACAAGTCCTACGTGCGGAATCGATCTCACGGAGGCGATATCATCGAAGGTTATGCAACCAAGAGGTCATTGAGTTCTGCGTGGACTACATGGCTCAGGTGGAACCGATAGGCGTGCCTCTATCTCGTCACGAGGGGAGACTGGAGGGTATCGGGACCATCGGGAGGAAAGCAATCACTCCCAATCTAGATACATACGCGCAGGCCCATTTCACGGTCTTGCAACACATGACCCAAGTGTCCCCGTCGTCGACGAGCACAAAGACATGTTACGCCAATGTAATCCGCACCGGTCGGAGGTTTGGATAACGAGAGCACAACCGTCGGTTCAACAAATGGTTAAAGATGCGATTCACTGGGAGGGCATCAAGTGATGAAACGCTGCTATGGTTGGCCAAAGGACCAAAATTTACAATTGTGACATGGCAAGGATATGACATAAATAGGTACACGTTTTATACTGGCACTCGGGATAGGAAGAGCATACCCGATCCGAATGCGGTGTCGCATAGATGCATTTCACGAGGGTTCAATACGCGGGGGCACGCGTTGAACTCGTACTATGGGTTCGTAGAGGAGATTTGGGAGCTTGACTATGTACTTTTCAAGATCCCCTGTTTGATGTCATCTGGGTTAAACTTCCGCAGGCGTGAAGGTCAACAAATCTGGCGTCCTCATCATGGACCTCAAGCGTGTCGGATACAAGGACAAACCATTCGTACTCGCTAAGCAAGTTGTTCAAGTTTTTTATGTAACGGACCCAGCAAATAAGAACCGCCACGTAGTTCTTCATGGGAAAAGAAGGATTGTCGGAGTTGAGAATGTCGTGGATGAGGAAGAGTACAATCAATTTGACGAGTTGCCTCCTTTCGGAGACAGCATCAGACTGGTGGAAAAACCCAATGAGGAAGCTAGCTATATGCGCGTCGATCATCATGAAGGACTATATTTCAATTAAGCATGTATATATTCCAATGTAATTAATTTGATGTTAACATGGAAACGCGTCACGTGTTATGGACCAGTGCTAAATCGGTCAATTTGCCTCGGTCAGTCGTGTGAGACCCCGGTTTATCAGACTTGTAATGCAAAAGATATGAGAAAATTAAACACCTCATTTGGAGCTATGATACAGTGAATCAAGCACCTCATGATGAACAACCCAATTGGATTCATCTCATTTGGAGCTATGATGCACTTTCTACAATTTTTTAAAGCCTTGAAATGAGAAAAAGTAAAATGCATAAGTAAACTTTTCACAGTAAGCTCATTAATTAATATAGGAATCCAACAAAATTGGATTCACTCAAAAATAGTTTACAGCGAAAAAGTTATGCATTTTTGAATTTAATTGTATTTTTCAGTTAACAAATAATCCTTCTCGGACGGTTCTCAAAAATAGTTTACAGCGAATCTGGGCCGTCCATCTAAAGAACGACGGTTCTACATATGTGTGTGTCTGTTCACATCATAGACGGTTCTCTAACAGAACCGTCTGTGATACTTAATATCACAGACGGTTCATTAATAGAACCGTCTATGATATGAACTAGGGTTTCTCTGTTAAGTGCTCAAGGACGGTTCTAACGGTTGGATTTAGATCCAACGGTCCATGTGGATGGCAACGTTCGGACGGTCCGAACTTTTACACGAATCTGGACCGTTGATCTATCTATGGACGGTTTACAACGAGAGTGCTTTCGGACGGTCCGAACGTTCACTTAAATGTGGACCCACACGTGGTCTCTAAGCAAACAATCAACCAAGACGCATCCTACGTCGAGAATTACATAAAAATGGGATTGCTTGCTCTGGACGACAGGGACTACATAATGGTGCCCTACAACCAGAAGTAAGTGCTTCAATATTTGCTATACAAATTACGTTTCAACATAGGTTTATGACTATAGCGACATACACGAGTAGGTTCCACTGGATTCTTCTGATTCTTGTGCCAAAGAGGAACATGGTATTGTACCTTGATTCTCTACTCAACAAAAATCACGACTTCACCATTCTTAAAGGAATACTCGACAGGTATGTTCATTTCCTCCGCACATAACTCTATTGTAGTCTTCCTTCGTTTTAAATGGACAAGGATAACTTTTTTGAATCATGTAGGGCGTTCATCGGCTATGTTGCCGAGGGAGGTTTATACAAGGGATCGAGTGCCACACTGACTCACGGGATGCGATTTCGATGACGCGCTACAACACAATAATCATATATCATACTCAAGTAATATTGCGTCTCGAATCGTACATATATATGTAATTCTATTTTTGCAAAGGCCGAAAAAAAACGAGATCACCTATCGCATTCTCGTATGCCATCATATGCAGCTATTGATTGCTTCTAGGACGAACGATCCCCAGGGTTTGTCAATCTCGTAATAATTATCTCCTAATTATAAATTTAAATATATATGCTTACTACTTTACTCCTGCTAGCGACAGGGCTTGAACATAGAGTTAAATGCACTCGAGATGGACCAGGTCACGCACATTCGAGGGGAGCTCTGTGGCTTCATCAAGGCAGACATAGTTAACACCAACGGAGAGTTTCACGCCGTCGACACCGATGAACGACCTCGAAACAATTGATTCAATATTGTAATTCACTTTGACTGGTTGTAATTCAATTTGTAACTCTAGCGACAATATATACTTGAAACATTCTTTTGTAATTGATTTTGAGTTAAATGATCACTTTGAGTTGTCAGCAATTATCTGTGACATGTTTCTACTTGCTAGTTTTCAGAGGGCATGGCTAGCAATTCCTGAGGCTAGCTGAAAATATGAAAAAAAATTAATTAGGTTTAAGGACTTATCACAGACGGTTCCAACCACGAACCGTGCGTGATCTCGACAACCACGAGCGGTTCTTGTAGTTGGAACCGTGCGTAATAATCATTATCACGAGCGGTTCCAACTACAAACCGCTCATGATTATTCAAGATCACGAGCGGTTCCAACAACGAGCGATGCAGCGATTACGTAGTATCACAGACGGTTCGTGGTTGGAACCGTCTGTGATAATCGCCTGTTATCTCAGACATAAAATTTCAGACGGTTCAAAAACCGTCTGTGATGACTGTTACGAACCGTCTGTGATGACCTTTTCTGTAGTAGTGTGTTATCCCGCGTGAGTCTACAGCTGCTAGACATGAGGGTGCTGTTCCGGCAACTATTGGTGTAGAACCTTCTACGGGGCATTTTTATAATGAGAATATCTGTAGAAACACATTGCAGCATGAGGGCGAGAGGGCGGCATGGGCAGTTGCTGAAGATGCCAAGGTGATGAACAAATGTGAAGGGAGCCCACCCAAACTTGCCGCTGTACTGCTGAACTATTGGTGGCTTGATTTTGAGAGAGACTGGCTTCGAAAAAGAGGATATGCACAAGGGTTGCGAAAGCGTGTAAGAAGCGAAGAAGGTAAGATAGTCCAATTACAATGTGTGGCGTACATCTCTACTATTTAAAAATTAGAGTCGGTGGTCGTTAATTTTTTTACTAATCATTAGTTTATTCTAAAATACAGTAATATACCTGTTTTTCATATAGAAATAATACCATGTTGCTACACCGTTGGGCGACTTGGACCTAGTCACTCAACCATTAGGCGATTGGTCCAAGTCGCCCAACCGTCAAGCAACACGTGGCATAGTCGCTCAACGGTGGAGCGACTGCCACTTCGGTTACTAGTCACTGAAGCGTTGAGCAACATACTGCCCCTAGTCGCTCAACGGTTGAGCGACCAGGGGCTATATACACGCGCGTGCGGCCGTGCGGCCATCGCCGGCCCTAGGTTTTTCGACAAATCATAAATAACAGAAAAGTGTTCTCTCTATTTTTTGTGCAGATTAGAGGAGTTCTAATCCACGAATTTTCTGTTTTAGATGCAAAAACTAAGAACCCTAAAAGAACGATTAAGCGACGCGAAGGAAGACACGAGAAGCAATCTAGACAATGACCAACTAGACAATAACTAGAACTAAAGATCAGCAACTAGACACGATAATGCAACCAAAGATTCAACAAGCAAACTTAAAAGAAAAAAATTACAAAGGCTCAAAGGGCTTGGTATAGATGATAGATGCGATTTTTTTGGGCAATTTTCTGGACTCTGGGTATGAAAAATGAATCTACTACTAGAAAACTGGAAACTCTCACCGATGAACTGTAGCTCTGATACTATTTGATGAAGACGGGGTGCCCGATCTTTCGATGAGATTGATAAATATCGATTTTGGTGGAGGCGACTCTTGCGATCCAACTACAACCGTACGATGACGCTTGCGCCTTAGCAATCGTTGAACCAACTCCGAGATGTTATTGACCTGATGGAAGCACGATCAACCTGACCACGAAGGTTTATTCCTGCATGCAATCGAAGAACACGCAAGAACAAGATAAAACGCAATATGATGTATTGCAACTATTTATGAAATTTGATAAGGTGGGATTCCGAAGGATGTCTTAACAGGTGGTCGTTCGACACAACTGAAGAACAATAGTTTGCACAAGGGCTAAACCTTAACTCAACGAAATCCGAGAAAACTAGAGGGGTACGACCTCTTTATATAGGGAAGGGGAAGCCACAAATCTAAAAGAAATAGTAGGGTGGGACTAAACTCATATATTACTGTTCATATGAACAGTAACCACCCCCTAGGTGGGCCGCCAGCATATGGGCCAAGTTGAGTATGATTACAAAGCCCAATTTGGCCCAAATAGGTGATGTAGCATCTTCTTTTGACGATTATGAAGTCTACAGAAAGAATTTGAAGGTGAGGCTAGATTCATTGGAAAGCTCTCGGAATAAGATTTCCAACAAGCCCAAGAACACCCGAATCGGACTCCGTTTGCAAAAGTTTTGATCTTTTTACTATGGGCCTGTTGGGCTATCACCGTGCTGGATTGTTTCAGCGATTCTGACCTGTCCAAAGAGAATTTGAAGATGGGGCTGGATCCGTTGGAAAGATGATGAGATAATATTTCCATCAAGTACTAGTGAACCTCCAACGGACTTCGTGTGTAAAAGTTATACACGTTTGAAGTCGGTGCTGTCTCTGGAGGCCGAATTGTATTCCAAAATAGGTACAGCTCGAACTCTTGCAAATCAACCACTCTCTGTCTTTTATTCCTAAAAATAACATCATAATTATTAGGCAATATCATATAGTTCATGTAACATAAATTTACTCTTAAAAACGAGCTCACCTGATAATCTAAGTGACGCGTACGAGCTCTTGTAACTGAAACAACAAGCATAACAAATATGGTTGTATCCGTAGGGGTCATGTTCTCATCAGTATGCACCTTCTGGTCCTTTGAATTCCAATTAGATATTCTCATTGGAAATTCCCCCTTGTAGTTTATTGGAAGAATTAGCATTGTTTTGCCTTTTCTTTCTTGTTAGTTCACAACTCATCTTTGATTTATGATTGTCACAAGAGTCAATGCATGTCATGGTTATTAAGGCGTCCTTATGGCATCGCATAGGCGGCAAGGCGGTGGCGTCGGTCAAGGCGTTGGCTCGCCTTGCCATGCGCACATATGGCGTCCTAAAGGCGTCGATAAGGCGGGCTATGGCGTCGAGCGAGATGGAGGCGACGCCTTGACAGAGGAGGAGCACGCGAGCGGCGCGACTAAATCAGCTGTCGGTAACCCTAAATCAGAGAGAGAGAGAAGGGAGAAAGAGGAGAGGGCGAAAAGCCGAAGAAAGACTCACCTAGAACCCGCGGCGGCGCACCTCCATCTCGTTGTCGCTCCCGTCTCAGCGTACTCTCCATCCCATCCCCGTCGCCCAGCAAGCAAGCATCCTCCTGTCCTCCCTATCTCGGCATCGCCTCCATCTCGCAGCTGTTGTCTCGGCGTCGCCCATCTCCCTGTTGCCCGCCACCCAACAAGGTACACCCCTCCTCTCCCCTCCTCTGTTTTGCTCAGCTCTCCACCTCTTCCCTCCTCTTGGCCTCCCCCTCCCTCCCTTGTCTCAGCGTCCCCGCATCCCCCTCCCGGTGGTGACCCGGACTCCCCCTCGGACATATGGAAGGGAGGCCGGAAGGGAGGGAGGCGAGAGAAGCCAGACCGCTGCCGGGTCGAATCTTCGGCTCTTTGGGCCGGGAGGCCATCGGCTCTGGCGCTCTGCTCTCTCTCTCTCTCTGTATGCTCTCTCGCGTCGGCCGATTGCTTTATCTGCTTTCTCTCTCTCTCTCGCTATTGTCGCCATCGCGATTGTCGCTCTCTCTCTCTTGTGTGTGCCTCCATCTCGTGATTATCGCCGCTATGAATTGCCGATTGCTTTATCCTTTGTGCTCTCTCTGCTACTGTGCTGCTAGCTAAATGATTGAAACCATTGCTTATTTGCTTTACTTCTCTGTAATGCAGCTGTAGGAAAAAATGGCAAGTGCAAGTATTGCATCCTCTAAGGCCGTGTATGATCCAAAAACCGATCCAATGCATCCTCTGAGGCCGTGTATGATCCAAAGAGCGATCCAATGCATCCTCTGAGGTCGTGTATGATCCAAAGACCGATCCAAAACGGAAGGCAAAGTCAAATAATCTGGTATGGCTATTGGCCGGAAATTGGCAACCGAGATAAGGTGATGTGTATCCTTTGTAACACCCTACGTTCAGGAGGAATTAAAAGGCTGGAGGAACATCTTGCGGGTGGCTACTCAGATGTGGTAATGTGTCCCAATACTACGAGTGCTACCAAAGATGGTGAAGAAAACATGAATCCTACTAGCAATCTCAATGAGTTCGACGATGGATATTGAGAGATGAGAGCATTGGACTATGCTACTTTTGTGTTGTGGACTACTATTATGCCATTAGACTACTCTAAGCCTGTGAACTTATCACCTATATTATTTGTGTGGACTTATGTCGCTTATCTCGTGCTTGTTAACTTGTTATGTTGCTTATATTTAATTATCAGGTTCACTTAATTGTTATTGTGGACTTATGTTGCTCATTATTTATGCAGCTTGTTGCTTGGGAGAAGAGGAGAGGAGAGATTGTCAACAAGCTATGTCACTCAATCCGTATTTACTCAATTAATGGGAACACAATTTGTATCTATTACATTTATAACAATCTATATGTTGAAACTTGCAAGGGGGTGGATGCTACGTGGGAGAAGAGCAATTGGAAAGGGGGGATGGGTGCTACATGGGCTCAAGAATTGGCAACAACAAGGTACATATGTGCTGTTAAAATGCTTATTTTATTTGCTACCTTGACGCCTTAGGATGTGTGTAAGGCGTTGCCTCGCCTCACGCCTTAGCGCTTAAAAGGTGTGAGAGGCGTGGATCGCCTCACCTTATTTTACCGCCTTAATAACCATAGTGCATGTAGATATTTGCTTGTGCTGAAGCGCTCTCCTGGTCTCATGTGGTTGTGGAATAGTTGGCTTGGGGATGTCTTCTTTTCTGAATAGCTTTTAAGTAATGGTCCCAAAACTCATTAATTTGCCCCTCTGGGCTACATGAAAGCAACTTGGTGATTATTTTTTGTTTTGTTGCTCTTGTCTTTGCAACAACTGATTCAATATTTGAACATTCTTATATTTCTGCAGGTCTGTTGACTTTGACCTGAACCAATTCTTATATTTTTTTCAAAAAAGAAAGTTCGGTAGGCTGCTTCTTCTGTGTTGCTAGATGTGAAACACGTGGTGGGTGCATCGACTTGGAGGAGCTCAGTGAAACTGAACTTGCCTGCTCGGATTTTCTGGACATGGATTGTTGGCTTAAGCTCCCGAAATGTAGCACATGCAATAGGCCCTACTGCGAGAGGCATGAAAAATTTGAAGATCCCTTTGTTATCGTCTGGCCAGTTTATCTGTCACCGTTGCATGGAGTTTGGTACCTCACTCGAGAGTCAGGAAGAAGGCTATTAGAAGTGAGCTTCTGCTCCTCTTCTGTAACGACAAGTAATTGGGTACTTAGATATGCAACTACTGTTTCTGTACCAGCATATGCTATTAACTTTTACCTGACGCGTCGAACTTATGAGACTAATTGAACGTACTAGAATGATGAATTATCTATTGATTTCGTCAAATGAAGTGGCTGTAGACTTAATGGACTTGCGCAACTTGTTGTGTGAATGAGAGTGTAATGCTCTCAACTGGCATATGCCTATGGATGTGTTAACTTGCCAGGCCACAATGTGAACAATATGATAGTTGAAGGACACAATTATTCACCTCCATTGATCATTTTGGTTCATTTGTATAAATGTTTAAGCGTCCTGTATGCTGACTGGAACATGCATCTAGAACTGTAGGGTGATATTCTGGTATGAAACGATACAGAAACGATACTGCAGAATCTCTATGTTTCCAGCGTTTGCTTCTGGTCTTTTCCCTCCAAATTTGCATAAACTTTCACGAGAGCAACGCTATTTCTCTGTGCAAAATCTGAATGGAGGGTATAATTCAGGGTTAAGTGAACTCAAATCAAGGTGAATTTTTCATTTTGAAACCTCAAATCAAGGTGAATCTGAATGTGGGTGGTCATTGAATGTGGATATTAGTTTTCGAAAGAATTTCGTACGTATAATGTAGCCATAGCGCTTTGTTTATGCCACCAAATACGTCCCCGAAGATTCGACGCACAAAGGAACCTTGCTACTACACCCTTCACTAGTGAGTTCCAAGGCAAGGCAGTGGCTGGGCTGTTCCATCCAATCCCCTGCTCTTTGCCATGAACCGAAGCGAAGGGCACCTCTTCTTTTCTCACACAAAAGTACTGTAGCAGCTACCTCACAGCCTGACACCTTTTTTTTTTTTCCCGTGTCGGTGACCGTCGTCAGGTACCCTAGAACAAACCACCAATCCATGACATTTACATGAGCACTAACAGCCCCGGAATACACGCGTCCGGAGGCTCTGAATTTGCAGAGGGCATCAGCAAAAGGAGAGCTCTGCCATTGTGAGTGATACATATGTCATGAGCTAGCTAGATGCAATCTTGATTCTTGCAGGAGACAGTGAGGAGGCGTTGGTTGGGAGAACACAATCTTTGAACTACCCCATCACGTATGGTGATCTGATCTCTTGCTTTGTGTGGAAGTGGCTCAAGAAAAGGCTTGGCAATGGCAATGGCACTGGCACCTGGCCCTCCTCATCTTCAGGGTGCTGATGCTTTCACATCCCATGTCAAAAGGCTTAACAACCCCTTTAATTGTGCAACGATTAAGGATGATAGGAGCACAAGTGCACCCATGATAATAATCTCTTAATTTTTCATCTCATGAGTGGCAAATCGGACCACGCAACGACACCGAAACGCGGTGTACCGACGGCTAGTTTTGGGTCAAGTCAGATACTTTGATTGTCTAAAGAGTGCTTAATTAGCTGTGTTGATATGTTTATTCTGACTAGCTATGCTTAATTAGCTGTGTTGATATGTTTATTCTGACTAGCTAGGACCATCTCTGCATTATTGATTAGTGAGAGAAAAGAAATGATAAAGTGGACTAGTATATTGCTAATTTGACTTGGAAATTCAGATTAAGCATGCAGATACAGTTTGCTGGAAAATTCAGTCAATAAATGAAGTGATAATTCATCTCAAAAATAAAAGTATAGAAAATAAGAATTGATATTTTAATTTGAAAAAGAAATAATTGATCACTCGACTTGTTCCTGAAACGAAGCTTTGATGGGAACTGCTGGTTGGTGGATCTCCCACTTAAATCCAAGGTCAACTAATACAACAAAATACAGGCTTACTATCTGATCAAACTATTGCTGCCATTGCTACAATTCAGAATCTTTTTTCACCACTCAACTTCTATGCACCTTTCATGTCATATTTAACCTTCCCAATTCACTCCCAAATCCTCCACGGTCCTTGCAGGCTTCACAATCTGTTTGTTAAGGACAGAATGCGAAATGTTTGGAGCTAGCAAGCACAAACTTGTGAGCACTTCATTTCTGTGGAGATCATGTGTATGATCCAAATCTTAGTGATGAATAATTGACATCAGTGTCGAGGTGTTTAGTGTTCAAAACATAGGTTTAGTAAATTATTGGATTTGTTGTCAGGTTGGGGCGATCGACCACTACAGGGCGATCGACTGTCGAAGATGGCGATATGATTGGCCGAGGTAAGCGGATCGAGACCGCCAGAGGTGACGGTCGGCCGGCCGTGGCGACAATGACACCTTTTCGAGATTGCGTACCAAACACTTGAGTAGTAGCGTTTGCACCAGATCTCATTGAAAATGGAGACTAGACGTGAAACTAGATAGAGTTTTGCCAAAAAGTCCAGAGAGGGGTGTTTTGGAATTCCGGGGTACGGTCAGACCGGCCAGAGCGTGATCATGAACAGTAAGGTGTGATGATCATGTGGAATTGTACATAGTCAAGTGTTTGGTGTTGCATGATACATGTTTTAGCTAACGTGGGTCAAGTTACGAGGAACTTGTGCTCGGAATCGATTTCTTGGTCTATTGTTGTGTAGGTGCCTTGGAGTCAACTACGATCAACGACAGGATGATCAGGACTAGGCTAGGAGAGCTGAGGTCTAGAACGATCGAGAATGTCGGGTGAAGTGGTTGGACTTAAGAATGGCGCAATATGGACAAGAACAACCGAATGAGAAGTTCAGTGCAATGAGTTGCATCAAGTGGCTTGGTGCAACTGCTATGGTGGTTCTGATGGGAACCGGATGGAGAATCTTGCTGACATGAAGAGAGTCATTGATGAACCTAGGCGTCATGAAGCTTGGGATTGCTTCACGTTGATTGGACTTAGCCTTGGAGAAGGATCAAGAATGGGTATTTTGGTATCTTCGCCAGAATATCTGGTTGGTGACCTTGGAGAAACCACAGTGCAAGATGGTGCAAAGGAGAGACGGTTTAGGTCAAGAGAAGATAAAAATCGCGAAGAGACAGATTCGGGAGACCCAAATCGTCATTCGCTTTAAGAAGTGTGTGTGGTTGTAAACCCGTTTGTGTGTGGGTTTAACTTGTGCCTGTTAGAGTTTTCTCTCTAGATCTAGCCTCCGGTATATAAGGGTATGGTGCGAGTTTGCACATCCATCCATAGTATTGGAAACCCTAGTTTGTGATTTGGAGAAAGTGGAGGAAATAGAGTTGGTTAAGGTTTGAGAGAGATGGATTGAGAAACTGGGTGTTCAAGTGTGAGATTTTATCCTCCGTGATGGAGTAGTTGTAAACCTACAATTGGTCGAATCAATCAAAGAAAGATTGCCCCAAGATGAGTTCTATCTTGTTTTTGCTCTTTCATTGATGATTTTGGGGGTTTTGTGTTCCAAGGGTCTTGTTAGGTCTTTTGTTGTAATATAGCTTGCTAGGACTTGTAGGGTCTGATCTAAGGCCATCTTACCATCTTCCACCCACGAGCAAGCTTTTGTCTCAAGTTTTGATTTTATCTGGTTTTTGTGTCTTCTGGGCCTCAATCAACAAATTCATGGAACCTTAGCTTCGATCGTTTCAACCGTTGATTGGAATGTCAGACTGCTCTCACCAATGATCAAACCGACCTCCGTCGACCAGGTGCGGATCGGTTGGCGTCGGCATTCACACCATATAGGTAATGCGGTTAGACCAGTCGAGAGGCGTTGAGCTCAGGGTTTTTCAGTTTCAACACAAGACTTCCGTTGTGATCTTGTAACTTTGATCTTCATAGATTTTATAGCTATTGGAGTGAAAATAAAGTTGAATACTGCAAAGGTTTAAAATAGGTGGCTCCTATTAGTAGAAAACTATATGAAGCTGGGAATAATTGTTTAGTAAATGCCACAATTCATGGCATAACCTTTCCATGTATATATAGGATTACATGGCGTGTCTTGCACAACAAGATGAATCTCAACATGCCAAATAACAATAACAAGAGATTGATTCGATTGCTATACATGGACCGAATCATATCTCCAAGAGTTGATTCGGTGGAACCGAATCATATCTCTAACATCCTCCCTCAGTGGAACATGAAGGACCGGAATCGCAGAGAGATACTTTCTCATGAACAAAATGGATGTCAAGCTCGATGTGCTTGGTACGTTGGTGCTGAACAGGATTTACGGATATGTAGACGACACTGACATTGTCGCAATACACCACCGTAGCGGAGGAGATCGGGTGGTGCAAATCCTGCAACAATTGTTGTAACCAACATCATTCGACGACTGCATGAGCAACAACACTGTACTCAACCTTGGCGCTAGAAAGGGAGACAGTGGCCTGACGTTTAGAAGACCATGAGACCAAGTTATCACCGAAGTAAATGCAGTACTCGGAAGTGGAGCGACGTGTATCTGGGCACCCTGCCCAATCAACATCGGAGTATGCTGTAATGGAAGGAGATGGTGTGGTGTGTAGCCGCAGTCCGAAGTCCAGAGTGCCCTTCACATGGTGAAGGATCCTCTTGATGAGCTGGAGGTGCGGCTCACGAGGGGCATGCATGTAGGGACAGACCAGACGAATGACATGAGTAATATCTAGTTGAGTCAACATGAGGTACTGAAGGGCACCCGCAAAGCTCCGGTACTCAGTGGTGTCAAAGACAGGGACACAATCGGTGGATGAGAGCTTCGTATGGGTGTCAATAGGGGTGGCAGTTGGATTGCAGTTTGCATACATGCCTAGTGAAGGAGATCAGTCGTATATTGTCGTTGGGACAGAAAGTTGCCATGTGAGGACCGAGTATGCAGAGATGCCCAAAAGTAGCCGAGATCTATCATGGCAAACTCGGTGTGTAGAGAGTGCGTGATGCGCTGAAGAAACCGAGTGGATGAGGCCGTCAATATGATGTCATCGACGTAGACAAGAAGATTGGCCATGTCGGTCCCTTGGTGAAGCACAAAGAGAGAGCCATCGGATGGAGAGGCCACAAAGTCAAGATGATGCACATAGTGAGCAAACCGCTAGTACCAAGCTTGGGGGCCTACTTAAGCCCATAGAGTGATTTGCGGAGAAGAAAGATGAAGTCAGGTCAAGAGGGATCAACGAAATTGATGGGTTCTTTGGCAATAAACCGTTTCCTCAAGAGTGTCATGAAGAAAAACATTCTTGACGTCAAGTTGGTTTATGGGCCAAGAGCGAAAGCGACAATGGATAGGACAACTCGGATCGTTGAGGTTTAACCACGGATGAAAGTCTCATCAAAGTCGATGCCAAATTGTTGAGAGTAACCACGGACGACCCAACGAGCTTCGTACCGGGTAAGAGAACCGTCAAAGTGATGTTTATGTTTGAAAATCCATTTTTTGATGACGACATTCGCACCGGGGGCGAGGAACAAGAGACCATGTGCGGTTTTGAAGGGCGTGTGATACTTGTCTTCCATAGCCTTGCACCAATGAGGGTCGTGGAGGGCACCATGATAGGACTTGGGCATAGGCAAAACATGATTGGCGGTAGCGGAAAGATTGAGACGGTAATAGGATGCACAATCCTTGTCTTGGTGCGAGTCCACATGTGATGAGAACCGAGAGCCGAGTAGGTGAGGTCTCTGCGGCGGTGGTGGCGGTGAGGCGAATCTTTGCCGCGATGAAGAAGATCTTGCCGCTGACGAGAAGAAGATGGTCTTTTGGCAAGAAAAAGAAGCTGTTGCGGCAGGAAAATAGGTGTCGTGGCAGAGGGATAGACACTCGATAAGAATGGTGCCATGACAAAAGAGGAGGCTGTCACGACAGGGAAAACTGGAGCCATGGCGGGAAAAACTGGTGCTGTGGCAGGCGATGGTAGCACTGGAGTGTAGGACGTGGTGGAGACAAAATCAAGGAGGAAATCCAATGAAGTGTTGGGTGGGGATAGAATCTGACAGCGAATGGAAAGGTTGCTTTGTCAAAGATAACATGACGGGACAAAGTAGTGCGACGAGTGGCCGGATCGTAGCCTTTGTAACCTTTGTGCGAGTCGGGATAGCCAAGAAAAATGCAAGCCACAGAATAAGGAAACAGTTTATGGTGAGTGGTGGCGGAGAGGTTCGGATAGCAAAGGCATCCGAAGACTCGAATGTGATGGTATGTGGGTGGGGAACCATAGAGACGCTCGTAGGGGATGGAGCATTTGGTAGCATGAGAGGGATTCAAGTTAAGGAGGTATGTGGCGGTGACTACCTCATTAAAAGGAAGCGGCATGTGAGATTGAAAGAGGAGCATGCGCAGAACGTTGTTGATGGTGCGCAAGGCTCTTTTGGCCTTGCCATTTTGGGCGGAGGTGTAGGGGCAAGAGAGGTGAGACGAATGCCGTCACCTAGCAACATCTGCGTCAAGGAAGAGTTGACGAATTCTGTTTCATTGTCAGCTTGAATGGAATGGACAGTAGTGATGAATTGGGTGCGAACATACATGAAGAAGTGGAGAGGGTGGTTGTGGTGTCAGATTTCTTACGAAGAGGGAAGGTCCACAAAAAATGAGAAAAATTGTCAAGCACAACAAGATAATACTGAAACCCTAAATTGCTTTGGACTAGAGAGGTCCACAAATCACAATGGATGAGGTGAAAAGGAGCGTCCGTAGACGACATAGACCTAGGAAAGGGTAGTCGCACATGCTTTCCAAGCTGACATGCATGGCAAGGAGTGGTAGCTACTTTATTATAAGGGATTAAAGATGACTTGTGGAGTGATGCCATGGAGTCGCGCCCGAGATGACCAAGACATCGATTCCACAATTCGTTGGAGTCGGCGACGGAGAGGAAGGAGCGAGGATTGGCTGTAGATGTGGTGGAGGGAAACAGGTAGAGTTCACCACCACTATTGTAGCGAAGCATCTCTTTCCTGGAACGAAGATCCTTGACGGAGAAACCGGAAGGGTCAAATTCAACAGAACAAGAGTTATCTTTGGTGAATTTGCAGACAGAGATAAGATTCTTAACAAGGTTAGGAACGACAAGGACATTATTAAGATGAAAAGGAGAAAGAGAGAAATGACCGACATGGCTAATGGGTACGGAGGATCCGTTGCCGACAGTCACACGAGTAGGAGAAAATAAGGCGTGGGAGAATTGAGTATACCGGCATCGGAGGACATGTGCGAGGTGGCTCCCGAGTCCATGACCCATTCACCGAGAGACGGTGCTTGCATGCTCATGTTGTTGAGGGCCGCGGTGAGACCAGCGTTGTTCTAGCTTGGCTGCACAGCGGGTGTGGGGGATGGAGGTGCTGGCAGGGCAGACTTGCGATGTAGAGGGGGCGAAGGAGGTGTGGTAGGCCTACTGCGGTGCTGAGGACAGGCGTGGGCCGAGGATCCCCTGGGCGGTGGGCACCAGGAGTTGGGTGCCACCACCGGTTGCATTTGACTGGTCCAAGGATTGAAACAAATCCATGGGCTGACCGTCGAGAAGAGGAGGTGTTGCAGCTGCTCTAATTGTTGCCCTTGTGTCGGTTCTTGTTGCGCCAGTCACCGCGATCACCATTACGGCCAGCACCATCGCCCGAGGAGTAGGAGGACAATGCGGCGCCGGTAGCGGATAGAAGAGCAATGGTGGTGGTAGCCTTGGCGGTCTGAGCGATTTGGATCTCCTTGAGCAGCAGCAGTGACCGACATCCCGAAGAGCATTGGAGAGGGTCTTCTGTTTGTTGTAGTAGACGGTGATGCTCATTTCTCCCTGGACTAATGCGTGGAACTCGGCCTTGATGAAAATGGCACGGTTGAGCTTGTTGTCGAGGAAGAGGTCTTCGATATTCACCAAAGCCGAGCGAGCCAGCTGTTTTGGCTCCATGACGATGGATATAATCTCCTCCAAGATTGAGGCGTCGGCGCGTGGGGCGTCGACATGGTGCAACAGTTCGTATTTGCCGAGGACATTAAGAAACGTGCGCCACATAGAGTAGTTGGAGGTCTTCAGATCGAGGCAGATGGGGACATGAGTCTTCATGCTGGCCACGTTGATGGCCTGAGAAGCGAGAGACAACCTGTCAAGGCGGAGAGTGCGGCGGCCAGAGGTTGAGGTTTTGATGTCATGGGAAGTTTCAGATGTTGACAAGAAGAGTGAAAATGGTGACCTCTACACGCATGGCATCATTCAAAATTTGCAGCCTGCTGGCTGCCAAAATTTTGTCTACCAAGTTGAGTAGACTATACGCGCATTCCGGCGCAATACCTTATTTGTTTTCAGAAGAAAAAAAAGGAATGGGATTTTTTATCCATGCTAGGAACCTAGGACAGCAAGGACCCCATATACGCGACATTGAAGCTCTAGAACAATGACTCGACAAGTACTTACAGAGGTCAAGTTCACAACAACCGCGCAAAAAGACTGTAGGTAATCTAGTTGGCGGTGAAATTTTCGCGTAAAAACCAGGGGAAAATAAGGAATGGTCAACCGAGGATAATTTTGTTAAGCATCAAAAGGGATTAGCATGTAAGCTTTGTAGTGCAGCACTTGCAGCTGCAAAGCAAGCAAAAGGGACCCATGAGCAGAAGGTCAGGCCTCATGGTGTGGCACGTAGGCTCGCTGCCGACGCCCGCCCGGAGAAGAAGCACCCAGAGGAGGAGAACACGGAGGCCGCGGCCAACCTGCACGACGAGGTGCCGATGATCCACCCGGACGAGATCATGGTGCCATTGTGCGACCAACCGCAGCCGCCGCCGCCAACACCAACGTGCGCCGCCGCCGCATCGGCACCGACGACGTCTTACTCCACCTCGGCGTCGTCCTCGTCCTCGGCGTCGACCAGCTGCGACGAGGACACGCTGTTCCCGATCATGGAGTGGCCGGACATCATGTACCTGATGGGGCTGGACGACATGATCGCGGCGGCGCCGTCGCCGTGGGACGAATGCCTGGTGCAGCCGCCGGCGCCGCCGGTGTACGAGGACACTTTCAACGACGCTTACCAATACCAAAGGAGTAGCGCTGCGTTTGACCAGGAGGCATGGAACAAGCTCGAGCTCTTCTAATTACTAATTAACCCCCTGTAAATCAAATTCAGTATTTTAATGAATGAACTAAACAGGGGAGTTCTTTATGTAAATTCCTACTGCACTAGTGATGTTCTTGAAGAATTCACACTAGCTATAACAGTACAATAATAATCCAAGCTAGCTAGAGTAAAAGAGAGTGCTCGTGGGGTAGTAATTTAGTCGTATCTTTTTTTTTCCCCTTCTTTTTCAGCCTTGCCATTCTGTAATTACATAGTTCAAATCCTTGGTACATACTGTAAATGAAAAGAAAGTTTCAAGCAAACTATGAATTAAATAAAATGTTGTTTCGTTTGCCCTTTTATGTGACTGTGCACATGTTAATGTTAGAGCAAGATTTCTTGGTGATCAGAAGATGTTGATGGTTGTCATTTTCTGAGAATACATCCTGCCAAACTTGTCGAGTATATTATGCTTTTCTTGACTTGATTTGTATGCCATATATGCATGCCAGCCGTAAGAGGGCAGTGAGCATTTTGTGGTTCAGGGGTGGATGGGATTAGTCAAAGTGTTAAATGAGTTAAGACTTTGCAGGTAGGTGCATATATAGCACAACGAATTCTTTTAACCTTTTCTTCCAAACAAAGGTAATCACTTTGCCAATTTGTTAAAGACGAAGGATTATCGTAATTCTTATCATCGGACGGGGAACATAGGATTTGATTATAAGAATTTCTCTACCCCCCGCGTATGCTCTTGTCCAAACAGGATTTGATGCCACACCGTTTTAGAGGCTAACTATTGGCAGTTTGGTTGTCTCCTTCATAAAAGCAGCGCTCTATCCTCGATGCATCAAAAGGGATTAGCATGTAAGCTTTGTAGTGCAGCACTTGCAGGCTTGCAGCTGGAAAGCAAGCAAAAGGGTCCCTGAGCAGAAGGTCAGGCCTCATGGTGTGGCACGTAGGCTCGCTGCCGACGCCCGCCCCGGGCCCGCCGCTGACACGTATGCATGGAGCTAGCCAAATAAAATAAAAAATATATATAAAAGGATTGAACTCTACACCACACACCACTACACGATCCTTTGTGAATTGTGAGCAGTTAGCTGCTGGCTGCTGCTTGTCATGTCCCCTCCTCCTCTTCTTCCCCCTTTATAAAGGGAGGTGAGCATTGCACCTTGTTCCTTAGTACTCCTCCATCCCAGCGCACGATCAGAGATTCAGAGCCTGTGCTGCCATTGCCAGTCACTTGCTTGCTCATGGTTCTTGATCAATCACCTGCCTTTGAGCTGAGTGTTGTTGTTGTTGGTCGCCTGGCTGCAAAACAAGTCAGAGAGGAAGCAGCAGCAATGGGGAGGCAGCCGTGCTGCGACAAGGTGGGGCTGAAGAAGGGGCCGTGGACGGTGGAGGAGGACCAGAAGCTCATCAGCTTCATCCTCAGCAATGGCCAATGCTGCTGGCGCGCCGTGCCAAAGCTCGCCGGTACGTGCGTGCCTCGTCATCATCCACCGGATTAATTCCCTGAACATTTTGTTGGATCAGTTCCTAAAATTTCTTGTGTATGTTTGCGCAAATTAAACAGGGCTGCTCCGGTGTGGGAAGAGCTGCAGGCTGCGGTGGACGAACTACCTGCGGCCGGACCTCAAGAGGGGGCTCCTCTCCGAGGCAGAGGAGAAGGTCGTCATCGACCTACATGCCCAATTGGGTAACAGGTACTACTAGTGTACTGTACTATTACCAAAATTCTAATTATAAATTAACGATATAGGCGTCTTACCAGTCGGACTATAATTAAATTGTTTATTTTTTTTTTTAAAAAAAATGTTAGATGGTCCAAGATCGCGTCCCACCTATCAGGGCGTACGGACAACGAGATCAAGAACCACTGGAACACCCACGTCAAGAAGAAGCTCAAGAAGATGGGGATCGACCCACTCACCCACAAGCCCCTCCCACCCGCTCCCCAGCAGCAGCACGACCGGCATCCACCGCTCGCCGGCGGCTCGCCGGAAATCCAAGGACCACGACCGGAGAAGAAGCACCCAGAGGAGGAGAACACGGAGGCCGCGGCCATCCTGCACGACGAGGAGTCCCTCCTCAGGAAGTCCCAGCCTGCACCGACGAGTGCCGATGATCCACCGGGCGAGATCATGGTGCCATTGTCGACCAACGCGGCCGCCGCCGCCAACACCAACGTGCGCCGCCGCCGCGCCGGCACCGACGGCGTCTTACTCCACCTCGGCGTCGTCCTCGTCCTCGGCGTCGACCAGGTGCGGCGAGGACACGCTGCTTCCGATCATGGAGTGGCGGACATCATGTACTGATGGGGCTGGATTACATGATCGCGGCGGCGCCGTCGCCGTGGGACGAATGCACGTGCGACCGCGCGGCGCCGCCGGTGTCGAGGACACTTTCAACGGCGCTTACCAATACCAGAGGAGTAGCGCTGCGTTTGACCAGGAGGCATGGAACAAGCTCGAGCTCTTCTAATTACTAATTAACCCCCTGTAAATCAAATTCAGTATTTTAATGAATGAACTAAACAGGGGAGTTCTTTATGTAAATTCCTACTGCACTAGTGTAGTGTGATATGATGTTCTTGAAGAATTCACACTAGCTATAACAGTACAATAATAATCCAAGCTAGCTAGGAGTAAAAGAGAGTGCTCGTGGGGTAGTAATTTAGTCGTATCTTTTTTTTTTCCCCTTCTTTTTCAGCCTTGCCATTCTGTAATTACATAGTTCAAATCCTTGGTACATACTGTAAATGAAAAGAAAGTTTCAAGCAAACTATGAATTAAATAAAATGTTGTTTCGTTTGCCCTTTTATGTGACTGTGCACATGTTAATGTTCAAGCAAGAATTTTCTTGGTGATCAGAAGATGGTGATGGTTGTCATTTTCTGAGAATACATCCTGCCAAACTTGTCGATTATATTATGCTTTTCTTGACTTGATTTGTATGCCATATATGCATGCCAGCCGTAAGAGGGCAGTGAGCATTTTGTGGTTCAGGGGTGGATGGGATTAGTCAGAGTGTTAAATGAGTTAAGACTTTGCAGGTAGGTGCATATATAGCACAATGAATTCTTTTAACCTTTTCTTCCAAACAAAGGTAATCACTTTGCCAATTTGTTAAAGACGAAGGATTATCGTAATTCTTATCATCGGACGGGGAACATAGGATTTGATGATACGAATTTCTCTACCGCCCCCGGCATGCTCTTGTACAATTGAAACATACAAGCAAGTTCTAAGTAGCCTTTTTTTTTTACCCCAAACGCTAAACCGCGAAAATAGATCAATAGCTAAGCTATAGTGCGTACTGTTGGAAAACTATAGGCTTGGCCCAGCAGTCGACCCATGCATGGGCACTCCATCTCGAACCCTAGCAGGGCTATAAACTATAAATAAGGGGTGCTAGTTATTGTAAACGATTGATCGAAAAAGAGCAATAAAGAGAAGTAAGAAGTCCCCTACATCTCTGTGTTCAATCTACTATTCTGTTCTTGTATTCTTGCACTGTTTGATGCGATTCTATGTTTGTTTACGAGGTTATCGTTCAGACTGGACTCGCCAGCGACCGTTCCTCAACACGTTCGACTCTCTTCGCATCGAAAGGTAACCGTCGAAGGACAACACTCGTAGATTGAATCATTTTTCTAGATTGCTTTCAATTCTACAAATTTGGCTTTCTAGATTGGTTTTTCTACGGTACAAATCCGTTCTAATCTACCGCGAGCCGACTTGAAGTCGATGGCACAATACCGATCGGTGGATTGCGTGAATGATTGGATGTCGATTGTACCGTAGATTGAACTTGCAAATTCGTTCTAACCTATCGCGAGTAGACTCAAATTCGTCGGCGAAGCCGATCGGTGGACGCATGAACAGTATCCGCATGCACAGTACTCATATATATAGTACATCTCATACGAACAATAACTTAAAAAAATGGCTGCCGGCCTCCACGGCCGCCCGAAGCCAGCATCGCGCACACGTTCGCCATGAACTCGGCCACCTCGTACCGCCTGCAAGCGGTCGTCACCACCTCCGCGATACGTTACCGGTCGGCTAGTCCGCCACCACGCATCGCTACATAGGCAACGACAGAGCCACGCCGCTAGCACGCGGTAAACATGCACACGCCGGCACGAGCCGCGCCACCGTCGGCTTTGCATGTCGCATATTGCCGCGGCCGTCTTGGCACAGAGCGAACCGCCGTCAATCGGAGCCGCGCTTGCCGCGGTCCTGCGACCACGTATGCTGCAGCAGCCCCGCGCGGCCCGTGCACATCACCGGTTGCCGTAGCATCGGCCGCGCCCGAGCTCCACGCCCACCACCGGCGATCGGCACCTCCCCACAAGCATCAAAGAAGAAACAAAAGCGGGGTAGAAAGCCGACCGGCCGGCAATGGCTGCACCATCGCCACGCCAAGCCGCTGCCGCTTGAAGCCGTCGGCGCCGTAAGCGCCGCCGGTCTCGCTAAGCCCCACACGCCGGTTGTGCGCTCATGGCGTCGCCCGCCGCCGACTCTCTGGTGGTGCCGAGCCCAGCCGGCCGACTGCCGCCCACCACGCGAAATCGTGGCGCCCTTTTCGCGCCCTGCCGTGCGATCGGGAACCCTAACGTTCGACCACCGCCTTTACACCGGCCAGTTGGGCCGGAATAACGGGCCGACACAGTAATGAGCCGGATTTTTCATCCGGCCCATAGCTGGAATGAAAAGATTTTTTTGCAAAAAAGGCCCTCGGAAGTTTCTGAAATTATGCAATTTTTTTTTCTCAAAATTGGAAAATTTGCAAATAAACCCTTGTAAATTCTAAAAATTGCGAGATTCTTTCGGGAAAAAGGAAATTTTGCAGAAAACCCACTAGATTTTATGAAAATTACGCGAAAAGTTTTCTTAAAACTAAAATTTTACATTTTAACCCCTGAAAATTACAGAATTCACCGAAAGTTCTTTTTCAAGCAGAAAAGGGTCTCGGGAATTCATTTTTTGAATCTGTTTTTGCATTTGAAGCATGTTTAACTTTGTTATTATTATTTCTATGCAATTTATATATTGTATTTCCTGTTTTGATTATTTGTGATTATTTATATTATTCTTAATCATTGAAATAGTAGTAAACCATGAAAAATGCATAGAAAAATACGGAATCACGAACCGGGAGTTCGAAGAACATTATGAGAATTTTATAACCATTTTATGTAGCTTACCAGCAGTAATCTTATGAACACTTTGCATGAATATGGAGATAACTGGTATCACAAACCAGGAGTTCGAAGAACTGACCCAGCATGGCCAGAATTTGTCCATAATTTGTGCAAGTCTTCAACTCTGTGATAATGTAATCATGGATGAGTAGAAGATTGAGAAGACTCTCTCTACCTTTCACCCGAATGCGGTACAATTCGCACGCAACTACTATCAAGATGGCTACATGGAGTATGCCTAATTAATTGACATCATGAAAGTTTCAAATGCTCAAGATGATGTTCTAAGGAAGAACTACAGCTGCCTAGTAGCAATATTGGTCATGAAGCCAATGCTAGCAGCTACAAGGTGAGGAAGCCTCTCACGAAGAAGAGGAGCAAGAAGGGTAAGGTCGTGGGTCGCAAGCACGTTATTGATGCTTTCCAGTCTAAGAAAAAGGGTAAAGGACAACATAAGGCACACCTTGCCATTGCGAGCCTGGAGGATCCACAACTATTAGTTGCACAAATGGATGTGGACGACCTAGTAGTAACCCTATCAATCCTCATTTGGACATCGCAATGGCTGCAACCGCAGTTTCCCAAGAGGAGAGGATCGCCATGGAGCAGATTCAGGCAGAAGTTACTACATACTTCGCTGATTCGATCTAGTGCACGCACTGCACTTAGATCTTTTTACAGTCACTTGCAGTTTGTGATTGTGATATAACATTAAATAATAGTTGTAAGCTCTAGGAGAGCAAAGCATTAAAATTTTATAATGAGTCCTGCAAGACTTATTCCCGTATTTATAATATCAAGTTATGTTCTGATATCTGAAGTGTTTTATTTATATGTTGCTTGTTTTCTGTTGCATATTAATAAAGTACATTATATTAGAACGCGTGTGGCGCCCTAGGGAGGAAGTGTGCTTAGCATGTAGCGGCACAATGAATACCACCTTGAGAGAAACAAAAATTTTCAGTCGATCAGTAAGAATGCTTGTTGTCTTACGACAATCACAGGCAGCGATACGTGTATAATCGGATCAGAAAATGCTATAATTATACTCCCAATGGACACAACTTTGGTCATTAAAGAAGCCTTGTTTTAACCAGAATCGACTAGAACTCTCAAAGATATTCGCACTAACTGTTTCCACGTAGAGACTGAAAAAGAGCATAGTAAGAAATAACTGCTCATTACAAAGTATGAAGAAAGTAGAAAAATGGTATTAGAACGACTTCCTTCATTTGAAACGGGGCTATACTACACTAATATTAAGGCATCTATTGCCTATACTGGTCTGAAAATCGTATTTAGAAGCTCTGAACTTTTCTATCGCTAGCATGATAGATTATGCCGCCTAGGTCTTAGGATGATGAGATATATAATTAACAATTCACCTGGACACAATATCAGTGTAAAGATTTTCCCGAATCAGGAAGATTTTGTGTGACCCGTATGTGCCACCTAGAAATTAATTACTAGATCTTCTGCTCTAAAAGTGAAGGATGAAATCCTTGCATTCTTAGACCGTATCCAGGGAGACATTTGCGATCCTATATGGCCCCTGTTAGGCCATTTAGGTATTTTTATGGTGTTCATCGATGCTTCCTCGAGATGGTCGCATATACGTTTATTATCTACGAAAAACCATGCTTCTATAAAGCTAATCTCATATATAATTAACACCAAGAATAATTTCCCTGATTATCATGTGAAGTCCACCATAATGGACAGCGCTGGAGAATTTACTTCAAAGACATTTGATGATTATTGCACGAAAATAGGAATTAAAGTTGAACATTTCATATCGTATGTCTACACTCAGAATGGATTAATAGAGTTTTGAAGAATTATAATTTACCAACTATATGTTGGGGACACACAGTCCTGCTCGCAGCAACTCTCATCAATATTAGACCGTTGGTATATAACATCCATTCATCCATGCAACTAGCGCCAGGATCAGCATCGAAAATTTCTCATCTAATGAAGGTTTGGTTGCAAGGTTTATGTACCTCTACCACCACCGCAGCGAACTGCAATGGGCTTTCTCCGAAAGTCTAGGATATACGTTGGTTATGAGAAAACATCCATAATCAGGTATTTGGACCCCATAACCGGAGATTTGCATGCAGCCTGCTTCGCTAATAGTATATTTGATGAGTATTGTTTCCGTCATTAGGGAGAAATCAACCCTTCATGAAAAATATCGGGAAATAGAGAAGTCCAGAAGACAATTGAAGTCCAGAAGATAATTGAAATCCATGCACATGACCCGCGTACTAGTGAAGCATATAGAGAAGTCCAGAAGATAATTGAAGTCTAGAAGACAATTGAAGTCTAGAAGACAATTGCAGTCCAGAAGATAATTGATTTGCAAGCATTAGCAAATCATCTGCTTGACCACTTTAGTAATTTAAAGAGCGTGACCAAGTCATATATACCTGCACACAATGCACCGGAGAGGGTTGAAATGCCAATGAAGGTATCACTAATCCCATCCTTAGGCCTCTGAAATAATGAGAACTCCGGCCCTCGAATCCAAAATAGCAAGGGGCGCCTAGTGAAAAAGGATAAGAATGACTTGGCACAACCGATCACCAAATGTTCCGTAGAACTAGAAGGGGAGCCAGTTGAGACCTAACACTCGTATGGAACCTTCAAAAAAGCATACCAGAATTGAACATCCCCATGAAGAGAGATACCAGCATGGATTTGTGCACACACATTGGAGCTGGAAAACTAAAAGGACTTGTCCCCATAATTGAAAGTAGTGGTGAGCAAATATAAATATTAGAAGAATCGCCCCTTCAAGAAATAGCTATAAACTTTGGGATCTCGGGAGAATTTATGAATAAGACAGCAGCCAATGTCGACATTTACTTTGCAAAAAAAATTGTCACAATCATCGAACTTGATGTAGAGTCTGCATCGTTCGCTGAATGTAAGAAAAGATCAGATTACGGAGATTGAAAGAAGGAAATAGACATAGAATTATTTTCTCTGAATAAAAGAAAGGTGTTTGGGCCAGTAAGCCGCTCGCCTCCCCATGTGCACCCCGTAGGGCATAAGTGGGTATTTGTTCGAAAGAGAAATGAAAATAGTGAAGTAAATCAAGACTTGTTGCACAAGGTTTTCACTCAACATCCAGGTGTTGTTTATGAAGAAACCTATTCTCCGGTCATGGGCGAAACCACCCTTTAGATATTTAATCTCAATGGCAGTAAACTTGAAGTTAAAAGTGAAATTGATGGATGTGGTAACAGCATACCTTTATGGAATATTGGATTCAGACATTTATATGAAGATATCTGAATGTATCCCTGTCCAGAACCAAGATAGAGCAGACAGAAATCTGTACAGTGTGAAACTCAGAAAGTCACTGTACGAAGTTAAGCAATCAGGCAAGATGTGGTATAATCATTTCAAGCGACTTTCTATGCAAGAAAAGCTACACGAATAATGAGAATTATCCTTGTGTATTTATACAATGGTCCCAGGATGGATTTTGTATAATCCCAGTGTATGAAGATGATCTGAACATCATTAGAACCCTGGAGGTATTAAGAAAGCAAGCTTTTTCCTGGAGTCAGATTTTGAAATTAAAGATTTGGGTAAAACCAAATATTGCCTAGGCTTGCAGCTTGAGCATACCCTTGAAGGGATATTAGTACATCAGTCAACCTACACTCAGACGGTGTTAGAAAGATTTGATTTAGGAAAGGCATATCCTTCGAAAGTGCCGATGGCCGGGAGGTCATTGTAGCAAAATAAGGACCTGTATAGACCTACAGAAGAGGAGGAAGTCCTGGGACTGGAATTCCCATACTTGAGCGCAGTAGGAGCACTCATGTATTTAGCAAAATATACTAGACCGGACATTACATTTGTCGTAAACCTACTAACAAGGTATAGTACAAAACCTACCAAAGGCATTGGTAGGGAATGAATGATATCTTTCGATACCTCCAAGGAAGTAAAGAACTTGGTCTGTTCTACAGAAAGAACCAAGACCTGACTATGAATGGCTATGTAGATGTCAGGTACTTATAGAACCCACATACAGCCAAGTCGCAAACAACCTATGTATTTCTATGTGGTGGAACGACATTTCATGAAAATCGTCTAAGCAAAGTCTTGTATCGACTTCGACAAACCACTCAGGAATTATAGCACTGTACGAGGTCTCACAAGAATGTATTTGGTTTCAGCGGATGATTCACCACATCCAGCAGTCATGTGGATTGAATACCGCGCAAACCCCACTATTATCTATGAAGATAATGTAGCTTGTGTTGTACAAGTGCAAATGAGTTATGTGAAGAGTCCTCTCACTAAGCATATCAACCCTAAGTTCTTTAATGCTCACGAATTACAAAAGATGAACGAAATTAAAGTACTGCATACTAAGTCATGTGAAAATCTTATAGATTATTCACTAAATCACTTCCAGCATCTAGCTTTGAAAGGTGCATATGTGTAATTTGAATGATAAGACTTAGAGAAGTGTAGAATTCAGGGGGAGAACCTTCACGAACTCATTATTGAAACTTGGTCACGAAGATCGAGTACCCAAAGAGTAAATCCTAGAGATTAAATAAAATTGGGTGGATTGTACTCTTTTTCCCTTGACGAGTTTTTCTGAAGTTTCTCGGTTAAGGTTTTTAACGAGGTAATTCGTGCAACGCAGCAAAACGTGTGTCATGTACTATTTCTCTAAATTTTTCGCACTGAATTTTTATGGAGTTTTTGACAAGGCATGAACATGCGAGGATGGGTGCCCAAGGGGGAGTGTTGGGAAACTATGGGCTCGACCCAGCAGCCGGCCCATGTATGGGCACCCTATCCCAAACCCTAGCAGCCAATCCTCCTCCTCGTCAAGAGGAATGACATCTTGGTTTTGATGACCTTCGTCACAATCTGAACCAAGCAGGTGGTCAGATGCATTATGCTAACATCCACGACCGGGTTAGAACACCGGATACTAGATATGCTAATATAAGGAACCGGTCCCCAACCGATTACAATCCGGCTCCTTTTCAAAGAAGGCGCCACGACTGCACAACAGGTTGTCTAGCCTTCTCGATGAGGGCTCCAAGGCATCTGTTGGCGAGCGAGATCGACCGACCAACATAGAAGTTCGATGTGACTCAAAACCCATTTGAATTTCTTCAGATCTATACTACCACCATCAAAGCTGCTGGTGGTAATGACAACGTGATGGCAAATTACTTGCCACAATCCTTGAAGGGTCTACCCAGTCGTGGTTGCTCAACCTACCGGTCGGATCTATCTACACTTGGGAGCAGCTCTTTGATATGTTGATCACCAACTTCCAGGGGATGTACGATCGCCCCATAAAAGAAGACAATCTCCATTGAACCAGGCAAAAGACCAATGAAACTCTTCGACAATATATCAAGAGGTTTAACCAAATTCGAAACTCCATCCCAGATATCGCAAATTCAGAGCAAGCCCAATCGCAATAAACTTTTTCCTAAATGAGAAGGTCCTTACGATGAGTCGAAGTCACCCAACTTTGGCTCGATCGACTAGCGATGTCGGTAGTGTGTTTTGCCAAATTCTTAGAATATTGATCAATTGCGTAAGTTCTTTGTATAATTTTTACATTATTTCAATTTCAATATATATTAAATTCTTTTTTCCAATGAGTGATATTGTTTATATATCATCATCTATTATCTGTCGCATACTATTGTTGTCTAGCGGCGGAGAAGATCTAATTCCTTCTAATATCGTTCCAAAGGATCACTTTTACTCTTTTTGGCCTCGACATAATCGTCACAAGCCATAAGGGTCCTAGTCGTGACCATCTCAGTTATGGTTCTTACACGCGACCATACACTCTTTTCTTAAAAGAAACAAGTGGGCGTAACATAGACAACATGTTGTAGTTATTTACATGCTTAAGAATTTGAAGACTATCTTTCTCCATTTCAACATTTTGTTCTACTGTTGTTTGGCTACTGGTCGGAATAAGGAAAACCTCCTAGTTGAAATATCTCCTCTCTGCACATGGTCCTACCCACTAGGAGTTTCCTTGCGACGACCTTTTTCTCACGATCTTCGTTGCCAGTCGGGCTTAAGCATGAGCACTTTTTGCGAAGTATCTATTATGTCTTTAAATGTAAGCAACCTTATGATCAGTTTTGGATAATGTGTATAATTAAGACCACTTATCATTTATGGATATATTTTTGCATGGTTCTTTATCACCAAGATAAGTCTTGCAATATCTTCCGACCATAAAATGTACTATACAATATTTTTTTTTATAGAAATAGATCTATAGCTAGTCGAAGTTACACAATGATTCTGACCAAGTTGATTTTCTAGTGTTACTTAGATCTTTTTTTGCAACATATTCCGTACATACTTTATATTTATGGTCTTAGATTTTGCCCTCTTTGTTGGTCTACTGCTTCTTTAGTAAGTTCTTCTACTGAAATAAGCAGCCAGGGGCTAGAAAAATATATGAGTAGCAAAGTGAAAAGATAAAATAAAGACTTTATTGATGATAGAAAAGTAAGTTTTTACATTCATAATTCAAACATTACAATCATCTACTTCTCGGGGTTGTTAGACTGGTCGTTGCGTGACGGAGATCCGACTTCCATTTTCTCGACAACATTATTTCTAAGAGGTAAAATCTCCTATATTAACTTGTTGCTTCATCCTCCAAGCAGGTTGAAGTCTTCTTCAGCAGTTTGGAGATCAACAGTGGTTGGAAGCTCGTTAGCAGGCGTCTTTCATTATGCGTGCTTGATTTTCTGAGTAGATGCAAGCAAACCTCTGAGATCTTCAAGGAGTCGGCCAAGATAGTTGATCTTCTCCGCGGACCCTATGTGAAAATCGTCTTGTTAAAAGTATTGACTTATTCATCAAGACTTTGCCCAAGAGTTACCTCCTTGTCATGCTCAAATTCAAGAGCTTTTTTCACTCTTTTTAGCTTCTGATTTTGCTCTACTCGAACAGATCAAAGTTAAAAAAAAAACTTAAATGCATATGACGAGGATTAAAATCTCTATGTATTACTTAAATACATAATTAAAAGACCATATATCTTGATGGTCGTAACCCCTAAGGCTAACGACCCCCGTAGTCGTAAGGATTCCAGAGATTACTTATGGGTGCCCTGGTCGGATGAGATCCTGTACCCAGTCCCCGACTAGATGACTGCTAGTAGAAGCCTTAAATTGACATTTGGATCTAACTCCAATAATATTCTTACCGTATGACGAATGGAACGCATGGCATATTTGTTCCACACCATGCGATGGTTCATGGTCCTAAGGCAGTGACAATAACTACAATACGATTGAGTGTCTCACATATGCTAACCGACGACCAGTTATTGTTTCATTAACTGTTACTGATCCTCCGACCGGATGCGTCACTTATAATAGGCGCCTTCTCTAGGAGTAATTACCACCTCTTCAATGGTTATTTAAAGACAGATTGAAGTATCGCAATCAACACTAGATTCATGTTACAACTCTAATTCAATAGCATAGCAAGCACTACGGTCAGTGTAACTAGGATTAGTCCACCGCCATGTCGAAGACATCCCTTGTAAAGGATCCAGTTCATAGTAATAAAGAGCAATATCATTCTTTTCCAAAAAATTATTTGTTATTTTTCTTTATTTCAATTCATAAAATCGACAACTCAATCGTCAATAACAGTGAAACAACGATAGGAGACAGGCCAAGTTGTAGTACGCGGAGAAAAGGAAGCGACCATGGGGATGAGCTAGTAGACGGGCACTCCTTAGGAAAGTGCTTAGGATGGCTAAACGCATGCTATTCAGAATTAATTTTTAAACTTTCGGAAGAGTCTATAGAATGTGAAATAAACTTTTCCCTAATTAATTGCAGTAGTCAACCTGTATCTGTCACCGGAGTCTTCATCTACAGATCGGTCTCGTTGTGTTCATGGCCGTTCTAGGTCGTTTGTGCTGCATAACAGGTATGTAGCACACGTGTGTAGACAAGTGCACAAGTGTCTCCGCAAATTTATTACTTTTTTTTTACCTTTTATAAAGGGAAAAAATGGTCTCCCTGCAAAAGAAATGAATGGTTGTTGTAATCAAAATCCAGTTTAAAACGACATCTTGAAAGATATATTTTTGTTCATTGGACAAAACATAATTCACTACTAGCATATATACATCATGCGGTTTATTCATTAATTAGGTCATATATTGTAACTAAAACAAAACAGATTTTGCCAAGCAAGAGTTTATCGTTCATACTTCACATGGATTGAGCTGTTTCCTACACACATACTACGTACCACTAGCAGTGTCCAGCGAGGACAGATGCAAAGGATATTCTAGATATTGGCATTGACTAGGAGTCTAGAACGCACTAGAAATCGAAGGAAGCCACGGAAGATGACCAGCCTTTTCCAATGACAACCAAGTCAAACCCTATCCATTTTAGTTATTCTTTATTTTTCCTTACCCTAATATGATCCTGCAGAAATTTACGAATAAATACATATTATAGAATCACAATTCTTTAAACATGCTCCATAACAACATATTATTGTGTGCCACACAGCTATATATGCCCATAGCCTTGAATCTAGAGTACAATTATTGTATTTCTTTTAACTCTTTATCTTTACTTAAATGCTTTAAAACAGATTAAATGGTTGTAGTATAGCATTTAATAAGGATATGTATGATCATTTCTAATTAACTATTTATTAAATTTAGTATTTTATTGGTTTGTACCTATGATGGATAAATACTGTGAAACGGAGGGGAGTATGTGACAATCGGCCCAAACATTATTAAATATGCTCTTATTCCTCGTTTTCCTTTCAAGTAAAGGGTTGTTACATGTATATACATTGTGCACGGGACAGAGATGTTCAGCCCAATCTCACAGATAATTTATTCATGTATTTTAAGACCAAAAGGTCTCAAAATTTGCAGTGAATGCAAAATAGCCCCTCCTCCAAGCACCTTAAATAGAACACGTACGGAAATTTCTTCCATTTCATACTAGAATTAGACTACTACACTTAAATTCCTACGTTCAAAAAACAGTCTAGAAACAACAAATTATATGGTGTTCAAGTGGGGGCCGGATCCACTTAAAATTTTAATTTTCCCTCGGCCCAACAGAAATATCCGATTTTCCCTCGGCTTAATATTTATGTTTTCTTTTGACTTTCTCACCACAAAGCCGCTTTGGCGAGGCAGTTTTAGCCCTGTTTGATCTGATTCTGCTTTGGCTTTTGGGTGAAAAAGCGGAAGTCATGCCAAATGGTTGGCTTTTTCCGCTTTCAAGAAGCTCAAAGTGTCAATACATATGGGCCAAAAAAAAGCGGTGTTGAGGTGCTTCCCACGACTTCCCACCTCCAGCGTTCCAAGAATACCCCGGACTTAGAAATTACCCACCTCATACCTAGTATTTAAAGCAATCTTGCATGTTCGCCTTCCCACTGGCATATTCGATTGAGTCTACTTAAAATTCTAAGTTACAATGAGCACAAGCAAAAGAAAATTATCATTGCAACAATGACTTTGCATAATTTTATTCAAGATAGTGCTTTGATTGATAATGATTTTTCTCGTGCAGACAGGAATGATGATTATGTAGATGGGGACATGTCCACTAACCTCAGCGCACATGATGATACAGCTGTTATGGATGATGTTGATATGAACGGCCTCCGTGACGCTATTGCAATAGCTTTGGTAGCATGACGATAGGATAGATGGAAGATATATGCAGTATTTTGTATGTAGTACTTGCCAATTTAAACTATGTATAAGGGACTGATCTTCTAGTCCAGATTATTTTCACATGCTTTCTGAAGTTTTATTGTTAAATACTGTTAAATGTTCTTAAATGTCGTTAAATGCCGTTTAATGTTGTTAATTTAGTTAAACGACATCAAATAAGTCATTACTGTCCTCATGAGCATTTCAGACATTTCATATCTCGGAAGCTGCAGCCAGTCCACCTAAAAGCCAGATAATAAACACCAAATCGAGCGGTAATTCGGTATTGCAGAAAAAGCTCTGTGCGATCGGGCCGCTTTTAGAAAAGCGCTTTGCCTGCCTGCGCCTCTGGACTGTTCCTTGCGGAGGCGCGTCGGATGGCGCACACGTGTACTCCAACATCCGTGCTCGCCATGATGCCATGGCAAAAGTGTAAAAAAAAAAAAGGAGAAAAAGATACGTCCATGACGCCATGACAAGTAATGCTGTCCACACGGCTATAGTAGTTGCAGGGATACATGCCTTCACATCCACATCCACATCCACTCCAGTGCAGGCTAGGCTGGCTTACAACGTCGGCGACGAGCGTACGTGGCAGATTGCAGCTGTGCGTGCGTCGATCTGCATTGTATTTTGTATTTTTGTGTGTGTGTGTGTGCGCGCACTGTGCATCATCGATCCTAGGTAGCTACCAACGCAATATGCACTCACTATCTTGCAGGATTTGCATGCACGAGCAATGGTATGAATTCGATTACCAATCCTTGTTTGTGTTTGTTGGTATTGAAACACAATCCGATCCGTTTATGTGAAGGTTAATTTGTAAGCAGGATTCACAAGACTGTATCGGTTTTAGGTTTTTTTTTTATATATATTTCACGTCTAGGCTGGGGAATTTTTTTTCGATCGAAAATCGGCTAAATCGAATTTACCACTGGTGAGAGTTGGTAGGAATACAAATCGGCCCCTAAAAAAAAAAATCAGTTTTGATAAATTTTATCTCAAAAAATTGAATTTACTTGAATTTTGTCCGAATATGATTTGTTTATTTACAATAAAAAAAATGCCCGTTAAAAAATCCCTGGTCCAGGCTACAATTGTGTACAATGTGTTATCAACCTTCGGTTTTCACCATGGAATAAAGAGTGTTCAAAAAAATTGGAGAAAATATTAAAGAAATAAAGGTTGCATGGGAACCACCGAACCGGCTTTTGGCGCATAGTGGCTTGGTTGGATATTTTTCATATAAGACATGGAATAAAATCTTACGAGTAATATTACAAAGTATACATAAATATTATAAAACGAGTATACTCAGAGCTAGGCGCAATTTTCTTGCTAATGCGAAACCCAACTTACCATGCATATATCCAACTGTCCAAGAATTCAACAATCGATCATGAGCTCATGATGAAGTCATGCATACGTAGCCACTGCGTCCATGAGCCCATCTCTCTCTCTCTCTCTCATTATTTACGGTAATGCTATCCAATACACTTTAGTACATGCTTTTTCTTCTCGAGTTTGAACTTTCTTATAAAACTAACCGGTAAGGGTTGGTTGACGGTCATTCGGGTTGGTAGATGATGGAGGCTGATCACGATGTGAAAGTTGGGGAGTAATTTCTGCCTCTCATTTAGGTCTTTAGCTCTCTTAATCATTCAAACGACGCTTTGTTCACTTCTGCTCGACTTGGTGACCGTTGACGGACGATGTTAGCTTAGGATCGATCGAGATCTTGGAATCTAATGGGGTCCTAATCACATCAAATAGACTAATAAGCATATGGGTCATATGTTTGTTTTGTGGTCTTTATTTAACCGCATTAATTGGCGTAAGGAATCACTGTAATAAAAAAACAAACTGGCACAGTGAACATCTACAGTATCCGACATATCGGTCTTGAAAATTACTTTTTCATCCGATGCTCGAGGGATAATGACACAATGTCACTGTATATGTATAATGGAATGGATTTTTTTTTAAAAAAAATAATCACTACTACAGTGAAGGTCATCGCAGCGATTCGGCCAAACCGTCATCACAGACGGTTTTTGAACCGTCTGAATCTATGTGTCTGTGATAACATGCGATCATCACAGACCATTTGTGAAAAGTCCTACCTCAGACAGTTTTTGGTGGAAACCGTTTGTGATAGTTGAACTCCACAGACGGTTTCAATAAAAAAACAGCATGTCATATCCCAAATAGCACAGACGATTTTTGGTAGAAACCGTCTGTAAAGGCCTACTATCACAAACGATTTCTACAAAAAAAAATCGTCTGTGATATATGGGATATCATAGACGGTTATTTATTGAAACCGTTTGTAAAGTCCAACTATCACAGATGGTTTTCACCAAAAACCATTCGTGATATGAAGGATATCACGGACAGTTTTTGATAGTGGCAGTCTGTGATATACGACATATCATAGACGGTTATTGGTGGTAGCTATTTGTGATCGGATACATATCACAGACGGGTGTTAGTAGTAGCCGTCTATGATTGTATACATATCGCAGACGGTTGTTAGTAGTAGCCGTCTGTGAATACCCTTCACATACGATTTATTTCATAAAACAATCTGTGATAGCTCGTTCTATACCTAAATATATTTTAATTTTTAGCTAGCCTCAGGTAATGCTAGCTATGCCCTCTGAAAACAAGCAAGCATAAAACAGATATATCACAATTGATTTGATATAGAACAACTCAAAGTGATTTACAAACTCAATATCAATTACAAAGTCACTTTAATGATCGAATTACAAAGTGATTTGATTACAACTCAAAGCGAAATACAATAAATCAGAGTCGTAGAGGTAAAACTCTCCACTCTTTTAATGATCTCTCCGATATGAAGGTAGCGAGCCATCCTCGAGCTTCCACGAGTAAGTCCATATCAAAGCTACTTTGTGGTATTTTCATGCCATGTAAGCTATCAAGAGTAAAGTAGTAAGCATATATATATATATATATATATATATATATATATATATATATATATATGTAAATTCATAATTACGAAACAATTATTAAGGGATTGATCTACGAATCCTTGACTTAGCACTCTTGATTTCCGGCAATGACGACAAACATAGAATGCACATATGTTACCTTGACGTAGTTGCTTTGGTAGCCTTTAAAAAATGACTAGTTACGAAGTGTGATATAGGATATAAGTGTAGTCAGTTAGAGAGGCTAAGTTACGAAGTGTGAGCAGGTACTGGAAATGACCTACATGATTCCAAAAGTTATGTTCTGGACGGTCCAAGCGAGCGAAGACTACAATGGAGTTATGTATGGAGGAAATGAGCATACACATCAGTACTTTTGCACAAGGGTGAAGTCGTGCTTGTTATTGGCTAGAGAATCAAGGTATATTACATTGTGTCACTTTGGTACAATGACTAGAAGGACCCAGTGCCACCGACTCATGTATGTCGCTTTAGACCTAAGTTTGTGTTGCGTATAAAGAATAAATGAAATTTGTATAGCAAGTAGTGAAGCACTTACCCACAGTTGTAGATCACGATATGTAGCCCTTGTCACTATGAGTAAGCAATCCCTACGTTATGTACTTCTCGATGTAGTTTGCATCTTCGCGGATATATTGCTCTGATATCAAATGTGGATCGAGGAAACCCATCGGTTGTCGCCATCGCCAGCATTGCATCATGTATCTATACATAAGAAATGAGTTATGACATTTATCTGTATTGTGTAAATGTAGAACTTGATTGTACACACTTACCGTGTCTAGCATCGTAGAACTAAGGCGTCCAGGGCGTCGAGGTTGAATATATCAAATAAGTCTTCTAAGCATACGACGAAGTAGCCCGGCTTGTGGTGGAAATGGTTCTCATTGTGGTGACGGTGAATCCGGTGAGGCCTATCTTCCCTCGCCTCGTCAGTATGCCACATATACCAGTCATGCAAAATCTGGCAAGCCAAACCAATGTTGTGTAATGTTGTGTGGGAGACAAACATCATTCCGAGGGAGAATGTCCCGGGTTTGTGAGGTGCCTTAATCTTCTTCGATTTGGCTTTAGCGCCTCGTATGCTTGTTGTCTTCTTGGAAGACGACTCGACAACCTTTTCTTGTTTCTTCGGCGCCATCTCCAAGGTACGGGATGTAGAGGCCTTCAAGTCTGCCTTTGTAGGGCCCAAGGCGATGTCCCTCTTGGGCCACTGGACAAAAGTGTGCACGGCATCTCCTCGTGTTATGATATCTTGGTTCGGGCACTTCTCTAGCGGGATGGACACTAAATTATCATGTACCATGTTTAGCTGGACCTTAGCGTAACCTTGCGCCAGCTGGGCGCCGTGCACCACTATCTCTTCGTGGCATGGAAACACCACCCCTGCCCAGCCTCAACATGAATGGACCCAACCCAGCACTTGGAGCCTGCGTGGGCACCTACAAAACGATACACAATTAGCTAAGCCATCCTATAAGTATATCTTTGGAGCATTCCAGAGATGTACATTACGTGGATGAGGTCGATAGGTAAGGCATCGCCAAGTTCAGGAAGTGCAGGCATGGACACGACGCTACTCCAATGTTGAGAGGGACTGGCTACCAAAATCACAGGGGTGTCTTGCAACCAGTTGAGGATTTAGTTCATTTGTTCCTGCAATGTTGTTATCTGTGCTTGAAATTGTGCAGTAATACGTTCTTAAAGCTCCACTTTCCAATGTTCTTTGCGCTCGGTCTTGGATCGCTTCTTACTCTTATACGCCTCGGAGTCGTGTGGGAATCCATACTTACAAGGTACGTAAACCCTAAGGCTCCAAGTGCGACCCGGGTGCTCCTTGTTTCTCAGGACCATGGATAGTATATCCTTCTCCCTGATTGGTTCGAAGGAGCCTTGGGATGATTCGGTACTCAATGTTTGCTGAAAGAGGCTATCATGTTATATTAGATCCTACAAAGTTATGGACTTGTTAAAAACTAGGCAGTTTGACATATCTTACCATGCGTTGGCACACTCCTCGTCTCTACCGGTTTGTGAAAGAGATGGTGCCTGACGACGTGGTTTTGGCCCTCGCTCTTAACCAGATTCAGACGCACTCGTCTGTGCTCTCAGCAAATGGTAGGGAGACCTCCGACTGGATTGTCAGATCGTCCTCACGCATCCATTCTGGGATTTTACTCGTATAACTAGTGGTGTCGAGTCTGTGGGGGTGAATGTCTTGTGCATGGATAGCCTTGTGCGTAACACTTTGCTTCTGAAATTCGTCAGTTGTCTTCATCTGCACAAAGGCCTCCTATGTATCCGACGACACGAAACTATACTTCATGCAGGGCGTCTGATCCTTGTTCATGTACTCCATGACAAGCTTGCTCTTGAAGGTCTTCGAAGTATGTGCCATCACGAGGAACACATGTTGTCGCACGAGTTTGGAGAATTCTGGTGGGATCTTGAACGAAGTTTTAATTTCAGTCCACAGCTGTGCTTTCTCTTCGTCTGTCACATCATTCCATTTCTGTGTGGTGATGGGGACCCGTTCCCTTGCAAGTATACCGCGGGTGGTCCGGAATGCTGCCGCCGCTTTCTGGGGAAGCAGAGGGACCCTAGAGGGGGGGTGAATAGGAGTACGATCTCTTTTTTACAAAGATCGAATTTAACACGATTTTCTCTTCGATAGCTATGAGAGCTTTGAAGATCGATATCTAAGCCCAACAGAAGTCTTCTATTAAATCCAATCCAAATCCCAGAGACCAAAACAACAAAGGCTAAAATCCTAAGTGTTGGACGATTTGACCTCTATGTCAATGGCGGTCGGACCGGTCACCTTGAGCGGTCGGACCGGTCACCTTAGGTAGTCTGACCTCCAGCCTGATGAACAGTGAAATCAGCCCAAAAATGAAGTTGCAAATAGGTCTAACTTTTGATCTACAACTCCAAACTCGATGAAACTTGGAACACACCTTCTCTAGGATATCAGGAACCTATTCCAATCAAAGATCGTGAAGATCCTTGGCAAAGTTCTGATCTTTTCCCATTTGTGTGAAGGATGATTCAAAACCGAGTTAAAACAAAAACTAGATCCAAAACCTTGCTCGTGGGTTAGAGATGATCCTAGATGAGTTCCCACATGTCACAGTAAGCAAGATTAGGGGCAGAAACCAAAGGAAAACCTGAGAATCAAAGATGGCCCCGAAATCACAAAATAGAGAGCAAGAACGAAAAAAAGACTCATCTTAAGAAAACTTGTATAGATTGATTTATGATTGTTGCTGGTTTATAGCCACTCCAACATGGAGGACAAAACTCAATACATGAGCACACAATCAATTTCCTCTTTAAGAATCCTAACCTCTCCACTCCCTAATCTCAAAAATAAAACTAGGGTTTCAAAATAAGCAAAAGGATTAAGAAGGTGCTACAGCACCCTCCTATATTTATAGTGGAGGCCAACCTTCTAGAAGAGTTCCTATTGGGCATCCGTTAAGCCCACACACAAACGGGTTTAACTCACGCATGCATTTTAAAGTGTCGCCTTCATCTTCTCTTGACCTAAACCGCTTCTCCTTGCGTCGTTTTGCGGCACGGTTTAGCCAAAAGCAATCAAGGTGGTATTTTAGTGATATTACCAAAATACCCCTTCTCGATCTTTCTCCAAAGACCGAGTCCAATATTCATGAAGCAGTTCCATGCTTCGCCACGTGTAGGTTGATCAACGGCTCTCATCATGTCGGCAAGTCTCTCCCATCTGGCACCCACCGAAACCACTATGGCACTTTGTGGATATCGTGAGGATATGTGCACGATCTTAGAATGATGAGTCAATTGGCAACGGCTTTGTTGGTTTGTAAAATCTCGCGTTTTCGGTTTTGCTTCAGGTCTGTCAGACTACAGGCGGTCTGACCGGTGGCAGGGGCGGTCAGACCGCCCGTGGAAGAGGTCCGACCGGCCGTGTGCTCCGGTCCGACCGGTATTGCCTAAAAGTGGTTTTTGGAGCTGATCCAAAAATAGGATGTGTAAGCAAGTGAGGGGAGTCTCCTGGATGTGGTCACATCATTTTTGGAGCTCCCAGTCAAAAGTTCTATTGATTTGAAAATTCTAAAAGGTTTCAGATTTTCGAGATAGAATTTTGGCTATGTCTTTTCGGGCGGTCCGACCGCAGTTATGGAATCTGTCCGACCGGCCTGAAATCGGTCGGACCGGCCGTGTGGGGCGGTCAGACCGCCGATCACTTGAAGGTGAGCCTTCTTGGCATTGATGTGTTTTGATTGTGGGTATTGTATGGATTTCAATGCTTTATTGTTGCATATTGCATTGTGGGCGGCGTGGGTCAAGTTGTGAAGAACTTGTTCCCGGAGACGATTTGTTTGTCTATTGCTGTGCAGGTGGCTTGTAGGTCGACTACGTCAACGGTGAGGTGGATCGGGACTACGCTTGGAGAGCTGAGGTCCAGAATATTCATGGATGCCGGGTGAGGTCGTGTGACTCAAGCATGGTGCAGAATGGGCAAGATGGATCGAACGGGTAGTTCGGTACAGCTGGTTGGATCAGGCGGTGCGGAAGTCGGTGCAAGTCTCCGGGAGGTTCCGATGGGATTCGGACGGGAGAGAGCCGCTGATCAACCTACACGTGGTGAAGCAGGCGATTGCTTCAACAGATGTGTGTGAGTGGGTCCCATGTGTGTGTGGGTCCCAAATGTGAAAACCTAGCCTCTCCTATAAATAGAAAGGGGGGAGATGTAAAACCCCTTGGAGCACTTTGAGCTTGCGGTGGGTACCATAAGTTGTGCGGGATGTTCACCACCACGGCTAGCGTAGTTGGCAACTTTACCCTTCACTGGTGTCCCATTCAAGCTGGATCGTATCCAACGCTTGAACCTCTTCATTATGCCTCCAGTGATATGACTTTCAGGGTCCAATAAATGTACTAAGCCAAGTTGTACTTTACAGACTTGTGGTTGTACTTGTTGTTCAATGGGAGGTCATGATAAGATTGAGTCATTAATCCATCCAGTCGGTTCATACCACATACCAACCATTCTTGTGCACCGATGGCACCCACAACCGTACCATCCACCCATATGTGGTAACAACAATTTAATAGGATTTTTGGGGAACAAAATACATTACCACAACATTCCAGTCATTTATCCACAATGACTGCCCAAAACCACTTTCATGATTTAAAACATGATGATTGGGCATTTAATGCCCCAGTACTTAAGTAAGACTAGCATGCCGCTTAATTATAACCTATAACTAGTAATTACCACATAGTTACTATAGTGATATGGAATAACGGATTCAATTGCCCAAGGATGGCATAATAATTAATTAATCATCAAATGAGTATTTAACTACCTTAATATTTAACATTCATTTGCTTAAAGAATTAAAGCATGCAATTTTGGTAATTTAAATGAATATAATTTGCATAAAGCGTAGGTGAAAATGATCAAAGTATTGACTCGTCTTGAGTGAAGGGGAGAGTCTTGAAAGTCTTGTGCTTGCTCAAACATGAAATCTCCGTGTCTCAGAACTCTAATGGGACGAATGTACATGAAAAGAATAAACAAGCCTACACAACGTAATCGGAAGGGGTTTGACTACGTGGTCAAATGAGTTTCGACTACGTGGTCGAGAGGGTTTCGACTACGTGGTCAAAGGAGTTTCAACTACGTGATCGAAAGAGTTTCGACTACACGACTACCTGGTCGTGGACATTGTCGTAGATGTATTTGTAGACATAGTCATGGACGTGGTCGTAGACATAGTCGTAGACCTGGTCGAGAAGGAGTTGAAACCGCTCAACGTGGTCGGAAAGAGGTTTGACAACACGGCGTGGTCGGAATGACAAGAGGAACAACCGGGCAGGGGAAAGGGGGCTTACTAAGACCAGGAGGGAGGTCGACAGACGGCGAATGGCGGCGGGGGAGCTCGCAGTCGGCTGCGAAGGGGTCGGTTGGGATTGAAGGAGAAGAGGAGAGGCAGCGGTTCCTGAGAGACAAAACTGAAATCGAGTGAGGGGCTTCTTCAAGGAGCTCTGGGGCATGAATTAACTCGGGTAGGGAGGATGCAGTGCGGCGAGAACGAGCGTGCTCATGGCGGCTTGAACTTCGGAGCTTGGCAACCACAAATGACACAACCAAGAGTGGGGAGCTTGGAGAAGAAAGGGGATGCATGGGCTCTTATGTGGTGGCACTTACGAAAATGAAGGGAGGCGAGGGGATGCATGGAAAGCTCTGAGCCCTTTATAGCCAATGAGAGGGTGAAGGAGTTGTCGAGGAGCTCGGTAGCGTGGGTTCCCAAGGTGGTCGTGGCATGGGCGCTCTGGTCGGAGAGGATGGGGCAGGCGCATGCAGCGGGGAGGTGACGGGAGCGATGACTTGAGCGATCGAAGCAGGTGGCGGGCGACACGGCGAGTTCTAGCAGGGGATCGGTCGATGGAGGTGCGAGGAGTAGGTGCGGCGGCCATGGCATCTTGGCGTCCACGGCATGGCAAAGCGGTTGTGGTTGGTACAGTCGCGCGGTCCGGCGGCGAGGCGGGACGATGGAGGAAGCGACCGGGATCAGCGGTGGCGGCGGCGGGAGTAGGTGGGCGTCGTAGGCACCGCGATGAGGAGGCGCCAAGTCAAGGACAAGTGGGCAGTAGCGAGAGGGCGTGGCGGCAGAGGGCTAGGGAGCGGTGGGGCGGCGGGGCGAGAGAGCGAGGTGGCGCGGCGGCTCGTATGCGCACGTGTGGCTGCGAGAGGCAGGGAGATGGGCTAGATGGGCGAAAGGAGGAATAGGCCAGGCGACTCAAGGGAGCGAAGTGGGCTAAGCCTAAGGATATTTGAGAATTTGAAGCTGGATTCAAATCCGAGATTTGATTTTGAATTTTGAAATGAGGTTGAAGCTAGAGGATTTTGCAAATCGCAATTAATTTGAATTAGTTTTGAACTCCAAAGCGGCAACAAAGAATTACTATTCAAGAACCAAAATGGGTCATTACAAACTCATCGTCGTCGATGCGTGAACTTCTCCTCCTCTCTTTCCTTCCCTCTCCCTCTACTCCTCTTCTCATTTTCTTTCACGGCTGCTAGCGAGTGAGCTGAAATGTACCGAAATGGTGACGACCAACACGCGCGGGGTATATAAGCCCCTAGTCGCCTAATGGTTGAGCGACTAGGTCAATTAGTCGCTCCACGGTTCAGCAACTAGTAGCTGAAGGACAGCCGCTCTACCGTTGGGCGACTACTCCACGTGTCGCCTTACCGTTGGGCGACTTGAATATGTCACCCAATGGTTGAGCGACTAGATCTAAGTCGCATAACGGTGGAGCAATAGAGGATTATTTATGTAAAAAAAAGAGGTATATTACTGTATTTTAGAATTAACAAATGATTATTTTTTTAAAAAAAAATCTAATGGAATGGCCTCCCCCACCAGCGACTTTCATCCATGGAGCAACAAAATAAAACTTAAAGCCAGATAACCCTTGCTTTTAAAAAAGAAAGGCAATCATGCATCCATCAGGGTTTTGGATACCGGAAAGATTTTTTATTTGGAGGGGGTAAGGTCGAAAATTGAAAAAATTCGACCAAAATTCTCAAATCAAAAATGAAATTTTTTGATTTTAAATTTTAAAAATCAAATTCAAACAAAATTCAAATAAATTCATTTTTTTTTGAAAAATATTCATCGAAACCGTTTTTTTGGGACCAGTTTGTATTCCTACCCGTCCCCACTGGTATGATCAATTTTTTTGATTTTTGGCCGAAATTCTGAACACTGCAACAATAGCATGCAGCTGATTAAAAAAGAGAGAAAGAAACGCCTCACCAGATCAGAATATACTGCACTAACAAATTGATATGTCAGGACCAGAAAAGCAATATTAAACGACACCTAGCAAGGTAGAGTTGGCAGATCATGTAGTAGTTGCATGCACCTTATCCCTGCACCAGCACCTGCACCTGCACCTGCGCCTGCATATAGTACTTGCATGCACAACAAATTTGTAAAAGCAAGCAACAACGAACCAGGAGTGCAAACCTGCACGCGTCAACCCTACCAAACGAGTTTTTGGGGGCAAAAGCAGCTGCCAACCAGGAGTGCAAATCCAGAGTGAGAGGGATGATGTTTATGATGTGTTTTTGGTGCCGTGGCTAATGATTCGATGGCCCATCAAACATTCATGCATGTATTCAAATGTTACTACAAGTAGCTTTCTTTGTTATACCAAGGGAGCTGTTCATTTTACGGTAATTACATCTTTAAAGCTGGTAAAATGAACAGATGTTATGAGATTAGATTGAGAAAAATCAAATAAATAATTAAGGATAATGCTATGACTCTTGCGTCCGATTAGGACACTTCGTATCTGACATTCAATCTAACACTCTTAGCAAACAAATAGCTCGTATGCACATCATACATTTCCCGAACATGAATCATTATTTTGAACAACATGCCATAATACAGGCTCACATCCGTAGCAGCACCCCTTCTTTGTCCTCTGCTCCCTCATTCCCCAATCCTCTACCTCCACTAGCCTGGCATCCACAGTTCTCCTCATCCAAGCTCCCCCCCTCCCTTTCCATTCTCTCTGGGCAAGCAAAGTCAGGGCGATAGCAGCCCAAGCTACCAGGGTGTCCTGATGGCGAGGACTAGCAACGCGCCAGCGACGAGAGAGGTGTCGGTCAACGATGAGTAGACAAGGCGCCAGTGGTTGTAGCTAGATGTTGCGACGTTGATTTTTTTTTTTTTTTTTTTTGCAAAACCAACCTCTCTTAAAAGCGTTCTTCTAATCTGAGATTTTTTTTATAATCTTATTTGAAATGTTGCATCTTATTTCTTTAATATGTTGTATCCTTCCTATCACCTATACTTTAACGAACAAGTTTTTTTTGTTACGAGTATTAAAAAAATATTGCACATGATGGAAAAAAAATTGTGTCGGAGCGTGAGAAGCTTCCCATCGTACGTCGGAGCGCTAGTTGTGTCCAATAATTAATTCACAAATATAGCCAAGTCTTAGATTGTATCTACCTCTCTTACAAACTTCATAAATAAATGTACTAAGTATAGTTTATGAAAATTGAATCGCATCCCCTCAGTTACAAAATAGATGTTAATTAAATTTGACCATTTATTAGATGAAAAATAATATTGTAAGATTTCTCCTGAAACTGTATTTTTTCTCAAAACAGGTGGGAATAGAGAAGGAATCCTCAGAGTGGGGAGACAAAATTGTTCTACCGAACACGGACCAAGAATTGTGCAGTAGAAAAAACTATAGCAAAGCCGATAAATAGCCGGTGTACCCCTATTAGACAGGCGGTCTACTACTAGTGGAAATATCCTAGCCTTTGCCTAAAATAGTATTTTTCTCGAATTGTAATAGTAAAAGTAACCCCTCGTATGCACAAATTTGCAAAAATAGCACGGTGACAGACACCTACCGCGATCCTCATGCACGGCAACCACGTTCTGCCCACCCAATACACGACAGGAATGTGCCTACCCACAGTGCCCACATGCATATGCCATCCTGTCGCAGACTAGGTGCGCGACGAGTGGCATGCCGTGCATGGGGATCGCAGAATGTGGCCTGCCGCGCACAGGGATCACGGAAGGTGGCTTTAGCGGACTAGGAGTGCGGTAGCGACACGTGTCGCCTTCCTAACCTACCGCGATGTTATTTTTACCATTTCAATCACAGTAGGTCTACATTTGCTATTTCGTTACAAAAAAAAAGACTAAATGAGCCCAAAATTCGAAATATCCTCGCATGTTTGGTGGCTACTTGAATATCATCTATCGGTTGACGTTGGAAGATCCCTTCGATTTTGCTCGTTCCAAACGTTGCACCAAGTGTGTAGATCATCACCTCCGCAAACTCTCACTTTCGCTCCTCCAGAGCTCTCCGAATAGCCGCCGCTTAATGCCGCCAATTCATCAAAATGCTTCAATAATCTTATGTTTTCCATACTAATTAAATACCCTAATTGAAAACCAAAAACTTCACTTTAGGGAATTGAATAGTACTAGCAATAAATCTATTAACCGGGCGAGATGAGGCAATATATATATTGACTCGACAGTGGTTAGTGCTAACCGTGGCTTTCTACCGAGAGTATGTACAATGTAGGTGTTTGCAGGGATGTTTAGCAAAAAAAATTAATTTTTTTTGTCACGTAGGACAGATAAGGTGTTTATTTTGTAACATCGATGCTTGATTAGGGTTTCTCCAATAGTGTCATGTCAGCCGCCGGTTAGCCCTTCCATATCAGTAAAATCCTATATGGAAGAGAGAGAAGGGGAGCTGCCTCTTCCTCAAACTTCCATCTCTACACACGAACTAAGACAAAGTAAGCAGTGCATATGAGAGAGGGATGGAGGAGTGAGAATATTACAAGTATGGTATGACTGTTAGAGACAACTTGCTAGAGATAGCTTATTGGATGTGTTGTATCTAAATCTGTCTTTCGGTGACGTGGGGTTGATATAAGAAAATTAGAGACGATATTATTGGAGATGTCTTTAGGCACCGGTGCTTAAATCTTGCTTATATATATGACTATATATAATTAATAGATAATGCAATCATTTAAATACCTACAAAAACAGATACTTGCATTAGAGAAAGCTACTTTTACATAGATACTTGATGATATAATTATATTATCTTTTCTTAAACACTTATATATAAACATCTTGTATTGTGCTAATCCTAGTACTACCGCCCGTAGTGGAAGTATGAACGTGCTATTCCGTCATTATTCCGTTGGGGTGGTGCGGAGACCGAGGTCGAGAAAAAGTATAATCTTTTTGGACATCGCGCGCGTTGCCGCCTTTGCTGGGTGGTGACGTTGTATCAGCCATGCGTGCACGCGGGCCGGCCATGAGCTCGATCAGATGTATCGTTTTGATGCGGCAGCGCACGGACGGTGCCCGGGGCGTAGTGCGTTTCAGGCTTGTTCGGGCACGTACGCCGCCCTCAATTCGTGGTCGATCTCGGAGCTTTTGGAGGGAGAGGTCCAAGCGTATGTATATATGGCTAAAAGAGAATGGCACTAGGTAGATCATTGTAGAATCTGGGATAGTTCTTTCCATGATTACTTTATCGACACCTCTGCGTTGACCATGTACACCACAAGCTACTTGCTTAATTACTGCGATATAAAGTTCAACTTAAGAGAATGGCACGTAATCTACACAGTTAGTCCCCATCTTTCAAGAGAGAGAGAGAGAGGGGTTAGCTCCATCCACATTTTTCGTAGATTACGATGCGCTTATATGTATACACATAGAACAGTGCGTCTCTTAACACACGTCTATGATTATGAAGGCTGACGTCTACTTGTACTCCCTTTTAAGATGGAGCACTGGTATACCTACTAAGAATCCTTCGGTATAAAATGGAGGCAGGATTGGGCGCAGCTCGTTCGGACCACGTCGCCTCTATTATTTTGGCCATCGGATTGCTGCTCCGATCGTCCGCGGTCATCCGATCGGATTTGGGCTTGGTTCGGCGCGAGCAAGCTCCGCTCGCCATGTGTGGTTGCGGGCTGAGAGAAATGTGGATGGGTGGAGCGCCCAAACACGTCTTCCCGGTCAGCCTCCTCTCGCTTCTTCGATCTTCCATCCATCGCCGCCATTCTGATCTGTCTCCGCTGCCGTTGCCGTTCTCCTCTCCGTGCACTGACTTCCTCCTCCTCCTCCTCCTTCTTCGCGCCGCCACCTCCTTCCTCTTCCCCACACGCACCATCTCCTTCTTCCTTCCTCTCGCCTCCCGCTTACCACCGCCGCGCGTCGCTCCCTCTTGCCCGCTGCAGCAGCCCCGACCCCAGTGTGGGTGCTTCGCTATATCCCCTCCTCCTCACCACCGCCCCTCCCCTCCCCCAGCCCCAACTGGTCGGTCTTCCTCCTCATCCATCTCTTGTTGTTCGGCGCCCTAGGGTTGGGCGGCCGATGTCGAGTTTCCTAAGATTGCTTCTGAAAATACTTACAACAGCTTCATCGATGTTCACCTGCACTATGCCATCAACGCCAACCACAGGTCGTTCCCCTTCCGACTCCTCCAAGCCTCCGGACTACTCTCCTACACTTTCCACAGTCACCTCATCGGTCGGTTCCCCTCGTCCCTGTCGTCAGATCGGATTCAACGCTGGGTTGGCATGCACGTTGCGCTCCTCTTCCTCATCCCCTCCACCACCTCCACTCCCTTTCGGTTTTCTTCCCCGCCGCCACTCCCCTTCCCCTCTCCCAGAACCCGCCCCATCCCTTCCACCTTCCCCCGTGCCCCCGCGGCCGTTGTCCCTCCGCATCACTCCCTCCCGCCTCTGCATCCTTCTTCGACACCCTACACCGTGCCCCTCTTCCTTCTCCCCTCCACCCCGTTGACTCCCTACCAGCGCCATGAGGCGGAGGTGATCCTCGTCCTCGCCGTATTCATCACTTCGCCATTGCCGGTGAGCATGCCGCGCTCCTTGTAGCCGTCCGAGTGCCTGCGGTCTTCATCATCGCCGCTACCCGTTCGCCTCTTCTCTTCCTGTCACTTTCTTTCTCGCGGTTTCGGTTGTCTCTTTCTTTACGTGCCGTCCAATTGGCTACGGAGGTGAAGCCTCCATAGCGTCAGTCGGCGACGCAGGCGAAGGCGACGTGGGGTCCAAGCCATGATAAAATCACAAAGTAAAGAAAATCTCAACCAATGGAGTCTGTGGTTCAATCATCTCATTCTCCTCTTAGGCATGGTTCTCACCTTCATGTAAATTGTTAATCACAGAAAAAGACACAAACACAGGTTTGTTCTCATATTTCCTATCATCAAGTATTCTTAATTTTCCCTCAATCTGACGTTCAACCTTACAGACAAGTACAAACAAATGAGAGAGAGAATCATATTCTCTGTGAACAAGAAGGTCATGAATTGATTGATTAAGCCCACTTAAGAATCTATTATCTGTAGTTTCAGCATGTTCCTCTAAGCCACAAAGCAACAAACGAGTTTTTAATTCATTATACTATTCCCTTACAGTTCTACTAGCTTGTTGTAAACGTTGTAATCTAGCTAGCAAATAATCAGCACGATATTTAGAAACAAATTCATATCTCAAAAGTTTTTTAATACCTTCCAAGTTTGAGGCATTCTTCCATGTCTGCCAACATACTTACACCAAAATATTGCATCTTCAACACAAATACTAGTGTCGGCTCTAATCTTTGGCCTATCATACCAATCATAATATTTAAATTTTTTATCTAAAGCTATCTCCCATTTAACATAGGCATCGGGGTCGAATTTACCAGCAAAGGATGGCAAAGTGAGTTTAGCTTTACCCGACGTACTATCACGATCATGTACCTTCCGAGGTGGAGAATCTTGTCTTAAGCTTGCATCTTTCTCGCGAACTTTCTTGCGCTCCCGCTCAATGGATCGAAGAAGACGTAGATCTATCTTGTAATCATTACGTGAACCTACCATAGTTAGTAGAAAATAAAGAAATAAATCACAAGTATATGTTCCTATCAACTACTCGGATCTAGAGGCTCAAAGTCACCCACACTCAAACTCATACCAAGTTCTTACCAATTCTTACCAAGCAAACAGGTGGTAACCGGCAACTAGTGTCGGTGTCAACGATCTATAAAGATTGATAAAACGATTGCAAGCAACTGGTACCTGTGCAATGGTAGAGGTGGAGGTAGGATAGGCTACAATATGGTAGAAAGGATTAGCAACAATCAAATCAGTAAATACAAGTTGAAAAATTACTCAAAGTACTAGTCAAAGTTACTGATCCTAGAATAGAAAGAGCTGGCTAATCAAAGCACACCATAAGAAGTGTATGAACGCACACACAAAAATCAATGTGACTTGATGTAAGCAAAGAAAATTCTCACACCAAGTGCTAGGAGAGACGCTAGCCAACTACTCAAACTTCTTTGTAGGTGCACAAGATTGTTCACACGATGTAGAGCACAAAATCAGAATAATATGCAATATAAACAACCTTCTAGTTTAAGCACTAAACAACAACTAGTCTCAAAAGATGAACAAACAAAAAATTTATATGGCTTATATATACTCTTTTAAAAGATTTCGACGAGATCTACAACTTTGCAGTTGAGGTGAACCCCAAATTCCGAAGAAAAGACCGAAAGAAACGGCAAAAACAAAAATTAAAAACTTGCGACGCAAATTCGGGGCAGAAGATGGCCGATTTTGCAGCCCCCAAAGGGCAATTAGTGTCTTAGGTGTAAAGGATGTGCCTCGTCGTTAGCTTTTCAATGAACAAAATGAACACCATATGCAAAAGTTATGTATGTTTTACTGAAGGTGTCGCGAAAACGGAATCGTACTCCGACTCGAATTCGTCTCGGGTTGAAATTTTGAAATTGCTATATCTTTCAAAACCCGTGCTTTTCAATTTTTGGAAAGGTGGACCCCTTTTTACCTTCTCTTTTTTCCCCTGTCTTTTTTTCTTTTCGTTTTCCTCTTTTGAACAACCGAAACCAACTGATTAGGGTTTCCCCTTTTGATTTTTTTTTCTCCTTTCTGAAACTTTAAAATGGCGACAGATATTGTAGAGTACCGCGGTAGATAATTCAGTTGCTACAGCAGAGAATCTGGTCTCCGCAGCAGCAAAGAAAAACAACAGCGGTAGGGCAATCTGTTCGGCGCCGCGGCAACGACGGCAGGGTTGATCAACCGCCGCGACGGCGTGCGGCAGCGGCGGCAAGAACTTTGGTGTCGCGGCAGAAATGGGTAGCGGCAGCAGCACCTTGGCTTGCCGTGGCATGAGATGTTCAGTGGCGGCGGCGCCTTGGCTTGCCGCGGTAGGAGATGGATAGCGGCGACAGCAGCGAGGGTTGTCGTGGCAAGAGATGGGAAGCAACGGCAGCAGCGATGGTTGCCACAAAGAATGCAATGAAGGTTGTGGTCGATGCGGCGACGAGAGAAGGGAAGTGGCGACAACATCGATGGCAGGCTGTTGTGGTTGCCGCGGCAGCGAGCGGTGGAGACAGGAAACGACGTTAGATATTGTGTTTGCCGCGACCGCGATGGCATGAGGTTTTGGTCGCTGTGGCAGCTATGGTAGGAGCTTTTGTCTACCACGGCAGCGAGCAGCCGGAGGTGGTGGTTGCCGCAGCAGCGAGTGGCGGCAGCGACAGAGTTTGTGGTTGCCGCGGCAGGGTAACATAAGGTTTTTATTACCGTGGCCGCAATGGCAGGCGGTTTTAATTGCCACGGTAGTGAGCGGTAGAAGATTGTTTGGCGCGAAGTCGGACACAATGATGAAGCTATGCAAAAGAACACAAAGATCAAGATGCAAACTAGACAATGAAAAACTAGACAAAAACTAGAACTAGAAATCAACAACCCGACACGACGATACAATCAAGAATTCAACAAGCAAACTGAAAAGAAAAATTGTAAGCACATATTGGTTTGGACAGGATGAACTAACCCTATTTTTTTTATTTTTCGTGAACTGTAGGTAAAGAAAAAATCTCACCGATCAACTATAGCACTGATACCACCTAATGCGACAATGGGTGTCCCGATCTTTCGGTGAGAAGGATAACTCGATTTAGTGGAGACGACTCTCACGATTCGGCTACCAATCGTACACAACCAATATGCCTGGCAATCGCTGAACCAACTCCAAGATCGTTATCGATCTTGTTAGAAGCACGATCTACCTGACCACGAACGTCTATTCCAGCATGCAATCGAAGAACACACAAGAACAAGATAATAAACAATCTAAAATTACAAATAGGATTGAAATATTTAATAAAGTTGGGTTCTAAAGCGGTATTAAGGGTTGGTCTAGTCGACAAAAGCCAATAAATAAAGTTGTAATGTAGCTAACTTTTAACTAAACGAAATTCAAGAAAATTAGAGGGGTATGGTCACCTTAAATAGGGGAAGGGGAGCTGCACATAGCTAAGAAAATAGAGGGTGGTATTATTCATGGCACTGTTCACGTATGAACAGTACATGCCCCTTAGGGTGGCACCTTCCCCTTGGGCCCAAGCATTACAAGGCCCAATTTGGCCCAAACAGGTGATGCAACACCTTCTTTTGGTGATTACAGTACACGCATAAGGAGTTTAGAGGTGAGGTTAGATACGTTGGAAAGAGAACGAGATAAGCTTTCCATCAAGTTCTCGTGGAGCTCCAATGGACTCCGTATGTGAAAATTATGTACATTTGAAGTCAGTGTTGTCTCCAGAGGCCGAATTGGATTCCAAAACATGTCCAGCTCAAACTCTTGCTTGGCTTGGACAAAAAGTGATGTGGTGCTGCACAAATATATATTTTTATCATTAGGTAGCATCATATAATTCATATAATATAAAAGCGCTCCTAAAAATAAGCTTACCTGATAATTTAAGTGAAGCATACAAGCTATTATAATTGGAACAGCAGGCATAACAAATGTGATTATAACCATATTTGCTATACTTGTTGTTCCAATTATAAGAGTTCGTACGCTTCACTTAAATTATCAGGTGAGCTCGTTATTAGGAGCGGCTTTATATTATATGAATTATATGGTGTTACCTAATTATGAAAATATATATTTGTGCGGCACCACATTACTTTTTGTCCAAGTCAAGCAAGAGTTCGAGCTGGACATGTTTTGGAATCCAATTTGGCCACCGGAGACAGCATTAACTTCAAACGTGTATAACTTTCACATACGGAGTCCGTCGAAGCTCCACAAGTACTTGATGGAAAGCTCATCTCATCCTCTTTCCAACGGATCGGGCCTCACCTCTAAATTCGTTTTGTGTGCATCGCAATCACCAAAAGAAGGTGCTTCATTACCTATTTGGGCAAAGAGCCACCCTAGACGGCCCGTACTGTTTAAGTGGTACTGTTCATTCATAATTAGTACCACTCCCTATTTTCTTAGCTATGTGCGGCTCCCCCTCCCCTTTTTAAGGTGGTCGCACCCCTCTACTTTTCTTAAATTTTGTTTAATTAAAAGTTAACTTCATTGAAACTTCATGTATTGGCTTGTGTCGATTAGACCAACCATAATACCGCTACAGAATCCCAAATTGGACCTTGTAATACTTGGGCCTAAGGAGAAGGAGGCACCCTAGACGGCCCGTATTGTTTACGTAGTACTGTTCATACATGAACAATATCATGAATAGTACCACCCCCCATTTTCTTAGCGATATACGGCTCCCCCTCCCCTATTTAAGGTGGTCGCACCCCTCTACTTTCCTTAGATTTTATTTAGTTAAAAGTTAACTTCATTGCAACTTCATGTATTGGCTTGTGTCGATTAGACCAACCATAATACCACTACAGAATCCCAATTCTATCAAATATTTTAATCATATTTGCAATTTTAGATTGCTTATTATCTCGTTCTTGCGTGTTCTTTGATTGCATGCAGGAAAAGATCTTCGTGGTCAGGTCAACCGCGTTCTTGGCACGATTGATAATGACACGGAGTGTGGTTTAGTGCTTACTTGGTGTTCTGATCGTGATCGATTAGAAGTCTGCATCGTCAAAGTCGTTCCCCTCCAAATCGAAGTTATTATCCTATTGAAAAATCGGGACCCATTGTCTCATCAGTTTTCATGCATCACTCGAAAGAGCAATAGGCATCAAAACATTCAAGTCCATATTGTGTGTGTGTTGCTGGATACCCGAATAAAATGAAAGTCAATTGAGATGAGTTCAAATGTATGAATGGAAGACTAGTTAGCCTCTTTTGATATAAATGTCTTTACTGGAAAACTTTGAAAAGTGCCATGTTTTTGTTGTCAAATTGCATTGTAGGTCTTTGAAACATGCAAGCTAGTGGTGCAAATAAGTGTATGTGAGTCCGAAAGTGTGCGATAATGGGACTAATTCAGTGAGAAAAATATGTGTATTAAGTTTGTTTTGTCACATATTTTTTGCCTATGGGTGTTGCCAGATCCATCAGGGATATAATAAATCCCTGATGGGAATGAACCGCCAGGCAGTAATATGTCTGTTAGCCCGTCCACCAAACCTGACAAAGGAACATTTTCGCGACGGCTGGCCGACAGGGTTAGTCGTCGTGAATAATTTTCCTAAAGCTGACCCGTCAGGCAAATGAAATTTTCATGTCATCCTATGCGTGAAGGTTACTACCTAACGGGAGACCGATAGGGAAATTATCCCTAATGGTTTTTTTTACCGTGATGGTTTTTGGTTGTCACGAAAGATCTAGTTTATCGTAGTGTCTCGAGTCCCAAGATCTTGTCCAAGCCTGGATATCTGGTCCCACCTGTCTACCCTATGGAGTTTTTGACGCATTTGACACTGTTGACATGCAAATTAGCAAATGTAGCCTCATCTCCACGTCAGGTGCAAAAATAGCACCATGGAGCCGCGCGGATGTGGCACATAGGCTTGTCCACGCCCCAAGGGGCCAAAGTGCCTCGTCTGTGCCCCTAAGGGCCGGACATGCCTCTACCATGCCCCTGGGGGCCAGACCTCCTCTAGTTCATCTACCCAAGGAACGAACACGGCGAGTCCAACCCCTAGGAGCACGAACGATCCGCACTACCGTCATTTTATGTTTTTTTGTATGTTTCGAATGAAAATCCATGATTTTGGACAGCGGGACGGAATCCATGGCATGCCCAAAATTATGAATTTTCATTCGAAACATACAAAAAAACCACATGAAATGATGGTAGTAGGGGGCGTTCGTGCTTCTAGGGGAAGACTCACCGTATTCGTGCCCTGGACGCACGGACTAGAGGAGGTGCGGCCCTCACGGGCACGAACATGGTATCTTTGGCCCCCCAGGAGCACGGTGAAGGCATGTCCGGCCACAGGGGCATGGACGAGGCATCGGCCCCTAGGGTGCGGACAAGCCTAGATGTCGCGTCTGCTTGGCTTCGCGGTGTCATTTTTGCACTTAATGTAGAGAAGATGTTATATTTGTTAATTCGTGTGTCAACAGTGCCAAATACGCCAAAAACTTCTCCCTTGTGCAACGCGATCCCATCTTCCATTCAAGACTAATGTATCCAGTTTCAAACAAACAAAAAACTTGAATGTAGCCATCGCGCGGATCTCCTTCTCGTCGTAATACTAATATGTGTCACATAATTCCATCCAGTATAATATAGAAGAAGATTTCTCCTGTTGTCAGGTAATTTACTTAATTTCCATGTAGTCATTTTTTATTTTATGGAATGCAAAATAAATCAAGTCGCTGATATATTCAAAAAAATTCTCTAATATCGCCAACAAAATTTCTATTGTAAGAAAAGCAGCACCCTCCATTCAAGATATAGTTAGTAGTATCTCGCAATCTAGCAAAAATTGATAGATATATGCACACTTTTGTGATTGTTATAATTCCTAAAATAATAATTGAATCAACAGTACATATATACTAGGCATATTTGGGACTATGAACACTAACATGATCTTCAACTCAAATATATCTATCTCATATATATTCATTAACAAGGCAAAGCCTAGAACAAGTATGCTACTAATAGTAGTAGACATCAACATCATCATATAACAAATATCTAGGAAATAAAACCTAGCCATATGAAATTTTATCACCGCGACTTACAGAGGATCACTCCGATGAAGGTCGCGGTAGAGTCTAATCCGAAGAAGACGACACGCGGAGAAGGAAGCAGTGAGACACTTCCCAAAAACCTGATTCGCCCCCAACCCGTGTAGGATCACGAGGGACGTCGGCTTCGGAGACACTACTCTCCCCACGTCAGTGCACGCTGAGGAAGGGATGGAGTAGCCGGGCAACACAACAACAAGGAACCGGGCGACAGCTCAAAACTGAGTCTGTCTATTGCAAGAGTCTCTCTCTATTTTGGTGTGTCTAATCTGAGAGGAGAGGTCTCCTTTTTATAGAGCCAGAGTCAGCAGAGGAAACTGCCGCTATAATGCTGATTAGAAACGACCGTCATAAATGTCATTACACTGTTTTAACCGCAGTTAAGGAGTAAAAGCCAATTGAAATAGTGTATTTAGTTTTTCATTTCTAATCAGTGTGCATAGTTATTGATGAGGACATCCCTCTTTCGGATACACGCACGACACAAGACCCTCCAGATCTGGGTGCTGAACTACACGGTCCTATGACAAGAGCTAGAGCACGTCACTTAATCGATCAGGTAAAGTCGTTTCTAGGGCTGAGTGTATTATTTGAGAACTCTATGATGCTGCCTAATGGAGATGATTTACTTGTACTCAAGAATCTAGGACTACGACCAGTTCAAGAAGGTCTACGACCACTACAAGAAGACCTACGACCACTACAAGAAGACCTACGACTAGTTCATTCGATTGGAGCAATCTACGACTAGAAAAGCGAGCACAGTACTCGTTGGACACAATCTACGACCAAATATAGCGTGGACTCCTCAAGACCACCCTAGGACCAGTCCTATGACCAGATCTTCGACTAGAAATACGCAACACAAGGTGCTGCGTCATCGTTTTGGAAACTAATAAGACTTTGTAAACATAACGAGGTCGGAGTCCAGGTTGTGTACGCTTCATCCCACGGCCGCACAACCCTAGGTCGACCTCCTCACGTTCCCCTCTATATATATAGTAGCCGCCATAGTTTAGAGGCGGGTTTTTCTTAGATTATTCTGCCAATTGCAGTTTCGCCGATTGTCGGTTTGAGGAACCCCACTTGTAAACTTCATCTATATCCGCAATACAATCCAGATTGCACCTACCTTGTTCTTGTGAGTTACTTCGATTGCTTGCAGGAACACTAACCTTCGTGGTAAGGTCGATCGCGTGCAAGCGTGGTCGATAACGACAGGCGTGCGGGTGTAGCGAATTACGAGGTGACGATCTGTTGGTCGGAAGCCTCAAAGCGTCAACGTCCTCACGACGAACCAAATCGAACCTATCGGAAGATCGGGCCGCCGTGACTCATCAAGTGGTATCAGAGCAAAGGTTGCCCGTTAGGTAATTTCGTTTATCCCCTTTTGTTAGTTGTGTTCCCTCACCTAGAGTCCAGAAAAACTGCCCTACAAAAGTTTTAGATCATAATTATTCATTGTCCAAACCACTTTGTGCCTTTCGTAATTTTTTTTCAGTTTCGCATTGTTGAGTTCGAGTCCATCGTCGGTGTCTTTGTTGCTTGGTTTAGAGTAGCATTCTTGGTCTCTAGTCGGCATTGTGCGCTCGCCGTGCCACCATCCATCCCGGACGCACGACCTCCTTTTCGAGCGACACCCATTCGACCACCCGCCGGATTTACCATCCGGTCGGAATCGAACATCTACTCGGATCCACCACCTCTTCGAGCAACACCCATTCTACCATCCACTCAGAACTACCATCCGGTCGGATTCGATCCTGAGTCGGATTCAGAGTCGCAATGAGAACTAGCCCAAGTTCGTAGAGAGAGAGAGTATCTTTTAATTACCTATTTACCCCGCTCTCGGAAAAAGTTTGTGACCCAATCACCTCATCGGATTTAGAGAAGGTAACAGAAGAATTTTGGGCTTGGGTCACGTTTGCAAAAAAAAAAGGAAGCAAAAAGTGCAAAAGAAAAGAAAAGAAGCAAAAGAAAAGTGCAAAAGAAAAGAAAAGAAGCAATTCGACCACCCCTAGTTGGTCTACAACCAGTTCCAGCCTTGCATCCTTTGGAATCCTTTGTATCGAGTCCTTGTTTCGATCAGTATTGTACTAGGGCTAGGGGCACTTTTAGACCAAACAATCGTGGCGACTACTTCATGGGCTTTGGTTGACTTTGCTAATCTGATTTCATTATTGCTATTCCTTGCTACTAAACATTGCTGTCAGAGCTCCACATACTTTCGACCCTCATTGGATCCTCGCATTCGCCTCCTTGTGTCGTACATCCCTGTCGGGACCCAAATATGCAAATCTGGACCCTCTGTGTATTCTGCACTAGTCCAGGATCACGCTAGTGCACACAGTGTCAACATTGATGAAATATCACATCCATACAACGAATATAAGAATAAACGAGTACATTTAGATAACAAATAAGCTGTTGGGACCTTATGGTCGAGTGTTACATTTATTAAGCCATGCAAGGTGACAATAAAGAAATAAACTGCAATGAAACGAAATAAACTCCGTGGCTCCCATCAATTTACCACGAGCAACCGATCGATGAAGACCCTAACGCTCAACCTCGTAGAACTCTTCTTCAAAAGCAAAGACGACTCCTCCACTTCGTTGATTTGTTTAGCAAGAGTGAGTACACACCGTACTGCAAAGTCATACCACGAATGCATTTATACATGATGGCTTATTCCAAAGGAATGGCTTCTGTGGTTATTTTGCAGAAATGCAACATTTGCAATTGAATACAAATAATAGATTGAAAGCGTAATTCAAAACAAATAGACAATAATAAGTTAACAATTGATTTCACAAAGGACACACAGTCTAATCAAGTTCTTTCACACAGCTGAACAAGTTATCTCACACAGCTGACCCTTCCCATTTGTTTTATGAAAATCTACCCCTCGTGTGAAATTCGAGCATGTCCATAACCGAGGACGCGCTATTCGAATAGATTGATTTAAACACTCTGCAGAGGTTGTACACTTTACCCACACGATGAAACCAACCGGATCAGAGTTGATCACAACAAAACCTTTCAGAGACTTCATCTCAAACAATGACACTCCTGGTGTGCTTTACTGCCGTCCAATTTGTACACACAGCCCTTGGAACGACACACACCATTGGACAGGGATGCAGCGAACCGTCCCGCGATGTGACATATCACACCTCCACCCATCACATAGCTTAAATACAACTCGAGTGGTCAATGTTAAGACTCCATAACTTACTAAGTCAGCCCACCCCATACTAGGCATGTGGTCGCATAGAAGGCCCAGTTCAATGGCGCACAAAGTTAAGTCCTTAATTGACTAAGGCAAGACTTCCGCTTTACCCAAATCACAAAGTTTAATAAGCACACAGCTCTACCATTCACACAGAATCCACCACTTGCCTCGGTCTAAATCTTTTCCCACCTCGTTGATTAAGTGCAACACATGCCATCAACGAGTAATAGCACACACACCACATTCATTCATCACAGTTCCATAATCACTTAGTCAAATTTATAATTGCAACTCTCACATGAAATGATGACTCGTGGCATGGCTAAGCGCCTAATCGTATCTAACCAACCCACGTTGGTGCTACAATAATACCAACTAGTTATTAATCAACCTAGGGTGACAAAAGATCATGGCATACAATAGACAAGGTGGCATAACAATTTGGATTTAATAACTACACCCAAAAGCATTTAAATAAATACTTGAAATAGAATGCAATACATTGAAACAAAGTATTTTGAAAACTGGGTTCAAAATGATCAAAGGTATAACTTGCCTTGGAATAGATCTAGATATTGGTCTTGGTCTTGAGGTGCTCCTTCTTCTGCAAAATTCCCAAGTATCGACGCCTACTCATGAACGAGACAAAAGAAATAAAACAAATAAATAACAGAGGCAAAACAAACTCCAAAATTAAATAAAATTCACCATTAAATAGATCTTAATTTTATATGAATTTACAAATTTGAATGGGCTCAATTGGACTTCGATGCAAAAGATATGGGCTTTGAAAGATTGGAAAATCAAATAAACCCTAATTTGGATTTTCTCGAATTTCCGAATTAATTTTATAAAGGAAAATCGAATTATTGCGCAATGCTTGCGCCACCGGAAAAGGATTTAATTAAAATCAGATCGACAGTGGGGGCCCCACCCGTCGACCTCTCGCTCCACGGTGGACCAAATCCACCGAGCCGAGGGTGAGGTGGCGGTGGACAACGCCACGCGGCAAACACGCAGGCGTGATGAGGCTGCCACGTGGGCTGAGTTGAGGAGGTGGCGGCTGACGCGGCGCTACCGGCATCGACCGCACGGGAGACACAGAGAGCTCGGCCAGAGATTTGCGGCGGCGGCGATGGCTAACTAACGGTGGCGGGGCGGCGAGCACAAAATGCGTCGCCGGAGCGCGCGGCCGATGAGGAGGTGGTGGCGGAGGTCGAGCGAAACTCACCGGCGGGAGGCGGCAATGGCGGCGGTGACGACGGTGTTGTTGTCGACGAGCCGGCAATGGCGGATCGGATGTTCCCGGCGAAGGCGATGGCGAAGATCGGAAGCTCGGCTATTGCGCACACAATGGCGGAGGTTGCACGTCCGGCGGAAGTCGGGAGGCGGCGGAATTCGTCGGCGACGAGTCTTCGGCCGAGCTTCAATCTTCGGTGAATGCGGCGCCGAGAAGACGAGGGAGGGGGCGGCGCCTTAGGGCTTCGGTGGAGGGAGATGGGGCGGAGCTTTGGGTACGAGGCTCGACCTTAAATAGGCGGGGTCGAGGGCGAATACGCGGCGAAAACGGAGGCGGTTGGGGCGGACGCAGCGGGCTCGGACTCGAGTCCGGTTGAAGACGATGCCGCGTGGGTCGCACGGGCGGCGAGATCGCCGCAGCCGACGATCCAACGGCGAGGAAAGGGGAAGCGTTGCGCTGCGCGAGTGTGGGAGATAGAGCGGCACGATCTGGATCCAAGGGCAGGGAAGCGAACGCGCGCGGGCGAAGCTGGAACCGAGCGATGGCGATCCGACGGCTGGGAGCGAGCGCGGGCGGGGCTGAGGGAAAGTTGGGCTGCGGGAGTTGGGCCGGATTGGAATAGTAACTGGGTTTCGGCCCAGTTACTGTTCCGAGGAAAACAAATAGATTTTTCTTTTAAATAAATCCAGAAAATGCAAATAGCAATTAGAAAATAGCAAATGACTTTGGAAAAATTCCAGAAAATTCTATAAAATAAAACCAAGCATATAGAATCTAAATAAAATAGTTTTGACAATTGTTGATGTTGGGATTAAGCACATTAAATCAATTTGTCCTTAAAGTCCAATTTAAGCTTTTTAAATTAATATTCAAATAAATCCAAATGATAAATTTTCTTGCTACCAATATTTAAGAGATTTTTAAAGCTCTGAAAATTGGGATGTTACAAACCTCCCCCCCCTTAAACGAATCTCGTCCCCGAGATTCCGGCTAGCTAGAGAAAAGGCTAGGGAACTCGGCTTTCAACTCTTCTTCACGTTCCCACGTTGCTTCTCCTTCCGAGTGGTTACTCTCATCGAACTTTGCGTAAACGAACGGTCTTGCTTCAGTGCGCGCTCATGACATCCAAAATCTTGACAGTCGCTCTTTGTACGTGAGATCCTCCTTCGCTCAATTGACTCCAACGGGTCTGCTCTTCCGCACACGAAGACACTTCTTCACCGAGAGACATGAAAGACATCATGCACTCCACTAACGATCATGTAGCTCCAAGCTGGTACGCAACTTCTCCACGGCGTTCCAAAATCTTGAATGGACCCACATACCTTGGAGCAAGCTTCCTTTGTGTGGAATCTCTTAACACCTCTGAGCGGAGTAACTCAAGATACACAAAATCCTCTGGTTCAAAGTCGAGGTCACGGCGACGATTATCGGCATAACTCTTTTGCTCGGATGGGCTATCTTTAACCTCTCTCGATCATAGCAACTTGTTCTTCGCTTCTGAATAATATCTCGCCCGAACACTACACGCTCATTGTCTCGACCAATTCAACGGAGTTCTGCAGTACGACGACATGAGCTTCAAATGGTGACATCTCGCAAACCGGCTTGATAATCGTTGTTGTACGAGAATTTCGCATACGGCAAACTTTTATCCCAACTGGTAGCATTAGCTAAGGCACGTGCTCTCAACATATCTTCTAATATCGATTGACTCTTTCATCTGTCCATCATGCGTGGATGATAAGCGATACTAAAATTCGATGAGTTCCTGTGGCTTCATGTAGACTTTGCCAAAACGAGAGGTGAATTGAGATCCTCGATCCGACACTATCTTCTTAGGCACACCGTGCGGTCGACGATTTTGACATATACAATTCCGCCAAGCGGTCTCTCGAGTAAGTGGTCTTAATCGGCAAGAAATGGGCAACCTTAGTTAAACGATCCACTATTACCCAAATCGAATCATAACTCGATTGAGTCTTGGGTAAACCGGTAATGAAATCCATACCGATCTCTTCCCACTTCCATTCTCGTATCTTCACGGTTGTAGCAAACCTTTGGTCTCGATGCTTCTGCCTTTACTTTCGACACACGCCGCATAAAGCAACGAACTCGCAACGCCTCGCTTTAAGTTTGGCCACCAAAACTTACTCTTAACATCCCGATACATCTTAGTACTTCGGGGTGAATCGAATACTTAGAGTCATGGGCTTCCTTCGTAATCACCGTCTTAATCCATCCATATCCGCACACGATACGCCCATTGATCCACAATATATCCCGATCATCTATGGTGAAGTCTTTAAATTTTCCTTCCGACATCTTCTTCTTGAGATCGAAGAAACTCGTAATCCTTGGGTTGCGCTTCACGAACTGCTTTCTCCGAGTAGATTGCACTTCTAGGTGGCCACAAATCCTTCCTAACAACTTCTAGTCAGTAGCTTCGGAATTCCTCCCAAGTTACGAACACAACTCTTTGCTTCCGAGCATTGCGGTAGCTCTTACGACTCAAAGCATCTGAACTACATTGGCCTTACCAGATGGTAATGGATTCCAAGATTATAATCCTTTATTAATTCCACCATCTTCTCTGCTCATGTTCAAATCGATCGAGTGAAAATGTACTTCGTGCTCTTATGATCTGTGTAGACTTCACAAATGATTCTGATGAGATAATGACGCCAAATCTTCAAGGCATGCACTACGGCACTAGCTCCAAATCATGGGTAGGATAGTTCTCTTCATGAGGCCTTAATTGCCTTGACGCATAAGCGACGCCTCTTCCTTCTTGCATAAGGACACATCCTAATCCTTGACGCCAAGCATCACAAGAGATATCAAAATCCTTACTAATATCCCAAGAAAACTAACATCAATGAAGTCAAACGCTTCTTCAATTCTTGAAAACTCTCTTCACAAGTCAGTCCAAATAAACTTCTTCTCTTTCTTCAACAATTGCGTAAGAGGTTTAGCAATCGTTGAGAACCCTTCAATGAAACGACGATAGTATCCTGCCATTCCCAAGAAACTACGAATTTGAGTAACCGTCTTGGGCTGCTCCCAATTCATTACAGCTTTAACCTTCCGGTCAATCGCTACTCCTTCTACCGTCATCACATGACCGAGAAAATCAACTTTCTTCTTCCAAAAGTCACACTTGCTAAACTTGGCATACAACTGATGTTCTCTGAGCTTCTCTAGGATTAATCTCAAATGTCCTGTATGTTCTTCTTCTGACTTTGAGTATACCAAAATATCATCAATGAATACTACCACGAACTTATCCAAATATTCCATGAATACTTTGTTCATCATGTTCATGAAGTAGGCAGGGGCATTAGTCAATCCAAAAGACATGACTAAAAACTCATAATGTCCATACCGGGTTGAGAAAGCGGTCTTTGGTACATCCTTAGGACAAATCTTTAACTGATGGTAACCTGATCGCAGATCGATCTTGGAGAATACTCCGGCTCCTTTCATCTGGTCGAACAAATCATCAATTCTGGGCAATGGGTACTTATTCTTGATGGTGACTTCGTTGAGAGAACGATAATCGATACACATTCTCATACTTCCATCTTTCTTCTTGACGAACAAAACTGGTGCTCCCCATGGCGATGAACTAGGTCTTACAAAACCTTTCTCCAGTAGTTCTTCTATCTGCTTCTTCATTTCCACAAGTTCATCGACTGGCATCCGATAGGGTCTCTTGGAAATTGGTGCTGTTCCTGGCACTAGATCGATGACAAATTCAATGTCACGGTCCGGTGGCATTCCTGGTAATTCTTCTGGAAATACGTCCGGGTAATCTCTGACTACAGGTACGTCTTCCAAAGAAACTTGATCGTTGACTACCAAATGTCCATCACGCATCGAGGTGGCTAGAAATTCTACTTTCTTTCCTGTGATATCCTCAATTGTCACGGCTCTTCGGCCACAATCTAGCACTGCTTTATGTTTGGATAACCAATCCATACCAAGGATGACATCTATGGTCTGAGTGTCTAGAACTATTAGGTTGGCTAGAAACTCAACTCCACTATGAGTAGCCTAGCTCCTAAACATCCAACTTTAGAACTTAGCTCGCTCCAGCGATCGACTAACAGAGTATGCTTAAGATGCATAACTTCCAATTTGTTCTTAGTTGCAAAAATTCGAAAACAAACGAATGCGAAGCTCGTAATCAAATGTAATCGATGCAGTATTGAATTTACTAGGAACTTACCCAGTACAACGTCAGGTGCTTCTTGAGCTCCTTCCAGAGTGACGTGGTTGACACGGCCTCTGACCACTGATGGCGGTGCTCCTCCGGATTGACCGGTAGCTTGAGAAGTTCCTTGATGGTTGCCTTGTCTTGGCGCCTTGGCCGTGTATTCCCAAGGTTGAAGCGCATCGAGTGATAGTCCCATTCTGCGGACATCGGTTGGCGAAATGCCCGGGTGACGGCTGTAAAGCAAACTCTGGTTGTATTCTGTGGGTTGCTTACTGGATTGGGGTTGACTAGTGCGGGGTTGCGGAAATTCTGAGCAACTGGGCGAGGTGCTGAAGTTGGTGCGGTGGTCCGCGAGTGCGTGGTGGAAAACGGCTAAATGCGGTGGAATCATTCTTGCCCTCACCGGGGTTGGTGACTTCCTTCTTCGAGCCATTCTGCGCTTACGATGATCTTCCAATTCCTTGCGCTTATCCTCTAGAATCAAAGCCTTGTTGATCAACTCTTGAAAATCAGGAAAGGTGTGGGCGATCAAGTTGACTTGAAGTCCAGTGTTCAATCCTTTCAGAAAACGACTCTGACGAGCCTTGTCAGTGGCGACATCTTCTGCAGCATATCGAGCAAGTTGAGAGAACTTGTTGAGGTAATCGATCATCGACATTCCTCCTTGCTTGAGAGCACGGAATTCATCCTTCTTTAGATCCATGATTCCTTCTGGTACATGATACTGGCGAAAAGCAGTTGTGAACTCTTCCCAAGTAATATCTTGCGGCGTTCCATGCGCTGCACAAAAGTTTTCCCACCATTCGGCGGCAATGCCTTCCATCTGATGAGAGGCGTACAGAACTTTTTCATGATCGCTGCATTGAGTGATCGCGGCTTCCTCTCAATAACACGGCCAATCATCGCCTCTCTTGGTGAGACATGTCCGTAAAAGGTTGGTGGATCGGTCCTCATAAACTCCGCCAACTTGGATGATCCATTGTGACCATGAGCAACTGGGGCTCCATTGTGATGCTGATTGTTGTTGTTCTGATTATTCATAGCTTGCATCTGATTCATCATGGTGTACATCAGCTGGGTCTGAGCTGTCATGAATGCTCCAAAATTCTGCAGATCGACTGAAGGTGCTTGTGGTGGAATTGCTTCTCCGGATTTGCTCCGCCCTTCTCGATACCGAGTATCGGAACCACTTGCGCAGCCTTGACGAGTCCGAACCATCCGTGAATCTCCAAGGGTTAGATAAGGTAGCAAGCACGAGATAAGTTGTAGAACTAAGCGGGTAGGTAAAACCCAACAACATATTTTAAGAAAGCTCAATCAAACTCTTATATTGATTAAGATAATAGTATGGCTTGCAACAAATGCCTAAGGGCCTTTGCAGCTCATACTTGCACACAAAAATAAGGACGAACTTAAGCACACCAAACTACCGCCTAAAGGGCGACTCAAGACATAAAGCGGCTAAGCTCAAACAAAGCGAACAGACTACTCAATCAAATAGCCTCCGCATGACCTTGACGGTGCTCCCTTCTTTGTAGACTGAAAGTGAGCTGGCATCCTTGCAAACTGATCCCGATGTCCCGGGGATGGTGCAATAGGAGCAGTGTCCACGTGCAGTCTTCTTGGTGCTTCGCTCTACAACCTCTGCTTGGCTCTTACGGTTCACCGGTCCATCAGCTTCTTCTGGGTCTTCCTCTTCAGTGTCTTCTTCGTGTCGTCCATAAAGAGTTTCTTCTAATATGGCGATCCTTTCTTCAGCTCTCTGAAGAGTCTCATAGGTACACTCCAGCTCTGTAGCGGCTAACTCCAACGATTCCTCCTGAGCAGCGGCGAACTGGGCGAGATGCACGACGGTGGCGTTGTCTTCTCCTTCCGTAGACGGAAAACGTGCAGCAAGATCCACGTCGGAAGTGCGGGGATGATAACGGAAAACTGTGTCACGAAGCTCTCGAGAGTAGATGTTGCAGATCCTCAGGATGGCAAGGCGTGAAGACTCCTGGATTGCTTCAATCCAAATACTCCTTCTAGCTGAGATGTGCAGTGGTTTGCTTGCCTTGGTGTGCTGCCTGGCGTAGATGGTCAAATGGCAGATCACTCCACGATCTCGGCCGTTCACAATCCAAGCACTGCCACGGTACAATGGACGATCGAACCCTCCAAGTACTTGTAGCAACTTCCAAAGCTCAGCGGCAAGTCCTCCCTTGCGCGCTCCATAACTCAAGACGAGGCATCCGTCAAGATGGACAAGGATATGAAAACAACTTTAAAACAAATGGGAGAGAGAGAATTTCAGCAATAGTTGAGTCAAGAGAGACATGAGATGAGTTAAGGAGTTCAATTAATCTTGCAAGTTAATTTTGCTTTAGAAAATAGTTTGGACTCACTAAGAACGGCCAATCTAACTAGGGTCAAGACCTACGATCAAGATGGCTCTAATACCACCTCTGCTGGGACCCAAATATGCAAATCTGGACCCTCTGTGTATTCTCGCACTAGTCCAGATCACGCTAGTGCACACAAAGGTCAACATTGATGAAATATCACATCCATACAACGAATATAAGAATAAACGAGTACATTTAGATAACAAATAATCTGTTGGGACCTTATGGTCGAGTGTTACATTTATTAAGCCATGCAAGGTCGACAATAAAGAAATAAATCTGCAATGAAACGAAATAAACTCCTGGCTCCCATCAATTTACCACGAACAACCGATCGATCAAGACCCTAACGCTCAACCTTCGTAGAACTCTTCTTCAAAAGCAAAGACGACTCCTCCACTTCGCTGATTTGTTTAGCAAGAGTGAGTACACACCGCACTCGCAAGTCATACCACGTAATGCATTTATACATGATGGCTTATTCCAAAGGAATGGCTTCGTGGTTATTTTGCGAAATGCAACATTTGCAATTGAATACAAATAATAGATTGAAAGCGTAATTCAAAACAAATAGACAATAATAAGTTAACAATTGATTTCACAAAGGACACACAGCCTAATCAAGTTCTTTCACACAACAACAAGTTATCTCACACACCGACCCTTCCCATTTGTTTTATGAAAATCTACCCCTCGTGTGAAATTCCGAGCATGTCCATAACCGAGGACGCGGCTATTCGAATAGATTGATTTAAACACTCTGCAGAGGTTGTACACTTTACCCACACGATGAAACCAACCGGATCGAGTTGATCACAACAAAACCTTTCGAGACTTCATCTCAAACAATGACACTCTGGTGTGCTTTATCGCCCCAATTTGTACACACACCCTTTGGACGACACACACCATTGGACGAGGATGCAAATGAACCGTCCGCGATGTGACATATCACACCTCCACCCATCACATAGCTTAAATACAACTGAGTGGTCAATGTCAAGACTCCATAACTTACTAAGTCGTGCCCAAATTTCATACTAGGCATGTGGTCGCATAAGAAGGCCCAGCTCAATGGCGCACAAAGTTAAGTCCTTAATTGACTAAGGCAAGACTTCCAGCTTTACCCAAATCACAAAGTTTAATAAGCACACACTCCACCATTCACACAGAATCCACCACTTGCCTCGGTCTAAATCTTTTCCCACCTCGTTGATTAAGTGCAACACATGCCATCAACGAGTAATAGCACACAAAGACACACAGATTCATCACACAGCCCATAATCACTTAGTCAAATTTATAATTGCAACTCTCACATGAAATGATGACTCGTGGCATGGCTAAGCGATCTAATCGTATCTAACCAACCCACGTTGGTGCTACAATAATACCAACTAATTATTAATCAACCTAGGGTGACAAAAGATCATGGCATACAATAGACAAGGTGGCATAACAATTTGGATTTAATAACTACACCCAAAAGCATTTAAATAAATACTTGAAATAGAATGCAATACATTGAAACAAAGTATTTTGAAAACTGGGTTCAAAATGATCAAAGGTATAACTTGCCTTGGAATAGATCTAGATATTGGTCTTGGTCTTGAGGTGCTCCTTCTTCTGCAAAATTCCCCGAAGTATCGACGTCTACTCGCAAACGAGACAAAAGAAATAAAACAAATAAATAACAGAGGCAAAACAAACTCCAAAAATTAAATAAAATTCACCATTAAATAGATCTTAATTTTATATGAATTTACAAATTTGAATGGGCTCAATTGGACTTCGGGTGCAAAAGATATGGGCTTTGGAAGATTGGAAAATCAAATAAACCCTAATTTGGATTTTCTCGAATTTCCCGAATTAATTTTATAAAGGAAAATCGAATTATTGCGCAATGCTTGCGTCAGCCGGGAAAAAGGATTTAATTAAAATCCGTACTGACAGGTGGGCCCCACTGTCAGCCTCTCGGCTCACGGTGGACCAAATCCACCGAGCCGAGGGTGAGGGGTGGCGGTGGACAGCGCCACGCCGCAAACACGCAGCGTGATGAGGCTGCCACGTACGAGTTGAGGAGGTGGCGGCCGACGGCGCGCGTGGCCGGCACCGACCGCACGGGGACACCTGAGAGAGCTCGGCGAGATTTGCCGCGCGGGCGGCGATGGCTAACGCGGTGGCGGTGTGCGGCGAGCACAAAATGCGCGCCCGGAGGGCGCGGTTGATGAGGTGGTGGCGGAGGTCGAAGCGTAAACTCACCGCAATGAGGACGACAATGGCGGTGACGGACGGGTGTTGTTTCGGACGAGCCGCAAGAACGGATCGATGGATGTTCTCGGCGGGCGATGGCGATCGGTGAAGCTCCGGCTATTGCGCACACAATGGCGAGGTTGCACGTCCGGCGGAAGTCGGGAGGCGACGGAATTCGTCGGCGACGAGTCTTCGGCCGAGCTTCAATCTTCGGTGAATGCGGCGCCGAGAAGACGAGGGAGGGGGCGGCGCCTTAGGGCTTCGGTGGAGGGAGATGGGGCGGAGCTTTGGGTACGAGGCTCGACCTTAAATAGGCGGGGTCGAGGGCGAATACGCGGCGAAAACGGAGGCGGCGGTTGCGACGTGCGGAGCTCGGACTCAAGGAGTCCGGGTTGAAGACGATGCCAGCGTGGCTGCACGGGCGGGCGAGATCAGCGCAGCGACGATCCAACGGCGAGGAAAGGGGAAGCGTTGCGCTGCGCGAGTGTGGGAGATAGAGCGGCACGATCTGGATCCAAGGGCAGGGAAGCGACAGCAGCGCGAAGCCGAACCGAAGCGATGGTGATCCGACGGTAGGAGCGAGCGCGCAAGGGCCGAGGGAAAGTTGGGTCATGCGAGTTGGGCCGGATTGAATAGTGGCGGGTTTCGCCCGCCATCGCTTCGAGGAAAACAAATAGATTTTTCTTTTAAATAAATCCAGAAAATGCAAATAGCAATTAGAAAATAGCAAATGACTTTGGAAAAATTCCAGAAAATTCTATAAAATAAAACCAAGCATATAGAATCTAAATAAAATAGTTTTGACAATTGTTGATGTTGGGATTAAGCACATTAAATCAATTTGTCCTTAAAGTCCAATTTAAGCTTTTTAAATTAATATTCAAATAAATCCAAATGATAAATTTTCTTGCTACCAATATTTAAGAGATTTTTAAAGCTCTGAAAATTGGGATGTTACAATCCCACCTTCTCCGATCAGACCACCTACTGTAATTTGGTAAGAAACTCATAAGAACTTGGTAAGACGCTTGTGAGTGTGTGATTCCATCCTCCGACCACCTAGTAGTGATAGAAATAATACTTTTGTGTTGTCTTTTGTCTACTACTAACCATGTCAGGTGAAGGATTGGATGCGCAAGAGTGTGTTTTGAGGGAAGAGCTCATGACGCTATTGGATGAACAACGCACTACCGTTAATGAGGACATCGACAGGAAGCTTCAAGCTACCACGATCACATTACAACGCTCAATCAACGATAGCATTGCGGCGCTCACAACACGCCTCGAAAGAGTGGTGAACCGACCACCAAACGTTGGTCGTGTGGAACCTCAGGGTGCAGCCCATGACCATGAGTTTGATAATGATAATGAGATGCACGACCACGACGCCTTTGATGCACGACAACGGAACCGACTGAACTTCAACCGTCAAGGTATGAGAGGTAATAATGTACAACAACATAATGCACGTGTTAATGATGATCCATATGCTAAAGTTAAGTTCTCTATACCATCTTTTGCGGTGCTTATGATGCTGAAATATATCTAGATGGGGAGATGACGGTGAGAATGTAAATTGAATACTCACTTAGTTCCCGGCGTGCATAGAGTTAGGCAAGCCACAAGTGAATTTAAAAACTTTGCCATCATTTGGTGGAATAGGGTATGCAATCAAGGATTAGCGCCTACTACGTGGGATGGGTTAAAGGTTGCTATGCGTAATGATTTGTCCCACCTTCTTTTAAACGTGATTTGCGTAATAAATTACAAATTTTAAACCAAGGTAATAGATCCGTAGAAGAATATTATCAGAGCTACAAATTAGCATGTTGCGTTGTGATATTATTGAGGATGAAGAAGTCGCAATGGCACATTTTTATGGAGGATTAAGACGTAAATTCAGGATATAGTGGATTACAAAGAATACGATTGCGTCTCTAGATTGTTCCAACTTGCATGTTTGGCGTAAAAGGAATTGCGGGGACGACAACAGAGGCCAAGGAACAACTTTGGGAGCATGTCTACACCACGACCAAAGGCCGGGCAAGCCAAAACAGCCCCACCTTCACTACACGGTCCGCTGCCCTCCACGAGTAGGGCGCGTTCAAAGAAGACCTCCGACCACATCACATGCACCGAGGTAAGTAAAGTTACTAGTGTGCGTGCACCACCAAGAGTTCTTCGTCGGTTGCTTCCAGTCGGTCGTACATGGGATTGTGTGCCACCGTTGCAAGGGAATGGGGCACGTCATGAGGGACGCCCGGTCGTGAGCATACCTTGCCACCAAAGACGGTGGTTATGTAAGTACTAGTGATATTGAGGACGAATATGTACTTGCAAACTAACATTGCGGTGGAGGAGATGAGATAGACGGATGCCGATGATGTAGAGGAACAAGTAGCCTTTGTTGACACCGAGTATCATGTGAGCCTTGTTGCATAACGAGTCTTGAGCGCACAAGTGGAGAGAGCGAGCAAAATCAACGGCACAACTTGTTTGGCACAGATTTCGTGAAGGACAGAGCCTGCAGAGTCATCATTGATGGAGGGAGCTGCAACAACCTTGCAAGCTCCGAGATGGTCGAGAAGCTTGGCTTGACCACACAACCACACCCACGTCCCTACTACATCCAATGGTTCAATTCGTGTGGTAAATTAAAGGTACACAAAGTTGTGAAAGTACAATTTTAGCGTAATTACAAAGATAGTTCGACTTTGATATCGTGCCTATGCAAGCATGCTCTTTGTTGCTCTGTAGACCTTGGATATATGACAATGATGTTTTGCACCATGGTAGAGCTAATACCTACTCATTTTCACATAAGGGTAAGAAGATTAAGTTGTTGCCTTTGACACCAAATGAGATTCGAAAGATGAAGAAGAGCGCTAAAAATGAAAGAAACACCGATAAGCATGTTTCGAAAATCGCAAGTAGCAAAACGTGTTTTCCCACCCAAAAGGGAGAAAGTGGCGTCTAGTCCTAAGTCCGCGGGAATTAAATTGAAGGGATGTGTTATGATTGCCACTAAATCAACTTGCTGAAATCTGTAATAATGAGTCGCCATGCTATGCTTTGATATGCAAAAATGCCTTATATTCGCTTGAGGACATAGCTAGCTCTTTGCCTCCTCCTGCTAACCTTTTGCGGGAGTATGTGGATGTATTTCAACCGAGGTACCCGGGATTACCACCTATTCGAGGAATTGAGCATCAAATTGATTTGATCCCAGAGCGACTTTGCCAAACCGTCTTTGCATATAGGACTAATCCAGAGGAGACTAAGGAAATTCAATGACAAGTCCAAAATCTTTTGGACCGTGGGTACGTAAGAGAAAGCCTTAGTCCTTGTGTTGTTCCAGCTTCTTTTGGTTCCTAAGAAAGACGGTAGTTGGCGATGTGTGTTGATTGCGAGCCATTAATAACATTACTATAAGGTATCGCCATCCTATCCCAAGGCTAGACGACATGCTAGATGAATTGAGTGGTTCTATTATTTTCACAAAGATTGACTTGCGGAGTGGTTACCACCAGATTAGAATGAAATTAGAGATGAATGGAAAACCGCTTTTAAAACTAAGTTTGGATTATATGAGTGGTTAGTGATGCCTTCGGTCTAACTAATGCACCTAGTACTTTTATGCGTTTGATGAACGAGGTTTTACGCCCTTTCATTGGAAAATTTGTGGTGGTTTACTTTGATGATATCTTGATTTATAGCAAGTCACATGAGCAACACTTAAATCATATACGTGCTGTTTTTAATGCTTTGAGAGACGACGCTTGTTTGGTAACCTCGAGAAGTGCACCTTTGCACCGATCGAGTTGCGCTTCTTGGTTATGTTGTGACACCACGGGGCATTGAGGTGGATGAGACAAAGATTGTAGCCATCCAAAGTCGTCCGACGCCTACTACTGTGTCACAAGTGCGGAGCTTCCATGGCCTTGCTGGATTCTATCGGCGCTTTGTGCGGGATTTCAGAACCATTGCCGCACCATTGAATGAATTGACAAAGAAAGGAGTGCCTTTCCAATGGGGACCTGCACAAGAGAAGGCATTCAACTTGTTGAAAGAGAAGCTCACCCAAGCACCCCTACTCCAACTCCCCGATTTTGGTAAGACTTTTGAAATTGAATGTGATGCGATTGGGATTGGGATAGGTGGTGTATTGATTCAAGAAGGTAAACCAGCTTGCATATTTCAAATAAAAACTAAATGGGCCTAGTTTGAATTATTCCACCTATGATAAGGAATTGTATGCTTTAGTTCGAGTGCTTCAAACTTGGCAGCATTATCTATGGCCCAACGAATTTGTTATACATTCGGATCATGAATGGCTAAAACATATTAGAAGTCAAGCTAAACTGAATAAACGACATGCTAACTGGGTAGAATTTATTGAGTCATTCCCATATGTTATAAAGCATAAGAAAGGTAAGGATAATGTGATTGCTGATGCGCTCTCTAGACGTTATACCATGTTATCTCAACTTGACCATAAGATTTTTGGTTTGGAGGCCATTAAGAGTTTATATATCACTGATTTGGACTTTAAGGAAGTGCTTGAACATTGTAAAGGAGGGAAGACATGGAATAACTATGTGCTGAATGATGGTTTGGTCTATCGTGCTAACAAGCTATGCGTTCTAGCTAGCTCTGTTCGTCTTTTGTTGTTACAGGAGGCACATGGAGGAGGTTTGATAGCGCATTTTGGAGCAAAGAAGACAGAAGATGTGCTGGCCACCCACTTCTTTTTGGCCAAAGATGAGGCGTGATGTCGAGCGTTACGTAGCTCGCTGCACTACATGCAACAAAGCTAAGTCCCGTCTCCTTCCACATGGACTTTATATGCCTCTTCCTATTCCTAGCGCCCCTTGGGAGAATATTTCTATGGATTTTGTTTTAGAATTGCCTAGGACAAAGAGGGGGAGAGATAGTATATTTGTAGTAGTGGATCGATTTTCTAAAATGGCACATTTTATATCTTGTCACAAGAGCGATGATGCTACAAACATAGCTGATTTGTTTTTCAGGGAAATCATTCGCTTACATGGAGTGCCCAATACTATTGTCTCGGATCGCGATGCGAAGTTTTTGAGCCACTTTTGGAGATCACTTTGGAATAAATTGGGGACAAAGCTGCTGTTCTCTACTACATGCCATCCCCAAACTGATGGACAAACGGAGGTTGTCAACCGCACGTTATCCACCATGTTGCGGGCTGTTTTAAAGAAGAACTTGAAGATGTGGGAAGAGTGTTTACCGATATTGAGTTTGCTTACAATAGGTCAAGACACTCCACCACCAAGGTAAGTCCATTTCGTAGTGTATGGTTTTAACCCCCTGCTCCTATTGATTTACTACCTTTACCGACCTCTGAAAAATTAATCTAGATGCTAAGAAGCGTCTTTGCATTTATTCTCAAGTTGCATGAAACCACTAAAGAGAATATAGAGTATATGACCTGAAAGGTATAAGGTTCTTTGGAAGTAAAGGTAGGAAAGTTGTCAAATTTGAACCAGTGATTTAGTTTGGGTTCATTTGAGAAAGGATAGGTTTCCTAATTAAGAAAATCAAAGTTGATGCCTAGAGTCAAGGACCGTTTAAGATAATTAAGAAGATAAATGATAATGCATATCAATTAGAATTACTGCAGATTTTGGGGTTAGCCCCACATTTAACATTTCATTTGAAACCATCGTGGGAGAAGAAGATGAGCTTGAGTCGAGGACGACTCCAATTCAAGAGGGGAGTATGATGAGGACATCCCTCCTTCGGATACACGCACGACACAAGACCCTCCAGATCTGGGTGCTGAACTACACGGTCCTATGACAAGAGCTAGAGCACGTCACTTAATCGATCAGGTAAAGTCATTTCTAGGGTCGAGTGTATTATTTGAGAACTCTATGATGTTTGCCTAATGGAGATGATTTACTTGTACTCGTGAATCTAGGACTACGACCCAGCTCAAGAAGGTCTCGACCACCGCAAGAAGATCTACGACCACTACAAGAAGACCTACGACTAGTTGATTCGATTGGAGCAATCTACGACCAGAAAAGCGAGCACAGTACTCGTTGGACACAATCTACGACCAAAGATAGCATGGACTCCTCAAGACCACCCTAGGACCAATCCTATGACCGATCTTCGACCGAATACGCAACACAAGGTGTCACGTCACCATTTTGAAACTAATAAGACTTTGTAAACATAACGAGGTCGGAGTCCGTGTTGTGTACGCTTCATCCCACTACCGCACAACCCTAGGTCGACCTCCTCACGCTCCCCTCTATATATCAATGAGCGCCATAGTTTAGAGGCGGGTTTTTCTTAGATTATTCTGCCAATTGCAGTTTCGCCGATTGTCGGTTTGAGGAACCCCACTTGTAAACTTCATCTATATCCGCAATACAATCCAGATTGCATCTACCTTGTTCTTGTGAGTTGCTTCGATTGCTTGCAGGAACACTAACCTTCGTGGTAAGGTCGATCGCGTGCAAGCGTGGTCGATAACGACAGCGCGCGGTGTAGCGAATTGCGGTGACGATCCGCTGGTCGGAAGCCTCAAAGCGTCAACGCCCTCACGATTTAACCAAATCGAACCTATCGGAAGATCGGGCCGCCGTGACTCATCAGTTATGAGATGCAAAAAGAAGCTGCAGCTCCACAGCCAGCCGGACACGAAATCGTCAGACCATTCACGCACACGGCGCGTGTGGGCGGGCGATGGCGTGGCATGGCGAGGAAAGCGAGCGAGCGAGCATGCGCACGCGTGTGTTATCCTTTTGCTTGCTTCAACTAGGTAAGACCATCTCCACCTTATATGTTGGTCTCCTCCCACCTAGACTAGCAATATCGTACTAAACTTTCCTCCTTCCACCATACATGAGTGGGCCATTGGGATTTTCCTAGGATTTAATTAAAATATTGTATGGGCAAGCTCAAAATTCCAGCAATCCCCCATCAGATCCCAAAAGCATCATGAATTTGTCCATTATTCCAAAGTGTTGTTGATATACTAGTTTTCCGGTGGAGACCGGTTAAGGTTGAACATCCATCTAGAACCTCAAGCTAAACTCGCCCACAACTACATAGTGGACTAAGCCTTGAATCGGTAGTTTCTTATGGACAAGCTTCACCTAAGGCCTTTGCTGATACTTGGCCGCCGATTAGCTACTCCTCGGGTGGAGCATATAGGCCATACTCCTATGTCTCTTCATGAGCTTCTTAGATATCACCCACATCTCATAGACTACGACCAATAGTCGGGCTCATATAGGTGTATTCTTACACGAATACCCTATAGGACGGTATTTTGCTATTAAGCCTCAAAACACATTAAGACAAAGTCATTCTACCTTACAATAATTAGAGTACTACATCTCCAAAGTAAGAATGTACTCTATTGTTACCCAAACAGTTTGTTTTTCCCAAGGACTATTTTACGGGATCTCCGATCACATAGGTTTGGGATACCACTTTGTGTAACTCACGTGGGTCCCATTCCCATCTCCTTTGATGCTATTTCAATCACATTCCGTGATAGTCCCTTTGCAAAGGGGTCTGCCAGATTTTTATCTGTTTGGATATAATCCACAATTATCACTCCGGAGTTTCTCAATTTTTTTATAGACTTCAACCGCCTTATCACATGTCTTGAGGATTCATATTATCCTTTGCGCTTGTCACCTTTATGATAACATGCAAGCTAGTGGTGCAAATAAGTGTATGTGAGTCTGAAAGTGTGCGATAATGGGACTAATTCAGTGAGAAAAATATGTGTATTAAGTTTTTTTGTCACATATTTTTTGCCTATGGGTGTTGCCAGATCCATCAGGGATATAATAAATCCCTGATGGGAATGAACCGCCATGCAGTAATATGTTCGTTAGCCCGTCCACCAAACCTGACAAAGGAACATTTTCGCGACGGCTGGCCGACAGGGATAGTCGTCGTGTATAATTTTCCTAAAGCTGACCCGTCAGGCAAATGAAATTTCCATGTCATCCTATGCATGAAGGTTACTACCTAACGGGAGACCGATAGGGAAATTATCCCTAATGGTTTTTTTTACCGTGATGGTTTTTGGTTGTCACGAAAGATCTAGTTTATGGTAGTGTCTCGAGTCCCAAGATCTTGTCCAAGCCTGGATACCTGGTCCCACCTGTCTACCCTATGGAGTTTTTGACGCATTTGACACTGTTGACATGCAAATTAGCAAATGTAGCCTCATCTCCACGTCAGGTGCAAAAATAGCACCATGGAGCCGCGCGGATGTGGCACATAGGCTTGTCCACGCCCCAAGGGGCCAAAGTGCCTCGTCTGTGCCCCTAAGGGCCGGACATGCCTCTACCATGCCCCTGGGGGCCAGACCTCCTCTAGTTCATCTACCCAAGGAACGAACACGGCGAGTCCAACCCCTAGGAGCACGGACGATCCCCACTACCGTCATTTTATGTTTTTTTGTATGTTTCGAATGAAAATCCATCATTTTGGACAGCGGGAGGGAATCCAGGGCGTGCCCAAAATTATGAATTTTCATTCGAAACATACAAAAAAAACCACATGAAATGGTGGTAGTAGGGGGCGTTCGTGCTTCTAGGGGAAGATTCACCGTATTCGTGCCCTGTACGCACGGACTAGAGGAGGTGCGGCCCTCACGGGCACGAACATGGTATCTTTGGCCCCCCAGGAGCACGATGAAGGCATGTCCGACCATAGGGGCATGGACGAGGCATCAGCCCCTAGGGTGCGGACAAGCCTAGATGTCGCGTCTGCTTGGCTCCGCGGTGTTATTTTTGCACTTAACATGGTGAAGATGTTATATTTGTTAATTCGTGTGTCAATAGTGCCAAATACGCCAAAAACTTCTCCCATGTGCAACGCGATCCCATCTTCCATTCAAGACTAATGTATCCAGTTTCAAACAAACAAAAAACTTGAATGTAGCCATCGCGCGGATCTCCTTTGCAAAGGGATCTGCCAGATTTTCATCTGTTTGGATATAATCCACAACTATCACTCCGGAGTTTCTCAATTTTTTGATAGACTTCAACTGCCTTATCACATGTCTTGAGGATTCATATTATCCTTTACGCTTGTCACCTTTATGATAACTATTTGGTTATCACAGTACATAAGGATAGCTGGAATTGGTTTTTCAACCACCTGTAAATCCATCAATAGTTCTCGCAACCATTATGCCTCAACAGTGGCTGTGTCTAATGCTATGAATTCTGCCTCCATGGTTGACCTTGTCAGAATGGTCCGTTTACAAGATCTCTATGAGACAACAGCACCGCCTAGAGTGAATACATATCCACTCGTAGCCTTTATCTCATCAGCATCAGAAATCCAATTGGAATCACTATATCCCTCAAGTACACCGATATATCCAGTATAGTGAATTCCGTAACTCATTGTACCTTTCAAAGAGCGCATAACCCGCTCAAGTGCGTGCCAATGACCATCTCCCAGATTAGCGGTAAACCGGCTCAATTTGCTTACAGCTAAAGAGATGCTAGGACAAGCAGCACTAGCCAAGTACATGAGTGAACCAATAATCTGAGAGTACCTCAATTAATCCTTTCTCAGTCTTCGATTTTTTCAAAGTATTATACTAAGATCATAGCGTGTTGGAGAGGGCTTGCTTTCCACATAATGGGATTGCAACAGGATAATCTCATTCTCATCCTTGGTTAACTTGATGTTTAAAATAACACCAGCCTCTCCCAGATCTTTCATGTCTAAACTTTGGGATAGAAATAATTTAACCTCGTTAATCACATCAATGCTTGTCCCAAAGATAAGTATGTTATCAACATACAAACATAATATTACTCCTTTACCCCCACCATAGTGGTAGTATACACATTTATTCGCTTCATTTACCATAATCCCAGCAGATGTCAAAGTTCTATCAAACTTATCATGCCATTTCTTAGGTGCCTATTTAAGGCAGTATGAAAATTTCAATAACTTACAGACCTTACCCTCTTGTCCAGGTACTACAAATGTATCAGGCTGATCCATGTAAATTTCCTCATCTAACTCTCTATTGAGGAAAGCTATCATTACGTCCATTTGATGGACAATAAGACCATGTGAGGCAGCCAAAGATAATAGTACTCGAATAGTGGTTAATCTGGCAACAAGTGAGTATGTATCAAAGAAATCCTTACCTTCTTTTATACTCATTATCTTCTTTTTTAGTATAACCTTTTGCCACAAGTCGAGCCTTGTACTTTTTTATTGTACCGTTAGGCCTAAGCTTCTTCTTGAACACCCACTTGCATACAACTAGCTTACAACCAAATGGACGATCGATGACTTCCCAAGTTCCATTAGCAATAATGGAATCCATTTCACTACGAACCGCATCCTTCCAGTACTCTGCATCAGGAGATGCATATGCCTCTAAAATAGATTAGAGAACATCATCCACAAGGTACATAGTGAAGTTATCACCAAAAGATTTTACTATTTTTTGTCTCTTGCTCCTTCGAGGAGCTACATCACTCTCATACTCCTCATGTACATGTTCATGTGTGTGTTCAATATACTCAATTGGAGTGGTAGGTTCAGGAGTTAAACCACTTGCTTGACTAGAAGAGCTATGTGAATTCTTCATAGGAAATATATTTTCAAAGAAAATAGCATCTCAGGATTCCATTATCATATTGATTGGCATATTAGATATCTCGGATTGAACTACTAGAAACCTATAGTCTATACTATGATGAGTATATCCTAAACAGACACAATCCACTATTTTAGGTCCAAGTTTGCGCTTTTTAGTTATTGGAACATTGACTTTCGCCAAGAACCCCCAAGTGCGCAAATACGAAAGTGATGGTTTTCTCCCTTTCCAACCTTCGTACAGAGTTACCTCACTATTTTTAGTAGGGACTCTATTCAAGACATGACACACAGTCAACATAGCCTCCCCCCCACTGAAGGACCGAAATGGCAACAGAGGGGGGGTGAATGGTGCCTAAAAATTAATACTCCCCTTTACTGTATTTAAACAAGCCTACAAAGATCTCTGGAGATCTACAGAAAGTAAATGAAGCAAGATCAAATAACAAAAACAAGCCTTGGGCTGTTCTTCTGGAAATCGGAAGCTCCGGCCAGTAAGGTGCGGAAGTTCCGCTTGCGGTACTTCCGCTGTGTAAAATCGGAAGCTCCGATTATCCTGATCGAAGAACAGAACGCTCGGGTTTTTGCCCAAAAATCCAAACTACTTTTGATATGTGGTTCTTCTCTGGTCAAGTTTCACAGGACATCATCCTAAACAACATCTTGACCATATTGAGAAGAATCGCAAACAAAGATTCAACAATCAAGCCAAAATTGGATTTCTTGAAGAAGGGCAAGAAAGACCAAAACCAAATAGACTCGATTCTCAGATTCTTAGCTCATGAAACTTTGAGGATGTAATAGCAATATCAAAACGACTCTAGATATCAAGTTTCATGCTATTTCATAAGACGAATCAAAAGATATGCCAAAACCCTAGATATTCAACATGAACAGAGAGGGAATAAAGAGAGGCATAAACATGTAATCAAAGACTCAGAGTTTCATTGATAGAAGTCAAGAGATCACAGAGGAAACACAGAGGAATGATTACAAGTATTTTCAATTCATTCTCTCAAAACCAACAAACTCTCAAAAAGCAAAACAAACCCTTTTGGTGGAGCTAACCCTAATTTCCTCTCTCAAGGTCTAACCCTAACACGAGGGGTTGAGCTCTATTTATAGCCTTTGCTTAATGGGCCTCCAACCCATTAAGCCCGCTACACCCGAACGGAACCGCCTCCACTTGTGCCGCTTTGCGAAATTCCCGTTCGCCCCTTGCACATCTTCGGAAGACTCGACGCCTTGCTGTCCTTGACACGCAACCACCTCAAGATTCACGCCGTCTTGACACATCCCGACGCTCGACCTCAGCGCCGCTGCGCCTAGTCCGATCACCTAGTGTCTCGCCACGACTTCGTCTCGATGTTCTGCGCATCAACACGCATAAAAACACATCACATAGCATTGCACAATATCATAGCATCAATATTTGTATAATACTCAAACTCATACAAAATCAAAATCACAAATTAACCTTCTCTCGCACGCTTACGACACAATCGGAAGTTCGCAGACTTACCACAATGAAGTTCGATTTCAACATCCGCACTTGTCAGATTATCGGAAGTTCGCTCTTACCATTGCGGAACTTCCGATCTTCTAACATCCGTAAACCAGATTTTCAAAACCGATTTTCATCTCGGAGGAAACTTAACACGGTATTATCGGACACTCCGCTACCTCATGTGCGGAAGTTCCGATTTTCTTCACCAACTCAAAACCTGTGTTAATCGGAAGTTCCTATTTCCAACGCCGATAATTTCGAACTTCCGCTCCATACACAAATGTAGTTCCGATTTCCGATTCAAGATCTGAAACAAATCCATACCGAAAAACTCAACTCTCAACCTATTCAACCACGATGTCAAATACTCATCACTCAGAGTGGAGGACCTCTCACATGGTCTCTCAATCTCCCCCTTGATGAGTATATTGACAATCACCGAAAAAGCATAAGATGAGTTTGAGTTTAAAGTCAACCACGGTCTAAACAAGAGAAGTTAAGCTCAAGATCATGTTGACAAAAGAGAAAGACTTGAGATGAGATGAAAGAGTAATTTTTGCACAAAACTCAAGGCTTTTCTCCAGAAGGCTTTTTCTCTCTAAAATTCTCCCCCTTTGGCAATAAAATCATCAAGATGTTGAAAAGGGAGGAAAAGACTATATGAGGTTCATTTTAAGCATTAGGAGCCATGTAGATTATCCAAAATGACTATTTAAGTATTACACCAAGCCATAACACAAAAGAATGCTATCAAGATCATGACAATTGATGTATAGAAAAGCTAAGTCAGAATGTCCATAATTCTGATTAATGATCCAATTCTTTAGCAAGTCAAATAAACCAAGATTGAAGTCTAGCTAAAGATATCCAAGGATGATACAAGCCATGTCAAATAATCTAAGTTGAACCAAGAAGACTCATATCGAACAGTTTAGAGTGCTACCAGTTGAAGAAAGACTCATTTTATCCAGAACTTGGTCCTTTTAATGATAAGCAATTTTAGCACATTTTTCTTTTCTCGAAGCTCTTTATGGTTTTATCTTAGTAAAGCAAGCTCGGACTAGGTGCCATCCACAACCGCCTCCTAAGCTTCAACCAATTTTTCAAATCTTAGCCATGTGCTAGATCCCAAGCCTTATCGACCACTCCAAGCAACAGACTTAAGGAGGTGATCTTAGGTCATCCAAGGCTCCCCACGAGTTCATGCCTAGTGCAATGGCAAGCGCCTCATGAGAAAGATTTGGTGAGATCAGTTTTTTCGCACAAAAGGGATCATTTTTCTTTTGAAGTTTTTAGACCAGCGATTTAAAGATAAGTCAAGTTTCTTAACAAACTGACATAGCTTACTCAAAAGTTCAAAAGAGATTCAAGACTCAACTCAACCTACTTGACATGGCGAAAATCATAAAGGATAGCTTCAACTGCACTAGTCTCAAGAGCTATCATGACAAGATTTTAATTCAAGTTTAGCATTTTTTAATCATCTTAGCATGGCAAAGACTAAACTACACATAAAAAGTCATGATAGATCTAGCGGTTTAGCATAAATCATGGCAAGATGTAAAGCAAAGTGAAAACAGATCATAAGGGATAATAAACAAGGCTCCATTTGATTATAATGCAATGCATGATGAAATTCACGAAAATCCAGATTCCCTTCAGAAGAGATGCATCTTTTAATTCAAAGTTGAGTTATGACATAATTAAGAACTGGAATAACCAGGATGAACTCCCCCTGAACCAAAAGAACAAAACGAGAATCGATAAGAGAAATGAAAAGGCAATCCTTTAGAGCATAGAAAAGATATAGAGAAACTATCGCCGATAGGTTCTTATCTACCCCATATGATTCTAGGACTATCAGCTGATCAACTCATACACTAAGGAGCAAACACTGTCCCTGTCTACCCAAGGGTGGCCCGACCCCTGCTAGAACCTATAAGAAGTGAGTAAGCTCTACTTAGAGAAGGAAGAGACAGCTAATAAGCAGCATCCTAGAAGCACAAGACAAGAAATAGCAGTCAAAGCAATTTGGCAAGAGAACCACTCTAACCTATGCTGGAAGGACTTCGACCCAAAATATTAAAAGAAATGCAACCAGAAAGGAGTAATAGTAAAAAAATATTATATTATATTATACAGTAGTAGCACATAACTCCCCCTCACAACAGTCCGTAAGGACAAACCACCCCAAGCTCTCCTCGAGTGAAAACCGAGAGTCAGTCCAAAGGCTTAGTGAAGATATCACCAACCGGTGCTCACTCTCCACAACCGAGCACAATGTCACCCTTCTCTACATGGTCTCGAAGAAAGTGATATCTGATATCAATATGCTTGGTCCGTGAATGTTGCACTGGGGTTCTTGGCAATGCAAATCGCAGACGTGTTATCACAAAAGAGTGGAACACAGTCGATAGATAACCCAAAATCCTGCAGGTCGAGACCATCCAAAGCACTTGGCTACAAAGAATCGGTGCGACAACGTGCTCGCCTCTGCGGCGGATCGTGCAACACCGGATTGCTTCCTTGACGACCGGAGACAAGAGAAGTGCCAATGAATTGGCGAAGTGCGGAAGTGCTCTTCCTATCTATCCTACAGCCAGCGAAATCTGCATCGGAGAAGGCTCTAAGAAATAGACAAGAAGAGGAAGAGTACCAGATACCATAGTCAATGGTAGCTCGAAGGTACCGAAAGATGCGCTTCACCGCCGACGGTGAGATCTGCGAGGAGAAGCTCAAACCGAGCACAAAGACACCTGAGAGAAATGTATGTCCGGTCTCGAGGCAGGAGGTATAAGAGAGAGCCAATCATGCTCTGAACTCCTTTTGGTCAACAGTGTTCGCCGCCTTCATCTGGATCCAGAGCACCAGAGATGCCATCGGAGTTGATACCGGCTTTCCATCATTCATGTCGAGCGCTTGGAGGTCTCGAGTGTATCTTCCTTGATGAAGAAAGGCACCCTCCCGAGTCTGTTTGATTTGGAAGCCAAGGAAGAAGCTCAACTCGCCCATCATGCTCATCTCAAATTCCGAGCTCATAACATCAGAAAACTGAGATACGAGAGTATGTGAGGAGCCGCCAAAGATGATGTCGTCCACATAGATTTGAACGAGCAAAAGATCAGTGCCAAGACGGCGGACGAACAAGGTCTTGTCTATTTTACCCATTTCAAAACCATGACTCAGCAGATAGGACTTAAGCCTCTCATACCAAGCTCTGGGAGCCTGCTTGAGCCCATACAAGGCTTTGGAAAGCCTGTAGACATGGTTAGGGTATTTGGGGTTCTCGAAACCTGGAGGCTGTCTGACATAGACTTCTTCCTCAATAAGGCCATTGAGGAAGGCACTCTTGACATCCATCTGGTAAAGCTTGAAACCCTTAGAAGCTGCAAAGGCAAGCAGGATTCTAATGGCTTCAAGTCTAGCTACAGGGGCAAAAGTCTCTTCGAAATCTAGACCCTCAACTTGAGAGTACCCCTGAGCTACCAGCCTAGCCTTGTTTCGAATAACTAACCCATCTTCACTTTGCTTGTTCTTGAACACCCATTTGGTCCCAATGATATTGTGACCTTGAGGGGGCTCAACAAGGGACCAGACCTTGTTTCTTTCAAAGTTTTCCAACTCCTCATGCATGGCGTTTGTCCAAGACTCGTCAGATAGAGCATGACAAATGTCTTTGGGCTCAAATGAGGCGACGAAGGCAGAATGGAGACAGAAGAGAGACAAACCAGCTTTGGAACGTGTGACACGCTCAAAGAGATCTCCAATGATCTGCTCTGAAGGATGGTCCTTTTGAATGTGTCTAGGAGGTCCAGGGTGAGATGAAGAGGTGGCCTCTACCTCATGAGCAGATGAGATAGGAACAGAGCCACTAGCTTCAGAAGAAGCAGAAGGTAAGGGCTGATCTCCTCGAGGTGCAGTGGAAGAAGGCACCTCAAGAGGAGGAAGAACTGGATCAGGTAGACAACCCTCATCTCCGTCTTCCTCTTCGTCCACAAAGATGGACTCAGACTGCTCTAGAGAACCTGAGATATCAGGCCTAGTCCCTGGACTAGCCTCATCGAAGGTCACTTCACAGGTTTCTATCATTTTACTAGACTCGCAGTTCCAGACTCTATAGGCACGAGAAGAAGTCGAGTAACCCAGAAAGATCCCATCACAAGATCGTGACTCGAACTTATCTAGGTTCCCAGACTTCAGAATAAAACACTTGCAACCAAACACACGAAAATGCGAGGCCGGGTTTTCGCCCATATCTCAACTCATAAGAAGTGCGATGCAAGAGTGCCCAAGAAAAACTCATTAGAAACATGACAAGCGGAGCAATTGCCTCACCAAAACTTCCTAGGTGTAGAGTACTCATCAAGCATCGTCCCGCCATCTCAACCAAGGTGCGGTTCTTCCTCTCCACCACGCCATTTTGTTGGGGGCGTATGGAGACGAGAACGGTGCTCTACACTGCCTCACCACAAAACTCTCAAAGTAGGAATTCTTGAACTCGGTGCCATTATCGGTCTGCGAATTGCTCGTAATGCACAGGAGCTCAACAGAAAGCCTACTAAAAGACCACGAAAAAGAGTAAACGTCTCATCCTTCGAGGCTAAGAAAAACACCCAAGAGTACCTCGAGAAGTCATCGACCACTACAAGAATATACCACTTCCCTCCTGGCATTGATCAAGATTGAGCCGACCAAGCTGTATCCATATGGAGCGGTTGTCACAGTGCATCGATCATTGTCACTTGTATTTGAGAGTGAAAAGCGGCAACCATCTTGCCGTGTCGGCATGGAGAGCAAACCGATCCTTGACCATCTTGAGTTTTGGCAAACCACGAATGAGATCGTGGCGGTGACTCGTGTCGATGATCAAAGCCTATATGACCTAGTCTCCTATGCGGAAGGTCAAATCACGGGATTGAAGCAATTAAACACCGGAGAGGATCACGGAAGACTCGGAAAAATCAGCACGAAAGATCCTCCCATATCGAAATCCATAAACTAGGCTACAGAAGAATCAAGAATTTTGCAATTGTTTTTCTTAAAGCTCACCTCGAAACCGTCATCAGAAGTCGAGAGACCAAAGCGATTATCTGCAGCTTACTTACTAAGGCAACATCTTTTAAAATAAAAGAATCATTAATGCTCACTGTACCTTTAGCGATGACGCCCCAAAGAAGCATCTCGAAGGTGATCGTCTCATCACCTCGAGCACGGGCTAGGGAAGAAAACCAACGAGTCTCCGGTCATATGGCGAGAACACCGAGTCTACAATCCAAACATTTGCCTTCCCAAACGGCGACCACGAGTCAAGCAGAGTAAAGTCTCGATCTCGGGGTGAATCAGCGATGATTTGGGCACCCAATCTTGAGTAACACGTCGAATGATGAAGTAGTAAAGCAAGACTAACCTCTATCTACCCTCGCTCTCACACTCAACAAGCCGTAAGGTCTGCGTGCGGACACTGAAGTATTCTTGAATCCGATTGCTATGGAAGAGCGAGTCGAAATTCGCAACATCTTGATCACGCCATGAGTAGCCATCTCGAAAGGGAAACCGAGATCTACCCTCAAAGCGGCGGAAGTCACGATCAAAGGGAGCATGAGGACGAAAATCGAAAACTCGGAAAAACCAAGTCCTCGATCTTGCCCTAAATCACCAAATCAGATCAAACCTAGACCTCATGTTGGTCTTAGGTGCACTCATGGTGCAGGGCGACCATGAATGCGCCTAAAAGAATCAACATGGTCTCTGTAGCGATCTTGGCGCTGAAGCAATGATCAACCAAATGTCCATCCTTCTGACAGAAGGTGCAATGATACTTCGCCTTCAGAGAAGCCGAAGCTGCAGGTGGAATCACCTTGCTGTCAGAGATCCTTTGAACAAAACCCGCTGATTTGAAATTGACTTTCTCAGTCCTGGGCTTAGTTTTGATCACACCTGGTGCTATGGTTCTGAGCACGACAGGTGGATGCTTCCTTATATCCTCATGAAAATCATATCCTAGACCTTGATTAAATTTACAAATCTTGGATTTATCTAGAATGAGATTTAGCTTCTTCTTGCCTCCTACAAATTTCTCAAGAGTGTTCATAAGATCCGACACTCTGAAAAAGAGAGGTGCAAGAAGAGCAGAGGAAGAAGGAACAAAGAAGGTAAGGGAGTAGAGGAAGAAGAACCAACGAAGATAGGAAAGATTGGCTTGTGCATACACAACCGACTTTTGGGGGACAGTCCTATTGCTAGCAGATTGGTTCACGTTGCTAGGCGTCTCTACCAAACCCTTAGACTTCTTCCCAGCACACACAATACAAGCAGAAGATTGTGTTTCTAGAAAGTCCTTAGTTAGCTTCATACATTTTTCATCCAAGGTAACCAAATCACATTTTAGTTTATTACATTGATTGCATGGTGAGCTAACAAGATCCTTAGAAGCATACTGAGCCAGTTTGTTATTGTGATCAATCATTTCTTGGAACTGCTTAGATACAGATTCTAGTTCAGCAGTTAACTTAGGACAGTTTAAGCAAGAAACAATAGGCTCAAGTAGCGCAGCTTGAAATTCAGCAAGTTTGTGATCGCCTGCTTTAGGTTCATCTTGAGTTTATTACAATTTTCACAAGTCTCGAGCGGATCGAGCAACATGGTATAAAGACCTCTAAATGAATTATCCTTAACCTCACATGAGGTGCAAGCGATGGCGTCAACAAGAGTAGATGAAGGAGGTGCTACTCTACTCATCTCTAATTCAGCAAGAAGGCTAATGTTCTCTACTTTAATCATGTCAAGTTCAGAGGACAACCTATCATGCAAGGTCCTTAGTTTTCCATGTCATCAAGCAAAGCACAAGATGTGTCACAATCATCACGGGAGGGAGCGGATGTAAGTAAAGAAAGCTCCGTGATAGTCTAGCTACTTCCTTCTCCAACTCAAAGACACTTAGTCCTAGACTTAGCATGAAATCTACCTAGCTTAAGAAAAGCATCATTAAGCTGGTCATAAGTGGGACTAACCTCATCGGAGTCGGAGAACAGCTCATTGTCGCTCGATTCGCCCGAGGCCATGAAGCACATGCTTAGAGAAGTTGCCGTCCTTGGGATCATGATCGTCCTTCCCATCATCGTCCTCCACCCCTCCACCTCGCTGGTGTCCAGTTCGTCGAGGCGGTTGTCGGGACCCAAATATGCAAATCTGGACCCTCATGTATTCTCGCACTAGTCGGGATCACGCTAGTGCACACAGTATCAACATTGATGAAATATCACATCCATACAACGAATATAAGAATAAACGAGTACATTTAAATAACAAATAACCTGTTGGGACCTTATGGTCGAGTGTTACATTTATTAAGCCAGCAAGGCTGACAATAAAGAAATAAGCGCAGCGGAAGCGAAATAAACTCGGTGGCTCCCATCAATTTACCACGAGCAACCGATCGATCAAGACCCTAACGTTCAACCTTCAGTAGAACTCTTCTTCAAAAGCGGTGACGACTCCTCCACTTCATTGATTTGTTTAGCAAGAGTGAGTACACCCGTACTCGCAAGTCATACCACAGAATGCATTTATACATGATGGCTTATTCCAAAGGAATGGCTTCTGTGGTTATTTTGCAGAAATGCAACATTTGCAATTGAATACAAATAATAGATTGAAAGCGTAATTCAAAACAAATAGACAATAATAAGTTAACAATTGATTTCACAAAAGACACACAGTCTAATCAAGTTCTTTCACACAGCTGAACAAGTTATCTCACACAGCTGACCCTTCCCATTTGTTTTATGAAAAATCTACCCCTCGTGTGAAATTCAGAGCATGTCCATAGCAGGGACGCGCTATTCGAATAGATTGATTTAAACACTCTGCGGAGGTTGTACACTTTACCCACACGATGAAACCAACCGGATCGAGTTGATCACAACAAAACCTTTCGAGACTTCATCTCAAACAATGACACTCTGGTGTGCTTTCTCGCCGTCCAATTTGTACACACCCTTGGAGCGACACACACCATTGGACGGGGATCAATGACCGTCCCGCGATGTGACATATCACACCTCCACCCATCACATAGCTTAAATACAACCCGAGTGGTCAATGTTAAGACTCCATAACTTACTAAGTCAGTCCCAGCCCATACTAGGCATGTGGTCGTACAGTAAGGCCCAGTTCAATGGCGCACAAAGTTAAGTCCTTAATTGACTAAGGCAAGACTTCCAGTTTTACCCAAATCACAAAGTTTAATAAGCACACAGCTCCACCATTCACACAGAATCCACCACTTGCCTCAGTCTAAATCTTTTCCCACCTGTTGATTAAGTGCAACACATGCCATCAACGAGTAATAGCACACAAACACACAGATTCATCACACGTTCCATAATCACTTAGTCAAATTTATAATTGCAACTCTCACATGAAATGATGACTCGTGGCATGGCTAAGCAGTCTAATCGTATCTAACCAACCCACGTTGGTGCTACAATAATACCAACTAGTTATTAACCAACCTAGGGTGACAAAAGATCATGGTATACAATAGACAAGGTGGCATAACAATTTGGATTAATAACTACACCCAAAAGCATTTAAATAAATACTTGAATTAGAATGCAATACATTGAAACAAAGTATTTTGAAAACGGGTTCAAAATGATCAAAGGTATAACTTGCCTTGGAATAGATCTAGATATTGGTCTTGGTCTTGAGGTGCTCCTTCTTACGCAAAATTCCCAAGTATCGGCGTCTACTACTGAAAACGAGACAAAAGAAACAAAACAAATAAATAACAGAGGCAAAACAAACTCCAAAATTAAATAAAATTCACCATTAAATAGATCTTAATTTTATATGAATTTACAAATTTGAATGGGCTCAATTGGACTTCGGATGCAAAAGATATGGGCTTTGGAAGATTGGAAAATCAATTAAACCCTAATTTGGATTTTCTCGAATTTCCCGAATTATTTTTATAAAGGAAAATCGGATTATTGCGCAATGCTTGCGTCGGTAGGAAAAAGAATTTAATTAAAATCCGTCTTGACAATGGGGCCCACTGTCGACCTCTCGCTCACGGTGGACCAAATCCACCGAGCCGAGGTGTAGTGGCGGTGGGCGGCGCCACGCCAGGCCGACGCGGGCATCTGCAGCGCCACCTCGGTGGCCCGGCAGCCGTGGTCGCGACTTGGGCCGCCACGTCGGCGAAAGAAGCAGAGGGAAAACGGAGGCGGGTCCTCTCCGTGACGGCGACGGCAGTGACGGCGGCAAGACCGGCGGATGTGAGTAGCAAAATGGGTTCTTGGAGAGATAGCGAAGTCTTTGGGGTTGGCGGCCTTGAGCTTGAGCGCCGACTCACCGGCGGCGCGAAGGAGGCGGCGGCGGTGGCGAACTCCGTTGTCGGACGAGGCGGCAACGGCGAAGGAGGCGCCTCGGCGGCGGCGGTGGCGAGATGAAGCCGTGTTATTGCGCACTCGGGGCGGTGGTTGCACGCCAGCGACTCTGGAGACGGCGGAAGGCGGTGGTGACGAGGTTGCGGCGTCGGTCTTCGGGCAATGCCGCGCAACGAGACGAAGGAGCGGTGGGAAGTTGAAGGTCGATGGAGAAAGGAGAGCGAAGATTGGGGCTCGGGGCTTTTATAGCCGAGGCGCGAGTCCCGAGCGAAACTTGCGGCGCGAAGAAGGGCTGAGAGGCGCGCGAAAGAGTCCGTGGAGACGGCACGACGACGCGACATCGGCGGCCCCACCATCGGCGAGCGAGAAGGCGCAGCGGCGGCGAGTCGAAGCGTCGATTTCAATCCGTGAGAGCGAAGCGAGGCGGGCGTGCGATCGGCGGGAGGAGACACGCGTCCATCCGAGCGGGAAGGCGGCGCAGGAGTGGGCCGAGGCGAGTGGGCTGCGATGGAATAGTGTTGGGCTTCGCCCAACAACATTCAAGGGTTTTTCTTTGATTTTTCTTTTAAATAAATCCAGAAAATACAAATGGCTAATAGAAAATAGCAAATGACTTTGGAAAAATTCCAGAAAATTATATAAAATATATCCAAGCATATAGAATCTAAATAAAATAATTTTGACAATGGTTGATATTGGGATTAAGCACATTAAATCAATTTGTCTTTAAAGTCCATATTAAGCTTTTTAAATTAATATTCAAATAAATTCAAATGGTGAATTTTCTTACTACCACTATTTAAAAGATTTTTAAAACTCTGAAAATTGGGATGTTACAGCGGTGAGGACGCGATGAAACAGCTTCTTTGCCTTCCCAAAGTTGCGGAACTTCTTCTTGCCTTGGTCAGGTGCTGAGGGCTTCGTGTTGCGGTTCTTGTCGATGTAGTCGTTTTTGCTCGGACCGCCATAGTCACCTTTGCCCTTCCCAAGCTTGGGACAGTTTGCTCGGATGTGGTTGGGGCCACCACACTCGAAACAAATCACAGGACCTCCTCTTTTTCCATCCCTCCTCCTCTTGTAAGCATGGGAAAACTTCAGAGCTAGGAGGGCTAGCTTATTCATCCTCAAGTCGCTCTAATCGATCATCGCTTATGTCACGAGAGCGACTAGGGAGAACCCACGTATCGACTCGGAAGAAGATCCGGAGGTAGGATCGGTGACTAAAGCCATCGATTGTGACTTGACCTTCGAGACAATGTCAATCTCGTGAGTCTTGAGGCGAGTAAAGCGCATCAAGAGTCGAGTCGAGAGGTCCGTGCTATCCTTGATGGTAGTCACTTTCATCTCCCAAACACGAAGATCAAGTCTGCGAAAGCATCATCGGCGTTATCCGAGTCGGGGTATGTAAGACCGACCGCTCGGAGGTTGCTCAAAATCTTGTGAAAGCGAAAAGCACTCGTCAAGAGATTCACCACAAGCATTTCAAATTTCTCAGATTCTCGCTTGAACTGGTCTTGTCGAACCGTTTTAATCTGGGTGGTGCCCTCATGGTATGCATCGAGGTCACCCGGATGTCGTAGCGTAAGTCAAATGCGAAATGCGATCAAACTCACTTCTACTCAAACCCTGAATGATAATGTTCCTTGCCTTAGCATTTGCCTCAACATCGGGCATGTTTCCCACATTGATGTTTTCATCGGCAGGAACAGCAAATCTAACCTTCACCTTTCTCGGATGGCATACCCACGAGCACGGATGTAAGTTTCCATTCGGCTCTTCGGAAGGGTAATCCAGACCATCAAAGACCGGAGGCTTGGTGGAATACTTGTCCGATTGCCATGGCTCAACCGACCGTTAAGATCTATGAAGAAGAGCTAACCGGCTCGATACCAATTGAAGGACCGAAATGGCAGCAGAGGGGGTGAATGGTGCCTAAAAATTAATACTCCCCTTTCTTGTATTTAAACAAGCCTACAAAGATCTCGGAGATCTCTGAAAGTAAATGAAGCAAGATCAAATAACAAAAACAAGCCTTGGGTTGTTCTTACGAAATCGGAAGCTCGGCCGATGAAGTGCGGAAGTTCCGCTATGTAGTTCATTTGTGTATGGCGCGAAGTTCCGCTTGCAGTACTTCGGCGTGTAAAATCGGAAGCTCGATTATCACGATCGAAAAACGAGCGCCGGGTTTTGCCCAAAAATCTAAACTACTTTTGATATGTGGTTCTTCTCGGTCAAGTTTCACGAGGACATCATCCTAAACAACATCTTGACCATATTGAGAAGAATCGCAAACAAAGATTCAACAATCAAGCCAAAATCGGTTTCTTGAAGAAGGGGCAAGAAAGACCAAAACCGAAATAGACTCGATTCTCGATTCTTAGCTCATGAAACTTTGAGGATGTAATAGCAATATCAAAGCGACTCTAGATATCAAGTTTCATGCTATTTCATAAGACGAATCAAAAGATATGCCAAAACCCTAGATATTCAACATGAACAGAGAGGGAATAAAGAGAGGCATAAACATGTAATCAAAGACTCAGAGTTTCATTGATAGAAGTCAAGAGATCACAGAGGAAACACAGAGGAATGATTACAAGTATTTTCAATTCATTCTCTCAAAACCAACAAACTCTCAAAAAGCAAAACAAACCCTTTTGGTGGAGCTAACCCTAATTTCCTTTCTCAAGGTCTAACCCTAACACCAGGGGTTGAGCTCTATTTATAGTCTTTGCTTAATGGGCCTCCAACCCATTAAGCCCGCTACACCGAGCGGAACCGCCTCCACTTGTGCCGCTGCGAAATTCCCGTTCGCCCTTGCACACCTTACGGAAGACTCACATGCGCCTTGCTGTCCTTGACACGCAACCACCTCAAGATTCACGCCGTCTTCGACACATCCCGACCGTTCTGACCTCAACACCGCCTGCGCCTAGTCCGATCACCTAGTGTCTCGCCACGACTTCGTCTCGATGTTCTGCAGTCAACACAGACAAAAACACATCACATAGCATTGCACAATATCATAGCATCAACATTTGTATAATACTCAAACTCATACAAAATCAAAATCATAAATTAACCTTCTACGCGATTCTCGACACAATCGGAAGTTCGCGCTTACCACGGCGAAGTTCGATTTCCTAACATCCGCACTTGTCAGGATTATCGAAAGTTCCGCTCTTACCATTGCGGAACTTCCGATCTTCGGAACATCCGTAAACCCAAATTTTCAAAACCGATTTTCATCTCAGAGGAAACTTAACACCAGTATTATCGGACACTCCGCTACCTCATGTGCGGAAGTTCCGATTTTCTTCAGCCGAACTCAAAACCCTGGTTAATCGGAAGTTCCTATTTCCAACGCCGGTAGTTCCGATTATCGGAACTTCCGCTCCATACACAGCGGTAGTTCCGATTTCCCTGATTCAGCACAGAAACAGTCCATACCGAAAAACTCAACTCTCAACCTATTCAACCACGATGTCAAATACTCATCACTCAGAGTGGAGGACCTCTCACATGGTCTCTCACCCACCATGCCTTAGACATACCTACAGTATCTAACAAGGCATTTGCCAAGTCGGTCATGGTGTGGTTCTTTCTTTCGGTAACCCCATTGGATTGGGGCGAATAGGGAGGTTTCCTTTCATGGATAATACCATGTTCCACACAAAACAGATTGAACTCATTAGAAAAATACTCTCCACCACGATTAGACCTAATTCGTTTAACCTTTCTGTCTAATTGATTCTCAACCTCAGCTTTATAAGTTTTAAAATAGTCTAATGTCTCATCCTTTGTTTTCAACAAATACACATAGCAGTATCTAGTGGCATCATTGTCGACGATCGAGTCAAAAATCTTACGAAATAAAATAAAGAAAAATGGCAAAGAGTTCTTGGGAGATGGTGGGACTGCTCTTTATTGCTATGAACTAGATCCTTTACAAGGAGTGCCCTTGATAAGGTAGTGGACTAATCCTAATTACACTCAACGCAGTACTTGCTATGCTAATGCTTCAGATGAAATCCAATCGTCTATTGATTTTTTGAACTGGCTTCGATCCCCTTTTCGCCATTCGCGTCCTTCCTTAAATAGTTGAAGTGGCGGCAGTTAATCCTGCTATAGGCGCCTATTGGGAGTGTTGCGACTGGTTGGAGCGAGGCGATGGCTGATGAAGTATCAACCATTTTGGTGGTTTAATGTATGTGAGACACTAAACCGTATGGTAGTTTATCGCTAATGTTTTAAGATCATGAAACGTCGCATGGTATGGAGCCAATACGACATGTGCTATATTCATCACACGGTAAAGGATATGCTTAGAGACAAATCAGATGCCAGTTCATTGCTTGTACGAACAATCATCTGGTTGGAGACTAGATATAGGACCTCATCAGACCAGTGTACCTATAAGTAACCTCTGGAACCCTAGCGACCACAGAGGTCGTTAGCTTCAGAGGTTATGACTCTTCCGACCATGGGGGTCGCTAGCCTTAGGGTTTACAACTCTTACGACCACGGGGGTCATTAGTCTTAGGGTTTACGACCTCGAAGATATATAGTCTTTTATTTATGTATTTGAAGTAATACATAGAGATTTTAATCCTCGTTAGCTAGCCCCCGAACTTTAAATGAATTGGGCGTGTGAATACTTTTTTCGATGAAGTCGTATCGGGCAGACCCTCATTTAATGTCATGGTATTCGAGGTGGTCTGTATTCTTTTGAAATTTGAGAAACTGCCTTGGAAACTGAATTGTCTTTTTTTGTCCGTTGGACTTTTGGGTAATTCCGAAGTGCAGTTAGGGAATTGCGGCTATAAAATCCCCACGACGCAAAGCTTTAGGGTTTTATACCTCTTGCTTCCCAATTTAATATTCTAAGAGGAGTTAGGGAACTCCTCTGACCTCTTTGCCTTCAACCTTGCACGACCCCGTTTCTTTCTTTGATCCAATACCTAGCCATGTCGGTCTTGATTACCAACTAGCATGTTTACATTACAGTGGAAAGAAGCTTGAAGGCTTGGAGAAGATTGGGATGCTTCGGATAAGAGTCGATTTATTGGAGATCGTGACTAGAGAGCACTCTCGGCGGCGAAGATGGGGAAATCTCGGTTTTTCTCGCATAAATCGAATGCAGTTTCAGGCTTCCGGTTCATTCATTCCTCCCCCTACAATCTTTGAGCATTATAGAATTGAATTGGTGAACCTTTCCCCCAATGTGATTACTAATCATAACGTCTTTGTCTACCTCTGTGAAGCGTACTTGGGAATTCCCGCGGACCTGGAGCTCTTCAAGTACTTCTACAGGATGGCGAAGTCGGGGAAAACGATGGGGACGCCTGGGGAATGCACCTTACGCCTCCACGAAGGAAAAGCTGATGAGTACATCCGTATGTACTCAAATTCTTCGTGGTTGTCATGGAAGAACAACTACTTCTACATGACGGTTATCCAAAAGGACAACCTCTGCTATACTAGTGAAAAGGCGGTTGAGAACCAGAATGGCGCTCCTTCGTGAAGAAGGAAGGAAAGGTGGGGAGATGGGTTGAAGCCATTCAACACCTTAGTATCAGGAGTTTAACTTCTTGGGACATAGTAATATATTTCTCTATACGCCGGATTAGCCCCCTGAAATCCTGAGCATATTCAATGCTATGGTATATTGGTCGTGACAACGCGACCAAAGATTCCAAGGAGGGTAAGTGCTAAAAGATTCCGACCAGTTTGTTTATCTTGGATGATTACTTTTGTAACCCTAAAGCCTCTCTTTCATTCTTGCAGCCCTTTCTCCTGACGAGGTTAGAACCCGGATCAGAATGATCTGCGGCGGGGAACCCGATGAGAAGCCTGATTTCCCCTGGATTTTGGTGATTGTTTCTGCAACATAAAGAGCCGAGAGGTTTAATGTAAAGATATCAACTATCTTTCACCATTTATGTATATTTTCGATCGATTTACCATAAATCCTCTTTGATGTAGTCGGTCGGATTGAAGATCAATGAGGCCACCGAGAGTTGTGAGCCGATTGATACTCCGACTACTTCTACGACCACCCGAGAAGGTGATCTTGCAGAGATAGGTAACCGCACATAAATGTATATTTTAGGTGAAGAATTTTTGTCGGCTAACTAACTTTGATTGTTAATTAGGCGGTTGTTGTGGACTCCCAAGTGGTCGCTTAAGACCCGTCAGTTGCTACTGAAGCAACTGCTTTGGAGGTCGACGAGACCAGACAATCTAACCCTATGGTCAGGGAACTGATTCTCGACTAGCTGGTCGAGGATATTGCTTTGACCTCTTGTCGGTGGATGTGAGGTTCTAACCAACCCTACCGATTTGGAATCGGTGAAGCCGGTAAAGAAAAGAAACGCGAGCACGTCAGATTTTGCTTCAGCGTGTTTCAAGTTCAAGACTAAGAAAATAAGGTGTGTGTGTGTGTATATATATATATATATATATGAAAAATAAATCTATGTAAATACGTACCTTTAATGTTTCTAAAGTCTTGAGCTTCTTTCCTTCTTTTCTTATAGATTCTCTGATGTTCCGGTCGCTTCTGACCAGTGCATCCCTCAGGAGAACGCCTCTGAGGAGAAAGAGGTAGAAACCCGACCAGCGGCGGTGACAAAACCAATGCCCCTTTCGGAACCTGTGGCGGCTCCAACCCCACCTACAGAGGTGGTGGTGTCTGAGGATTTCCAGCAGGTTCTGACCTCTGCTGGAAAGTCTCCTCTTCTTGTTACTTTCCCTTGTCCCTTTCGATTTTTCGACAATAAAGAACTTCGATGAGGCTTGGGAAGAATATCATATCGTCAATCAAAGGCGAGTCCCAATTTTATTTTGCCAAATATAATAACATGGCAAAGCAGTAAAACATCCACGATCACTTTTAATAGCCTTTCCTTTAAGCGTTGTCAAAAACTCAAAAAGTCTGCTATTTTTATAGCATTTGGTGCCAAATTTTCTGTGTTTGGAGGGCTGACCCAGCGAATAAAAGTTTTAGAGCAATAGAATTCCTAATTAGAAAGTAAGTATCTTTTCATATCTTCTTCTCTCCTTCTTTACTAGTTAGCTCCTTCTCTGTTGATTAACTTATCTCTTTATCATATTTGATAGATTCGGAGAAGCTTAAAAAAGAGATTATGGTGAAAGAGGCCATAATATCCAAGCTCAAATAAGAATGTCAAAACAAAAACCGGTCAATTGAACATCTAACGACCAGGCACAAGGAAATCCTTGAGACTTTCGAGAAGAAGGTTGAAGGTAACCGGTTGTAAACTTGATCAGTGTACTATCCGTAATGGTATGTATTTATTCCTTGGTCTACTCGTGCAGAGCAAACTCAAGTATTGTAGAAAACAAAAAAAATCTTGAGTTTGACCGTGGCAAGGAGGTAGCTTTTGGGCAAAATCTTGAAGAGAAGGCCAAGGCCATCAACAAGATGCTCTTCTATATGGGATCAGGAACACAACTTCCCAACTTAGGAGACCCCATGGAGAAAATCAACTTCGTTGGCCAACAACTCGAAAATCTCAAAAGTTTGCTTAAAACTACTCGGGAGAACCATACATAGACTTTATTTGAAGCTGTCAAGAAATGAGTCAGTTTTGCTTTGACAAAGCAAAAAGCTTCCGAGCCCAACATAAATCTCTAGGCTATTGAGGAAGACTTCAACTGCTCGGGAGATTATGCAACAAAACTTTTTGAGGAAATGACACCTCTTGGAAATAAGGTTGCAGAAGAAATAGAGGTCGCATCTCCGACACGCAGTAATCAGTCTGGTGATCCTAAAGAGAAGATTATCCTTTTGACTCATAAAGTATTCATATATTTCCTAGCCCCCGACTACTTGTATAGTAGAAAATGTTTACTAAAAAAGCAGTAAGCTAAGAATAAGAGTAAAAGTCATGACCACTATTGATAGTATGTTCTGATTATATGAGAAAAACTGATAGTATTAATACTAGGAAATCAACTGTGGTCGGAAAAAGTATGTGACTTCAACTAGTTGTAGATCTGTTTTCTATAATCGAAATAGAAAATAATAGATTACATGGTCGGAAGATAAGATTTATCGTGATGAGAAGGAAAATATGCAAGGATGTATGCAATAAACGATAAGTGGTCTTATTTATATGTAATATCCAAAACTGGTTGTAATGATTGCTAAGAACGGAAGACATGAGAAACACTCCGCGAAACGTGCTCATGCGCAAGTCCGGCTGGCAGCGAAGATCATAGTAAAATGGTCGTCGCTAGGAAGTTCCTTCCAGCGGGCAGGACCACGTGTAGAGAGGAGAGGCTTCAACTATGAGGCTTTCTGTGTCCCGACCAGTAGCCAAACAAGAGTAGAACAGAATGTTGAAGTGAAGAAATGTAGTCTTCGAAATCTTAAGCATGTAAATCACTATATGTAGTTGTTTGTGTTATGCTCCTTGTACTAACTTGTTTCTTTACGAAAAGAGTGTGATCGCTCGTGAGAACCATAGACGTAATGGTCACGACTAGGACCCTTGTGGCTTTTGACTTAGATGTCAGAGCCAGAGAGAAAAAGAGATCCTTTTAAAGGATATCAAAGAGAAGTTGGTCTTCTTCGACCAGTATAAACAACAATAGTAGGCAACCAGAGTATGGGTACAAATATATAAACAATATCACTCATCGAAGAAAATATAGAAATGAAAAGTTTTTATTGAAATTTGACATAATGTAATTATACAATTATACAAAAGAACTTATGCAATTGGTCAATATTCGAGGAGTTTGACAAAACACACACATCGACATAGCTAGTCGTGCAGAACCGGATCGGTGACTTGACCACGCATGTATGGACCTTCCCATTTAGGAGAAAGTTTGTTTCGACTAGCACGGCTCTGAATTTTCTAAGAACCAAATCACATCTGACTAGGCGTGAGGTTGCAACTTCGATTGTGATATCTTCGCATGGCTTGTTGGTAGGCCGCGATCGTATTAGGGCTTAATTTCGTTGTTCCTCAAGAACATTGATGTCGTCGAGTCGTCATTCTTCTTGATCATTTTTGTTGAAATGACAATTCGAGCAGAGCCTATTTTCAGTTCTGGAGGAAGCATGGCTTGAGCACCATAAACAAGAAAAAATGGTGTTTCACGATCGCATGGTGATCGTGGTTGAGCGGCCCATAATACAAAAGGAAGTTCTTGAACCCAAGCTCCGACCGTTGTGTTAGCGGTCAAATACTCGTGTTTCACCCTTACACTATAATTCCATTGGCTCTTTCATTGCTCCGTTGCTTTACGGATGAGCGATATAAATGAAATGTAACTTGATGCCTAGATCCTTGCAGAATTGCTAAGAAATTTCACTAGAGAACTGGCATTGTTATTTGTGATTATCATTGGGTACACCAAATCATGTGATCATATTTTTGAGAGAAATCTCTTAGCAACTTCGGTTGTTATTTTAACAATTGACTCGACTTCTATCCATTTGGTAAACGTGTCAATCATGATGAAAAGGAATTCGAAGTCCTCGGATGCTCTTGGAAAATGTCCCAGAATGTCTAGTCCCCAAGTTGCAAAAGACCAAGAAAGAGGTATTGTTTGCAAAACTTGTGTCGGCTGATGTACTTTTTGACTATGAAATTGACATTGTAGGCACTTCGTCACGAGCTCTTTTGCATCATGAAGGGCGGTTGGCCAGTAGTATCCTTGCCTAAAGACTTTACCGATCAGTGTTCTGTAGGAATGATGTGCTCCACAGACTCCTCCATGAATGTCGAATAACAACTCAATGCCATCCGTTTGAGACATGCTTCTCATTAACACTACGTCAAATCCTCGTTTATACAAGGTACGTTCGATCAGAGTGTACTGTTTGGCTTTTCGAGCAATACGATCAGCCTCTATATCATCTTCAGGAATAATATCATGCTGAAGATAATTGTAGATCAATGTCATCCAATCTCTACCAGGGTCGTGCATGATGACCTCCTGTGGAGCATCCATGTTCACCGGATCGATTTGAACGACCTCTATCGGAACATTTATAGCCTCGGAATGCTCGACCACCGAGGGTGAATCGAGTTGCTCGAGAAAAATTCCAGGCGGGACAGGTGACCTTGTGGAGGCCATCCGTGCCAACTGGTCTGTCAGAAAGTTTTTCTTTCTAGGAATGTGTTGGATCTGGAAACTGAAGACGTGCTTTTCGAGTTTCTGGACTTCCACCAATTAAGCTGACATGTTCGTACTCGAGCATTGATACTCATTCCCGACTTGATTCGCTACTAGTTGGTAATCGCCTTTCACTAGTAATCTATGAATCCCCAGCGCTTTGGCTGCTCGGAGTCTTGCTAGTAAACCTTCGTATTCTTGCACATTATTTGTTACAGGAAACTTTAGTTGAATGGCGTATTTTCTATGTTCTCCAATATGGGATATTAGGATGACTCTAGCCCCCAAAGCCTTTAAGCATCAAGGAACCATCAAAGTACATTGTCCACTCGTCGTGGTGTTCGTACTCGGGCCCTTGGGTGCGTTCAGGGTTTTTCCACTCGGCAATGAATTATGCTATTGCCTAGGACTTGATTGTTGTTCATGAGATGAAATGGAGGTCGAACACGCCAAGTTCGACCGCTCATTTTGCTATTCGACCTGATGATTCCCTATTTTTTAGAACATGACCAAGGGAATATCCAGTTGGTACAACTACCTTGTGATCTTGAAAGTAATGCCTTAGTTTCCTTGAAGACATAAGGAAACCATAGAGCAACTTTTTGACCTGTGGGTATCCTTCCTTTGGTCCATGTAAGACTTCACTTACATAATACACCGGTCGTTGGACGTTGTCACGTTCTACGACCAGTACACCACTGACAGTCAGTAGAGTTGCAGTCGCGTAAATCAATAAAATTTCTCCTGGTCTTGGAGAAACTAAGATCGGGGGTACTCGTAAGGTACTTCTTAAGTTTTTCAAAAGCATTGTCTGCTTCCTTAGACCACTCGAAACTTCCATGTTTCCGAAGAAGTTTGAAGAAAGGTAATCCTTTCTCCCCTAACCATGCTATGAAACGACTTAACACTGCCATACACCCGGTTAGATTTTGGACTTCCTTCTTTGTGGTCGGAGCGCACATCTGGTTGATGGCCGATATTTTTGCTGGGTTTGCTTCAATACCTCTAGTCGAAACTAGGAATCCAAGAAGCTTTCCTGAAAAAACTCTAAACACACTTTTCTGGATACAACTTAAGGTTATGACTTCTTAAATTATTAAAAGTCTCGTGCAGGTTGAAAATATGGTCACTAGCATTGATGCTTTTCACGACTAGGTCATTAACGTAAGCTTCTAAATTTTGACCAATATGAGGATTTAAGGTTTTTTTGCATCAATCTTTGAAAAGTTACACCAGCGTTTTTGAGACCAAATGACATCTTAACAGTGTCATATGGAGTGATGAAGGAAGTTTTCTCTTCATCATCTTTACTCATATTAATCTGGTGGTACCTTGAGTACGCATGTAAAAACTTAATAACTCACACCCGGAAATAGAATCTATAAGCTGAACAATGCGTGGAAGGGGAAAGTCATACTTTGGAGAAGCTTTATTAAGATCTATAAAGTCAATACACATTCACCATTTTCCATTGTTTTTTCTAACCATTACAAGGTTGGCGAGCCACTCTGGCTGGTCTACTTCATGAATGAATCCATCCTTGAGGGGCTTGTCGATCTCCTATCGGATTGCCTCCTTCCGATCAGATGCGAAACGTCTTAGCTTCTGCTTGATCAGTTTTTTGTTAGCCTAGAGAGCTAGCATGTGCTCGATCACCTCTCTGCGGACTCTGGGCATGTCGGACGCCTGCCAAGTGAATACGTCCTGGTTTGCTCAGAGGAAGGGGACGAGCGACTCTTTCTATTTGGGGTTGAGTCCTACCTCGACTAGTACCTTTTGGGTGGACGCATCAGCGTTTCTTGAGTCAGATGGTGCGTTGGTGCCTTTTAGAGGAACGTCTTTGCCGAGTGGTACCTCCTTGGACTAGTCGGAAGGCTTTGGAGCTATCTTTATCTTTGGGTGCTTGACCTGCATGGTGGGCAGATTAGTTTCTCAAGTCAGAAGTTCATCGACCAGATCTAAGGATTTTCGATCACATGTATAAGCTATTTTTTGATCTGGCTCCCTTCGGTCCTGGCATTTTCAAACTTTGATAACCGTAGTGCGTGGCTATCAGAAATTTTGCTAAAACCGGACCACCAAGGATTCCGTTGTATACGGTTTCGAGATCTACCACATCAAATGGAACCTTTTCTGTTCGGAAGTTGCCGGGTCTTCCAAACGTAACTGGCAGGGATAGTTGTTCTATCGGTTTGGTGGTAGAACCAGGAACTATGTCATGGAATGCATATTTCACAGGTTTTACCTTAGACTTGGTAATCTGTCTCTCTTCCAATGCTCCTGTAAATAAAATTTTCAAATAACTACCTCCATCTATTAAGACTCGATTAACTTTACAGTTGTTAATAGTAGATTCAACTATGATAGGAAACCTACCTGGTCGAGTCGACGGGATGGGGCAGTCTTCTTTGCTGAAGGAGATTAAAGTTTTCGACCACTTGGATGGCTCGACGGTGATCGGAGACTCGGCAAAGTTCACCTCCCGCTCTACGGCCTTCAGATGACATCTTGACTCGTACAATGAGGATTCACCAAAAATCATATCGACTGTGTGCTGGGGCTCCCGGTACTCCATCTCTTCAACGCCATCTTTGTCCTTCTTAGAGCTTGGTTCTCCGAGTTCTGTTATAGAGGGGAAGGGACCTTTACCTGAGTTGTAATCTTCTAGTTTCTTTTGCCAAGCCTGGTAGGTGCGCAAATCATGCCATGTTGCCTGGTGAAGTGGACAACACTTCTTCTTTTTCTTGTAATCGCTGGTCGGAGCCTTAGCTTTGTTTCGACCAGTGAAGTCTCTCTTGCCCCTGGTAAAATTTTTGGGAATCGCAAGCACTTCCTTGTTATCAGGCAAGTGATTCTTCTTGTTCTTGAGAGACTTCTTGCTTTTCTTCTCTTATATCTCCAGGCCTGACTGGGGATTTTTATCCTTTCGATTAATAGCATTGCACTATTCGACCGCTTCACTAGCGACCGCATACTTATCGCCATGTTGAAAAGTTTGTGGTTTATGCGTGGAGGATTTATTGCAATATCCTTTGTAAACCGGTGATTCCGCAATCTAGCTTTAAAAGCCTGAACAACAGAAGATTCTACGATCCCTGGAATATAATTTCAAACTTGACTGAATCTCTTGATATATTATCGAAGAGTTTCGTTGGTTTTTTGCTTCATTCGATGAAGATCATCCTCCTTCCTGGGACGATCATACGTCCCTTGAAAGTTGGCGATCAGAGTATCGCAGAGCTTCTCCCAACTATAGATAGATCCGACTGGTAGGTTGAGCAACCACGAGTTGGCAAACCCTTCAAGGACCGTGAGCAAGTAATTTGCTATCACATTGTCGTTACCACTAGCAACTTTGATGGCGGTAGTATAAATTTAAAGAAATTCTAATGGGTTCTAAGTCCTATTGAACTTTTCTATGTTGGTTGGTCGGAAACTATCCGGCCAATGAACTACTTGGAGACCTGCCAAAAATGTTCGGTAGCCCGTAATGGAATCGTGGCACCTTCTCTGAAAAGGAGTTGGATTGTAATCAGTTGGGGATTGGTGCCTCATATTTGCATACCTAGGATCCGGTGTCCCAATTCGGTCGTGGATATTATGATAATATCTTTGACCACTTGCTTGGTTCAGATGATGCCTAAGATCGCCTGAATTAAGCGGTCATTCCTCTTGATGAGGAGGAGTGGATGTCGTGAAGAGATTCTTCCCTCGTGATTTCCTGGTCGAAACCTACGAGGGGGTTTTGGTGTTGATTGGTCCTCCGCTCGACCATGTTGTCCCCTACTGAGAGAGGAGCGTTGGGATGAAGTCATCGTGTGACTTTGTGAATTCCTTTGCTCCTGGTATATTTTTTTACGCCACATAGTTTGTTGGAGGATCTCTGACATCTGACCTGAAAGCTGAGGATAACCTGGAGTTCCTGCTAAAGCAGCATCTGGATTATTCAGAATATCCCAGACTCGTTACAGGTTTTGCATTGTTAGTAAAGGTCGTGGAGGATTCACGCTTGCAGTGGTCGTTTGATCAGGTGAATTTTCCCTCGACCTTTCAGTGAGCCCTGTCTGACCCCTTACTCGCGGTTACCAATTACAACAGCAAGTGGTGATGAGTTAACCTGTGGAGGATCATGCATGGCATTTGGATTGGTATCTCCGATTGTGTTAACCGTGGCGCCAGGTGATGATCTTGATGAACTCTAGTTGTAACTAAGGGAGAGCCTTCCAGTGCTTCTACAAGGAGCCTCCATGATGGGGAGTAGCTAGAGATTACCACCTCTGGTGGGTTCTGTGGTGGACATAGCCTGATCTGGCGGATTGCCAATCGTATGCTGAGTTTTATCATGCCCACTTGGCCTACGATCGGTGATAACTTCATAAACACCTTTACCAGATGTCGGTTCGTCCCTGGAATACGTAGGAGCCATTGGCGAATACTGGTCGCCCATGACAATATCGAGAGTACATGGACTCTTTGATTGTTCCGTTGCCGTTTTTGCCGGTTGGGTCGACCAGGTTTGTAGAGGTGTTCGGGCGTTCCGAACTAGTCAAAACGAGCGGTTCCTTGGAGAGCGCTATTGATGGAGACGGTGTATTCTCATCCATCAGGTCGATTTCGCCAATCTCTGCGACTGGAGAGCCAGTGGAGGAGGAGGATAATGACATCCCATTGTCTTCCATGGTGCGGATGCATGCGTCCATGTCGAGGTCGGAGTAGTCCGCCAGGTCGAACCAATTTTCCTCATCCCAAGCCCCTGCCATGTTCGCATGAATGATGATAAGGCAAAGAAAGTGGATGAGGAATGCTTAAGTGAAGTAAACTTCAAGAACTCAACGCCTTCGTCCTCACAGTCGGCACCAACTGTCAACGATCGTGTCGCTGATCTTAGAAGGGAACCGCTGATAAGATTCTTATTTATTGTAGGAGCATGTTGCACGTTCTTCAAGCGCACGATCTTTATCGGAGTGAACTTCATATCTAACGTGCCAACACTAAGAATAGAGGCGTGTGACCTATTCCCCATTAGGACAGAAGAACTCCGTGCGACTTGGTAAGAAGAAAACATAGATGCATAAGCGCATACATGAATATTAGCCCCTGTGTCAATCCACCAATCAGTGGATTGATATGCCGAAAAAACACAAAGTAAATTACCATAACCGGATGCTTCGGCCTCGCCAATAATCACATTAACAGACTTCTTCTGCATAGGATAATTTTTCTTGCCAATTCGTTTGCGGCATTTCTTGGTCCAATGACCGGTCTCGCCGCAAACAAAGCAAGTAATATCCTTCATGTTCACTTTCTTCTTATTGTTATTGGTCCTTTTGAAGTTGGTGGTCGAAACAACCGTGTCTTTCCCTCTGTCAATATGCTGCATGATGTTCGCTCTAGACTATCCCTCTTGCACCATTGGTGTTACATCCTTTGCCTGAGCTTCTTTTCAACATCAAGACTAGCAACCAGATCCTTGAAGGAAATATTTTTCCTCTTGTGTTTTAGAGATGTGGCAAAATTCCTCCAAGTTGGAGGTAATTTGACAATAATAGCTCCAGTCACAAATTTGTCAGGCAATTGACAACCAAGGTGGGCGAGTTCCCTCACAACGAATTGTAGTTCATGAGCCTGCTAGACTACAGAACGGTTATCAACTATTTTGTAATCATGATATTGCTCCATGACATACAATTCATGTCCAGCATCTGAGGCAATGAACTTATGTTCGAGTGTATACCACAGATCCGCAACGTTCTTCATGTGCATATATGCATCACAAAGCTAGTCAAACAACACACTTAGAATGCACCTGACAAATATTGTTGTAGTCGTGTCGTACTCTGTTTGTTGTATAGCAGTACAAGGTCCTGCGGGACCTAGTATCACGACCCAACATACATTCATAGCCGAGAGCCACAATTTGACTCTTGTCTGCTATCTCTTGAAATTCACATCAGTGAATTTCTCCGGTTTCATTGTCTCGGCAAAAACAGCCTTCACAAAGTGCCTATCATATTTTTGGATTGTTAGATATATGCGCACTTTTGTGATTGTTATAATTCCTAAAACAATAATTGAGTCGACAGCGGCATATATACTAGGCATATTTGGGACTATGAACAGTAACATGATCATCAACTCAAATACATCTATCTTATAAATATGCATTAATAAGGCAAAACCTAAAACAAGTAGGCTACTAATAGTAGTAGGCATCAACATCATATAACAAATATCTAGGAAACAAAGCCTAGTCATATGAAATGTTATCACCGCGACTTACAGAGGATCGCTCAAGCGAAGGTTGCGGTAGAGTTTGATCCAGAAGAAGGCGATGCGCGAGAGAAGGAAGCGATGGCGATCGTGCGCATGTTTTCTAAAAACCTGATTCGCCCGAACCCATGCAGGATCGCGAAGAATGCCGGTTTCTGAAACACTGCTCTCCCCACGTCGGTGCAAGCCAAGGAAGGGATGGTTTAGCCGGGTAGCACGACAACAAGGCAAGACATGACACAAAACTAAGTATGACTATTACGAGTCTCTACGTTACGGTGTGTTTGATCCGAGAGGAGAGGTCTCGTTTTTATAGAGCCAGAGTCAACAGAAGAAACTGCCGCTATAATGCTGATTAGAAACTGTTGTCATAAATAACATTACACGGAGGCGTGGCGTAGCGAGCTTGCAAGCGCGCACGTGTATTCTCCTTTTGTTTGCTTGCTTCAACTAGGTAAGATCAACTCCACCTTATATGTTGGTTTTCTCCCACCTAGACTAGCAATATAGTACTAAACTTCTCACTTTCCACAATGCATAAGTGGACCTTTAGGATTTTTCTAAGATTTAATTAAAATATTGTATAGATCAGACCCAAAATTCCAACAAAAATAAGCATAGGAAAATCAAGAAAACGCGAGTCAAAACTCAGAAGTCCTGTAAATGTTTAGCTCCAGCGTTCACCTAGCACAGTCTAGTTAAACAACATGGGAGGCAAAGGCTCACTGATCAGAATACGAAGGTAGCAGACCTTGGACATCCATGGCGACTGGCGTGAGACAATGGTGGAGAACACATGCAATTGCTTTGATCTCAGGTTCATTATATTTGGGTTTCTCTAATACGTACTTTTGACCATTATTTTTTTCAAGTACATGTTAGTTAAAATTATTAAAAATATAATGATATTAATGAATTTTTTTTATGACAGGTCCAGTGATAACACTACTACGTGACAAATTCATATACTTTTGTGCATGGTAACTGTCAAAGTTTTAAAAGGTTGACAGAAACAGAGGGGTTAGGAAATTGACCGGCTAATTAAAAGCGGACCGCGTGTCCGCATCCATAAGCTGCCGATGTCACGTGTCGTGTTGCCGTTCGTAGAGCGTTCGTGGGAATTGTTTCGTAGGTATAGTTTTCCTTTAAGATGAAGCTCTGCTAGAACTTTGTTTTTTTTATAACCGAATGCTTCATTAATATTACAGTCAACTTTTTTTTTACAGAAATAATACTTTATCGCCAGATGAATTAACGATAGACTAAGAATGCACCTTCTGTCAACATTCGAAATGGCGACGGACCTTGTTGACAAAGGCATGCCAGCCAATTGAACAATGTACGCCAAATAAATCAAGAGCAAAGCTCCTATCAGCCCATTAAACTGTCGACAAATGAATCGGCGACAAAGGGTGTTGGCCAATTGAACAACGTATGCCAAATAAATCGACGGCAAGGCTCATATCGGCCGATAGGATCCGCCAGGTCAGTATATCGTCGATTCATTTGGCGACAGGTGATTAGTTCAGTAAAAAAAATTACTTTTTTGTAATTTTAATTAAAAAAATGTATTATTTAAAAAGAAAAGGTTGGCTCTGCAGTTACCTGGACCTGAGCAAAAGACAGTGCCATGCTCAGTCTCAGCTCCCTTCGGCCTGCCGTGATCGGCCCAAATAGACTTGTCCGGCCGACTAGGGTGAGCTGATTTTCATATTTCGAGGCCGGTCCGATATGCGGGGCCTATTTTGCTCAATATTACTCTTGCCCGGCGCAAGTAGGGTGGGCCGTCCCCAACGCAGTGTGCCCAATTACCAACCCACTAAATCTAAAAAACAAAAACTGCAACCCAGTAGACAAAAAATAACACTCCTATGCCTAAAGCATGGAAGCACCTGGTGATCGTCGGCCGCGAATTTCTGGGCTTCGGCAGCTTACCCATCTTTGTACGGAGAACCGACGTGATGCAATAAATATAGGCCAACTACTCGTGACGTGACATTAAGCACCTTAAACACACGGCCATTGTGCTAGCAGGGGGAGCAAACGGATCGAATAATTCGACCGAAGGCTCCTCGAGCGAATACGGGATAGAGAAATATGTATTCGATACTATTTATATCCGACTGTATGTGTACGTATGTTAGGCGGTATAAAGAAAACTTATTGTGACTTCATTTAGAAACAAGATAACAGATAGGTGGTATGAGTGAGCTTAAGATACTAATTACTAAGTGTTTTTCCTTCTACATGTCAGCGATTAGTCTCTCTATGTTCGCGCTGATTGCACTTTTACTGTCTAATATCATGTGTAGGGATGCAAAAAAAACAGATAATTTTTATTCATCTGACCGACCGAAGGTTCGCGGAGCGAATACAGGGTGGAGAAAAAATGGGTATTCGATACTATTCGTGTTCGACTCCGAGGAAAAAATACGGAATAGAATACAAAATAAGCTATATTCGTCTGTATGTGTACGTATGTCAGGAGGTATAAAGAAAACTTGTTGTGACTTCACTTAGAAACAAGATAACAGATAACAGATAGGTGATATGAGTGGGCTTATGATACTAAATGTTTTCCTTCGATATATCAGCGATTAGTATCTCTATGTTTGCACTGATTGCACTTCTACTGTCCAATATCATGTGTAGGGGTGCAAAAAAACAGATAATTTTATTCATCCGATCAATAGAAGGCTCACGGAGCGAATCTGAGGTGAAGAAAAATAGGTATCGACACTATCCATATATAACATAATAAGCGATATCCATCCATATCTGCTTGATTGAACCCATACATGCTACACAAGCACAACACGGTGACAGATCCAAGAATTCGCCTGTGCATGCACAAACCAAGTGTAACCAGAACTACATGCACTGAACATGTAAAAAAGACCATGGCATTCGCAACATCTGCTCTTGAATTTCTGAAGCTAGCTTTCTATGTTCAAAGCAACACAGGGACTTAAAAAAGAGCACCATTACATTCGCAGAATCTGTAAACCTATATAGCTTAGTGATAATAAAGCAGCAGCATTTCTTTCTCAATTACAGTACGGCAATGGCGCAGGGCGGCAAAAAAAAACAATCATGAAGAGCCTGAAGAAACCTGCAATGCCACAGGCGGCGGCTAGACCAGCACTATCAATACAGCTCTAGCCAACACAGGGATGCATTGCACCTAGCGTGCAAACAACATATGATCATCTCATATCCTCATCTCTTCACCCGTTTCGCATCTGAATCTATAGTATGGACAGTGACCAGGTTTCAGATCTGTAGCTTTGTGCTGGGGGACTCCCCGCTGCTGAAGCTGATGCTCCTGGGCTGCCCTAGGCAAAGGGACTCCTCGCCGTTGTTGCTCGATGGGGCAATGTCTGTGCATGATGACTTGCTCGGAGCGCTGGCGCTGGCGCTGCCCAAGGCGTCGCTGCTCTCTAACGGGCTCTTTGAGGATGGATATGGCGTCACGGTTGACACTCTGCAGAGGAAATAATTGGCAGATGAAAATTAGTGTAAGGCCAGATGTTATGAATGTAACAGGTCTCAGCAGCATTCAGATACCGCTTGCAAAATACAGCCACCAAACACGCAATCTATACCTTTCCTTTCGCTTCTCCAAGAATCGGGCAAGAGATGCTTTCCGAGCTTGAGGGACAGCTAGGAAAAAAAATCAAAAGCATGAATCAATATAACGCTTCATTCACTAGAAGACATATTATGGTAGTTCTTGTTGGAATCCAAATACAATGCAGAACTAGCAACGGGCGGTGCAGGCAGGTAGCAATCACATATACCTCTTGGCATAATAGCTGCAGCAGTCGTAGTTGCTAGCGGCATAGGCTGAGACGAGGATGCCTGACTTACGGGAGGAACAACCGATGGCACGCCCGCTGCAGCGTCACTGTCAGAGCTAGATGTGCTCTTGGGGAGGGTCACAGCTTGTGACACGACGGGGATTGGACGTGAAATGCCTGATACATGAGGAGGCACAGAAGGCTCTGGTTTCTGAATTACAATCTGCCTTGCGGGTAAAGCCTCAAGCACCGCAACTTTTGCAGTGGCGGAAATAGGCGAATCTGACTTGCGGGCTGCACTGGGCGGGCTTGGAATAGATTCCCTGCTTGCCAAAAGCATAAGTTCTTGTGCCTGTAATAGTTCAAAACACAATCAGGAAATATACCTAAGCAACTCTGGTAACATCAAAATGTTTCATTCATCGTGAAGGCATGGTACCTTCTCCACCGGAACGTTGTCGAATACATTCACCTTACCATCGTAGAATATAGTCATTTGTGTCGACTTCGGATTCCGTAGGTCCCTTTGCAGGTGAACATCCATTTGTCAGCAAAATCTTTACTTTAAAAGTCACTATTAGGAGTTCAGAATTCATTTGATTTCAACAACAAAAATATTCACCTTGCGCCACCATACACGCCAACCGTGGAACCAGCCACCGCGTTGCTCACAGTGAAAGATTGATTCTTGAACGGGCTACCACCGGCACCATTGGGGAGGCTCTGTACCCTGAGCATCGGGCTTGCCGGATTGAACGGCACGGGATGGCGCGGCATCGATGCCGCGTGAACCATCCTAGATCCACCCAGGAGATGATGAGCCGCCGCGCCGTACGAATCCATGCCCTGCGCACGGTGGCCGTGCACCGCGGCGGCATAATGCTGGGGATTCACCTGGCCGTCGAACCCAAACTGCCTCTGCAGAAAGAAACACCACCACACGGCTCAGACCACTAGCCTCTAGCATCTCAATGGCAGGAACAAGATGGTAACAACTCAGAGCTGACGCAAACCTGCCGATGAGCAATCACAGGGGAGGCCTGTTTCCTGATGCCGTCATAGGCATCCCCGGCAGCCGGCGGCGGCGGCCGGAACCCGGAGAGGAGAAGTGGTCAAACACGGCCTCCTTGGTGTCCTCCTCCCTCACCGCCCTAAAGGACATGAACGCCGGCGGGGCGCTGGCCTTGGCCGGGAACTGCCACTGCATCGCCGGCGCTCCTCCCAGGTAATCTGAAACACAGACAACTCAAAATCACTCACTAATGACTAATCGCGGTATAAAAGTAGCTCAAATCAGACACAAGAGTGTAAATACTACAGAGCAAGCAAGAAGCACCAATCTGGTGCATGTCGCAATCGCATCATACGCAGAACAAATTTACTAGAAAAATCGAATTAAAGAACCACTTAAATCGTGCATGTGAGCACAAGAAAACCACTTCGATGTGAACAGCTAATTCGCGAAACGAAATACAAAAGAAAAAAGGAAGGGAGGAAGAAAGGAAAGTTGCGAATTTGGCGTCCTATCGATATCAAGCCCGAATCCGCCGCGGCAAGCAACCGCGGATCACATGCCGAATTCCAACCGCCCACGCAGGCATGAAGAAACGCATCGCCATCGCCGCCGGCCGCGACGAGCTAAACCGTATCCTACGATGAACCAATCAAGCACGCGCACACAGGGGCAGGAAAAGCTAGGTAGGCACCGACCTGACGGTTCCGCCTTGGCAACCTCCACCTTCACCTCGCCCTCCTTATCCTTCCTCCCAATCGCGACCAGGAAGTCCCTCTCCATGGAAGAAGCCGCGGCTGGCTCAAGAACCAACCAATCAAAAGCACGAGACGAAGAAGCGAACTTTCTCAAGAATCGGGAGGAAGAAGCCTCTCTCTCTCTCTCTCTGAAATGGTTTGCTCCCGCCCGCTCGCTCGCTTATTTATTCGCGAGATTTAGGAGAAAAGGAAAGGAAGCGAGCGATGATTAGTTAGTTAATTACTCGGCACATTAATTAACACGATGGGCGTTGGATAGCCGGTGAGCCCCACGTGCCCACCGACTCCGCCCGGTCGCATCGCGTCGCCCGTTCCCACCCACACATACACGCGTACCCTCTTCGCTGCCACGTGGGCCAGTATTACGTAGCTCCCACCTTGTCAGGGAGGTCAGGGGTTGACCTGCAGGTGACGCGCGGGTGCGCAACGCCTCGTGCCGCGTTTGCTGGGGCGCACGGTGGGCCCGGCCACGTGAGCGTGGGGCGACACGTGCCCCACGAGGGAGCGTAGCACACGAGCCGAATTGCGAGCTCGCGTCCGGAGTATGGCGCGTGGGACCCACCCCACGGCTCGTGGGGCGTGGCGGTGGTGCTGTGGATCGGGATTCTCTGTGGGCTCTGGGAGCAGGTGGATCCCACGTGGTGTGTGTGCGCGTCGCAGAGATCGATGGCATAGGGTAAGAATAAAAATTTTGTTACGGGATCCCAATTGTAAAGCCAATATAAACAGTGTTTTACAGTGATAACACGGTAAATACTCTAGCAACTATGAAATATATGATTCAGTGTTTTTTACTGTAGCAAAAATATTATAACAAAAAAAATATAAACCTATCTAAAGTTATTTACTGTAGCTCTTCGATACTGACAGCTTCAACGCATAAATCCAAATCCACAGGGTCAGGATTAGTGGTGGTGGGTGGCGTGTTGTTGTGTAGCGTCGAGTTTCTTTTTTTTTTCCTCCTTGTATCCTTTGACCCACCATAGCGTCGCGTTTCTTTTTTTCTTTCCCCTCCTGGTATCCTTTGACCCACCATCATGTGCGCACGACCAATTTTAATTTGTTTGTGTGCTCCTTACTTTGTTTTTGTCAATTCTTTTTATTTTATTTTATTTTATCAGTTGAGGACTTTGGTGTGATTTGTTTTTTAGTGCCGTGGTGCAAAAGGACGTGATTGCCCTTGGGGAGAGGAACAATACATTCAGGAGAAGAAGAAAATGAAATGGTAGAAGAATACGTGTGTTCTGAAAAAGAGTTTCTCGTGAACATGTGTCATTATTTTATCTTTTTACTCTCAAAGTCCATGGAGGATAAATATGGTGCGCATACTTTTAGGAGGAGATGTGGAATGTTACAATCTTTTATAAGAAAAAATGAAAATGACAACCCAAATGTAAAATGATAAGGCAGACCCACACACTCAGAATGGTTTGCTTTGAGCCCAGCTCTTCTTGTTAATAGCTTCGATGCTATGTGTAATTAGCACTTTTTGAATGGATGAAAGCTTCCGGCTTCCCAAAAGAAAAATAATAATAATAAAGTATTGCACAATGATATCTACAAACCACGAGTGCGCATATGTAGTTTCGCATACTATTATTATATATATATATATATATATATATATATATATATATATATATATATATATATATATATATATATATATATTTTGGAACAAATCTGTAGTTTCGCATTGGTTAATTGCCTATTGTATATATGCCAATCAAGAGAACGTACGTACCACAATTTTTATACGCATGGGAGTTCACATGTCGTGTGAGAATCTACTCGCAGGTTGGTTTGGCAGTCACAATTAATCGAAATGATACAATGCATGCATGTTCCGGCAAAGCAAAGCCGAAACTTGCATCTGTGTCAGATTAATTGATTGATCCCTGAAGACGTTAGCTAACTCGGTTATCTTAACCCCGAACCAAACGCAGCCTAAGTGTTGGATGAATGCGGAATGAGTAATGAAAACAATGGTCGGTCGAGAACAAATCAAGTCAATTAGGCATGCCGAGCAAAGGTTAACTCAAAAGCAGAATGCCTAAGCCGAAAGCGATTCATATCTAATTATTCAGGAATATGATCTATGTGATGCGTAGGGTTGTGACTTGTGAGTTCTGACATGCCAAAGGAAATTTTGTAGAAAAAAAATATAATGTCAACCGAATTGAGTTGACTTGTAATAACTTGTGCAGATCAAATCTTGTTGTGAAGTTAATTAGTTTAATTATGAGAGTGGTACTTACTTGTATAAATTAACCTTGTGTTGCATGACGTCTATACATATGTATTGTGGCTAGCTAGATAGAATTCTTTTTTTAGTGAGTTCGTTAGCCTTGGTTTTTCTTTCTGGAGATGATAGCTTCGTTAGTGTAGTATAGTTGAATCATGCATGCATGATCGGCATTAATAAATCACCTAGCTAGTGTATCATTGCATATATGATTAGGCTGTCATGAAGTTGGAAATATGCTAGATTCGATAACTTATGTTAGTGCTATTTAAACAACGGTTCAAGATAGTCTAGAACTCAATAATTAATTATAAGCAAGTCTGACGAATGATATATAGATCAGGCTATCAGTACTGCAGTGGAATGAGAGAATAAAATTCTTTTGGACAGCAAAATATATGGACGGATATAGTTGTTGCTTGTTAGCTGTGAGAGTGACCAGGTACCTGATATTTTCGGGGTTACATGCCAAAAATTATCGTCGTGTATTATGTGTGCATATATATATATAATATCAATGGTGTCGATGTTACCATTAAATTAGCATGTTCAACACTAAAACTGTCTACGTGACCTCACCAATATTGTTATCAAAGTTAATTTCTAATAAACATGGTCGAAAAATAGAAATCCACATGTATGCACAATGCAAGAAAGAATTGCAATAATAAATAGAGTAGTATTAAAATTTTAAAAACAATGGCTAGGCGCAACCGCGACCGTGCATGCAGGGGGCGGAGACAAGGGGGGCTAGCAGGGCCTAGCCCCTCTAATGATTTTTTTTTTACTACCTTTCATTAAAAAGTCTAGTAGTTAATTTGTGGTACATGATCCCATCTTATGTAACATTTAGATTCTATTTTGTTTCTAAATTTTTAAGCTAGTATTGAGTTTGATTTATACCGTAAAAGTGCATAATATTTCATCTACTTGCAATGTTTAGAGTTTGATCAAGCACTTCTTCCTCATATTTGGCTTCATCACATCTTGATTGCCTCGATGAAGTGTGCATATGCATAAACTTCACCAAACTCAAGTTATCATTCATCATGATCATTATTTGTTTTATATTGCTTTTTGATATCAAAGGTTTTCTCTAAAAACTTCTATAAGAGAAAATTGAGGATTTGACACTCCTAAGCACCTTGATTAAGGATTTGTCATATTTAATTTTCTTCTTGAATAGGGAGGGCTAAATGCATCTTTTCACCGTGGATTTTGCTGCAAAATAAAAACAAAAATATTGGAATACACTCGGGGTGTCAAATCACAGGTATTTGGTGCCTAGGAATAGCAAATTATCAAGAAGAAACTTAAAGATGGCAAATCCTAAATCAAAGAGCTTAGAAATGACAAATCCTCAAATTTTCTGTCGTAAGTAGCTTAAATTGGGCGATAACAAATTCATATCTCTCCTCGAGCTATCGGCCCCTCTATAGTCTAATCCTGGTTCCGCCCCTGGACAAGATCACCCAGGTTATATGGAAGAATTAACCCATCGAAGATATTAGATAGTCAGGCAATCAATCAAACAATCCCGCCTCATCGGAGGCACTCGGAAAAAGGACGCGCCTAACACACGACCAGTCGCGCAATAGCGTGATTGCGCTACCAAAGGAAATAGATCATCTGCATTAGAAAGTGGTCTCCACTGTCCCATCAAAAAACATTGTTCATATGGTAATCCTCTATATTACAGCAGAGCATCCGGATCCGCTACCAAGGGCTGCCGCATTCCGACAGCAAGACAGCAACATGCTTTCCCATGTATAGTCCACACGCGGGCATACGGAGCGTGCGGCTTCCCTTTCCTTTCTAGGCTCTCTCAACTCACGAGGGATTTCTATGAACGCAACATGCACAACGAGTCTTCGTTTGAAATGATATATTTTTAAACATAATCGCAAAACCAGCCTCCTCTCCCACCACAAATAAAATAACAAAAAATAGCACCACTACCTTGCTATTTTATTGCGGAAGATACATGTCGCTCACCCTGATCGCGGTAGGTCGCCTACCGCGCATCAAGACCACGGCAGGATGGCTGTCATGCACCCAGACCGTGGCAGCCATCCTGCCACGTTCCCAATCCATGACAGGAATGTGCGCACAGCATATACCATGCCATCCTACCGTGGTCTGAGTGCGCGACAGGTCCGTTACTGTGATATGGGTACGTGGCACGTGGTTTTCGCGGTAGAGGTACCATTTTTATCATTTCGTTCGCGGGAGAGTGGGGTAGCTTTACTATTTCGTTTGAAAAGGAGGCTAAATAAGCCAAAAACTCAACAGATGCCTATATGGCCAAGGGTTGAATTTCTTAAAACTTGTTCATCGTTTTTTCTTTAAATGATCATATCTCTTGAAACCAAGTGTTCGATTTGCATCCTGTCCGAACCGTTGTGATCTATACGATGAGCTTAGTAAGACCCATATTGACCCGTTGTGATCAATATGCATCTTGTTTTGTTAAGCTTGTTTTATGTCACAATGGATCAAATGGAATACAAAACGAACACTCAGTTTAATAGATATCATTGTTTAAAGAAAAATCAATGAACATATACAAACTACAAACGGAATGCTAACATCGAACCTTCCACTTGCTTCGGAACTGGCAGCCTTCACGTCGGACGCGCGTCTCTCCCCTTACAGGTTTGTTTGAACACATTGTGATACGAGTCAATTCTTTTGGATTGACATGATATTTGAACTAAAGTCCTTTCAATCCGAAAGAATCGGATCTAATCCTCTATATCCAAATGAACCTTAAGCGAGATTACACGTCTGTTAGTCTTTTGATCTCTCTCGGATCTGGGTTCTTGGTTTTGGATCGGGTCAGAGTGGCCAGAGAGAGAGGGATTACCGTCGTGCGTAGATGAGGTAGGGTTGGCCATCGCGGATCGTCCTTGAGAGCGATGGTCGGTGGAGAGGTCCGAGGCTCCACGGCGGTGGCGTGTCCCGGCGGGGCGAGATCCTGTGGTACTTCCGTCGCTTGAGCGCACCCTCCTTGGATCGGATTAGGGTTTGTATCGGCTAGGGTTAGTGGCGGCGCGGTCAACCGTGATGCGTGCCGCCGGCCCCCTCTCTTTATAAGCGGCGGCGGCGAGGCCCACTGACCAATGGTTGGCGCCCCGATCGAGCGCGAGCATTTGGCGTTGGGCCAAATGCCTCTGATGAATCATTCTAACATTCTCCCTTTGATCTCAATCTATACTTTATCTTTAATTGCTTTTGACTTTACTCATTTCATCACAGATTGGTGCATAGAACGTGTCTCATCGTCACGGTCAATCGCCGATAGATTCAACAGTTACAATACACCTCCTTGTTCTGAAATAGTTACTTTAATCTTTTGGGCCATCTTTTAGTCCAGGAATCATAGACTTTCCCTTAAACCCATGCCGGCTATATGTTCTCTGAACACGTTGGGTGGTAAGCCTTTAGTAAGCGGATCCGCTAACATCTTTGCGGTACTTATATGCTCAAGACTTATAATTTGATCCCGAACTTTATCTTTCACAACATAGTACTTTATGTCAATGTGTTTGGCGGCACCACTTGACTTATTGTTGTGGGCATACATTCTTCTTTGGTTCATTATCGCGATTACAACAAGTGGTCTATTGATGTCGTCAACCACTTTTAAGCCGGGTATGAACTTCTTTAGCGATTCACACGCCCGTAGCCTCATAACATGCTACAAACTCGGCATACATTGTGGGCGATGTAGTGACGGTTTGCTTTGAGCTTTTCCACGATATAGCTCCTCCGAGAGTGAAGACATATCAGGATGTCGACTTTCTATCATCTCATAAAATCGAATCAGATACCCCACTATATGGAGTAAATCGATCTTACGTATGTCATCATGAGGCCTTTTGTTCCTTGCAAATAACGCAAGACTTTCTTTATCAATTTCAATGTTCTATTCGAGATTGCTCTGGAATCGCCAAATAACCCGGTAACAAAAGCTAAGTCGAGCGTGTGCACACTTGAGCATCTTGTAAGCTTAAGCAATTTGAAGCATATGGAACCGCTTTCATTTGATCGATCTCATCTTGGTTCTGGGGCATTGAAAATCCTCATATCTGTCGCCCTTGACTATAGGTGCGGTGAAGGACTACATTTATGCATCCCAAATTTCTTTAATACTTTCTCTATGTATGTCTTTTGTGATAGTCCCAATATCCCTTTGTTTCTATCCGGTGAATTTGATCCCTAGAGCGAACGAAGCTTCACCAAGATCTTTCATATCAAAGTTTGAGGACAAAAACTTCTTTGTCTCCGATGTGATGACATCACTACTAGCTTGATGGGATATCATCCACATACGAGGATTAGGAAGATAAACTTCCCATCTTTAAATTTTGTATAGACACGGTTGTCCTCTACATTCTCTTTAAACCCAAATTTTCTTATTGTCTTGTCAAACTTCAAGTACCCTTGTCTTGAAGCTTGCTTTAACCATAAATCGATTTCTTTAGGCGGCATCCCATTCTTTCATTTCCTTCCACGACAAAACCTTTCGGTTGTGCCATGTAAACATTTTCTCCAAATCCCCATTAAGAAATGCCGTCTTTACATCCATCGATGTAACTCTCAATCATAATGTGCTACTAATGCCATTTTGATTACGAATGAATCTTTACATGAGGCCGGAGAAAAGTCTCATTGTAATCAATCCCTTCTCTTTGCGTAAATCCTTTTGCCACAAGTCGCGCTTTGTATCTTTCTACATTCCCTTGGGAGTCAAGCTTTGTCTTGTAGACCCATTCTGACCCTCTTGTTTTGGCTCATTTAGGAATAATTTCCAAATCCCGGACTTTATTAGCCTTCATGGACCTCATTTCCTCTTCCATGGCCTCAAGCCATTTTGAAGAATTTTCATTCTCATGGCTTCTTCAAATGTGGTGGGATCATCCTCCATTTGAAATTCCTCTGTATGATAATCGATAATCATCGAAATAGTGATCTTCTTACTCTTTGAGACCTTCCGGGGCCTCCTCATTTGGTACATCTTACATTTGAAATTGCTTTGTTGCTCCCCCTCATTTGTGGCAATGGGTTCTATAGGATCTGAAGAACGGGTTCCTCATTCTCATTCATTGTTGCCACGGGAGAAACAATAACAGTCTTGGCACCACAAGTATCTTATCTTGTCGGTGCGGCGACAATGAGTAGTGAGAAGAGTGGCTCTTGAATCATTGGAGTGGGCACATATACCGCTTCTCTTCAAGATCAATCTCTCGTGCTACCATGCTCCCTTTATCATTTCATCCTCTAAGAAGGCAGCGTGTCTCGTTTCTACAAACTTTGTATATCATGCGGGCGGTAGAAGCGAAAACCTTTTGACTTTTCGGTAGCCAATGAAATGGCAACTTCTTTTTTTGGGATCTAGCTTCCCAAGGTTTGGGTTAAATACTTTAGCCTCGTGAGGACTCCCCACACGTAAGTGGTTTAGTGAGGAACTCTTCACATGTCCACAAATCGCGGTGTTTTGGGCACTTGACTTACTAGGCACTCTATTGAGAATATGAATGGCGGTTTTTAACGCCTCCATCCATAAACTCAATGGGAGTGTGGAGTAACTCATCATGCTTCACACCATATCCATCGAGTGCAGTTGCGTCTTTCGGCTACTCCATTTTCTTGAGGTTCGCCTTATAGATAGAATCTTGGGCTACTATGCCATTTTCTGTAAGAACCTGCGCAAAGGTCCGGAACTTGTCCATATGGGGTATGTCGTAGTAGTACTCCCCCACGATCGGATCGAACTATCTTAATCTTTAAATCGTGTTGGTTTTCAACTTGACCTTAAATATCTTGAATTTATCCAAGGCTTCATTTCTTTCTTTGATTTTCTTTACATATTTTCCTTTAATGCATTCTCTGCATTGTTCTAAGTCTGAGAACTCTAATAGAGGAAGAATATCATTCTTAACTAGTCTTTCTATTCTCCCCTCGAAATATGGCCTAAGCAGCGGTGCCATAATTTCGACGATGCCTTATGAGTTCTCTTTCGTTTTACATTGCATTCTCGGCGAGGATATACGCTCATTCATATCACATACGAATTCATATTTTCACGAAGTGACAATAAATAAAGCTCATCTTGTTTGATGGCAAGACCAACACATTCTTTATTAAACATTATTTCACACTTGCCATTTCCAAAATGACAATCATAACCATCATTGTCCAATTTTGAAACACTAATCAAATTCCTCTGTAAAGAGGAACATAAAGAACATCTCTAAGTAAAAGAGTGAAACCATCACTAGCTCTAATGAAAGATGCCATACGGTTTCAACTTGACTTGGACTCCATTTGCGACTTTAATGCATCTTTCTTTTCTTTGCGTAGTCCTCGTCAAGCGGAATCCTGTAAAAATTAGCAATATGAATAGTTGCTCTGAATCAATCCACCAAGTAGATTTCGAATATTGCACATACAGGGATTCATTTATAAAGGTAATAATGTTCTCACCTTTCTTTGCCATTATCATCTTTAAGTAATCGGGACAGTTCTTCTTGTAGTGTCCGGTCTTCTTGCAGTGAAGACACTGATCTTTGTCTCTGACAAATTTATTACATTGAGGTGATGGATGAGCCTTTTCCCTTGTTCCTTGAGAAGGAGTCTTGTTGAAGTGCTTTTTCTTGTTATCCTTCACATAGTTGATAGATCCACCATGTGATGATTTAATTCTTTCCTCCTCTTGAACACACATAGCTATGCACTTTTCTAAGTCCCATTTATCGGTGCATGTTGTAATTGACAACAAAGGTGTCAAACTTTTACGCAAGGAAGCAAAATCGGTGAATAAGGAACTCATCCTTGAGTGCCAAATCCATTGGTTTAAGCTTGGATGCCAAGTTGCTCATCCTTAGTATGTGTTCTCTTATTCCACTTGCCACCACGAATATCTTTACTCACAAGTATGTCAATTTGTAGCATATGTCTTTGAAGAGCGATGAAATTGACTCTTTATTTTATCAAGGTATACGTAGCGGTGTCACGATGCATGATTGAGCCCACAATTGCGAGGCTCAATCGTGTTCTTTATCACGACCATACATTTCTTGTTGGTGTGGTCCATTCTTATGCTCTAGGTCATAAGACATTTGTAAGGGAGCATGATCTCTCTGTCTTTTCGCTTAGCGATATCATCCTCATTTGATCCTCACTGGTGCCATAAGCTCGGTGGGTCGTGTTGTAGTGAGGACCCGTCCACCTCGGCTAAGATAAGCGCTAAGTCTATCTTTTCTTCCACTCTCCATAATTATCTCCTTTGAGAGTGGGGATCTCTCGATACAACCCATCAAGTTGTATCCTCCTAAAAATTTAGTTCAAATAAGGTGAGAACGAAACATGAAAATTATATGCCTTATTTCCAACGTTGGTCAAAAATCGACATACAATTAAATCAATTATATCTATACATTAAAACTATATCACCGTTAGGTAAAATAGAAACAATGCATAAAAACATCATTTAAAAATTATAATCTTTGTTATTATCAACGTTGGTCGAAAAATAACAACATCATAATTTGCAACAATTCTTAAAATTAAATTCTCCGTTGGTTTGAATTTAATTAAAAAAGAATAATCTATATTAACTTTTGCGTGGAAACAATAAAATATTCAATAATTCATTCTCGAAGCATTATAACTATACACATTTAATCTCGAAAAAATAACACGTTGGTGCAAAATTCTGAGATTTTATACAATTTTTCTATTGAAATTCATTCAAAAATACTTACGAAAATAAATTAAATCATTTTGAGATTTTGTTCTGGCAACCTACGAATTCTTGTTTAAAACCGGCGGTTGGCGGCATCTTGTGCCTCGGCCCGATCGTGTGTCTCGGCCCGATCTTGTGTCTCGTGTTAGGGTTGATGGCGGCCGTCGGATTCACATCCGACGGTGGATCAACCTTGACCGAATCCTCGTAAGCCTTGCATCGCGTAGATCGATCTCGGTAGTCGATTCAATCGGCGGTGAGCGACATTTTTCGGTATAAAAACGCGACCGTCGGCGCCCGTGAAAACCCTAATCCATTCGTCTCGCCGCTCGTCTCTCTCGATCCGGTCGGCGGAAGAAAGCTGCGAAGTCGCGGAAGAAAGTCGCCGCCGCGGAGCCTCTGCGGCGTCGCATTCCCGAGAGGCGCGTCGCCGTCGGCGGCTCCGTGTCGGCGGCTCGGCCTCCGTCGGCCAGGACGGACCGCGTGAGAGAGAGGATTACCATCTCCTTAGTCCCTCCGTATTGAACGGTACACGTGGTCGTGCGGTCGCTCTAACGCACAACCATACACTAGTTATTGGGGAAAATATCAATCCCGCTATTATGGGATCCAGGCGTTTGTGTGTGTATATATATGTATGTGTCTGCACACATGTGTGTGTGTATATATATATATAGAGAGAGAGATAACGTCTGCTTTGTATTCGTGGGAGTATGTACTCCCATGCCTCCCTACCGTTGATAATCTTTGATATATGTACCGACTAAGCAGGGCTTCTTTAATGGATACATCCGTTAGTGCCCGTAATACTCCCTTGAACTGGTGGTTTTAATTCAATCATTTTAAATACGTATGCATACCAGATTATTCCCTAGAAACAAGCGAACGGTGCTGCATGCAGTTTGTTGCATAGTGCATATTGTTCCATCATTCAAATTTTTCAACTAGTAAGCATACGGGCTATTAAGAATCACATGGAGAGGGTATAAGAGTGATCGCCGGCGTTCACAGGTTCATTATTGGAAGTACTATGTGCATCGCAAAAGTAGCGTAATACCAAGGTCCCGTTTGGCAGTGGCGGAGTCAGGATTTTATAGAACCTTAGGCTCAAAACTAATAGACTATAAATCTATAATTAACATCAAATACTATCAACACTAAGTCATAACAAAAAATACAACAAATGGTCACTCAGTAATAAAATTTGAATTCCATGTTAAATGATACGATAAAATAGATAACTAATTTACTCATTTACAGATTACTCATACAAGCCATGAAGCCAATTTGTCTGCCATTATGCCAATTTGCCAAAGTCTGTAAGACTGTAACACATCAAAGATTTCGAGCTCACCTCACGGGAGCCAGCACCGGCGGTAGAGGCCTTGAGGGGGGCGGTGAGGACTGAGGAGACGAGCTAAGGAGGTCTGCCGCCACTGGGTGGAGCCAGGCGGCCGCAGTAAGCGGCGCCGGCAGCGCCGGGACCGGGCACGCAGCAGATGGGGCATGCGAGGCAGGCGAGGTGACGGCGAGCCGGAGCGGAAGTCGGGCCAAGCGGCGCCGGCCACTAGAGACGCCGCGGCCGGCACGCAAGACCTCACATGCGCGGTTGAGCGCGCAGAGAAGCTGGCGGCCAGGCGGCGGCAAGCCAAGGGCAAGCGGTGGCGGCGTCAAGCAATGGCGGAGCCGGCAGGAGGAGGAGCCACGGGAGTTTAGATGAGGAGGCGATGGGGCGGGGGCGGCGTCGCGGGCTCGCGGTGGAGATGAGGCGGGGCGGCGTCGCGGGGCGGAGGACCGAGCGGCGGCGAGGCGGCGAGCCAAGGGGCGCGGTGGCGGATCCGGCAGGAGGAGGAGCCACGAGGATTTAGGCTAAGGAGGCGATGGGGGTGGGCATCGTCACGGGCTCATGAGAGGAGGAGGCAGGGGTGGCGTCGCGGCGGAGAGGACCGGGTGGCGGGCGGCGGCGAGCCAAGGGGCCGGGAGTTCTACGAGGAGCGGAGGAGGCGATGTGGGGCGGGCGACGTTGTGGTCTGGCTGGTGCAGGGAGAGTGGGAAGGAAGAGCCAAGGCGGCGGCTAGGGGCGGCTAGGGCGCCGAACTCCGCCGATCAGGCCAGCCGCTCCCTCACGCAGTTGATCTTTGGGCCTCTTTCTTTGGCCGGTGAGGATAGCCTCGGCGGCCGGCCAACGCCGGCCTGGCATCAGTCTGATAATTTTGTTAACACCTACTAAAATCTTCCACTGGTATATTCTCTGGGCCTCAGGCCGTTCAACGGCCCGAGGCCCATCTCCGCCCCTATTGTTTGGTACGGCTCTGCTCTAATTTTTTACAGCTCCAACTCTAGCTTCACTCTTGGATCCACTCCTATGAGAAGTTGGAGCAATCTACGGAGGTGTTTGGTTAGAAAGTTAGCTCCAACTCCAGGAATGAGAAAGATCTTTGTGAAAAGACTGCATTACCCTTGTTTTATGACTTATAATCTTTTTACGTATTGCTTAACCTATAACAGTTTAATAAGTTGATTTTAACCATGCTGTGCTTTTATTTATCTATTTTTTTTGTCATGTTGCCATATTTTCACCCAAATTCGGAAGTTTTACTCAAAAAATAAAAAAAAACTTACATAAACATACGAAGTTCATAACAAAACTTCTAATTCAATGAGTATCATAACAAAAGTCCATAACAAAGACATAATATTGTATCAAACAACACATAATCAAATCAAATATTGTATCACCTTGCAAATATTGAGAACATCCACTAGGATAATGTATCACCACATAAACTCAAAAGCAATCAGAACAATACTATCAGTTGCGTCTTCCAAAAAAAAAGACCATTCAGTGCATTCCAAACTCACTATCACCTTGCAAATATTACAAAATTGTTTGTTCCAACTCAAGGCATCTATTACAACAAAAATCACAAGAAACATACGAACATGGAGAGGTAAACGATTGGCTTGATAATCGTGTTGAAGTGATCGATCGTGTCTTTGGACAAGAAGTATGCCAGTGAGCTCATGCCAGATGCTCTCTCTCTCTCTCCAATAGTGTATCTTCTCAGCGAAAATGATCTCATGGCTCCAATCTTGCACAAGAGTGCGATCAACAAGAGCTTAGCAAATGAATATTAAGTTTCTATTATTTTTAGTCATCAAATTCAAATATGTTGTTGCAAAATTAACACAAAAGTTTCACTCCAGTAGTGACATCTTTAGCTGATTTCCACCTTTCACGAGCCAGCGCAGTCTCTCTTGCATGTCTTGCAGCAGCCTCCCGAGATTTTGCTTGCCTTTTCTCTCGGTTGATCAGAAGTTGTCCAAAGAAGTTGTAAATGATCAATAGTACTAAACTCAAGGCACCCTACAGAATCGTTGTCCAGTGTAGTAGCATGAGAATCATTATAATGATCAGGATTCTAGGAGGCTGACTGAATGAGAATTGAATCATTGTAATGCTTGTCCATAACAGAAGAACCCTTCCAAGGTGAGATTTCTCAGACTCTGGCTCTCTACCACCACAATTGATGTGTTGCTAACTGCTGAAGAACAATTGATAACTGAAGCCATAAATTAAACAAGAACAGGGAAGGCGTAGCGTGGAGAAGAGAAGAGGGGGCTCCCGACATGGCGATGGCGGCGGTGTCTTTGCGTCGAAGGCCTCGGCGTGGGACTTGCCGAGGCGCTGAGCTCAACGAGGACGCATTTGGAGGTGAAGAGGGGCGGCGACCTGGACGCTAAGAGGAGGTGAAGTCAGCGGCTGCGCGAGGGCGCTGGTGACTGAGGCGGAGGGGTGGGGCGGCTAGGCGGGGTGGAAGCAGGCGTAGAGGAAGCCGAGGAGGGAGGCGGGGGAAGGGGAAGCGGTGAAGGAAGAAGGGGTCGGTGATGACCAGGCGGAAGGAGGCAACTCCGTCTCCCGGCCGCCGCCCCCGTCGATGGCGGAGCAGCGAAGGTGCCGCCGCCGGCCACGGAGGGGCTCGAGCGCCGTGGCGGCGGCGGGGAAGGGTAAGCAGCGTACGAGGGAGAGGCGGTGGCGACAGAGGAGGAAGCCGCCGAGCTGCGGTGGCGGGTGCGAGAGAAGCAGGCATAGAGGTAGCCGAGGTGGGGAGGCGAGCGGGGGAAGGGGAAGCGACGGAGGCGAATGGGGGATAGGATCGGGATGGATGGCGCGAGGGGGGTTTTGTTCGATGGCATTTGGTGGGTAATTTCACCTTAACTCTAGGGGTATTTTTGTAACCGGATGACTGCTCCATGTGGGGAGCAACCTTCTCACAGCTTTGAGAAAATACACTACGGCCTGCTCCAGATTCTGAAACTCCAGATTCAATTTTTTTGTTGGAGTTGTACCGTTTAGCATGGCTCCACCTACTTCAACCATGAAGCTGGGAGTTAGAGCCATGCCAAACAGGGCCTAAGTTCAGCTGCAATGTAGTCTATACTAAAAGGAAGTACACTGAAATAGGAGACTAAAAAAAGAAAGTATATGGAAAAAGGAGTGCACATACTCTTTAAAAAAGTAGTGTACATAAATAAATGAAGTATAATACTCACAAAAAATTATAGATCTTCAGTATACATATAGTTAGGAGTATACTCGAAAGAGAACCAAGCCTTGCTTGAGTGGCTAATGGTGGTGGTTTTACCCCCGGCCCACCAGGGTTCAAACCCCAGGTTTGGCCCTGCCTATCTCATTTAGGAGGATTTTCTTTCAGTGGGAGGCGAGGTGCCCGTCGCAAGTGAGGCGCCAATGATGACTTCATCATTTCTTCGTCAATCTCCGCTCGTCCAGTCTTCTGTAGGCGTCGTGTGGTGGTGTGCACGTGTGTGGGCATCTATGTTGTACTGGGTGTTTCACAAAAAAAAAAGAGTATACTCAAAAGTGTGTACATACTCTTAAAAAAAGAGTAATGTGTCTGCACTAGGTTCCCCCACACAGTAGCAAACTCATTTTGGAATGGAAGAAATATGTATGTTGAAACAAGCGATGTAGTACAAAACATATTAATACCAGCTAACATTCAGAGGCCCCTTGCGGGCAGGCGCCATGAATAGCATATTTGCGAGCACACATGGAAGCCATACACCTATAATGGTTGTCATTTCATCGATGTCCTCCTGTGCCAGGCATTTCATCAAATAGTTGCCACACACCTCACTACTACAAAAAGGCTAATATCGGATGCCTCATCACAGACGATTGACCAAAACTATTTGTATTAAATACAATCACAGACAATTTTGGTTTAGCGACCGTCTGTGATACTTCACAGACGGTTTACTAAATATCACAGATGGTTCATGTTGAAAATCGTTTGTGATATTTACTAAATATCATAGACATTTCTTGTCCAGAACCGTCTGTGATACTTCATAGACAGTTTTCAATACGAACCGTTTGTGACTTCCCGTCCTCACTACAAACGCTTTGTATTAAAAACTGTTTGTGGTAATCTCATTTATTGCAGACCCGACCCTCACAGATCGACCTGTCTTAAATTCCAGTTCCGTTCTCACTGCTGCTGCGGGAGGTGGGGCTTTGAGGCGATTTGGTGAAAGGAGACCGCGAATTTGGTAATTTGTTCTTGACTATCGATGGTTAGTACGATATTTGTTTTTTGCATTATATTACAGATCTAGCTTGGTAAAGAGAGAATTGAAGATGGTTTAGATCGGTAAAGAGAGAATTGAAGATGGTTTAGATCTAGCTTTTTGTGTTGGTTTGCAAGTGTTGGCTTCTTGACATAGGCTATCTATAATGTGTTTGTGGTGAACAACCTGGCCCTATGGTACATTGTTGTTTTTCAGTTCATTAAAAATACATATTTCAAATGGCATATCAAAAGTTGCATCTATAGTATACTAATTAATTAATTCAATATTTAACACCAAATTGCTATATATGCGTCGAGTAGATGGACCGAAGCTAGATGTACGCTGTCAACCGTGTGAGTGAAGAGCACATTAATGGCATGTCTGCTTTTACAACAGCTGTCGAGAAATATATGTTGAATAAGGGGGTGGAATATATGTACTGTCCATGCATCGATTGCGAGAATCTGAAGATGTTTAAGAACCGAGTGCAGATCGAAGCACACTTGAATCGAAGGGGTTTCAAAAAGAGTTATACACCTTGGACCAGTCACGGTAAAAAGCAGATTATACATGAAGGTAGTAATAACGACATCGCTAACGAAGTCAACGATATGTCGTCGGATGATGTCGATTGTGGTTCCGATTCGGATAGGCTGCACGATGACAATCTGGATTAGATGCTTCGTGATGCAGAAGGGGACTGTGATGAGAGGGAGTATGTTAAATTTTGGGGCTTGATGGAGGACTCGTAGAAACCTTTGTTCCCAGGCTGCAAGCCGGAATACACAAGGTTGTCATTTGTACTTGAACTGTTGAAATTGAAGGCAAGCAACGGTTGGTCCGACAAGAGTTTCACAGCGCTGTTACGTCTCTTAGTGGACATGCTTACGGAGAGAAATGAGTTGCCCAAAACCATCTACAAAGTCAAGAAGGTTCTTTGTCCATTGGGAATGGAAGTAGAAAGAATACATGCATATCCGAACGACTCTATCCTCTACCGTAACGAGTATGCAAACATACATATATGTCCTATATGCAACGCATCCCGATACAAGTGTAAGAATCAATTAGATAACGGCGAGGGAAACGAGATGAAGAAAGGACCTCCTACTAAGGTGGTGTGGTATCTTCCTGTAATTCCCCGTTTGAAGTGGTTTTTTACGAACCCAAATGATGCAAAACTACTGCATTGGCACTCAGAGGAGCGTAAGAATGACGGAAAGCTAAGACACCCTTGTGATTATGCCCAGTGGAGAAACATCGATAGAAGGTTTGTAGACTTCTGTGCGGAACCGAGGAATATAAGGTTTGGATTGAGTACAGATGGAATGAATCCTTTTGGTAATATGAGCAGCCGACATAGCACTTGGCCAGTAACTCTCTGTATCTACAACCTTCCTCCTTGGTTGTGTATGAAGCGAAAGTATATTTTGGTGTCGATACTTATCCAAGGGCCGAAGCAACCTGAGAATGATATTGATATGTACCTAGCGCTATTGATGGAAGATCTAAAAATAATGTGAATTGAAGGGGTACAAGTATGGGGTGCGTACAAACGAGAGAACTTCACTTTACGCTCCTTGTTGTTCTGCATCATAAATGATTATCCTGCCCTTGTTAACCTGTCGGGCCAGAGTACAAAAGGGACAAAAGTCTGTACACACTGCTTAGATGATACTAAGAGTGTGTGGCTGAAGCACTCGCGCAAAATCGTGTACATGCGTCACCGTAGGTTCCTTCGAGGGTTCACTCATACTGCAGGATAAAGAAACAATTCGACGGAGCGAAGGAGGACAGTTCAGCTCCAAGGCATTTAAGCAAAAAATAGGTATATGATATAGTTCAGGATTTAGATGTTGTGCTTGGAAAGAGACGTAAATCAAAAACCCCTGAGAAGAACATCTGGAAGAAGAGATTAATATTTTGGGACTTACCTTATTGGGAGCACCTAGAAGTTCGTCACTGCATCAACATCATGCATGTAGAGAAGAATGTATATGACAGCTTTATTAGTCTCTTACTGAAAATTCATGATAAAATAAAGGACGGTGTCAACGCACGGCTTAACTTGGTTCATATAGACATCAAACCTGAGTTAGCACCGACAAATACCGATAAAGGACGAATGTACATTCCCCCTGCTTGTTACACTCTATAAGGCCGAGAGGACTGAACTGTGCCAGTGTTTGCATGTTGTGAAAATTTCGTCCGGTTACTCCGCCAACATGAAGAACCTTGTTTCGACGGAAGATTTGAAGTTAATTGGCATGAAGTCTTATAATTGTCATGTGCTGATGGCACAGATGCTCCCTATTGCAATTAGAAGTATTTTGTCGATCAAGGTCCGAGAGACAATCTTGAAGCTGTGTTATTTATTTAACACAATTGCTCAGAAGATCATTGATCCCAAATGGCTAGATGCTCTGCAGTACAAGATGGTGACGACTCTATATGATCTTGAGATATATGTCCCTCCGTCGTTTTTCAATATCATGGTCCATCTCATTGTTCATGTTATGAGGGAGATAAAGATGTGCGGACCCGTGTTCCTACGTAGCATGTACCCGTTCGAGAGGTTCATGGGAATTCTCAGGTCTTATGTACAGAATTGATCTCGGTTGGAGGACAGCATCGTCGAAGGTTATGCAACCGAAGAGGTCATTGAGTTCTGCGTCGATTACATGGCTCAGGTCGAACCGATAGGTGTGCCTCGATCTCGCCATGAGAGGAGGCTCGAGGGTATCGGGACCATCAGAGGGAAAGCAATCACTCGGATATGGATAAATACGCTTAAGCCCATTTCACGGTCTTGCAATACATGATTGAAGTGTCCCCATATATCGACCAGTACAAGGACGTGCTTTGGCAACAGAATCCGGAGCGGACGGATGTTTGGATCACGAGACAGCACAATAGTTGGTTCAATCGATGGTTGAAGGAGCAACTCGCTAGGAGCTTGTCAAGTGATATGCTGACATGGTTGGCAAAAGGTCCAACATTTATAGTTGTAACAAGGTAAAGATACGACATAAATGGGTACACATTCTATACGCAGGCCCAGGACATAATTAACACTAACCAGAATAGCGGTGTCTGCATAGATGCATTCAGTACCGATGGGCTGAGGAGCTCCTACTATGGGCTCATAGAGGATATTTGAGAGCTCGACTACGTGCTTTTCAAGATCCCCTTGTTTCGGTGTCGTTGGGTCCATCTCCCACAGGTGAAGGTCGACAAGTGCGTCGCACTACTGTGCACATCAAACGTGTCGGTTACAAAGACGAACCATTCGTACTCAATAACCAAGTTGTTCAAGTCTTCTATGTAACCGACCGAGCAAATAAGAAGCGTCACGTAGTTCTTCATAGAAAAAAGAGGATTGTCGGAGTTGAGAATGTAGTGGACGAGGAAGAATACAATCAATTTGATGAGTTGCCTCCTTTCGAAAACGGCATAAGGGTCGAGGAAGAACAACGTGAGGAAACTAGCTACATACACGTCAATCATCATGAAGAGCTATTTTTTAAAGATTGAACAATGTATGTATATGTTCTGAATGGTTAATTTTAGTTCATTAGAGTTAATTGATTTGTATTAAGAAATGGGTGTGCTTGTTTCTGAAATGAATGTGAATTGGATGTATACATGTACTTGTTATGTTTCTGCTTATTTAAGAGGGTATGGCTAGCATTTCCTAAGGCTAGCCAATAAACAGAACTAGATTTACCAATATAAAAGAATATCATAGACGATTTCATCTACAAATCATCTTTGATAATATATTACAGACGGTTTCATCTAAAAACCGTCTGTGATACATAAGCTATCACAGACGGTTGTTTAGGATAAGCCGTCTGTGATACATCAGATATCACAGATGGTTTCTTAGGAAAAGTCGTCTGTGATACATAAGATATCACATACGGTTTCATCTACAAACCGTATGTATGGGTGACTCGGTCCATGCGCAGTGGAATAGCCTGAGCGTAGAATAACTTATTCTATGCTCAGACACATATTAGTATACACATACACCCCCACTAGTTAGATGCTTGTGCGTTGCAACAAAAAACCAACCTTTGGAGTAATAAATATTTTATTATAGTTATACATTCATGTTTGTAGGTATAGAAGGTCTAGAACACATTAAGATTTAGACTCATGACCAAGTACAATTTACAAAAATACATTGTCAATTCCAAATTTCCAATTCCTTTACTATCGCTTCGAATTGATGATAATATTTCTTCCATTTTGGCGCTCCTATCTTATATTTTTGATGTTCCAAACTTTTGATTTCGATTGTAGTTTTACAAATGTGAAAAAGTAACTAAGATTTTAAATTTGAACTTTTGTAACCTTCTCGGCTATTTAGAAAACCCGAACTAATCGAGATTTTTATATCAGGCAGAGTCCACCATCATCACCAGTGCTGGCATTCCAACTTTTGGCCAACGAACAACAGGAAACATTAGTATTTGAGATAGATAGGATACGCCAATTAGGGGAAGATAACCGCAATGTTTTATACCATGGAACATCAATGTTCGTACATATATTGAAGTGTGATTAAATGAACTAATGAATCTAATCTGAAATCTCATGCATAGTAACCAGCCAATTCTGAAAGGCATCTAATCAAAACTCATGCATAGTAGCCATCCAAAGTTTGAAGAGATGGAATAGAACCAAGTTCAATACATCACAAGACATGATAAACAAGAGGCTGTGGCTATAAGTTGCCTTCCCTCTCCTCGTTCGCACATGGACGTAGTCCTTGGGGGCTCCACTAGCTTGGCATCCTTCCCCTTGCCCTGCTTTTACCCGTCGTCCTTGACGGAGCTGTTGACCTTTGGCTTTACCAGGCTCTCCTTCTTCTCGCCCTCCTCCTCTTGCACCTCTTGGCATCCAATTCCTTATGCTCCCCTACCTGAAACCAGAATTGACTCAACCGTTAGTGTCAGTGGCATGCAACAAGAGCAAATCGTCCCAATTAGTGAACAAAGCAAAGCTCAATTGGCAAGAGGTGCTCAAGGAAGGCTCCTTGCCTTCGCCTTTGGCCGTCGGTGTCTTCCTCTTCTTGGCATTCGCATCCTTCCCGCGAGTCACCAGTGTCACCCCCGAACTCGCCATTGCTCACGGTAGGGGCATCTCGAAAGCTCGGCCGCCCAAGGGTTACCGACCGTTGAAGCTGGACAACTGTGGCGCCCGCTCCGCGAACCTTGGGTCATCGCATAACTTCTACAGGAAGTCCCCGCCCCTGCCGGTCGCCACCGCCGTCACCACGATGCCGCCTAGCACCAGCATGTCAACCACACGGACACCGTCCAAGAATCACCCTTTCACGGCCGACTCTAGCAAAGGAGCCTCTTTTAGCTGGCGAATCGGGAGTAGAGGCGCAGATTTTACAGCCACTACTACACAAAATCTCATCACGCATTTGTTCTACATCGTCATCACGAACGGTTTTTGAACCGCTCAGATTTATGTGTCTGTGATAATAGACGATCATCACGCAGCGGTTTAAAACCGCAGCGATAGTTATTATCACGCATTTACGAACAAAACCGCTCAGAAAATAGATTATCACAGGCGGTTACAACAAAACCGCTCGTGATAGTTATTTTCGCTGCACGGCTCAACAAAACCGCTCAGGATATTAACTATCGCGCACGGTTTTGTTCGTAACCGCTCGTGATAGTTTTTCTATCGCAAAAAAATCGATTTTGAATGTTCGCAATGTGATAGTCTTGATATGCAACATTGCTCGCATAAAAAATGAAATGGCGGGACGAGAGGAAGATACATGCATACCTTCTTCCCAAAGATGGCGTGGAGGGTGACGATGAGCTCCTCCTCCTGCGTGAAGTTCACGTGCTTGAGGTTCAACCTCGGTAGTTGGTGTACCTCACCGCGGCTCTTGCCGCACCTCTTCAACCCCGCGAGTGCGCATCCATGCACGCAAAAACACCATCGGTGCCTCGATCTCATCGACTAAAAGCCCATGCGATGATACAAAGATGTAATGTACATGAAAACACATGACCTACTCTTTGAGGAACGGAGGTCCAGCTCTGCGGTGCCGTGGGTGGAGGTCCATTGAGGCAAGTGGCGTGAACTTGGACCAAGCACGCCGACGAAGACGAAGTCCAAGAAGACACCTCGGTGTCCACAAAGTTGATCCTCAAACATTCAAATTCTCGACTGACTATTATTTATAAGGACAACGGTAACTTATTTTGCTTCCCGCAAGACGCATTCAAAATTTTCGAACTCCTCAAGCTGCGAATCACGAGCGGTTTTATACAAAAACCGTGCGTGATGATGATATCACGCATTTGCTTCTAAGAAGAACCGCTCTGCGATAGGATAAATCATCACGCACGGTTCAGTATCACGAACCGCCTGCGTGATTAGCATCTCATCACGCATTTGTTCGCTTAAGAACCGCTCAGGATTTTAGGGTTTACCATGGCTTGAAATTTTCCTTACTCTTCGATTTTACCATGGCTTGAAATTTTCCTTACTCTCGATTTTACCATGGCAACCAATGCTCGCCATGCGGAGGGTTTGGCGCAATGCTCGCCGTGGTAGGGTTTGGTAGCCAATCATCCGCCGCGCACATAATCATCTGCCATGCAGAGCGTTTGGGCAGCCAATCCACTACCGCTGGTGAGCATTGGTCGCTGCCCAAACCCTACCACGGCAGCCAATCCATCGCCGCGCGAGCATTGCTCGCCAAACCCTACCGCGGAGCATTGCTCGCTAAACCCTACCACGGCAGCCCAATCCATCGCCAGGCAGAGCATTGCCCGCCAAACCCTACCGCGGCGAGCATTGGTTGCCATGGTAAAATCGAGAGTAAGAAAAATTTCAAGCCATGGTAAAAATCAAGCCATGGTAAATTCAAGAGTAAGGAAAAATCCAAGCCATGGTAAAACCTAAAATCACGCATTTGGTTCTAATTAAGAACCGTCAGATATTATTGAGCGGTTCTTAATTAGAACCCGTGCTGTGAATGGATGACATATCACGAGCGGTTCTTATTTAGAACCGCTGCGTGATATGAATCTATCACGCACGGTTTACTAATAGAACCGTCAGGATAATTCATGCATTTGTTCTATTAGTAAACCGTCTGTGATAGATTCATATCACGCATTTGTTCTAAATAAGAACCGTCTGTGATAGGCTCCCATCGGCTATTCCAGGTCGGAACAGACCCAACACAGACGGTTCCAAAAGAACCGTCTGTGATGGGCCGTCTGCTATAGCCTCTTTTGTAGTAGTGAGCAAAGCGAGGAGGAGTAGGGGGAGAGACTTGGAGAGGAAGGATAATGGTGGATGCTTGAGGGATTGGGCTATGGGCTAAAGGTCAAAATTGTGGTAGTGAACTAGGGGTGCGTAGTGGCAAAGAGCGGCAGCGGGGAAGGCGCGGACGCTTGGAGCGGCAGCGACGGCATGGGGGAGGCGCGGGCGCTTAGAGTGTTAGCGACGGAATGGGTGGAGGCACGGGTGCTTGGAGCGGCGGCGGCAGCGTGGGCGTTTGGAGTGGCAACGGATTCTTACGTTGGCTCCGACGTGTGTGCGAGTAGGTGCAACAATGCACCGAGAGAAGTGGAGGCGCGTGGAGCGACAAAGGTCAGTGGTTGGAGGCACAGTGCTTGAGCGGCGATCAAAGTGCGGCAATGGCGGCGCTCGGAGAGAAGGGGAGGGCGTGTGGAGTGGTGGCGGTGGCATGGGTGCTTGGAGCGGCAACGGTTTCAATCGCAGAACCATCAGCCAAGAGGAGGAGGCGGTGGCGGCTGGGCAGGCGCAAATCGGGAGAGGAGGGGATGAGATGGGACGTGGAATTGAGGGTAACATTGAGTTGTATAGGATTCATGAATTTAGTTGAAGGGAGAGGAGTACTTGTTGCTTGATCGTGGGAGAAGAGGGGAATTGGGGAAGCAACGAGTAAATCGCACCAGACTGTTCAAGCCAACTTGTTAGCGCAGCGTGCACTGAGCATACGGATGAGGTGCACTGAACATATGTACTTGGGATGGGGTGGGGTGGGACGATTGCGCCACTGTGCAGGGGTAAACCCCAATCTGTATTAGTTAATACACACACACACACACACACACACTAGTAGGGTCTATGCGTTGCAATAGAACCCCCATAAAGAGTAACATAAAAACAGAAACATGAACTCTATTTATTGCATCACCTGCTGCTACTACTACTACTACCCAAAAATTAAAATTTTGAGCTCGTGGATTATTTACCTTCGGAAGTTGATGTTGATGCCGACTTCCCTCCCCGACGTGCTGCCTATTTCCAGTCATTGTCGGTTGACAAGGAACAGGGGTACGCGTCGACGACCACCTTCTTCCACCCTGAACCCAAGCTGTAACTCAGTTCTTACGGTCATTGACCTCTGCAACCGTCGCCAGGCACATCGCTGCAAGGAGGTATGAGGCCAAGGTAGGAGACGGTAGTGGCGTCACAGTGGTAAGCAAGGAGGAGACTGCGATACTTGCTCGGCTGATGCAGAGCAGGAGGCAGTGGTGGCGTAGGGGAGGATTAGGATGAATAGAACATGGTGCGGTGAACTTGAGACTGCGACGCGGCGAGGGAAGGGCGTCTTCATCTCTGCCTCTTCCTCGTGCATCGTCACTACCTCCCCTCCCTTCCCCAGTGCCGTCGCTTCCCCTCCAAGGTACCGTTGCCTCCTCTCCTCTCTTCCTCCCGGCCTTCTCCGTCCCCATCTCCGCTTTATCGCCTATAAGGATTGCCAAGAGCATTGTATTTACCAATTGCTCACTTCACAACTGTTGCACCAGCATGGAGACACGTCGCTGCACTGCCATAGGTCTACCGCCTTGCCGACTGCTCTCTTGCCGTAACCACTTCATGCAACAGATCCAGCTCCTCCACCAAATGCGCGTGGATACATAGGGGGTGCATTTGGTGGTGGTCTGATGGAGACTGGAGAGGAAGCATACGGAGGTGTGCCATCGCCGAATCCCACTACCGGGAGCTTGGTAGAGACGTGTCGCCGCCGATCCGGACCTCGGGAGCTCGGTGGAGGCGCACCACCGTCGATTACGAATGCCACCGTCGGCTTCCGTCACGAGAGAGAGAGAGAGAGAGAGAGAGAGAGAGAGAGCACCTGTAAGATAGAGGACCAGCGTGATGATGGAGAGGGTGGCGTGGTGAGTCGGTGAGGACGGGTGGGAGAAGAGGTAAGACACCAGGGAAGAGGACGGGCGACCAGGTAGGGTGGAAAGAGGAGATTATGGGAGCTGACCTTTTCGATTTTCACAGAGATTGTGGGAGAGGAGCTGTGAGCCAAGGGAGGCACCGACGATTTCAGAGAGAAGCCAACGCACCCGGTCATGGGTCCACCTCCGGGAGAGTGGAAGATGAGAAAGGGCAAGTGTTTTTTTCATAGCGGGAGAGGGAGTGGAACTATTCGTTCCGCTGTATAGGGGTAAACTCCTTTTTTATTAGTTTATGTGTGTGTGATGTTGCATGCTAGTGAACTATAGTACCACATATCCATACCATGATTCTTACATGTGGATGTATGTAGTGGAGAGAGAGAAAAGGTGATGAGAGTTAAAGTTGCAAAGTCCAATACTAGATGAATGGTGGAGATATGTGGTGCTAAAGTTCCGTAGCATTCTAAAACCCCATCCTAGCAAAATGATATTGCATTCTAGTGAATTCTAGTGCCATCTATCCACACCATGGATTTTGCATGTGGATATGTGTAGTGGAGAGAGAAAGTAATAAGAGTTAAAGGTGCAAATAGACAAATAATTTGATCATAATATATATATATACCCTCTACGGGTTTTAGAATTTTTTAGGTGTCCGCTCTTGTATCTTACTAATTCAATCCCGTCAAAGTTAGAAAACTAAGATTTGACCAAGGAAACGTGGAAGTGTCCCCCTGGCTCGAACATCATCGAGGCAGTGCTCCATAAAGATGTATGCAGTCTCCCCATATTTACCCGTGCTATTTAGTGAGGAACTCTTGAAATATTAATGATATTCCAATAGATCCGGATCGAATTTTAAAAGGAAGTCAAATTTGTTAGATATATACTACAGCTCGTGCAATGCATGAGGCTTAGAGGTTAGGGAAATTTCTAAAGTTAAACAAAGCAAAATTACGGAGCGGCCCTCTTGGACCACAATGTATAAGAATAAGAATAATCATCGTAAGGGTGTGCAAAATGATCAACCGCACGAGGCCCCCACTAATTAAGGGACCTATTTTTAGCTTAACCTTGATTATTAGTTTATTAATCCTGATATTAGTAAAAGTTTTCTCCTCATGCTTCCTTTCTTTATTTATTTTCTTTTGTTGTTGCATAAACACGGCTAGTACTTTCTCCTAGTAATTGACTATTTATGCTACATAGGGACTGCTAGGAACCATACGTGGACACAGTGGCAGAGCCAGGATTAGACTATAAGGGGGCCGATAGCTCGAGGAGAGATGAATTTGTTATCGTCCAATTTAAGCTATTTATCAAAGAAAATTGAGGATTTGCCACCGCTAAACTCCTTGATTTAGGACCTTTAAGTTTCTTCTTGATAATTTGATACTCCTAAGCACAACATACATGTGATTTGACACCCCGAGCGTATTCCAGCATTTTTGTTTTTATTTTGCAGCAAAAATCCGTGGTGAAAAGACACATTTAGCCCTCCCTATTTAAGAAGAAAATTAAATGTGACAAATCCTAAATCAAAATGCTTAGGAGTGACAAATCCTCAATTTTTTTCTTATAGAAGTTTTCTTAGGAGAAAACTTTTTATATCAAAAAAAGAAATAGAAAACAAATAATGATCATGATAGATGATAACTTGAGTTTGGTGGAGTTTGGTGAACATGCACACTTCACCGAGTCACGTAATGTGTGACATAAGCCAGATACGAGGAAGAAGTGCTTGATCAAACTATAAACATGTAGGGAGATAAAATACTATACACTTGTATGGTACAAATTAAACTCAATACTAAGTTAAAAATTTAGGAACAAAATAGAATCTAGATATTATATAAGATAGCTTCACGTGCCACAAATTAACTACTAAACTTTGTAGTTTCGTCCTATCCGTTACGTAATCATATAAATTAAATTAGTAAGAATTTAGTTATAGTAAAATTTGAATGCTCCTACGTACTAGTAAGTAATAATAAAAGGTAGCAAAAAATCATGAGACCCCTCCCTCTCATCTCGTTGTCCACACTGTTCTTTGTGTTGTTTCGTCAATTCGGATGATGGAAAGAGATCTAAGATTCATGTTAGTTGGGCGAGTGAAACGATGGTTAGGCAGACAGGGTCATCCAAATGATAGTTGGGTGAGTGAAACGATGGTTAGGCAGACAGGGTCATCCAAATGATCTCTGTTACTGGGTAAAATAATTTTCCTTGCAAGAAAATAATAGTATGTTCAAGACATTTAGAGTGTAATGCCTCAAAATATGGTGCTTTTGATAATAAAAAAACAGTAAAATTTTATAAGAGTATGTACAATGGTGTGGCGTTAGCTGTCTGTAAGTCTTGACACGTAGGACATGAGATGATGTGGAGGAAAGAAAGGGAGTATAGAGAATTGAGTCGTTTCTCATGGAATAGTCGAACGTAACACGAGAAATAAGACACATTGTACATAGATGAGTAATCTATAGGGATATGTAAAAAAATAACTTATTATAGAAGTTGTCTTTGTTAGAGATATATATGTGTTAGAGTAGGATTCTAGATATTATTTGGTTTCCTTGTCTGTAACCTGTACTTGTCTATATATACTAGTCCTTTGGCCTCCTGATAATACAAGCAGTATTCATAATATGGTATCAGAGCCAAACTAGGGTTAGGGTTTCTCACGTGTCTCACGTAACAGCCGCTCGCCGCCCCGTTGCCTCTGCTCCTTTGCTTCCTCTTCGTGGTCGCCTCGTCGGCCTCTCCGCCCGATCCGCTCCATCGCTGGCCGCCTCGCTTCTTCGCGGGATCTCGCCCCTATGCTCGACCGGGCCGCCGCTCGCGCGCGTCTCCCGCTCGTCCTCGGCTTCTGGCGGGCGATGGCGTGATCTTCGGCTTCGCCGCCTCGAACCCCGACGACCAACATCGCACTCGACCCGCCACCGCTAGATCCACCACCGCCGCCGCCACCACCTCTCGCGCGGGATCGGCCGCCACCGCCGCGCCGCCGCTTCCGCCTCGCGTCGGGATCGGCCGCCTTTAGCGCGCCGCTTACTCGCCACCCTCCGTTGTGCGGGGGCCGCTGCCGCCTGGCCGTCGTCCGGGAGCCGCCGTCGCCACCCGAGCAGACGCCGCCACCGCCAAGGGGAAACCCTACGCTTGTTCTTTGTCTGTGTAGCGGGCCGAGAGGCTTCGGCCCAAGCCGTTTTTTAGCCCGCTCGAAAAAATGTGGTTCTAACCGCGCCGTCCGCCCAGCGCCGTTAGACTTCATTGCCTTGGTCGCCGCGCCGCCCAGCCCGCCTACCAATGGGCACTGTTTCTCTTCCTCGCTATCCGGTGATCTTCGATGGTGTTAATTACACTGACTTCGTGTCTCACATGCGCATCCACATGTGTGGTTTTCTTCTCCGGGGCGTTCTCTCTGGCGATGTCACCTGCCCGCCTTGCCCTACTCCTCCGACGGAGCCTACGTCTGTTGCGCTGCCTCCGATAGCTGACAAGGTCATTGCCGAGGCTACCGGCCTTACTTGATGAGAAGGTCGCTCGCCTACCAAGAGGCTCTGGATTCCTACATGGATCGATTGACCGCCTACACTCAGCCCATCTATGTCTTGCCCTCGTCCACCCGTCCCACTGAGTCTCTACATATACCTCCTGAGGCCTCTCCGCCGTTGTCGCCTCCTGCTTCATCGTCTGTGGCTCCTCAGGCTCCTCCCACTCTCTTTTACACTCGTCGACCTCGTATTGAGGCTTTTCCAGATGAACCATCTTCCCCTGATGTTTCATCTTCTCCTGATGCTCCATCTTCCCCTGATGGGCCATCATCTCCTCGCTACGGTCTCCGCGATCGTCGGTCGATTCGGCCTCCTGCCTGTTTTGGTCTAGCTGGTGCAAATACCCACGAGCCTGCTCTCCTACCGGATGTCATATTTATCCCGAGTGGCGATGCCATGACCGACGAGATTGTCGCTCTCGAGCGCATTTAGTACTTGAGATCTTGTTCCTTTTCCATCCCACTCGCCCCATCACGTAAGTGGGTCTATAAGATTAAGACTCGCTCTGCTGGCTCTCTTGAGCGCTATAAGGCGCGTCTTGTTGCTCGTGGCTTCCAGCAGGAGTATGGTCGTGACTACGATGAGACTTTCGCTCCTGTGGCCCACATGACCACTGTCTGCACTCTTCTTTCGGTGGCGTCTGTTCGCCATTGGTTCGTTTCTCAGCTTGATATCAAGAATGTCTTTCTTAATGGCGAGTTGCGTGAGGAAGTCTACATGCATCCGCCATCTGGGTATTCTGTTCCTGAGGGTATGGTCTGTCGTCTTCGTCGCTCTCTCTATGGCCTTAAACAAGCCCCTCGTGCTTGGTTTGAGAGCTTCTCCTCTGTGGTCACTGCTGCTGGTATCTCAGCTAGTGATCATGATCCAACTCTTTTGGTCCACACTTCGTCTCGTGGTCGGACTCTTTTTCTTCTATATGTTGATGATATGATCATCACCGAGATGATTCGAGTACATTGCCTTTGTCAAGGCTCGCTTGAGTGAGCGCCTTATGTCGGATCTTGGTCATCTTCGCACTTCCTTGGGATTGAGGTTACTTCCACTCCAGATGGTTTCTTTATGTTCCAAGAGAAGTATATTCAGGATCTTCTTGATCGCGCTTCTCTCACTGATCACCGTCCTGTTGAGACTCCCATGGAGCTCAACGTTCATCTCCGGCCCTCTGATGGCGAGCCTCTTTCTGATCCGACTCGCTATCGTCATCTTGTTGGGAGTCTTGTCTACCTTGCTGTTACTCGCCCGGATATCACTTATTCAGTCCACATTTTGAGTCAGTTCGTTTCTGCTCCCACTCAGGTCCACTATAGCCACCTTCTTCGAGTTATGCGATACCTTCGTGGGACTATCTCTCACCGTCTCTTCTTCACACACTCCAGCTCGTTACAGCTTCAGGCTTATTTGGATTCTACTTGGGCCAGCGATCCCTCTGATCACCTGTCTATCTCTGCTTACTGTATTTTTCTTGGTGGTTCTCTCATTGCCTAGAAGACGAAGAAACAGACTGCAGTATCCCGTTCGAGTCCAGAGCCTGAGTTACGAGCTATGGCTCTCTTGATAGCAGAGATTACTTGACTACGGTGGTTACTTGAGGATTTTGGTGTTTCTGTCACTACACCGACTCCTCTCTTGTCAGACAGTATAGGTGCTATCAGTATTGCCCGTGATCCTGTGAAGCATGAGCTCACCAAGCATATTGGTGTTGATGCTTCCTTTATGAGGTCTTGTGTGCATGATCAGGTGATTGCTCTTCAGTATGTGTCTTCAGAGCTTCAGATAGCGGATTTCTTCACGAAGGCCCAAACTCGAGCATAGCACCGCTTCTAGCTTTCTAAACTCAGTGTTGTTGATCCGCCATGAGTTTTAGAGGGGGTGTTAGAGATATATATGTGTTAGAGTAGGATTCTATATATTATTTATTTTCCTTAATGTTGTCTATAAATGACATAGATGAGTACTATAGACAACAATTATCTATATTATTGTACATGCCTAGAGCATGGGCCAATTGTTTTTTTTTAGAACTCAAAATTAATATCTGTTCCACGGATCTTTCAATCGCAATGTCCAGATCATGTGGTTGCGCGCGACTGTATACACAAATTAAACACATCAGTTAATTTCCCGTTGGTTTCTTCTGAATTAAGTGCTGTTGGTCTATCCATCTGCCCATCAATCGATCGGGACCATACATGGATATCGATCACATTTCGACAAGTGGCGACCTTTTATTAGCGTGAAGGAATTATTTTTCTTTTGCTTATCTTAACTTATTTGTTAGTCGCAGGCACATGCTTCGGAAGTAAGACCAATGCATTGTATCTAGAAAGAAATTGATCCATGCTTAATTAAAAAAGAGAGAGGGGAAGAAACAAATAAATAGATTTGTTGCTTAGAGTTGTTGCTCACACAATGTACCTAATATTTCACGACAACTTTTCTATTATTTTAGGCGACGATGGGGAAAATAACTATGATTAGTTGATGGTGGTAGATCTAGCCGGGTGCTATCACGCTAACGTTTTCGATTTATGTATTAGATCAAGTCCCAAAATCCCAAAAAAAAACACGATTCATGATGAGAGAAATGAAAAGGTGAAATATGTGTCAGAACATAAATATAAGGAGAAGATATATATATATATATATATATATATATATATATATATATATATATATATATATATATATAAAGAAAAGATACTATTCACTGAAAATTTCACCTTTTTTGTTTCTTCTAGCACGAACTGAATTTGAACTTGAAATTTTATATGGTACTAAACCACGCCAAAGGACAATCCTCACTAAATTTTGAACAGTGCAGCAAACACTTTGTAAAGATACATATAGTTGATATAAAGTGTTTTAACATTCTTTCATTGGATGTGGCGTGGCACCCACATTTGTCACAACTCGAACGGTGTTTAATTAATTAATTAATTAATCCGGGATAAGAAGATGAAATAGTCAGTAAAGAGCACTAGCTCCCTTGCAAACAATGGGAAACATTCCCCATTGCAAACTAGAGTGTGACGAGTAGTTCAAATATGCTTAAATTTCTCACCTTCTTATCGTTTAGTTTGGCGCGAAACTATGGGCTTAGCTTTGTTCTATTGTGACATTTTGTCATGTATATCTAGCAGACTAGCGAGCTAGACGTGTCGTTTTAAAGAATCTTTTGTTACTCATTGTTAACTGGTCTTAATACTTCATGGAGTCAATGACCTCTCCAGAGTACATGACCAGATGCATGGCACACAGGCTGGAAAAGATGCTCTGAAATTAAATACCATGCATACACATGTAATTTCATAGTCTGTTCATCACGATGCCCAGTGGTGTAGCCTGCCACCGGCCACACGCCTCGGTCGACACAGTTGATTTTTTTTGGTATAAATTATTTTTTTGCTGAATTTTTTTTAAAAAAATTGACATGATCTTTTGATTTTGGGCTTGACCAATGCTCTGGCGGTCTGAGGCCCAGCTCCACCTCCAACGATGCCTATACCTTATCGTTTCTCATTCACTCTCACTTTCGCTTTTATTTTGGAGTTAACTGTGATAATGTACTTGTTAGACCAAAATTATATGACACAATCATAAGCGGGAGTACGTACTATCAGGATATATGCGCAATTCGCAGCCCTGGCGCGCGTTTGGATAAATTTGCACGAAACAATTTGTGTGGAGGCAATACGCCCTTCAATTAATTTTATATCAGGGAGCAGACACGCAAGGATATGTGATTAATAACACTGTAGCATAATTTTCACCCCACACAACATTTTTACTACGAACAAGATTTAGCAAACTTATCAATACCGCTCCTAAGATAACCGGTATGTACCGCTCGCCACATAAACGGTACAAAATAGTCCTGCGTTCCGCATCGGGCTTAATACCGGTCGATACCTAGTATACCGACTTGATACCGTCCATACCGCCATACGATTCGATACCGCATAATACCGGACATACGGTGGAATTAAAAATATCAAAATATCATCTATTGTATTTATTAAACTATATGTTATATTTAATAATGCTACTACGACTCCGCGGTCTACATGCCGTGCCACTAGTGCATCTCGATCAATCTAATGCATTCATAATGAGCTAGCAGCCTGTTCATGCAAATTCTCCCTTGAACGTGTACATAGATCAGAGTCTGTGTGCCCAGAACGGTTGCGTATTGGCTAAAATCGACCGTGTCCAGATCCGGTCGTCCTTAAGACGATCAGACGTGCGCTGCACTGCACGAATGTATGTACGCATGGCGCCGGTTACGTGCACGTGGCAGACGAACAACCGGGCCCCGGGCACTGACAGCAACGCCTGACTGGACACTGGAGGGCTAAACGGGTAAAAAAAACCCCAACCCAAAAGGATCACGTGCGCCTCCCAGGATTCGCCTTGCCCTGTCAGGCATGCGTACGACGTTTCCGCGTGCGACATTTTTAAAACACGATCCGCGAGCCCGATTTTCAAACTCAAACTTTAAAATCATCTAAAATGTATCATCAAACTCTCAAAACCGTTCACTTTACATTTCTCAACCCTTCTCATCTGATTTCATATGATGTGTCGGCTATATGTGTATCGGGTCATTTAGCAAATCAAAAAATAAAAAATGATGGGGTCGTCAGTCCCTTCCCGTCTTCTTCTTCCTCTCTCTTCACCCCGGCCTCGAGTTATTCAACATTTTACATAAATGTAAAAGACTAGCAAAAAAATCAGGGAATTTTTCCGCATACAGTGGACCCGATTGCGCGACTGAAGCTCCCAATGGAGCACACCTCCGTTGAGGATTGTCCTTGCCCGTAACAAGTTTAATCTGCTCCGAATACCCTTCTGCCATATGAATTTCTTGGCAAGACCCAGCTCTGATGGAGCCGAGCTTCGTGTCATTTAATCGCTCACTAATGAGTAGCATGTGACAGGCAGGCTGATCGACAGACTACCTCTCTTAATCTGCAGTCTAACTAGGCAGCTAGCTAACGCGATCGAATGGCAGCTCACCTAGATTTTGGTCGGGAAAGTGCCACGCTACCCACGACCTTAGCCCAGTCCCCGGCGGATTCAATTAAGTAACTAACTACTCTTTCTGTGCTATATTTGTTTATAGAAGTATCCGTCCTAATATATTTATCTATTATGAGAATTTAAAGGATAATTAATGTACTTTTTTCACTCTACCCGTACCGAAATGATGTAAAAGATGTTAAGTGGTATATATAGTTATTTTTAATTAATTATTTGTTAAATTTAGTTTTTTTTTCCGTCTCTGTGCATGGTAACCTGTAGACAAATAATCAGGAGCTTCCAAATGCCTGAGGAGAGAGACAGATCGCGATCGATCGATGCACGACATCATCTGTTTTTGCAAGCAATCCGTCTCATTATTGCACCCATCCTACGATCGAGTCATACTGGTACTACTACTGCAGTGAACTAGTAGTACGTAGCATAGGGGCCCTTGGCTGCTGGTTTGTCAATAAGACAAGCATTCAAATTGGTACACATTGATTTTTCTGCAAAAATAAGAAGAAGAAAAAATGAATTTATTGCCATTCAGTTGATTTTGCTTTCGAGGTTCATGCACTAAGCTGCTGCTTGAGCCAACGAGTCATATGATAACTGTAGAACCATGTGAGAAGGTTCCTAGTGTACTAGTGATGAACAACAATTGGCAAGTTTCGGCGAGTTGAGATTCTAGGGGGGGAAAGTAGATCCTACAGTAACCTACATTATTGAGTGGAAATTTTGGACAAAACCCATGACAAAGTTTCTATGTCAATAAACATACCACGGGCATCTCACTGACACGTGTCCCAGAACTCACGTGCCAGTGAAACACCCAATCACACGTAACCTACAGCTTTGAGTGGCATTTCCTGATATATATATATTTTTTCCTCTCTTTTTTAATTAATTTTTTTGGAGTCACCTGATTTCCCTAATTGAATCTAAGGACATGCATCCACTAAATTATCTTTCAATCACGCAAAACCAACAACGAACTCAAGTAGCATGCATGCATGTTCTTCTTTTCGTTAAAATAGAAATCAAGCAGACACGGATCCGCGTGCTGGTACAAACGGAGCCGCCACGGCATTTGCTTTCACCAAAGTGCATGCACGCATGTGCCGGTGACACCTTTGCAACAAAGTAAAGCTATCGTGTAAGAAGGAATTAAAGGAGATGGATGGAAGCCAAATACGTGTGAGCTCGTCAAGCTAGGCTACATGTATAGGCCCCAAAGTAAAAGGTCCATGGTGAAAACCACTACTAGCTATATATATCTTTCATTTGCATGTTAATTGCTCATTTTCTCACCCTATCTAGCTAAGCTTTGTCTAAGGGCAGATTTACGGTGGCACACTAGATGCACAGAACACCAGGTTTTAAAAAAAAATTCTTTAGATATAACTATATAACTATATATATATATATATATATATATATATATATATATATATATATATATATATATATATATGGACATCCCTATTCCAACATGAAAGGACACCATAAACCATAGCCCAACAGAATATGGCTCATCTTACCTCAAAAACCTCGATCATTTTCGTTTCGGGTCCACCACTAGCTTTGTCTCAATTAACTCTTTAAATTAATGGCCAACACTAGACAGACAGGGGACTTGTCAAGATTAGGAGCTAATGAGTGTGGATGGGATGGATGAAAAGCTAGAGGCTACGGGGCTCCCATCCCCATGTGTTGTACCGGTGCACTCCAAAAACGGTCCTTGTCGTCCTAAGTCCTGACTTACAGACCACGCAACGATCCACGAGACGACGCCGAGGATGTGGAAGCTGGTAGGCCACAAGAAGTGATGGCCGGGTAACAATCATCGTGCTCCGAAAGATTTGGCCACACCAAGGGCCGGCGGACGAGCAGGGATCTCCGGAGACTAAATAAGCTATAAAGTGTAATTTTATTTGATAAAATAGGATAAATAACACAAACAATTGCAATATTTCTCAGAATATACATGATTATAGTGCAAATTTACCAAAGCATAAGGGAGCTAGTATAGATCAGACCCCTCTCTCCTCGCTCCTAACCCAATCGCACTAAACTTTTCTTCCCTGCGTCTCATAGAAAAATGACAGTTTTTTTTTTGTGAGATTCTCGCAAAATTGTTAGGTTCCAATTGAATGCCCTAAAACTTCGAAAATAATGAAATTCGAAATTCTCACAAAGAGATCTGTTTTTTTTTTTTAATCGCCTATGGTCAGTGCTGCACACATGAGAGAAGAAGACTACGCTTGGTCAAACAGTACCAGTACTATCCCACAATCAAACGATAGCAGCTGCCCTCGATAACCGCGCACATGCACGACCAGTACATGATGCAGATTTTTGTTTTCCTTAAGAGACCAAAAAAAAAAAAAAACTGAGAAAATTAGAAACTGTGTGCACATGCATGCATGCGGTTTTGGAGCAGAGCAGGCGGTGGTCGGCATGTGCGCGAATTGGTACGAAAGGAAATCGAGACACGGTGGGCGGGCGAAATCATAGTTATCTATTCCGTTCCTACTGGTTTGACTCCTGGTATGAATACGACGGTACCAGTCTATTTCGATGTACTATTTTAGATTTTAATATAATAATATTTATTTATTTATAAATATATATGTAATTATATACACACATAATTTCATTTGGAATCGTCTCACTTTAAATATATAACTATAGAATAAAAGTGATGCATAGTTCAATTACTTTATAAATATAAATATCGTATGTAGTTAAAATAATACAATATGAGTTCATAATTTTATATATTTTACCATAGTCTAATATAATTTCACTTACCGAAGGAGTAATATTGGATTCGACCTTCCGAGTTGATTCAAGGAAGTGATCACTTCGATTTTGAATTTATGACCCATGACAGAATGACCGTAATGATGTAATGGCCGAATGACCCAGATTGAGGCTCAGACGGATTGAGACTACGGCAGTGCTTGTGATGACATGTTCATCCATTCCAGTCGGTATTGGAATGGAATTAATAAGTATAGATGAAATACGAATCGAATAGTGGTCATACTATATTTGTATTTTTAAAATAAAAATGAATAGGAATAGAAATATGCTCGAATACGAATGTTGTAACGAATGCGAATGCGAATTGAATACTTATTGAATTCGGTCGAATTCCACTATCCTAAAATATGACGAAGTTTCACACAAGGAGTTCAAATTCCAAACATATATAAAAAAGAGTTCTAATATACGGAGTTACATATAAATTTCCACAAGCAAACAAAAATATTAGTGTCCACCAAAAAAAAAATGTATAGTTGAGTTACTTTCTTAAGTTCACCATATGATTACGAAGAAAGAAGTAAACTTATTAACATATAAGTTGGTAAAATGGTTTTATTATATTATATATTGTACAGAATATATAAGGTTAGAGGCAAAATACTCATGTTTTAGACATGTAGGTGTACCAATTTACATGTACCAATTCGAAACACAATGGTAATGCACTGTTCTTTTTTTCTTTTCTTTTCATTTGGGCGTGTTCGGATGCACTAATGCACCGAATTTTTTCAGCCCTATCATTGACTGTATTTTCTTTTTGGCCAATTCTCTTAATCGCCCAAACAAGCCCGCTTTCCGCACTTACGCCACAAAAACTACAGAAAAGCATTATAAACAACCGAATAAGGCCACAAGCTAATAGAGCTATATCTGCCACGATTTCGAGCTAAGCAGCAACCAGAAAACGTTGAAGGAATAGCCCAGAACCAATCAGCACACCTATAGTGCCTCACAAGTTTTTCTTGGACATGGATTTGATTTCAGATTATGATTACTTCCACACTTAAACATGAACTAACCTCTCGTGTGTACGTACATGTTGGATAGGACATAAAGAAAAGCAAAGTGAATCAAGTGCACCTTCGGTCTGAAGCGTCAGTAAAGCACAAGCTCACTACAAAGGTAGTAATCCGAGTCAAAGATAACGATTTTCTTCCCCCCAACTACTCCTTCGTTCTACAAGAGTTGAGATGCCAGTGTGAGGGGCAAGACTTGTGTACTTTACTAACTAGCGGCATTAAAGCAGCACACATCAATCTAATCTAACGCTGGGATCCATAAATCAATAATGCATACGGCCAAGAGTTGAGATTATTAAGCTGCTTTGGATTAACTTGAAATTAGGGTTTGGGGAAAAAACTCCATAGACTTTGTTTGGATACATTGTGATTCAAAAGTCGGAATTTGAACTAAAATTTTAATTGGTTCTAATCTCTCTATCCAAATAAGCTCTTAATGGGCCTCGTTGGCTTGTTTAAAATTGCTCCAATTATATTTATTAATTTGTTAAATATTGAAATGAGTTAATTTCTAATGAAACTGGATTTCGCTCGGCTCGGCTCGCTAGCTCGATTCTAAAAATAATTCCAAACTACAGATAAAATGATATTAAATTAAATTGTATCAATTTTGGAGAGAGAGAAAACACTCGATAAAATGAAAACTCTACTCGATATCCACCCCCTGCTTGCAATGCTAATATACAAAGGAGAAGGAAGCGCGTGCGTACACGCAAAATTAGCATCGATCATCATCTCATCTGCAACTGCAAGGCACCATGGAATTTTCATCAGAAAAAAGTGAAAGGTCGACCAGAGGAAAAGCAGGGGCAGGAACAAAAGACATGGAGGTACAGTCGTCAAAGGCTTCAGAGATCGATGTGAACGCAGAATACTTTGAATGCACGGATTGTTTTGAACTCTAAACCACCAGCAGTACCAGATCCATGAGTAACATGCCTAGACAGGAATGCGAAAAATGGAAGCAGAAGACACCCAAAGTTGAGATCGCGCCAGGTGACCATGCCACACTCATGCCACCAAAAAGAGCTGAAAGAAAGACGCATTCTCACACTATTGGTTGCATTTGACTACCACAGTGAATCAGTGACCTTGTGATACTACATGGTATATTGGTATGTTGAGACGTAGATATGTCTCAGATTTTCAGACCGTGTGCTGGTATCAATCACAAGTGAGTCGGTCTCACGGACCTGCTCCAAGTAGAAACTGACATTAATTTCATGAAAATACAAGTCACTCGTCAAAAGATTGATCAATACCGACAAAACATTAAATTGCAGACTTGGTATTCTGGGAAAATAATTCGTGGAACACAAGAAACAGCAATGCAACATATTGACATAGGAAAATCCAAAACCCAAACCAGTCGAGAATTCCTCCAGAGTCCAGAGTGCAGACATTAAACTGCAGAAACAAAAATCCTGAGCACACACTGACACGCATAAAAAGAAGGTTGATGTTTTCAGGAGTCACATCATCTATTCAACATTCCAGTAGTCATTCAAAATTGAACATATAGTTAATGTGTACCCTACAAGTACAAATCCAGTTTCCTTATAGTTAATCTGGATTAAAAGGTTCAGAAATGTAACCTTAAGGTCCTGTTTGGGAGGCCCGATCCCAGCCGGGATCCCGGCCCAGTCCCTACCAAGTCCAGTTCATTTCGGCAGGGATTGGACCTCCCAAACAATGCCTAAAGAGGTCATGTGATATGCAAACATCAAGAGCAACGTGGGAAGTACCCATAAGGCATAAAGGCAACATACTTCTACATGAACAATGCGTTATGTTAGTTGCTTCTATTGTGTGCCATGAATGACAATGTACTAGGGTCTTTGGTGAGCACAGGGACAAAAGTTTAAACACAAGTTGCAAAAATTGCAATTTCCAGGGAACAGTCAATAAGGCTGTGTATTCAGTAGTGCAGCAGGCTTATTGAGTTCCAGATTACATATTGAGATTCCAGTATCACCTAATCTTGTTTGCTTGGATTTAATAGTTATTCTCAGTAGTCCAGTTTACCATACAAAAAATATAAGGTGTTTTTTACGTATCTATGATTCAAATGTCTACTTATTGATCAGATAATCATAGGTGAAGTTTGTGCTGGAAACAATATAATGTTAGTACTGATTGCATTCTAGTAATTGTCATGAAAACTTAGTATGGCACATATCAATTACGAAGGTAAATTAAAGTTAGTATCAAAACCATGTGACTATATGAGTTCTTGTCCAACTTAACATCTACATGTAACATCAGTTACGTAAAAAACTGACTGAATAGTTTTCTTCTACCATACAAATAATATCAGGAAACTAAATGTGGAAAAGAACGAACCTCAATTTACAGATTCACAATAGTAATAATAGGAAATATCAATTTCTAGAAATGGCACTAATAGAAAAATTTATGTTTAAAGAAATTATTGTAAATGCAATTTTACAGACTTACAAAGTTAGAACGAGTCAATGACTAGCACAGACACACAGCTTGTCTTCAGGACGACAAAGAATGCACACCACGGGCATGCTGCCCAAAAACTATAGCAGTCCCTAGTGCATGATGTCAAGGTGATAATAGCTTCAGAGCTATTGCTGGAGGATTATCATTTCAACATTCACAATGGGAGACTGCTATCTTCCATGGTTCCCCTGAAAAGATAAAACAGCTTCCCATCAAATAATCTTGCAAATGGACAAAGGCAGAAAAAAAAGAAAACATTAACAAAATTCCAAAAATAAATCAGGCAAAAGGATATGTGATGTCAGTAAGCTTAATAAGGTCTGCATCCATATTGTATCAAAAGTTCATATGCCTTTGGTATACTTCAAATGAGAATAATAACCTTAGTACAGATGTTGACCTATTATCTAGTAGCCAAAATAGAAATCTGGACTAATTTAGCTCCGTTGCGCAACAAAAATTCCAAAAAAAATTCCAAAATAGCCCCTATAATTTCAAAATTCCAAAATAGCTCCCCTAGAAAATAAGTTGTGTAGCTGCGCGAGCACCTAGAAAAGGTAAGTGCCATTTGTTTACGAGCCGCCGTCCGGACAAAGAAGAACTTAGTTCGTGTTCCACGGGACGCTCAGACGCTGACGGACCGTTGAGAAGCATTCATTCGGACTGTCAAATTATCACCGCACCGTGATCCGGCGCTCGGCTCGGGACATGAGCCTCTGAGCTAAGGCGGCGCGCGTAGGCTCCGCGCTCGATCGCGCCATCGAAGGAAGAAGCCGCGCATCGAGGCGCCATGCCTCGGTGGTGGGTGGTGCAGCGAGACCGCTTGGCAACTTATGAAGGTCACATGTGACGCTTCATGGGCCAACTACATGGGAGTTGTTTGCAACCCCACCGCCGCGATATATGCGCGCCGATGGTTTACGCTCGCTTCTTGGAGAGGACGGGACATCCGCGCGGTGGTTCCGGTGAAGGTGAAGTCGCTGTGATGAGGAGCCGCCGCTGGTCTCAAGTGTTGGAAGAGACGTGGGCGATGGAGACCTAAGGAGGCGTCAGGTCAATTTTGAGCCCAACGAAGGAGCGCAGAGATGGTGGTCACCGTATTGATTGTCACGAGTACCGCCGACTGTGGATGAGGTGGAAAGCGAGGAGGACGTGGAAAAACTAGTTCTAAGACGACGAAGACGGAGAAGTCAGCCGCGGAGGAGGTGCGCTTGGTGGTTTTATGACCATCGACATTGCCGACGCCCTCACGATTGGACGACGCGTTGCACGACATCGCCGGGTTCTCGCCACGTCCGAGGGTGCCGAGTGGGGTTCAATGAGGACACCCCGCTTCCTAGGCCGTTGCTTTTCTAATAAGAGCGCCACACAAAGATGCTATTGCTAGATACGCCGTTAACATCGGTCGGACGTATCGGGTGCAGAGGTCCAACCCCGACACGTACATCGTCAGATGTGTTGATGAATCCTGTGCTGGCAGGGTCCGTGCGCAGAGGTTCACGGCCACGCCATGGGCTTCCTGATAACGGTGCCGGCGACCACACATGCGAAGTTAGCCGAGCCGCTTCACGTGCACCGCAACATGACGCCCTCGTATGTTGCCAGCTTGATAAGCCACCTCGTCGCTACAGATGTGTCCATTTCGCTAAAGCTCCTGCTGGCGGATGTTGCCAATATGGTGGGGTTCCCTGTCAGCTACAAGATGGCATGGCGTGCGAAACAACAACACATTGATCGCCTCATAGGCGTGATGCGACGATACGCGAGGACGCACTTCGCGATTAGATCCAGAATTTGTGGTCGCCATACGCCGACGCTCACGCACAAGATCGCGTCACGCGCGGGCACCTCCACCACCTCCGCCTCTCGCACCTCCGTCGGCACCGCCCCGCGCACGCCTGCCGTGACCGGAGTCGCCTGAGCTACGGCCGCCGGCCTCGACCCCGCCGGCCACAGTGTATGTCATCTGTCAACCGGTTCTTCTCGTGAGTACCTTTTCATGCACTCATTTCGACGATTCGACATTACCCTTTGTTCTTGCAGCAGTTACGAGGGGACAACACTCTGCTGCAACCATCGTCTTCACGGAGGGAGGCGCAGGATCGACTTCTCGCACGGCGTTCAATCATGCCTACGGGAGCGTGACCAGTGGTTCGGCGACACGTACGGAGGGTACACCGTGTAGCACTACGGCCGAGATCGGCTCGAGGATTCTCGTCAGCACAACAGCCTACTCAAGTACACGTGAACGTACTTACACCGATTTTCCCGTCGCACAAAACCAATGACTAACTCACCATGTACGCTTCCCGCAGGAAGAGCACCAGTGGGTTGACGATATGCTCAGGCCTCAGCCGGACCGCCACGATGAGATCACCCCTGCATTCGCCTCCCGCATGTGGCCCCTACTATGGCCTTCGAGACGACGCCGCTCCCTGACAGTTCACATTCCTCGAGGATCAACTACGCCGTCCCTGAAGTTTACACGACGATGCACCCTAACTAATTTCATGACCGTGTAAAACTTGTTATGTAATGCCATTGTGCATCCCGCCTTTCTGATTTATGTAATGTCTCTGTGCACTACGACTGTGAGATTTATGTACACAAAATGTTCTCCGAAATATTTAGTACTAACAACAACTGTACCTACCGATTTTAACTTACTAAACCTTAAAGACATAACGCAATGCTGCCCCCACGATACCTCCTCGGCCCTGCTACCTCGCGGACACGAATTTTCTTCAACCAAATTACAATTTACCCGCAGGCTATATATATGCATGATTTGGCTGCCATTCCCCTCACTCTTGAGTTCCTCTTCTCCTTCCTTCCGCCTTAAACGGATGTCTACTACCTCATCAAACTTTTGAGTGAGTAGGCAATTAGAAGCACTACGACAAAGACTTGGATTGCCCTCGTTGTGGATCCGGTGAATGTGTTCACCTCCCATACGCCAACGAATCCATCCCGAGTGTTCATGAAGTGTTCGAATCTTACGGTAACTTATGCCTGATCATCCCCAATGAACTTCTTTTCAAACATCATGTTTTTTTCACTTGTAGTTCCAATTATTTTTACAGAACACAACATGTCGGTTCTGGCTGTGGGCTGATGAAGCTGTGCCAGAGGTTCAAGGCATTGCAATGCAAATTGCAGTCTTGCAAGAGGACACCCGTCGTGTAGCTGCATTTCGTCAAGTGCCTCGACCATCGGATCGACCGACGGAAAATAAAGATAATGTTCTTAAAAGACTGGATGAAAGGATGGAAAGGGTTGAGAAATCGCTACATAAATTAGTTAACATAGCCAGTTTGGTAATTTTTCTTCTATTATTTCTTGTTCTTGCTAAGTAGAAGTTCAGTTTTAATAAGATTGTAATATCCACTCTTTATCTATGCATCCCTGCACTACGTGATGTATGCCTTTGCGGCGTTGTTGTACTAGTTTGTATCATGTATGCCTCTATCTAATTTCGTTATGAACACTTTGCGTGTGAATTAATCAAACAATAATTTCCAAATCAGCGCGGAACTACCGCCATCTAATTTTCGTAGATTTCGATTATCGAAGTACATAAATTTCTTATGCACTACCGCACTTAAATGAAGCGCAAAAAGACCCTCTCTGAAAAAACGTTCCGCGCGAAAATCGGAACTTCCGCAGTGCGGTAGTTCCGCTCCCAACATGGCGGTACTACCGCGATTGTAGAAAATCAGCTAAGTCCCAAAAGGGTGCTCTTTGGAAAAAAACGTTCCGCGGGATTTAAGGAAGTTCTGCCGAGAGGTAGTTCCGCACTTATATCGCTGGAACTACCGATTATCCTAACAAAGCAGCAGATGGCTTTCAAAACAACTTCAATTGCAAAACAAATTTACGAACTTAAGTGACAACACACTGCCTCGCCAGCTTTTTAGACCGAAATGACAGCACTCTGCAGAGTAAGACGTGACAACACACTGCCTCGCCGACTTTTCGCATCAAATGACAACACTGAAAGTAAGACGTGATAACTCACTAACTCGCCAATTTTTCGCATCGAATGACAACACTCGCAGAGTAAGACGAGACAACACACTTCCTCGCCAAACTTTTCGCATCAAATTACAACACTGGAAAGTAAGACGTGACAACTCACTAACTCGCCAAATTTTTCGATCAAATGACAAAGACTCTGCAGAGTAAGACGTGACAACACACTGCCTCGCCAGCTTTTCAGACCGAAATGACATCACTCTGCAGAGTAAGACGTGACAACACACTGCCTCGCTAGCTTTTAAGACCGAAATGACAGCACTATGCGAAGTAAGACGTGACAACACACTGCCTCGCTAGCTTTTCAGACCGAAATGACAGCACTCTGCAGAGTAAGACGTGACTCCTCTCTGCAAACCAGGACGAGAGAGGACTCTGCAAAGCAAAACGTGACAACACTCTGCCTCCCGAGCTTTTCCTACCGAAAATACAGCACTCCAAAAAATGGGACATGACTACTCTCTGCAGAAAGATTAGACAACACTCTGCCAACCACGCCATGCCAACCCTCTGGCTTATAAAAGGAGGTGCAAGTCATCTACGAGAGAAAACCACACAACCAAACCAAACACTACACCAGAGCTTGCTTCACCACGCTGGGATGGACAACCTCAAAAAGCAATGGGACGAGATCCGTGATCTAGCAAGGGCTTCAACGGCACGGGCCGAACAAGCTAGGGCCACTGAGGCCCGGTCCGCAAGAGCAACTTGCCGATGGCGACTCTCCGCAATGAAGCCCCCCGTAGCAGCAACCCCTGCCAGAGGGAGAGACGTCGCCCCTCTGTTGGTGCAGAGACACATGCAAGTTCTTCAAATCCAAGCACCAGCTCAGCCTCGGTATGCGTTACTATGGTTGTCCTAACTACTCCTCTAACTATCCCGACCGTCGTTGGGATACGAGCAGCTATCGGCAGCCGGTAAGGAGTACTTACAGTAATTTATTGTACCAATTCTCTTTCAGAGTACGCACTAACAATCTCTCCCGTCTACCCGTAGTCCCCGGAGCCGCTATGTGGCTTCCGCAAGTGGATCGACCTAGAGATCCACCCACATGACCAGTGGCAGCTCGACTTCGAGGAGTAGAATGCCGAAAGGGGACGCGAGATCCGGGAGGAGGATCGTCGGACTGAAGAGCACAACGAGCGTATCCGTCGGGAGACTCAGGCCCATCCGAGGCGTGCAGGCGTAGGGAGCGCGAGAAAAAGCAGAAAATGGTGGCTGAGGCCAGGGCGGCAGGCGAGGAGTACAATGTCGAGCTCGCAAGAAAGGGCAAATGGCCCCGGTCCACGCAGTAGGTCGGGCCAGTCCGTAGTAGTCACCCCTCCTATTCGCCATGTTTTAACTATCCCCTAAAGGCATGCGTACTTACATGGTCCGGAAGCTCGTGTCGCAAGTTACCGTAGTAGTAGCGTCCATGGTAAAGTAATTAACCGAACCATTATGCCATGTGACCACATGTAACGTGCTTCTGTCCGCACGCGGACTGCAATGTAGTTCTGATGCTGTGCCTCCGCTGAGCCATCAAAGTATGCCTCTTATGCTGGAATTCCAGAGATAACCATTCACATCGGTATCGATTCTTCTATGTTTTAGGGTTTCTCCGTAATCGCAACGTTCTCAGCCCCTTCAGTTAAGTTAATTTCCGTACTCTACTTTCACAAAAGAAATATGATCGAGAACCATATCGACCAAGACTAGTCATGTCGTACCAAACTTCGCACATTTCAAGTCACATGAAATCATGAAACCCTAATTTCCGAAACGTCTCGTCCTAATTTTTGAGACCTAAACCCTGAATTTGTCGAGACAATTTCAGAGCATGTAAAATTATGTAAAATTTACATAATCAAGTGCACTATGTAGGGAGTCTGGCAAAAAAATTCATAATGTCTGGACCTTATTTTCTATACTAGAAAATTCCTACAAACATTAGAATTTAAAGAATTTTGGAGAAAAAAATAAGAATGCATAAAATTTCAAAAAAATTACACAAGCAGAAAAACTATGCCAAGAGGCTCCACAAAAAATTTCATAATTGTTTGAGCTCATTTTGTATATTTAAAAAATAGTCAAACAAATATTATTAATTAGTTTTTTTAAAAAAAAAAAATTTGGTGCTGCCCCTTGGTGCTGCCGTCCGAGACGGCAGCTAGTACGGTTAGGGTGCTATTTTTAGAAATTTTAAATTTTAGAGGCTATTTTTAGAATTTTCGTGACGCAACGGGGCTAAAATAGTCCAGATCTCGCCAAAATAAGGCTACAAAAAGATTAGGAAATTTAAGACTAATCCACTGTAGTTGTGGATGAATGGATCTTGAAGTCGGTGGTAGTTAAAAACCTGAAAGGTTCTACCACCGGAACAATACATATCGTTAGCACTTCGATTTAGCTCATCCTAACTATTGATAGTTTGTAGATAGGTGCGTGAATCTGCTGGAAAATAAATGGTACACTAGTCTCAACAACAATAAATAAATAAACCATAACTAAATACAAATACTATCACATCCGCTGTATGTTAATCGTATTTGTATTTTAATTGAGTAGTAATGTTTTATTTACCACTTTCCGTATTAAAAAATAGTTTTACTTACGACAATCAATCAGCAAAAAGTAATGCACAACAAACAAGCATCTTCACCTGATAAGTGAACACGACATTACACATCCACATGCATTTAGCACTCAAAACAACTTGGTGCAAGACCTTACAAAGGTAACTTATTCTAGTGTCTAAAGGAGCCTCTTACAGCAAACTGCTTACTCTCATTTTTGGGACTTGTCTTTCCAAATAACATCTTAGAGCATTATGTGATAAACTGATTTCAGACTGAGAGAGACATCACAAATATTAAAAACAAGTTAATGTGCAACATGAAAATGATCCATACAAAAAAGTCAGAAATGAATTAGGACTGTAAGGTTGACTGTAAGGTACTTTGTACAAATGACGGTGACATCCACTTGAAGGAATTACCATGGAGAACACAACATTAGTAGTAAATTGACCATGGAGAGCTGCTAGTATTTAATCCTTCTTACATGACTTGGAAATTACCAAATTAGCATCTTAGATTGTTCAAGGCTTTCCCTTCTCATTTTTTCTTTATCCCTCATTTCATCAGTAGTAGTTTTATCAAATGTATATGTTAAATCGATTTCTGCAGCTGCACTTCCATGCAAAGAAATGAGAAAACAACATGTAGATCGGTAAAGTCTTATCTAACCGATAAGCTCTGACTGAAGACACTGGAAGTAAAATCACAGCTGCTGAGATTGAAACTTCATTGCAACATGCAGATTTAGAAACTCATCAATAACATGTCGGTCTCTACACAGACTTGCATGCTAAAAGCAGATATTGATTGTTTGTCACATTATTTCACAGTAGAGGATGATGTTGTCAAATCTCAAGCAAACAAACATTTTTTTTATACAAATTTCTCGTGCGAGATATACACCACGATACCACGCTATCCACTAGAGCAACACTCATCGACCATAAATCGGTATTGTGGGAGGGGGCTGATCATACAAAAGGAAGCTCAAACTGCCACTCTAGTAACAGTGCGCAATAATTTCTTGTGTTAATTTGGATGTGATGTGATACACAAACAAGAGAGATGTAGTAACACAAGCTAATATTGATGAAAAGCTACTAGCAATGGAACAAACACGATTCCCTTCTCATGCTATTAGTCCTGCATTTAAACTAAGAAAGCGTCATCTCGTTATTGACACCACGGCACTCTTCCAATCGTGTATTGTAAATTACTAATCCTAAATCTAATACGTGTAGCCTCAAGCAAGCAAAAAATAAAAAACAAACTAAGCGCATGGCATTGTACCGATCAAGCAAACAAGCGTGCAGCCAGAGCACCGCCAACACCTGCGGACGAACGGCCCTCGTGCTCACGGCGGCCCCTCGCCGTCGCCTCCACTTCCGTCCGCGGCGGCGGCGCCGGAAGGAGCACGCGGCGTTCCCGTCCCCACGTACACAGACTCACCTCCTCCGATCCTCATGCACCGCGGCGAACAGCTTCACGGCCCCCCACCATACTGCCTCAAGCGCGCGGCTCCACCCCAAACGTCTCCCCGTGCTGCTTGCTCGCCGAGGAAGGCGGCCGGAGACGGCGGAGGCGGTGGGAGGAGACGCGAGGCCGAGCCAAGGGGGAGACGCGAATGGGGAGGCTGATGAGACGACGAGGTCTTCGATTTTGCTTCGAACTTTTTTGAATTTTGTGACAGTTCGGTTTGTCATTTGGCGAATAGAATCGAATCCACACGGGATCAAGGCGACGGGCTCGTCTATTCTCAACTGAGAGCCATCTCTTCCTGGTTGGGTCGGGTCCTTTCGGGAGTCAGGGCCGCCCGAGTGAGCAAGGCGGAACTGGTGTCACAGAGAGAGAGAGAGATACCGGAGAGCGGAAACTTTTTTTATTACTACCAGCAGGGTTAGCTGGGTGTCGTGTGGTGTAACGAAGTCCTAAATTTTATATAAATAATATTTTTCATTAGCATATAAAGTGAATCAAGTAATTAAAATATAGTAGTACATACGAGCATCACATTAGTGCAACACGATAGAACAAAAACTTTGTACGATAATTCTGAAAATAAATAATAGTAAATAATGTTTTTCCATAATTTACTTCAATACATAAATAACTAACATATCATCATGTAAATTAGTACAAACCAACAGATAAAGTAGACATCATGCATTAAACAGAAACATAAACAAAAATTTAGAAACAAAGCTGATGCGGCAACCTTATGGAAAACTCATCCCCATCTCTAGCTTAAATGGACAAACAAAAGTTAAACATCATATATATATATATATTGTATATTATATGTAAGATATGTCAAAATATTGTGTGACTTGCTTACGTTATTAATGTACAAACATTCTAGCAAGTGCATCATTCCTTATGTCAATAGTATGCATGACAAAGTTCCTTACGTTCACATCGTGCAACACTACATATCGTAGTTCTGCTTAAAGAAAGTACTAATTAAATTATGAAATATGTGCATACATTATTTACATAGTTGTTTACCTTCGAGCTCTTATGCGCTAGCAACTTGAGGTCAAAAGAAGAACTTGGTACATCCCATTGTCATTAGGCAACCTTTTCAATAATATAGTGTATACGATTAGTATATTATAGCAATTTGTTGAGTATCCAGAATAAGATCAAAATAGTTGTGCACGTACCATACTGACTATTTTTCTTCAGCGTTGTCACAGCCAAAACATTGTGCTCTTCACCCACAAGTCTCCACCGTGTTAGATACCGCACGATAAGTCCATCCCAAACATGCACGAATAGTAAGTTATGGCTAATTCAAATAAAACATAGACTCAATGAAAGATATACAATATAATATATTTTCTTTCAAGAAAGTAAAAGCATTATTATGCTACTTGTACTTGTCATCCATGATGCATAATTTTCTCATCGGTATATGACGTGGGAAACTATTGATGTGCTTAATTGGGCCGACATATACAACCAAACCGATCACATCTTGCCAAAGTTGCGTTAAGTATTATAATTGTGAGAAGCAACAATACAGAAAGTCTATTATATGAGAAGATACAATATGTGAAAACAGAGGTCTCACCAACAATTCAAAATGCGTGAAGTAGGTAGGGAGATCAAAAAACTGAATAAATTTGCTCAACTTCCGAACTGTAGTTTGGTACGTAAACCTTAATTCAATATCCTTCCCAAGGAAGCGGAATTCATTGGGATTTGGATTATCGTTTACGACACGGACCTCATAAGAATTTCCTTTTGCAAGTAATATATCAAATCTGGGCGCTTGTCTAGTAAAGCAAAATACTTCCATTTTTATGCCCTAATAGAAATGGGGAAAGCATATGGTCAATGTATGAAATGATCTTGGTAGAAAAAATAAAATAACATGTGTGTCTAATAAATATTAAAGTAAATACGTATACATACATTCCCATCGACAACAATAATATGAAGCATGAGTCCTGGTATAACCTCTCGTGGGGGCATCAAACGGAGCATAGACTGTACGAGTGGAAAGATTCCTAATAGACATGATGCTGACATGACATAGTAAACAATTTGTTAGAAAGAAATCTAATACGAGCAAATTCTATTTTGTAACTTTTGAGTTAAACATTCCAATGAGACATACCTATTTGACAATGATGTCAAATAGCAAACAACAAAGGATCGCATAGAAAATATTTTTATATTTACACGGTTGTAAGTAAAACAAATCAAATATAAATCTCCACATTACAATAGTTTGCATGGTTTCCCTTCCAACATGTATACAAACCAAATACATTCAAGATAGTACATACGCCATCTACGATGTAAGAACATCTTTGTAAACAATATTCTTGGTGACTATCCCCGCGGATATGAAAGTCCTATCCTTTTTTGTGTGCAGCAAGTATTCTTATATTGCTCCTAGTAGTAGCTCGCGAAAGAGCGGCCTAGAGTTGTCCATTTGAGAAAACAGGACTAGTGTTGTCATTTGTAATGCACGTAACCAAACCCGGTGTGTCACATAATTCGCCATTAAATTATGAAGTCTTTTATACTTAAATATATTTTTTAAAATATTTTGACTATTAAATATTACGAACTTAAATCTCTTTTTCTAAATATTTTGACTATTACATATTACATAATCTTTTTCCAAAAGAATCGGTTCCACGAACAATACAATCGGGAAAACAGTGTGCATAGCAATCCCAATCCCAAATATATATTTTTTCATTTCGCTCCGTATGGGCTATTTGTGTTATTGAGACGTCGATCTCACATTCTTTACCTCATATTTCATTATATTCTCCAAAAATATCCCCAAAAATTACTAAATTTTTAGGGTAAATTATGTACGCATAAATTAAAAAAAAAACATGACCCTATCGCCAATTAGAACGACGATATGACCATGTCGCCAATTCAGTTGGAGATAGGAGCCTGTCAAGGCTGCTATCCTGTATCCTACTTCTGCTATTTGTTTTTTTCAACTATTTAATTTTGTATTTTTTAAAAAATAAATATTGTTTTTAAAAAATTCACCGAAAACACGCCATGTACAGGGTAGCTCACTTGTCGTGCAACGGTAAATATGTACTAACCATTTATTGGCGTCGTGGTTGACGAACCCTAGGCAATCTGTGTGTGTGCAGTGGATCGAGACTGACTCCTACTAGCTGGGCTACTCCGTTAATCTATGGATCTCCGACCTCGTGTGGTTTGACCTGCGTGCCTATCGGCCAATAGCGTGGCAGCGGACTGCTCTCGTGTTCATGTCGACCACCCACCCACCCAGGCCGCCAAACACCCAACTGGTACACACTTGCGCGTTCGGCCGTGTAGAGTTTGACAATCATGAGCTATTGGATCAAAATTATTCACCCACCTAATTGTGACACGTGTCTGCCGTATATTATAACCCTAACCCTCAGTGGACGGGGCCAGAAATTTGGGAGACCCAAGGCAAACTTTTAGTGTAAAAAATATCGATGCACAATGTGATTCAATAGTTAATATAACTCGGGATGTCAAATACGTTTAAATTGTCAAGCTCTAACCGATACAACCAAGCATAGATCTAACTGATACAACCAAACAAGCATATAATACAATATTAAGAGCTTGTAGAAACTACTAACAAGGACTTTGATTCGTGTGCACATGAGTGGCCGCCACAAGATATCCAAAACATCGGCACTCTAAGAACTACCTACAACATGTAAACACAATAGAATTTATAAGAAATTGAATTCAACACAAGTGCAATAATAATTTAAAATTCAAGATAGGAAAAAGAATTATACGACTAAGTTTTATGAGGTATAAGAGGTAAGTAGTTTCTACACTCCTCCATGGCTTGATAGCGTCGCATAATCTTATTGTCATCAATTGCCGTGAATATCTCTCGCTCGACATTGCATACCATCATGTCATTCAACCATTCACCATCTATCTTATTTTGTGTCTATGATATTCATAGCTAAGAAAACTCTCTCAACTGATACGATTCCCACATATAATATCAGTGCAAGTGTGATGAGACGATAAACCGATAAGAAGGTCAAATGTTCTCTAGTTTCAACCAACTTGACAGCAAGCTCAGGAAGATTACCACAATTAAAAAAAATCAAGACTTCTTTTCATGACATCAATGTATATGTTGAGTTGATCATTCATCAAATGGAGATATTGTAGAGAAAAGTCCACAAAATAAATATTTGCAAGCCTAACTAGCTTCTCATGATCAAAGCTTCTAAATGAATCTATAGGATCTAGACATTCAATGCATTTCATTAGTCGTGTAGTGGCAGATGGCAAGGTCGTAGGAGCTAGGAGGATCGCAGCGGCGGCAATGCATTTCATTAGTCGTGTAGTGGCAGCTGGCAAGGTCGTAGGAGCCATGAGGGTCGCAGCGGCGGTGGATTAGCTATTTGGCTGGGAGTGGTTGTGGAGGGCATTAGGGATTAGGGTTAGTGGTTGGGCGCTTAAGCCTTAAGGTCCACACAGGCACAGCGACATCTTATATTCTTCCTCCTTGGCCCCGCCTCCTTCCATGGCGCCAGCGGGCTGGGCGGCTAACAGCCGAGCGGGTGGGCACCTGGGGCCTGGGGGGTCAGGTGTCCTAGCCTCTGGGAGACTCAGGGCGGCTGCCCCGGTGGTGGCTCCGCCACAACTAACACTTCCCCCTCCCTGTGCCACCACTCTCCCTACCGCCCGGTCGATGTACCACTGGTGATGGTGAGGTCTATCAGAATTTTGCTGCATTCCCTCATGCCACCTTTCTCGCACGGTCATCGCGTCCTACTACGCCTTAGTATGTGCACATTCACCATAGTAAACAAAAATAGTTTCTCTCTAAAAATAGCTAAATGTTATATATAATCTCCGTGACCTCTTGGTACATGCACATTCACCATAGTAAACAAAAATAGTATCTCTCTAAAAATAGCTCACTGCTATAGATAATATCCGTGACCTCTTGGTCTGGTAAATTTTGGCACATCCCTCCGCGCGCCAAGCGCCAACTCTCCATTTCGATGGAGGAGGAAGAAGAAAAATGCGCAGTCAAATCAAAGCATCATCTAACAGCAAACACAGATCATGCTGCACAACAACACAAGCATTTACAGCTATCCCGTCCAGTTTTAAACTACGAGATACAGCAACCCCATGCTGTAAAGGGGGTCTTTGTTCTTTAGTAAATGCGGTAGAACATGGGCCGATTGGCATCACACGTGATAGGGAAAAGTGGGGTACATCACTTTGACATACTCAATAACCAGAGTACCCCACTTAGCCCCTGTTTTAAACCTTCCAACTCATGTTGTATGTGAAATTCTCGCGTTCCAAACCGTGTACGAGTAACACCAACTTAGTTACATAGTTTGGCAAGACATCCTTGGTTTGTTTGCAATGGATGCTCTAATGGCGTTTCTTTCATCCTGCGAGTGTAAGTTAGTCCTCCAAACTGGTCGTGTAATCCGCCTCTAAAGGCTAGATGTTTTGTACCTGTTGTCCTTCTATTAGTGCAATGAAAATCTCTTGAAACATCTCAATCAAGGCCATCATCTCACATCAATCTAGGAAGTGTTATGTACTTGGGGGTCGGCAACCAGTCCGGTAGCTTGGAGCCTTGACACAAGTACGTGAACATTGGTGATTCAAACATGCAAACAAGAATAGCAATGTTAAAGCCTATCCAGCTAGTGAACCATCCACAGCACTTCTAGACGACAAAATCCCAGAGTACCGGTGCAACACACGATTTTTTTTTAGCTCATTTGCCGTGTCTTAGCGATGAAATAACGAAACTAGCTTCTCTCGAAAGAAATATCGAAAATGTAATACAGTGCTACAACACTTTAGGCTACCTGAGCAGAAGTGATTTTGACAGGTCACGGTCTCAGTTCAGTCCCTGCCATGGTGGTTTGGGCAGTGTCATTACCTTCGCACCAGGACTAGTTTTGATATTTTATTTTGAAAAGAGACTAAATAAATCCTCAAATCACCATCATCGCCATCCACATCCATTAATTGTGCACATCCACATTAGCTTAATGAATTAACTTAGCCTCCTAATCAAGCTTAGCTTACAACAACAGCAACACCACCAGCAGCAGCAGATACTACTACAACACAGCGACACATCAAACTCTCCTAATTACTTGATTAATAACTAATTAAGCGACTGCTAGCAGCGCAGCGCAGCGCAGCGCGCGACAATTTAATTAGAAGAGAGAAACCGAAGCATAGACTAACAAGCACCCGCAGAAGCACGAATAATCCCGAGAAGAAACCAATTGCTGACTACGCCTAACCTCCCGTGCGCGCACGCGGCGGAAAAGAGTCAAGCCGCCGCCGTCTCACTAGGCACGGCGGGGCGTACCTTAGGGGGCCGGCCGCGGCCGCGCTTGACGGAGGCGGAGCCGGCGGCGGCGGTGGGGGCGGCGGCGGGGGCGGTCTTGGCTTTCTTGGGCGGGCGGCCGCGGGCCTTGGGCATGCCGGAGGTAGCCTTGGCGACGGCGACGGCTAGCGGGTCCTTGGCCTTTGGCGGGCGGCCGCGGGGGCGCGGGGAGGACGGCTTGGGCGGCGGCGCGTTGGGGTCCTTCGGTTTGGGCGGGCGACCACGGCCCCGCTTGGGCGGCGCGTCGGGCGCGTCGGCGCGGAAGTAGCTGTTCTTGAGGAAGATGAGCTCGCCGGACTCCTTCATGCGCGCCAGGTGCGCCGTCAGAAGCGACGCATGCGCCGGCGGCAGATCGCCGTACTTGTCCTCGATGTACTCTGAGATCGCCGACTTGTTCGACCCGTTCTTGTCGTTCAGCGCCTCGATCGCCGCCAGTATCATCTAAACTCCAACAAACACCAAAGCCACGAACACACCCACGTAAAAAATCCAGCTCCATCCCATACCAACAACAAATTCTTGGCGGAAACAAGCCAAGAACCGGAAAAGAACACCGCAAGAAACGGCAGAGCCAAGAATCCTCGCACCTCGGGGTAGGGCGGGAGCGGCGGCGGCTGCTTGGCAGCTTGGTCGGTGGCCATGGCGACGAGCTCGGCGCAGGAGAAGGGGAACGAGAGGAGGGGTGGGGAATTTTTTTCCCAGGAGGAGGATATAAGAAGAGAGGAGGATTTGGATCAGGATAGATAAGAACTGGGAAGGAGCAAGAGATGGTTTCCTTATTTTTTTCTCTCTTTTTTTCCTCCGGTGTTTGGATGTGTCATGTGCGTGTGTCTGAGAGAGTGAGAGGTGGATCAGATGGGGGGGAAGTAGGATAACACGGACGGACGGCTGCGATCGCTAGGGATGGCGAGATCGGACGGGCGGGCGAGAGAGGAGCACGCGGATCGGTGACGTGGCAGGGGATGAGTGCCTGCGATCTCTCGCGCGCTCGCTTTAGTTTTTGTTTGCTTTTGTCTGGGCCGGCGGTGGCTTTTGGGTCAGAGCGAAATGACCGAGTTAGCCTCGGGGTTGGCTTTATTTTTTTGGCTACATATGTGGTGTGTAGCACATATCATGCAGGATATAACTACTATATGGTGTGTGCTGATATGATGAATTAAAGAATTCTTTGAATAGCATATAAGAGCTATTTTATTCCCTGTAAAATTCTTGACTTTAAAATAAGTGTTTGAGCTAATTTGGTAGTGGTAGCACAAAAGTTCTGGCCTACCCCATCGAAAGCAGATTCAAAACTTAAGTAGTTGCTTGGCACGTGAGAATTTTTTTTTCCCGATTTCTGCATAAAATACATTGTTTCCTCTAAAATTCTTGCGTTTCAAACAAAATCTACAAATAGTAGCAAAAATAATATTATAACACAAAAAATAAGACGGTTATGTTTTATTAGTCCAAAAGCTTCCAATGGTTTTAAGGAATGGTATTACAACATCTTGCGGATCACTTCATTTTGCGTAGTTTCTCTTTATATTAACCATTTGCTTACAAAACTAAGTCAGTTTAACCATCACTGGTCCTATTCTACTAGGATGTCCAACTATATTGCAATCTACATAATTTACATATATCAAAAAAGAACTCTTTTTCACGAGAAAAACAATGTATAAACCAGGACCCTGCGCCTTGCATATCAGACGCAAAATGTTGGGGAAAGGAAGAAGAGATGAGCCCTGAGATTTGTAACAATAACATGGGGTAGGGGTAGAATCGTCATTCTCATTGCACTTCGAGTTGATCATGCCACAGCTTCGAAATTTGAAACGGAAGAGTGGGTGGGCTGAGCCAAGCGAGTGAAAGAGGGAAGCGAAAAAAAAACTCCTTTGTTTTTTTCCCATACAGTTTCAGGCCTACGGTTTTGGCGCTGGACGCATTTGCTTCGGCCGAACGCCACCTGTTAGCCGATTCTCTACACTAAAATGCTACAGCGACACTGGCAGAGTTACCCGTGCCACGGTCACACTCGCTAAGAACAAGAAAGCGCATACTATCATTCGGGCGAGACGTCAGTGGGAGTAATAGAAATCGCGTGTACGCACTCTGTGTACGCGGGAGAGATGTCGCGGGGGAGGTGGGTACAAGCTGGGTCGCAGCTGCTTTACTGCAGAAAGCACTCAAAACACAAGTACACCACGCGCTCCTGACGTGTGGCTCGCTGACCCGTGGGGCCTAAGTGATTTCTGACCCACCTGTCGGGAGTACGGGTAGATCGTCTGACACGTGTTCGCCGTAGACCCCGCTCTGGTAGTTCGCTTTTACGAGCCTCTTTCGGGCACGAGAGTTAAAGCAGGAGCTATCCCGCCTCGCTGACCGGTCCCCACCCTTTTTTTAGTCGTTTTGCGTATACACCCTCTAGAGTTCGTGTTTCTATATCTACATCCGCGTCCTCGAGATCTGAGAATTATTCACTGTGCACGAGAATTACACCTTGCCACGATTATGTAGGGATTACGCTGCTTGTTGTAAAATGTCACATTCATGCATTTATATATTTATTTGCGAGGGGGCTATACATTTTGAATTAACTATTTGCTTCACACTCTAAACCTGTTTACATGATCGCTAAGAAAGCATGTTAGCACCCCAGTAGATTTACGGTCTTAAAAGAAAATTTCAAACTTGTTGGATGTCAACCCATGTGTGAACACTTAAACAAAAACCTATTATGGATTATCCGCGGACCAAGAAACGACAGAGCCAAGAATCCTCGCACGTCGGGGTAGGGCGGGAGCGGCGGCGGCTGCTTGGCAGCTTGGTTGGTGGCCATGGCGACGAGCTTGGCGCAGGAGAAGGGGAACGAGAGGAGGGGTGGGGAATTTTTTTTTCCCAGGAGGAGGATATAAGAAGAGAGGAGGATTTGGATCAGGATAGATAAGAACTGGGAAGGAGCAAGAGATGGATGGGCTCGCTTCTTTTCCTTATTTTTTTTCTCTTTTTTTTTCCTCCGGTGTTTGGATGTGTCATGTGCGTGTGTCTGAGAGAGTGAGAGGTGGATCAGAAGGGGGGAAGTAGGATAACACGGACGGACGGCTGCGATCGCTAGGGATGGCGAGATCGGACGGGCGGGCGAGAGAGGAGCACGCGGATCGGTGACGTGGCAGGGGATGAGTGCCTGCGATCTCTCGCGCGCTCGCTTGCTTTAGTTTTTGTTTGCTTTTGTCTGGGCCGGCGGTGGCTTTGGGGTTAGAGCGAAATGAGCGAGTTAGCCTCGGGGTTGGCTTTATTTTTTTGGCTACATATGTGGTGTGTAGCACATATCATGCAGGATATAACTACTATATGGTGTGTGCTGATATGATGAATTAAAGAATTCTTTGAATAGCATATAAGAGCTATTTTATTCCCTGTAAAATTCATGACTTTAAAATAAGTGTTTGAGCTAATTTGGTAGTGGTAGCACAAAAGTTCTGGCCTACCCCATCGAAAGCAGATTCATAACTTAAGGAGTTGCTTGGCATGTGAGAATTTTTTTTTCCCGATTTCTGCATAAAATACATTGTTTCCTCTAAAATTCTTGTGTTTCAAACAAAATCTACAAATAGTAGCAAAAATAATATTATAAAACAAAAAATAAGGCGATTATGTTTTATTAGTCCAAAAGCTTCCAATGGTTTTAAGGAATTGCATTACTACATCTTGCGAATCACTTCATTTTGCGTAGTTTCTCTTTATATTAACCATTTGCTTACAAAACTAAGTCAGTTTAACCATCACTGGTCCTATTCTACTAGGATGTTCAACTATATTGCAATCCACATAATTTACATATATCAAAAAAGAACTCTTTTTCACGAGAAAAACAATGTATAAACCAGGACCCTACGCCTTGCGTATCAGACGCAAAATGTTGGGGAAAGGAAGAAGAGATGAGCCCTGAGATTTGTAACAATAACATGGGGGTAGGGGTAGAATCGTCATTCTCATTGCACTTCGAGTTGATCATGCCACAGCTTCGAAATTTGAAACGAAAGAGTGGGTGGGCTGAGCCGAGCGAGTGAAAGAGGGAAGCGAAAAAAAACTCCTTTGTTTTTTCCTATACAGTTTCAGGCCTACGGTTTTGGCGCTGGACGCATTTGCTTCGGCCGAACGCCACCTGTCAGCCGATTCTCTACACTAAAATGCTACGACGACACTGGCAGAGTTACCCGCGCCACGGTCACACTCGCTAAGAACAAGAAAGCGCATACTATGTATACCTCATTCAGGCCTAGACGTCAGTGGGAGTAATAGAAATCGCGTGTACGCACTCTGTGTACGCGGGGGAGGTGGGTACAAGCTGGGTCGCAGCTGCTTTACTTCAGAAAGCACTCAAAACACAAGTACACCACGCGCTCCTGACGTGTGGCTCACTGACCCGTGGGGCCTAGGTGATTTCTGACCCACCTGTCGGGAGTACGGGTAGCGGGTAGATCGTCTGACACGTGTTCGCCGTAGACCCCGCTCTGGTAGTTCGCTTTTACGAGCCTCTTTCGGGCACGAGAGTTAAAGCAGGAGCTATCCCGCCTCGCTGACCGGTCCCCACCCCTTTTTTTAGTCGTTTTGCGTATACACCCTCTAGAGTTCGTGTTTCTATATCTACATCCGCGTCCTCGAGATCTGAGAATATTATTCACTGTGCACGAGAATTACACCTTGCCACGATTATGTAGGGATTACGCTGCTTGTTGTAAAATGTCACATTCATGCATTTATATATTTATTTACGAGGGGGCCATACATTTTGAATTAACTATTTGCTTCACACTCTAAACCTGTTTACATGATCGCTAAGAAAGCATGTTAGCACCCTTGTAGATTGACGGTCTTAAAAGAAAACTTCAAACTTGTCGGATGTCAACCCATGTGTGAGCACTTAAACAAAAACCTACTATGGATTATCCGCGGACTAATTAGTTAGTTTAGTCTCGTAACACTTATTCAAGCATGAAAGAAAACATCCTCCTCGTGCATAAACGGGGTAGGAACTCTCGTTGTACACATAAGTCTACGAGCAAATAGATCAATAAAAAGATAATGTTATGGCTATATCATTGTGTTCTTATTTATTGTTTATTATTTTTAAGTTGAGAGCTTCGTATGCCGGTAACGCGACCTCAAATATACAACACATTTATCATAACGATAGCACTAAGCTAAGGCTTCATGATAGGTTGCTTCCTAGCAGTAATGTTCTTTTTAGTATATTGGTTTTTCTACTATTTACTAGGGTCGATCCCACCGATCGTCCGTGCGTACGGCTCCACGTGCGCGCCGACCGCGCCATTCCCCGATTGCACCTGTCGTACGCCTCCACGTACACGCCAGAGTGCCACCACTGACGAGCCACCAGTCGTACGCCTCGGCTTGCGCGCCGCCACACCGTAACGGATCGAAAAGGGTGCACACCTCTACTTGCGTGTCATCATATCGTAATAGATAGGAAAGGATGCACACCTCCGACCTTGCCACCGGAATGTCGCCCGCCTCCGCGTGCACCATGCGCTAAGGGCACCCATAGTCGTCGCCTTCACGCTGGTGAACGTGGTCGTTGTCTCCTTCGCGTCGATGTCGTGCCTGCGACGACCACAGCGTGAGAATTGTTCTCCAAGCTCCTGTCATCGTTGTCGTCACCTCCGTGGTGTCGGGTAGTCGTTGCCGCCTCTGCGAACGAACTATGGCCGAAAGCCCGCCATCATGCCGTGGCGAGACAGAGCAGCGACCACCGCTTGTCATGCGGATTGGAGTGCCATCGCCAAAGCCTCCGCACAAGGGCAACGATGAGCTAACAATCGCCTTTCGCCTTCGCACGAAGGACGGGACCGGCAAGCCCCACCGTCATCCTTGGCACAGACGGGACAGGGCAATGGCGCTCATCACCGCCTCCCTATGTCGCCAAGCGAGGGGAGGGAAGGGGCCACCGGTGCAACTGTCGCCGCCGCCTTCCTAAGCCAGAGAGCGAGGGAAGGGGATTGATGTCGCCAACAAGAACCACCGCCGCCTCTCTATGTCGTTGCGTGAGGAGAGGGACGGAGTCGACGAGGACATCACTAAAAGCATCTAGGCCCCTAAAAATAATTTTTGATAATTAATGTCAACAATGTGTTAAGAGACTAACATGTGTGTTAAGATATTTAAAGGATTAGTCCCGGAGCTTGAATGATGACATGAAAATGGTCATGCAAAGGTAATAAAGGATCAAGTTAGCTCAAGGCAAAGGTATCATAGCCTAAGGATTTTTTTTAGTATTTTACAGGTCTTGGTGATTGAAGAAAAGACCGGATTTGTAGCCTAGATATCGTACTATAAAGAGGAATCATAGCTAGTAGCTTGATAATATATTTATGTGCCATATTGATCAACTAAAAGTCATGCATTGCATTTGTTATTGCCTCTGGAAAATTGTTCAGAAAAATCATTATGACCGTAAGTGATGAGCAGTATTACCGCATGTCGGTAATACCGGAATCTAGTTGGCGGTATGAAATTTCCAGAGAGTATGTTTTTGTAAGAGTTTATCTAAATCCCCAAATCGGTATGACCGCATTTGATAAGCGATATTACCGCAAGTCAGTAATACCGAAGACTAGTTGCGGTATGGATTTTCCAGAGAACATGTTTTTGAAAGATTTTCTTGAAATCTGAAAACAGTATGACCATATCTCTTGAGCGGTATTACCGTAGTGCGGTAGTACCGGGTTTTGGTTGACGGTACTATATTTTCAGAGAAGGTGTTGTTTTGTGCTTTTAATCCTCTAGAAATCAGTAATATCGATCTAGTCGAGCGGTATTACCGTTGATGAGGACATCTCTTCCACTGATACAACCATCCCTATTGCTTCTGATGTGCAAGGACCAATTACTAGAGCAAGTACTAGCCAACTAAATTATCAGGTGACTTCGTTTCTCAGAGTGCATCCATATTCTATGAACTCTATGATGCTGCCTGAAGAACGTGATATTATTTTACTTAGGAATCAAGGATCGGGAGGCAAACTAAATGGAGATGATGGTAGCACAAAGTATGGAGATAATCATACGTGGAATGGATATTTCTATACTGAGACTTAGCAGAATCTAACATGAAGACTATATATCAAGTTGTTTAGGCCAACACTTAGCAATATTTGAGTAAAGGAACTTGGTGCTACGCCACCTATGCTAATGGACCATGTGCCTTGTAATTTGGGTTGGACACCTAGGGTTTGATATTGTTCATATGGTACTGTTCATGCATAAATAGTACCCACGACCACCGCCCTTCTCTTCCTCCTTTACATAGTGACGCCATCCTTAGGGTTTGGCGGGTTTTATTGATTGAAGTTTAGCTTTGCTACTTTATACTTTGTCCTCTTGTTCGGCGAGAATGACAGCGATATCATTTTTGAAACCCCACTTATCAATACCAATTTCATTCATATTTGCAATACATCAGATTGTGTTTTACCTTGTTCTTGTGTGCTTCTTCGGTGCATACAGGAGTTGATCTTCGTGATCAGGTCATCCGGGTATTCGTGCATTGTTGATAACGATTTGTCGAGCAATTCAGCGATTGCATGGTTTCGAGCCTCGCGAGTTCGTATCCAGGATCGTGAGAGTTGAGTGACTTCTACCGAATTTATCTTCTCATCGAAAGATCGGGCCAAATCAGGACCTCTGTGGTTCATCAACCGCTGTACGATAATACCGATTCTTGGATGGAGGTAATACCACAACCTCTTTTGTAACGGCTAGTTCATAGCATTAAATGCTACTATTCCGATCGTTGATCATCGATGTCAGTAATACCAGGTTTGAACGACGGTATTACCACAAATGCTGATTTTTTTTCCAGGATCTTTGTTCAAATGGCTAGTTTTGAGGTTGGGGGCTATAAATACACCCCCTGCACCAAGCTCAGGACATTTGGCCATATTGAATACACTTGAAGCTTTGGTGCTCTCTCTTCTACTCATTTGCATTGAATTCCTATTTTGAGGTAGTTGAGAGCTATTCAAGTGCATTGCATTATTAAGTTGATCATCTTAGCACTTGATAGTCTTTAAGCGAGTGCAAAGATTTGTTACTCTTAGTTCTTGCCGGCACCTAGATGGCTTGAAAAAGGAGTTGCGCGGTGATCACTTCAAGGAAGATTGTGAAGTGACTCGGTAAGGAATTGTAAAGTGGTTGCGTGCTCACCATCTCAGGAAAAGGGGGAAGAGCAACGATAGTGATTGAGCGTCAAGGTTTAATTCATGGAGCCGGCTTGATTCGTTCAAGTTTTCTCAACGTGCACTATTGAAGACCGGCAAGTCTCCTATACTACGGGAAAAACATCATGTTTATTCCTTGTCTTTACTAATTCAGTATTTACATTTTTAGCTATTTACTTGTGTATAATTACTTGGCTAGAATTGTATCTAGTATCAACATTGTCCATAATTGTCTTAAAAAGTTTAGTAGTTCCTTCATTGTATTTGTTCTAGGAAATCTTATTAAGACAATCTAGCTTAAAATTGTTAATTTGTTAAAAAGTTTTAAAAACCTCCTACTCACCACCTTTAGTCGGTTATCTTTGATCCTATAAGACGTATCAGCGCTTGGTCCTCTATTTTTAAACATAATCGTCTAGAAGAGAAAGGATGGCTAGTGAGGGAATGTCAATAGGCAATGAACCTTTATTTGATGGATCAAATTATATTTACTAAAAAATTAGAATGTCCATTTATTTAAAGGCCATGAGCCCAAGCATATGAAGAATTGTTAGTGAGGGTTTTGTTTTGGCACTCGATCCTACACATCCTACGGATCTTGAGAAACGAAACTCCCACATCAATGCTCAAGCGATGAACGTTCTTTTTGGAGCTTTGAACGCGGATGAGTTCAATCGAGTGAGCAACCTTAAAAACGCTCATGAGATATGAACTATGCTCTCCGAAATTCATGAGGGCACATCCACGATCAAAGAAGCCCAATTGCATAGGCTTCGGATCAAATATGAAACATTTACAATGTTGCCTCATGAAAGTACCAACGAGATGCATTCTCATCTAAATAACATTGTAAATAAGCTCAAGGGCCTAGGTACTAACCTTCTTGATGTTGATATTGTGCACAAAATGTTTGGGGCTCTACCGGAGAAATATGAGACATTGGTGTCTCTATTTCTCAATTCTTTCGAGTTGCCAAGAATAACACCAACCGGCCTCTGGGCAATTTTATCTCCAGTGAGTTGTACAAGAAGGACAAGGAGGAGCTATTGGAGGCATCCTCCTCCAAGAAGAAGATTACCACTTTCAAGGCAAAAGTGTAATCAAGTGATGAAGCGGAGGAAGATGATGATGACTCCGAAGAAGAATTTACTCTCATTGTGAGGAGAATAAAAAGATTCATGAGAATACGCCCATTTCGAAGCTCAAATTTTGATAAGAACAAAAAGGGGGCAATTCTCAAATGATAATAAGCGATATAACAATATCCGTTGCTATGATTGTGATGAGAAGGAGCACATTGCTTCTCATTGCCCTAACAAGAAGGATGACAAGGTCAAGTTAGCAAAGAAGAAAGAATACAACAATAAGAAAAAAAATTTCAAGAAGCTTCATAAAGATGGGAAGAATAAGCTCATATTAGAGAATGGGACTCTGATGAGGGGTACTCCGACTCTGATTCCAATGATGAAGGGTCCTTCAAGAAAAGAGGACTCGTCGGCATCACCATCAAGGAAGCGTTGTCACTCTTCTCCACTCCTACTTGCCTCATAAGGACCGATGATCAATTAATCGATATCTTCACCAAACCATTAGACGAGAGTCGCTTTTGCAAATTGAGGAATGAGTTAAATGTCATAGACTATTCAAATGTTGCTTGAAACTCATGTCTCATGTCTTTATGCTCATTTGGTTTTCTTAACGTATTTATGAAAATAATTTCAAAATCTTTTTTAAAATCTCTATTTTAATAAAAAAAAACAAATTCATTGGAGTTTCAATTATCTATATCATGCATAATGATCCTAAAAATATTTATTTGAGTGATTGAATCAAGGATCATTTGCATTTCATATCCAGTTTCTAATTTGTCAAGCAAAACGATTATACCATGGTTTACCGCTGATACTACCGCAGCCCGGTAATACCGCGCCTCAAGTGCGGTAATACCGCAAATAGTTGACCGTTCCAAAATCAGTAATGGCCGAAGACTTATCCTCTTGGCCTCCTCTCATGCGGTATAACCGCTCCCTTTTCTTCAAAACCACCCTTTGCTTCAAAACCACCGAGCTCGTGCCTTTCTCTCTCCCCTTCTATTCTCCAACAAAACCTCCTCACAAATCTGTCAATTTCTTGGAGTTTTTTTTGAAAATTTTGTTTGGGATTGGTTCTCTTGGTCATATCCCCTCCAATCCCTGATGTATTTTCCCTTAAATATACTTACTTCTCATCTTCTTGGCATTTATCTCATTTATAGGGTTTGAGTCCAATGTGTATGATTCGATCAATTAGTTTTGGGCAAATTGGTAGAAACTTGTATTTCGTGACATGTGAAGTCTATTTAATGATTCAATTCATGCTAAATATTTGATTAATGCATAATCGATCGAAGCCCTAAAGCAGTTCTGTAATTGCGGTAATACTGCCCGTGATCTGTGGTACTACCGTTCGTCAGTAAAACCACCTGTGAACTATGGTACTACCGTTCATTGGTAATACCAGTGTTTTATTACGGTATTACCGCTCTTGCATAACAAAAATTGGTTCTATCATACTGTTTCACTCAATCCTATTCGATCTAGTCCTAATTACTCTTATCTTACCTTAGCAACTGTGCCAAGAACCAAAACCTCTCTTTGCAAGAGTGCCACTCCAGAAGGAGATCCCGAAGAAAGATATTGTCCTTCAACTTCAGGTGTTGGATCATCTCAATCAAGGACAGCAACTCGAAAGGCAGCATCCTGAAAGGCCACTTCTGTGAGAACTCCAAGGGAGGACAGTGACCCCGAGACATATGCCTTTTTGTTATTATCCATGAGGGCGCAAGACAAAGGGAAATCCTCAAAGCAAGTACAAGAGAGTGAAAGCGAAGAAGAAGAAAACGATCATGAAGAAAATGATGAGGAATATTCTGAGGAAGAAGAAGAGGATGAGGAAATGGCAGAGGCCGAAGACCCTGATGTTGATCTAACTCATATTTCTAGTGACGATTATGCAATACTTCGTCATGCAAATCATTTTGAAAAACCAGCTAGTTCAATGGACACAAGGTTTCACACCAGATTCCAGCAGCAAGTTTATGCTCAACTTTACAACCATCATTGTCAATTTGCTGATCATAGATATATAGATTGAGTACATTTGGAGAAGATTGACTGTTTTACTGGAGCTTACCGTCTATTCCAATGAGCAGATTTGGAAGAGATAGTCGGAGTAAAGTGTGACTTCAATGAAGATTTAATTTGACAGTTCTATGCTACTGTTTATGTTTCTCCAGAGTTCGATCTCTTGATATGAATGTCAGGAACTTAAAGGCTACAATCATCTAAAGTTGATTTTGAGCAAGCCCTGGGGACATACTCTAGAACACGAGCAAAGATCCATAACAGAGGAGCACTCATAATCCAGGCATAGCGTTAGTTCTATGATAAGAATGTGAATTTTGTGCCTGAAAAAATTAGAGGCCTTCTCCCTTTGCCTAGCATGATCAATCACACCTTCTTTCCCAATAGTGGAAATTTCGATGTCATTCGAGGACATGCATGGAACATCATAAATAACATCATGAATGGAAGAAAGTTTGATGTAGTTGATCTCATCATCAGAGAGGTTGGATCTTCCAAGAATTATAGGATTAAAAGAATTTATTTTGCTCCCTATACAAGGCCCTTATCATGACAAAGATTCTGTCTCGAGGAGGATGTCCAGGAGTTCACAAGCCATATAAGCCAGTGGATGGGGGTCCAATCCCTGCAGCAATACCCCCTTAAGTTCAAGAAAATACTCCAACTAAGATGAAGTCACCTTATCTTAGATATATTCAGCTATTGTGGAGATTCAAAATGATCAAAGAAGGTTTCAAACTGAGGCCAACAATCGACTGGCTGCTTTGACCGAAAGTGTGAGTGCTCTAGAGCAAGCAGCATAAGTGTCTTCTTCAGTAGCAACTTCTTTGCCTGCTCGCTACAAATGTTGTCGCCGTCGTGATCCATCTCCTCACAATCCACCTTCTCAAGCTCCACCTCAAGGGTGATTCCTTTTGGTTCTTGATGCCAAAGGGGGAGAAATTGGAGAAGAAGAATTGAAAGATTAAGGGGGAGCTCCAAAGATCAAGACTATCATATATTATTATATTTTATCTATGCTATTTGTATTTGGAACTATGTAGTCTGTAATGACGTATTATGTTTAAAGTACTTGGAACTTGAATGAACTTAAATGTTGTAATAGTATTAGTTTAACTTATGTTGCATCATGACTCTTAGTATATACTATGTGACATGATGTTTATTATCTTTGGTTATTGAATTTATATGTCCAAGCATCTTGTTTATCATGATCACTCTCTTTTTATACTTGAATGTCTTAAAAGTTCCTCGCAGTCAATAAATAAGGGAAACTCCACCAAAATTTCTAGTAATATTCAAATATGCGTGAAAATCACTTATTGAAACCATATGCACACCTTTAGGGGGAGTTTTGTTTATTTATTTATAAAGTTTGAATACAATTAATTATCTATCTCTTTTGATGTCTTCTCTAGAGTTAATTGCAAATCAATTGTCAAAACTAGAATATACAACTTGGTGTATATTCAAAATCTTTCAAATTATTCATATTGATTGAAAAGGGGGAGATTGAAAGCATCTAGACCCTAAAAATAATTTTGGTAATTAATATCAACAATGTGTTAAAGGACTAACATATGTGTTAAAATACTTAAAGGATTAGTCCCAGAACTTGAATGATAACATGGAAATGACAATGCAAAGGTAATAAAGGATCAACTTTGCTCAAGGCAAAGGTTGCGGTCGAACTAGGGCCGAAAGCCCATCACTGCTGCCGTGAGGGACGGAGCAGTCACCACTGCCATGCGAGACGGAGCTGTCACCGCCTTGTGCCTCCGCACAAGGGAAACAATGATCCAACAATTGCCTTCCGCCTCTGCGTGAAGGATGGGGCCGGCAAGCCCCCGCCGTCATCCTTGGCACAGATGGGATAGGGCAATGGCGCTAATCACCGCCTCCCTATGCCGCCAAGCGAGGGGAGGGGAGGGTGAAGGATTACGGGTAGGCTACGATAGCACAATATAAAAAAATTACCGCGCAACCAAGGAACCTCCGCTAGTAATAGATCACGAGATTACCACTAGACGCGCCAACTCATAGCGGAAGTAGAGTTGATGTATTGAGTTGATGCAGTAGTAGTCTTACTCGCCGCACGTCTTCTCCTCCTACTCCTGAGATCGTCACGAGTTGCAGATCATCATAGTGCTGATGCTCGCAACAACAATTCCAAGGTATCCACACATACGGGGCAGGGACACCATGCGCTGGAGTGCTAGTGTCGGTGGCGTGGTATTGGATGAGGAAGGCGTGGCTGTTAGAATTTTGGGAATTCTTCAAAATAGTATATGTAAACCCCATGCCACCGCCCCTCTATATATAGGCATCCATGATGGGTCTCGAACTTGAGGCCCATTAGGAACTCGTGGCCTACAAAAATTCGGATCATCATCCAAATCAAATCCCAGCCCTTTAAGTGTGTGACCCTATATGTTCATGTGTAATCGGTTGTGATTCGAAAACTCTTTTCCCACCACGAGTCGTTAGCGGTCCCTAGCAGCACATAACGATTCCCGAACACATAAAGAATATATTGGATGAACCTTAATGCAATATGATCTACGTCCAGGTCCTTGTCACTTACGACCAGCTCGTATCTAGTCACGATCAGTCCATATTTAGTTACGACCATTTGTAACTCCTTACGACCAGTTCGTAACTGCTTATGACTAGTTAGTGATTATATTCGACCAGTCTACGATAAGCTTGTATCTTCATACGACCAGTCTATGACCAGCTCGTATCTCCATACGACCAGTTTACGATCAACTTCGACCAGTCTACGACCAGCTCATATCTGATCGAACTGAACGACCTATTTGTGTATTCTCTCTTTGCCTCACGACATCTGGTTGAACTCTAGGTGAGATAATTTGTCATCCATGGAATGTTCAATACTTTCTCGATCAAGTGTCGAATAACTTCATGTGGTCGGCACTTCGACCACTAGTAGCATGGCCATGCAATTTCTTTATCCGACCACAACGAGGGGCCAGAGACATCTCTCCTGTTATGTTAGGAGGGGCAAATCCCATATCCGACCACTCACATTCCTCCGTATATTTCATAGCATATCCGAAAGCTACCTTTATAACTATCAAGTTACGAGTAGCGTTTGAAAACCCCTAAGAGTGTTATTACACATGTAGGAAACCATGCTGATCATAGGTATAAGGATTATACATCATGATTACTTGAGATCAACTGATGATACATAAAATCATAATAGTGTCAACAGCGTCTCAAGGTGGGTCAGACCAACACCATGTTCTCTAACATATGTCTATATTATTAGTTTGATATCTCTATATCTATGACCTGTGGAACATAGTCATCACCCAATACATATGTTAGTCTATTCATATGTGTTCTCATATGTTTCTGTCTAGGAAACGTTTAAGAATAATCATCATAGAAATACAGAGTTTCACAATTAAGTCACATACTTGATAATAAATATTAATGATATTATTCTAGGAACAAGATAACATATTATCCAATATTATAAATATAACGAAATATAATCATATCTATGATTGCCTCTAGGGCATATTTCCAACAGAGGGGTCACTGGTGCAACTGTCGCCGCCGCCTTCATATTCCAGAGAGCGATGGAAGGGGATCGATGTTGCCAACGAGAACCACTACTGCCTCTCTATGTCGTTGTGTGAGGAGAGGGACGGAGTCACCGAGGACGTCGCTGAAAGCATCCAGACCCCTGAAAATGATTTTGATAATTAATATCAATAATGTGTTAAGCGACTAACATGTGTGTTAAGATATTTAAAGGATTAGTCTCGGAGCTTGAATGATGAGACGTAAATGGCAATGCAAAGGTAATAAAGGATCAACTTAGCTCAAGGCAAAGGTATCATAGCCTAAGGATTTTTTTAGTATTTTACCGGTCGCGGTGAGTGAAGAAAAGACCATATTTGTCGGCTAGATGCAGTACTATAAAGAGAGATCATGGCTAGTAGCTTGACAATCTATTTATGTGCCATCTTGATCAATTAAAAGTCATGCATTGCATTTGTTCTTGCCTCTGGAAAACTGTTGAGAAAAAACCAGTATGACCGCAAGTGATGAGCGCTAATACCAAAATCTAGTTGGCGGTATGAATTTTCCAGAGAGTATGTTTTTGTAAGTGTTTATCGAAAATCCCAAGATTGGTATGACTGCATTTGATAAGCGGTATTATCGCAAGCCGGTAATACCGAAATCTAGTAGCGCTATGGATTTTTCCAGAAAACTTATTTTTGGGAGATTTTCTTGAAATCTGAACACTGTATGACCGCATCTCTTGGGCGATATTACCGCAGTGCGGCAGTACCGGGTTTTGGTTGGCGATACTATATTTCCAAAGAAGGTGTTTTTCTTGTGTTTTTAATCCTTTGGAAATTGGTAATACCGATCTAGCCGAGCAGTATTACCACTGTACGGTAATACCAATTCTTGGATGGCGGTAGTATTGTAACCTCTTTAGTAACAGCTGTTCTAGAGCATTAAATGCCACTGTTCCGACCGTTGATCATGGATATCGGTAATATCGGGTTTGAACACCAGTATTAACGTAAATGCTGGGTTTTGCAAGATCTTTGTTCAAACGGCAAGTTTTGTGGTTGGGGCTATAAACACTACACCATGGCACAGTATTAAGGGCAATGCAACTGCTGGGAAAAACTGCGTTGCAAGGCAATTTATCTGCCGAGAATGTGTATTCCCGGCACTTATTGCCTGCCCGGTAAAGTGCTGCCGGCAAAGACATTTCCCGGCAGTTAAGTGCCCTAGATAAGTTCGTTTTCCCCGGCAGTTAGAGTTTCCCCGGCAATTAGATATTTCCCGGCAGTTAGAGTTTCCCCGACAGTTATATGTATTGCCGGCAGTTACCATGCCCTCGATGCTCTGTTTCCCCGGCAGTTAAGTGCCCTAAATAAGTTTTTTCGGCAGTTATAGGTATGACCGGTAGTTAACTTGCCCTCGATTATCTGTTTCCCTGGCAGTTAAGTGCCCTAAATAAGTTGGTTTTCCCGGCAGTTATATGTATTGCCGGCAGTTAACATGCCCTCGATTGTCTATTGTCCCCGACAGATTAGACACCCATATACATGTAAAATACCAATATAATTTAATTACGCCGCCAAGATATTTTCTCAATAGTTTGCACCATTCAACCATAATTTTGAAAACATACAATTTTCTCAATCGTACCACTTAGAAAATTTCATATCAACAATCAAATACAGCTGCAACACATAGATGAAATTCAGATGATGCAAAATAAATAAACCTAAAATATGATATTTCTGATAAGCATAACTGTACATGTGCAGTACACCATACACATGCAATTTTAGAATTCTGAGCATTTTAATATAGCCACGATCTCCTTGGCATATACAAAACATCTAGACAAAAAAGTCAACAATACTAGTCTATCCTTGGCACATGTAACTTCTCGAGCCCCTTATACCATAATACTAGTCTATCCTTGATATTTACAAAACCTCTACGCAAAAGATGTCGACAATGAAATCATCATACTATCACCATTTGCAAAATAAGGACGATCACTCCATTAGCAAACAATAACTTCAACATCCCTTATGTTTTGTACCTGAAAAGAAATTTGTGAAGTAAATAACCACAAACCATATATCTCTTGTTGTATGAATTTTTCCATCCAACAAGTGGCATTAACTCTTAATTTCCATCTTTCCATTTTGCAAGGGCAAAAAATGTTTACTAAGTGACCATAGTAATATCACCATGTTTCCCCCACCCAGATACTAGAGCCAATGTACTGTTAGCTTGGTTGGTGAGTTCAATTTTTTCAACTAACACACTTGGTGCGGAGAATAGCAGTCATTTGCTATTACACCATGAATCACATATGAAATCAGTTGCCATAACTTTGGGAGCATAATGACATGCATGCATATTGTTGTTCAATCAAACAAGGAGCAAGAGGCTACTCAAAATCTGTGACTACTATCAGAATTCTCAGGGAAGTTTGAAGCCGCACAGAGTAATTTTACTAGGTGATACAATATTATGGATTCGTTCCAGCCTCCATGTACCTTTTATGTCTTCTCCTCTAATGGACAGAAGTGTACATATTGTGTCATAAATGCACTTCGTTCTGAATAAGCCAAAAGAGACTTCAACTGCAAAATTACCCAAAGAAAAGGGAGAATATTAATAAAATATAATACAATGTAATTTTAGGGTTTGCAGTTTGCTAACTAAAAAATCGCCAAATCCCCGCCTTATCCCCACCTTGTTCTTTGTACTTTAACAGTTGAACAACATCAAATTTTCTAAGGCAATCCTAAAAAAGAAGTATCAACTAAAAAACCCCAATACCACATAAAAGTTTCTTGTTTCACTGTTTGGATTATTTGAAAGGAAGGCATTAATAATTAATACTACAAATATAATATCTCACTATCTTGAATTCATTGGGACTTGACCTAGGTCCATTGACATAGTAAGTACAAATTGTCTAATCAGGGAATAAACTAAGCTGACATCATAGGGATATATGTTCCCCTTGTGGCAAATACTACATATCAAGCCTCTGGTTGATGCAAAATTTGACAAATAAAGAACTGCGAAAAATGAGATACTCAAATGCTAGTAAAAGGTTGTATCATGTGTCGAAACAATTCATGGATGGGCAACTAGCCATTGGTTACAATCCTGCGGATATTAATATGACAGGAATCTAAGGCCTCCAAGGATTAGACAGGGTCTATAAGCCTCTACAAAATGTTCATTTTTACAAACACAACATAACTGTATCAAAGTCATAGCCATAGTATTGAAAAGGCCAAAAATATAAGTTATGTAATATTAGTATGAACTTAAGCAGCAAGTCAACAATAATGGATTTCTCTGTCGAGATAGTGTACTCAACTATAGTCAGCACTACAACATAAATGCTAATGCAATACAAACCATGAAGAAAGGTGGTGTGGCTATTCACAAGACCAGCCAAGACTATTTGCTTCTTCAGACCACCCTTCTCATCTTTTAAATGCATTCAACACTCGATGATAATTCAAAGTTAAATGAGCAGACAATTCGCAAATCATAATTATAACTAATAGTAAATTAGTATATAGCATAAAACATTTAAAACGATCAAATCGTCTCAATTCGATTATATTGGCCACATGATCGTCTATGTAGCAATGGTACCACAAGATACCATCTTCTAGAAATCAAGTATTTTTGTCATTTACCTCTCGCCCTTCTTTGGAAATGCACCCCCATCTTTGGATTTTCCACCGCCATTGCCGAATGAATAAAAAGGCCGTCTCTTGATTAATTGGAGCAATAAAAGAAACAATGCATATATCCATCATGATTGGAATTGAAACTAAAAGCGGGAGGCAACTATGGCAAAGTATAGGAAAATTAAAACCCTATTACTAACCTTCGAATCGGTCCTCGGCTTGGCATTGGGATCAATCACACCCCTGACAAACTTCGACCAGACGTGCTTTCACCCTTGAATGAGTCGACAAACTCCGCATACACACGTGCCGCTTCATCTTCCTCTTTCTTCACATACCAAAAGCAGTTAAAATCAGACATGAATAGAAAGTACATGCAAAAAAGAAACATTTAGCAATGTTCCGGGAAGGTTAAAAGGGAATCAACCCCCTGACCTTCTTCCTCGCCTCCTCATTCTCCTTAGACCGGTGGAACGCAAGCTTCTTCGAACTCATCTGGACACTAGCATACAATCATGCCAGACGAAAGGAAGGAGGAGCAAAGCCAGGAGCTCCCCCAACACTTCCAGATTTCCCAGCCAACACCAAGGGAAGGGGAAGGCGAAAGGGACCAGAAGAGCATCGACGGCGACCAGCACAGCCAACGCTACCATCCCGGTCCCGATCGAACCCAGCAAGTAGCCAACCTTCCCTTCCCACCACTGTTTTACTCAATCTGTATCACATCATCTTTAGCCAACGAAATGCATGCATCAATCGCCATATCACCACAGCCATCCTTCTTACAAATCCAAAACCCCCCATATAAACTAACTCGTGTAACCCTAGCTCTTAGTAACATCAATAGGGAGCTCTCAGTTCAGTATCATCACAGAGCAATAGAGAGAGGAGTAGAGGGAGAGATTAAGGTGACGACTTACCTCAGTGGCAAACCGAGCCCAGCATCCACCTCCACCTTCAGTAGCCTCCACCACCTCAAATCGGTCACCGTGAGCATGCATACATAAATCACCAACTAGCATTAATGTATTAATACTGAATTCAACTGGATCTACTAAGAATCAACTTAACCAAAACCAAACTGGAACGGGGAACCAAATCCAGTAGCAGGCCGAGCCGGGAGTGGGCTCAGGGCACTAGGGGAGGGAACCACGAGCATAGAGGGAGGAGAAACCAGGACGAAGGGAACCGAGGCGGCGCAGGGCCGGACCGAACCAGACTGTGCAGGCCGAGCCCGGCCGGAGGCTGGGCAGCGAGGCGGTGGCGAGCTGAGCCGACTGGGCCTTGCCTGCGAGCCGCCGGCGGCGGGGAGAGGAGGAACCAAGTAGGACGAGCCGGGAGAGGGAGCGAGACGGCAGCGGCGCAGCACCGAGCCGGTCGGAGGAGGAGGCGCCTTAGGGGCCGGGCGCAGCGCCGACCGAGCCGGGAGGAGAGGAGTCGCCAGGGAGAGAGAGGCGGAGGGGAACGGATAAGGAGAGAAAGCAAAGAGGAGCGGTGGAGTCGGCAGTGGGGGTAAAGAGAGGGAGAGAGAGAAGGGGGCGGCGCGGGGAGGAGGGGGCAGCGCTGGGAGGGTGGCAGCCGGGAGGAGGGGCGGCGCTGGGGAGGGTGGCGGCCGGGGAGGGCGGAGGCCGGGGAGGACGGGAGGCACGGGGAGGGTGGCTGCGGGGGATGAAGGGAGGCGCTGGGAGCGGAAGAGGAAAGGAGGAGGAGGCGCTGGGAGCGGAAGAGGAAAGGAGGAGGATGCGGTCGGGAGGAGGTGAGACTACGCTGGGAGAGGCGGTCGGGAGGTGAGGCGGCGCTGGGAGATTAGGGCAGTCGGGAGGAGGTGAGGCGGGAGGGGGAAAGGGAAATTAGGGCGGTCGGGAGGGAATTGGTTCGTGGTAGTGAGGAGAGTCGGGAGGGAATTCGCGTCTCTTTTTTTGGCTGTGTTGATGGCAAGTATTCCCGGTAGATAGGATGACCTAGTTGATATTTTTTAGGGCAAATAAATTGTAGCTAACGTTAAAATATTGCCGACAGATAAATTGTTCTAGAAAACAATTATTGCCGGTAGATAATAAGACCCTTAATATCTTGGATATTGCCGGCACATGTTTTGCCACTAATCCAATTTTTTCCCGGCAGATAATTGCCCTTAATACTATGCTATGGTGTAGTGAAATACACCCCCACCCGCACCATGCTCAGGACCTTTGGCCATATTGAATACACTTGAGGCTTTGGCGCTCTCTTCTACTCATTTGCATTGAATTCCTATTTTGAGGTAGTTGAGAGCAATTCAAGTGCATTACATCATTTAGTTGATCATCTTGGCACTTGATAGTCTTCAAACGAGAGCAAAGATTTGTCACTCTTGGTGCTTGTTGGCACCTAGACGGCTTGAAGAAGAAGTTGCACGGTGATCACTTCAAGGAAGGTTGTGAAGTGATCTGACAAGGAATTGTGAAGTGGTTGTGTGCTCACCATCTCCGAAGAGGAGGAAGAGTAACGATAGTGATCGAGGGTCAAGGCTTAATTCGTGGAGCTTACTTGATTCGTTCAAGTTTCCTCAATGTGGACTAGTGAAAACCGACAAGTCTTCGATACCACGGGGAAAACATCATTGTCTTCATTGTGGGTTGTTCCTTGTCTTTACTAATTCTGTATTTACATTTTTAGCTATTTACTCGTGTAGATTTACTTGGCTAGAATTGTATCTAGTATCGATATTGTCTCATAATTGTCTTAAAAAGCTTAGTTGTTCCTTCATTGTATTTGTTCTAGGAAGTCTTGTTAAGGCAATCTAGCTTTGTTAATTAGTTAAAAAGTTTTAAAAACCACTTATTCACCCCCTCTAGTCAATTATCCTTGATCCTATAGTCGCCGCTGCACCGACCGAGGGTCGGACGAGCGTGCACTGCCACCTTAGCAATTACCCTTGGCACGAGTAAGGGGGAGGGCTCCCGTGCCGCCACCATCGTTGTCGCCCCTTGCCGGTAGGAAAAGAGGGTGAGGAGGGGGATAGAGGAGGTCACAAGCACCGCTGTCGAGCACCGTCGTCGAGCACCGTCGTAGGTCACCGTGGAGGTCTCCGCTTTGGCCATTGCCTCCGCTCGGGAGCAAAGCTGTGTCGTGCCAGGCACGACCAAGGGCCGCCGTCGCCTGCCGCTAGGGTTAAAACCCTAGCATGTGGGCTAGATGGGTTGGCATGGGCCGCATGGGTAGAAAGGCCATATTTGGGCCGTTGGTTTGGCCCGTAAGGCCGGATTGGGATGGGATCCCACCGGCCATGGTTCTTTTGCATAAAAGCCCTTCGGCTTTTATGCAAATTAAGCGCGTGTCTTTGTTTCTTAAAATTGGGCCCTTCTGGACCGAATTTTTGCAAAAGATACTCTAGAACTTTCCGAATTAAGTATGCGGGCTTCCACTAGGTGGAATTTTACAAATTAAACCTCGAAAGTTTTTTGGTTCTTTTATTTTAAGATTTTTGTGATTTATTTAAATACTAGAAATTGTTTTCCTATTAAATTGTGAGTGTAGTAACTGTTCAATGCCTAGAAAATTAGTAGAAAATTATTGGAAATCCATAAATTTGATATTTACTACTCATGCAAGTCATTTTATTATTGTAACACCTGTTTTGACTATGTGGTATATGATGTGCCTATTCATTACCTTAGGATAATTATATATGTTGCTATACAGTGCTATTGACAACATGTCTGACATCGCAAAAAAGAAATTTGATGAATTGACAGTTAACATGAGCAACAACCTAAACTGGGCCCTATACGTTGAGTTCTACTTAGCCTCAAATGGCTAAGTGCAACTATTGTTCCTCGTAGAAATACTAATAAGCCCAGAGGAAGACAAGGCGAAGGCCATATTCTTCCTACATCATCATTGAATAAAGATATTAAGAATGAGTATTTGATTGAGAGAGTGATCCTTTAACCTTATGGGTTTCCCTTCAAAAGAGATTTAATCAGCAAAGGGAATTCATTCTCCCACAGGCGGAGCATAATTGGACGAGTTTGTGCTTCCAGGATTTTAAATCTGTGGTGGCTTATAACTCAACACTTCATAGGATCATTTATCTTTTCAGGCTTTGTGGAAAAGGTTTTACAGAGGGACAATTGATCCAGAAAACCCTTTCCACTTTCCATGCTACAAATCTGGTGCTAGCACAATAAATGTACAGAGAAAAGGGGTATAAAAACCACTCTAAACTAATAACCTCACCTCAAGTGGCGGAAAAGCATAATGAGCTCCTCATGAGGAATCATAATACTCTCCTACAGGAACTCAGGGTGCACCTGAGGCACATAACATTCAAAAAAGGAAAAAAATTTAGTGGAAAAGGAAAGGAGACCGGTGAAATAAGTCTAAACCATTTGTATTCAAGGAAAAATGTAAGACAAGAGGAAAGAGAAAGTCTCTAATAAAAGCATCAGGTGACAATAGTACCTGCTATGAGAGTGGGCTCAAGGGTCACTGGACAAAAGGTTGCGAAACACCTAAGCATATGGTGGAGCTCTGTCAAGAGTCTCAAAGAAAGAAAAGTCAGAATAAATCAGAAGCTCACTTTCTAGAAACACTAGCAGGAGAGCAAGAGGAGAATAAAAACCCATCAACTCGTAGTAGGGGAGAAATTGAGCGATGATGCTCTATATGATGACGAATATTCTCCTCTACTAGATGACGAGTTACTGGATATTCAACCAGAAAAGAATAAGAAGAGTCCTAAGAATTAATCAACATTATCCCCTTAAAATTTAGAAGTCAATTCATGGTGTGTTTAGGATGGTGTTGCTAATTTGAACACCAAATTTTGTCGATCCTGAAATAGTCAACAATATTATTATTAGGAATTAAAATTACTTCTTATCATCTTTAGTTCATGAATAAAATATTTTCCGTTCATTTGCATGTCTTATGTTTGCATTTATGCGTATGCAATGCTTTTATTTCATGCAAATTATTTATCTCCTGCTTATAATCGACATACAATGGAGGGAGAATATGAACTCTGTCGTGTGGACTGTTGTACTACAAATTATATCCTAAGGAATATGAAATATTTGTAGACCTTTAGTTCTAAGACTGGCAATATTATGACCATAGCTGACAACCGTAGGAATAGTGTAGGTACAGAAGAACCATGGTAATCTTACCAATGGAAACGAAAATAATCATTAAGAGTGCATTTTTATTTATAGACTCAACTAGAACTCTACTAAAATTCAAAGATATCTGAAATAATGGTTTCCACATAGAAACGGAGAAAAAGGATGGTTCTGTGTACATTCTCATCACTAAGAAAAATATATTAGAAAGAAGTAGTAGAGAAACTCCCTTCGTTCTTCTCCTGATTGTAGTACACATTTATTAAATGTGATGAAGAATATGTCGCGATAAGCGTCCAAGTTATAGATCCCAAACTATTTAGAACGTGGCATGAACGTCTAGGTCATCCTGGAGACAATATGTTGCGTCGGATACTACAACATTATGTTGGCCATAACTTGAAGTCCAAAGACATTCCCGATCTATCACATTTTGTGTGTGAGATATGCGCGAAAGGCAAGTTGATTACGAGACTCTCATATCATAAGATCAAGAATGAATTGTTTGATTTCCTTGAGAGGGTTTAAGGGGGTATATATGGACCTATAGAGAACATGTCTGGGCCATTCAAGTACTTCATGGCACTAATAGACGCATCCACTCAGTGGACACATGTATGTCTATTATCCACTAGGAATCATATCTTTGCCAAGCTGATTTAACAAATTATTGCACTAAAGGTAAAGTTTCCAGATCATAGGATCCAATCCATAAGAATGGGTATTGCCGGAGAGTTTACCTCAAAAGCATTTAATGGCTATTGCATGGCCTTAGGCATAACAATGGAACATTCGGTCCCACATGTTCATACTCAAAATAGACTTGCAGAATGATTAATCAAGAGGATCAAGATGATCGTTGCACCCTTGTTAATGAGATCCAGTCTACCAACTACGTGTTGGGAACATGCCGTATTACATGCATCAGCATTAATACCACTCCAGCCATCTGTATACCATAAGTTGTCACCTTTTTAATAGTGCATGGGGAAGAGCCAAGTATTTACTATATGTGTAAATTCAGTTGTGCCGTTTACATACTTATCTCAGCTCCTTAGCGTACGTCACTGGGACCCATCGTAAATTGGGAATTTACATGGGATTTGAGTATCTATCTGTAATAAAGTATATGGAGTCCATGACTGTCGACGATCAAATCGCCGATCTTATGAATATATAAATGAAATAAGGAAAATAGTGTGTATCTTCTAGAAAGTAATGAGACTGCTCTTTATTGCTTTGAACTGGCTATTACAAAGGGTGTATAGAACTTATACTAAAGACTAATTTGGGAGTACAAGGCTATTGAGGGTGTCTCCCAAATGATCTTCACTGTTCCACCCTCTCCATCTTCAGTCTACATTCCTCCTTATATAGTTGATGAAGGGTTGGCGGTTGTCTCTGGAGGAGGCGCCTGTTCGGGAAGCAACGCGTCTGGTCGAAGAGAGGTATCTGTTGATAATGTATCAACTATCGTGCGGTTATATGTCCATGAGTCATGTAACCGTACTTCAGTATCGTAACGTCGCGTGGTATGGAATATATAGCACATATTCCATTCGTCACACGGTAAAGCATATGTCTGGTCGTAGATCCAGACATCAGTTCAAAGCCTTGTGAGCATTTGACTGGTCGGAGACTTGGTTTGGAACTATGTCTGACCAGATTGGTCACTATGTAACCTCTGGAATTCTTACGACCAGTGAGGTCGTTAGCTTTAGGGTTTACAACCATGAAGACGTATGGTCTCTTTATACTAAATAATAAATAGATGTTTTAATCCTCGTCAATGACAGGGTATTTGCTAAAAGCAAGATACGCTGACACTGTATTTAGTGAAGAACTATTTGCAGCATTAGGGGGAGGAAAGGACCCCAAGTTGGAATAGCGGGAACTATCATGGAATGATAGTAGTCTTCGTAATAATGATCCACACACTAAGGACTCTGAATAGAGATTAAGAGGATAATAGATTTGTAAAATCTTGCAATTCAACTGCTAAATTCATTCACAGATCATAAAGGAGTTACAAAGTCATATATACTAGCGGTAAATGCACCTGAAAGTGTAGAACCATCCCAGGTTTTCGGTTCTGGATCTGACTCCACCACTCTTAGTAAGAAGAGGGGGATACCTCCTGGGTTCAAGGATCTCAAACTGCAGAGATGTCCGCAAAAGAGATGTATTGAACAAGGGGAGAAACTCCATGAATCGAACAATAATGAAAAACATTGTAAGATCGAGGAGGTCGACTAGAGGGGGGTGAATAAGCGGTTTTAAAAATTTCTTTGGCTAAAACTAATCTATAATGCGGAAGCTAATAACAATATGGTTTTGCACAATTAAAACCTAAATCAGCTAGTCTTTACTAAGTGCACCAATAATATACAACAATTGAAGACTAGCAAGCATACATCGATATACGAGCAATTAATGCAAGTAATGTAAATTGCTCAAAATAAAGCACAAGAACAAACCACAATAGACACGATGATGTTTTACCGTGGTGTTCGGAGACTTACCGGTCTCCCCTAATCCATGTTGAGGTAAGCCCAACTACGTTGGACCGGCTCCTCAATTGAGCCAACACCTCCGAGGTAAGTCCAACCACTTGGACCGGTTCTCACAACACGAACCAACACCTCAATCCACTCGGGTTGCTCTTCCTCCACTCCGGAGATGGCGAGCACCAAACCGCTCACAACCACGCAGGGCCTTCTCACAGGCTTCTTGAGAAGATCACCGGTTCACGACGCCTCCACACCGTCTATATGTCGGCAAACACCAAGAGTAACAAGTCTCAACGCTCACTTGAACTAATCAAGTGTCCAAGCTCAATGGATACACAATCTACTACCTAAGGCAACACATGCACTTAGGGTTTGCTCTCCAAGCTCACTAAGTGCAACACATGCACATAAGATATGAGAGGGCTTGCTCTTTGCTCAATAGAATGTATATGGTACCAGCAACCAGCAACTTCACCCAAGGCCGGCCAAGGTGGGTATTTATAGCCCACACACAAAAACTAGCCGTTATGGAGAGATTTTGCTGAAAATCAGCGAAGCCCGGTCAGACCGCGCTTCCTCCAACGGCTATAAAACTAGAGGTTGGACACATTCAGTCTAACCGCCAACCAATGGCCGGTCAGACCGGACTAGCCAGTCAGACCACTCAACTCATGCCGGTCAGACAGCTCCAACAAATCCAGAAAAACACACTCTCTCGAAAAAGCTGATTGGGTCGACGACCCGGAGTTCCGGTCAGTCCGGCCCTACAATTGCGGTAAGACCGCTCCAACAAATCCAGAAAAACACATCTTCTGGAAAAAGCTGACCGCGCGACCCTGACCGGGACCCCGGTCAGACCGGCCGACTCATGGAGGTCAGACCAGCCAACACATGGTGATCAATCCGCACTTTCAACTGCGGTCAGTTTGGGCTTTCAACTGCATTAGTCCGGCCCTGGATTTCAACACAGGCGACACTCGGAAAACGATCATAACTTTTGACTCCGATGTCGGAATTGAGTGATCTTGGACTCTATGGAAAGCTTATTTAGAGGTCTACACAACCATCTATTTTATTGATCTCAAATACATCTGATAAAATCAAGAAGCACAACTCCAAAGAGCTAACACATAGTCTAAGTCCAAGAAATGAGCAATGAGCAATCTTAGACCATGCCACAAAATGATGCATGGACTTCAACAATTTGCAAAACATATTTGTAAACTTAAGTATCATACCACAAGGAGTAGGTACATGGACTTCAACCATTTGCAAAACGCATTTTCAATGTATAGTCACATACTATAAGGATTAGATGCATGAGTCTCAGCTTTTTGCATAACATATTCGCAAATAATAGCATCATGCCATGGAGAACTAGAGCAAGTGGGATTGATCAATCAACACATGATGAGACTCAAGCTACTAGACAAGACCCCTCTTAATAGTACGACAAACCTATACTAGCAATCCGGTCTTCCAACCAAACATCAAGACTGGTAAAAGAATAGGAACGTATCCTTATCCCTAACTAGTTATACCTTTGCCTTGAGTATCCTCTTAAAGCTTGACGACGCACATCTTCACTTCAAGTCCAGGTCATTGTCTTGATATGCATCCACCCATGATGCATCCTTCACGTGCCCACCATCAACTCATGATAGGTCTTCTCTTGAATTGATGATTAACTCATGATCATCTCATCTTCGAGATCTTGATATGCATCAACACATGATGCATCATCTTCTTGAACCTTGACTTGATAATGATCAACTCATGATGTCATCTAAAGCCTCCATCATCATAGAACATAACATATTCATCTAACCCATAGAAAATGTTAGTTCCATAATGTGATTGTCATTAATTACCACCACATACCATTAACTCATAATGGTGGGATAAGATACTTCAGTCTTCCCTCTTTGGTAATTAATTATAACCACTTCAATTGCAAATAATTGAATGTAGTTAATTGAATGTAACACAACATGCGTATATATAAACTACACAAGTTTTATATACTCAAAAGGATATGTTTCAAAGTAAAGATCCTTAATATATGTGGATAAAGAAATATAGATCAATACTAATGAAACCACAAAACATAGAGTGAACTACCCCTAAATGTGTGCATACACAAATGTGAAATAAGAACATATGCATATATTCAAGTTAAACTTATAGTGAAGTTCAACCTATATTTTGGATCCGAGGAATGCAACAATATAAAAGAATATAAAGTCGAATGCATACATCCATGGTTTTCACCTTTCTATATCCAAATGAGACTACACAAAATTATACTAGATAAGCGAGTTAGTCTCACAAATAGATTTGTCATTAATCAATGAAAGGTGTTAGTCTCGTATATAGATTTGTCGTTAATCACCAAAATACTCTATTAACACATAATGGCGGGTCTAGATTATTCAAACGTCTGACGGACGTTGCACCCCGAGTGAAGACACGAAGGGTGGTGCCCTGTATAGGAGCAGAGGGGGAGATGCCCTAGGCTAGAGTACATGGATAGGTGACTAGTGAAGGGGGAAGCACACTCGCCGACACTAGGGCAATGAAATAGTCAAACTCTTCCATTTTAGGAAATAGTGGATAGATGATATATTTAAATATTGTTCCAATTGAATTGGACAAAGAGTTTTTCACAAACTATGTGGAACACATGAGAAGTATTTTATAGACAAATAAGTGCCAATAACATCTGCTTCATCTCAAAGATTGTCTTTCATATTGAATCGAATCCGGAACCAAAGACAATTGCGGCATGCAAGAATCATCAAGATTGAGATAAATGGAAGGATGCAATAAAGAATGAACTGAACTCACTTAATAGGAGGAAATTATTCATACCTCTGGTCAAGACACCTCATGATGTTATTCATGTTGGACACAAGTGGGTGTTCATAAGAAAGAGGAATGAACATAATGAAGTGGTGAGATGCAGAGCGAGATTGGTAGCACAAGGGTTTGTGTAGAGACCCGACATTCGATTTTGATGAAACTTACTCTCCTGTAATGGATGACACAACATTCCAATACCTTATAGCTATGGCAGCAAGAATGAATTTGAAAATAAAACTTATGGATGTTGTGACTGTATATCTATATGGATCACTAGATTATGTAATATTCATGAATATTCTAGAGGGACTAAAAGTCTCATGTATGAGCAAGAATGAATATCACAACATGTATAGTGTTAAGGTTCAAAAGTTGCTATATAGGTTGAAACAGTCGGGTCGTATGTGGTGCAACCGACTGAGTAAACTCTAGTTACAAAAGAGATATATAAACAACGAAGTATGTCCATGTGTGTTCATAAAGAAATCCTAGAATAGATTTTGCATCATCTATGTGTATGTTGATGACTTGAACATAATAAAAAAACACGAAAGACATTCTCAAAGCGAGATCATACTTAAAGACATAATTTAAGGTGAAAGATTTTGGTGAAATCAAATAATGTCTCAGGTTGCAGATCAAAAAATTTCCTTGAGGCATATTTTTGCATCAGACCACCTACACCAAGAAGGTGTTGGAGAGATTTTATCTTAATAAATCTCATCCATATGGTACACCCATGATCGTTAGGTTGCTGGAAGTGGAGAAAGGTATATATGGACCTAGACAAGAGAATGATGATATATTAGGGCCCGAAACCTCTTATTTAAGTGCTATTGGAGCATGTTATACCTTGCCAATTAAACCAGACCTGATATTGCATTTGCAGTAAATTGTTTGACAAGATATAGTTCTGAGTAACTGAAGAACATACTCAAATAATCTTTGACTGGCTAGAAACAATTCTCTCATGTTCTTTGACCCTAGAGGGTTGTAACATTTTCCCTTTTTACCTTTCGTAAAAAAGATATAGTTCCGAGCATACGAAGATGCATTGGAACCTAATTAAGGGAATCATCAGGTGCCTTAGCGGTACAATTGATCTTGGACTCTTTTATCCCAGTAGTCAAGATATAAGGTTGAACGGTTACTTAGACGTTGCCTATTTTTCTGATCCCCACAATGCCAAGTCACAGACTAGATATGTCTTTCTAAATGGTTCTACAACTATCTCTTGGAGATCTGTAAATAATAGATTGTTGCTACGTCAACTAATCATGCTGAGATCATTGCACTATATAAGACAACTCGAGAGTGCATATGATTTAGAAGACTAATTCACCATATCCAAGAGTCTTGTGGTGTAGATATGGATAAAACTACTACAATCCTTCATAAGGATAATGCAGCTTATATTGCACAAACGAAGAATAGCTATGTCATGACGTATATGACAAATCATATACTCCCTAAACATTTCTACCCATGTGAGCAGTAGGACAGTGGCGGACCTACAAAGGGTCAAGGGTAACACCCAAAACAATTAGCAAAATACACATTATTTACTATGTGCGTTAGATATATATAGTGATAATTAGATCAAATACTTCATATTGTTTTTTTTTCGAGTTATTTTGTAATTTATCTAAATTATTGAGATATTTTTTTTCTAACACGAACAATTTGTACTTTGATTTTTGATTTGTGGACCTTTATTTTTATCATTGAACATATTTTGCTAATTCCGAACACCCATCCTGAAAATCCTGGATCCGCCACTGCAGTGGGGAAATGAGAATGTAGAAATGCAAAAAAAAAATCCAATCAAGTGAGAATCTTGCGGATTTGTTTACTAAGACCTTGCTAGGACCAAGTTTTGAGAAACTTGTCTGTGGTGTTGCTATGAGAAGACAAAAAAATTATTGTCTCTAGGGGGGATATATGGTCTTCATATATGTTCATCATTGGATGAATAGATGTTGTACTCTTTTTCCCTTGTTTGGGTTTTGTCCCAATGTTTTTTTTCTCATTCGAAGGTTTTTAATGAAGCAGGCAAGAATGCGAGCTATGCACTCTTTTTTCTTACCGTTTTTTCCCATTGGATTTTCGAAAGAAGCTTTTAATAAGGCATGAGCATAGCGTTGGCAAAGTGTCCAGCGGAATGTTGTATATCGGCCCGTGTCGAGGGTCGATTATGTGTGGATGCTTTACCTAAACAAATGACTATTAGGGGTTGTTAACCCACAAGCCACATTAGTTAGTTTAGTTCCGTATTGCTTATTCATGCATGAAGTGAGACCTCCTCCTATATAAAGGTGCGGGGGCTCTCATTATGCACACAAGCTTACACACAAAGAGATAAATAATGAAAGAAGACTCAGATATAGACTATATCTTTGTGTTATTATCTATTATCTATTATGAGTTGAAAACTTTGGTAGTCAGTAACGCGAACTAAAATATACAATAAAAGTGACCACTGAGAGTCCAAAGCCGCCCACTAATCACTTACTGAGCCCCAAAAAAAAAGAGAGGAGGAATCCATAAATTTTCCCCACCCCTCATAGCTGGGCCTTGGGTGGCCTGTTCTCGTAGCAACGGTTAAAGTTGCTCCCTTGTCCCTACTTTCATCAGTTTCCCTTCCCTCCGCAATCCGCATCAAGGGCAAGGCGCAAGGGGAAGGCGAGAGGCCTCACCCGGTGAACCCTCCCTTCTCGCCGTCGCCAGTGCTGCAAGGCCCGCCCTTCGATGATGACCGCCTTATTTAGGTCCGCAACAACTAATGTTTCTTGGCTTGGTGAGTCACTCATTCTTTGAATCTATCAAAGAACTCGTTTTATGCCCCTCTTTGTTTCTTTCTCCTCTTTATTATTTCAGCAGAAATTCAAAACAGATTCTTGATTGTATCGTTCAGTTCCTGCTGCTCATTGTTGACTTCTTGTATGTGACGCAACAGTGCTCTTAGAATTGTGATTCCTTCGCCAAGGTGGAGTTGGGCCTCGGGCCTCCGGGGCAGTAGCCAGAGGCCCGAGGCAATGGGTTAAAATGACATGTGAAATTCTATGAAAAACAGAAAAAATTGACTTTAGACCAAAATTAGCTGACCGACTAGAGACCTAGAAGCTCTGTAGAAATAGGTAATGTGTCTTCTCTGGATCAAGATCGATTCTCCACAAATGTTGTGTAGTGATAAAAGCAAAAATGCTAAGTTGATGTTGTGCATTATTAGCCATTAGAGTTTATAATCTGTAAGTTTGGACAACATTTGCTCACAAGCATTGCATCCTGTGGTGTCTCAAGATTCAAGAATAAAGCTTGTACTGCAGAAAACTAGAGATTTTGCTCTTGTCTGTGGCCTATAAGTATTGCTTTGTGCATGAGCAGCAAGAGAATTGAGAGCAAATCAGCTGAGATGCCCCCATAAGGATGATGAACTAAAGGCCTGAAAATTTGGACCAACTTCTGCTCTCAGACTGCCAGCACCGGTGAGTTGCCTAATTTTAGACACCTGCTTCAACTAACTTTATCTTTTCTTTTCTATTTGCTCGGTTGTCTTCATGTTTGTTGATGTATTGTGATGTCTATAATTTTCAATGACATGGTGATCAATAGTGCCATAATGTCAACTCCTGGAAATTTGTTTGTTCCCTGTCATGGTCAATTGATAGTGAACTTCGGGGGTTTCTGTTGTTCATCATACATCCATTACAACATTGAAACAAGGGAACACATAAGTACGTGCTAATTGACCTATACTCATTTCATAAACCACTTATATGCACAAATATCGTTCCCTTCATTTTTGTTATATTCTTAGTAGCACAGTTTGGTTGCAGAATGTTCTCCACAAAAGAAAAAGAAAAAGAAAAAAAAAAGATTGGTCGTAGAATATTGTTGGAGATATTAGAGATTAGAAAAGAGTCCAAGCCATGTCAAAGTTGGTCTGTAATATTTGACACTGTAAATAAAGGGTGTGGAGATCCCAAAAGAGACACACAATATTCCCGAAATTCTACATGGTATCAAAACCAATACCTCCCAAACCCTAACCCGAGCAAGCAAAACCCATACCTAAAGAGCCGCCACCACCATCGGTGACATTGATCCGCCGGACGCTGCTGTCCCGCTGTGCGTGGTCCTCCGCAACCATGTCTCATGGGAGCGGACCGGTGGTCGTCCAGGTTGCATGCGGGTCCTCGCATGACACGGAAGAGTAGAGGAGGGGAGATGGGATCTGGCGGCACTCAAGCCGGTGGTGGAGGTGAGGAGGTGTCGCGTCAAGACGCGGCCTGGGGCGGCGGGCGGCTGCGCGATGGAGGAGCCAAGCAGATGAGGCAGTGGCTTGAAGAGGTAGGAGATCCGGTGAGGAGGACGCGTAGGCCGAGGGGACTCGACGAGGGGAGAGAGAAGTGCCAAGCCGGTTGCGGGTCGTTGCGAGGGAGGCGAGAAGGCGAAGGCTAGGGCTTTGGGGTGGCACAATGCCGAGGGAGGCGGTGGAGGCGCTGCGCCTCAGGTGCATGGGGCATGGAGGCGGGACGCGACACGGAGGCAGCTAGATCGGGCACAACACGCGCTGCGGTGGTAGAGGCCGGCTGTGGCGTTTTGTAGTGGTGTAGGCAGCGGGCAGGCGATGGCGCCGAGGCAGGAGTGCGCGGCACCGAGTAGTGGAGGCGGCTTGAGGTGGCGCAGTGGTGGCCGAAGCCGGTCCCGGCGGCCCACGACCGGATCTGGGCTAGCTCGGCTAGAGAGAAGGAGAGGAGAGGTACGGAAGGATGACATCGGCTTGTGTGGGAGAAGGGGGGGGGTCTGGCTGGAGGTGTTTGAATCCAGGCGATCTGGAGTGGTGGCAGAGGGAGGGAGGCGACGGGTGGCGCGGCGATGCTCAGGGGGAAGAGCTTCGGTGGTGAGGGGAAGAAGAAGGAGTGCTCAAGGGAGAGGAGACGAAGGGGAGGTGAGAGGAGGAAGAGCCTTTGGGATTTGTTGTGGCCAAGAAGGAGCCTTCGGGATTTGTTGTGGCCAAGAAGAGAGGTGTGGTGCTACTTTTGTTGTGAATCTGGTGTGATGTGCTTGCTTTTGCTGTGGATCAGGTGATCTGATCCAGTGTGGCGCTGGGATCCAGTGTGTCAGATCTGATCTGGTGTGAAGAATCTAATCTAGAGGTGGGCACTTCGAGGGTGAAGGATCCATGGAGGTGTGGAGGATCTGGTGTGGATCTAGATTGATGGAGGACCTGGTGTGGTTGAGGGGAATATGGTGCGGCTATGTGTGTTTTGTTGGGGAAAGGAGAGAGGGGATGGTGTATTTGTTGAGAGTTCTAGCTGCGTGTTGCTTGGTCATGACAGTATCGGAGGTTACGACGGAAGGTATGGAAAACATAAGGAGAAGATTGTTCAGGCAATGGCTTTGCTAGCTATGCTAATAGTGGAATTGGTGTCTATCTCGTAGGTAGTGTTGATGTTGGAGTTGGTAGCGAAGGTGCACGTTGGAGTTGGTGTTAGTACTGATAGGGGATATGTTTGTGGTGGTAAAGTTGGATGGTGGTGTTGAACTTGATGGTGATGAGGACAGAGTAGGAGTTGGTGGTAGCTCCAATAGAGGCTATGTCGTGTGGTGGTGTTGGTATGGGTACCAGAGATAGTGTTGCTGGAAATATTCGAAAGATGATTGGGATTGGAGTTAGGCGTAATGGTCTATGACAGAGTAGAGGTGATGGATGCTAAAACTGGGGGCGTGTGGGCAGAGTGGTGGAAGCCAGGGGTGGCTGGGGGCATGAGGGTAGAGGAAGATAAGGTTGAGGTTGGGGCAGCTGGGAGATGGTGGATATGGATTTGGTGATGTACCTGGTAGTATTGGTGGTTAGCAACATTTTTTTATGGTATTGGTTATGGAATTGATAGATGGTAGGTTTTTACTAGATTCTAGTAATTGTATTGCATTATGTAACAAGATGGTCATGCTTGTATTGAGGGGGAGTGTTGGGGATATTAAAGATTAGGAAAGAGTCCAGAGTTTAGGTAAGAGCTCAAGTCGTGTCAGAGTCGGTCTGTAATATTTGACACTATAAATAAAAGGTGTAGGGATCCCAAAAGGGACACACAATATCCCCGAAATCCTACAAATATCAGCTTCTATTGAAATAAAATGAGATCAACGGTGCTGATGATTTGATCAGACAAATCATGCATGCATTGTTGCTTCCCTGCCAATACCCAATCTTTATCACCATATTTGCGCAATATGTGAAATTTAAAAACGCATACCTTGCAACTAGAACAAATCGAGTGTGAGATGCAAATCAAGAGGGTGAGGCTCTACCATCTAGCTGATCACTCTCCAATCTGCGGTTGGCACTCGGAGTCACCACCTGCCGATCCATTATTCCTTACGGAGATAGACCTCATGGAACGCAATCTCTCTGCATTGGACGATCCTGTGAGGCTTGCTCCGTGCAATGCAGTGCCAGTTCCAGCACCTTCTCTACAGAACTGATGTCACAATCTCCTCCTATGCTCTTAGTATCTCCTTGGGAGATCCTCCTGCGCACCCACTGCACAATGCTGATGCCGTCTATGAATCAAAGGTGGATTGTAGTACTCGTGTAGGTGCTCCAGTCCTACATGTATAAGTAATGCATGGTATGACAAAATCGGTAGAGATTCTTCAAATTTTGAAAGCTCAATCTTCTTTTGTACCGTGGGCCGGCAGAGTCCAGTGCAATCTTCAGGCGGTTCTGCCAGGTTAGGGAGTTCAGCAATAGAAGATTCCTGCCCTGTAACAAGAAATAAGATAATCTACTTAGCTATTGAAGGTACGGTGAATGGCTGTTAACATAACTGTTACCGTTTTCTAGTAGTTTAAACTCTTGTACTGATCCCTGGCCCATTAACTCAATTTGTTATTAAATCAAGAAATCATTCACTTTTCACAAGGAAATAAAACATTCATGAGGCAAATGTTTTGTTAGATAGATGGTGGTTGACAGGGTTACTAACCATGTACATTTCATTTCACCTTTAGTTCTTGTCAAACTTAGTCATATGCTTGAGTTGAAAAGGCTACCGTCCTCTGAAAGGTTTCATATCTCCACTACTTAAAAGAAGGAATTAATGGCGGTCCGTTCTGCCTCGTGCGATGTGAGCCATTAGACCTATCTTTCTTCGTGAGATGTGAGACGTTGAATCTCGTTCTTTCTCGGTTCCTCCCCTGCGTACAGTTAGCCACCCATAACCTCCTCTCCACTCCCCCACACCCCGACTGCCCAAACTAGTGCGCAAGAAGCCCAAAGATTCCATCGATCTTTTCAAGAACGGGTTGCCGGTGGATCACTTGCATTGTAGGCTGAGCACGGTGACAATTGACAAGATATAATTTTTTTTAATCCGTAGCAAAGCACGGGTATTAAACTAGTATAATTATATTTACTAGCAACAATAAGCCTCTAAAGGGTTTCGTAAACCATTTTTGGAAGTGGTTTACAGAGGCCAGATGGTTTCTGCTAACATGTTGGGAATTGGTCACTTCCTTGCACTTCAGTAATTTTAGTACTATTTAGTTAACCCTTACTCTTAATTGGACAGTTATATTTATGGTTTTGGTGTGGCCTGAACTTTTGCCACTGCAAGGAGTTGCGGGACAAAAACTGCCAACCTCTAAGCTGATCCTCTAGGTTTCCTCCATCCATGTGCTCGTAGACTAGTCCTAGGTGTTTCTTGTCCTTGCAGTAGCCAATTATGGATACCAAGTTCCTGAAATGAACTCTTGTCAAGTACCGGCCTGCAACATAGATGCATAATTTATGAGTAAGCCCCTTCGTTCTTTTCCAATGGGTCAAATACCAAATATACAAATTACAAGTATAGATAAATATGAAAAAAAAACACCTTATATAAGCTACATATCTAACATTTAACACCACCCTCAAACTCAAGGTGGATCAACAACACCGAGTTTGGAGAGGTAGAAGTTATGCCGAGTTTCAGTCTGTGCCTTATTGAGGAAAACGGCTAACTGAACCTTTGAAGGCACATACTGAAGAGCTATAACTTGGTTCTGTACCTGTGATATCATGTACGAAGTATCTCCTCATCAGTGGGTCGAAGGTGAACACTACGCTCCATAAGAGTGTCCATCATGTGCTAATCAGTGAAATAAGTGCCAGTCAGTGGGTCGAAGGTGAACACTAAGCTAATCAGTGAGATAAGTGCGAGTAAGGATATCCTGAATGTACTTCTTCTGAGAGAGGTAGTATCCGTTGCAGAACGTAGAAGTCGTTTTGATGCCTGACTAGGAGAGGACACAAAGTAGATCCAAGTATGAAGAGAATAATCATCAATAAAGATCGCATAGTATCGATGACCCCCTTTTGAATTGAAGGGAGCCGAACCCTAAACATTAGAGTAAACAAGATCAAACGGACAAGGAAAAACAGAATCACTAGAGGGATAGGGGAGCTGCAACTTCTTACCAAGCTTGCAACCCATACAAGGTAAAGCTGTGCCACTAGAAACAGACCAAAGAAGACCATAACCTACTAGAGACGACAGTCGCGATCCACATAGATGACCCAAATGATGGGTGCTACAGAGCAAAGGAAGTAGCAAAAACAGAGGTAGGTGTAGTGGCTGACTGGCTGATGGAGACATAGGAAGAAAGCTGCAGCCAGTCGAGCTCCTAAAGACATTGCGAATCGCAGTGTCGAGGAACAGCACCTAGCAGAGTTCCCGTGTGACGATCCTAGACGCAACCAGAGTCAGACTCAAGAATAACACGACAGTCGTGATCAAAGATTTGACCGGCCGACATAAGTTGCATAGTAAGCTTAGGAACATGAGAGATTACAGGAACGTGACAGGAAGAAGTGAGAAGGATGCCTCGTCCCGCAACAGGAATAGAGGAATCATCTATAGTCTGAACAGTGGAAGGAAGAGTCGTGGGACTCACAGAAGTAAGGTGGGTAGAATCTGGTGTCATGTGAAAAGAACCACCGGAGTCCAAGATCCATGTTGGCAAGATACTGGATGAGGGAGGTGGCCGAGGCGAGGAAGACTGCTGAGAAGCAAGAGCCAGTTGGGTAGAGCCCGAGGAGTCTGAGGACAGGAGCTCAGGGCAGGGGCGGCGGCGGCGGCAGCGGCAAAATCCGGGAAGGGCAAAGGTTGGGGCGCGTCGGCGAGCGCCAATGGCACGACCACCAGTTGTTGCTCCACTTCCCTCCCGCCGGGTTCCTCCTTGCTGCCGTGGTGGTCAGTGTCGCCTAGGCATGTAGCCGGTAGGAGCGCGAAGAGGAGCTCGTTGTGCTCGGCAGCCTCGCATTCGAGCCACTCAACTTGGGCTCACTTGATTTCGGCATACCGAGGTATAGTATTCCTTCTTATTGCAACCAAAACACTTTATGATCTTCATGTGTCTTGCATTGTGCTTTGTCTTGCTAGATTGCTTCTTGTTGGGAGCAATGTTAATTCCTCTCTTGTCATTCAACCTTTGTTGCTAGCTCAAGATGTTGTCAAGAGTGGCTTTCCCTTTGAAGCTTCTTTTCAAATCATTTGTCAATTTCTTGACTTGGACCTTGATGTCTTCATTTTTCTCTACAAGATTAGTTTCAACACGCATAGAGGAACAAATATATATTTTTGAGCTACAAGGAATATCTAGCAAATCATCACAAGGGATGAATGTGCTAACCTTAGATGCAATGAAAGAGTTAGCAACTACACAAGATATGTTATCTAATAAATCACATGTTATGCTTATATCCACCCTGGAACTAGTGAATTCCTTGAGAATGTGAGACTCATGTTCTTCTTTTAGCATATCATAATTATTTTGAAGAGAGATGTTCTTTCTTCAAAACTTTGAATTTTGTTGTCTCTTTCCAAAGATATTAATTAATATCGTCTAGCATATCCATCAAATCATCATAAGAAGGTTCATTATCATTTACCTCATTGTTACCTTTTGCCATGAAGCAAATAAACATGTCAAATAATGATGGAGCCTCATTTGCATTTGAGTTGCTTGACGAATCATCCTTTATGGCTAGCCCGGCAAAATATCTTCTTTTGCCATTATTATTCTTTCTTGATGACGATTTGGGCTTTTCTTCATCTTCCTCCCCATATGGACACTTAGAAGCAATATGTCCCTTTTCTTAACAATTGTAACACTTAGAGTCTTGTAGTGCCTTGTCTTAGAAGATGAGCTTGTATTTCCTTGTGAGTCACGTCTTTTCATGAGATTCTCTATTTTGTTAATGAGAGTGATCATTTCTTCTTTGATGTTATTATCTTTCTCATTTTGACACTTTTCATTCTCATCTTCACTTGAATCATGCTTAGTTTTGAATGCATGAATTCTTTTTGTTTGAAGTTGACAAATTACCAGAGATGATTCAGAGGAAGCGGTGCATAGTGCTTTTTTTTAACAGCTTTTTCTTTGAGACTAGCTAGCTAGACAGGATGAACCCCCTGGTGTATACCTGCTGGATTAATTATGCCGGCCTTGTGTTCTGCCAGAGGACAACACATGTACAATTTTTTTTTTTTAAGTTGGCAGGAGCAGAGTGCAGAAATATTTACACAGCTAGAGGACGACACATGTACATTAGTTGCGCAGTACTGTCGTCCTGACTATCTCAGTCACAACCGATCCCAGCTCCCAGAAGGGCGGAGGCTAAGAAGGCATTTAAATTTTGGTTTTGAGTGTAATGGTCTATTATCTGATCATTTATGTCACCGTTCAGCCCAACATTAGTGCCTCGACAACTCACTCCGGCCCCACTTGTTTTTTTTTTTTAAAATACCTGGGTCCGTCCTCCTCCCGTGTATGCACCCATATGAGGCGTATATAATATATGGACTTGACAAAAATTACGGTCGCGTGATGTTTTCATACGAAATGGATGTACAAAATGAACAAAATACAATACGTACCATGGCATTTGGATTTGGGCTTTGTCGTGAATAAATTCGATCTATAAACGGATCAACACGATTGACTAATTTATGGTAAATAGATTATTTTGTAATAATTTGCATGTACAAACTACAAAGAGAATTACATAAATAATACCATATCACCAAATGAATTGACGACAGATCAACTGTTACCAATTCACTTGACGATAGATGTCCTGTCGCCAATTCATATGTCTCAAAACGATGGAGAGTTTCTGTCGCCAAATGAATTGGCTTCATTTGGTGATAGGGTATTGTTGGAAATTGGCCTATATGAGTGATGCTTATTTTCTATAATTTCAAAGTATGTATGATTTAGTACCATATTGCTAAAGCAAAGTGGAGGTGACCAACATAAAAGGTGGAGTCCTTACCAATCTTTGAAACATGTGAAACATGGACGAGAGTGACATGAGGAGGTTTTTGGCTAAACACACACACGCACGTATTTGCGTATTTTCGCGTGACTTGTGACTTGGCAGACCAAGTCCATCTTATTTTTATTAAGCCATACATCTCTCTATCTCTTTCTGTTTGAATGAGATTCAAATGTTTGAATTTGAGACTTCATTTTCAACAAGTATTATTTATGTAATTTTTAAAATAAATATTCATTTGTCATTTTAATAAAATAATGTATTATTTTTTAAAAAAATCGCAAGAATTAAGGGTGACGCATGTTGCTCCATACCTGGCCTTGTCAAATAGACAGTCCTTGGTCGCAAACCTCAGCTTCGCTGCCTATTCGACCTCCCATCAAACGACCAATCAGTATTGTTTTCTCTTAATTCGATCTTCTTTGGGAACCTTCTTTATATTAAAGAAGACGGAACATTTTCCCTGTGTGCTATGTAATTAAACAAGGTCAAATTATGCTACCACTGCGCTAAATAGGGGTGTGATTCCGAATATTAATTAGGTGTTGAGATGTGTATGCGCTTCCCCTCAAAAGAAGACGTATATATGTACCACTAATCGGCTCACTCCGTAACTAGTACTCCATCCGTTCTTACTTTAGAATCCGTGCAGTAAAATATTTTATTGGATTTGTTGTTAAAAGTATTTTTAAATATTTTAATTTTACTAAATTATAATAATATGATATTATTAAAAGTGATCGTCAAAGACGTCACGTCTCGAAGACCGTAATAAGTCAAAAGTATTTGTAGTATTAAATGGCATACATACTTAGTACAACATTAGTTTCTACACTTGAACCTAAACAGGTTTGTATTTCTAATATTCATGTATTATGCTTACACGCCTACAAAATCTGAATCCGAATTAACCAGGGATTTTTTTAATAAAGAAAAAAAGGTTTCGAGAGAGAGAAAAATTTCCCTGAACCGAAACAGGAATTGGCCGATTCCCGGTGGTTTACTGGTTGGTTCAACTTTTTTTTCCTTCTAAAATGGGTGTTTCTCCGATCTTAAATTATCTCATATTCTACATTTGCATTGTAAAAGCAACAAAATAAATTATCTTATGTTCCTAGTATATATTTTCCTTCTTTCAGTACTTCATCGACCGATTCCTTCTTCAAATTAATCATTGTAGCTCAGAATTTTTCAGCGAGATTAGATTAATTAAACCGTAGGATATATACGAGGTCGAACAGACAACGAACGCGAGGCCGAAACACCAAGGACTGTTTACCTGACAAAGATCACGGCAAGGAACACATCACCCAAACCGAAGACTATATTAACGCCCAAACAGCCACACGTATATACTCCTTCCGTTCACAAAAACAAATCGTTTTGGATATTGATATAGTTTCTAAAATATAACATTAAGTACTAATTACTATTATAATATATTCGTAAAACCCAATAAAACTACAATATTATAAAAATATTTTCGAAACAAATATGCATATGATTTTGATGTATCTAATCAAAATGTTTAGAAGATATCGATAGCCAAAGTCTTCAAAGTTTGACTACACATATTCTAAAACGACTAGTTTTTATGAATGGAAGGGGATATATATGCACCGATGCATTCATGCGCATCACCTAAGGTCGGGCTCAAATCCTGCATGAAATGTACACAAAAGAATTAGATCTGCAGGTACGTACAAGACTAGAAATAACAAGGTGATTTGACAGAGCCTATTTGTCAGCCTCACATGAGATGATATTGTTTAATTTATACATCTTTGGGATGACACCGAGCTAATTTTCTCAGATAAGATATACTACGCCACGTAATCCTCTGACCTTGTCGCACTACTGAATTACCACTAGTCTACAACTTAACTGCAAATCGATCGATCTGAACATGATGAACGCATGCATGCACTTGGTAGTAGTACGTAGATGTGCAGTGAGATGGTATACCTTTGTTTATATCAACTCGTGAGTTTCGACGGCGGCAGCGCCGTCGACGAAGAAGACGACCAATATCTATAGCTAGCATGCAATTAAGATTGATGTATGTTCAGCAGCAGCCGGGTGGGGCATTTTATAGACGCGCGGCAGAATAAGTACAGCGACACCACCACCCTGGAAGACGAGGTTGGTTTATTCAGACCAGAATTTGCCTAAGTTGGTGGGGTTTTGACTTGTGGGTACAGCTAGCTAGCCCACCAACGCACGTGAACCCGTCACGGCACGCAGCTAACACCAAACCGTCGTCTCGTGTATTGCCGACACACCATCTGATCTCCACGCAGCTGGGTTACTAGGTTAAACACTGTAAGGGCCGGGCCTAGTTAATTAAGCTGCATTGTAGGTAGTAAGGTCAAACGGTACGAATTATCCCTATTATTCGACTGAGCATTGGATACGATTCAAATATGATTTAGATTTTCTCCTCCGATTAACAGTTACTGCTTTCAATTCGCATTAAAAGAATATGGGTATAAATATGCTATATATGGATCTTTGCTGTCTGTTGGACCGGAATAACAATTTGGGGAGGGGGAGGGGGGAACAGGAGCACTACTTTTTTTCGATCCTGCTGGATTTCAATTTCTTCTTCACCTCAATAGCTATAGAAGCTATGAAGATCAAAAACACAAGCACAATGAAAGTCTTGCGTTGAAAACAACGAGGCACTGAGGCCGGTCTAACCGCCCGCTTGTCTAGTCTGACCGTCGGGCTCCTGAGAGCAGCCCACAAAGATCACCAAAGACCTAACTTCTAGATCTGTTATACAAATCCCCTAAAATTCCAACCATAACTTATCAAGAAGGTTAGTAACATGTTCCGATCGACACTCGGGAATATTGTGGCCAAGGTTCCATGAATTTTTGGGATGAAATCAATAAGGCACAAGAACCGAGAAAATTCAAACTTTGATCCAAAAACTTGCTCGCACGTGAATGATAGTCAATATGACCCTAGATGGATTCACACACGTCCTAACAAACTTGATCACAACAATAGATCCAAGGAAACCAAAGAACACATAAAATCCGAAAAGGCCTCGAAGAGAGAGCAATAACAAGAGATAACTCATATCGTAGGAAATCTTGTTTTGATTGATTCAAGAGATTGTTGGTTTATAGTCACTCCATTATAGAGAACAAGAACTTAACACTTGAGCACTCAATCAATCCATCTCTCTCAAACCCTAACCTCTACACTTTCCTCCCCTAGCCTTAAATCACAAATGAGGGTTTCCTAGTCTTAAGGTTTGATGGATGAGGGTGCAAATCTTGCACACCTCCCTTTTATAGTGGATGCTAGGTTTAGAGAGAAAATCTTATCAGACAGCCGTTAAACTCACACACAAATGGGTCTACACTCATGCATACTTCTCAAAGCGGATGATGAACCAGGCTTCCCAAATCCATCTCTTTGTGATCTTCATCTTCACTTAACCTAAACTGTCTCTTCTTGCACCGTCTTGAGCCGTGGTTTCTCCAAATATCACCAACCCGGTGTTTTGGTGAAGATACCAAAATACTCCTTCCCGATCCTTCTCCGAAGACCGAGTCCAATCGTCGTTAAGCAATCTCATGCTTCACCACATGTAGGTTGATCAATGACTCTCTTCGTGTCGGTAAGTCTCTCCCATCGGCTTCCACCAAAACCACCATAACACTTGTACTGATCCCGCGCCACTTGATGCAACCCGTCGCATCGAATCTCACGTTCGGTCATCCTTGTCCATCTTGCGTCATGCTCGAGTCCAATGACTTCACCCGACATCTTTGATTGTTCAGAACCTTATCTCTCCTAACATAATCCCGATCATCCTCGGCGTTGATCGTTGTTGACTCCAAGCCACTTGCACAATAATAGACCAAGAAATCATTTTCGGACACAAGTTCTTCGCAACTTGACCCACGTTATCCAAAACATGCATCATGCAACATATGTGCACTGAAATCCATGACTTTGGCCTAACCCACGAAGTTCACAGCCACCACGGAGCATGAACAGAGCCTGGCTGATCAGGCTGACTCCCATGGCTGGTCCGACCACTGGCCAGTCGGTCTGACCACCACCCTGGCCGGTCAGACCTCCCACCGGTCTATCCGCCCACTCATGACCGGTCAAACTGCCTAGAGACTTAGCATAATTTTCACCCCAGAAAATCTGCGCCCTCTCCTTAATTTTTAAACTATATCTACTTTTGGCTCGAAACTCCAAAAATGATGAGACCAAGTGCAACACATGCTCTCACCTACTGCCATACATGATTTTTGGCCGATTGCCAAAATTCAACTTTTCATTTTGGCCGGTTAGACCACCGCCTAATGGCCGACCACCACACCCCCATCCAAGGTGGCAGTCTGACCACCTGAGGTCTGACAGCAGGTCGGATTTTCCAAAAAAATGAGGGGTTTAGTCAAACGCCTCGACGTTATTGCCAATTGTTCTACACATTGATACTAGGAGCATATCCCTATGACATCCACACCATCTGAAACATAGTTTTATCCAAACCATTTGTATCCAAATTTGGTAAAACAATGTGCATACCTTACTGCAGTATGACTAATTAGTTGGTCGAGTTTTTTTAGTTTAACGGAATCCATATTCTTTAGGTGATATAAACAAATTAGAATAATTTTTTTAGAGGGTGTAAGGCGGACGCACACTCAAATCAACGCACACCCCGCTCACACGTGCAGACACACGGTTGCGTCCCCTACACACACTGAGAATTTTATGGAGGCACAGGGCCTTGCAGAGCACGAGCACATGCTTTCCCACCAAACGCGCACACACGTGTATACCCTAAACTTAAATTCCTATTCCTTAAATTAGAATGGTTTAAGTGTGTACGATGATAAATAAAAACGTGGCAACCAAGACACCCTGCTTGTTTTAGAATATTGATTGGGGTAAGCTGGTGACGTGTAGCAGAGGTAAGTGCTCGTTCTAGAATGCTTAGCTACCCAGTAACATCACAGTTAGATCCACGCACGCGCTACCTGCCCTGCTCTGTGGTGCTATCATACCTACTACTCCCTGAGAAAGCTTGGATTGCTTGGTGCTGTCCGATCCAGAGCTTGTCTGGGATTTCGGAACAGGAAAGTACTGATCGATTATTCACCATTGTTTTTCTCTCTTACAAGAAAGTGTCCCGTGTGAGTTGCGCCGTAAGCCGTCTGATCAGAAATCAAACGCTTCGGATCTCCCCCTAGAGAGTGAGAACCAGAGATAACTGATGTTTCGCTTTGTGAGGGCAGTAAATTTTCTGGCTTGAAGCTGACCCGAAGCGCACGCTGTCGATCAAACTATCATTTTCCTGACTCCAGGCCGAGAGGGGAAATGCCTTTGCACTGACTGAAGCAATGCAGAGAATCTGGCACTCCTGTCACTGCTATAGAGTGAGATGAGGCTTTTTCTAGTAAGTTCTTCTACCTTTTACAAAGCAACAATTTGGAAAGAGAAGAAACGGTTCTTCAGGTTGCAGGTATGAAATTCAGGAGGAACAGTGATTAGACGCTATATATCACTGACATTTGTCTTCTACAAGGTAGGAAGAAGAATAGCAGTCACGAGATGGATCAAACCTTCGTAGATTACTCGATCTTTCACGGTAGTAATTTCTGATCAGATATGTGGTAAAATGGAATCTATCTCTCCTCTTGGATTCCAAGTATAGTCCGAATTCCTTTTTCTTGCTGCTTAAGATAGAATCCCCTAGTTCCCCTGGTTTACAGGAAACCAAATAGTACTCTTCCTTACCTTGTGATTTGCTTGCAGATAGATCAACTTCTCTCTGGACATACAGGTTCCTTGCACGCAGCAGCTTCTGTTCCTGCATGCACCTGCACAGGGTCAGCTCCATCCTCACGCATGGCCGGCAGGCACGCATGAACCACGGCCGCCACACCAGCGTCATTAGTAGATGGTAGTTGGGCCGTACCATGACATCAAACGAATTTTCCGCACTTTGTCGATAAGTTTCCCTTTTAACTGTGCTGGTCATAATGTACATGGATCAAGCCTCTTATCTGTGGCTGTGGACACTGCAATAACCATGCTTAGCATCCACGGAGAGGATGATCCTACCTATGGCTACAGCATGGTACAAGTGGGTTAAAATTGAATCGGCTAATCTTCTCACCATAGGCACAGAAAGAATGGAGTATACGTCTGATATGATCATCTGGTTACAGCGAACAATCAATCGGTTAGTTGTCAAGAGGACCACTGGTCGGGGACGGTGAGGAAGTACTTGGACATGGCTTTCCTGAACCTCTTCTTGTACTGCATCGGAGATATGATGGTAGGGGATTCATTCTTGGGGCCGCCTAGGATGCCTGAGGCCTTCGCCCAGGTCTCCAGCTGTTTGTCCCAGGTGTATTGACGCAAGTAGTCGATGATGCCGATAACAAGCTCGCTCTTCTCCTCGTCAATTCCAACAAGAAGAGAATAGTCCATGACATCCGCTGACTGCAAGGTAGACCAAACTACAACCGTCAAAGTTTCAGTAATGAACGCCACTTACTGGGACAAAACTGTTAGAGATATATGTATAGTTGTGTTATTCCCCACTGTTATAAGAGGTTATTTGCATATTTACCTCATGTACTTGTCTATATATATACTAACCCATTGGCCCCCTGTGAATACAAGTTGCTATTCCTAACATGGTATCAGAGCACATTAGGGTTACCTCTCCCTAGCCGCCGTCGCCGGCTTCCCTCTCCGCGTCCATCGCTCGTGCAACTCCGCCTACCGCTCCGTCGGCTTTGATGTCGCCGTGAGAACACCGCTGCCTCCGCGGGGACGCCGCCAGTGTCGCCAACCGCTGCCGCCGCCGGCTGCCGCCGCCGGTTCGCCGCCAGCGTCATCGACGCCACGAGATCCAAGCCGCCACGGCTTCCTCCACACTCCGTCGACTGCACCTTCAGTTGCGTGTCGGTTCGCCGCCAGCGCGCCGACGCCGCCAGATCCAGGCCGCCGCCGGCTTCCCTCTCCGGCACTGCTCTTCCGATCCAGGTGCTCCTACCGCCCTGCTTCTGCTCCGCAGACGCCGGCCACGCCTTGACTCGAAGATTGCCGAGAGGGTCGCCAGCGCCTGCCTCGGCTCCTGCCGCCGCCGCCGCCACGAGGGGGAGAGCGGAACCCTAGTTCCTCCCCCCCCCGATCGGCCTCTCAACAGGCCGTGAGTCGGCCTGTTAAGCGGAGCGGGCGCGGGCCGTTCGGTTAAAAAAGGCCGGTAAAAAAAACATCGCTCTAACCGCCGCGTCGTCCAGCGTCGCCTACCAATGGGCACCATTTCCCTCCCTCGCTGCCCGGTGATCTTCGATGATGTTAATTACACCGACTTCGTGTCTCACATGCGCATCCACATGCGTGGTCTTCGTCTCTAAGGCGTCTCTCTAGCGATGTCACCTGCCCGCCTTGCCCTACTCCGACGGAGCCTACGTCTGTTGCGCTGCCCCCGACAGCCGACAAGGTTGTTGTCGAGGCTGCTGGTCTTGCTGATGAGAAGGCTGCCTCTGCCTATCAAGAGGCTCTGGATTCCTACATGGATCGATTGACCGCCTACACTCAGTGGTGCGAGGACGACGCCGAGTCTGCTTTGTCTTCATCGCCGATGTCGGCCCGCTTCTCTTCTGAGGTTGTGGGGCTCCCTTCGGCTGTCCAGATGTGGACTCACCTTCGTTAGCGCTACAAACCCTCTGGAGATGCCCTCTACCTGTCCGTGGTTCGCCAGGAGCACTCTCTTTAGCAGGGTGATGCTACTGTTGACGCCTTCTACGCTCAGAGTTCTGCTGTCTGACGTCAGTTGGACTCTCTTCGATCGCTAGTCGTCACTCCTGCTCATGCCGACACAGGTTTCAGCGTGTCTCTGAGTTCCTTACTCGCCTTCGTCCGAGTTCGAGCGGGCGTGCCCGGCTTCTTGCACGCCACTCGTGTCACTCTTTGGAGGCTCTTACCGAGATACGTGCGATGAGACTCGTCTCGAGTGGTCTTTGTCCGATGCCACTCCTCCGTGCTCGCCGCTCGTCCACCGCTACACCGATCGCTTCCACGCTTGAAGACATTGCCTTCGCCAATGCCGCCACAGTGGTGGTGGCCGTCCTTCATCTGGCGGTGGCCGTCCTCGCTGCTCCTACTACGACAAGGTCGGCCACATTGAGTCCTAGTGTTATAAGAAGCAGCGGCATCTTTCACGTCGTTCTTCTCCTTGCACTGGCACCGGTGCTTCTACATCAACTTCTTCAGGCAGCTTTCTCTCCGAAAGGCGAGATAGCGGACTTGACGCCGCTTGCCGCTTGAGTTCTCCTCGATGTGTTCTGCGGGTTACGCTCATCGACTATTCAAGCAAATGAGAAACCACCTTCTACACAGTCAGGTACCTCCCCATGGATTCTTGATTCAGGTGCATCATTTCACATGACTTCTTATTTTTCCACTCTGTCTTTCATTACACCTCTTAATTCCCCTATCAGTGTTCTTACTGATAATGGTACCTCTCTTTCTGTCCCTGCTCGAGGACCTCTTAGCAACTCATCCTTTCATGTTCCTTCTGTTGCTTATGTTTCTCGCCTAACCATGCAGCTTCTTTCTGCTGGACAGATTACTGACCTTGGTTGTCGGGTCATTCTTGACTCTGACTCTTGTTGTGTTCAGGACCGCCACACGGGGCTCTGGTTGGTTCTGGCCCTCGACGCCTTGACTCACAAAGATCTCGGGAGCTTGATTGGCTTCACCTTCCTTCCACGCCACCGTCGCGCCGTCTTTCCGCTTCGCGATCGCGTCATTCTTGACTCTGACTCTTGTTGTGTTCAAGACCGCCACACTGGGGCTCTGGTTGGTTCTGGCCCTCGGCGCCTTGACTCACAGCGTCTCTGGGAGCTTGATTGGCTTCACCTTCCTTCCGCTGCCACCGTCGCCGCCAGTCTTTCCACTTCTGCCACTCCGTCTACCAGCTCTTTCTAGCAGTGGCATCGTCTTGGTCATTTTTGTGGATCTCGTTTGTCATCTTTAGTCCGTCTGGTCTTACGGGTCCATCTCAGAGACATGTCTTTAGATTGTCGTATGTAAGTTAGGGAAGCAGATTCACTTCCCTATTCTCATAGTGCGTCGTGTCTCGACCCATTTGATCTTATTCATTCAGATGTTTGGGGTCCGGCTCCCTTCCTTTCAAAAGGGGGCCATCGATATTATATCATTTTTATAAATGACTTCTCTCGCCACACTTGGATATATTTTATATCTTCTCGAAGTGAGGCTTTGTCTATCTATAAACAATTTGCTACTATGATTCGCACACAGTTTTCCACTCCTATTCGTGTCTTTCGTGCTGACTCTGCTGGCGAGTACCTCTCTAGTTACTCGCGACTTTCTTCTTTGGCGGCACCGTCGCTTCGATTCTCTTGTCCTAGTGCTCATGCTCAGAATGGTATCGCTAAGTGCAAGCATCGTCACCTCCTTGAGACAGCTCGTACCCTGATGATTGCCGCCTCTATTCCACCTCACTTTTGGGCAGAGGCCGTTTCCACTGCCACCTATCTCGTCAACATTCAGCCCTCTTCTGCTCTTCAGGGTGAGATCCCGGTTGAGCGTCTCTGTGATTTTTCTCCAGACTACTCTGCCCTCCGTCTGTTTGGCTGCGTTTGCTACGTTCTCCTTGCACCTCGAGAACGCACCAAACTGACTGCTCAGTCTGTTGAGTGTGTTTTTCTGGGATACAGTGCCGAGCACAAGGGCTATCGGTGCTGGGACCCTATTGGTCGACGGATGCGGATTTCTCGGGATGTGACTTTTGACAAGTCTCGTCCCTTCTACCCACTTACCGCCTCTCCTTCGGTTTCCTCTGTAGAGTCCCTGTCTTTTTTGACTTTTCCAAATACACTCATCTCTGTCTTGCCTTCGTCCACCCGTCCCACTGAGTCTCCACATATACCTTCTGAGGCCTCTCCGCCGTTGTCGCCGCCTGCTTCGTCCCCTGCGGCTCCTCAGGCTCCTCCCACTCTCTTTTACACTCGTCGACCTCGTATTGAGGCTCTTCCAGATGAGCCATCTTCTCCTGATGCTCCATCTTCCCCTGATGGGTCATCATCTCCTCACTACGGTCTCCGCGATCGTCAGTCGATTCGGCCTCCTGCCCGTTTTGGTTTTGCTGGTGCAGCTACCCATGAGCCTGTCTCCTACCGGGATGCTGTTACTTACCCTGAGTGGCAGCATGCCATGGCCGAGGAGATTACTACTCTCGAGCGTACTGGTACTTGGGATCTTGTTCATTTTCCTTCTCTCTCGTCCCATCACATGTAAGTAGGTCTATAAGATTAAGACTCGCTCTAATGACTCTCTTGAGCGCTATAAAGCGCACCTTGTTACTCGTGGCTTCCAGCAAGAGCATGGTCGTGACTACGACGAGACTTTTACTCCTGTGGCCCACATGACCACTGTCTGCACTCTTCTCTCGGTGGCGTCTGTTCGCCATTTGTCCATTTCTCATCTTGATGTCAAGAATGCCTTTCTTAATGGCGAGTTGCTTGAGGAGATCTACATGCATCCGCCACCTGGGTATTCTGTTCCTGAGGGCATGGTCTGTCGTCTTCGTCGCTCTCTCTATGGCCTTAAACAAGCCCCTCGTGCTTGGTTTGAGCGCTTCTCCTCTGTGGTCACTGCTGCTAGCTTCTCAGCTAGTGATCATAATCCTGCTCTTTTTGCCCACACTTTGTCTCGTGGTCGACTCTTCTTCTATATGTTGATGATATGATCATCACCGGAGATGATTCGAGTACATTGCCTTTGTCAAGGCTCGTCTGAGTGAGCAGTTCCTTATGTCGGATCTTGGTACTCTTCGTTACTTCCTTGGGATTGAGGTTACTTACACTCCAGATGGTTTCTTTATGTCTCAAGAGAAGTATATTTAGGATCTTCTTGATCGCGCTTCTCTCACTGACCAGCGTACTGTTGAGACTCCCATAGAGCTCATTGTTCATCTCCAGCCCTCTGATGGTGAGCCTCTTTCTGATCCAACTCGCTATCGTCATCTTGGTGGGAGTCTTGTCTACCTTGCTGTTACTCGTCCGGATATCACTTATCCAGTCCACATTCTGAGTCAGTTTGTCTCTACTCCCACTCAGGTCCACTACAGCCACCTTCTTCGAGTTCTGCGATACCTTCGTGGGACTATCTCTCGCCGTCTCTTCTTTCCACACTCCAGCTTGCTACAGCTTTAGGCTTATTCGGATGCTACTTGGGCCAGCGATCTATCTGATCGTCGGTCTATCTCTGCTTACTGTGTTTTTCTTGGTGGTTCTCTCATTGCCTGGAAGACAAAGAAACAGACTGCAGTATCCCGTTCGAGTGCTGAGTTACGAGCTATGGCTCTCTTGACAGCAGAAATTACCTGGCTCCGGTGGTTACTTGAGGATTTTGGTGTTTCTGTCACTACACCAACTCCTCTCTTGTCAGACAGTACATGTGCTATCAGTATTGCCCGTGACCCTGTGAAGCATGAGCTCACCAAGCATATTGGTGTTGACGCTTCCTTCATGAGGTCTTGTGTGCATAATCAGGTGATTACTCTTCAGTATGTGCCTTCCGAGCTTCATATAGCGGATTTCTTCACGAAGGCCCAGACTCGAGCACAACACGGCTTCTACCTCTCCAAACTCAGTGTTGTTGATCCACCATGAGTTTGAGGGAGGGTGTTAGAGATATATGTATAGTTGTGTTATTCCCCATTGTTATAAGGGGTTATTTGTATATTTACCTCATGTATTTGTCTATATATATACTGGCTCATTGGCCCCCTGTGAATACAAATTGCTATTCCTAACAAAAACGACCTATGCATGAAGTGCTAAAATGCCACTTATGACTTATGGCTTGTAGTGGAATTTACTCTGAAATAAGTATATAGTTCAATATCATTTCTGAAATAAATATATAGATATGGTGAGAAATGAGATGGATTAACGTTGATCATTTGAGACAAACTACAATAAAACAGGGGAATAAGAAAGCAAGATAACAGGTATTACAAGATATATTGTTTCTGCAAGCCAACAAATTATCTCATGATGGTACTCATAATGTGACCCACAAACAAAAAACAAGGCATATAGCTCGTGAAAAAAAAAAAATCACATAAAACACAGAAACAGAGTGTTCTTTCATTGACACTGAAAAAAGTATAGTTCATGCCTTCCTAAATCCCAAAACAATCATGTAACAGCTATATATAATATAAATTATGGCAAGAGTATAATTGGTGCTAATAATGCGGCAACATGGAAATTTCATTAGATCTACAAATCTGTTGGATAAACAGTATACACAGAGCAATATAACTACATACCGCAAGAAACGAAGTATCATTCCAGACAGCCCTTTCCAATCTTCGTTTTGCCTTGCTCCCTAAAAATATAGGCTTTGTATGCAATGCCTCTATGAGATTTGAATCTAAGAGGACTTTACTGTCGCTGGATGTATAGCGAGAGCGTAATGAACCCTTTAGATCATAAACCCTAGGTATATTCCTTTCAAAGAAAAGATTCTCCATCACCATCAGGTCCATTTTTACCTCTCTCCCACCTTTCAAGCCCTTGACACTAACCTGATCACAAGCAAAGCCAGAAAAATCAAATCTAGAGAGATCATTTACACTTTGTAGTTAAATAAATCATGCGACAACAAGTGAAGAAAAAAAAACCTGATATAATCCTACTATTTTGGCCAGGCAAGTCGGGCTACCAGAGGTCAAGGATTCCATCAAATACTTGAAGTACTGAGGAGCAAATTCTACAAAAGAGTCCAGCTCTGTCCTGCTGACTTGTTTGATTATGAACCTCTCATCCAGTGTCTTTGCAAAATAAACATTGCTTTTTCCACCTTGCGCACTCCATCTCTTGCAACGACTTAGTGAACGGATGTAATCAATATCCTTTGGGCAGCATTTCTTTCTAAGCGCAGCAAAATGCTTTGCAAAATAACAAATCACAGAGAACTTTGCTTTATCTGCAGAAAGCGGTGATTCATCATCGAAAGAAAACTTAAAATGAGTTCCCTTAGAATCCAGATTGTCTTCTTGTGAGAGAAAGGACCCCTCAAGTCCATGACTGCTGAACTCAGTGGCATCTGGAAGGTGTGAAAAACTCAAACTTGAATTCAGTCCGGACATGACTTGTTGCACATATTCTTGTGAAGTCATGGCATATGACACAATACTGGTGGGCTCATCATCATAGACTGCGACATCTTCGTACCCAATCTGAGGCAACAGCAGCCGTGCCCCATCATCAACCATATGTGAAGCGGATGAGATATACGTGGGTGTACGAGTAAGAATAACATTCAATTTTTCTATTGCCCCAGGAGACCTTTGAGAACAAGCCCTCCATATGTTTGGCATTGGATCTTTCAGGATGCTTGTAAAATCCCCGAAGTATTCAGCGGATCTGAATGATGACACATGCAACGAAGTAGGGGCTAATCCAGTGCGTTCTCGCTGACGCAATCCCAGTGTAGAATCACATGAATGGATTCTAACAGGGGTTACTGCATTCCCATACCTTGAACTATCCAACAAATTAAAGGATCCATTCTCATCAATTTTGGTGAAACCTTGTGGCAGATCATACTGTAACTCACTAGATCCAGTCCATGCCAAATCAATCTTATCAGAAAAAATTGATGCAAGTGAGGGTAACCTCTCAGCAGGTTCCATATCGATGGCAACTTTAGCGATTGGCCGTTCTTTCTCTCCATTGAATCTGCTAGAGACTTTGTCAAGATCTTCTGCATCATCCGCAGGATGTTCCACCAAACCAATCCGCAAATTCGTCTCAGCCATGCTGTACTCATTATCGTTCAAGCAACCCTCTCTGGATAACAAAGATTTTCTTGGACTTCCTAAAAAATTTCTTGGACTTCCTGATGAGTATGACAAACATGTGGATTTTCCAATATTTGTATCCCCCTGAAGCAAATCAGCTTCCCTCTCCTTCAGTCTGATGTCTAGGACAATTCCGGTGTTAGCAGGATTGGTTTCTGAAACATGATCATGTGCTTTAAGAAGTGAATCTACATAACATAGCCTCTGATCCCAAATGTAAGCATCAAGAAGAAGACCACGCCTCAAGCGGTTGAGCTTCAGTATATCAATTGATGCCTGCATGGAGTGATTACTATCTCTAATAACTGGCAACAGCAAAATCTGCAAAAAGAAAAGGGGGGATATTAAAATCAACATAAAATATTTGTAACCCTTGGTAAATATGAGTACACGGCAAGAAAAATCCGAATGCACCACCTCATATTCATTTCTTTCCATTTTAAGCAAATCCTTCATCTCAATAATCTGCCTTTGAACACCTGTCTTCACTTGTTCATCCTCAGCTATAATACTCTTTTCAGTACGATGAAGAAAATCAGATACCTCCAAATGTAAGGATTTCATTTTGCCATATATCTTCAAAAACAAGTACATGGGCATAATATTATTCTTCAGGCCATAACAAATGTATAGGAGGCAGACAATGAACATGATTACCATAGCTTTGAGAAAATGAGAAAATCACATACCTCAATTGCCACCATTTTCATCCACTCTTGTGAACTGCAACAGTTGAAATCCAGTACTGAGGGGGGAAGGTTGACTGATAGAATATCAACAGGAGAATATCTGAAGAAAGCCACCATGTTTCCATACCTGGATAGGTTGGCAGGTAAGTTGAACTTTTATTGGAAGGAACGAATAATATTAATCGGTAAAGATAGCATACCCGTAGAAACGTAGGCAGTCCCTCTGGAGAGAATGTCCACAGCTTGCAATTCGGTTAGCAGTGGCATGATTTGAAAAGCTTAGCTCCAGGAATTTCCCGAATGACAAGCCCCAAGCAGCATCTGACATAATTACCCTCTGCGTAGCAGGTGGTACACCATCCTTAGGCTCGCACTTGAGGCATCTATGCCACATCCATATACTTCCATCATGCTCACCAGGCAACTTCTGAGACAGAAGCCGCCTAACACTAATTGTTAAGCTCCCATGATGATGAGTATAGCACCTTACATGTGATTCTGATGGTTCTTTACATGATTGACAGCAATACGCCTGATGAAGGACATGGACAAAACATTATTTTAAAAAACTATGATGAGAAATTCCAATACGATATTGCACATACAGATGAATACAGGATGTACCTGATCAAATAAGTCTTCCCGGAGGTATCTCCCTAGTGGCTTATCAAAGCTACCATAAAACTTAATGCGGAAGAGCTGGGAGCGCTTGCATACCAAGCTTTTGGGGGTACAAGTGCTTGACAGGGAAACTAGGATGCTCTGATGGTTGTCAGTAGCAGGAAAGTATTCACCAGAAAACTCATTCTGGTCATCTAGGTCTCCTGTCCGACAGTCAGAACGTGGTTTATGCTTCCAATGGTCTATTTGTTGATATTTCTTCCCTGAAACCTCATCTTGATGGGTATTATTTGCAATGGGAAACTGTGGAGAGTCATGCACATGCTGGTATTGCATCACAGTACCTGAAGCTCTCGAGTCATGGTCCAAGGAACATGGAGATATTTTACACCCATTGCATGAATCAATTGCATGGGATAAGTAATGATCATGAGACTTCATATGATCAACAGGAGATTCAGATTCCCTATGCTCAAAGATGATCCCCTCGTCTTCCTCATTCAACGACAATGAACTAGGTGATACAGAAATTTCCTCAAATATACTGTTGACTGTAGTAGTCTGTGAATCTTTGCCTTGTACAGGTTTAAGTCTATCAGGAATACCAACACCAGCAGATCCGGAAAAATAGTTATTTGCACCACTTCGCATATCTGGCACCACTATCACAGGCCTTGAAGGAACTTTAGGAAGAGTTGCACCCTCATCAGCAAAGAATGACGTTTCAAGAGAGAGGTGATAAGCGGCAAAGACAGCAAGTTGTACTGCACGCTTAATTTTCTTTAGTTCATCCCGACAGGACCCTCTCAGTAGAACCTACATAATTGAGCCAAATTTATTAGAAATGTAATATAAAGTGTAAAAAGAAAAGTTAGAAATTCATTTTTAAAACTAATTACAGGATTAGTGCTAGTATGTATAATGGATTGAACCAAGTATTTTATGTTAGTGACATGATTCTGATCAAATGTTCTTGGAACAGCAAAGAGATAATTACCGTGCAGCCCAAACGCCTTGGGCAGCCTTCAAAGAACATCAGTGTCTTTGTTGACCTCCTGTTTGTCTGTTTTCCTGATGAGAATTCCAGAACTTTCTGTACCTTGAACATTTCACACTGACCTACCCTTGCTGACACAATATTGTCAATTGATGAGGCAATTTGTGCTCCTGTGCATCTTGATATCCTGTCCAAAAGCGGCCTCTTAACATTCAGAACTAATGAAATATCTTTTGCCAAGAGCTCCTGAGCATAAGACGAGACACTTTTCTCAACTAGCAGCACATTTGGCCGCCGAGACTCGATCTTTCCAACAATCATTCTCAGGTGCTCCTTCTCCTGCATTACATGCATTTTTTCAGGAAAAGAAGAAACAGAAAGAAAAAAAAATTGCAACATGAATATGAATAAGTGCAAACCTGTTCAAGTATAGTATCAATGGATGCTAGTTTATTAGTAACCTTCTGGTACTCAAGTGCTCCCCCTAAAATGAGCAATTTCGCACTCCTGTACTCAGAGACCATGCGTTTGTGTTTTACGTTCTTAGAGCAAACGACTCCTCTAACAAAAGTGCTGTATACAAGGAATGAACCATCAGTTTCAAATCACTGAGAGTACAATCATGTAAATAGCAGTCAAATGGCAAAAGTAAGAATATACCTATCACTTGGATCCCCTGATGCTATACATTTGACTTTTACATAATCAGTAGGATCCATGCTGCCACCTTTCTTGGTATCTGGTCTCACATAGCTGGCAGCTTGCCAAGCTAAGGAGGACGCTATCTCAAGCCAACTCTTGGATCCATTGTCATTTCCCAGACTGATACCTTCTCCCTTCAGTAATTGAGCCACAAGAGCTCGGAAATGGCCAAGTACAGCATTCCTCAGACCCTCTTTGTGAGCTATGTCTGTGACCATGTCAACACCAACTATTTTGTTAGTGCTAAAGCTACCAAGAGCAAGAAGCTTGCTCGAGTCCCCAACCTCATCATCCTCGTCGTAAAATCCAAATAGTCTCGATTTGACATCGTCACCCTCATCTTCTGGTGGCGGTGGGCGCCAAATATTGGCATCAAAATCAACAGGATATTGAGTCTTGTCGCCTTCTCCGCTCCTGTCAGCAACGCTACCATTTAGCTTCGTACCATAACCAAGAGAATCCAGGCTGAAACGGCCTTTCCTCCTGGATGTCAGCGTGCTGTCGTTCTGCCAGACCATCCAAGTCGGGCTCTCCAAGGAGCTTGGGGTCATGGACCGGTTGATCTTGTTAGGGGTACTAACACTAACAGAATGTGTGTCCGGAAAGTCATGTAAGTAGTCATTCCCTGGGGTAAAAAACTGAACCCCGGGCTCGTCATTGTCCTCGCCATCTGCTCGCCTGCATCCACGAAAACCAGTTCCACAGTGATTCAGCACAATAATTCGATCAGTTATAAAACACCAGGTTTGCAAACATAAACATACAAACTAATCATAGATTTCTTTTCCCTTCTTCTAACCCTGCAACTACTACTACGGTACCAGCACTTAAAAAGTTAAGACCTTGAGAAAAATTACTTACTAAAATCCTAACACCAAGCAATCTCAACCTCACTTTTCCCTTTTCGTTCATAGCAAGTCAAAAGAACTTGTAATGTAAGCAGCACCATACGAAGCGACGGAAACGGAGGCGTAGCACCCTACCTGACAGCAAGGCAGCGGAGCAGCTGCGGCGAGGAGATCTGGCGGCGGAGGGCGATGGGGCGACTGCCCGCGGATCTCGCGGCGAGCGGCGGCGACTCCGCGGGGGACGCGCCCCCGCTGCGCGATATTGGCGTCCCGGGGGAAGGCGGCGCGCCCGTCCGGCGGGCATCCTCGTCGGCGGCGGGCGCGGGGCCGGCGATGAGGGATCTGAACTTCTGCACCGCCCCTAGCACCGAGAAGCCCACCACTTCCATCGCCACCACACCGTAAAATCCACTCCAAAAATCACCAAAAAAAACTAAAAATAGAAGGGAAAAAGTGCACGCCTTCACGCCCGCCGAGGCTAAAATTCCTCTCCGGCGACGAGACGGAGGCGGCGGCCCGATTCGTAAAACGTGTGGGGGAGTTTATTCTTCTCTTTTTTCCTCTCTCGTCTTCAACTTCCAGCAGTTTTAATGTACAAGCGGCGGCTAGTTGGTGCGAGGCATTTGGGGGTCAGCCAATGCCCGACTGGTCGGGGGGCATAGGTCAGGTCGCCGGCCGGCCGTCGTGCGGCTGCGCTACGCGTGCGCGGGGGCGGCCGCTCCCGAGGCGTTGGCGCGCGGGCTCACGTCGGAGGCCCAGGCGGAGGGGGAGGAAAGCATGGCCGTAGAAGAGTTGGGAGTTTCGAGGAGATGAGAGCTTTTTGCAATGGCGGAAAGGAGAGATGGCAGGAAGGACGCTGGGTGTGGGGTTTTTAATCGCGGATGGAGGGAGAGAGGGAGACGTGCTCACTTTGAATAATATAATTTTACTTTACATCACCTTTAATAAATTATTTCACTTTGCACAATCTCTTTTTATTTTTTTTTCACTTTACACCAGTGGAACGTCTAGTTAGCGAGAGAAAAATATGAGAGGTATGCGAGACACGACCAACGAGGTAGCGACAACCAAAAAAAAAAAGTGAGTCGTTTTGTCGGCGATGCTTCGGTTATTCTTCTCCTCTTTCGATCCATTTTCTAACTCCATCTATCTCCCTTCTCTTCATCCCGTGCCTCACCATCGCCTCCTGCGTCGTCATTCACCATCGCACGAGCACCAATAAAGGTGACTAAAAATCTTTACCCTGATGCAAAAATGCAACACATGATAATAAGAGGTGGTGCGAAGTGAAATTTTTTGCTAAAGATAGTATAAGTGAAACCATGGTAATATTAAATGATCCAAAGTGAAATTTACTCTTTTTTAAGACAAAAAATGGAATGGCGTTTATTGGTGTGTACACATAAATTACATGTAGAGTCGTGAGATTATTATAATTAGGTATTTAAAATGTAGAAATATTACAAAAGTTTTGTAGTAGTCTTAGAGAAAATAGTGCAACTCCTACATCAAAAAATACAGCGAAAAATTCACGTGTCCCAAATATTACGCTTTCGTTGGGTTTCTTGGCTTTTATGTTTTGTAGAGGAACGAGAAAAGGAAATGATAACCGGAGATGGAGACGAAAATACGTGTTATTCTTCACGATTTGCCAGTTCCGAAGGTTGTTCTTCGGTGTTATCTGTTTTTGTGTTGCGACAAAATTTGACGGCTTCTTCTACGATGGATGATCAACTTCACCTGTTGTAAACTGATTCTGAATATCATATGTTTATTGTTTCAATCACGTCTTCGAAATCTTGATCATGAAACAACTTGCAGATTTTATCTAATTGATTTTGCAGAATAATCAAAGGAATTCAGTTCTTCGCAAGCGGGTGAGAAGAAAATTTTCTAGAAGAGCCCAATGAGGTTCCTTTCTGCACTATGCATGTATGCCTGTGAATTTGATATTATATTGATTCGATCAAATCAATTTTGGTGAAAAACAACATAGGAATAAATACTTAACTTATCACATATCTGTATTTGCACAATGATAAGTTATTATTAAATAACCATTATTTATTTTGATACATGCGACTGTTGTATGTGGTGTTTCCTAAAGGGATTTGGATCCTCCGCGGTCTTGTAGCGAAAAATACTGTAGCTTTTTGGATCGTGCAGTGGGAATCGCTCCTAATATCATGCATGCACTATAGTTCATATGCAGTGAATGATCATTCAATGCTGAGGATCCTAATCCCTCCTAAAGATATTATGTTGCCCTCAAAAGCACGGCAACTCCACCTAAACTATCACATTTAAAAGGCATTTTATACGTGTCAGGTTATGCATAATAGGTTTACATCAATTGTCTATAGTATCTGTCTCGTATGATTTAAACTGATGTGGGTGAAAGAGAATAAAGATAAAGAAATTTGCTGTCTACAATCATGTAGGCGAATGTATCACTAGAACTAAAGAAAGCATTAAAGATTGTATGTTGTCTACAATCCTGTAGCCGATTGTATCACCACAACCCACTGTATAAGCTATCCTTAGTGTTGTCCATAGGTGATATGGAGAGTTGTTATAAACAACATAAGTCTGTACCATTGTAAGTACCCTCACGAGCGAATTGAATAAATACAAGTGGTTGATGTAAATACTATTTTAAAAAAATTAGGGACGCAAACAATTTATACCAATTGTTTCGAGACTTGGGACCCATAATTCGTTGTGCCCGCATGGCGGTGCGGCAATTTAAACATAACAAGTGTGTATTAAACCAGAGGGAATTTGAATCCCACTAGATTATTTAGAAAGCCGAAAGTGGATGTGTTATTTGTCATGGACTCACGGTCGGATAGACGGAGGACCATATCAACCTTAATCATGTAGCTATATGATATTATGATACTCTGTGTATGTGGATTGAATTGAGCAATTTGTCTTAAAATAGGGGTAGTTTATACTACCCAAAGTTCACAATACTTTTAAAGAATAATAATTTTTCTACTAGTAAAAAATATTAATTAAACATGTCGGTCTTATATATTTAAATAATATTTATACGATAAATCTTTCAGTACAATGAGGAAATGCCTCCATCGTCTGGGTGATGAAGCCTTCAATAACCAAACGTTGTTTCTAGTTTTCTCAAAAAATCCACACGATATATCATTGGGGGGAAATATAGCGTATGGAATCGAGAATAATTAGAAGCATGTATTGATTGGCTTGGACCAAACAAGAATGAAATACCATCTTCTTCCGGTATAGATAAATAAGGGTGAATTCCTTATATACAATCGAAAGTTTATCTTATCGCTTATATACCACTTGTTGTTTTCACTAACATCAATAATACAATCAGGGATTTCACAAAATTCTAGTGGCATATAAGGAATTAATCCCATAAATAAATATATACTCCAGCTAAAACCAGGATTTAGTTTTAAGGTTAAAATCAACATTTTAGTTAGCATTAATTTCTTTCAGCCATGACAGCGCTTGCACAACTGCACCGGTACTAATCTTCACTGCTCATGACAGTCCTTGCGTGGGGCTGGTAGTAGTTAGCCTGTGAGCCTGGGATGGTACTGGCCATTATGGGTGATTTAATCGGTTGGTTAAGCCAGCGTATTCATGAACTAACCGCTGGCTATATACCTAAAAGGATAATTTGAATTGAGCACCCTCCTCGATCACGAAATAAAAGGCTAAAACTAGTTATGTTTGATTTGCCATATATTTTACACTGATTTAATTATATGCATATACAACAAGAAAGAAACTAATTAATTAATGCTTTTTCCCTATAATCTCGATTAATTGATCTCTCTAATATACTAGGTCCTTCCGTCCACTCCCGGCGGAGAAAAACCAGTGTGCCGTATCAAATATTTTACTGCATACGTGTGTAGCCGTGAGTGAGTGCCACCATTGGCACGTTAACGATTTATTGCGGTGCATGCACGCACAACAAGCTGACGCTGTCGGCTTGGCTTACTCGGCTATATATCTCTAGCTGGTCGATCTGCATTTGTTGCCACGCCGTCGGCACAGCCAAGCGATTCGATCGTCGCGGTACCGGCGTCGACAGCTTATAATTATCTAGCTCATTATCATATGATGTTGCCAGTGGTGGAGGGAGGGGGAGACCGGCGGGGGCCACGGCCTGATCTCTGTCCCGTCCAAAAAAATGTACTCTTTTTCATCTTGCATATATACTAAATAAACTCCTAAGTATATTAGTTGTTATCGAAAATGCATGTGTACGTTTTACACTCAAATTATGTATATGGCATCTTCCAATTAGTCTATACAACAAATTTTTAGTCCGATGTCCATTGTATTTGTCTGAATTCCGTCTTATATTTATTTTCTGGCTCCGTCCGTGTTACATGTTGCATGGACAGCACGGCATGGCACGGTATATCGGTCTCTCTCCGGTCAAGCTCATTCGAGATCATATACCAGGCACGCGCAATCTACTCTAAATGGCACTGCGAAACTGCGGCTTTATCAGAAAAACAACTGTGAACCGTAGTCTAAATGGGCTTTTTATCCTACAAAATACCTGTAGAACTGTGCAAACTAGCAAGGGGAAAGGTATAACGTGATTTTTTTTTCACTCAGACAGCCTGTTTTTTTTTTGTCCCGTTTGAAACACGAGAGAATTTCATACGATTTAATTCCTATGGAAATTATTATAGTGTTTGCGGTGAAACTTTTGCGTTTCAAACAGCACATGAAGCGTAAACCATATTTTTTTTCTTGATGGTTTGTTCGTACTGGATTTATCATTTATGTTGCACACATGAATACAGTGAACAGTACGTGCACTCCCAACCTTTTGACTTCAATGGTCAAACTCACGTTTCCAGTAGCTCAAAGAAAACGGGAAGTCAGCTTGCAACGGTCAAATTAAACTGGACGGGCACGTACGACTCTCAAATTCAATTCAAAACTGTCAGACGGTCCATCTCTCTAATTTTAAGTCTAAATTCAAATGTGCCTATATATATCTACTGCCAATGAAAAATAAAACCATACAGATCTTGATTCTAATTATTCATTGTCCCAATAATTGTTAGTACATCATTGTGAATTGGGAACCACAGTTCAGATCCTGATGTCTAGCTTTACACACTTAAGAATATTGTGAGGTCGTTAATTTATCCATGACCTGTGTCAATTTAACGTGCGCTAAGGAGGTATACTTGTATGTGTACATGGTATTGTGTAATAAAAAAAGTGCATAGTTGTGAATTGTGATGCATCCACCGTACGCATGCATATTCTTTTTTCTTTATTTGTTTTTTATCTTTACGTGATAACTTGGAAAATCAGACTATTTTAAATTAGTGTTAATCACTAATTGACAGTAAATAAAAATTTTCTTAACGCAAGTAGCACAAGAATTAATTACATCAGAGCAGATCATGTTTTACAACTTTGAGTGCATCACAAAAAGATTAAATTAAAAACTTGCATTGCATGTCGCCGGAGCCTTCCTTGAAATCTCGTCAGTCCATCGCCATCCAGTCAAACCATCTTCCTCGACCCAATCTGAAACACCACTTCCAGCTCCATCGTCCGCCAATCAACCATAAGACCACTAGCAGTTCAAAAACAATAAAATAGAGTTGTAATAAAGTGGATTGCCGTCAGAGTACCGTAGGAATCATCGCAGCTTCCAGATCGACCTAGATCAGTCGGCAACCTGAGTATCGAGACTACCCACACCAACCGAGGTTAACCGGTATCTTGATTTTCCAAGTCACCTAGGCTAACCTAGACTAGTTGGCACCTGGATACCCACGATACCTAGAATAACCTAAGTTAATCGGCGCCGTCTTATTTCCGTAGGTTTCATCACTAGCGTTATAGAATCCAACACCCATATTATTCAGACTACCACAACCTTAATAAAATCCCACAACATATCTCTCTCCATAAGCCAAACAACTTCACCATGTCTCATTTCTCTTAGCCACAACAAAGCAAGGGCCAAAGAATATCATGCACGGGCAATCTGGATAGGATCATGGTAAATAGGAATAGGGCCATGGTAATAAGGGAAACACAGTTAAGGGATAAGCCAGCCGTGCAGTGCACTGGATAGCGCAGTCAAATGCATCCCCCCATTCATATGCATTCCCCCAGTCAATGCATCCCCCAGGCCGGTGCATTCCCCAGCCAAATACATCTCCCCCAGAGTTCATCTTCCCCCGCATAAGCCTTGGCAATTGCATCAGACTGGAGATAAGGCAGTGAAGCCTCCCCTCTAAAGCTTCCAATCCAACCAAGGCCTCTTATACTCCCAGCACACCAAGCCACACTTCACACCGAAGAGAACAGGAGCAAGGCCAGGAGCAAGCCAAGCTACCAGAAGCAAGAACAACCACAAGGCAAGCCTCCCACTGCCATTTCCCCCTCCCACTTCTTCTCAGCCGAAAGGTAAGAACACAGCCGCAGCAAGGGAGCAAGAGGAGGAAGGAAGCCAGGGAGCCAGGAAGAAGAGGAGGGCACCAGCACGGGCCAGCACTGCCATCCTCTTCCCCCAACCCCTCATCCTAACAAGAGGTAACCTTAGTTACACCTCAGTATGCACTGCCAGTATACACATCATTCACATATATCACCAGATCTCAGTAGCATCAAAGTATAGCTCTCAGTTCATCCCATCACAGAGCAAGGGGAGGGATCAGGGAGTAGAGAGGAAGGGGGGTAGTACCTCAGTGTAAACCGTGACCGAACCACCACCATCACCCTCCATGTGCATCAACCCAATCCATCTCCACCAGTAGCAAGTCCACCCCAGCATCGTACTCATGCATCATCAAATAAGCAACCACATCAGACGAATAAAATCCAAGTCAAAACAATAATGAAGGAAGAAGGGAGGGAGTTGTGGATATCATGGGGATATGCTCTAGATCTTAGGATGATATCATAATTGGCAATGGCGTTAACGGTTTATCGTTTCACGTGTTTTCGGCAAAGTGTCAGGACTGTCAGGTCTCAGGCGGTCTGACCGGCCGAAGCGGCGGTCAGACCGGTCCAAGGGCGGTCCGACCGGTCAACTTCAGAAAGTGTGGATTGAGCTGGGCCAAAAATAGAGGGTGTAGGTAAGAGAGGAGATTCTATTGCACTTAGTCCCATAATTTTTAGAGTCTCCAGTCAAAAGTTCTATTGGTTTGAAAATTCCAGTATGTTTCAGTTTTTCAGAGAGAAAAATTGGCTAAGTCATTACTGGCGGTCTGACCGGCTAATAGGTGGCGGTCAGACCGGCCCTGGGGCCGGTCTGACCGGTTTTCACTTGGATCGTCGCCCGTCGTGGCGGCGATATTCGGTTGTTAGGTCAAAGTCATGGGTTTCAGGGCATATATGTTGCATGATGCATGTTTTGACTAACATGGGTCAAGTTGTGAAGAACTTATTCCTGGATTTGGTTTGCTTATCTATTGTTGTGCAGGTTGCTTGATGGTCAACGACGGTCAATGGCGAGGATGATTGGGACTAGGCTTGGAGAGCTGAGGTCCAGAACGATCGACGATGCTGGGTGAGGTCAATGAACTCAAGCGTGGTGCAAGATAGACAAGGGTGACCTATTGGCCAACCTGTGGCGCAAGATGACGCAAGGTAAAGCTGTTTAGGTCAAGAGGCGATAAAGACGATGTATTAAAATGCGTGTGTGACCCATTTATTTTGGGCCTTAACGGGAGCCCAATTGAGTCAAACTTTTAGAAGTTCTAAGCCTCTACTATAAATAGAGGAGGGTGGTGGCGGCCCCCTCTCTCTCTCTCGTCTCTTTTATCGTTTTGAAACCCTAATTTGCTTAGGGAGGGGTTTTGTGGAGGTTAGGGTTCTTGAGAGTTTTGATTTGATTTCGTGCTCATAGATTGAGTTTTGTCCTCCATTGATGGAGTGGCTGTAAACCCAAAGCATATCAAATCAATCCAAGGAAAGTTTGATCAATGTTTTGTCTCTTTGCTTTCCTTCCCTCTTTTTGATGATTTGAGTCTTTCTTTGATCTGTGAGTTTTTGCTTGATTTCTTCATGTGATCTAGCTTACTGTGACATGTGAGAACATATCTAGGATCATCTTGATCATCAATCACTCACGAGTAAATTTTTGGATCTAGTTTTCGTTTTGACTCGGTTTTGAACCATCCTCCTCTCAAACGAAAAAGGATCATAATTCTTCCAAGAATTTCCACAATCTTCAATTGGAATAGGTTCCTAACATCATAGAGAAGGTGTGTTCCAAGTTTCATCGAGTTTGGAGTTGTAGATCAAAAGTTACATCTATTTACAACTTCATTTGTCGGGCTATTTTGATCTGTTCTTCAGGCCGGTGGTCAGATCGCCAGGGCCACCGGTCAGACCGCCAGGGGTCAGCGGTCAGACCACCATTGACCTAGCGGTCAGATCGCCCAGCACTGAGTCTTGTTTTAGCTTGTGTTGTTTTTCGTGGTTTTGCTTAGGGGGTTAAATTAGATTCAATACTAGTCTTCCGCTGTACTGGTATATTGATCTTCATAGTTTCCATAGCTATTGGAGTAAAATCTTATTGAATCAATTATTTGTGAAAAAGTGAGCGTGCTCCTATTCACCCCCCTCTAGTCGTCTTTTCGGTCCAACAGTAAGTAATATGTGTGCGTGTGGTGTAAGAAGAGGCGCTATAGCTCTAGGTGGAGTGTTGGGTGCAGAGAGGATGAGCTGGCCCAACCAACATTACCAGAACTCAGTGGTGGCAAGGTCAACACCGATGGAAAGTAATGGGTGGAGAAATTAATCACGTAACTTGGAAAATATTCTGTATTCTGAACTTGAACCCGCATCAAAGGAAATGCTGGGGACCTGACTCATTTAGAGTTCAAAATAGCTATGGGTAAAGTGGTGCAAAGCCTGCGCAGTGCTATACAAATCATGAATTCATGCCAGTCTCATGTATTGGAGTCTACGGAAACCGCCAGGGGTCTATCCTCTATTCGAGTGACAAGTAGTGTCTTCAGTATTAAAATTTGCCAGTTGTTATTTTTAGAAATGAGATGAGCTAGAAAATGTGTTAATGAATAGAGATGAGTCATCCAGTGCATTTTTGCTATTAATGTTTGCTAAGTACTTTTGCACTCAACCTTGCTAGTATTCTCCTTTGTAGATCCTAGTCCGGCCGGGAACTATCCCGTGTGGGACGATGGACATGCAGGTACTGAGAAGATCGCAGGAGGCGAGGGCGCTGACTACGAGGACCAGGGCGAGATGGGCAACTTGATTGACGCGTGGGGCGAGTAGACTACCAAAAGAGCTTGGCCGGCAAGCGTAGGGACTTAGTCCCATTTATCAGTTGTAGTTTGCTATTTGTAAAGATCATAGTCTTGCATGGCTACTGTTGTAATAAAAATATACAGTTTCTATCTTATTGTTCTGCTGCACAACTCTGATAAAAGGCTTGCTATTCGTCGGAGCGGTGTTCTACCAGGTAGACGAATAGTAATCCGTATGCCTAAGTGTGATTACCCCTGGGGTAATGACACGGGGCGTCGCACTTTAACTCTTTTTAAATATGTTTGGGCTGAGTTTTCTTTTAAGATATGTTGTAGAATATATTCAGTATAATTGGTGTTGGAGATATCTGCAAATTAGTTTGATGCATGCGGTATCTCCTCTGTTAGCCTGCGCTATCTCATGTCTTCTTAGCAACAAACTCTGAATATGTAATCCATGGCCTTACGGACTGTAGCTTGTCCGGCAAACCAACAGGAGTATACAAATCCAACTCACGATGACCAATTTGTCATTGCGGTGCATATCTTTTCATGGTATCAGAGCAAGAAAAGACAATGTCGACCTTATCCACCTCTTTGTCTACCATCCCCTCTTCCTCCGCATCCATGATAGGCCTTGCCACATCCTTCCCGACCAACCATGTAGTCAACATCAAGCTCGGCAAAGATAATTATTTGTTGTGGAAAGCGCGGTTTCTCCCGTATCTGAGGAGTTCTCAGCTCATTGGATACGTAGATGGATCTTTTCAGTGCTCGCAAAGGATGATCACAACAATGACAATTCAGGAGCCAGCCAAACTTTGAATTTGGCATTTTTGAACTGGTACAACCAGGATCAGATGGTGCTCATCGGGATATTCTCCTCGCTGATAGAAGAGATGTTGTCTCATGTCATGAACATGATGACGACACATGAAGCATGGACAATACTTGAGCGCATGTTCATGTCCAGATCACAAGCACGCGTAGTTATAAGATCGAGGAGGCCTACTAGAGGGGAGGTGAATAGGCGGTTAAAAAAATCTTTTAGCTAAAACTGATTTCTAATGCGGAAGAGTAAGTTAAAATGGTTTTGCATAATTAAGGCCTAAAACAACTAGTCTCACTAAGTACACCAGCAATATAAGACTATGTCAATGATAGTAAATATACAAAGACATGTAAGTAATTTAATTCTAGGAATATAAATCGCACAAAGTAAATCACTAGAGAGCAAACCACAATAACACAAGGACATTTTACTGTAATGTTTGGAGACTTGCCGATCTCCCCTAATCCACGTTGAGGTAAGCCCAAACTAATTAGACGGACTCCATGAATTAAGCCAAACACCTCAATTCCACTAGTGGTAGCTCTTTTCCGCTCCGGGTAGGTGAGCTCCAACCTTCACAACACGTTGGGCCTCTTCACAATCTTCTTTAAAGAGATCACCGGGCACGACGCCTCCAACGTCATCTAGGAGTCGGCAAACTCCAAGAGTAATAAGTTAAGCCTCTTGCTTGACTCTCACCACTTGCAACGAATGCACAAGCTCAAGTGGATACGAAATCCAACTCTAGATACAACACATGCAACTAGAGACCTCTCTCCTTGCTCACAAGGTGCAGTACATGCACAATTGAGAGGAAAAGCTCACACTAGCTCAAAAGAATGAAATGGAGTCCAAAGATCGTTTCACAACCGGCTAAGGGGGTATTTATAGCCCCACTACAAAAACTAGCCGTTGGAACAAACATCCTGAAAAATCACGATTTTCGGTAATACCGCCGTTCAGGACCGGTACTACCACAGTCGGGAGTCAACGGTCGGCTGATGTGTATTTAATGCATCTGATATAGCTGTTACGAAAAACTTGCGGTACTACCGCCAACTACAAATTGGTATTACTGCACTACGGAAATACCGCTCGACTATATCGGTATTACCGATTTCCAGGGGATCAAAAATCACAAGAAAAACACCCTCTCTGGAAAAGTCGTACCACCAAGTAAAACTCGGTATTACCGACTTGCGGTAATACCGCTCAAGAGCTGTGGTCATACTGTTTTTCAATGGAGATCAAGATTCCTAAAAACACGCTCTCTATAATTTACATACCGTCATCTATATTTCGTTACTACCAACTTGCGGTAGTACCATTGTTCAAATGTGGTCGTATCGATTATCAAGTTTCAAGAAAAACTCCCAAAGATATCCTTTCTGGTAAAAACATACCGCCAACTAGATTTTGGTACTACTGGCTGGCGGTAATATCGCTCATCAAATGCGATCAAACCAATTTTGGGATTTCAAGAAAACTTTCAAAAACTTCCTCTTTGGAAAATTCATACCACCATGTAAATTTTGGTATTACCGACCCGCGGTAATACCGCGCAATACTTGTGGTCATACCGGATTTTCTAAATATTTTTTCAGAGGCAAGAACAAACGCAATGCATGAACCTTAACAATTAGCAAAACATATTTGCAAACCTAGATCATGCAACAAGGAGTAGGTACATGGACTTCAACCATTTGCAAAACATATTTGCAAAGTATAGTCACATGCTACAAGGATTAGACACATGAGTCTCGAATATTTGCAAAATACATTCGCAAATAATAGCATTATGACACGGTGAGCTAGAGCAAGCGAGATTGAGCTATCAACACATGATGAGATTCAAGCTTCTAGACAAGACCAGGGGCGGAGCCCAATTGGCCCACCTGGTGTCACAGGACACCGGGTTCAAAAAAATAATGAAGATTAACTTTTTAGTATCATGTGTGCACCCCAAGCAGAATAACTGTGCACCCGGGACTTCCGGCCCACGCGTGTACACGCCAGCAGCCTCCAGGCGAGGACACCCGCAGCCACTCGCTGATTGGCTGATTGCACTTGCACATCCAGCGACCAGCGCACGCTGCAGACAAGCTAGCCAGCCTAGCAGGCCCAACGCTACGTCGCTACCAAAAGTCCAATAGGCTCAGCGGCCAGCGCTACCAGAAGTCCAGAAGGACCAAAACTCCAGCAGTCGCTCGATGGCATTGGCCAATGTTGCGGTGCCTGTGCCGGTGGGCAGTGGCTCAGTCGCTTGTAGCCTTGGACGCCGCCAGCACCTAGGCACCAGCAGCACCTCTGCACCTGCCTGCTTGAGTCTTGACCGACCGGAGAGGCGAACACCTTGCCAAGCAACCACTGGATCTTCTTCTGGAATATGGTAATCTCTTGGGCCCAGCCTTGGCTTCTTCGGTTCTTCCTATTGTAGCCTTGTAGGCTGAGGCACTAAGGCTTGTAGAGTTGTAGTTGTAGGCTGTACCGCTATAGCCTGTAGCTCCATCCGGTCACCATGATTCACTATTTCATGTATAAATTACTTGAGGCATTCATGCATATATGATGTTTCGTACGCACTAGTACTACTGCACTAGCCACTAGGCACTACCATTAGTATTTAGTATGCAAAGATTACAATCATTACATGGTAGTATGGTATTAGGGAGGAACTAAGCCACTACCATTAGTTGTAGTTGTGTAGATATATACTAATATACACACAAGATTAGTTGTGGAGAGGCAACGAAACACCGATCACTAGCCAAGGAATTGAAATTTGGAAAGATGAGTTAGGTATTAATTCTTGTCCTAATTTCCCCCGATTCTTCATATTTCTTTCGAGAAATGGGGATTTTCAACTCGATGAATGATGATTGTTGTTTTATTCATCAAATATTAGGGCTATAAATTTGTAAACTTGAAATGTAGGGTTTCAAATTGGATCGTGACCCGTGATTGTAGGCAAAAATTGCACGTGATCGTGACCCGTGTGCAGTGTCTATTGTGCTCAACCAATGTCAAGTAAGTAAAAGCACTTATCCATGTGTATGTTTGATGCTTGTAATTTATTATTATTCTTATTGAACATGGCAATTGAGTAATTGACAACATCTAATTGATGTTTCAAATAATTAGGAAAATGACAGAAAAATTTATGGAAAAGTTTCTGAAGATAAAAGCAGTCGATAGCGCTACTAATGCTAGGAATTCACCTACAGAAGTTATCAATTGGGAAGAGGAAATTCAATTTGATCTAGGCAAAAGGAAAATGATAGATGACTACCATCCTAATAAAAAAGATGTGGTAAGAAGAAAGTACTTAGATAATGGGCCTTGTCAACCTCATACTTATGATTTTCCATACACACACTTTGGGGATAAAAACAGAAGGTTTAATCCTAAATGGTTTGATGAGTTTGGGAGTTGGCTTGCATACAGTGAGTCCAAAGATAGGGCATATTGCTTTTGTTGTTTCTTGTTTAGGGACCGAAACAAGAAAGAAGCTGTGTATGAGGCATTTATTATAAATGGTTGGAATGGTTGGAACAAGAAAGCTAAACTAAAAGATCATGTAGGTGGTGTGAATAGTATTCACAACCAAGCGTTGAAAAATTGCTATGATTTGTTAAAAAGAGGACAACACATTGATGTTGCTATCTATACACAAAATAAAGCTTCGAAGATGGTTTATTTTACTAGACTAAATGCCTCAATTGACGTTGCTAGAGGTGTTATTCAAGCAAGGATTGTCTTTCCGGGGCCATGATGAGTCGAAGGAGTCTTGCAACAAAGGGAACTTCTTGGAATTTTATGAGTTCTTAGCAGCGCATGATTCAGCTTTAGGCAAGGTGGTGGGTAAAAATGCTGCAGGTAATTGTCTTATGGTGTCTCCTCCCATACAGAAGGAGATTGCTCATTGTTTTGCAAAGGACATATTACATTCTATTCTCAAAGAAATTGGGCATGATGGGTTTTGCTTGCTTGTTGATGAGTCCAGAGATGTCTCTTGCAAAGAACAAATGGCCGTGGTCTTGCGGTATGTTGATAGTTGTGGAATTATAAAGGAGAGTTTTGTTGGACTTGTTCACGTGAAAGAGACAACTTCTGCTTACCTCAAGTCTTCTATTGATTCTCTATTAGCAGAATATAAGCTAAGTTTTAAGCAAGTTAGAGGTCAAGGATATGATGGTGCTAGCAATATGCGAGGTGAGTTCAATGGCTTGCAATCATTGATCGTAAGAGAAAGTAGCACAACTTATTATGTCCATTGTTTTGCTCACCAACTTCAATTAGTAATTGTGGCCGTTGTAAGAAAGCATAAATGCATTAGTAATTTCTTTAGTATGATTTCTCTCTTGTTGAATGTGGTGGGTGGATATTCGAAGAGGAGGGACATGGTTCGAGATATCAACCACGAACAAGTGCACAAGGCTTTAGGTTGTGGGCTACTTCAAAATGGGACGGGATTAAATCAAGAACAATGTCTTCAAAGACTCGGAGATACTCGTTGGAGTTCCCATTATAAAACTGTTAAGAGTTTGGTTGACTTGTTCCCAACAGTTGTCACAGTGTTATAATTTGTGGAAGAAGAAGACAAGGACAGAACAAATAGAGATCAAGCATTGGGTCTACTAGTATACTTTCAATCATTTGATTTTGTCTTTTATTTGCTTCTCATGTTGACCATCTTGATAATCACAAACACCTTGTCACTAGCACTTAAAAGAAAGGATCAAGACATTGTGAATGCCATTAAATATGTGAAATCAACTAGGTTGCATTTGGATGAGCTTAGAAGAGATAGGTGGGAATCTGTCCTAGGTGAAGTATATGCCTTTTGCGAGAAACATGGTATTCCTAAGTTGGAAATGGGAGAAGCTTACATTAATCCAAAGAAGCAACGACAAAGAACTGGAATTACCAACAAGCATCATTATGAAGTGGATTGTTTTAATGATGTTCTTGATTGGCTACTTCAAGAGCTTGATTGTAACACCCCGGCTATTCGAAAGCCAAGATGTCACACAAAACTATCAAACTACTAAGAATAGCATTAAAGCTGGATTATACAGATTCAATCAACAATAATTTCTAAAGAATGACAATAAACGATCACCAGATTCATGGAAAAGAATGGATAAACAGATATAATACCACGAACAGTCAAGCAATACCAAAGTTGGATTATTACAAACCTGGAAATTTATTTAACAAGTTGGCTTGACTGAAAGGTAATAATAATTATTCTGATTGGATAAAAGTGAAGTGCAGTGTGCCGAACTACCCCACCAAAATCACCTTGTCTTCTCCTCAATTACCTAATTAAAACATACAAGCAAGGGTGAGTCGAAGACTCAGCAAGTACATACAAGAATAATCAAATATAGAGTGGACAACACAATCCAGTTGAATTACGAACAAATCTTGGAACACATATATGATTGAATGGAATGAATACATGAATGGATGGAATGAAAGAATGCATTGAAGGAATGGACTAATCACACTTATACTGCAGATAGCGAGTGATACACCGTCGGTGTTCACTTAAGCCCGTACTTCACAAAGTACGAGGACCCAATCACCGTATGAAGAACGTTTCATACGGGTGTCCAAGTTGCCACATTGGAATGGTGGTCAACACTACCCACATTGGAATGGTGGGTTTTCAAATACCCATGCTGGAATTGATGGGTCTTTCAAATGCCCATACTGGAATTGATGGGACTTACCAAAAGAATCCACTTCCGTGGTCATAATGAATATTATGAATGAATATGATGATTTCTCATGGTATGAATGAATAACACACATTAGTGGAAAAGACATATGGCATTCAACAACATGTGTAAACAAGTATGAGTATGCATTCCCACACAACATAATATATCAAGGATGCCACACAAGTTAGTTGCATGTAATGGAATGCAACAACTGAAATGAATGCCAATTCTTTAATCACAAGAATCATCTTCTTGAAATGAAATAAACATCAGGATGGATAGAAAAAGACATTCACAATTTATCCCAACATCAAGCAAACAATTGGAAACATCACCAAACAGCATAGGGTACTTGCCTTCCACGATGTGACGTAATAGGAGGACACGAAGATGCCCCTCCACTCACCGCCTCACCGCCTACACAAATGTATAATCGAAATAAGAATAACAAGGCATGATATTGCTACAAGAGCCCTTCCATCCCCTCTATCTCTCCCACCCAAACAACGGGATCAATTTTACCAAGTTTACCCAATGTACCGATTACAGCTAAACTGGCAGCGATACTAGAAAAATCACCATTAATTATCTGTAACTCCAAAAGACCTGAAACCAGTGCTCACTGAATCTTAACAGATCAGGCTACAAAACATTAGTTGGTGGAATCCCCTGATTCGGCCAAAACAAAGGGCTAATTAACAGCTAAACACAACCCATCTACGCCTGTCCGAATACGATCGAGATAAAGAAAACGACGTAACTTTCAACCTATTGATCCAATGAGAATGATTCTTATCAGCTTGGAAAGATAATTTTAAGGTCTAAAATAACTTAGTTGGGTGAAGGTTCTGATTCGGCACCTAATTTGAACAAAACCGAGGGACAAACCTACTGACCTCAGTTTTCAGACAGACCGGACAGTTCGTAATCAAAAATTCATATCTCCCAAAATACAGATCGGATTGTCCTGATCTCGGTGCCAAAAGAAAGCTAACGTTCCCAGGACTAATACTCTAGAAGGTCAAAACCCCAGATTCGGCCTCTACAGTAGTCTAAACAATAGATGAAAACACTAATAATTATCTGCCAAAATTCAGAACAGTGGTAAAGAAAATATCATAACTTTCATTATACAGATCCAATGGAGATGATATTTATCATCTTTGAAAGATAATTTAAAGTGCTACAATAGCTTATTTGGGTGGAGATTCTGGAAATGCCTCTAACTAAATCAAAACCTAGGATAAAGCCGACAGATCTTTCTCGTCAGACAGACAGAACAACGCGCACTAAAAAAATCATATCTCCTAAACCGTAAGGCGGCATCACGTGATCTCGGTGGCTATGGAAATCTAAGAACAATACCTACAACTTTATAAGAGATGGACAGGATAGAAAACGAACGCATCTTACCCAAAATCGACGTACAATGCGGTGCACAGCAAGAGGGAAGGGGGGGGCGGCTCCAAAGGGGGGGAGGGGGAGAGAAATGTGGAGTTTAGGGTTTGGGGGGTGGGAACCCCCTCTTGTGGCCAGCCACCACATGGGCCCCTCCTGGCCGTGGCCCAGCCCAGTTGCCGTGAAATCACGAAAACCCCGGTGAAAAGATGATTCTGGTTTTTCGATTAGCTCCCTCTTCCGAAACTTTTTCTAATAAGCCGAATCACCTTCGGGGTATTACATTGATAGTCGCTTCAACGAGACAACCTTTAACTTGCTTGTTTGGTCGGCCGCTTTGAGTCCAAGAGAAAAATTATTTGCGCAATCGCATCAGTGATGATTTCATGAGTGATAGCCTGATTTGCTACGTAGAGAAAAAAGAAATGAAGAAAGTTACCAATGACGTCGTGGTTCATCGTTTCCTGAACTTGAAAGAACGTAAATACTAAAAGGTAATGTATTTACTTTGATTCGATCATTCTACATTTTTACTTTATAATTTTAATTCATTTTGTTCTTTTCTTATATGTCATTTAGGTCAGATGATGTATTTTGCCAATGCCGACTATCTTTTGTTCATGATTTCACCCTTAGTTGCTTCACTTTTCTACAATTTACAAATATTACAAGTGAGTTTCTTTATCTTAGTAAGCATTTTGATCACTACTCCTTTATCATTGTACATATCATTGGTTATATTGAATTATTGGTGCTAAAAGTTGCTGGATATATTATTATTTAGTAGCATGTTGGTTGAAAATTATATATGTTATTATATGTATGGTGAAGTAGTGAACCCTAGTCATTTTCGTTCTAGTTTCGCCCCTAGACAAGACCCCTCTTAATAGTACTATAACATATACTAGCAATCCGGTCATTTAACCAAACACCAAGACCGGTAAAAGACTAGAAACACATCCTTAACATAGCTAGTTATACATTTGCCTTGCATACTCACTTAAAGCTTGATGATGCACATCTTTACTTCAAGTCCGGGTCCTTGACTTGATATACATTAACACATGATGCATCCTTCAGTTGACTTCCATCAATACATGATGATTTTCTTTACTCCAAGCTCTTGACTTGGATATGCATCAATTCATGATGTATTCTTCACGAGCCTTCCATCAACATAAGATGGATTCTTTCACTTCAGGATCTTGTCTTGATGCTTATCAACACATGATGACATCCTTATCCCGAATCTTGACTTGAATATCATCAACACATGATAATCTTCTTTATTTGCCCTTAATCAACACATGATGGATCTTCTCCTGACTTGATGATCAACTCATGATCATCTCATCTTCGTGATCTTGATATGCATCAACACATGATGCATCCTCTTCTTCAACTTTGACTTGATGTTGATCAACTTATGATATCATCATAAGTCATCATCATCATGGAACTCAACCTATTTCACCAACTCATGAAAAATGTTAGTTCCACAATGTGATTGTCATTAATTACCATAACGTACCATTAACTCATAATGGTGGGGTCAAGATACTTAATATTTCCTTCTTAGGTAATTGATGACAACCATCACAATTACAAATAATTGAATATTAAGCGATGTGAGTGTATATGAACAACTCAAGTTTTATATACTTAAGGGTATGTTTCAAAGTAGAGATCTCAAATATATGTGGATAAAGAAATATGGATCAATACTCATGAAACCACAAAACATTAAGTGAACTCCTCCTAAATGTGTGTATACACGAATGCGTAATAAGAACATATGCACGTATTCATGTTAGACTTTTGGTGGAGTTCAAACTATATTTTAGATTCGAAGAATGCAACAAGATATAAGAAAATGGTGTCAAATGCATACCTCTTTGATTTTCACATTTTCATCCAATTGAGACTAAACAATATGTATAACAATCAAAGTGTCAGTCTCAAAAATAGATTTATCATTAATCACCATAATACTCCATTAACTCATAATGGTAGGTCTATATTTTTCAGTAGTTCATATACGTATGTTGCTTGTGAACCTCAAGAAGAAATATCTCTCTGCAATGGATTACGTTCGTCAGATGAAAAATCTAGCAGATACTCTATCTGTCATTGGTATGCTGCTTCGTCATGATGAGATTGTCTCTTATATCCTTGTAGGACTCGGATCTGACTATGATGCCTTTGTCACATCCATCACAACTTGATCGGATGGACTAACTCTTGACGATGTTTATGCTCATTTGTTGAGCTATGAGGTCTGAAGGGGGCAAAATAATGCTAAATTGCAGATTGGTGATTCAAGTTCCTCAACCAACTTCACAAGGCGCAATCAAGGCAACCGAGGTAGTTTCAACAACAACCAGAATTAGAACCAAGGTGGGAGAGGATGCGGCCACAGTCATGCGAATCAGAATCGAGGAAACAATAGCAACTCCGATTAGGGAGGTCGTGGCTCGCAACCCATCTATCAAGTTTGCGGGAAGGCTGGACATATAGCAATCAAGTGCTACCATCGCTTTGATCATTCATATTAGGTAGAAGAGGGGCACTCGGCACAAATGACAGCAATGATAGCATCCTACCAGGTTGATCCAAACTGGTATACAGATACCAGAGCAACAGATCACATCACAAGTGATCTAGACCGACTCACAATGTGCGAGAAGTACCATGGTGCTGGTCAAGTGCAAGTTGGCAATGGAACAGGTTTGCACATCTCTAACATTGGTCGTTGTTCTATAAATGGTACTATTAAACCTCTTGTTCTCAAGAATGTCCTCCATGTTCCTAAGATCTCCAAAAAAACCTCATAATGATGTTCTTGTCAAATTCCATCCTAACCACTTTGTTGTTAAGGATCAGGTGTCAAAGAGAAAAATTCTCGACAATAGATGTTTGTCCGGACTCTACCCTATCAAGACATCCATAATAAATTCATCCAATATTGCCATGCTCAGTCGGAAGCAAATAAGGAGCAATGGCACACTCATCTTGGTCATCCTTCGTCTCAAGTAGTTCAATCCATTTTGCATTTGAATAAATTGCCGCACCTTAGCTCTACACATACCTCTGCGCATAATGTATGTCACTGTGCAAAGAGTCATTAGCTACCCTATTCCTTGTCAGTTCATACATCTACATCTCCTCTAGAACTTGTGTTTTTTGATGTATGGGGTCTTGCACCTCAATCTGTAGGAGGATACAAGTACTATGTGAGTTTTATCGATGATTTTAGCAAATTCACATGTTTCTATTTACTTCATGCCAAATCTGATGTTGAGAATGTGTTTTTACAGTTTCAAAATCATGTAGAACGAATTTATGGATATCATAGGGATATGTTCATAATCATAGGATGATGTTACATTTGGCAATGGTGTTGAGTGTTTACGAAAACATGTGTTTTCGGCAAAAGTTCAGTTGCTGTCAGGCAATAGGCGGTCAGACCAGCCAGGTCGGTGGTTAGAATGGCCTGCATGGTGGTCTGGCGGTCAGACCGGCCAAGCCTCGGGTGTAGTGGCTGGCGGTTAGACCGGTCATGGGCAGCGGTTTGACCTCCCATTAAGTGGTTTTGAGTTTTGAGCTGGGCCAAAATAGAGGGTGTAGGCAAGAGAGAGGATTCTCCTACACTTGATCTCATAATTTTTTTTGAGATTCAAGTCAAAAGTTCTATTCATTTGAAATTTTCGGAGAGGTTTCAGATTTCTAGGAAGGAAAATTGGCTAAGTCCCTTGCTGGACAGTCAGACCAGCTAGGTGGCGGTCTAACTGGTTTTTACTTGTTCGCTGGCCAGCTTGGCGGAGATGTTTGCTGGTTAGGTCAAGTTCATGGGTTTCAGCGCATATGTGTTGCATGATGCATGTTTTGACTAACGTGGGTCAAGTTGCGAAGAACTTATTTTCGAAATCGATTTCTAGGTCTATTGTTGTGCATGAGGCTTGGAGGTCAACGACGAGGATGATCGGGACTAGGGTTGGAGAGCTGAGGTTCAGAACGATCGAGGATACCAGGTGAAGTAAATGGACTCAAGCATGACGCAAAATGGATAAGGATGACCGAACGGGAAGTTCGGTGCGACAGGTTGCATCAAGCGGCGCGGGGGTCGGTGCAAGTGCCATGGTGGTTTCGGTGGGAGACGGATGGGACAGACTTGCTAACATGAAAAGAGTCGTTGATCAACCTACACGTGGCGAATCATGAGATTGTTTCATGAAGATTGTACTCGGTATTTAAAGAAGGATCGAGAATGGGTATTTTGGTAACTTCACCAAATTACCGCCTTGATGGATTTTGGCTAAACCGCAGTGCAAGACAGCGCAAGGAGAAGTGGTTTAAGTCAAGAGAAGATGAAGACAACGCTTTAAAATACATGTGTGAGTAAAACTCGTTTGTGTGTGGGCTTAACGGATGCCCATTAGGGATATATTTCTAGAAGCTAGCCTCCACTATAAATAAGGGAGGGTGCTGGTTGTGCACCTTCCAACCCTTGTATTGAAGAAACTCTAGTTTGTGTTTAGGGAGAGAATAAAATTTTGGGATGAAGCTTTTCTTATTGCTACATACCTTGTAAATAGGCTTCCTACTTCTTGCACTTCTTGCACAATCTTCTATGCCTATAAAATTTTGGGATGAAGCTTTTCTTATTGCTACATACCTTGTAAATAGGCTTCCTACTCGTGTCATTGACAATTATACTCCTCTTAAATGTTTATTTGGTGTAAAACTGAACTACTCTATGATGACAATCTTTGGATGCTCTTGTTGGCCTCATCTTCGACCATATAACAGTCACAAGCTTTCTTTTAGATCAAAGGAGTGTGTGTTCTTATGGTATAGCTCTCACCATAAAGGATATAAGTGTTTGGATGTTTCCTCTGGTCGAGTTTACATTTCTAGAGATCCGATCTTTGATGAGGAAGTTTTTCCTTTCTCTCAAAATCCTGAAAATTATGCACTGCCCAAAATAGTGCATCCTCCATACACATATCCTCCTATGATTTCTCATTCGGCACCAATTCTTCCTGTGTAATCTTCCCAAAGCAGTAGTATTTCTACTTCAACTAATCAACTGTCACAAGATGTGCAGCTTGCCTTTTCTCTTGATTCTACTTCAATAGGTGATGAACAGATTCCATTGGTTTCTCCAGCTCTTGCTCCTCCAGTTGTGACGCAACACCGATATAGCACTCGTTTGCAACATATGACTCGATGTCCAAAGAGGGGCACGAACAGAAAAATAGCATATAATGTTGTCTCTGTTGAAGCACCCTCTGCCCGCAGTTGAGCCAGTGTCATATCTTGATGCTATGAAAGTACCTCAATGGAAGGATTCTATAGACACTAAGTTTACTGCATTACACAAGAATTGTACATGGCATTTGGTTGCTCCTCAAGCTAGCTTAAATATCATTGACTGCAAATGGGTATTTAAGCTCAAAAGTAAAGCTAACGGGTCTGTGGATCGACACAAAGCTAGATTGGTTACAAAGGGGTTTAAGTAGTGTTACAACATCGATTATGAAGATACGTTTAGTCTGGTGGTCAAACCTACCACTATACGAGTTTTGCTGTCCTTAACAGTATCTCGAGGATGGAACTTACGACAAATCGATATACAAAACGTTTTTCTCCATGGCATTCTTCATGAGGAGGTTTATATGAGACAACAGCTAGGGTATGAAGATGTTCAGTATCCAACCTATCTATGCAAACTTGACAAGTCCCTTCATGCACTGAAACATGCACCATGAGCTTGGTTCTCCAGATTGAGCAAAAAATTGCAAGCACTGGGTTTTATTCCTTCCAAGGATGATGTTTCTCTCTTCATCGTTCATCAAGGTGATATCACTATATATATGCTTATATATGCAGATGAGTACTACCTAGCGCTAGCTAGCTGTTGGATGTTGGGAATAAAAAATAAATAGTTCAGTTAAATTCAGGCAGATGTGAATTTATCGATATCAACTTTGGAATGTATCAAAATAGCATAAATTATTGTTTCTTTGATGAGAAAATATATTTAATCAGATCAAATAATCTTGTCGAATAGCATAAATTACTATTTCTTCGACGAGAAAATATATTTAATCAGATCGAACAATCTCATCGTTTCGGGCACACTGGATAAGGGAATCACTCGCGCTACCATGCATGTCATCCTCGCCATGAACAAAAAAATATTCGAGATAGAAAAATTATAACTAATCATTTCATGGGAAAACGAGCCTCGATTGAGGAGACGGTGACGTCATGCCCACCGTGCATGAATAATGCACACAACAGATATGAGCTAACTAAATAAGCGGCATATCCTATGCACATGTCTCATTTGGTGGACATGTGCACATAGCCCATCTGAGCCGCTACTTCCTAAATACACGGCCGAGATTTCCCCCATGCCCCACTTGACACTTCTTTGCAAAAAAACCCCTGCGTGAGATCTTCTTTCTTCCTTTGGCCCCTGCACCAGCCCGAGCTCCTCTCATTCCCCACCCATGCCACGAGCTAGAGTTCCTTGCGCCGCGCCCCCCTGCGTCGCCCGCCGGAGCCCCTGTGACACCGCCCTTGCACCGCCCACTGGAGCCGAGCCGAGCTGGGCTGCGGCTGCTGCCAGAGCCGCGCCCAGATCCGCCCACCACGTGGCGAGCCGAGCCTGCACCGAGCCCCTGCCCGTGACGCCCCTGCATCCGCGACAGCCGAGCCTGTCACCCTCTTGAGCCCCTGCACCGCCGCCCCTGCACTCGCGGCCCCTGTACCTAGCGCGCATCCCCAGAGCTTCCCCCTTGCATCCGTGGCGAGGCCCCCCTTGCACCCCTGTGCTGCGGCCTAGCCTATCAAGGAGGATTTTGTTCAGGCTTCGCATCCTGTGCCGTGCGCCGCCCCTGCATCCATTTTGCTTCTTCAATTTTGTTCGGATGAAGTGCTGCTGAATGTGATCTTACTGTAGCATGCAAAAATATTTGAGCTTGTTCTATTCTTGAAATGATGAAAATGGGATAAAAGTTTTGTTCTTGAATGTAGTATTCTGGAGTCATGGATATGTAACACTATTAATTTCAGAAATGTTGAGCTTCAGATTTTGTTATGTAGTCATGGATATGTAACACTGTTAATTTTCTTTCCACTATTTCAGTTTAGTAGACTGCAGTCCCAGTTTTTGTGAAGCAGCTGAGAGGGTTGGTAGTGAATGTTAGTAGTAAACATTATCAAATTATTAGTTCTCATTCTCCATAATTTTCTTCTTCTTTATAGCAGTGAATGTGATAGCAATCAGATCTCTATGTTAGGTTTTATTGATGTATGCAATCAGTTTCTTGTTAGAAATGTTAGTTTCTTGTTAGCAATGTCAGCATGCAATCCAACGTGCCCAAAGTAATGATACAATATCAGGTTTTCTAGCAATGCCAATGTTCAGACAACAAAAATACAAATTCTGACAGAAAGAGGTTACAATGTTCAGACAACGAAATCACAATGTTCAGACAACGAAATCACAATGTTGCATTTTTCAGGAATAAGCTTACACATTTCAAGTTCAGACAACGAAATACAAATCTGGCACATGTTGTCTAGTTTGAGACATTATATTGCAAGATCTTTACTTTGAGAGATTACAACATGTAAAATTGCAACAACCTTACAACAAAGTTCACCAAATTTTTTTCAATGGGCACTACTGGCGTCTACGACTTTGGTCATTCACAGCAAAATGCCTCATTTTGGCTTCAAATTTGGATTTCTGGCAACTCTCCCATTCCTGTATCTTCACCTCCTTTCTCTGATATCTGAGGTATCATGAAGTTATGATCAAACATAAGATTCAAAACATGCATGTTTCAGGAGAAAGAGAATAGACAAAAAGAGGAAAGATCTTTGCATACCTTGATGCAAGTTTACACTTCGGAGACTCTTCCCACGCCACAACTCATGCTTCAAACTGCTCTGTTCTTGGCTCCATGTTCATCTTCATTAGGGTCATGGCTCTTGTCGGGCGAAGCCTGGATAAAACCATCCTTGCTAGCCCAGGCCACGGCGCAGGGGTGGCGCACGGCACAGGGGGCGCAAGGTGGGCCTCACCGCGGATGCAGGGGAGAAGCTCAAGAGGTGCACGCTGGGTACAAGAGCCGCGAATGCAGGGCGGCGGCGCAGGGGCTCGGGCGGGCAGTAGACTCAGCTCGGCATAGGGGTGGCCGCGGATGTTGGGGCGGCGGCGAGGACTTAAGCAGCAGCGCGGTGCAGGGGCTCGGCCATGGATGAAGGTGCGAGCTCGTCTGCGGGTGGCGTAGGGTGTGCCTGAGCTCGGCTCGGCTCCGGTGGGTGGTGTGGGCGACGTCGTCGTAGGGGCTCCGGTGGGCAGCGCAGGGGGGCGGCGCAGAGGAACCCTAGATAGTGGTGTGGGTTGGGAATGAGGGGAGCTCGGGCTGGTGCGAGTGCCGAAGGAAGAAAGAAGATCTCACTTTTGGAAATTTCTCCTTTGTTCTGTTGACAAACTCTGCTTGGTTTTTGCTTCGGTCCGTCACTGGCCGTGACGCTCGATATGACCCGTTTGTCCTCCCGATGGAACAACACCACTCCCTGGTTCCTGTACGCGAAGAGCAGTGCCTCTGCTTGTCTTTGGTTTTGTGGATATCATGGGGATATGTTCCAGATCTTAGGATGATGTGACAATTGGCAATGGTGTTTACGGTTTATCGTTTCACGAGTTTTCGACAAAGCTACAGGCATTCTGGACAGGGGCGGTCCGACCGGTCCTAGCACGGCGGTCCGACCGGTCCCAAATCGGTCGGACCGGCCATGTGCGGCGGTCGGACCGGCGGTGACATAAAAGTGGTCAAACGCAGTGGGCCAAAAATAGGTGTTGTAGGCAAGTGAGGGGATCCCAATGCACTTGGTCTCATATTTTTGGAGTCTCCAAGAAGAAGTTCTATTCGTTTTAATTTCCGAAGGTTTGAATTTGGGGCATGAATTTGGCTAAGTCCTAGGCGGTCCGACCGCTCACGGGAGCGGTCCGACCGTTAGGCGGTCCGACCACTCACATGGAGCTGTCAGACCGGTTTCTACTTGAACGTTCACCAACTTCGTGGCGATGTTGTTTTGTTAGGTCAAAGTCATTGGTATCGTGGCATATGGTTTGCATGATGCATGTTTTGACTAACATGGGTCAAGTTGTGAAGAACTTGTTCCCGAATCGTGTTTGCTTGTGCGTGGTTGTGCGGTTGCTTGGTGGTCAACGACGGTCAACGGCGAGGAGGATCGGGACTAGACTTGGAGAGTTGAGGTCCAGAACGATTGACGATGCCGGTTGAGGTCAACGACTCAAGCATGACACAAGATGGACAAGGGTGACCTATTGGTAAATCCATGACACATGGTGAAGCGGTTTAGGTCAAAGGTTAAAGACGGCGCTTTGCGAAGCGTGCGTGTGTGACCCGTTTGTTAGTGGGCCTTAACGGGAGCCCAATGGAGTCAAACCCTAGGAGTTCTAGGCCTCCACTATAAATAGGAGGAGGTGGTGGCTGCACCATCGAGCTCTTTTCTCTCTCGCCTCTTTATGTTTCGAAACCCTAATTGGCTTAGGGGGAGTTGAGGTGGAGGCTAGGGCTCTTTATGGTTTGAGGTGAATTTCGTGATCTTGGATTGACCACTGATCCATGATGGTGTGGGTGTAATCCAACAGCAATCACGTTCTTAATCTATGCAAGGTTTGCTTGAGATAAGTCTCTTTTCGTTCTTGCTTTCAATTTTATGATTTTAGGGCTTTCTTTGATCCGCGAGTTTGTGATTGATTCTTTCACGTGGATTAGCTTGCTGTGATGTGTGGGAACCCATCTAGGATCAATTTGATCATCAATCACCCACGAGCATGCGATTGGATCTAGTTTTCACTTTTGCCCGGTTTTGCACTCTTCTTCAATCAGATCATAAAAGATCTTTGTTCGTCCAAGAATTATCATAATTGTTAATTGGAATAGGTCCTTAATATCATAGAGAAGGTGTGTGCAAAGTTTCGTGAAGTTTGGAGTTGAGAATCAAAAGTTAGACCTAATTGCAACTTCGTCATCGGTTTTTTTTCTTCGCTCGAGCTCACGGCGAGACCGCCCCACACCGTAAGTCGACCGATTTGGTGCCGATCCGACCGCCCACACCGAGGTCGACCGATTTAGTGCCGGTCGGACCAAGATAACAACGGTGGTCGACCGGCTATCTCTGTTAGTTTTGATTCTTGCTGATTTTTGTCGCATTGCTTAGGGGTTTAATTGGATTCAATATTAGTCTTCCGCTGTACTGGTATATTGATCTTCATAGCTTCATCATAGCTATTGGAGTGAAATTGTGTTGAATTCATACTTTGTAAAAAAGTGAGCGTGCTCCTATTCACCCCCCCTCTAGTCGCTTTTCGGTCCAACAAGTGGTATCAGAGCCCGGTTAGTTCAATCTTGATCTTAACCGGTCACTAAACTTTGGCGATGGATAGATTCTCTACAAAACCGCATATCTTCAATGGGCACGACTATGCCTATTGGAAGAATCGTATGCGAGTATTCCTTGAGTGAGGGACAAGCTATATGGGACGTTGTTCGATCCCCGCTCATTATTCCTGAGATTGAAACTCCTGCTTCTGTGGTTCTTTGGGCTAACAACAACAAGGCCAAGAATCTTTTATATGGTGCGCTTGGTAGACAAGAATATGATCGTATTTGCAATCTTGCCACTGCGCACGAAATTTGGAACACTCTCAAAACATATCATGAGGGTTCGTCCCAAATCAAAAAGGTGCGCCAAACAGTTTACAAGCGTGAATACAACAAATTCGAGATGCGTCCTGGAGAGAGCATCGATGACATTTTCAGTCGCTTTAATAAAGTGATTAATCAAATGAAAGCTGTTCATATTGAATATTCTCAATCTGAAAATGCCACCCATCTCTTGGCTGCAATCAACACCAAGGAGTGGGAGATGAAGGCTACTGCTATAGAGGAAAATGTTGATCTTTCAAGTCTTACTTTAGAATTACTTTATAGTAAACTCAAGACTCATGAAATTAAAAGAGTTGATCATCCCAAGAAAGACAATTTAGCTTTGGTAGCAGATCCTCTCAAAAAGGCTTCTAATGATTCTTTTGAATCTTCTTCTGGATTTTCATTTGCTTGTTTATCTGCTATTCATGAAGAGGAGCTTGAGAATATCCCTGAGGTTGAGTTAGCCCTTTTAGCTAAAAAATTCACACGGGCTTACAACAATGTGAGAAATAAAAAGAGAGGTGGTCTTGTTACCTGCTATGAGTGTGGAGAGCTCTACCACATCCGGCCAATTGCCCCAAGCTAAAAGGTAAGGGCAAGCACAGGGAGGAAAAGATAGCCTGGAAGAAGCCTCATGAGAACAACTCTGAGTATGATGCTGTCAAGCTCATTAAGGCCGCTCACCGGGTCCTTCCGCTTTTGGAGAGCAATCCGTGAGCGATGTGGACTCCGGGAGCGAGGAGGAGAAGCCCCCTCAAGACAAGAAGAAAGGGAAGGCCAAAGACTTCACTGGCATGTGCTTCATGGCTGACACTGACGACATTGATGATAATGAGGTATCCCTCCCTTATGATGAGCTTTCTGCTAGATATGATTCCATATATGAGCAACTGCTTAGTCAAGATGAAGCGCTAGAATTTGTCATGACTAAAAATAAGAAACTAGAGTCAAAAATTAGTAAACTAAAACTAGAACTTGCAAATGTTAAGACTCTTGAACCTGATGAATGTTTATCTTGTCATGACATGCACTCAGAATTGGCTAAACTGCAATCTGCTCACAATATTGCTTTGCAACAACTTGAAAATGCTAGAACCGAGCTAATTGAAATTAAATCTGCTCCTTGTGAAAAATGTTTAGAGTCTAGCAAGTTGATTGCTTCTGATGTGATTGATTCTAGCCCTTGCACTTCATGCTTAGAAAAAGAACATGAAATCAAAGATATCTTAGAAGCTGCTAGAGTCAAATATGCTAAGCTTAAGGACAATATTGAAACTACTATTTGTGCTTCTTGTTCCGCTCTTAAGTTTGAAATTGCTTTATATAAGGAGAAATCTATGGATAAAACTTGTGATGCTTGTGTTAATTTGAGAAAAGAAAATGCTTACCTTCATGATACGTTAGAGAAATTTTCTAAAGGTAAGAAACAGTTAAACATGATTCTTGACAAGTCTAAAACTCCTTATAAGAAGCAAGGTTTAGGATTCAATTCTTTTCAAGACAATTCAAAGCAAAAGTCATTCAAGTCTTGGAAAAAAGGTTTAATTGAATTCAAAACCCAACCTGCAAAAACCTCTTTTAAATCTGCAGGTTTTGCCCAACCATGTGTTAATTCAAAGGGTGCTTCTTCTAGTGGTACCAAGTACCATTGCACTTATTGCAAGAAAAGTGGGCATTTGATTGAGTTTTGTTGGCGTAGGTTGAAAAATAATAAGAAAATTTTGCTAGTATTTCATCCACTCAACCTAAAGCTTTTATGAGACATGGTCATTTTGAAAAGAATAAACCTGGGTTAGGATTTGTTTCACATGCTTATCATCATGCTCCTAGACAGGATAATTCTCATGTTCTTGTGACCATTACTCATGATATGAATGCAAATAGAATCAAGGATAACACTTCTGCTTTGCATACTACTCGCAGACGTGTGTCTCAGTACTGGGTTCTCAAGTCTTGTTTAACTAACCCCAGTATCGAGACACATCGTTCTTCTGTGCCTTGATTTTTCAGGATTACCGCGGAAAGAGGAAGGGCACGTGCTTTGTCGACTCCGACTGTTCACGTCATATTGCCGGAGACTCAAGATGGTTCACCTCCTTCACGCGGTCGACGGGTTTCAAGCATCTCCGAGAACTTCCCATCGCCAGGCCTTTAAGCTCATATTCAGGTATTTACACTCTACTCTCTTTGTATGACATTTGATATTCCTGTTTTTAATCTTTGTCCATTCGGGAGGTTTTTCTTATCCTGTTTGTGTGGGCTGTCGGCTAGATAGGAAGAGTACCTCAGGCGCTTGTCACCCATGTGATACTCTGAAAAATAATATTAATATTAACAAAAGCGTCTTAAGGGTCGGAGTGTAATTAAATTAATTAGTTAAAGAATTAAGGGCTTGTGTGTAATTAAATAAAAAGAATTTGTGAAAATAGAATTTTAGAATTTTTTTGAGAGATATATAAATGGAATTTGGGTTTTCCAGAACCCTAGCTTTTTTCTTTTGTTTTTCCAATCCTCCGCCGCCTCCACTTTTTTCTTCCAAGCCATTCTTTGTATCTTGATTCGTTTGGTTGCCTTTGCCGCCCTTTCTTGATTGGATCATTGCTGCGCGTGCCTTCTTTGCTGCCCTCCTCTGCGCTTGATGAAGCCAACGCCAGGTGATTGCGTGGGAGCCGTCCGGTTCTTCTTTGTTTCTGCGCCTCTTGCGACGCCTAGCCGAGCCGTTGCTTGCGTCGCCCTCTGCTTGCTAGCGTGGAGCTGCTACGCTACCGAAGCCTGCCGCCGAGCGCTGCTTCTCTGCCGAGCCGACGGCACTGCTGCGTGGACCGCCCAGTCTGCTGCAGCCGCCTGTGCGCCCGAGACCTGCTGCCGAAGATTTGTTTAACCGGCTGATTAGGTGGGTTACTGTTCGACTAATCAAGTGAATTAGTAGTAGTTTTAAGCTTTAAGCCGAATCAATACTTGATTAACTTTTAGTGCTTTGGTTTCCTGCTGAACTAATAACATGATTAATAGTTGATTAGTTTGGTCGGAACATTAAGGAAAATTAATATGATGTTTGTAGTCGGAGATATCAATTAATAGATCTGTTTAGCCGCTGTTCTGTTGAACGATTTATTCGGGTATCTTAATGGCGAATTTTGGAAATCTTATCTACTAGTTAATTGTAGATAATTTCGATATCTTTCTATAGCATATTTTATCATGTCAATCGGACAAGTAGAATTCGAGTTATGATTTTCGGAAGACCGCTGTTTTTGTGGTTGTCGTATTTCGGCGCTGTTTTGGTAGACCGTAGATTAAAAATAGTAAATAGCTTAATTAGAGTTTTTGATCTACATGAAAGTTGTAGATAATTGTCCAATGATTCTGTAGAATCTGAGAACGCGCATTTTGGTTGAGTAAAACAAAAGTTATGAATTTAGTAAGACTGCTGTTCCGAAGCGGACAGATCGGCTCTCTGGGCTGAATACGGAGGGTTAGATGATTTAATTAGAAGTCTTTGTAATCTAAGAAAATGTGGATAATTTTATGAAGAATCCAGAATGGGGTGGTTTGTCGTGATCGGACTTTCGAGTCAAAAGTTACGTTCGTTTTAGTACTAAGACAGCTTTGGGTAACTTTTCGGTACTGGCGTAACGTGGAATATTTGGGGACGTGTAGGAGCGATGTATACTGATTGCTATTCTTGTTGCTGTAGCTTGTATTGAGGTTTGTATATTTAATGTAGGAGAGGCTTCGTGTTTGTTGCCATCTGCTGGCCAAATTGTGCGTCGCAACTAGTAAAGGCAAGTGCATGGTAAACAGCGATCAATGATTGATCACTGTTTTCTTTATCTTCTATTACCATTATTGTTGTGCTCTTATTTTATTTAATTGCAAACAATGAATTGGTATGATTATATCTTTGTTGATAAACATGATGAAAAGTTGGATATGATGTTTATGATGGAGTTTGCATGTTTGCATTCATAAGCATCTTTGCATAAGAGAAGGTGATCATTATTGATCACAACTCCACGGGAGTGGAGGAGGTCCCCGATCCTTGAGGAGGAGCGGGCTTGAGAGTGAATGTTGTCGCGAGCATTCACTCACGCTATACCGGTATACGCGAAAGAAGTGCATGTGGACATGTAGATTAGTTTTGCATTGATACATGAGATTAATGGATGTGAATCTAATGGAAGTACCTGGATGATAATGAATTTATTGAATGCTGTTGATTTATTATTGTTCGTTGTATATCGATGTGTTTGCTGAGTCGTGGACTCACCCTTGCTCTATTGTTGTCTTTAGGTGATCGTCGCGGATCCGTGAATGGCGAGGCGAGTAGGGCACATGGGCAACACATGATCATTTACCTTCATAATCTTTTCATTCAGAATTGGATTACACTTGGACATGTTAGAGGTTGAATAAAGTTTAGGACATCATTTGGACTAGACTCTTTGCTTTATTAATTTGGATTCATTAGTTGATGCTACTTTGGATTATTTACCTGGTTATCATTCCCATTGATTATTTATTATCACTTGATCCATAATTATGCATTGCTCTTTTTGTGGTTCATGGATATGATTATCATTGTTTTCTTGCTGTAACTTTAGTGTGTCGTTAATTATTAGTTTAAAGTGTAGTGTGGTGGCATTCTAGGCTCAGTGTTGGGCTGGGGTGTTACAACCCACTAGGCACTTCTCTTGTCTTTTGACTTTATCCTCACCAAACCTTTAGACCCAACTAGGTTTGCCACCTTGAGAAGCGAGTTAGGGGTAATTTATCTTTATGGGTTGGTTTGAGGGGGAGTTTGATCTTTTCTGATCTTTCCTTGTTCTTTTGATCTTTTATTGTTCTTTTTCTGAACTTAGTGATCTTTTTGAACTTTTTAGGTTTTTAGGCTTTTTATTGCATCTCATTGTATCATATTGCATTCATATGAAAAATACATCAAGTGGTTTGAAAAATCCAAAAAGATGTATTGTAATATAAGATTTTCTGCTTATCTTTTAAAATTGATGAAGCTTTGCCTATTACCCTTTGGAGCTTTAGTACTTCAATTCGTGCTCAATGTCATGTCTAGTTCTTTGACTTGCTAGAATTATCATGCTTTTACTTGTGTAGCTAAGTCTTTGCTATATGAGCTAGAACTTTAAAACAACTCAAACTAAAAATTGCAATTTGTGGATGTTTTAGCGAGTTGCGCAATTAGTGCTCCTCTTTGACATTGGCCCTGTCAGAATTGCTTTGTTAGCTCTTTGATCTAAAATTGACCATTACTTGAGCTTTTGTGTTCTTGAGATTCTAAAACTGCTCATGTGAAAAATGAAAATCAAGATTGTCTTATGCTTAAATTGTGCCAAACTATTCTTACGAGACTACTTGTCAAATGACATGAACTTGGAGATAGTTTGATGAACCAGACGATCTCATGGGGACTGCTTGTCAGAAATGACATGAACCTCAAGATTTGTCTCCCTGGTAGAAGCTTAGAAAGAGTTTGTGGATGGCTCCTAGTCCAGGATCTTCTTTACTAAGATATACCTTTAATCAACTTCGGTCAAGCTTAGGATGAGTTTGTGGATGGCTCCTAGTCCAGGATCTTGTCACTAAGTTAGATCATTAGTCAACTTCAATATTCAATGCATATGAGAAAAATGTTGACAAATGGGCTTTTACAAAATATTGAGCAAAATGATTCAATACAAGACCTGATTGACTCTTAATGTGGTCTTTGTTAGATTTTTGATCTCACTTTGACATTTTGACATGGCCAATTTCACTTTAGGATCCCTGTTGATGAACTTGCTGAATTTGAAGCGTTGCTTAAATTGATCAAATCTACTGCTTTACTTTTGAGCCTTTGTGCTTAGCTTTGATATACATGTCTTACCATGATCTTGCTAGCGTTGTCAGGCTTGATATTCTATTTGTGCAATATTGGAAATACTGGCTAGTTCTTTTGGGTAATCTCCAAAGCTTCTTGTAATCAAAAATTGAAAAATACAAAAATGAAGCCACTCCATTGCATTTCATACATACTCCTCTTTATGCTTATTTTATTTTTGCTTCCTTCTTTATTCTATAATTGTTATCTCTGGATGAGAGGAAGGCGTGATTCCTTGATGAATCCATTGTCAAAGGGGGAGAAGATGTGTTAATGAGAAGATATTTCATTGATTGGGGGAGAAGATTTTACAAAGGGAGAGAAACTAAAAATTTGAAATTTGAGGATCATAGTGAGGGGGAGTTCTTGAGTTACATTCCTATTGTCGTATTGAATATTCTGAACTTGAATTGCATTCTTCTATCCTCACCATGATCATAAGTCAATCGAACAATTGTTCTTTCATATGGACCTCATGTGAGAATTTTGATCCTTTTCTGGAAATCAAAGTTTTTATGCTTTCTTTAGCCTTATCTCACATGCCTATACTATTATGATGCCAGCTTGGTCATTTACATTGCTTTTTCTTGCTTATGGACCAAGTTGTGCCTTTGTGCGAAAACTGCGAATAAACTCGTTTTCAAACCTCTTACTTACATTTTCTGGATAATTGCCACTGTGTTCATCAAGGGGGAGATTGTGGATATCATGGGAATATGCTCCAGATCTTAGGATGATGTGACAATTGGCAATGGTGTTTACGGTTTGTCGTTTCACGAGTTTTCGACAAAGCTACATGCATTCTGGACAGGGGCGGTCCGACCGGTCCTAGCACGGCGGTCCGACCGGTCCCAAATCGGTCGGACCGGCCATGTCGGCCGCCATGTGCGGTCGGACGGCGGTGACATAAAAGTGGTCAAAACGAGTGGGCCAAAAATAGGTGTTGTAGGCAAGTGAGGATCCCAATGCACTTGGTCTCATATTTTTGAGTCTCGAAGAAGCTCTATTCGTTTTAATTTCCGAAGGTTTGAATTTGGGGCATGAATTTCGCTAAGTCCCTAGGGGTCCGACCGCTCACGACCGCGGTCCGACCGAGGCGGTCCGACCGGCTCACATGGAGCGGTCAGACCGGTTTCTACTTGAACGTTCGCCAACTTCGTGGCGATGTTGTTTTGTTAGGTCAAAGTCATTGGTATCGTGGCATATGGTTTGCATGATGCATGTTTTGACTAACATGGGTCAAGTTGTGAAGAACTTGTTCCCGAATTCGTGTTTGCTTGTCTGCGGTTGTGCAGGTTGCTTGGTGGTCAACGACAGTCAACGGCGAGGAGGATCAGGACTAGACTTGGAGAGTTGAGGTCCAGAACGATTGACGATGCCGGGTGAGGTCAACGACTCAAGCGTGACATAAGATGGACAAGGGTGACCTATTGGCAAATCCATGACGCATGGTGAAGCGGTTTAGGTCAAAGGTTAAAGACGGCGCTTTGCGAAGCGTGCGTGTGTGACCCGTTTGTTAGTGGGCCTTAACGGGAGCCCAATGGAGTCAAACCCTAGGAGTTCTAGGCCTCCACTATAAATAGGAGGTGGTGGTGGCTGCACCATCGAGCTCTTTTCTCTCTCGCCTCTTTATGTTTCGAAACCCTAATTGGCTTAGGGGGAGTTGAGGTGGAGGTTAGGGCTCTTTATGGTTTGAGGTGAATTTCGTGATCTTGGATTGACCACTGATCCATGATGGTGTGGGTGTAATCCAACAACAATCACGTTCTTAATCTATGCAAGGTTTGCTTGAGATAAGTCTCTTTTCGTTCTTGCTTTCAATTTCATGATTTTAGGGCTTTCTTTGATCCGCGAGTTTGTGATTGATTCTTTCACATGGATTAACTTGCTGTGATGTGTGGGAACCCATCTAGGATCAATTTGATCATCAATCACCCACGAGCAAGCGATTGGATCTAGTTTTCACTTTTGCCCGGTTTTGCACTCTTCTTCAATCAGATCATAAAAGATCTTTGTTCGTCTAAGAATTATCATAATTGTTAATTGGAATAGGTCCTTAATATCATAGAGAAGGTGTGTGCAAAGTTTCGTGAAGTTTGGAGTTGAGAATCAAAAGTTAGACCTAATTGCAACTTCGTCATCGGGCTGTTTTTACTGCTCGAGCTCACCGGTCGACCGCCCCACACCGAGGGTCGACCAATTTGGTGCCGATCCGACCGCCCCACACCGAGGTCGACCGATTTAGTGCGGTCGGACCGCCAAGATAACAATGATCGACCGGCCGATCTCTTAGTTTTGATTCTTGCTGATTTTTGTCGCATTGCTTAGGGGTTTAATTGGATTCAATACTAGTCTTCCGCTGTACTGGTATATTGATCTTCATAGCTTCATCATAGCTATTGGAGTGAAATTGTGTTGAATTCATACTTTGTGAAAAAGTGAGCGTGCTCCTATTCAACCCCCTCTAGTCGCCTTTTCGGTCCAACAGGTTTGGAAACTTCACGTGAGAATTCCTCCCATGGGTCATGGGACCCGCTGGTCCCCACGACGTGACCCTCATGGACTTCTTCACGTGATGTAGCTCCTTGGCAAAAGCTGAGGCCTCCTACCTTGGTACTTCCTTCTAGCAGAGACAAGTTGCGAAACAAAAGCAAAACACCGAGACAACGTGAGATACAGAACCAAAATAAAACAAACAGATCGAGATTTCTTTCAGGAGCAGTGCTCCTCTTTTTGTCTTTTAATTTCTTATCAAAACTCACTATTTGATTACATGACTGCTTGGCCTTATAAAGGCTCAATATACTACTACTACTCAAACTATCCAACTCAACATCTACTCGGACTCACAACTCAATACTAGAAATTCTAAAAATAGAAAGCTAACAAAAATACCAAAACAAGATTAACTCTAACAATCACCCTCTTAATCTTGTTTCTTCACCTTGATCACGCCAATCAATTATTTCCTCTGAATCTGAATTTTCATCTGAGTGATGCCTCTTACTCTTTAACTTTTGATGGCGATGCTTCTTGTTCTTTCTCTTCTTTTCTTATCTTCCTTTTTTCACAGATTCCACTGATTTCTTGCTTTATTTATCAAGTTTGTTCTTCTCGCTAGCTTCATCATCCTACCCTCCATTATGCACTTCAATGCCTCCTACACCAACTTCATGTTGTTGATTTTTTAATCCTTTGCTGAGCGCAGCCGGTGTCTCTGGCTCCTGATGTTTCTTTTGTGTGCCAGCATGCAGCCGAAAGGACGCCAAGCTAGGACCTCCCAGGCTGCTGCCCGCTATGCATGCATGCTCATGGGGACCTTCCAAGCGACTGTTCGCTGGATCTCCTATGTGTGCTCTGCCTGACATGTGTGTGAGGGTATATGTGTACCTGCATTGCGTGTGTTCTTTGGTGCTTGCATGCATGTGGAGACCACAACCATGACCTTCTGTGCTGCTGCCTCCAGTAACATGCGCCTTGCCTCCTGGACCTTCAACGGAGCCTTTGACTTGCACATCGGCTGCATGCACGTGGGCCTCTTACTCTTTAACTTTTGATGGTGATGCTTCTTATGCTTTCTCTTCTTTTTCTTTTTCACAGCTTCCACTGATTTTTTGCCTTATTTATCCAGTTTGTTCTTCTCGCTGGCTTCGGCATCTTGCCCTCCATTATGCACTTCAATGCCTCCTTCACCAACTTCATGTTGCTGAATTTTTAATCCTTTGCTGAGCACAACCGGTGTCTTCGGCTCCTAATATTTCTTCTGTGCGCCAACATGCTGCCAATGGGACACCAAGCCAGGACCTCCCGGGCTACTATCCGCTACGCATGTATGCTCATGGGGACCTTCCAAGCGACTATTTGGTGGATCTCCTGCGTGTGCTCTGCCTGACTTGTGCATGAGCGTATTGTGTACCTGCAGTGCACGTGTTCTCTGGTGCTTGCATGCATGTGGGGACCACAACCATGACCTTCTACGCCGCTGCCTCCAACAACATGCGCCTTGCCGCTTGGACCTTCAACAGAGCCTTTGACTTGCATGCCGACTGCATGCATCTGGGCCCTGTCGGCTCCAGCTGCTTGTACACCGTGCCCTCATGCGAGTGGGACTCGTCGCCCCCTGCAACCCCCTGTGCGCCTTGCTGCGCGTCGTCTGGACCTCCCGAGGTTCCGCATGCTGCGCCTCCTGCGCCAACTGTGTGCCGCCCCTGGGTCCCGCCATGTCCTGGTTTAATACTCCAGTTCCACTCTGACTCCTCTAGACTGTCCTTCACACAAACCGACTTACAAGTTTTCAGGGAAATTTTGTACAACCGGTTCGGGGATCTTTTCACCTTCATCAATAGACCTTTGTTTTTGTCATAGACATGCAAGAACTCATCCTGCAGCTTGACCCTGCACCCTCGTTCCGTCAACTTTCCGAAACTGAGTATGTTGTTATGCAAACTTTGTATAAAGTAAATTTTCGGTAGCAACTTCTGATCAACGTTCTTGCATTGTAGCAACATTGTTCCTTTTCCTTTTATTTGTAATATGGAGCCGTCGACAAACTTGACTTTGCATGAAATCATCTCGTCAAGCTCATGGAACACGGAGCGATCTCGAGTCATGTGATTGCTTGCTCCATTCAAGGTAGTTATAATCGCGATCCTACTCGTAGAGTCTTACGATTCTACGAACCCATGACAGCCTGTCGATCCAAATCGCACCGCGAATCAGAATCATGTAGAATCATGGTAGAGTCGTAATCCAAAGAGTAGAATCATGTAGAATCGCAGAGTAGAGTCGTGATAGAGTCGTTTGGGCAAAAAAAAATACAAGTTTTTTTACAATTTGTTTAGAGGTCAGGGTTTGTTGATATTTTGTTTTAGAACAAAATTTGTTGATATTAATTTCTGAGAATGAAACTATAAATAAATAAGGAGCATGCAAAATATTATATCAATGTGGTAATACTAGTACAAATATATATATTATGACATCAGCAATCTTGAGCTTGATAATGATAAGCTATTTTTATCCTTGGAGTATGTCTAGCTGCTTTTAAGGAACATGCAAGTGTTGCAATTAGATATTGATTTACAAAAGTTGTGAACATTTCTCATGTAATTGTAGTAAACTAGTCGTGGTCATTGTCTATTCTCCTGTAGTTCATAACTATATCACACATCATGTCAGTACCATTATGCTTTTTTGTTATGCGATAAAAAGTGTTTTGTCCCTTTTTCGGTTATAAGTGGTAAACCATATAAGAATCATACAAACTTATAGTATAGATGTTAAATATGTATTTTTTTACAATTTCGTAGAATCGCCGATTCTACGATTCGATACTACGATTCGATCTTCCGGAAAAATCGATCCAACTTAGGATTTCGACTCTGACTACCTTGGCTCCATTGTCCAGGTACCACAGATTAGTGTGATCGTGGTTGCCTCCCTCTGTGCGTAGTTTAGGAACTACGTTCTCCTCATTCAACATCACCATGACCGGCACCTCTTTGACACATAGGGAGAGAAGCATTGCAGGTTCATCGTCTTCACTGGCTCAGGCAAGGTTTACCTCTTCGTTCTTCTTCTTGTTTCGGCAATCCGAAGCGTCGTGCCCGAACTTGTTGTGAAGCACTTTATGTGGCTGCAACACTCTGATGCGTAGTGATCGAATTCTTCACATTCAAAACAATTGACATGTGACTTATCACATGATCTGTCACCACCGCCTTGCCCAGCCCAGTCTCCACGTCCTCCTCTGTTGCCTCGGCCACTCTGGCCGCCTCGCCAGCTTTTATTCCTCGTTCTACTGCTGGAGTCTTGACCCCCTTCCTTTTCTTTTATAGACAGTGCTTCCCATTGTGCTCTAGAGAACATTAGTTGTTCACCTTCTTCCTTGCAATGTCGTCTCCCCCTCAAACTTTCTTCGAATGCCCGCACACGCCCTAGTGACTTGGTTAGGGACATAGATGACATATCTCCCTATTGTTCAATTGTGCCGATTATTGGGATGAATTTGTCAGGAGCGACACTAAACAATTTCTCCACAACGACTGTGTCCTTTAGTTCTGTCCCAATAGAACGGATTTCACCCACTATGCTAGTGAGCTTCTGGGAGAATTCAACAATACTTTCCGAATCCTCCGTGATCAAACGATCAAATTGTCATTTCAACACCTGTACCCTTGCCTTCTTGACACGATCTTCGCCAACTCGCATATCCCTGATGGCCTCCTATGCTTCCTTTGCTGATTCTTTGTTTGCAATTGCTATCATTACAGCATCTGGCACAGCTTGAGATATTACAGCCAAAGCACCCTGATCCTTTTCTTTTTGGACCAAAGTCTTCCCTTCTATTGCCGCTCATACACCAAGAGCACGTAGGATAATCTTCATCTTTACCGTCCATAATCCACAATTAGTATCATTAAGTAATGTGTACTGAATTGGTATATAACCTCCTTTTGATGTGGATTTTCCTTTTAATGACGACTCTACAGCAAACGCTTCTTCTTTTAGCTACAACCCCTTCTTCGGTAATTGATCACCAGCCATCGCCACCAGATAACAAAGCTCTGATACCACTGTTGGAAATTTCATCTTTGTTCTATTGAAAAAACTATGCTTGGTCTTTGCTTCGGTTCGTCGCTGGTCGCGACGCTCGATATGACCCGCTTGTCCTCCCTATGGAACAACACCACTCCTTGGTTCCTATACGCGAAGAGCAGTGCCTCTGGTTGTCTTCGGTTTGGAAACTTCATGTGAGAACACCTCCCATGGGCCGTGGGACCCTCTGGTCCCCACGACGTGACCCTCCTGGACTTCTTCACGTGATGTAGCTCCTTGGCAAAAGCTGAGGCCTCCTGCCTTGGTACTTCCTTCCAGCAGAGACAAGCTGCGTAACAAAGCAAAATGCCAAGACAACGCGAGATGTAGAACCAAAACAAAACAAACAGATCGAGATTTCTTTCGGGAGCGGTGCTCCTCTTTTTGTCTTTTTATTTCTTCTCGAAACTCACTATTTGATTACATGACTGCTTGGCCTTATAAAGGCTCAATATGCTACTACTACTCGGACTCAACATCCGACTAAACATCTACTCGGACTTACAACTCAATACTAGAAATTCTAAAAACGGAAAGCTAACAAAAATACCAAAACAAGATTAACTCTAACACTCGTGCAGGGGTTTTTTCACAAAGAAGCGTGGAGTGGGGGTGGGGGAAATCTCGGCCGTGGATTTTGGAATTAGCGGCTCAGATGGGCTATGTGCACACGTCCACCAAATGGGATATGTGCATAGGCTACGTCGCCAACTAAATACTAATGAACTTTATTGTTTAGGTGATAAATGGATTGATTCTGTGTATACAAAAATTAGGCGCACGAGCAGCGACAAGAGGGCTAACTAATTTGCATGTGAAACCGGAGGCTTTTTGCATGCGTTCGCTGCAGGATTTTGTTTGTTTGAGGGCAAAGATCCCTCATTAAATAGGGAATCAGCCAAGAGCAGGAAGAAGAGATCAGTAGCACAAGGAACTATCAACAGGTTTGGTTAGATGTTAGACTAAAATTGACTCTTGGGGACCACTTTTGGTAGCAAGTTTAGGCCCAATTTCGAACGCAGTATTTTTTTTAATGAATTTCGTAGGAATTTCACGGAAAACAGCCTTATTCTCGTAGGAACCGGGAACTGTTCCTGCGTTCTAAACTGACCTTAACGATCATTCATAGCATAAGGAAAGTTAATCCTACTGGCATCTGCTGTCTGCACTTTGCAGGGGTCGCAAGCAGAGCAGTAGCTACTAAGCTAGCTAGCAGGGAGCAGGATCAAGTAGGAAAAAGTGGAGGGAAGCAAAACAAAAATGGGTGTTGAGTCATCGGTGGGTGGCGGTGCAAGCGGCCAAGTTTGCTTGCATCAAAAGCGCGCGATTCTGTAGCTCCAATCAGCTGGCCGGTGCGGTGGTGGCGACGAACGCCGCCCCCATCCCCACGCCCACGCCCCCGCCCCTGACTTGCTGCCGCTTATTTTTCTCAGTTACTGATCTGCATGATCGCTTGAGAAGATTACACAGACAGCCATGCACAACGTTGTGATTTTGTGTCGGTCAATTGTGTGGGAACGTACTGTTTGATATAGAATCCATGTGCTCCAAACGAGTGCAATTCTAGCTGCGCGTACCGAAAGCTGAACTTCCCTTGGCGTAAAATTTCATGGACTCTGCGTAGGAATTTCTATACGGTTCTCTCTCTTCTTCTTCTTTTTTTTAAAAAAAAGATTAGATAGCGGCATGTTCATCTGAATGTACTCAAATCAAAATAGCGTCAAGTACTGAAAAGTGTTGAGTTTGCAAAGTTTCGAAACCAAACTCAATGAAAACTTGCGAAATTCTTCTAATTGACAAGGACTGAAAAGAAATATCGACAAATAGTGGACATCATTATTCATGCCAAACTCTTCTAAATGAGATCGAGTTTGAGTTTGGAATTTTGCGTAGCAATAGTGCATCTCTACCCTGCATCTATTAACTTTTGCTAGTTTTTACACTTCTAACCAATGCCAACATATATCTACACCAGGATAGAGATTTACACTAGCTATTTGCCCCTTTTTTTAGTCATTTTTTCTTTCTTTCAGAATTCCTAGGACAATTGCCGGCTTTCCGTAGTCTAGTCAGCCCTACAACTTTACAGCTCTCCCCTTAAAGTCGCCTTGGGGAGCATGATCTTTTGACAGTACTTGCAACTTATCTCCACAGATCGCAATTCATCATGTTTAACTCTGCATGTACACACCAAGCAGCCAAGCTGGGACCATCATCAGCTCCTTCCCAGAGCACTGATTCAGAATCAAAATGAATGAGAATCCAGATCTCTCTCAGTTCTCACCCACAGCCACAGGAGGACCCCCATGAGAACCTTTCCATGAGAGGGACAGACTTGCAATCTACCCCAGGTCTCTCTCCTCCACTCCTCCTTATCTGCAATCCTCACAAGTTGCCATTGCATGTTTACATGAGCTGCAGGATACCAAATGGACAACTTGAACCATTTATGGTTTGATAGTTAAGTTCAGCATGCAGCTCAAGCAAGCGATTGTATGATTGGAATTGTTTCGAGAGCTTTGCATGGCCACTGTTGTTGGATCATGTGTGCTTGTGTGGTGCTCAACTGTTTGATATTAACGTGCGCCCTACGTGTAGGGTTACCCACTGGATTTTTTATTTGAACCGAAATTGGTCGGGTTGCCTGGGTTGTCAGGATCATCTAGGGCCATGTCTTTACTGCTTGGGGCCACTTCAGCCCCAGCTGTGGATTTCAGGGTCACCGACTGGGGATTTGTTATATTAGGGTTCAAATAATGTTCCTGGATTAGACCCGGATAACTCTTTGGTTTGTCATTTTCGTTGAGTTCATGGTATGATCTCTTGGTTATGGAATTCTTTTTGCCAATCTTATGTGTGTGGGATATCGGCTTATCAAGAGATGATTTTGCATGCGTTTCCGGGCATTGAAAAATCTAAATGTATGTGATCTGTGACCATATGTATATCAAGTTGATGCATGCCATTCAAATCTAAGAACAAAATGGCATCTTCAATTTGCAGCACTAGAAAAATCTCTTATATCAAGACATGATTGAGGGCAACAAAAAGTCTGAATTTGATCTGCAACCAGTACAGCAAGTTGGCGCACGCCTTTGAATTTCAGAGCGAGTGGTTTAAGAGCATTATCTTGGTACAGATAGTTTTCATAGTACAGAATGACATTAACTTGCAATTTGCAAATGCTAATTATTGCACTCAAAAGTTCAGACTTCATGGTAAAAGAAATTTAAGCATTTGGCCTGCGAGATACATTAGACAGTGTGGCAGTTTTTAGCTGCCCCTTCGCAGCTTTGCTCTGTATTCACATAAAGGTAAGCGAAGTGTAAAAGTGAATAGTTGAACAACAAGGAAGTAACTTAACTTGAAAAATGAGAAAAGCAAATAAAATTAAACGTGTTTCTTGCATCCTAATTTTGCAGACTGAAACACAAAAAAGCACCAAACAAATCTCTACAAGTAGGCATGCAAAATATGAAGAAAGCATCAGGCATTATTTTTACATAGAAAGTTAAGCACACGTAATGTCACTCAGAAAATAATGTTATCTTGGGACTCTGCTGCATGTTTAAACCAGAAGGGAAATGCCAGGAGCAAGCATAGTACAAAAAAATCGGACCGGATCAACGGTTTGACCGGAAAAAATGAGGAGCGGAGTCCGGTTCGATTCAGTTTGCTCTTTGGATTTGTAAAAAAAAGGATGAAAATTATTTAAAAAAACACTGCACCATTAGGATTCGAACCGACGACCTCTTGCTTCCCTTCATTCATTGTTAGTCTAAGTGGGTATATACATCTTTATTAGGTTGTATTATCAGGTAAATAACACTAATCTATTGATGTTCCAATTGATTGTGCCAATAAATATTAAAGTAATATTACTATTGAGCAGCGGTCTATTGAAAAAAACCAATGATAGGACTGGTGAACTGTGAGCCGATTATATGAACAGTTCAAAAATCTGTCCGAATTTTCACACTACGGGAGCAAGAAGGGACTACTGAAAAGAGATGCTACGGATAAAACAGTACCAAAAAGCAAACAGTGCAAGATAGGCATTCAGAGATGCTATGGCCAAAACCTGGAAGAGACATCAGTTACAACATCCCACCTGGTAGCCTTTCATATAACTACAAGATCGCATTAAACTGTGATGTGCAGAAACGATGGACCAACAGTGTCCTGGTCTCACCTTTTTTTATATGAAAAATTAGTTCCGTGTCATATCACAAGTCACACCAGGAATAAGCATTTAGGTCGTCATATGTAACGTTCAGAAACACAATTAAGATCATGATTACTTACTCTCCAAAAAAATATCATGATTACTTTACCATGAAATACTATCATGAACGCACTTATCGTAGAACTGAAAAAATGAGAAGTACACGTGTGCATCCTCTCCTTCCCTCGGCGTATAGAACGGAAAGATTTCAGAAATGTAAAGCAAACTTTGGAAAGAAATTGGCAGACAGCAATGGCTGGCCATCTCTGCATTGTCAAAGATGTGGGACGTCACTAGGGTTCTTGTAAGAAAAGGAAAGATTTTTTTTTCTTATGCGATAAATCGCCATCAGAAGAAACTTAGTAGGACTAGCTAGAAGAAACCTAAGTCATCAGAAATGATGGGTAAAAGGAATCTTTCTCATTGTGTGATGACATGTGCTTCAGAAAGATCACACAAGGTTTGAAGGTGGGAGGAGCTGTATTTGCCAAAGTTGGTGCCGATTATGCCTGGAAAAGTGGCAGAAGATGTTGTAAAGGATCAGGCAAAAGGAAGCAGATGGTGTGATCTTGGTGCCGCCTTGATTAGCTTTTTCTGCTTGATGATTTAATCATGAGCTGGTTATCTTTGGCTGTGCTTTAGATTTTAATCCGAGGTTGCAATGCTAAGCTTCCTTAGTGGGCAAGAGACTTGAGGTCTAGTAAAGCACACAAGTTTTTTTTTTTTTGTAAGGTTTCTTGGGATGACGGCAAGTACTTTCTTGTGATGCTGCTTTGTTCCTGTGTGAGCTTACAGGGAGTGGTCAATGATTGGTTGGTGACTTGGTGTTGTACAATCTTCGAAGAATTAATGGTGTTGTACAATCTAAGAACTAAAAGGAAACGATAATGCAGATAGATTATTTTTAACTAATGTTTCTGCTATTGCAGGTTTGATACTTGATCAAAACAGTGAGTGTGATATTAGCAAGACTGCTGCCGAGAAGGAGGAAAGAAAAGTGGTTTCTGTCCACCGGGTTGCTAATGGGGGTTGAAACCCTAACCGTTAATACAGCGCATCGGAGTGCGGCACATGGGCTGGTACATACAAATACTACGGTGCAAAACAAAGCAAGAATACGAATCAAAAGGGAGTCTTTCTCCCACACGTTTCCAAGAGATAAAACAAAATCACTTCGTATTAAAAGGCAAGGAATTATGGATAATATGTTCGGATTGGAATCGGTACATGGGAACCCTTCTCTACGTGAGTTCCTTCCCTTGTGTGCCTTAGGTTGAGGGCCACCTACCATTGAAAAGAAGACAGCGCATCAGAAGATATGAAGGAGTCTGAAATACAGATTGGTTCGGTTTGAATTCCAATATCATAATATAGTTCTTGTTGGGCATTCCAAAAATTGCATGTAATTTTCTAATTTGCAAAGAGTCCGAATAGGATACTAGATTGATTGAGTTGGTTTTAGATACTATTCATATGTACTGTTCAAGCATGGTAGATTCCGAAAATAGGAGAGTTTGAGTTATACGCGTTTAGGAGGTTGAGTTGGTTTCGAACATTGTTCATGTGGTACTGTTCATCCTAAAGCAAGTGTGCTTGTGTGGGAGGCTATTTAAGCCACATAGTCGCACCATGTAAAGTAGACAAGATATGATTTAGATAATGAAATTTAGAAAAGCAGTTTTGGTGCATATCGTGTGTTCTTGATATGAATTCTTGATATGAGTTGAGAGAGAGAGAGATCAAGAGTTTGGCAATGTTCACGTTGATACTGTTTATGCATAGGTACTGTTCACTAAAGCTACTACAATACTTGCAATTCAATATATTAAATTGGTTTATGAGTGTGTTGATTTTCTTACAATTCAATTCAATTGAATTGGGTTGTAAGTTTGTTGTTCCACAGCAAAAGATCTGGCAACTAATAGATTGCATCTCATTTAGAGGTTTGATCCACATCAAATGTGTTTGGTGCAGGCATTTTCTTTTCTTTTTGCAGTTTTTTACATGGTTGATGTTTTACAGTGTATCTTTTTCGAAAGCATATGTTTACTCCATGTTTTATTTAAAAAAGCATATGTTTACTACATGCGTCTTGTACCGGAAGTTTGGACATGATGTGAAAAAAGGCAATGAAACAGAGCAGTAAATAAATAAATCCAAATCCTCTTGTACCTGGTTTGGAGTCTGATGGACATTGCGATGTACCCAATGGGCGGGGAAGCTGGGCCACAACAAAGGACGAATAGGCCCAAAGAGGATGAATTTGTAGGCCAACCTCAGTAATTAAGTTGAATTGTTATACGTGGATGTCATGGGATATGCTGTTAATTTTTGTGTTCTGAACAATTGGTAATAGCGTCGAGTCGTTTGGTGAAATCCTTGTTTTTAGGAAATTCATACTGCTATCAAACCTCGGGGAGTCGGACCGTCCCAGGTGGTGGTCAGAGCGGCTGAGGGGTGGTCATACCAGTCAAAATAAAAATATGAATTTTAGCAATCGGGAAAAAATCATGATATGGTAGCAAGTGAGAAGATGTGTTTGCACTTGGTCTCATTAATTTTTGAGTTTTAAGTCAAAACTAGATAGAGTTTGAAAATTCCAAAGATTGCGCATATTTTCAAGGCTAAAAATATGGCTAAGTCCATGAGTGGTTTGACTAGCCACTAGTTGGAGGTCATACCGGTGGGTGGTTTGACTGATCAGGGGCGGCGGTTATACCGGCTATGGATGGTCGTTTGACCGACCAAGCCCTGTTCATGCGCCAGGGCGGCGGTGAACTTCGTGGGTTTGGCCAAAGTCATGAGTTTCAGTGCATATATCTTGCTCGATGCATATTTTGGCTAACGTGAGTTAAGTTGCAAAGAACTTGTGCTCGAAATCGATTTCTTAATCTATTGTTGTGCACGTGGCTTAGAGTCAATGACGGTCAACGGCGAGGATGATCCGGACTAGGCTAGGAGAGGTGAGGTCCATAACGATCAATGATGACGAGTCAAGCCATTGGACTCAAGCACGACACAAGATGGACAAGTATGACCGAATGAGGAGGTTTGGTGCGACGGGTTACATCAAGTGGTGCGGGAGTCGATGCAAGTGACATGGTGGTTCCGGCGGGAGCCAGATGTGAAAGACTTGCCAACGTGAAGAGAGCCATTGATCAACCTACACGTGACGAAGTATGAGATTGCTTCACGACAATTGAACTCGGCCCTCGGAGAAGGATTGAGAATGAGTATTTTGGTATCTTCACCAAAATATTGGGTTGGTGACTTTTGGTGAAACCGCGGCGCAAAATGGCGCAATGATAAACGGTTTAGGTCAAGTGAAAATGGAGATCATGAAGAGACAGATTCGGGAATCCTTAGGGGTGGAAATGGATCGAATACGAATCGAATAGTCTCGAATACAAATACGAATCCATATTTTTAAAATGAATACGAATACAAATTCGAACACTATCAAATACGAATACGAATAGAATGTTGTAATGAATACAAATTCGAATTGAATATATACTCCATTCGGTCGAATACGAATATTCTATAACTTTTATGATAAATCTTGGTAGAATAAATATATGCAACGTGTGTATATGACTACACATCTACAGTAAAAGAATCTTGAAACACTAGCACTCTGGCAGCACAGTAGACAGTGCCGCAGTAGCAGTGCTGCAGTACAGTGTGGCACTAGCCGGCAGCCACTCCAGCCAGGAGCCCAGGCACAGCCAGCATCTGCATCTCTGCGCATGGTGCGAACCGATTCAAGAAGAGATAGCAAATGATTTCATCTGGGATATGTTTACGGAAGATCCATAAACAAGAGTTGATTTTGATGCATGATGACATGTTTATTTAGAAATAATAAATGACAACCACTAAGTCATTTATCTGCTAGACTAGTACCAACTTTGCCTTTTTAGAGAAAATCGAGAGATGCTTGTTTCAACTTTCTAACTCAAACTTAACCAAAGAGTAACGAGTACATGACCAACGGAAAAAAAGACACAAATTAAACTTAATCGTGCCGTTCAGGTTCTTGTGTACCGCGGACGGCATGGCCGCATAGGCCATGGATCACTACTTAGATGGGCTTAGCCGCTTGACCGTTTAGGACTTGGCAATGTTGTGCTGTGCTGACTGCTGAGTTGCTGACTCGAATACGGATATCTGTAGTTGCATTTGGTGAAATTTCTCATATCACATTAGGATTCGTATCCGGAAAAAACCCTGGATAGTATCCGTATGTGTATTTGTTTTTTATTCGGATGCGAATTTTACTTATCACATTTGTGTTTTTTCGAATATGAACATCAGATAAAACTGACTATCCTTTACCATTTTCCACCCCTAGAAATCATGTTTTTCAACCACCTTGAGAAGCGTGCATAAGTGTAGATCCGTTTATGTGTGGGCTTAATGGGTGCCCGATAAGATTTTCTCTCTAAACTTAGACTCCACTATAAATGGGCGTGTAGGATGTGCATCCTTATCTATCAAGCCTCCAGATCTAGAAAAGTCTAATTTGTGATTTAGGGCTAGGAGAGGAAAGTGAAGACTAGGGTTTGTGAGAGATGGATTGCTTGAGTGCTTAATTGTTGAGCTTTTATCCACCATGATAAAGTGACTGTAAATCAACAATATCTTGAATCAATCCAAGCAAGATTTCCTTCAAGATGGGCTCTCTCTTATTCTAACTCTCTTTGATACCTTTTTGGGATTTTGTGTGTTCCTTTGGTTTCATTGGATCTTTTACTATAATCTAGATTGCTAGAATGTGTGGGAATCTATCTAGGGTCATATTGACCATCATCTACCCACGAGCAAGTTTTTGGATCAAAGTTCAAATTTCCTCGGTTCTTGTGCATACTTAATCTCATCCAAGAAATTTATGGAACATATGCCTCGATCTTAATGAGCGTCGATTAGAATAGATTCATAGCCTTCTTGACGAACTATGGTTGAAATTTCAGGGGATTTGGATCACGGATTTGGAAGTTAGGTTATTTTAGGATCTTCGTAGGCTGCCATCGGTACCCAGTGGTAAGACCGGTTATATCAAGCGGTCAGACTAACCATCCCTGGCAGTTAGACCGGCCTTGTGCCGTGTTGAGGTGTTTTGCCTCGGTGTTTGTCGGTTTCAACGCAAGATTTCTGATGTGCTTGTGTTTCTGATCTTCATAGCTTCCATAGCTACTGTGGTGAAGAAGAAGTTGAATACTCTCAGGGTTAAAAGAAAAATTGCTTCTATTCACCCCTCTAGTCATCGTTCTGGTCCAACATTATCATTTCAGATAAAATGTCTGCATTGTAATAACAACACATAAAGAGCTGTTGAGGCTACCGAAAACGATCTTGAGATACCTATGCATCTATATCTTTGTTCTTGTAGGCCCCGTATGCCGAAGGTTGCAATTAACAAAGCAAAATCCTAGTGATTATGCAGCTAATAATATGCCACCGAAGAGGTGTAAAATGTTTTTTTGATGACTGTAGAACCATTTTTATGTCCATCATAGAACACTTCCAGGGCCTCGCAAACAACACTTGCAGGGATTCGGGAAAAAGAGAACTTTCAGGAGCAAAACTACGTCTCTTTTTCACAGGCAGTTCGCAGATGCTGGTGGTTGCAATGGGCCATAACTACCCCAAAACATAAAAACCTCAGTCTTCTCATTATTTATGTCTCTTGGGCTGCTGAATCCAAACAGGCCGAGCACTGCGTTGAGCAGTGTATCAAGGAATTGGTAAGATGCAGTGAATTACTGAATTGGTAAGTAGAGCTGTTCACTTTTACACTGAATCGAGAAACCCGAACAAAAAAAATTAAATTGTATCGGTCAACTCGGTTTGATACCGGTATGTAAACATAGCTAGAAATGTGGTTTTTTTAGGATTTTGTTTAATCGGTAAAAACTGATTGAAAACCGAAATACCGAAGAAAAAAAGAATCCAAAGTTAACATGGCCTCTGACTATAGCCCAGCCTATCTACTAGGCAGCCAGGCCCATCCCGCACTTAACCCTAGCCTCCGCTGACCCCCTCGCCCTGAGTCGCACACCGAGCGACTGAGCAAGCAGAGCACCGAGGGCCGAGGCGATGCCGCAGCGACCAGCGAGTACTCCAGTGCGCGCTGCCTCCTCCAGCCTTCACCGTCCACTGCCCGCCTGCACCGCCCGAGCTCGCCTCCCCGCCTGCGCCACTGCGGCCTGCGTCATCCGACTGGCTCCGAGCGGCCTCTGTTCGCCGCCCCGAGGACCCTACTGTCCCCAATCCCAATCCTTCTTGGTAGCGACGGTAGGTAACGTCCAGCACTTGCCCATCATGAAGTAATGCATTTGCTCGGTTTGAGGAGAACTGTAGAGCTCATTTGGCCTTTGAGGAGATATGTAGACAACAACGGAATCTACAGGATTGAGCTTGATGCTTGAAGAATGAAGATGTGTTGTTCTATTTGAGCTTTTTTGTTGTTTGCAAATTGGACTTTGTACTAGGAGTAATCCTTTGAATTATAGAATTTTGCTGACTGTGTACCAGTGTTGTGCACTGGTTTGCTTACATGGTTGCATTTATGATCACTGGACAACGAGGAATAGAGATAGTGCCCATTGGTAAGCAGCGCTAAATGGTGCGGCGACTAAGACAACGAAGTCTAACAGACGACGTTGGACGGGGTTAGAACGATGTTTTTGTTTTATTTATTTATTTATTTCCTTACCAGGCCGGCTGCTTTAACTTCAGCCGAAACGCTGCTCGGCTCAAAAGCACGGAGTCCCCTTGACTCTGCTCGAGAGGCGGCGGCGATTCTGGCGATGGACAGCGGTGGGACCGGAGATGGCGGCATGCCGACGACGGGCGAGGAAGACGAGGTGACGCCGCAGATCGGGACGACGTCTGAAAAGAAGTGACCGGCGAGGCACGCAAGAAGACAACGGTGAGCGGCGTCATCTCCAGAGTAGAGACGAACTCCAAGCGACCGGCGAGGCGCGCGGGCGACACCGACCCTAAGCGAAGAAAATCTCGGGGCGGCCCTGAGTGAGAAAAGACTCGGGGCGTCCCCGAGTGAAGATGAAGCGTTGGGAGCACGAGCGGTTCATGAGGAGGAGCAGCCGTCCGGGCGATGAGCGGCGAGCAGCGGGAGACGACCCCACGGGCGGCCACCTCTGTGCGCGAGGAGACGGCGGCGGGCATGGTCGTCTCCAGAGCAGAGACGAACTCCAGACGACAACGGGAGACAAGCGAAGCGACGACGAGCCGAGGAAGACGGCGACGGGCAAAATCACGCAACAGCGGCGGCTGGAAGAAGAACCAGCGACGTCGGCGGCTTAACGAAAAACCCCAGGTATAGCTCTGATACCATATTATGAAATGAGTTTGTATTCATTACGAGGGCAATGGCTTATTAGTGCTGCATCCATGCTCTGTTATGTAAGGACTAAGCCTTCAATTCAATAGTTCACTGCCGAACTGCCGTGCTGCGTGATGACTGCTGGTACAGTAGCGAGTAATGCTTATTGCTTGCTTAGCCCGGCTGCAAAGTGTCAAATTTTGTGCTCGAACCGTTTACAATGCCTGTTAAATTTGGTAAATATGGTATTACCTATCTCAGGATGTATTTTTTAAAAAAATTGTATTTATCGAACTAACAATGTTGTATTTACCGAATAATATATACCAAAAATATCGAACGAATAGCCCTAGGTGTAAGTGTGCCTTCTGATGTACTTAAAAAAAAAGAAGTTAGCGCAAGCTTCTATTTAGATCTACTGTTCAGCAGCGGTGGCCGTCCAACTAACCATAGGCCCGTTTGGAACAAAAGATAAGTGGAGGATTTAAATTCCATATGAACATAGCAAACTATTTTCTTCTCCCCAATTGATTTGGCAAAGCTTTTGCCTTTGTTTTTTTAAGTATCCTAAAGGGAAAACCCTAGAAAACCTTTTGGGATAAAGGGAATGGGCGCTAAGAATTCATTTGAATTTCCTATTGGATGGGCTATTTCATAATAATTCTGGAGGAAAACCAACATGGGGTCCTCGTGTTTTCTCATCTTTGTGCCTTGAATTTCTGTGTTTTTCATGTGTGCCTCCAGACGACACTATATAAAATTTTCCCATGTTTTCAGTTTCTTTAATAATACAGATGACATGACATCTCAATGTTCGTGTTTTTAATTCCTACGTCGGGGTCTCAACGTTGCTTCGCTTGCAGTGTTTACAGCGTGCACTAGGATCCTCTGCATACAAGTTATTAATACAGATCCTCTACGTAGAAGCTATTAATGTAGAGGATCTACAATAACATGTCATTAGAAGCGATTCCCATCATCGAATGTCCAAATCTATCACGACAGTGGTTGATACAGTAAAATCACTGCAGCATATATTTCACTTTTCTTACAGTATGCTACAGATCACTGTTCACCTCCTCGCAAAAATACTGTTCACACAAGCCTCTGCATATGCGAGGATTTGGATCCGTTTAGCATCTCGACCTGCTTGCATGACTGCACATGTTTTTACCTTTCATGAGTGTTCGATTACGGGCTCACATGCACCAGGTGGTCCACAACCCGAGATCTATCGCCATGATGTATGATTTTGAGAAAATTACACGGTAGGTCTCTGAACTTGCGAGGTTGTGTCACTTAGCTCCTTGAACTTGTATTTTACTTTCACAGCCCTCTGAACTTGTGAGGTGATACTGTGCCACTTAGCTCCCTAAATTTGTATTTTACTTTCTCAGCCCCCTGAACTTGCGACATTGTGCCACTTAGCTCCTTGAATTTACATTTTACTTTCTCAGCCCCCTAAACTTGCGAGGTTGTGCCACTTAGACCCCTGAATTTGCGTTGAAGCGAAGTTCATCGGATGCGATGCCGGTGACTTCGTCCCCTCCGAGTCTGGTGGACTCGTTGCCGCCCCGTTCCAGCCGTATTCATCATCCTCGTCACCTCACACCGATAAAAAAATAATTCTTCGGGGTTGGGAACGCACCGTGCTCGCGTTTTTGCCAAAGTTCCATCGTCGGAGCTTGTCGCCGTCCTCGCTCTTGCCTCCTTTGAGTCGGACGTAAAAGAGAGAAAGATAAGTACATTCTCAGTGCCAGAGTAGAGGCACAATATTTCTCTCTCTATCTCTCTCTCTCACGGTGATTCACCAACTCAGCTTTTTATGTTAGCAAACAACCAAATGGACTTCGTGCAAAGTGAGTAGCTTCTGCTCTGGCACTGGGAATGTACTTCTGTCTCTCTTACAGTTGGCTCAGAGGAGGCAAGGGTGAGGGCGACGACAAGTTGCGACGGTGGAGCTCCGGCAAAGACGTGAGCACGGTGTGTTCCCGTACTCGAATAAACCTTTTTTGTTGGTGTGAGGTGGCGGGACGATGAATACGGCAAGAACAAGGTGGCAATGAGTCCACTGACCACAAAAGGAACGACGAATTTCGCTTCAACACAAGTTCAGAGAGCTAAGTGATACAACCTCGCAAGTTCAGAGAACTGAGAAAGTAAAATACAAGTTCAGGGATGTAAGTGGTAAAACTTGCAAATTCAGAGATCGCAATTTTCTCTATGATTTTTCTAAAAATGTTGTTCTGTTTGTCCCAATCCGAAGGTTTGCTACTTACCAATAGAATCTTGAGGCAGCACGCTCCTCTCTAGTGAGATCGAGAAGAGGAGCGGGGTGCCATGATGATGAGATACTAGTGGAACACGGCTATCAAATCATGCAAATGAACGTCACGATGATTATTATCAAACATGGTTCTGTTTATTCAGTAGCGAAACATGGAAAAGAATCAACAGGATTGCGATGGTGTCACTGTGATAGTAAAAAGGGTTGGGATTCCTGACGAAAACGAAGATGGGATCGTGCCAACCATCCGCGCGGAGTACAACGGAGAGGCTTTGTGCAAACGGTGGCTAGGGTCGAACTCTAGCTTTCGGCGAGAAGCCGGAGTCACCTACCGTGCCCCATGATCTCTATAGTTGGTTGGATTTGTTAAGAAACCGGGCCCAGGACTCTGGAGAGTCCTGGCCCAGTACGGGCCCAGGACCCCGGAGAGTCCTGGCCCAGTTGAACTCCTCATCCCGTAGTCTATAAATAGAGGGTCACCCTCTCATTGTAACCCTAATTGATCCGAAGCAATAAGCGCACCAAGTCCCGCATATCTACGTGTTCTTTCTCTCGTTGTGTTCTTGTGTTCTTCATCGTTCTTACGATTCGATCATTGTATACGAGGTACCCGTTCGATTTGGACTCGCCAAATGACGGTTACTCAACACGTTATCGGCGACGATCGACTCTCCTCGCATCGAAGGTAACCGTCAAGAACGACACTCGTAGATTGAATCGTATTTTCTAGATTGCTTTCAATTCTGCAAATTTGCTTTCTAGATTGTTTTTCTACGGTGCAAATCTGTTCTAATCTACCGCGAGCTGACTTGAAGTCGCCGACACAATGTCGATCGGTAGATTGCATGAAAGATCGGATGTCGATTGTACCGTAGATTGAAATTGCAAATTCACCGCGAGCCGACTCGAAGTCGCCGATCGGAAAGGAAATTGCATGAACAATATTTTTTCACCTTCTTTTGCATGAACAGTACCAACAAAAAAAAAATCACGGTCGGCGCAAGACGACTGAAGTCGTCTTGTCACGACTTGCAACCCCGGCCAACAACTCGGCGGCCGTCCAACCCCGCCAAGAATGCTCGACTCGGCCGCCGTGTAACCCAAACAATAGCACCCCCCCGCCGGCCAGACTACACGGCACTGAGCCGCCGGCGGCCGACCACCTCCCAAGAGAACATCACAGAAAGGGGAAGAAGGAGAGAATCTCGCCACCGCCGGCCGCTCGCCTGGGCGCCAGTATCTGCACGCAACGGAAGGAAGAGCGGTCGGGTTGCGTAGCACCGGCCGCCGCAAGCCATGCACCGCTTGAAGGCATCCGCCGCCGCCTGACGGCCGCCGCCGCCGCCTGGCGCCCCGGCCGCCGAGCACGACCGCCCCAGCCGGAGCCGGGAGGAAGTGCCGCACTCTTGCGCATGTGTGGCCGCCGCCCGCCACCGTCGTCGGCCCGCGACACGCGCCGACGCGCCATCACGGATCTCGCTCGCTTTGTGCCGCACCTCTTGCGCATGAGTGGCCGCCGCCCGGCCACCGTCGCCCTCCCAAGATCAAGCGCCAAGACGCGCCTATCGCGGATCTCGCTCGCCTCACCTCGTGTCGACGGCGCCGCCCACCGACCAGCAGCGTAGCGCCCGCCTCGCCGGCCTCGACGCGCGAGTCGCGCCACCATGCGCGGCTCCCATGAACGGAGCCGCCGCCACCAGAGAGGAACGCGGCGGCTCCCATGAAGGGAGCCGCCGCCGCCCCGAGAGGAACTCGGGGGTAGGGTAGAAACCCTACCCCCGAGTCCCCCGCCGTTTTACTTAGACCGGCGAACGGGCCGGCCTTGGGCCGGCCCATATAACCGGACGAAAAAGAAATAGAAAACGAAAAAAAAGGGTCGTTTTGCAAAAAGGCCCTCGGAATTTCCATAAATTGCGCGACAATTTCTCAGAACTGAATTGTTCACGTTTTAGCCCCTGGGAATTGCAGAATTCACCGAAAATTCATATTCCAGCAGAAAAGGGCCTCGGGAATTCAAATTTTGAATCGGTTTTTGCATTTGAAGCATATTTCACCTTGTTATTATTATTTCTATGCAATTTATTTATTGTATTTACTGTTTTGATTATTTGTGATTATTAATATTGCTTTTAATCACTGAAAATAGCAGTAAATCATGAAAATGCATGAAAAATATTTTAATCACGAACTAGGAGTTCAAGAGCATTATAAGAATTTTGCAACCATTTTATGGAAATTACCAAAGATAATCTTATGAACTTTTTGCATGAATATGAAAATGATCGCATCACGAACCAGGAGTTCGAAGAACTGACCCGGCATGGTTAGAATTTATACAATCTCCAATTATGTGATAATATAATCACAAATGAGCAGAAGATTGAAAAGACCATCTCTACCTTTACCCGAATGCGGTGCAATCCGCACGCAGTTATTGTCAAAATGGCTACAAGTAGTATACCGCAGTGATTGACATCATGAAAATTGTAGAAGCTCAAGATGATGTTCTAAGGAAGAACTACATCTCACAGCCACCTAGTAGCAATATTGGTCATGAAGCCAATACTAGCAGCTACAAGGTGATGAAGCCTCTCACGAAGGAGAAGGGCAAGAAGGGTAAGGTCGTGAGTCGCACGTAATTGGTGTTTTACAGTCTAAGAAAAGGGACAAAGGATAGCATGAGGCACACCTCACCATTGAAGGCACGGAAGATCCACACCCATTAGTTGCACTTATGGATATGGACAGCCTAGTAGCAGCACCCATCATCCCTCCTTTGGACATAGCAGCGGCCACAGCCGTAATTGCCCAAAAGGAGAAGATCGTCATGTAGCAGATTAAAGCAGAAGTTTATGAATACTTCGCTGATTCGATCTAGTGCACGCATTGCACTTAGATCCTTTTACAATCACTTGCATTTTGTGATTATGATGAAACTTTGAATAATGGTTGTAGGCTCTAGAAGAGCAAAGCATTAAATTCTTATGATGAGTCCTGCAAGACTTATATTTCCCGTATTTATGATAGCAAGTTATGTTCTAATATCTGAAGTATTTTTATTTTATGTGTTGCTGGATTTCTGCTACATATTAATAAAGTACATTATATTAGAATGCATGTAGCGCCCTATGGAGGAAGTGTGCTTAGCAGGTAGCGGCACAATGAATACCACCTTGAGAGAGATGGAATTTTCAATGATCAAGAAGAATACTCGTAGCCTTACGACAATCGCAGGCAGCGATACATGTATAATAGGCTCAGGAAGGGCCACAATTATACTCCCTACGGACATAACTTTGGTCATTAAAGAAGCCATATTGTGCCCATAATCGACTAGAACTCTCAAGGATATTCGCGCTAACGGTTTCCACGTAGAGACTGAAGAAGAGCATGGTAAGGAATACCTGCTCATTACAAAGCGTGACGAAAATAGTAGAATAATGGTATTAGAACGATTTTTTTTCATTTGAAAATGGGCTATACTACACTAATATTAAGGCATCTGCAGCCTATACTGCCCTGAAAACTATATTTAGAAGCTCTAAACCTCTTCTATCTCTGGCATGATAGATTATGTCACTTAGGTCTTAGGATGATGAGAAATATAATTAACAATTCACAGGGACATAGTGTCAATTTAAAGAACTTCCCGAATCTGGAAGATTTTGTGTGCCCTGCATGTACCATCGGAAAACTGACTACTAGACCCTCTACTCTGAAAGTAAAGGACGAAATCCCTGCATTCCTGGACCGTATCCAGGGAGACATTTGCGGTCCTAAACAGCCCCTGTAAGGGTCATTTAGGTATTTTATGGTGCTTATCGATGCTTCCTCGAAACGGTCATACGTTTGTTTAATGTCTACGAAACCCCGCTTCTGCAAAGCTAATCTCGTAGATAATTAACATTAAGAATAATTTCCTTATCATCATGTGAAGTCCACCAGAATGGACAACGCCGGAGAATTTACTTCAAGGGCATATGATGATTATTGTGTGAAAATGAGAATTAAAATTGAGCATCCTGCATCGCATGTCCACACCCGTAATGGACTAGCGAATTGTTATTTACCAACTACATGTTGGGGACACGCAGCTTCGCACGCAAAGAACTCTCATCAATTTTAGACCACCGACATATAACATCCATTCACCTATGCAACTAGCGCAAGGGTCAACACGAAAATTTCTCATCTTTGAAGGTTTGGTTGCAAGGTTTATGTACCTATACCACCACCACAAAGAACTGAAATGGGCACTCTCTAAAAGTCCGGGATATCGTTGGTTATGATACAAGATCCATAATCGTATTTGGACCTCACGACTAGAGATTTGCATGCGACCGTTCACGATAGCATATTAGATGAGAATTATTTCGTCATTAGGGGAGGAAATCAACCCTTGATATAAAATGTCGAGAAATAGAGAAGTCCGTAAGACAATTGAAGTCTAGAAGATATTTGAAATCCATGCATATGACCCGCACTAGTGAAGCAAATAGAGAAGTTTAGAAGACAATTGAAGTCTAGAAGACAATTGCAGTCCAGAAGATAATTGATTTGCAAGCATTAGCGAATCAACTGCCTAACCACTTTAATGATTTGAAGAGCGTGACCAAGTCGCATATGCCTGTACGCAATGCACCGGAAAGGGTTGAAATACCGATGAAGGTATCCCTAATCCCGCCCTAAGGCCTCTGAAGGACGAGAACTCCTACCCCTCGAATCCAAGTAACCGGGACGCCGGTGAAAAGGATGAGAAGGACTTGACACACCGATCACCAAAGTACCCGAGAATCATAAGGGGAGCCGTTGAGACTGCACCGTATGGAACCTTCGAAAAGGCATACTAGAATTGAACATCCCCATGAAGGAGACATCGGCATGGATGTGTGCGCACACATCGGATTTGAAAAACTAAAGGACTTGCCCGCAATTGAAAGTAGCGGTAAGCAAATAGAAGCATTAGAAATATCGCCCTTGAAGACATAGCTATAAACTTTATGATCTTGGGAGAATCTATGAATAAGCCAACGACCAACGTTGCAAAGAAAATTGTCACAATCATCAATCTTGATCCGAGCACGCATCGCTCGTTGAATATAAGAAAAGGTCGATTGAGAAGATTGGAAGAAGGCAATAGAAATCAATCATTCTCTTTGAATAAAAGAGAGGTGTTTGGGCTCAGAAGTCGCACACCTCCCCATGTGCACCTGTAGGGCATAAGTGGGTATTTGTTCGAAAGAGAAATGAAAGAAGCAAGGCTCGTTGCACAAGGTTTCACTCAACGTCCGAGAGATTGTTATGAAGAAACCTATTCCCGATCATGGGCGGAATTACCTTTAGATATTTATCTCAATGGCGAGAAACTTGGAAGTTAGAAGTGAAATTGATGGATGTGGTAATCGCATACCTTTATGGAAATTTAAATTCGGACATTTATATGAAGATACCTGAATGTATCCCTGTCCCGAACCAAGATAGAGCAAATAGAAATCTATACAATGGTACAACTCGTAAAGTCACCGATGGATTTGAAGCGATCGAGCGAATGTGGTATAATCGCAGGCGACTTTCTATGCAAGAAAGGCTACACGAACAATGAGAATTATCCCTGTGTATTTATACGACGATCCCAGGATGGATTTTGTATAAATCTCAGTGTATGAAGATGATCTGAATATCATTGGAACCTTAGAAGGTATTAAGAAATCAAGCTCTTACACAGTCGAGTTCAAATAAAAGATTTGGATCAAACCAAATCGCTTAGGCTTGCGGCTTGAGCATACCGGAAGAGATTCTAGTACATCGACCAACCTACACTCGTAAAGTGTTGAAAAAGTTCGGCTTTGAAAAGGCATATCCTTCGAAAGTGTCGATGGTCGGGAGATCCTTGCAGCAAGACAAGGACCCGTCTGCACCTAAAGAAGAAGGGAGGAAGTCCCGGGACCAGAATTCCCGCACTGAGTGCGAGAGGAGCACTCATGTATTTAGCAAACTAGACTAAATCGGGCATTGCATTTGCCGTAAACCTATTAGCAAGGTGTATCTGTAACCTACCAAAGGCATTGGCGGAAATAATGGACATCTTCTGTTACCTCCAAGAAAGCAAAGAACTTAGTCTATTCTACGAAAGAACTAAGACTTGTGTATGAATGACTATGCAGATGTTGGGTTCTGTCGGACCCACATACAACCAAGTCGCAAATGGCTATGTATTCCTATGTGGTGGGCTGTAATTCGTGAAAATCGCCTAAGCAAAGTCTTGTATCGACTTGACGAACCACTCAAAAATCATAGCGCTGCATTTAGGCCTCACAAGAATGTGCTTGGCTTCGGATGATTCACCACATCCAGCGATCATGTGGATTGAATACTGTGCAAACCCCACTATTATCTCTCAAGATAATGCGACTGCGTCGCACAAGAGTAAATGGGTTATGTGAAGAGTCCCCTTACAAAGCATATCAATCCCAAGTTCTTCTATGCTCACGAAATGCAAAAGATGGACGAAATTAAAGTACTGCATACTAAGTCATGTGAAAATCTTGCAGATTTATTCACTAAGTCACTTTCAGCGTCTAGTTTTGAAAGATGCATACGTGGAATTGGAATGATAAGACTTAGACAAGTGCAGAATTCAGGGGGAGAATCTTCACGAACTCATTATTGAATCTTGATCACGAAGATCAAGTACCCAAAGAATAAATCCTGGAGATTAAATAAAGCAGGGTGGATTGTACTCTTTTTCCTTGACGAGTTTTCCAAAGTTTCTCGGCTAAGGTTTTAATGAGGCAATTGTGCAACACAATGAACGCATGACATGTACTCTTTCTCCAAATTTTTCCCACTGGTTTTTATGGAGTTTTAACGAGACATGAACATGTTGGATGAGTGTTCAAGGGGAGTGTTAAGAATCGCCCGTGACTCGGAGAGTCTCGCCCGACGGCCCAGCCCGAGGACCGAGAGTCCCGCCCATTGAACTCCTCATCCCGTAGTCTATAAATAGAGGGTCACCCCCTCTCATTGTAACCCTAATTGATCCGAAGCAATAAAGCAGACCCTGAAGTCCCGCATATCTCTGTGTTCTTTCTACTATTGTGTTCTTGTGTTCTTCATCGTTCTTACGATTCTGATCATTGTATACGAGGTACCCGTTCGGACTGGACTCGCCAGCGACGGTTACTCAACAGGATTGAGCGGAGGCGTAAGTGGTCAGATATTAAGTTACTATACTAAAAACTAAAATTTGAATAGTTGTCTCGCCTCACTCAACCTTCTTTGAGTTTGCCGTGTCCTCAGTTTCTCCTGGAGCAAGGTTAGAGCACAGAAGCCGAAGCCGAAGCCGAAGCGAAGCCGAACGGGGGCCTAACTCTTGACATTGCCCTTTTTAAGAAAAGAAGAAAAAAAGAAATGCATACTCCAGTTTTGTTCACGCAGGGTCGAAATCCACATGAAAGGCAAGGGATGCGCACCAGAAAAAGGAGAGCGAAAGAAAGAAAGGTGGATTCGCACTAAGCACCCAATATTTACCATGGGTAGTCTACGATCACACATATATACCAAAACGCTACAAAAGCCACCGCACACAACTTAGCGGCCAATTCTGATGTGTTTATCTAAGCGATTGGGTGGCTGCAGATCGATCGATACCTTGGCCTTGCACGGCCAAGAAACCGTCAGGGAGACAGGAAGCCATTCAGTTTCACATGCAGCTTCTCGTGTTCCCAACCTGCAGCCTCTTTCGCGGAAAACCATCACAAACGAAAGAACATCTAACACAGCTGATCTGTGTCCGTCTGATGCCTGCGCGGTGCTGTTTCTTCGGACGACGCCGGAGACGGCAGAACTGTGGCCACTGACGATTTCAGGCCATCTCAGAACCCGATGATCTCGTCCGGCACGGTCACGAACCTCGCCCTCTTCTGAAAATTAACAAGCAAGAAAAACATGCTGAGAATTCAGAAAGATTCAGCAACCAAGTTAATTAGCACTGATATCTTTGATTTGCAACCTGGAAAAGAAACTGAACAGTGATCGTTGTGGCCGCTGCTGTTGCAAAGTGTTTCAGTGGTTGACTTCATAAACTTGCCTTTTTTTTTTAATCGAGCTACCTGGACGCATGGCGTTGTGGTCGCGGCAGCTTTTTGCAGTAGTACGTTTTGCTTGAAACAAAAGCTAACTATATCAACCTTTCGATCGTGTGGCCTCTGTCCCTTTCCGACCGAAAGGGAACGGCCAAGATTGTCCGGACGGACTGGCGACTACCAGCACGATATATCCACGGCCAAACTGACAATGCCATGCGTTGATTTCGTTACAGGAACAAAGAAAAAAAAACAGTTTATGACTGTGTCGACGCTCATTCACTGAAGTGCTGTGGAGATGTGAATGGAACAATGCATCTATCTATCCGGCTAAGCAAACTTGGGACCTGTGAGTTAGAATCAAATGACGTCCAAAACGATTGGAGATAGATATTGTCATATGAACATGTGAGAACACTTGCCAGCTGATGCGTAGATGTGCAAGGGATATGATGATTCCATAGCTAGTCTAATCTCCCAAGAAAACTGAAGATTAATTTCACACACTTTACAAGATGATAAAACCCATAGCTTTCACACACTTTCTGAGAAACTAAATTGCGCAAATCTTATACTAGCAGTTGGGTTAGTAATGTGGTGTAGTATACATGTGGACGCAGATTAGAATAGTCAATGGGAAAACACTTGTGGTCAACTATAGAGAGGTTAGCTCTGAAGAAAAAAAAACTTGAGGTTAGTTCTATCAACTCTTCAGAAGCATGAGATCGATCCCAGACTTGTCCCCACCAAATTAAGTGGCAACAGGAAACTAATTAGTTGATCAGTGCTCTGTTTGAGAAATCTTGATATGTATACCTAATACCTTCATGAACCATGCCACCGAGGCTTCAGAGTACAAGCTAGCTAGTGGATCAAGTATGGGTGGAGCTGGCCACGGTCTAAACCTCGAACTGAGACATCTGTTTTTAGGTCAAATTCAAATGATTGGTGATTTTTTAAGAGATTTTCATAAGTTTTAACACTAGTAGCCCACTCAACCCGAGGCCTAGATCCGCCCCTAGGATCAAGTCCACGCTTGCAATTAAACCTACCCGCTTTAGAAACCAGCACGAGCCGTCTCGATCGATATCTCGTACTTATGGCGGTGGTTAGTTTAGTTTAATCGCCCCTTTTCAGAATCTAAGCACATGGCATGCATGGCACTACGTACATCAGGACGTACTACTTGCTCATTTGGCCTTCCGGCCGGAGAGTAATCACTCTCCTACTCCTCTTGCTAGTTCTCCAAGTCTTGATCACTATCTGAACCAAACCAAACTGATCCATGTGAAGCTATATAGTGTATATCCTAACTAAGATATCGACGTGCGGTAGAAAGGCCGCTAGGTCACGGAGTCAAATCATGGAAATTCCACGGTACATTCAGTCCACCTGCAGGCATGCATATATAAAACGGTGAGCAATTTGGACTTTGGATTTCAGTTCCGCCGGACGACACACTAGCTAGCTAGATGACTAATTAACCACTCAGGCTGAGTGTGGGCCCGGGCCTCTACTCAAATTTCAGTGCTTAGTAGAGGAGTCAATGTTTGATCACTTATGTTCCCGCTTAACTTTGCCCCGACAAAAATATTTTCCGTTAAGTAGTAGTAATCCGGTTACTGTGTGTGTGTGTGTTTTTTCAGAGTTACTTGAGATGATACTCCGAATAAGCTTGTGTATGCATGAAACATGGCATTGTCGAAAATTTTATGAGCAATTCTGATTCCTTTTTTGAAGAAAAAAAAAATCAAAGAATTCTGATTTGTAGCTGCGAAAGCGCGCAAAGGATTGGAGAACAAATTAACGGGGTATATATGTGACGTTTTGTTTACCTCTTTCTTGCCGGCGGCTTGCTTCTTGTCCGACGAGACGAGCGCCGCCGGGAGCGGGACGACGGGCGTGGCCGGGGCGGAGCGGTGGTCCCTGGCGACGCAGAGCTGCATGATCTTCTCGGCGGCCTCGGCAGCGTCACGGCTCTCCTTGACGAGCCGCGCGACCTCGGCCTTGGGCAGGCGCATCCGCAGCCGCACCGCGCCGTCCGCGGCGGCCTCCACGGACGACGCCGGGGACGCCATCACCGCCGCGGCCACGTCGGAGGCCGACCGGCGCGAGAGCATGAGACTTTCGAGCCGCTCGCCGGCGCCGACGCGGAGCGCGCCCGACCACGTCCTGCGCGGCGCGCGGCCCCCGAGCCGGGGCAGCTCCACCAGAAAGTAGAGCCTCCCTGGCTTGAGCGGCGCGTCGGCGTCGAGCGGCCGCGCCCGCACCCCGAGCCGCTTCACCTCCTCCGACTCCAGCAGGTGGTGCCCCGGGTGGTCCCGCAGCGCCGCCCCCGACACCACCGGCGCCCGGTACTTGTACGTCGTCCCGTCCACCTTCATCACCCTCGCCGTCCGCCGCTTCCAGCCAATGGCGTTGCCCATGAGCACCAGTGCACTCACCTACACCTTTCTTTCTTGATGCGTAACACAGAGCCTGCACGCAGCAAGCGAGATTAGTTACTCAGCGTGAGGCCACGCGCGCGCGAGAGAGATGAGACACAGGAGGAAATATAAAGGGCGCGTGTGGTGTGAGCGAGTCAAGCACCATGTCTACTTACTTAACGGATTTCCTATTTCTAAATCGGGCCTGATATTTTTAAAAAAAAATTTAAGTTAATTGTTGTTGCTATTAGATTTGTATAGTGATTGATGTATCATACAATTCGACATTGATTCAATGGATAAAAATACTTAATCCCATTTTTTTGTATTAGCTGTTGATTATTATGTGGGCGTGTTAGCGCGACATGTCATTACATGGGGTTGCAAATTATTGCGTTCGCGATCCATGAACAGTGGTGCTGCTCCACTGGGCACGACTAATAAATAATACAAGACAACTTATGAGGTGTAGTATATCAGCAAGGGCCATGTGAGATGGCCGGGCTTATCGGTCGAGTGCTGGGGGTTGTTGTGCTGCGCTACGTCGACTAATTCGTTTTGGTCACTGTTCTAGATCCGGCTTATTAAGCTCGAAGGCGATCGTGTCCTAACTCCATCATAGATAGATGATGTGCTTATTTTAGAAGTGAATTTAATGTTAACCAACGTATATTATTGCCTATATATAACTACCTGATACTTCAGTTAGGATTCAGTTTCGATTATACTTGTTGTATGATCTTATACCTCCTATAACTTGTCCTATAAGTACTCACCGAGTACAATGAACGAATCATTGTGTGATTCCCTACACGCCTTCATGGTATCAGACGACCACTGATCCTTTTCCGTTGCCCCATTCTACCTTCTTCTTCCTCCTAACCTACATTGTCATGGGCGACAAAGCTTCCGCTCTTGTGCTCCACGCCGTCAATGTCAAAACCCACCTTCCGTTCACTCTTGAACTCTTGCACCCTCCCAACTACACTCGTTGGCGTGAGCTTTTCTTCGTCCTTGTTAGTCGCTTCTCTATCAAGAAACAAGTCGACGGTACCTTCAAATCGGTTGACGATGCCGAGTGGGATATTAATGACTTCTTTGTCGCCTCTTGGCTCTACAACACCATTTTGAAGGAAATTCTCACCAGGCTCCTCCGCACACGAGATCTGGGTGCGCATTGAAGGTCTCTTCTGAGACAACTAGAAGATCTGCATCCTCAACCTCGAGGCAGAGCTTCACGACACTCCTCAAGGCGATTTGTTAGTCATGGCATATTGCCAAAAACTCAAAGCTCATGCTCTCGGTGATCTTGACAACAAGGTTTCCGAAGACAATCTTTGTTCTAACCATTCTTTGTGGTCTCACCGATAGATTCGCCACCGTCAAAACCATTATTGCCACCAAATAACCCTTCCCATCCGTCCTTCAAGCACGCTCACCCTCGTCATCAATGAAGCTGGCCACAACAACCGGTCCACCCTCTCCACTACTCTCTACGCCTCCACCAACCCTAATTCCTCTAGTGCCAAAATCACCAACTACGCTAAAAATAGCTCTGGCGGTTCTTCTAGCAATCGCAATAATGATGGTAAATTACACAAATCGTGTGGCTTCCCCAACAGCAGTAGCAGCAACACTCCAGACGGCGGAGCTCCTCCCACGCGCTCTGGTTCAACCCTTGGACCGGCACCTTTCAGGTATGGTCCGGCCATACACCTACACCACGTCCGTCGGCTCCTACGCCTCATCCGTGGATGCTATCCCCTATTCCCGACATCCTCGGCCGTCCACCTCAAGCATACTTGGCTGATGCACCCTTTCCGGTGACTCCGACAACACCGACATGGGATTGATCTGCGCTCATCAGTGCCATGAACACCATCTCCCTTTAGCCATCGAGCTCCTCCAAGTGGTACATGGACTCCGGCGCCTCTAACCACGTAACTTATGAGCCCAGTACTCTCTCTTTTTCCTACCCTCCTTCCTCTTCACAGCACATCATTGTCGATGATGGATCTCGTCTCCCCATCACTGCCACCGACGGCAAGTCATTCCTCTCCAACCAACACATCTCTATCTTAACAATTTGTTAATTTCTCCTCGTGGCATAAAAAACTTCATCTCTGTTCGTCAGCCACAACTGATAATCAAGTTTCCATTGAATTTTACCCTTTTGGTCTCTGTTGGACCCCGGGTTTTGAATACCCAAAACCCTCATGTGTCTACCGTATTAGTCATATGATCAATAGCTAGTACACATCCACAACATTGATAATCACATTCATACAATCATACAAACAAAATAAAATCAAGTATGGTACATAACTTAAGCGATTATATTATTTACAACACATAGGCTGACCGACCAAATAAAAGCATAGCAAAAGTAATAGGTGTAACAGTGGAAGCAAAATAAGTGATAGGTCCAAAATTACAGCGTATGCCTATCCGAATCCTCAAGCAACCGACTAGAGATAAGTCCTAGAAAGACCCGTCACCAAACCCACCATTTCTGGGTGCAAAGAAGACGTCGTCCGGCGTAGGATCATCCTCTATCTCTGAATAACAATTTAAGCAAGATTGAGTACATTGCATACTCAGCAAGACTTGCAGTGTTTCACAAAGTTTATATAAATACAAAGCTAACAAGGGATGAGACTCTATGCTACAAGTTACTTTGCATTAAGTAAATTTTATTTGCAATATCAATACGTAGTATTTTGCTATGGGAATTTGAAGAGCATGTTAAATAGATGAAGGACAACAAGTAAGTAATTAAATAAATAACAAATCACAACCCTCCTTGGCTGTGAGCAACTTCTTATTTTCAGCAATAGACATGGCACTCAACTCAAATATAAACCATCAAACCATTTCTCATATTTTCCAAAGAAATTGTTTTTATGAAAATCAAGACTATACACATTAAGTATACACTAAACACGCTCATGACCGCAAGCACGGCTATTTAAATAGATTTACACTTTGTAGAGGTGTACAACTTACCCATAATACATGAATTATCTAGTTTGTTTGGCTTCCGTCGATACCACCACTCACTACTTTTGGTAAGCAGTCTAGAGCACACAACGAAGGCTAGTTTTCAACGACTTAATTAGCTAATGTTGTTCCATATCAGCACATGTGGTTTTACGCTTAGGCTTAGATTCGAGTTGCTGACGTTCGGCCCTTAATTGATCCAGGCAAAAATCTCCCCCTATCTACTTGTGAGATACACAACTCACACTTCTTAGAATATAATATAACTCACCCACGTTGAAAACTAAGTGTTTTATTTTTATTTTTATAAAAATAACAGAGATAAACCCATCTAGACCATCATTTCAAAACTCTCAGCTTTATGTTCATCATATCATCCTTTTAGCAAATTTTAGTAATGACTACAGCTGGATTAAGCAACTGTGCGATACGCGCACTCAAGATTTCCAAATTGACATCAACTATTGTCTAATCCATAACATTATTCCTACAACAGTAAGGACATCAAGGTTTCAAGGAGATTCAAGCGACAAATAGGATTACGACTGCCATTATCCCCCAAATTTAGCAATTTTAATCAAACATACACACATGCATAATAGATTTTATAAAAAGAAGTACAATAATTAAAATAGTAGAATCAACATGATAAAAGGGCACTTGCCTTGCTATGGTTGCTCTGAATATGAGGATGAAGGATCGTTGTAAAAGTCGTTCGAATAATTGATGTCTAAAAAGAGACGAAAGCAAATTAAATATAGCACAATAATGACAACAACAACAAAATCCAAATATTTTTACATATTCAGGTAGATCATGATTTTATATTAATTTATAAAAAAGATTAATCTCATTTGGAGTTTGTATGCAAAAACTACTATAGTTTCAATTTGCTTCGGTTTGAAAATTTCATAAATTAGAAAAGGGTGATGTCGAGCTGGCGGCATGCAACCGCGGCGGCGCAGTGAGTGGCTAATGGGGGAAATTGCACTAAGGACTCATCCTAGGCAAAATTCATGTGCGCATGAGGATCAGTTACTCACCACAACCACGAGAGTGCAAAAGACGAGGTCGGGGAGGCTCGCTTGTCGACGACGAGCAGCGGCGACGCAGAGGAGGTCCACGAAGGCAGCTCACCACAGCTACATAGGTGCTACAAGAAGCATTATGTTAGGTTACTGGGGTGCTAAGGATGGTGTAGATGCAAGGAATCGGCCCGCGATTCACTGGGTTTCGAGGAAGATCAGAAATGGCGGTGGCGGTAGCAAAGGATTCAGGGTGAGATTGTTTGCATTAAGTAAGGGGTTAATATCAATGGAGTGGGCAACACCTTATGATGCGGTTGGTTTGAGCTTGAACTCACCAAAGCGACAGGAGCGCGTAGGCGAGCTCAAGTGCCCACCGGAGCTGAGGATGAAGGTAGTTGCAATTGAGCTACACGACTTTCGGGGCTGCATTAAGCACAGAAAAGGAGTGAGTAAAGTAATAGGATCATGATGACGCAGGTGTCATTGTTGAGGAAGCTCACCAGAGCAAGAATGGTGTGGAGGCACGCTCACCGGCATCGAGAATGACATGTACGTTCCCGCAAAACCAAAGAGCTATGAGGCTAGGGTTAGCGCGAAATGGAATGGGGTGAGCTAAGGGTCTCAATGTGTGCGCTAGGGCTTAAATATCTAGGACAATTGCGTGAGAAAACGTGTGAGACGCCGGCGGTCAGTGTGAGAATCTTGCGGTCGCCTCCAGGTCTCTCCGCTAGTGCGGGAGATTCTCGCCATGAATGGGGTGGCTAGCATGGGTGGAAGTTGATGGAGAGGACATGATAGTTGGGCACAAAACTGTGGGCGGCAAATGAAATCAGTGGGCGAGCGGCAGAGCAGGCGAGCGCTCTAGTGCGCGGGCGCGAGGTGGAAGACACCACCTGATGAGCGGGGCCCACATGTCAGCGAGCGTGGGAGCGAGGGTGGTGTGGCCTGGAGCTGAGCGCAAGGGAATTTTGGGCCAGCTCAGTTTCGGCCCAAAGGATGAGAGGGAATTTCGAAAACAATTTTATAATTTATAATTTCTGGTTGAGTGTTTGATGAATTTTTGTACTAAGTAAACAACATCCAAAATTTATGAAACTTTTGTATGTGTTCCTAACCTAGTATAGTTCCTTATGTAAATTGTTTAGGATTTTCTGTCCTCTGTGATTTTCCGTATAATTATTACATTTTTATGTTTTCAAGTGGCGTTTTCAAGTAAATGCATTGTTACCTTTAATGAAAATTTTAAAAAAAAACTCAATAATTTTTTCCTTCATGTAAAGATTCCCAAATTTATTATCCTACATATTTCTATCCTATTTTTCCCAAAATTGGGATGTTTGGGATGTTCTCTCTGTGAAGGATCTCTGCACCAAGACCGAAATTCTCAGGTGCAATAGCTCCAGCACACTCTACCCTCTTTGGTTGGGGTATCTATCTCATGACATTGCTACTTCGGTAGACTCCGCGGATCTGTGGCACTGCCGCCTCGGCCATATTGGAAGACAAGTTTTTTCGCATTTAGTTTCTTAGTCCGCAATATCATGTAATAAAGGCATCGAATCATCTCTTTGCCATGCTTGCCAACTTGTGCACCACATTAGATCGTTGTTTTCTCATTCTATTTCTAGAACACATCGACCTTTTGAACTCCTTCATTGTGATCTATGGACGTCACATGTTTCCAGTATCTCCGATTCAAATATTACCTTGTTTGTTTGGATGACTTCACGCATTTTCTTTGGACTTCCCCACATAGGTTCAAATCTGATGCATTCACCCCCCTCAAACACCTTTTAGCCTATGTTTCTACTTTTCCATACTACCTTCGAAAACATCCAATGTGATAACGGTAAGGAGTTCGACAACAATATCACTACACCTGCATTTTTCTTGTTCATATATGTAACATTCTAATTTTCAGAGCTTTTTGAAAAAATTTAAAATAAAAATAACCATTTGGTTTTGTTGAATTAGTAAAGCTTAACTTGAAATTTTCAAAATTGAAAAAAATTTAATTTGAATAAATCAAACTTCAACTAATTCAAAATTTGGTTTATTTTGAGTTTATTGCAGTTCTTTGGTATTTAAGATCCTTTTTGTCTGTTTGTTTCAATTCCCATCGGCCTATTCCTTTTCCCTACGCACTGAGCGGCTACATCCTCTTAGTTTCGACCATCCTATTGGTTTTGACCATCCTATTGGTTTTGATCAACCTCTTGGTTTCGACCATCCTTTCAGTTTTGACCATCTCTCGGTTTAGACCAGCCTCTCGGTTTCGACCAGCCTCTCGGTCTCGACCAGCCATTCGGTTTCAACCAGCCTCGCCTGTCAGCCCCCTGCTCACCTTCTCTTTCCACTCTTTTTCCTCAGTGATGTGTGCATTAAATGTCGTTGTCTCCGCCGCGCCACCGCGATGTGTGCATTAAATGTCGTCGTCTTCGCCGCGCCGCCACAAATCCCGCATCTCCATCTTGTCTCCTGGTCCTTCCCTCCTTCCTCTATAAATGGAGCACCAGAGGGCCCTCACCCCCTGTTTTCCCCTCAACTCCCCTCTCTCTCGCCCTCATTTCGCCGTGCTTCGAGTTTCACCGCCGCTATGGAAGCCTCTCCGGTGACGTGTTCGTCGCCATCAGCTTCGCAAGCCCGTCGCCACCTCGTGCTCCCACCTCCCTTTCTCAGCTATAAAGGAGGCCAGAACTCCTTCCTTCCCCTTCTTATCCCATCTTCCTCCATTTCTTTTCCCAAACGAAGCTCCAACCAAAGCACAGCAGCCAGTAGGCTCCATTTCTTCTCCAGTGCAGTTCGGTCGTGAGCTCTACCTCCATGCTCCCACTCTTCGGATGCGCTTCTTCATGCTAACCATGTCACGGTGAGCCCCTTAGCTTCCTCCTCCACCCCTCCGAATTCGTCCCTCTCTCTTGCTCGCTTTTCTCTGCAATCGCGATTCTCCTGCCAATGGCCAAACCACCCTCCTCCTCGCATTTTGCCACCATCATTGATTCCCCCGGTGACATCGTCCACTCCGTTGAGCTCGCCTCGCGACGTTCCACGCCGTGCTCTCTACCTTTTCTCTGGAGCACCACTGGTTCACCAGATCCCCGTGCGCGGCCGACCGTGTACGTCGCCGCCAACCCCACTCTCTAACCCCTCCCTGTTCGCCCGAATTTCATCGACAGCCATGTGTTGACAGCTCTTCCAGTGCATTGCCTTCCTTCTTTTATTCTTTGAGCAACTTCCTTGCGGGGCTCACTTGTCATTCATGACAACTCCACTCCTTGGCCATCTCTCCCTCATCTACGGCTTCGCGAGACTGCGTTCTACCCGAGGCTCCCCTTGTCTTCGCTGGGAGTTCACCGGAGCGCCCACGCCGTCTTCGGCCGCCGCTACCGCTTCCTCCTTCTGACCAGGTAGTCGAACCTCTTTCGACCATTTGTAGTCTAACCTCCTTCCAACCAGGTACTCGAACCTCCTTCCGACCACCTGTAGTCGAATCTCCTTCCGACCACCTGTAGTCAAATCTTTTTTGAGAGCACGTTCTCCTTCGTTCGAACTCCGATCTGAGTGATTCAAATTTCTAACTTCATCTAAATTCAATACCTTTCTTTTGGTTCTAATTTGGTAATCTTTAGATTTTATTTGGAATTGTTCCGGCGTTTCCAAAGAATTCTTAGACCCAACAATGAAGACCAGTCTAGACTTCAACGAAGACTAGTCGTAGACTTCAACGAGGGCAAGTCGTATGCCTTTGATCATGTTGTACCCAGTTTATCAAATTATATTATTTTATATCAACATGCATAGCTAATTGTATAAAAATGGTTTTGGTGATAGTTAAACACCTACTTAACAGTATAACTCCTTGATTAATTGTGAATGACATGTTGGCATGTACGACACCGTAGGTTGGGTAATCTTAGTTAGACATTATTGTGATACCAACATGGACACGTATTATGCTTAGTCCTGCTTTAGTTATGCGATGGAATCTTGATCACATGATTTAATGATGATAAATTTGACTTAATGATATATGAAATTATGGCGGAGCCACTGTTGATAAAATTTGTTGAGTCATGGCAAATGTTGTCATTTGGTTGGGTTGAAGCAAAAATGATTTCATGCTCAGACGAATGATCGTGCAATAAAGGGACGCAAGAAGCACATTGGGATAAGGATGTTTCACCTGAGTAGTCTATAAGGATTTAACTTTATGCATCATTAATATGGGTCATACCGTACAACCACATATCCAGGGTGGGGTAGACCTGACCAACTAATTAGCAATATTTTGGTTCGGTTCTATTAAGGGTTGATACGTGGCACAAGAGGGATCTAGAATGGCAAAACCTTAGCGAGCAGAACCGAGTCAAAATAGAGCTTTGTAAAGGTTTTGTGATGATAGTTAGTCGCAAACGTGTGTGTTAAACGGATATGATAAGATGATTATCTCTTGTGGGTCCAGCTGTACAACCTCTGCAGAGTGTAAAACTATTCGAATAGTCGTGTCTCCGGTTATGAACAATGCCTGGTGACTTCACACGAGGGTAGATTTTCTCAAAATTGTTGGAATGGTATGGTTGGGAAGCGATCTGGTTATGGTCGTTGGTTGGGAAGTGAACAAGGTTGTTCACGAGTTTTTTCAGAGAACTTGATTACTTATGTATTAATATTTTAAAATGTGCTTTACAATCTACTTATTATATCTAATGTCAATGTTGCTTTCTGTGAATTAAACATAAAGCTATCCTTGTCAAGCCTTGCATGAATACTAGTTGCAAACTATTCCCTACGACTTGCTAAGTACTTTATGTACTCACGGCTATACGTCATTTGTTGATCAGTCATCAAATAAGACCTATGGAGCACCGAGTTCTCCGAGAATAAATTCCTTGAAGACCATGTGAACTAGTATGTATTCTCCACTTGATTGCCTGTGAGCATGTCGAATGGACTGTACAAGTTGTTCATTCCGCTGCAAGTGTATCTTTTGTCTTTAAACCTGCATGGCAAACTCTGTAAAATCTTAACCATAAGGTTCTTTTACTACTAAGTAATATTAATTTGTGTGCTTTTTTAGATGTGTTGTTGTATGGTTACAAGTACACCAATGTTGAAACTGTGTGAGCTAGCTATTGATCTAGGACTAGTTCAAAATGCACGGAGGGTCATGGAGTTGCATATCCGGGTTCTTGACAATATACATCACAACAGAACAGTAAAGCGAAATGCATTATTCGTTCGACCAACAACATCATTCGCCCCCTGATGTTCTAGGCTAGCATGCCCCCATCTTATTGGGCTGAGGCATTACATACTGTCACTCATCATATTAACCTCCATCCCACTAAAACCCTACATAACATAACAACGTCCCAAGCCCTCTTCAGAACGACACCTTCCTATTCCCACCTTAGGGTTTTCAACTGTAGATGTTACCCCAACCTCCCAGCCACAGCCACCAACAAATTTTCTCCCCGTTCCACCGAGTGTGTTTTTCTTTGTTATCCAACTATCCATAAGGGCTATCATTGCCTTGAACTATCCACAAATCGCCTCATCCTCTCTCGCCATGTCGTTTCAATGAACATTCCTTTCCTTTTGCACAACGCAATTCCCCTCCATCCTCCACATACAACTTTCTTAATGACAATTCTTCTGATCCTCCCTAGTACTTCTTCCACATGCCGCACAAGCACCTTTCCCTCCTGCCACAACAGCTGTCGCAGTTGCTTCTCCACCTGCCGTGCCTACCGATTCAGCTACCGTGGCAACACCCTCTACCGATCCAGCAGTCCCGCCTTTCTCTCCTATTGTGACTACCGATTAGATTACCGCGACAGTACCTTCTTCTGCCGCAGCAGTACCTTCTGCTCCCATTCTCATTTCGACAGTCCTGGTTCCTGCCGCAGTTGCCTCACATGCTGCCCCGCCTTTTGTGTCATCTACCTCCCGCATTGTCCAAGTTCCTCCATAGTCAACAACCACGCCATGTGCACTCGTGGCAAGTCTAGCATTCACATTCTTCGTAAAGAGGTTCTTGATCTGCACGCCTCGTGTTGGAAATATGACATAGAGGCAATCATAAAGATAATTATATTTTATTATATTCATAACATTGGATAATATGTTATCTTGTTCCTAGAATAATATCAATAATATTTATTATCAAGTATGCGACTTGATTGTGAAACTCTATATTTCTGCGATGATTATTCTTAAACGTTCCCTGGCCGGAAACATATGAGAACACATATGAATAGACATATGAGAACACATATGAATAGACTAGCATATGTATTGGTTGATGACTATGTTTTACGCTCGCTTCACGTCATGTATATGAAGATATCCTACTCACATGGAGCGGCCGACCGGATTGACTTGAACGCCGCCAACTTTGTGGCGATGTTGTTTTGTTAGGTCAAAGTCATTGGTATCGTGGCATATGATTTGCATGATGCATGTTTTGACTAACATGGGTCAAGTTGTGAAGAACTTGTTTCCAATTCGTGTTTGCTTGTCTATGGTTGTGCGTGTAGCTTGGTGGTCAACGACGGTCAACGGCGAGGAGGATCGGACTAGACTTGGAGAGTTGAGGTCCGTAACGATCGACGATGCCGCGAGGTGAACGACTCAAGCGTGACGCAAGATGGACAAGGGTGACCTATTGGCAAATCCATGACGCATGGTGAAGCGGTTTAGGTCAAAGGTTAAAGACGGCGCTATGGCGCGCGTGGTGTGACCCGCTTGTTAGTGGGCCTTAACGGGAGCCCAATTGAGTCAAACCCTAGAGAGTTCTAGGCCTCCACTATAAATAGGAGGAGGTGGGGGCGCTCCTCTCTCTCTCCGTTCTTCATCTCTTTGTCGCTTTCAAACCCTAATTGGCTTAGGGGAGTTGAGGTGGAGGCTAGGGCTTTTCATGGTTTGAGGAGAATTTTGTGATCTTGGATTGACCACCGATCCATGATGGTGTGGTGTAATCCAAAGAACTATCACGCTTTTAATCTATGCAAGGTTTGCTTGAGATAAGTCTCTTCCGCTCTTGCTTTCAATTTCGTGATTTTAGGCTTTCTTTGATCCGCAAGTTTGTGATTGATTCTTTCATGTGAATTAGCTTGTGTGATATGTGTGAATCTATCTAGCATCATCTTGATCATCAATCTCTCACGAACTAGCATTAGGATCAAGTTTTGGTTCTGCCCGCTTTTAGACCCTCTCATTATTCAATTAGCAATTGCTCAGGATCTATCCAAGAATTATCATAATATTCGATTGGAATAGGTCCTCAATAGCATATAGAAGGTGTGTGCAAAGTTTCATAAAGATTGGAGTTGAGAATCAAAGTTTCACCTAATTGCAACTTCGCCATCTGGCCGATTTTATCGCTTCAGATCTGCTTCGAGTCGGCCGTCCGACTGGCATCATCACCGGTCGATCGATTCGAGCGGTCCGACCGCCAGATAACAATATGGTCGACCGCCTGCAATCGGTCCAACCCAGGGGTCCAGAGGTCGACCGCCTGCTCGATCTTTTGCAATCTTAGTTGATTTTGTTATTTTGTTTAGGGGATTTAATTGGATTCAATACTAGTCTTCCGCTGTACTGGTACATTGATCTTCATAGCTCTCAAATAGCTATTGGAGTGAAATTGTGTTGAATTCATAATTTGGGAAAAAGTGAGCGTGCTCCTATTCACCCCCCCTCTAGTCGCCTTTTCGGTCCAACAAGATATCAAACTAATAATATGGACACATGTTAGAGAACATGGTGTTGGAAAAGACCTACCTTGAAACACTGTTGAGATTATTATGATTCTATGTATCATTAGTTGGTCTCAAGCAATGATGATGTATAATCCTTAGACCTGAGATCAACATGGTTTCCTACATGTGTAGTAGCACTGTTAGGGGTTGCCAAACGCCACTCGTAACTGAGTAGTTATAAAGGTAGCTTTCGGGTATGCTATAAAATATGCAGAGGGATGTGGCTAGTCGGATATAGGATTTGCCCCTTGAAAGCATCTAGGCCCCTAAAAATGTGTTTTGGTAATTAATAACATTATGTGAATATGGGACTAATATGTTTGTTGAAGTGATTACAAGGTTTAGTCCTGAATGACAAAGTTAAATCAAGGAGCTGCATGTCAAAGGATGTCAAGAAGATAGAGTTTGTCTCAAGGGCAAGGTACAAATAGTCTAGGACCCCATTTGAATTTTACCGGTCTTTGGAGTATGGTGGAAGACCGGATTTTAGGGTAAATATCATACTATTAAGGGGGAGCTTGACTTGTAGCTTGAAAGCACTTCATTATACCTTTGGATCAACTTAGAATCATGCATGCTCTCTTGTTCTGGTTTTAAAATCAAAATCATCTTTTCAGTACATAATCGGAAGTTCCGGCGTTATAACTGCGGAACTTCCGCTGGGCGGATCTTCCGAAATATTCGCGGATCGTTTTTTTTTTCAGAGAGTGCCTTTTTCTGGACTTAGTCGATTTTTAGAAGTGCACAAGTACCGCCATGATGGGAGCGGAACTACCGCACCGCGAAAGCTCCGATTTGTGCGCAGAACGTTTTTTCCAGAGAGTACACCTTTTGGGGACTTAGCCATTTTTCATGAGCACGGTAGTTCCGCCATGATATGAACGGAACTTCTGATTATCGGTAGCTCTGAATTTCTTACGTAATTTTTTTCCAGAGAGTACCCTTTTGGGGACTTAGCCATTTTCGCAAGTGCGGTAGTTCCGCCATGATATGAGTGGAACTTCCGATTATCGGACGAACCGAAATTTAGTTGGCGGAAGTTCCGCACAGAAATTCAACGGCTATAATCAGAGCATTAAATACCACTGTAATGACCGTTACAGTACACTCGATGCAAGGGCGGAAGTTCCGCAAGGTACATGGCGGAACTTCCGATTTCCCTAAAAATTTCTGGATTCTTCATGTAACGGTCATATTTGGTTGCGAGGTATCGGTACGGACGGCGGTGACCTAAAAGTGGTCAAAACAGTGGGCCAAAATAGGTGTTGTAGGCAAGTGAGGGATCCCAATGCACTTGGTCTCATAATTTTGGAGTCTCGAAGAAGTTCTATCCATTTTAATTTCGGAAGGTTTGAATTTGAGGCTTGAATTTGGCTAAGTCCTAGAGGCGGTCCGGCCAAGCTCAGGAGGCGGTCCGGCCGAGCCAAGAAGCGGCCCGGCCGGCTCACATGGGCGGTCGGGCCGGTATTGACTTGAACGTCGGCCAACTTTGTGGCGATGTTGTTTTGTTAGGTCAAAGTCATTGGTATCGTGGCATATGATTTGCATGATGCATGTTTTGACTAACATGGGTCAAGTTGTGAAGAACTTGTTTCCGAATTCGTGTTTGCTTGTCTATGGTTGTGCAGGTAGCTTGGTGGTCAGCGGTCAGCGGCGAGGAGGATCGGGACTAGACTTGGAGAGTTGAGGTCCAGAACGATCGACGATGCCGGGTGAGGTGAACGACTCAAGCGTGACGCAAGATGGACAAGGGTGACCTATTGGCAAATCCATGACGCATGGTGAAGCGGTTTAGGTCAAAAGGTTAAAGACGGCGCTTTGCGAAGCGTGCGTGTGTGACCCGTTTGTTAGTGGGCCTTAACGGGAGCCCAATTGAGTCAAACCCTAGAGAGTTCTAGGCCTCCACTATAAATAGGAGGAGGTGGGGGGCTGCTCCCTCTCTCTCGCTGTTCTTCATCTCTTTTGTCGCTTTCAAACCCTAATTGGCTTAGGGGGAGTTGAGGTGGAGGCTAGGGCTTTTCATGGTTTGAGGAGAATTTTGTGATCTTGGATTGACCAGCGATCCATGATGGTGTGGGTGTAATCCGGCAACTATCACGTTTTTAATCTATGCAAGGTTTGCTTGAGATAAGTCTCTTTCAGTTCTTGCTTTCAACAAACTAATAATATAGATAAATGTTACGTAACATGGTGTTGGAAAAATTTGGGAAAAAGTGAGCCCGCCTTGAGACAAACTAATAATATGTTGAGATTGTTATGATTCTATGTATCATTAGTTGGTCTCAAGCAATGATTATGTATAATCCTTAGACCTGAGATCAACATGGTTTCCTACATGTGTAGTAGCACTCTTAGGGGTTGCCAAATGCCACTCGTAACTGAGTAGTTATAAAGATAGCTTTCGGATATGCTATAAAATATGCAGAGGGATGTGGCTGGTCGGATATAGGATTTGCCCCTTGAAAGCATCTAGACCCCTAAAAATGTGTTTTGGTAATTAATGACATTATGTGAATATGGGATTAATATGTTTGTTGAAGTGATTTAAAGGTTTAGTCCTGAATGATAAAGTCAAATCAAGGAGCTGCATGTCAAAGGATGTCAAGAAGATGGAGTTTGTCTCAATGGCAAGGTACAAATAGTCTAGGACCCCATTTGAATTTTACCGGTCTTTGGAGTATGGTGGAAGACCGGATTTTAGGGTAAATGTCGTACTATTAAGGGGGAGCTTGACTGGTAGCTTGAAAGCACTTCATTATGCCTTTGGATCAACTTAGGATCATGCATGCTCTCTTGTTCTGGTTTTAAAATCAAAACCATCTTTTCAGTACATAATCAGAAGTTCCGGCATTATAACTGCGGAACTTCCGCTGGGCGGATCTTCCGAAATATTCACGGAACGTTTTTTTTCCAGAGAGTGTCTTTTTCTGGACTTAGCCGATTTTTAGAAGTGCAGAAGTACCGCCATGATGGGAGCGGAACTACCGCACCGCGGAAGCTCGGATTTGTGCGCGGAACGTTTTCTCCAGAGAGTACCCCTTTTAGGGACTTAGCCATTTTTCATGCGCACGGTAGTTCCGCCATGATATGAGTGGAGCTTCTGATTATCGGTAGTTCTGAATTTCTTGCAGAATGTTTTTTCCAGAGAGTACCCTTTTGGGGACTTAGCCATTTTCGCAAGTGCGGTAGTTCCGCCATGATATGAGTGGAACTTCCGATTATCGGACGAACCGAAATTTAGTTGGCGGAAGTTCCGCACAGAAATCCAACGGCTATAATCAGAGCATTAAATGCCACTGTAATGACCGTTACAGTACACTCGATGCAAGGGCGGAAGTTCCGCATGGTACATGACGGAACTTCCGATTTCCCTGAAAATTTCTAGATTCTTCATGTAACGGTCATATTTGGTTGTGAGGGGTATAAATGCACCCCCACCAGCTCAAGGAGTAAGTTGCTGAGCATTCATTCAATACACTTGAGCTTAGAGCACTCTCATCACTCCTCATTTACTCTCTTTGCATAAATTTATGAGGTTGTGAGCAAAACCTAGAGCATTGCATACTAGTTGATCCTTTGGCTCTTGGTTGCCGTCAAGCGAAGGTCAAGGTCTATTCTCTTGGTGCTTGTCGGCACCTAGACGGCTTGGCGGAGGTTGCGCGGTGATCTCTTCAAGAAGTTTGTGAAGAGGCTCGGCGCTAGTTGTGATTGGTTGGTGTTCACCAACTCCGGAGAGGAGGAAGAACAACCAAGTGATTACGAGGGAAGGCTTAATTTGTGGAGCCGGCTTGATCGAGTCAAGCTTCCTCAACGTGGACTAGTGAAGATCGACAAATCTTCGATACCACGGAAAAAACCTCATTGTCCCATTGTGGTTATTTCTTGTCTTTACATATTGCAATTAATTTTGTAGCATATATCTTGCGATAGGTAGCTTTGCTTAGTACATCTTGCTTAATTGTATAATTTGGTCTAGAATTTTTAGAAACCTCCTATTCACCTCCCCTCTAGTCGGTTATCCTTGATCCTACAAGTGGTATCAGAGCTTGGTCTCTCTAATTTCAGACTTAACCGTCTAGGAGAGAAAGGATGGCTAGTGAGGGTATGTCAATAGGCAAGACTCCTTTATTTGATAGATCAAATTATGCATATTGAAAAATTAGAATGTTCATTTATTTGAAAGCCATGAGCCCAAGCATATGGAGAATTATGAGTGAAGGTTTCGTCATGGCACTTGATCCCACACACCCAACGGATCAAGACGAACGAAACTCTCACCTCAATGCTCAAGCAATGAACACTCTTTTTGGAGCTTTAAACGCGGATGAGTTCAATCGAGTGAGCAACCTTGAAACCGCTCATGAGATATGGACTACGCTCTCTGAAATTCATGAGGGCACATCCACGGTTAAAGAAGCCAAATTGCATAGGCTTAGGATCAAATATGAGACATTTACAATGTTGCCTCAAGAAAATATCACCGAGATGTATTCTAGACTTAACAACATTGTAAATGAGCTCAAGGGTCTTGGTACTAATTTGCTTGGCATTGATGTTGTGCGCAAGATGCTTAGGGCTCTTCCCGACAAGTACGAGATGTTGGTGACATTGTTTCTCAACTCTCTCGAGTTGCCAAGAATGACATCAACATGGCTTTTGGAAAATCTCATCACAAATGAGCTTTACAAGAAAGACAAAGAAGAGCTCATGGAGTCAACTTCTTCAAGGAAGAAAATTACCGCTTTTAAGGCAAAAGCGGAATCAAGTGATGAAGAATATGAAGATTCCGAAGAGGAATTTGCTCTCCTTATGAGGAGAATGAAGAAGTTCATGAGAAGACGTCCTCATCGAAGCTTCAACTTCGATAAGATTGCAAAGGGGCAATTATCAAGTGAGAAGAAGCGCTATAGCAACATTCATTGCTATGAGTGTGATGAGAAGGGGCACATTGCGTCTCATTGGCCCAACAAGAAGGACGACAAGGGCAAGTCGTCAAAGAAGAAATAATTCAATGACAAGAAGAAACTTTTCAAGAAGCTTCACAAGGATGGCAAGAATGAAGCCCATATTGGAGAATGGAACTCCGACAAGGAATATTCGGATTCTGACTCTGACTCCGATGTTGAGGGGTCCTCCAAGAAGAGAGGACTTGTTGGTATCGCCATCAAGGAGGCTCCATCGCTATTCTCCACTCCTACTTGCCTTATGGCAAAAGGATAGAAGGTAAAATCTCTTGATGATGAAGAACCCTCCTATGATGAGCTTATGGATATGCTTGAAGAACTAAATGAATATCTTGGAAAGGAAAAAGCTAAATTTAGAGTCTTAAAGAGAGAACACATGTCTTTAAAGGATTCTTATAATGAACTAAAAGAAGCTCATGATTTGCTTATCCAAGATAAGTCTTACACTAGCATTGGTATTACTTGTGATATTCAATAAAGAATGCCTAGTGTAAATATTGCTAGAACTAGCATATCCACTTCTTGCGAAGATTTGCTTGCCATGCCATGTAGCTCAAATATTGATTCCAAAATTAAAAATGCTAAACTATTTGTAGAGAACAATGAGCTAAAGGAGCAAGTAACCAAGCTAAGTAAGAGCTTGGAAAGATGTTTCAAGGGTGTAGCATATATCTTGTGATAGGTAGCTTTGCTTAGTACATCTTGCTTAATTGTATAATTTGGTCTAGAATTTTTAGAAACCTCCTATTCACCCCCTCTAGTCGGTTATCCTTGGTCCTACACCCCTCCTAACATATCATGAGAGATGTCTCCGGTCTCGTTGTGGTCGGATAAAGAAAGTGTACGGCCATGCCACTAGTGGTCAAAGTGTCGACCACATGAAGTTATTCGACACTTGATCGAGAAAGTATTAAACAATCCATGGATGATACAACATCTCACCTGGAGTTCAACCAAACATCGTGAGGCAAAGGAAGAATACACAATAATGTCTTTCAGTTCGATCAGATACGGACTAGTCGTATGGAGATACGAGCTCGTCTTAGGCTAGGGTCGAACATGGTCACTAAGTGGTTGAAACCTGGTCATAAGAAGTTACGAATTGGTCGAGACCAAATATGGACTTATCGTATAGAGATATGAGCTAATCGTTAGTGATATGGACCTGGTCGTAGATCATATTGCATTAAGGTTCACCCGATATATTCTATGTGTGTTTGGTAATTGTTATGTGCTGCTAGATACCGCTAACGACTAGTGGTCGAAAAAGAGTTTCCGAGTCACAACCAATTACACATGAACCTATAGGGTAGCACACTTAAAGGGCTAGGATTTGATTTGGATGATGATCTGAATTCTTGTAGGCCACGAGTTCTTAATGGACCTCAAGTACGAGACCCATTATGGATGCCTATAAATAGAAAGGCGGTGGCAAGGGGTGTGATGATCTTTTTGAAGAACTTCCTGAAACCCTAATAGCCATGCCTTCCTCAACCACGCCCGGTGCTAGCACTCCAGCGTGGTACTCCTTCCCCTGTACGTATGGATACTTTGGAGGTGTTGTTGCGAAGCATCAACACTAGGACGATCCGCAACTCGTAACGATCACAGGAGCAGGAGGAGAAGACGCGTGGCGAATACGACTACTCGGAGGAGGAGACGCGCGGTGAATACGACTACTCGGAGGAGAAGACGCGCGGCGAGTACGACTACTCGAATTAGAAGACGCGTGGCGAGTACGACTACGACTACGACTGCATCAACTCGCTACATCGACTCTACTTCCACTACGAGTTGGCGCGTCTAGTGGTAATCTCGTGATCTATTACTAGCGGATGTTCGTTGGTTGCGTGGTATTTTTTTTGCACTATCGTAGCCTTCCTGCGATCCTTAACCTCGGTCATCCCAGCCATATCTCCTTTGCCTAAAACATACCGAAGTGCTATCAAGGATCCAAATTAGCAGGCGCTCTCCAGTACCTCACCTTCACTAGCCTGGACATAACTCACGCCGTTCAACAAATATGTCTTCACATGCATGGTCCACACGAGCCTCACTTCCAACTCATCAAGCGCATCTCCCGCTATGTCAAAGGCACTAGTAGCTTTGGAGTCCAACTCACTCGATCTTCATCTCATGATCTTGTGGCCTACTTTGACACCGATTGGGTCGGTTGCCATGATACTAGGCGCTCTACATCCGGCTATTGCATTTTCCTTGGAGACAACCTCGTCTCACGGTCTTTGAAATGCCAACACACGGTCTCTCGTTCCAGTGCAAAGGCTGAGTATTGTGGTGTTGCCAATGCTGTCGCCGAGGCATGTTGGCTTCGCCAGCTTCTTGTCGAGCTACGCCAGCCTCTACGCAAAGCTACAGTGGTCTACTGCGACAACATCAGTGTCATGTACCTCTCCACTAATCTCGTGCAGCACCAACGCACGAAACATGTGGAGATTGACATTCACTCCGTCTGTGAATGTGTGGCCCTTGGGGATGTCCGAGTTCTTCATGTGTCATCTTTTCGTCAGTACGCCGATATATATTCACCAAAGGACTGTCGTTGACACTGTTCAATGACTTTCGATCCAGTCTCAACATCCGCGAAGCTCCCGGTTGATCTAGCGGAGGGATGTTAACCAATGTATATTGTTGCATATATAACTACCTAATACTTAAGTTAGGAATCAGCTTATAGATAGATTATGTTTGTTGTATGATGTTATCTCATGTAACTTGTCCTATAAGTACTCACCGAGTACAATGAATGAATCATTGTGTGATTCCCTGCACGCTTTCAATTAAGAACATGAATGGTGTATTCAGATTTAAGATTCAATTCGTTGGTTGATGATAGTGGCTATCTAGCTCTTTGCCATCGTCGATCTTGCACTCCATGCTCTTGAGTCTTGCCTCCGGCCGGACAAATGTTCAATCGGAAGCTCCCTACTTACCGTTAGGAGCTAGTGTAAGAAGGTATTGTGAGCTATCTAATCTCATATCAGTCGAGAAATACTCGAGGTAGGATAACTTATATGAAACCATCATAAATGACCTCATTTTTCAAGCAGGGTCACCCCAATCTCCACAACTGCCAGATTTCAGTCGTGGATAGAAATAGTATCAAACATACTCACGAGCATTTAAAAATAATTAATTTGATTAAATTATGGCATAACGACTATTTTACAATAGCTAAGTGGGTCATTCAAGCCCTGAACTTAAAAAACCAAAGAGCTTCCATAGAAAATATTGAGTGCGGTCGTGACCATAACACGTTATCCAATGTGTCCTTCATTCCTCTATGCATTCTTTGAGGTAAATCACTTTGTCTTTAGAAATAATAAAACCATATTATGATAAGAGAGGGGTTTTCAACATCTGTAATTACCACATTAACATATCAAAATTTCTACTTATGCCTCGCTTACTGGAATCACCTACGAACACAACTCCATTAACTAGAAGCACGGCGTATTCGAATATTATTGAGTATACTCTATAGAGTTGCCCAACTTTACGTACCCACAAGATACCTTAGACACACAATGTCAGGCCTTGAACACGCAGTATATTCGTTAGTGACTGAGTTGAGATAACAAAGTATTTTTATATCTCTTTCCTTTCTAGCCTCTACTCGGTAAGTTCTTGGTCAAACAGCTCTCGGGAAACCACCGACCAATGGCAAATTTCGTGTTCTAATGCTGAGTTGACCTACTGTTGTGTAGATCAGCAAGTGACCCTTCAGATCCACTCCTGTCCCACTCCTTTTCAACTCGCGACTGTCCTTTACCACTAGGACAACTACCACATGTAGATATTTGATTGGAATGAGCAATGTACTAAGCTAGGTTGAATATACCAAACTTGTGGTTGAGCGAGTTCTATGTATGTTATTTGGCACAAGGTTCTAGTCCTTATTTGTCTCAAGTGAGGAGATGGACCCTCAACCAACACGTGGTGGATTGTCCACCTTCGTGATCTCACCTTCAACTTACTTTCTAGGGTCAATTGAGTGAGGAGATATACTCCCAACCAACTCGTGGTTGTCCACCTTCTGGATCTCAACCCTCAACCTACTTTTCCAATTCTATTGGGTGAGGAGATGGACTCCTAACCAACTCGTGGTTGTCCACCTTCTTGGTCTCGATCCTCAACTCACTTTCCAAAGTCTATGACGACCAGCCAAATATCCTTATCAGTGTTTATGAAAACAATGTGTGACAATACCAAGTATTCATTTTATATCATATAGTACTTCTGCTTGTCAATGTGAATATGGCCTACAAGAGCACATGTGGGCTTTTATGTGCTAGGAATTAACTATTCGTCATGGCATTCCAAACTATTTTTTCATTAAAGAATAAACAAGCATAGATATTCCAACGAAAGTAATAATATTAGTAATTATGATGTGGGCTCAATATGATTAAAGAATGTGACTTGCCTCCTTGTTTGTAGTCGTTGACTGGAACTACTTTTCCTGCGTCTTGATCAACGTCTTCCATAGCTTGATCTTCAAATTCTATCTCTAATACGAAAGGAAATCAAATAAATAAGTTTGGTCTCAGCAAGGGCGAGCTAGGAACAAAATAGATTAAATAAATCCATAAAATGATACAAAATAAAGGTGGTGTGGTTAAGTTTTAAACGGTGTTTGGTTGGATCAAACGGAGTGAAAAATGGGTTTAACGGGCTCGAAGCGATCAAAATGGATATATATATTGTGTCGGGTCTAGTTGCACAGTATCGGTTTGGTGGTACTATTCTCTATCGGGTTCATGTGAAATAGTAACGGTTCGGCGAATAGTGCAGGTTGGGTTCGGGTGAATAGTAATGGGTTTGGGCTGAGTACTAACGTGCTGCACAGTGTTGGGCTCAGCTGGACTGGCCATGCTACAATACTGAGCTACATAGTGTTGCCTGATACTAGGATAGCCCAGCTTGGATGGCTAGGCTGGAAGCCATCTTGGGCTGGCTTGCCCAATCTATTTTATTTGCCCATGGGGCATGCGACCCAACTCACGTAAGCAAGCTTGGAGCTCACTCACATGGCGTCCGAGAAGAAGGAGAAGGCGGCGGCGGCGGTGATGGCGAGCTACGGCGGCGGGTGGTGCGGCAAGCATCAGTCAGGCGCGAGCAACCCATTTTGGGTATTCGTGCGGACAGAGGTGGCTCAAAGATGGTGTGGCGGCGGTGGCACACGACCGGGATAGGGGAGCAGTGGTGGCGGGGCTATGATCGCGCCCTGGCCAAATTGGTCGGTGCATGAGCACCAGCATGGCAAGGGGTTAACGGCGGTGGTGTTGGTGAAGCTCGGGGAGGTTGGAGGAGGGCAGGAGACGGTTGCTGTGGGCGGCAGAGCAATGGCGCACAGTGGCATTGAGCTAAAGGCGGTGGGGAGTTGGCGGGCGAGGGTGACGGGTGCTCCGGCCGTTGTGTGTTCACTATCAACCGAAACTCCAAGCAAATTCAAAATTTTAAAATTTTTGGGGCGTCACACCTTCTTAGTATCTATATGGTCTGCGAGCACCTTTCGTTGCATTGTTATCAGAAGAGTGGAGCAGGGATTCTCTTAAAAGAGTCAATTCCATACCTGGAGATGTAACTTTTCTACGGCATCAATGTGTATTCACTAGCTGTTCAGTCCGTAGAAGAGAAGTAAAGCATGTTAAGTCAAAATGCCAAACAAACTGTGTAACGGTGTGACAGCTAAAGAGTCGTAGATTCCAACCCCTCGCATGCACGCACTCTTTTCCTCACGGTCCCACATATCCTTTTACGTTCTTGCACTCTACTAGCTCCACGAGTCCAGGGATCCACTAATTACTGATGATCAAATCATATAATTGAAGATTCGAAAAATTAACTAGATATGGCCCACAACCTGCTTAACTAGATATGGCCCACAACCTGCTCATTTTCTGATGGCCCGTGCGTGCGTCTAACAGTTTGCTTTTGTGCACGCACACGTAATGCTGACATACAAGTGACATAGCCATCACCCATCAGGCAGACTTTGTCCTGCCCAGCTGATCGACGCCTTGTCTGGTGACGAGGCAGATGCAAGGATATACATTGCAGACGCTGACACGGGCCGTGAGTCACGGGAGCGCGCACCCGTGATTGCCGGGAAGAAGAAGAAGATAGTGCCACGCAGCTCCTCTCTGCCTCTTGTCCGTTAGCAAGCTGGTAGTACGGACATTTCGCTTGTTAATTAAATTAACTCATTATTAAGCGGGAGATCGATCGATGTGTCTAGCTAACGACTTGGAGGCTTGTCAGCACGCGGTCGTTGCAGTGGAAACAGTGGCGAAATTCAGGTTGCTTTTGGTCTGCTGGTTAGCGTGCAGTGATTGTCGTGTGGTTCTCCGTCCAGGGGAGCTATGGCTCTTCGTGTATTTACTTTTACTCTTCTCTCTCAAGTATCGTGCGATGGTAAATCTCAACATGTCTCATTTGATACTTAAAAGCTTTAACATGTTAGGAGGTGGGTGCGTCGCCCGATGTATCATATATACGTAAGGGCTGGTAGATGCTTGTCGTGCCGTGCTAGCTGGTTATATCCTAACTTTGGTACATGAGGTTGGTTAGCCGAGTGTTTGGGGGTTTCTTCCTCGTCAATAGTGTTTTTTTGTTTGTACTGGTAACCAACCGTTATCTTTTTCTATATTTTTTTCTATTTTATTAATACAATAGGCAGCTGTCAGCTCTCATGCCTGATGTTTCAAAAAGATTTTTTTTGCATCGCAGAGCATGGGGCCGGTAGCTAGCTCGCTATCCTTGCCTGTCGTCTGCCTGCCACGTCAGCAGAGGGCATTGGTTCGATAAGATCTGCCATACTTATTGCGTTGTTGGATCGGCTGTGGGTAAGCGCGGCAGCGACCGACCGGCAAAATTTCGGATCAATATCGCATCTTGATGATGCGTCTGTCAATGCTGGAGTCGGCAGGTCGTATTATTAATTGGCCGACCGGCTTCGTTAGCTAGGGAACGCAGAGTGGCTGTGGTCCTATCAAGGAACCACGTGCGAAGCTGAGATTTGGATCGGCCGGCGCATGCATGCACCTGTACACCCGGTCTGTTTATTAACTGGTTCTGATTGCACGGCAAGGTCGGGGTACATGATTTATGCAGGAAAGGACTATCTATATCAAAGTAGTCAATGCAGATATCTATGATACTGATGAATCAGCCACGATGTTTTCACTGCAAAACTGATCATACTGTTGCTACTGTCATTGCATTCACCTCTCCATGAAATAAATACTGTTCATGGTACAGTATGCAGAGCGTCCGGATCCGGTATGCGCATATCCGGTCGATGCCGCTGACATGCACGATACATGTCGTGGGCGTGACTTGGCGTACTGACTTTTTCAGGTGAATCGATATATTCCCATGGCCCGGCCGCAAGCGAACGGTACATAGCCATCTCCGACGGCGGCGAGTTCGCACCAACGTCGTCCGCAGATGCCATCGCTCGATCGTGCCGAGGCTGCGCGCGTTTCTGCCCCACCCACTCATCCTCTGCGTGTCGTCGGCTCGACACGTTCGGACCGCCCGGCGATCTCGGCGCGCGGAGCGGTCAGGCCGGGGCGGCAGTGGTAGACCCGTGCAAATCGGACAACCATACCCACGTACTGCTGGCACCGAGACCAATTCGGCGAGGAGATGTCCATCGTAAGCAGATCGGATAGTTTTGGTCGATTTGGACGAAACAAATTCGGATTGTTTTGGATCGAATTTTTCTCGGATAATTTTCGGATCGGAAACGAATTTGGATATTTTGTTGGAAACAGAAACGAATACGGTAGGCATGCTATCCGGTGGATACGGATACGAATACGGATTATCCGGATAATGCCAAATTCAGATATCCAGATTTCGGCCCAAAAGAAGAGGATTTCAGACCAAAAGAGAAAATAAGATTTTAATTGATTTTTGAATTTCAGAAATGCAACAAATCAAATAGCCTTTTAGAAATAGCAAATAGAGTTAAAAAATTTAAAAAATTCCTTGAATTATTTTGAACTTAATAAAATTAATTCCAAGTTAAATTTGTTTTTTTATTTTTGCACATAAATTATTTTTAATTTTTGAAAAATAGGAAAAACCTTTTTAAAATCTACAAATTTCAAGATTTTTTTCCATTTTCACTTTAAATCCAATAAAATCCCAGAAATCTTGATAAATTTATTTTTGACATTGAAAACTAGGAAATTAAATAGTTGACTTTATTTTATTATTATTTTCTTTTTAACCAAGAAAACTCTTTTAAATATCAGAAATTCCAATAAAATACTAACTTTATTAATTTTATTTTGGTAACATACTTTAGAATGTTACAGCCATTTGTGTATAGATTAACCATCCAGGCTGATCAATGTTAGTATGAACTAAATTTTATGTATGTGATGAATTAAATGTGAATGTGTGATGACTTGTGACTTTGTGAATTATGATTTATGATTTATGAACTAAATATGATAAACTAAGTGTTATGTTTGTGATGAACTAGTTAATACAGCTTGCTAGTACCAATGTTATGTATGATTGCTGAAAATATGAAATGTTTGCATCAAATAAATTAATTATATATTTTCATTAATTTTTGACATACAATTTAAGGGGTTTTCATATTCCAAAAAATATCTGCGACCGTATTCGTTTCAATTCGTATTCACTCCGTATTCATATTCGATATTATTTGTATCCGTATTCGTATTCGTAACTGGATCCCAAAAAAAATTAAAAATAAATATAACAAAACTATTATCCATCTATATCCGATCTGTTTTCGTATCTAATCATCCCATCCTACGGCGCCTCAGCCCGGCGCTCCGGCCGGGCCGGTTGGAACAAACTGTCGACACCAAAAGTTTAACCATTCTCTGCTCTTTCCCGAAGCTTATCCGCTCGCGTCCTGCCGCGCCGCAAGCCTCGGGCGGTAGAAGACGCGCGCCGGCCTCCATCTAGCCAGGCCGCGCGGTCCTTTTCTTCTTCACCAGCCCGTGCAGCGCGGGCTAGCGGGGGCAGCGTCCCGCAGTCCGTCAACCTAGCTGGATCGCTTCTGCCGGGGCTGTTCGTTTAGTTTCGGCGAGCCGCACGTACCGGCGTCGGCTCCGCCTCCATCTCGCGCGGGCTGCGGGGGTCGTTCGCTCGGGCCGCTCATTTTGGGCCTCGAGGAGGCCGGTTGGGCCGCTGCGATGTCGCGAATATGCTTCCTTGCTATGACTCCTCTCCAAAAAAAAAAAAAGACATGCTTCCTGGCCAGCTTGCTTGCAACACATGGGCAAATGGCAGAGACAGCTAGACACCGGGCAAACAAAGGACAAATGAAGGCATGAAGAATATCTGCAGCACGATTACGATGCAGGGACGTCCCTTTGTAGAGCTGTAGGGTCAATGAATTAACAAGTGCAACCGCGTGCATGCTGCTCACCTCGTGCCCCATAAAAGCCAAAGAATGCACGCGCATACGAGGCCAAAACGGCATGCGCGCGTGCATCTGTATTAATCTGCACGTAATGCACGCACGTCGGAGGCGCAACACCGAGCCGTCCGGTTGGCTCGATCGGCGGCCGCCTCCTGCCGACGCCCACGGGGATAAGCAGATAAACATCGATATTTCCCGGCTACATGTTCCGTGTTAGAATTTAGTTCACAAGTGTAAGTGTTAATTAATTCTTTAAATTTTAAAATATGTATGATTTAGTCTCATACGGTTAGTCAAGAGGTGAGAAAATTAATTTATAAGTCGGAGTTCTTGCCACTCTTCGATACATATGACACGTGATATGAGGTGATATGAGAATGAATATAGCTAAAGTCACACACACGCCCGTACGCATACACGCGCGTATATTCGTGTGTCAATCGTGTGATTTGTGGCTTACGACGCGCGACTATGAATGTGTCGTGAATCTAGTTCACCTTTCCTTTGATAACCATGCATTTCTCTCTATCCTTTTAGACCGGTCTAATCAGTGGTCTAAACTATAGACTAGTGTGGTTGAAAAACACTGGTTCAATCCATATATCAGTGTGGTCGAAACACAATGGTCAAAAATACTACTTAATTACCATTAATTGATTTGGTATTATCAGTTACTAATGGTTTAATATGTACTTTATTATGCAGTTACCAGAGAGTGATTGTTTCTACTTTAAAAAGATCTAGAGACGTCTAGACCTAAGATCGATTGATTCACCTCTATTTTCTTCTTCTTCCTCTCTGTTCTACTGTGCTGGAGAGTTATGCTATTGAGCCAAGTCGTCATTTCTCGTCGGCGTATACCGGGAAGGAGGGTGGACGGATATCTATGAACTATTGTCGCATAGTTCACCTGCACAAGGCAGAAATAAGGTTTCTGGGCAGCGCATCTGCGCGACCGCTCACTGTGTTGTTTCATCTACGTTCTGCACTGTTTCGAGTCTACGCTGCTTCCTGTTCTTTATCACACCTAACTGTAAGTTGGTTGTGCGACCAAACTATTCTATTATGATTTTATTATTGTGTATGTTTAAAAGTGCAATAAGTTACCTAGTACTAGCATTGTGTTATGCACCCCTAGTTTTATACAACCTCTTGGTTTTGCCGGCTTAATTAGTTCCCCATCTCTCGCTTTCACCTTTCCTGCATCGGTTGATTCCTTTCGATTCCATCTAGCGAATGGCACTAGCTAGCTTGGCTGCCGATACGCTCCTCTCGCGTTTAATTGCTGGAACATCACGTCCTGCAGCTCGCGCGTGTTGAACGACGATGGCAGGGCCGGCCTGATGTACGTGATGCTTTCATTGATCACTCCAATGACTATTTTTGGATTCGGTGATGAACTTTGCAATTAATTTTCTCGGTTCGAACTTCGAACCCATGCTACTATCGGTACCAATTCCCACTCCTGTCCCGCAGGAAACGAGGGTGACTCTGTAAACATTGTGAATTTCAGTACCTTCTATTAGCACGAGGGACGGTTTATTGTGGATTCATATGTGGAGGCCCATCCAACATGCATACAGTGACCCGTGGGCTAATCGATGTGCCAATTAACAACCGTAAGTTAATTAACCGTACGTGTAGAATATCGTACGGCCTTCACGATCTTTAATTTACTAAAACGATTGGCATGTTTATCGAGTGTGCCATTTAGCTATCAACTTAACCTTTTTGAAGAAAATGACATGTCCAGGCAAGAATTACTCAAGATACGTGTGCCAAGGGGCGCACTCACGTGTGTGGTGTGGTGTGCGTGCGTGCATGATGTGTGCACATCGATCTTTCTTGTCATCGAAAAAACGAATTATTCAAGATCATATATATATATATATATATATATATATATATATATATATATATATATATATATATATATATATATATGGGTTTATAGTGGCCGATCCAGCTAGCTGATCCAAATGTGTGTAGTCGTTGTCAAGCTAAATCTTTGTCTTGTAGATTTGGCAGGCGGCCGAAACATTAGAAAACGATCGATCTGTTCTGAGAACTAGATAAGTATGTTAACATTATTGTCAGAATGTCAATTAAGTGTTGAGGTCGTCGTAATTTTGGACTAGCATGCTAGTTAGGAATGCAATCGATCATATGCGACATATGGAAGTTGTGTATCCAGGCCGGTCATAGATGCATATAAATCTGAGTTAGCTTACCATTGGCCTTTTCATACTACTTTAGGAAAAGGAGAAAGAAATTGAAAGTGAAATGTCGTAAGAAATCGACCTTTTTAAGATAAAGTAAACTTGTGCGTGTTCTCGGATTTTTTTATTTTATTTTTTTGAAGAAAAACTACTTTTGACTCTAGCTAGATGGTTCAGGAACTCAGCACACTATTATAAAGCCCTGCTTTGATCGCAGGATAGAAAACATTTCAATTCCCGCATAAATTGAGGGGAAAACCCCGTATTCCAAATAGGATCTGAATCTCTTTAGTATCTTTTAACCCATTTTCGGTTCCATCGAAAATTCATTTTCAGTCCTCCCTCCTACTTACCCACGAGACATGACACATGCTTTGTGATTCTCGCGTTGTCCGATGAATGATTTCTAGCCTCAAAACTATATCCGAGCAAAGTAGATCTAAGCCAAGATTACTAAGATATGCCTGCGATTTCATGATTAGCTAACCTAGTCAAGCTAAGTCTAGACCTAGGGTCTGTTTGGCATGACTGTAACTTATCTGAAAAGTAGTTTTCGACTGTGTTCAAAGGCTGAACGGCTGAGCTAAAGACATTTGATGTTTGACAGACTGACTTTTAGTTAGGCTGGCTGGCTGCTATGAGTTCAAAAATATCTAGAGTGCCCCTAAGGCCAATAATAACTTGTTTGATGCCGTTTGAACGACATTATGAGTTGATTTAATTTAATGTTTTTTGCACGTGACATACAAATGCAAATCTAAGTGTTAGACAATACATTCATAATTGGCAAGTACTAAATACAAAATATTACAAATATATGGTCCTTGCTTTGATCTTTCGTCTATCCATTCATATTAAATGAACCAAAAACACCGGTATGTAGTATGAACTATCGTCATGCTACCAAAGTCATTGCAATAGCGTCACGTATAGATAGATCGGCCATATCAACATCATCCATAGCAGCCACAACATCATGTGCACTGAGGTTGTTCGACATATCCCCATCCACATAATCTTCATCCCCCTCTACACTAGCAAAATCTATATCAAGCAAAACACTGTCTCGAAAGAAATTATGCAAAGCCATTGTTGCCATGATAATTTTCTTTGGCTTGTGTTCATGGTAACTTGGAAAATTCAAAAGAATACGCCACTTCATCTTCCATATACCAAATGTACGATCAATGACATGTCGAAGGGAAGAGTGATGAAAATTGAACACATCTTTTAGTCCAACCGATGTACCCCCATTCTAGAATTTAGGTACATGATACCTCTGGTTCTTGTAGGGAGCTAGATAACTTTTGTGGTTTGGATATTGTTGGACCGAAAAGGCGACTAGAGGGGGGTGAATAGGACCATACTCACTTTTTCACAAATAATGAATCAATAAAACTTTACTCCAGTAGTTATAGAAGCTATGAAGATCAGTATATCAGTACAGCGGAAGACTAATATTGAATCCAATAAAAACCCCAAAGCGATAGGACAAAATCAACAAAGATTGAAGTGAAACAATCTACTGGCGGTCGGACCGCTGCCTAACTGGCGGTCTGACCAATTCCCGACCGGTCTGACTGGTGGTTATGGGCGGTCTGGCCGATTTCCTCCAGAACATAAGAACAGCCCCGATGACGAAGATGAAAATAGATGAAACTTTTGATCTACTAATCCAAACTTGATGAAACTTGGAACACACCTTCTCTATGATATCAGGAAGCTATTCCAATTGAAGATTGTGATAATTCTTAGAAGAATAGCGATCCTTTTCGATTTGAATGAAGAGAGGTTCAAAACCGGGTCAAAACAAAAACTAGGTCAAAACTCTTGCTCGTGGGTAATTGATGGTCAATATGATCCTAGATAGATTCTCACACGTCACAGCAAGCTAGATCACGTGAAGAAACCAAGCAAAAACTCACGGATCAAAGAAATACCCAAAATCATCAAATAGAGAGAAAGAACGCAATGAGGCAAGACGTGATCAAACTTTCTCTAGATTGATTTGATATGATATGGGCTTACAGCCTCTCCAACCATGGAGGACAATGCTCAATGCAAGAGCACGAAAATCACATCAAACTCTCTAAACCCTAGCCTCCACCAAAGCTCTCCCTAAGAAAATTAGGGTTTCTAAAATAGCAAAAAGGCGAAGAAGAAGGTGCAGCCACCACCCTCTCCTATTTATAGTGGAGGCTTAGACCTTCTAGATGTTTGATTCTATTGGGCTCCCGTTAAAGTCTAAAATAAATGGGACACATACGCACGCATTTTAAAGCGTCGTCTTTATCTCCTCTTGACCTAACTAGCTACACCTTGCGCCATCTAGCGCATCGGATTAGCTAATAGGTCACCCTTGTCCATCTTGCACCACGCTTAAGTACATTGACCTCACCCGGCATAGTCGATCGTTCTGGACCTCAGCTCTCCAAGCCTAGTCTCGATCATCCTCGCCGTTGACCGTCATTGACCACCAAGCGACCTGCACAACAATAGACAAGCAAACCGAATTTGGGAACAAGTTCTTTACAACTTGACCCATGTTAGTCAAAACATGCATCATGCAACATATATGCCCTGAAACTCATGACTTTGACCTAACACACGAATATCGCCGCCACATCGGGCGACGAACAAAGTGAAAACCGGTCAGACCGCCAGCTGGGACTTAGCCGTTTTCCTCTCTGGAAAACCGAAACCTACTGGAATTTTCAAACCGATATAACTTTTGACTAGAGACTACAAAAATTATGAGACCAAGTGCAATAGAATTCCCTTTCTTGCCTACACACTCTATTTTTGGCCCAGCTCAAAATAACATATTTTAAGTTCACCGGTCCGACCGCCGCCTATGGCCAGTCGGACCGATTTGGGACCGGTCTGACCGCCATGCTACGACCGGTCAGACTGGTTACTGCCTGACAGTTCTGAAACTTTGTCAAAACGTATGAAACGACAAATCGTAAACGTCATTGCCAATTGTCATATCATCCTAAGATCTGGAACATATCCCCATGATATCCACAGATATCTGGAATCCACAAGATAGTACTTTCCTACAATATAAATGAAAATAACATTTCACACATAGCCGAAAGGTGTTAATGTATATGCTTGTCGAAAATTCAAAGAAGGGAAGTACCTTCTAGAGGGTGTGAAAAACGCCCTGTGTACGTTACCAATCAAGGAATATGTGTGTGTTGTGAGTAGACCTAGGACATCCAATGCTAACAAAAGTGAACATCATGTTGAGATCACAAACAACCATGTCATTCTGACTAGTGTATCCATGCCGGTTGAAATGCACATGTTTCTCATATATTGCATTCATTTGTAAATGCATCTCATATTGCAGTGTTTGAGGACTGTCCCTTTTCCATCTCTAAGCATCATGCATATAAGCAAATATGTAACTATAACATAGAAATCACTAATATAATCTGCCAACCATGTTTACTGCTACAAGTAAATCATGGCATAATGCATCTAACTATATATAATCATGTTTACTGCTACAATAGAATCACTAATATTATCAACGACATTCATACAACATGCATTGTCCCATACATACACCTTCTCATGATTTTCTAAGCAAGATGCAACTAGTATGCTAAACAACAAACCATCAATAAATATACTATGCTAGGCATCCTAACAGTCATCTCTATTCATGTTAGTATTTTGCACTACAAATAAACATCTCAATTTCTCAAATGTGTAACAAATTCTCACATCACATATCACTTAGCCCAATATTAGTGTCTTGGTGATGAACACATCACAAATAGTAGTAGCACTCACTGTCCATCCACGTACATTTGCCAAATCAAAGCACAAAAATCTTGGATATGAATGATTTGAGGGGAGGTGATGGAGGATTACCTTATCGTGGAACGGGGGGAGCACAAACACAGCCGGGGTGGAGGACGACAGAGGCGGTGTCGGTCGGAGGAGGAGGAGGCCGGTCAGGGGCGATGCCAGTCGAGAGGAAGAGGGAGGCGGCGTCAATGACGAGGAAGACAGAGGCGGTCAGGGGTGGAGAACAGAAGCGACATCGGTGACGAGGAGGAGGAGGTTGTGGCGTCGGTGGTGCGGAGGAGGGAGGTAGCATCGGTCGGAGGAGGAGGGAGGCGACGTCAGTGACGAGCAGGGTGGAGGCTGTCGAGGGCGGTGGGGACGGCGGGGATCGAGGCGGAGGGACCGGTCGAGATCTCTTTCGCCGGATGGAGACGGTAGACTGTGGTGCCGATAGGAGGCGGTAGACTGTGGTGCCAACAGGAGGCAACTCGTGTCATGGGCCAACGCACTGTTCTTGTGTGAACAGTAACCGCCCGTGATTATTAGGAAAAAGCTTTACTATTTAAAAATATATCTATTAGGTATTTAATATTATCTATTAGTTAGGCAAATTATTATTGGATTGGATTGTTAGATATATATTTCCTTAGAGATTATTTCTTAGGGGTCAAGTTGGGTCGTTCTTATAAAAAAGTCAGCATGTATCTATTATCAAGCAAACAAGAAAGATGAATTAATCTAGTCTCTCTTCTAAGATTCTATCATCCCAGCCTATATTCTAATCCCTCATCTCACCAAGTCGACGTCATCCTGCCTTCTTCCTGACTATGTTTACCCTGTTATAAACTAGGATTCATTACATTTGGTATCAGAGTCACTCACCATAGCTTCTATTGCTGAGTTGCTGGCCTTGATGAAGGCTGACAGTGAGAAGATGATGGCTACCACCGACAAGATAATGGCCACCACAAAGAAGATGATGGCCACCACCAAGAAGATGAAGGCTATCTTGGAGAAGATGGTGTTAGCGGGGGACAAGAAGGAAGTGCTACGCGAAGTTGCACCGGCAGCGCCGCCTTTGGCTGCACGAATGGTGACTCTACCATGGAAAGATAATGTTGTCATTGTTTCGCAGCAGCCTCCTCCATGCCGCCAGCCAATGTTGTGCCTTTGGTAGTGCGAAACGCGGTGGGTTCCATGTGGGGGATTGTGATATTATCATAACTTTTCCACCGCCGTTGCATCCTGTGGTGGACAGAGCTCCTTTGCTGCCCCCACGCTGGTCTCCTGCAATGTGGGCTACATCTTGCATCACGAAGGAGGCTTCTTCCACTCCATGGTCTACCTTCAAGGGTTGCGTCTTGCTGCAGTTGAGCTGCCTCCTAGGGCTGCAGCCATGGCTACCACCACAGCTCGAGGACGAGCTGTCGCGAAAGGAGGGGAGTAGTTGTCATGGGTCGGCGCATTGTTCATGCGCATTAGGAAAGATTTACTATTTAGGAATCTATCTATTAGGTGTTTGATATTATCTATTAGTTCTGTAAGTTATTATTGGATTGAATTGTTAGAGATATGTTGCCTTAGAGAGTATTTCTTAGGGGTCAAGTCGGGTCATCCCTATAAAAGGGCTAGCATGTATCCATTATCAAGTAAGCAAGAAAGATAAATTAATCTAGTCGCTCTTCTAAGGTTATATCATCCTAGTCTATAGTCTAATCCATCATCCCACCAAGCCGACGCCGTCTGGCTTTCTTCCTGACGGTGTTTACCCTGTTATGAACTAAGGTTAATTACAGCGCGAGGGCGCATACCCTAGCGCCGCCGCTGCATGTTCACGAGTCGAAACCGTTTTGGCGTTGGGGGGGGGCAAAAGGGAGGTGAGGATTTCACCTTTTATCTGCTATAGAGTGGGTAAATATTTACAACTTTTATGGGTAAAGCCCAAACTCCATCCCGCAAAAGTCACCGAAGCTACCCCGGCTCGCTTCCGGCTTCTAGCTTCTTCACGATGTGTTGTGCTTCCGGATTTTCCAAAAATGACTACTAAAAACTACCTGTTTGAAATGGCTTCGAGCTTCTCCCGGCGAAAAGCCAAAGCTTGGGACGGGCCTAGTAGTTAGGGCTTATAGGATGTATCCTAGCTTCGAACCTAGCCTAATTAATTAAGGGCTCGTTTTTTGGGTAGCCAGGCCTGCAATTTGCTCACGTCTAGTGCAGAAATATCGATCAAACTTAGCTGTCGCCTAAGTTTTCGTCTCCGCGATCATTTCCAAGGTGAAAATCTTCAATTCCCCACCATGGAAAGTGGATTGCAACAGTGCAACTGATAAAGCTAGCTAGATCGACAAGATAGAAATTGATGCTGAATTGTGATCCGAATTCTACGGATGAAGATAAAAAAGGATGGTTTGTGGGCGTAGAGGGCCGATGGATCTATTTATTTATTTTTCATATTTGCTTTCATACATGACTATCAGTCGTTTTATATCCTTCATATATATCATGTGTAGTAGATAGAAGCAATTAGACCGTGCGATGACGGCACGCCCTGGCCAGTACCATGCAGGTTCTCCCAGTCCCAGCCCTTTCTGTGCTGGACAACATTAAAATTAATTCGTCAGACAGGCGCCTGGATATATGCTCCACTCGCCCATTTGCAAAGATTTGTCGGAGCGAGCTAATCTCGCACCGTCACGTCCCGGCCGGCCGTCTAATTGAGTACTATATAGCTAGCTCCACATGCATTAGGACTTTATCTGAATCAACTCCTAGCTTTCGTCTAATTGAGTTCTGACACTGGTGCTAGCTAGCTTATTTGGTTCGCATGTACGTAGTCGACTTTGCTACGCCTATTGTTGGGCAACCGTAGAGCGGCAATGGATTTGCGAGCGTGTAGAACGTTGATTTTGTGATCCAAATTAGGTCGATTTTGTGATCCAAATTAGGTCGATGAAGATGGTTTGCGGGAGCGTAGGGCCAGGGCTTTGTGCCGGCCCAAAGTTTACCTTTTCGCATTTGTTTTGTACCCTTGTATGTATCCTCTGTAAAGAGATGTCTCGTTAAAATCCCTTTATTTATAACACTCCTCGTACGTACATATATATATATATATATATATATATATATATATATATATATATATATATATGATCATCGCCGGTGGTTGGGAGAAGCTTGAGAAGATGAGGTCGTTGAAGATTGAAGATGACTTAGGGGTGAGTTGGGCAATTAAGTCCGTTATATTTCCGTGTCACATCTCACAAGGCACATTCGCCAACTTTGGTTGCACCATACCAACTCACCATGATCCACGGAGACCAACTCAATCCCCACCCCAAATCCCTAATTCCAAAATCCCGGTCGAGCGGTGTGGATGTGTGGAGGGGCGGCTAGGCGGGCGCACGACTGCACAGCTCGGCAAGTCAGCAGGTCGACAGTTGTCACATCCGCACACTCATAACGCATAGGTCACATTTGTGACACCTCTACAACATAGAGCAGCGGTAGTTGAGTGCTCCAGGTGAGCTGATAATTCCTTGCATTAGGAATCTATCTATTAGGTGTTTGATATTATCTATTAGTTCTGTAAGTTATTATTTGATTGAATTGTTAGAGATATGTTGCCTTAGAGAGTATTTCTTAGGGGTCAAGTCGGGTCATCCCTATAAAAGGGCTAGCATGTATCCATTATCAAGTAAGCAAGAAAGATAAATTAATCTAGTCGCTCTTCTAAGGTTATATCATCCTAGTCTATAGTCTAATCCATCATCCCACCAAGCCGACGCCGTCTGGCTTTCTTCCTGACGGTGTTTACCCTGTTATGAACTAAGGTTAATTACAGCGCGAGGGCGCATACCCTAGCGCCGCCGCTGCATGTTCACGAGTCGAAACCGTTTTGGCGTGAGGGGGGGGGGCAAAAGGGAGGTGAGGATTTCACCTTTTATCTGCTATAGAGTGGGTAAATATTTACAACTTTTATGGGTAAAGCCCAAACTCCATCCCGCAAAAGTCACCGAAGCTACCCCGGCTCGCTTCCGGCTTCTAGCTTCTTCACGATGTGTTGTGCTTCCGGATTTTCCAAAAATGACTACTAAAAACTACCTGTTTGAAATGGCTTCGAGCTTCTCCCGGCGAAAAGCCAAAGCTTGGGACGGGCCTAGTAGTTAGGGCTTATAGGATGTATCCTAGCTTCGAACCTAGCCTAATTAATTAAGGGCTCGTTTTTTGGGTAGCCAGGCCTGCAATTTGCTCACGTCTAGTGCAGAAATATCGATCAAACTTAGCTGTCGCCTAAGTTTTCGTCTCCGCGATCATTTCCAAGGTGAAAATCTTCAATTCCCCACCATGGAAAGTGGATTGCAACAGTGCAACTGATAAAGCTAGCTAGATCGACAAGATAGAAATTGATGCTGAATTGTGATCCGAATTCTACGGATGAAGATAAAAAGGATGGTTTGTGGGCGTAGAGAGCCGATGGATCTATTTATTTATTTTTCATATTTGCTTTCATACATGACTATCAGTCGTTTTATATCCTTCATATATATCATGTGTAGTAGATAGAAGCAATTAGACCGTGCGATGACGGCACGCCCTGGCCAGTACCATGCAGGTTCTCCCAGTCCCAGCCCTTTCTGTGCTGGACAACATTAAAATTAATTCGTCAGACAGGCGCCTGGATATATGCTCCACTCGCCCATTTGCAAAGATTTGTCGGAGCGAGCTAATCTCGCACCGTCACGTCCCGGCCGGCCGTCTAATTGAGTACTATATATATTGCTAGCTCCACATGCATTAGGACTTTATCTGAATCAACTCCTAGCTTTCGTCTAATTGAGTTCTGACACTGGTGCTAGCTAGCTTATTTGGTTCGCATGTACGTAGTCGACTTTGCTACGCCTATTGTTGGGCAACCGTAGAGCGGCAATGGATTTGCTGGACAGGTGAATATTTTGCCTCTAGCTAGCTTATTTGGTTCGCATGTACGTAGTCGACTTTGCTATACGCCTATTGTTGGGCAACCGTAGAGCGGCAATGGATTTGCGAGCGTGTAGAACGTTGATTTTGTGATCCAAATTAGGTCGATGAAGATGGTTTGCGGGAGCGTAGGGCCAGGGGCTTTGTGCCGGCCCAAAGTTTACCTTTTTCGCATTTGTTTTTGTACCCCTTGTATGTATCCTCTGTAAAAGAGATGTCTCGTTAAAATCCCTTTATTTATAACACTCCTCGTACGTACATATATATATATATATATATATATATATATATATATATATATATATATATATGATCATCGCCGGTGGTTGGGGAGAAGCTTGAGAAGATGAGGTCGTTGAAGATTGAAGATGACTTAGGGGTGAGTTGGGCAATTAAGTCCGTTATATTTCCGTGTCACATCTCACAAGGCACATTCGCCAACTTTGGTTGCACCATACCAACTCACCACGGAGACCAACTCAATCCCCACCCCAAATCCCTAATTCCAAAATCCCGGTCGAGCGGTGTGGATGTGTGGAGGGGCGGCTAGACGGGCGCACGACTGCACAGCTCGGCAAGTCAGCAGGTCGACAGTTGTCACATCCGCACACTCATAACGCATAGGTCACATTTGTGACACCTCTACAACATAGAGCAGCGGTAGTTGAGTGCTCCGGGTGAGCTGATAATTCCTTGCATATTTGTAAATAAAATAGAATTGATGTCAAGTGTTAAGTAGAAGCAAAACACAATTATATTCTCTAGTCTAGTCTAGTCTCAACTTCTCATAGAATCCATAAGATTTGTTGTAGATTTGTAGAAGATGGATGAACGTACTTTGAATAGCTATTTGTCAAACAATCCAAGTAAACGTACTCCAAAGATCTTTTCAAGAACCATGGTTCAATGTTCGTAATTCCTTACAATTTTCCTATTGTCTCACTGATTTAGCTACTTTTATTTTACAGATTGCACTCACACGTATTTATGGCTATTCAGGATGCTCTATTCATTAGAGCTACTCACTGATTTATGGCTACTTTTATTTTTCCTATTCAAGATACTCTATTCATTAGAAAGGTACTACCTTAAGTGTATTTTACATTATCGCTTTGTCTTTGGTTATTTATGTATGAATTTGGATTGCACTAGACAATCAAATGTTTGGTTGGTTGGTTTTGCCCGTTAGCTTTCTCCGATGAGCACCCCCTATATTTTTTTCCTTTGTACGCCACTGATCCTTATTGGCTCTTCCCTTTGGCCAAAATAGTGAACCTTGTCACATTTTGTAACACCCAAAATTTTGTAACAAAAAAATCCCCAGCATGAAAATGTGAGATTTTAAAAAATTATGCAATGATGGCCTATTTGAATTTTTTTAGCCCGCTTCTTCTATCTTTACCTCATGCTCACCTCGGCTTATCTCTCTTCCGCAAAATCGGCGCCGCCCGACCCGCCTTCTTCTGCTCCGTCGACCAAGCTGACCGCGTCGCCCCGCTTCACCACATCATGTCAACTCCTCGGTAGCTCAAGCCTTGGCATCATGTCCCTTAGCTTCACCTTGGTCTCCTCTATCTGGTGCTCATCTCCTTCTTCCTTCACTTCCGCAAAATCGACTGGAGCACTGCCGCCTTCTTCCTCGGCGCCGTCGACCCCGAAGTCACACCGCCTCTCTTCACCCAACCCCACCAACTTCTCTGGTGAGCTTCGACCACTGCCACTTTGTCCCTTAGCTCCACCTCGCTCTTGTGCATCTCGAGCTCACCTTCTTTCTCCCTCACTCCCGCAGAACCGCCCGGAGCGCACCGCCTTCTTCCTCGACACCATTGAACTCGGCGTCGCGCCGCCTCCCTTCTCCACCACCCAGCCTCTTGTCTAGGCCAGAACACTGTAAGTCTCTGCATCACCCTAGTCTAGGTCTACGCAGCTGCTAGGCTAGTCAGTTAAAGTTGTAGGGTAGCACGAATCCACCGCGCTGTAATCCAGAGTGTCGTCGCTGCCTCACGCAAGCGCGCCACCTCTATAGGCCGCCTCTATCCTCCCTATCGCCACCCCTATGGTCGCCGAGGACGCGGGAATGCATTTCAGGGCTCCTGGGTCATCCTCGGGGACCAGCTCGCCGGCATCACACTCGGCCGAGTGCGGCCATGATGGTCTTCCCTTGTTTTGGCTGGATTTGGGGAAGAGCGTTATAGCTACATCATTAGCAATTAATGACATCATTAGGAAATATATTAATTCATTGTTAATGTTAGTATGACATGTGCACCCTTGATTAGCAAAATCTAATTAAAACCTAAATTATATTCTGAGTCTATAACTTGTGGGCCCTACACCTTTAAATGTATTGTGCAGACCCAATCAATAGACTATGTCGCTGACACGTGGGCCCTTAGCCCATGCATTGTTCCCATAGACCGAGTCCACACGGACTGTGGCCCCGCCTACCAATGATGGATGAATTTCCTTTAGAAAAATAACTAAAATAAAAAATAAAAACCCTAGTGGCACTAGCTGTGAGTGATCGTAGCCATTTCCAATAAGAAAATAAATCAGAAAAGAAATTAAAATACCGTGAGCCCACTTGTGAGTCACAATACGAATTTATAATTGAAAAATTAAATAAAATCCGTTGGTCCCCATCTATTAGTGAGAGACACCTTCTCTCCTCTTTTATTTTTGGTTTTCCTGAATTTAAAACTTTTGAGAACTCATTTTCTCTCGTTTTAAATACAAATTTAACAATTTTTGTCTAGAAATTCAAAATATACCTAATGGTATCAAAAATTAGAATTTTTTAGTTTATTTAAAATTATTTATACATAATTATCTCCATGTCGAATGAACCCTAGACATGATTAATTTAGTTGAAAGTTAACTAGGGATTATCTATGTGTCTTTGACCCATAGGACCTACACAATGACATGTAAAATTAACATTTAGTTAACACCACTAGTATGGTTTGTGTAACCATAAGTAGCTTAGGAATAAATTTTAATAAGAAAATGAGATGGACACTTACAAGTGGACCCATCCTTAGTTTTATTGCATGTTAATTATTTAGACACTGAGTCACTAATTGATGGGCTCAAGTCCAATAGTAATTGCTAAGCCATGGTTCTATGCATAAAGTACCAATGACGGTAGGCCCTATATAGAATAATTAGTAAATAGTACCATGGTTAATTAGATGTTAATTAATAATTAGTGGTATCACAATAAGTCCTGTGATAATTAAATTAAGAGCCGATCACTATATTTGTTTAATCCTAGATTGAAGTTTAGTATGGCATATAGTCCCGGCCATAGACCATTAGACATTTACATGTAGATTCTTACGTCAGTGGATGGCTATTTAAAAATAATCATTAAGATGGCAGACATTGCTTAGGTGCTCCAGAATATTAGGATTATTATTTAACCTATAGATTAATGGAAAGTTAAACACTAGGATTTGTTAATTGTCAATTGTGGTTAATGAGTAATTAGTGGTCTAGCTAAAATTAGCTATTAATTACCATAATTCTAGTATGACATGTCAGCCCCTTGGGTACATATCCAGTATAGGGATAGTTTGGATACAATTAAATAGTTGTCCCCACATTTTAGTTACTAGTTAAATTAATCATTCCATTAATGTTAATTCAACCTCAAATGTTAACGTGGCATAGGGATCCTAGCGACGTAAAACCTAGAGTTAATCCAGGTAGTTAAAAATATATCTATCGCATGTTTACCCTCGTAACAGTCCATAGGTCTTGCATAAACCTCATGAAATTTCCTTGATAAATATAATTTAATACAAGAAATCGTTAAATGAACTAAACCTCATGTATAAGTGTGGATATCGTGAGGATATGTGCACGATCTCAGGATGATGAGTCAATTGGCAATGGCATTGTTGGTTTGCAAAATCTGCGCTGGTTTGCTCAGGTCAGCTGCACCACGGCGTCCGACGTAGGTGTCGCGGTCGATCGCTGCTGGAGGAGTCCGACCGGCCATGGTGGCCGGTCCGACCGCAAATGTTTTTAGGTTTTTGAGCGGGCCAAAAATAGGTGTGTAGGTGCGTGAGGAGTCTCCGGATGTGGTCCCATCATTTTGAGCTCCAACAAAAGTTCTATTCGCTTGAAATTTCGAAGGTTTCGAATTTCACGGAATTTTGGTTGTTTGACCGTCCGACCGCTGTGGAGCGGTCCGACCGTCTGAATCGGTCTGACCTGCCTTGTGGCTGGACCGCAGGACTTGGAGGTTAGCCAAGTTTGCATTGAGTTGATTTGATTGTGTTTCATGTATGGTTATCAATGCTTTATTGATGTATATTGCATTACGAGCTAACGTGGGTCAAGTTGTGAAGAACTTGTTCAAAACGGTTTGTTTGTCTATTGTGCGGTGGCTTGCGTCAACGACGCCAACGGTGAGTGGATCGACTACGCTGGAGAGCCGAGGTCCGTAACGATCATGGATACCGGGTAGGTCGTGTGACACAAGCATGGTGCGAATGGGCAAGATGGATCGAACGGTGGTTCGTAATAGCCGTTGGATCAGCGGTGCGGATATCGGTGCGAGTCTCGGAGGTTCGATGGGATTCTGACAAGAGAGGCTTGGCGACGCTGATGAGAACCGCCGATCAACCTACACGTGGTGAAGCGTGCATTGCTTCAATAGTTATGTGTGTGGGTCCCATGTAAGTGACCCCAAAAGTGAAACCCTAGCTCTCTAGTATAAATAGAAAAGGGAGATGGAAAACCCTCTCAAGCACTCATTTGGCATTCCTTCTCTTTTCTAGGGTTTGTGCACTTCTTGGTTAAATCTCGAGAGATCGATTCATGGAGTGGATCCAAGGATCGCCGCTAGAAATAGGTCTCTAATATCATTAGGAGGTGTGCTCAAATTTGGTCAAGTTTCATTGGTTTAATCAAAAGTTGGATCAAATTTGCTTTGGATTTGGGGTTCTTTTTCAAGATCGATCAACCGGCCGATCAGTTTGAACGCGGTTCGACCGCCGATATTCGACGTTGTTCCCGGTCGAATCTGCCCACCGTCCGACCGCGATAGTTGCTGGCCGTATCATTGTTGATCTCGGTCCGACCGCCTGGTAGCTTGGCCGACCGCCTGCCTTGATCTCGCTTTTGAGTTTAAGTCTCCACTTTTGTGTCGTGGTGGTTGTCGGGGTTATTTAATTCAGCACAAGGCTTCCGCTGTGTGCTTACTGATCTTCTTAGCTTTCATAGCTAAAGGAGTAAAGTTCGTGTTGAATTTGATTTAGACGAGAAAGTTGTGAAAGCGCCTATTCACCCCCCCCCCTAGTCGCCTTTCCGGTCCTACAATAAGTCATGATGAGGTGATCTCAATAAAACAATAGTAATTAAAAAATGAATCAAAGTCACGTTGATTCCATCTATCACCCACTGTTATCTGCTTCCAATAGAAGAACAATTCGTAAAATAAATAAATAAAGATCAGTAGATCCTACCCGTTAATGTAATCTCTCCCATCCAAATGACCTAAGAGGAGTATTCCCGAGATTACACTCTCTTTTTACGTAATTGATCCACCGACGAATCTTCCGAGAGCCGCTCTCTCTCATCCTAACTCCAAAACAAATAATTCATGATCCTAAATTCATCTATAAACCAAATCTACACCCTTATACCAAATGTATGAATGTTGCGATTTATTTGAATTGGTTTGAATTCTCTTTGAACCTTTTTGAATGCCTTTGAGTTTATTTGGTTTCATTTGGTTGTTTTCAGTCGTTCTTGAATTCAACTGTATTTTGTGTAATTAGAATTCAAAGTCCTGAATGAGCAACAAGTCCAAGCACGAGCAAGAACAAGACCAATGTTAACAAAACATTAAGTAAGGCGAGTCAACACTTTGATCGCATTGATCCTACTTTTGAATGCAAATTATATTATTTTAAATTATAAAATTGCATGCTATACTTTTATTGCAAATATGTTGTCATTAGCTTGTAGCTAATGCCTTAATGGTAATTGAGCTACTAAATTCCATTCCTTGATCTTGGACACTAGCCTTTGTCACCTTAGGAATAATGGTAAACTTAATTGGTCACTAAGTCCATATCTAAGTGTTATACTTATCCTTACTTAGATACATTGACACGTGGACAATAATTTTCCCCTACGTCATTTAAATATTGAAACTGGGTTTGGTCAGACATTGGATGGAAATGGCTGAGTGTTGAAATTAGAGGATATATTCCAAACAAAATTCAAATATTGTTTTAGGCTTGGGCAGATGGTAAGTGAGGCGGTTGTAGATGGAGCACGAGAATTTGTAATATGGTAGTTCCGCCCAAGTCAAATAAATACCAAATCTTGTGATGATCTCCTGTGCACTAACAGTTCTATAATGGTATTGATCTGGCTAATTAATTTACATTGCCTCAGCGTTGGTTACGCGATCTGATAGAATACGGAACGTGTCTCACGTTTTAAATGCGGGCAAGAGGGGTCTCGCTGTGGTAGAAACCCCCCTAGTTGAAACCTTAGCGGGCATAACTGCATTGGGGTAGTGCATTGTAAAGGCCTTGTAATATTTTTTTAATCTCATGCCTACGGTAGCGTGTTGCCATTAAAATATGTCCGTCTATTGTGAACAAAGTTGTGCGACCTCTGCAGAATAAAAATTGTCTAGATAGTCATGGGTGATGCGTGCGAACTTGCTTGATTAGTCTCTATTTTACAAAAAAACTATTTGTGAGTGGGGTTGAACTGTCAGGTGGATGGAATCCTGAATCTTTGTCGGTGGATGGAACCCTAAATCTTTGCCCTCGTGGACGAAACCCAGTGAATATTATTGGGCGATAGAACTCTGCTCTATGCGTGGTGGATGGAACCTTACCGATATTATACAACAATTGTTCAATTTCACTATAAACTTGTCTTAGTTAAAATGCTAGGTCACATGTCTTGTTTACTACTTAATCTATTTCAATTCTATCTTTATGCAAATAAAAGAATATCAAGCATTTCCTTTGATCAGCCTTGCATCTATTATAACATCATTCTGTGTGTTGGCTTACGGAGTACAGCTATGTACTTACAGTCGCTCAATATTTCCATTCAGTAAGTGAAGGAAAAGATTGTACGATCTCTCAAATGTGTCAGTACAATTTGCAAGAAGAAGAGGCAAAGGATTAGGCTGCTATCGGACCCGGATTTTCTTAATCCAGAATCGTCTGTGATTAGCCTGCGCTACTCCTGGATCAGTAGGTAGCGCTCACAGTTCACATCACTGGATCATTTCATACATCACGGAACATTCCAACATAATATTACAACCACACATTTAAATAGACCACGTCGGTCGAGTTTACAAAAGAGGGCCGATCAGGCCAAATAAGTTCATTACACAGCTTAAAGGACAAATGCGGAAGCAAAAGAGCAGGGTACAACTCCCCACAAGCAAGCGACTGCGGTGACTTACGTACAACCGATATTAACCAAAGAGTTGGTGAATATTAGTTGTCGCGCACTCTGAACCGGCTAGACGTGGCGAGCCCAAGCCTAAGGCCTACACTACTCCTCGCCTTGATCTGGACCGTCGACTCTTTGATCCTCGTAGTATGCGTAGTCGCTTGATCAGCGGAATCTGGAGGATTAGGGAAAGAGCGAGGATGAGCACAACAATCGTGCTTCGTGAGCCAACATAATAGATGCAATAATATACATGCACGGCTAACAAGGATGGCTCGGGTTCTTTTAGTTGCGCAAAGTAATATTTGTAAATATCATAATTACAAATTCATATGACTTAGCATTTTAAACAAATTGCATTTTATTAGGGAAGATAATTACAATATTAAATAACAGTAGAGATTCCCTCCATCGGAGACTCTACAAATGCTTACTTTAATTGGAGCTACCTCCATACAGTAACCACACTGGATACGACGATCCAGGGAAAAATACCAAACCTTAGGCTAGATGAGTCGACCTGATTTTTCATTCCACCCACCAAGATTTTTGAAATAGAACTACCTCAAGTTAAGTTCCCATGTCCGCCTTTGACCGTAGCGCTATGTTAAACGATTTTGACTCTGCAGAGTTTGTACACTGTACCCACAAGAGACAATCATACTCGTTACTCCACATGATTCCGCAGTCATGTAGTTGAGCGATCGTCACAGTAACCTTTCAATCTATCTCACCCCTTCCGTCATTTCACCCATATGGGGTTACGCCCATACGTTGTGCGGGATGATCACCACAGTCGCTAACGCAGATGGACCACGGCTTTCCACAACGTCTAGCGCAGCTGGCAACTTCACCATCGGTGTCCCATTCAAGACTTCGCTTGCACAACTTCGCTCCTCCACCAGTGAAATGAATTTTGGGGTCTAATAAATTTACTGAGTCAAGTTGCACTTTGCAGACTTGTGGTTGTACTTGTTTTACACGGGAGGTCATGACAAGATTAAGTCCTTAATCCATCCAGGCGGTTCATACCACATACCAACCACTCTCGTGCACGACGGCACCCACCACTCTTATCATCCGCCCAGATGTGGTATTAGCAAGTTTCAGGGTTTTGGAGAAGTGTAAAATGAATTAACTTAACCACTTCAGTCATCTACCCCAATGACTGCCCAAAACAATCTTTATGCTTAAAGGATGGTGATTGGGGTGATTAGCACCCCGGTACTCAAGCAAGGCTAGCATGGCACTTGAGTACAGACTATAACTAGTAAGTTACCATATAATTACTAGGGTGATAAGGATTAGGGAATTCAATTATCAAGGACAAGGTATAATAATTAATTAACAATCAAGTTGGCATTTAGCTACCTTAGGACCATTTAACATACATTTGCGTAAAAATTAAAGCATGCAATTTGCTATTTTAAAAGAACATAATTTGCGTAAAATGTAGGTTCAACATGATCAAAGTGTTAACTCGCCTAGGTCAAAGGTTGAAGAATCTAGGTATCCTTGAGCGTGGTCGAAGTTGGGGTCACCGGCTTCTTCGTACTCTACTCGGGCGATCGCACCGGAAATAAAAAACAAGCAAACAAGGCAAATAAATACAACATCCATAACAAATAAATTCAAATATAAATCAAACCAGTACCATAATATAGGTTTTGACATTACAAATTTTTGGGCATAAGTTTCATAATTTTAGGAGTTATAATGAAAAAGATATGAATTTTTGGAACTTTAAAACGATTTTTCAATTAAACAGAAAATCCAAAAAATTCTCGCGCCGACACGTGTCCCGGTGCCAGCGTCGTGGGACCGAGTCCACGCAGACGCGTGGGGCAGCGTCGACTAGCAAGTGGGCCCGCATTGCAACCGCGTGTGACGTAGGTGGGCCCACCGCCGTCGGCGAGATAACTAGGGCGAGCGTTCGAGCGTCGCCTCGTCTTCTCCGTCGCGGAGAAAGCGAGAGAAGGCGGGGAAACGGGAGAGAGGGAGAAAGAGAGGGGGGGGCGGGAGCACACAGAGGTGGTGCGAGAGGGAAGGAAGGACAGCGAGCTTGGCGGAGCCGGAGGAGAGAGGAGCCGGAGAAGGCGATGCGGCACGGCAATGGGACGAGGAAGGCGACCACGCCAACGAGGAAGGTGGCGGGCGCTCGGTGGCCGGGAGGAAGAAGGGGAGGTCGGGGAAGCGAGGGCCTCGGTTGGCTTAAATAGACGAGGGAGGGAGGAAGGAGGATGGAGCCAGGCGAGGTAGAACCGGCGGGGTGAAGAGAGGGAATCGGGCGGTGGAGCTACGGGGATGGGGCGGCAAGGCATGGGCGCGTGGCGGGGACCGAGGGGCGCGGGAGGGCGATCTGCGAGGGAGGCGTGGTTCGCGTGTGGAGCAAAGCCGAGCGCGCCATGGAGAGGAGAGAGAGAGAAGGCGCGTCGGCGCAGCAGGGCGGCGACGAGGCCAGGCGAGCACTACGCGAGGTTGTGCGGGCGAGCAAGCGAAGCGCGCAGGAGATGGGCGCTCGGGGCGGCGCGCGAATGGCGGAGCCGAGTCCGGCGCGCCGGGAGGAAGGCGGCGAACGGGCCCTAAGCCTGTAAGAACCCTAACACCGAAATTTCAAAATTTTGAAATAGAACAATTAAATTTTGGGAAGTTTTGAAATTGGAACCAATTGTTTTGAATTGCGAAAATGGATGTTCATTACGAGCCCAATCGATTGGATGTGGACATATCCGAGAGCACCACTGTTGTGTTATTGATTCGCTTCCTCGCTCTTCTTCAAAGGTATTTGGCCGTTTGGCTCATTGTAAGTCAAAAGTCGAAGGTCTATTTACATACTATTTAATACTAACAATCATACTCGTTACTCCACATGATTCCGTAGTCATGTAGTTGAGCGATCGTCACAGTAACCTTTCAATCTATCTCGCCCCTTCCGTCATTTCACCCATATAGGGTTACGCCCATACGTTGTGCGGGATGATCACCACAGTCACTAACGCAGATGGACCACGGCTTTCCACAACGTCTAGCGCAGCTGGCAACTTCACCATCAGTGTCCCATTCAATACTTCGCTTGCACAACTTCGCTCCTCCACCAGTGAAATGAATTTCGGGGTCTAATAAATTTACTGAGCCAAGTTGCACTTTGTAGACTTGTGGTTGTACTTGTTTTACACGGGAGGTCATGACAAGATTAAGTCTTTAATACATCCAGGCTGTTCATACCACATACCAACCACTCTCGTGCACGACGGCACCCACCACTCTTACCATCCGCCCAGATGTGGTATTAGCAAGTTTCAGGGTTTTAGAGAAGTCTAAAACAAATTAACTTAACCACTTCAGTCATCTACCCAAATGACTGCCAAAAACAATCTTTATGCTTAAAGGATGGTGATTGGGGTGATTAGCACGCCGGTACTCAAGCAAGGCTAGCATGGCACTTGAGTACAGACTATAACTAGTAAGTTACCATATAATTACTAGGGTGATAAGGATTAGGGAATTCAATTATCAAGGACAAGGTGTAATAATTACTTAACAATCAAGCTGGCATTTAGCTACCTTAGGACCATTTAACATACATTTGCGTAAAAATTAAAGCATGCAATTTGCTATTTTAAAAGAACATAATTTGCGTAAAATGTAGGTTCAACATGATCAAAGTGTTGACTCGCCTGGGTCAAAGGTTGAAAAATCTAGGTATCCTTGAGCGTGATCGAAGTTGGGGTCACCGGCTTCTTCGTACTCTATTCGGGCGATCGCACCGGAAATAAAAGACAAGCAAACAAGGTAAATAAATACAACATCTATAATAAATGAATTCAAATATAAATCAAACCAGTACCATAATATAGGTTTTGACATTACAAATTTTTGGGCACAAGTTTCATAATTTTCGGAGTTATAATGAAAAAGATATGAATTTTTGAAACTTTAAAATGATTTTTCAATTAAACAAAAAATCAAAAAAGTCCAGAAAATTCCCGCGCCGACACGTGTCCCCGGTGCACGCAACAATGCGTAGACCGAGTCCACGCGGACGCTGTGGGGCGCGTCTAGCAAGTGGGCCCAGCTTGCCAACCATGCGTGGGCCCACCGCCAGCCGCAGCGGATAGAGGCGAGCGTTTCTTTGAGCGTGTCGCTCGTCTTCTCCGTCGGGGAAAAACGGGGAGAGAGGGGGAGAAAGAGAGAGAGGGGGGAAAGCGGGAGCAGGAGCACACAACGGAGGTGGCGCGAGAGGGGGGAAGGGAAGGAACAGCGGAGCTCGGCGGAGCCGGGAGGAGGAGAGGAGCCGGAGCCGGAGAAGGCGATGACGGCAACGGCAATGGCGACGCGGAAGGCGACCACGCCAGCAACGAGGGAGGTGGCCGGGGTGCTCGGTGACCGGGAGGAAGAAGGGGAAGGTGCGGGGGAAGACGAGAAGCCTCGGTTGGCTTAAATAGACGAGGGGAGGGGAGGAAGGAGGATGGAGCCAGGCGAGGTAGAAAGGCGGGGTAAAGAGAGGGGGAAATCGGGCGGCGGAGCTACAGGGGATGGGTCCGGCAAGGCATGAGCGTGTGGGCGGCGGGACCGAAGGGGCGCCGGGAGAGGGGCGCACTGCGCGAGGAGGAGACGTTGTTCAGCGTGCGGGGCAAAGCCGGAAGCGGTGGCCGCGCTGGAGAGGGGAGAGAGAGAGAAGGGCGCGGGCGCGCAGCGGGCGGCCACGAGGAGCGGCGACGAGGCCGAGGCGAGCACTCACGCGAGGTTGTGCGGCGGCGGCAGCAAGACGGCCGCAGGAGATGGGCGCTTCGGTGGGCGGCGCGTGGCGGGAGCCGAGTCACGGGGCGCGGCCGGGAGGAAGGCCGGGCCGAACGGGGCCCTAAGCCCAGGTAAGAACCCTAACACCGAAATTTCAAAATTTTGAAATAGAACAATTAGATTTTTGGGAAGTTTTGAAATTGGAACCAATTGTTTTTGAATTGCAGAAAATGGATGTTACAGTTGCGAGCCCCAGTCGATTGGATGTGGACATATCCTGAGAGCACCACCTGTTGTGTTATTGATTCCGCTTCCTCTGCTCTTCTTCAAAGGTATTTGGCCAGTTTGGCTGTTCTGTAAGTCAAAAGTCGTAAGGTCTATTTACATACTATTTAATATTACGTGATAGTTTTACTTTTGCGATATATATATTTTATATTTAATCTCTAAATTTTTTTGAAAAAGAAGCCACCATGCAACTTTATAATTTCATATTTTTAATTATTGGAAACATGAACCCCTAGCATGCAATCTAACGATAGCCTAGCTAGAACAAGTTGCTTCCCTATTCTTCAACAACTTTTCCTTTATATACTTCAAGGGAAAACCTTCTTTTCCTTTATACATTATCCCTTTAAAGCTAGGTCGTGTCTCTTATCATTTGGACCTCAGAAACTCGATTCAAAATTTTGTTTCCCTCATGTGCTAAACGAAATCTTGATCTTGGCTAGCTAGCTTTCCAGAGCACGTATATATTCAGATGCAATATTTGCAAGAGGCGAAAGACGACAAAAGCTTTATGAACGACGGTATAACTAGCTCAATCTAGCAAGCTTTGTAACACACAAAACCCGGCTTTGTTTTCCACATCTAATCTTGGGGCGTCACTCCATGTCCGGAGGAAACGGATCCTCTACATTGCAATTCAATGTGCACCTGAATCTCTTCTCCTTAGACCAGGGGCAGGCCCCTCGCTACCGACGGACGGCTCACGATGTAACCTCTCTAGCACCCTTCAGCTTAGCCCGTATTCAGGTAGATTACTGCTGACCGATAACACGGTATTCGATAAGTCATAAGCAGGCGAGATCTCCCTCTAAATTTTGGTATTCCAGTTCAATCGTGAGCCCAAATGCCAAATTGACAGTGTATTCCTGTGAGAGAGAGAGGGGGAAACCCTGCTCATTCCCTTTGTAGAAAACTGAATGCCAAGCCTTTAGGCTCTCCGCGCCCGCAGAGGATCCATCCGGGGTGACGTCCTGCAGGCGTTCTTGTGCCCACCATGTTCTTCGTATCCCTGGATCAACACGACCACAGTGCTTTGGATCGTATTCACACACGCAGGCACGAACAAATCACCGATGGATTCTACATGCCGCGTGCACATAGGCACATGCCGAAGAGGAGGCTTTTTAAAAAAAAAATAGAGGCCTCCGATCGCCACCGATCGCCAGCCCAAAAGTAAAAAGATCGTTGCACATTGGCCGGGCACCCGGTGCCAAATCGCAGCTTGTTTCGTGGTACTATAATTCGCTGCCGCTGTCTGGTTGTGAACAGATATTGCCTATGTTTCAAATGATTGAAATTATTTTATTCAATGGTCATATTTCATAGTGGTAGGATTTTGATTCAATGAATACCATAAGTTTCTGTATTAAGATATTAAAAAATCTAAACTAGATAAAAATAAATATATGTGAACCCTACGAATACAAAAAATAATCTAAACCAGCCCAAAAGTAAAACTAGGTGAATCCTACAAATACAAAAATAAATAGAACTAAAAGTTACAGTAGAGTTGTGCTAAAATTAAATATCACTTGGTACTGCAATTTTATGTTTAGTACTATGCAATTATAGATGACTTATGGATATATAAAAATTTGGACAACTGAAAATTATCAAAGTTGTTCTTGTATCTGTTGGAGGTTTTCTTACTAGTTTTATAGTGTAAACAAACTATTCTGGGAGACGACTTGATCATCTGCGTTGTATTTTCTTCTTTCTTCTTAATGAAATGACATGAAAAGCTTTGGGATGTTCGAGAGAGAGAGAAATTTGAAACAGTACTGTAACCAATCCTAATTAAAGCGGCTAAGCTATGTGAGCAAAACCCGGCTCAGCTAATGATCAAGTCGATCTTGATGCCTCGGAGCACATAGAAATCGATGCACGATCGACGATTAGCTCGAAGGGCAAGAGACCGTGATACGGATTAATTATTGCCCACTTATTATAGGCACTTAGCGCGCAAAAGGTTTAGTGCTAATTAGTTCGTTCCCGTGAGAGCTTAGTGCACAAAAGGCGGCAGTACTGTAGACGGCTGTTGTGCAGGAAGGCAAAGATGGTGCTGCCTTCCAGTCGGGGCTCGGATTTACCGTCCGGAATCATTTGAAGTATATTTAAATTTTGAGTTATGACACGATCATAGGTACAAGTGTTGGGTATTTTTGATAGTCGATTTACATTTTTTGGTGGTTGCAGTGGAGAGACAGGGGCGACAAGGCACTGCCTCCGACGGTGGCACAAGAGAAGGCTGGACGATAAGGTGGTAAATGGGGGGGCATGGTGGTGCTAGAGGCGGTGGCAGCGAAGTGACCCGTTGACCTCGTTGACCTCGTTGAAGTAATGAAAGAGTGGAAAAGCTAGTAGGGTTGGAGAGGGTACGGGAGATCCAACGGCTCCAGTCTATCTCGCTAGGCCAAGCACAATGTGAGCAATGCCGGGTTCGTCAACTCGCTGCCACGTGCTAGATTTATTTCTCTCCTCCGGTGTTTAGCACTCCTCTCTTCGAGACGGGATCCATAACTAAATAAAATATATAACATCTTTTTCTCACACCACATGTTGGAAATAATCATGTGTGAACCCGAGTTTCCAATTATACAAGATCGAGTCCGAATTGATTCCTCCCAATTATTTCCTATTTTATGCTTTCCATAAGTAGCTAGAACCTACTATATCTTATGTAATTGAGTACTATAAATTGAGGATGAGAATAGAATAGAAAATTGCCCCAAGCAAAAACACATTGCTTTTCTCTGTTCTTTCAAGAACCAACATCTGGTATAAGAGCCGAGAGGTCTTGAGTTCAAGACTCGGTTGGTGCAATTTAAAAAAAATTAATTGCAGCCCACTTCTATTCCACGTCTTAGACCAGAGGGAGACTATATGTGAGGAGTGTGAGGAATTGTATGTTAAAGTAATTGATTGTGCAACTCAATATGGTTATCTTGAGTTCAAGACTGATTGGCGCAATTAAAAAATTAATTGCAGTTTCTATTCCACGGGTGAATTGGGAGAGTGTGGTATAAGTGATACAACTCAATACCACACTCCCTCTCTGTTTCACTTACAAGTAGGCCCATGTTATTTTCCCAAAAGCTAGCCCCGGAGCAACAAGGTGAACTGGTTCCAGCAAAAAAAAAAAAAAACTAGCACCTATCTTTGTAATGGTTAGCACCGGTGGTTGGAGGCAGTTTTGAAAGCTAGCACCGGTTATTTTGGCACATTGTATATGGCCTTATGATGGAAGTAAACGGAATATTGTCCATTAGAAGCTCCGTTTGAAATTTGATAATATTTTAGCCAAACAATTTGAACCGTGAGAATGGGGTTTGCCGTATGCTCCCTAGTCCCTACTCAACATTTTTACATGGCCACTGAATAATAGGCAAGCTTTTATGCGATACATTCAAGATTAATTATTTGTTATAGATACAAAAACAATGCCGCCAAAATTTGAACAATTCCAAATATTAGGTTACTTCTACGTGTCAACCCATCCATCCCGAATTGAAGCACAAAAGTTTCTCCCTAGTCAAGCAACCAAAAGAAGAAAAAAACGATCCCACAGTTGAAGTACGCAGACAAAACCCAAGACGACCTACGGCCGCAGCGGCAGCAGGCGCACGGGCACGCCGTGGCGCGGCCGGAGCGTGAGCACGTTCACCGGCGCGTGGCGGTACTCGTCGGAGATGCCGAAGCGGAAGCTGGCGAGAAGCATGGCCAGCACGACCTTGGCCTCGACCATGGCGTAAGCCTGCCCGACGCAGTTGCGCGGCCCGGCCGCGAACGGGAGGAACCGCCCGCCCCCCGGGCGCGAGCGCCCGGGGGCGAACCGGTCCGGCCTGAACTCGTGCGCGTCCGCGCCCCACACGGCCTCGTCGTGGTGGATGGCCAGCACGGGGATCCACACCGACGCGCCCCTCGGCACGCGCAGCTCGCCGCCGAGCGTGATGTCCTCGAACGCCATCCGCGGCAGCAGCGTCACCGGCGGGTACAGCCTCAGCGTCTCGTTGATCACCATCTGCAGCTGAGCGTGCACGTGCGAAATGCGCGGTTAAACATTGACGTGGACAGTTTGTGGAATGCATTGTTCGCCGGAGTTAGTGTCTTACGATGGTGAGCTTGGGGAGGTGGTCGGCGGTGGGCGGGGCATCGCCGCAGACGTGGGCGACCTCGGCGCGGGCCTTGTCCTGCCATGCCGGGTGCGTGGCGAGCAGCATGACGGCCCAGGTGAGGAGCAGCGCTGACGTCTCGTGGCCGGCGAAGAAGAAGGTCTTGCACTCGTCGATCATCATCTGGGCGTCGTACCCCAGCTCGCCGTGGCCGGACTTCTTCTTATTATTATTACTATCCATCTCGGCCAGCAGCATCCCGAGGAGCCCCCAGCCGCACGCTGCCGCTGACGGCGTCCGACCCTCGTCGGCGATCTCGCGGCTTCGCTGGATGGATTCCTTCAGCACCTGCTCCAGCTCCCCGTTCAGCCGCTTTATCTCCCTCTTGTACTTGCTAGGAAAATACCTGAAAAGAAAATTATATTTCAAACCATGCATAAAATAAATTTGATATTCGGTAGTATTAGAAATATTATTACTAAAGAGAGACGCGTTGCAGCTGCAATACAAATATTTGCACATAAAAAAGAAGCGGATAATATTCGTCAACTACAGGAACCACGTGGCACATTTCGAAGTGCAGCAGGGCTCTACTAATACGCGAACATTCTAATAATGGAATACGTGTCAGTACTAATTTTTTTTGTATATTTTGTTTGTACGCGGAGCAGCGCAATATTTGTGGTGATGGTTGACTCACTGGCTGCCGGGGACCCAGAGGTAGCGGCTGGAGCGGGCGGTGAGGCGCTGCAGCTCCTCGATGAGGTGGAAGATGCGCTTGCCGGTCTCGTAGCTCGTGTCGAACTCAGTGCGCGCGATGACGTCGCCGGCGAGCCTCGTCATGTGCGCGCCTATCTCCACCTCACTCCTGCACCTCGCCACCGCCTCCCGCAGCGCCCGCACCGTCTGCTGGGTGCACTCCACCATGTGCCCCACCCTGCCCTGCCAAGCCAAGAGTTCAAGAATCAAGAACTGCAGGTAATGGTGGGCTGGAGTGGCAGCACAGCCGATCGACGATGCCGTAAGGAGATGTGGTTGGACGTACCTTGAGCTTGTCGGCCATGAAGGCCGGCGCGACGACGTGGCGCTGGTGGGACCAGGTGGCGCCGTTGGCCATGAGCAGGCCGCGGCCGATGAAGTGCTTGGCGCCCTGCCGCTGCATCCACGACTTGCCGGTGACATGCGCGTGCTTCGACGACAGCAGCTCCCGCACCATGCCGGCGTCCGTCACGCACAGCCGCGCCTCACTGCCGTACCAGTACACGAACCGCCTACCTGCAAAACGCAAACGCCGAGAATTAATTCCTGCAGTCAGCCTCTCATCGATCGACTCGCACGCCGGCCGGCAATGCAACATGCGCTACTCACCGTACGTCTTCGACCAGAGGACGTAGTGCGGGAGGAGCCGGCCGACGATGTCGTGGCTGAGGGAGCCCATGTCGCGCGCGGTGGCCTCGGCGATGAGGGCGGAGACGTCGCGGAGGTTCCCGACGAGGAGGCGCGGCGACGGGCCGTGGACGCCTTGCCTGGTCAAGACCCTCCGGATCCTCGCCGGCGTGAGGTGGTAGCAGGAGACGGTGATCCATATGGCCTTGGCCAGCAAGAACAAGAGTGGCAATGCAACAAGCACTAGGACTATGGCCAATGCCATTTTGGACGGGTAATTGGCCTTGTTTTTTGTTTGCTAGTGCAATGGCTGCTTGCATTAGGCACCATACATATATATAAACAGCATGGAGGGGCACATCCCAATAAGTAACCAAGGTATGCACAATATAAGATATTTATACAGGAGTATTTAAAGAATGAGAATATAGTCACTGCATCAAGCACATATGTAAAAGTTATTTTCTCCAATGCAAACATATCTTTTGTAAGTGCTTAGATGGTTGTATTATCTATTAATTATATATAGTTATATACATAAGCACCTCTTAGGCATCGGTGCCTAATCAAGTATCGATACTACAAAATAAACACCTTATATATCCTACATGGTAAAAAAAATCATTTTTTCTTTGATAAGGATCTGCATTGTACATGCTCTAACAATGCCTTGTTTTGTTAACTCTTTTCTTTCCATAAGTTGGCTAGTGGTTAGTTTCACCTTTCCTTTTAATAATTTTTTTGGACCCTCTTTCTTTTTCAAGACAACTGATGGCATCTGTTATTCTATTCTGCTAACAATACACATACTAACACACATTGCACACACGGCCACGCCAACACAAGGCCCCTCACTTGGCACATATAAGAAAATTAAGTGAGTCGGGAATTGAATTCATGACCTTCCTTTGTGTGGGCATAAACTCTACCCGCTTTGGGTTTATATGTGAGTGCCTTTTGTCCCTCCTTATGGTTGTTTGTGCGATTATAAAGATTAACAAGCTGCAGAAAGGTGTTTGACTTGTTTTTGACCAAAAAGGGGAGGCCATGGTGGTGAAAACAAGATTAGTTTGTGGTGTGTTAGTGGGGGAGGAGAGTGAGTGAGTGTGCTTTGGTATAAAGTGGCAAACCGGCACCGGTACAGTTAAGATAACTGCATTAGTTAAGTACAACTGGTGTGGCAATCAATCTTGCCACCAAGTGAAAAGAAGTAGCATATCTTCAATACTAACCAGATTGTTTAAGGAAAAGGTATTTTAGTTGGGCTTATGGCTTCATTGCAAATTGCAAAGCCGTGATAAGCAAATAGTAAGTGGGGTACAAAGATCTGATCAGTTTGGTGATCACAATTCACAGCTGCAGAAGTAGGAAACATCAGTGATTTGAGTTGTGCTACACGGACAGTTCCATATGTGAATCGCGTTAGTTTGTCGCTCTAATTGTGAGGTTAAATGTTTACTCCAAGAAAATTTTGTCGGAATTCAAAAGTAAGAACAGCTTATTCTTTCAGTATATGTACTAGTCAATCACTTAAAGAAAAACTTCTTTCTGAGTGGCTTTATTCTATTCTCTTCACTTTCACCAAAGATGATTCTCTAAAACAAATTCTCTGGTAAGGAACATTACTGCAGAAAACAAAAGTGAACAGAAAGAAAAATGAAAGAAAGGAAAAACACAGGGAAGCATTTGTTTTCACTAACTACTTGCCTCAACTTATTGCATCTTGCAAAAAAAAATTGTCTTGAACTAGTTTAGGAGGGTGGCTTCAGAGGAGATACATCCTGAATAGCATGTATGACAACTCCAGAGAGGTCAAAGGCCAAAGGCCAAAGGGGTTTGTTTAGTTTCTTGAATGGCATGCACCTGAAACTGAAAGTTGATGGTTGAGATTTCAAGATTCATTGGACTAGGGACTTCTTCTATTTCAGTCAGGGGCTTAAATATCAAGCCAAACAGATGCATTTGGCTTCTGAATCTCATTTGTGTGGAATGTACAGTGCACCTTGCCATTTGTCAGTTTTTTATCTTTGCTTGACACACAATGCATTCAGCTGAACATAGTGAAAAGCCTCGTTTTACAGGCTTACTAATTTCTTGAAGTTTTTTATTTTTCTTGGTCTCATAAACAAGAAAGTTTGGATGCCATGGCTTATATTTCCATGACAAGGAGTATATAATATAAATGCTGAGCATTTCAATCACTTTCCATCGTACCTCGCAAAAAGAAAATCACTTTCCATCGTATTTTATGCGAAAATTTCCCTCGTTTTCTGAGTCATATTTTTTTTTGTCAAACAGATATTCCGGTGGCCGTGCCGCCTGGATGCCAGCAGCATGAACCAGACAGACCAAGGTAATCTAATGTCCAATATATATATATATAGTAGGAAGTTTGAAAAAGTTATGAACAAACAGTGAGTGGCTCTCAAACAATGTCAGTGTGAATATATATTAAAACTAGTAGGAAGTTTGTAAAAGTAAAGTTCTAACAAACCGCGAGTGGCTCTCAAACAATGTCCGTGTGGATTGGGATCCTCTCAATGCAGAGGATCTGCGGTGGCATAGCATTAGGAGGATGTCCACTATTCGATCGAAAACATAAAGAACATACAAATCACTATAGCACTACAGTATTTTTGCCACGATACAATCATAACCACGCATATTTCACTATTGTTACTCATTATATACCATTGTTCACCTCCTCACAAAACATTGTTATCAGTGTTCTATGCATCGCATTACCAAAAGGCTGCATCTTCGGAAATGATATTTGGAAAGCAACAGCACGGCTGCTGCGGCAGGTCACCTTTGTTTAATTGCAGAGGAAATGATTGAGCATAACAAATTCAAGAACACGCGTCTCAACGCGGGGGGGCGGCTAATTCAATTGAACACATCTGTACTTAAGGACTCTCATAAGGCTAGAGTTCGCAACCAGGGAGAAGAATTGTTATATCATGCACGTCTATACGCGTAATCAGCAAGAAATCAGTGGACCAAATCCAGAAGCAAACAAGAGTGCTAATTTCTCAGCAATAAAATGCATTTGCCAGCCTGCTTCTAGCTTGAGAAGATAAAATGAACTGGCTAATATTCTGTAAACATATAGGTAATCAGATGCAATCTAATAGTACGCCAAATGGATTTGAGAATCTTTGCTCTGGGCACAAAGAGATCTGATTCCTTCAATCCATTAGCGGTTCCTGACATCTTTTCAATGAGCGGCTTCGCAAGTTCACGTCTCTTGCATTTTTCCTCCAGAAGCTTGCGAAAAGCGTCGATTTGTAGCAGGTTCAGGGGATTCTCAGCTTGATCTGCTTCAAGATGGATGTTGAAGCGTTTGAGCAAGCTTTATTTGAGGTTTCTGAAACAGAAAAAAGGGAAATTGCATTTTGCAAGACATGTCCTACCAGGGTTCCAAATCCCGGTACCGGATTACTTTCCACCGGCCGGAAACGGTAATCAGTAAAACCAGCCGAATTTTAAAAATTAAAATTTAAACATGTAAAACGCGAGAAAACCAGCTAGAATTTTTTTTCCCCGTCGCCCGGCCGGTAACCAACGACCGGGAATTTTTTTTCCCTGTGTCCCACATATTTTGAGCCAGCGTCGCTTTATTCCCAGTAAATGGAAAATAGCCGGCTTCAAATCACAACTTTTGATAAGTGTCGCTTTGATCTTAAAACCAAGATACGTCAGATCATAATGTAAGACTAATATTATCAAGAATAAAAATCTGATTGTTTATAATATTGACTTGAGGGAATTGTTATGTGGAATCCACGTTGCAGAAGTTCACCTTGTCATGCAACTTTCATAAGCTAAAATAAAATAAAATGCAACGGGAATAAACACGTAGCTCTTTCGGGAAAAAAGGAGACAAACATACAAAATGAACGATTCTAGTGTCATTGCTGCTCGATTTCAGTATCCAACCTCTACGTTAATCCATGGATAGGGCAACTTAAATGTATATATGCAAGGAAAATGTTAACACCTATTGTTCAACAGGGAGAAACGATCTGATACAGCAAACAGGAGAACTGGAGACGTGCATATTTGATAACCGTTCACTGGCTCATTCAACATATCTTGGAGCGTCGCCAAATTGCTGTTCATGGACTACTTCGACTTCATCCCTGAACTTCGCCATCCAGACAAATTGTGGCCGATATCTGCGAGAAGCTTTCAAAATACTACGAACCATGTTATCAGCCTTCACAAGCCCAAAGAAGAAGAAAAAACAAGTCATTTATTTATAGGCACTGCTATGATACATCTTTACAAGGCTTGCCATCATAGATTTCCCAAATACTGATCACTGGCTCACACTAATGTTATCTGGCCATGTAATTCCGATTCCGATTACGTTTTGTTCAGTTCCACGGAAAACTTCATCTGAGGACACCTGCAACATGAGCTAAATTAGACAGACAAAAAGTGACAAAAGTAACCAACGTAATTTCCTGTTGACTTGTTTAAGACATCAATAAAACTGTTTTATGTTCTGACTAATCTATACTACCACGTAAAGTTGCAAACTGTACTATTTACTACACTGCTGAAAGCATCAATCACTGAGCCTCAAACCAAAAAAGCAAATGACTCGCTTGACACCATTTATTGTTACCTAAAAGCATAAAACATACTTGGGCCGTCTTACTTCTTCTAACCAACTAAACTCCCTTACGTCCAAATCATTTAAAACAACATTGTGAATAAGAAAATGTCATGTCGTCGCATCTCTTGACTTAATACAGAGACAGACAAAAGAAGGAAAGTAAAGAGAGAATTTGAAACACCATCTTAAATATAGGGGGACAAAAGGAGTTCCCCATGCATGTCTTGCCCTTGCTAATTGCTACCGATATTACAACTATTTTCTCTTAATGCATCATTTAATCCAGATAGCAATGAAAGTACATCCTAGAGAACAAGAAAACATCTTATTTGGGGACAATGAATTGTGGTCATGGTTATTAAAGTGATAAGACAAAGCGAGGCGATTCACTACCTTCTTACTGCCAAAGCGCTTAAGGCGCACGGCGAGGCGATGCCATACACACATTCTAAGAAGCAAATTAAATCAGCAATTAGTAGCACATGCATACCTTGGTATTGCCGGTTCTTGAGCCCTTGTATCACCCATCCTCTTTCCAATCGCTCCTCCCAAGAAGCACCCATCCCCCCTTGCAAGTTCCAACATGTAGCTTGTTACAATACATTACAATAATTTATATTCCAACTAATTGAATAAATATGAATTGAGTAACATACCTTGTTGATAATCTCGCCTCTCCTCTTCTCCCAAGCAACAAGCTACATGAAAATGGGACAACAATGAAGTGAAAAACCGATAATCAAATATATGATTACATGAATAATGAGCGACATAACAAGCACGGCATAACCAATATAAGTCCACAACAATAAAATAAGTCCACAAGCTTAAAGTCTAATGGCATAACATAAATCCATAACAATAACATAAGTCGAACTCTCTCTCAAAGGTCAAAAGTCATCCATCTCGAACTCATCTAAATTGGTAGTAGCATCCATGTTCTCTCCATCACCATCTTCAATAGCATCGGTTGGATCCTCACCTTAATCATCCACGTCGTCGTCATCAATCACAATCTCTTCTTCCTCTTTCTTCATCAAACACCAAACACGATCTCTTCTACATTAAAGAGAGCATAAATAGCAGATTAGCAATCAGGGCAAGCATTAATAGAGCATAGCAGAGGGGAATGGATCAGTTTATTCATGTCCAGCAAGTAGTAAATTAGGATAGTTTGAGTAGTAATTGTATCAGTCTAGTAGTAAATTAGGATAGTTTGAGTAGTAATTGTATCAGAATCTGGTAGTAAATTATGATAGTTAGTAGTAATTGTACTGGTAGTAAATAAGGAAAAGTACTGAGAGCAGAGCAGGGCGGGGAGAGGAAGAGCAGAGGGGGAGGCCGGGAGGGAGACGTGGGGAGAGGAGGAGAGAGACCATACCTGGAGAGGGCGACGCAGAGGACTCGAGTGGGCGATCGGCGATGCCGTGATGAGGATGGAGGCGAGGCCGATGTCTGGAACTGGAGAGCGTGAGGGTGACGCCACACATAGAGTCGAGAAAAGGAGGGCAGGAGGCTGCTCTTCAGTCGCGACTGCACTGGAGCAGATGGGGATGGGGCGGCGGGTGGTGGCGGTGCGGCGCTAGGGCTCTCGATGCGCCATACCCTTGTCTCCCTCTATCTTCAACTGACTCCCTCGATGCGCCCTACTCTCTATTTGCCGCTCTCCCGTCCAGATTTTGTTTCCGCTTAGCCCATCTTGACAAAGCGACGCTTCAAGGACGCTTTAATAACCATGATTGCGGTTGTGTGATAACAGAAGGTTTGTATAGGATCAGCAAATTTCGCCCAAAAAACTATGCATTTTGAATAGTAGGTTATAAGTTTTTCTGTAGATAGTTCACCCGATTGTGATGGGTTGCGATGGGAGCATTCGTGACCTTGTGTTTCCCTTGAAATTTTCATACGCTCCAATATACTCCATGATAATACTATATCAATTGGATGAACCCAGGATATAACTTTCAAAACTCAAAACTCCTTTTTTAGTTATTACAGGAAAGCAGGAATTCTTATGCATCGCCAGGGGGACGAAGGGTGGGCATGGAGAAGCAGAAAACTTAAAAAAAAGGAAAACAAAACAAAACAGAGAGATATTCACTTCCCCCGGCCACTGGAAACTAACAGAGCAGCCTACAATCTAGGGAAGGCACTCTACGAATTAAGAGATCTTTCATTTTTGATACTTTTATTAAATTCCAACGCATGTATGAAAACCTGGAGTTTTTTTTTACACTAGATTAGCTGACACTCAAATAAGTCAGAAAACTACAGGGAAATTATATAAAGAAAATATAGAAAGTGGTTAAAACGCATACTGTCCTGGGCGGAAGGGATGGAAATCCCGGCCGGTTACCGGCCTTACCCGTGGGGGCCGGGATTTCAAATCCCGGCCGGTTTTTCCGGAGTTTGCAAATTCAAATTTCGAATTTTGATTGATTTTTAAGCAAAATTTAACGAAATTCGACCGGGAAAAACCGCTCGGTTACCGGTACCGGCCGCCGGCCGGGAATTGAGCCGGGACCGATTTTTGAATCCTTGCCTGGGCCGGTGTTACTGTTCACACATGAACAGCAACCACCCACAATTATTACAAAAGATTTATTGTTTAGGAATCTAATATATTAGTTAGGTAAGTTATTATTAGATTGGATTGTTAGAGATATGTTTCCTTAGAGATTATTTCTTTGGGGTCAAGTCGGGTTATCCCTATAAAAAGGATAACATGTATTCATTGTCAATCAATCAATCAAGACAGATGAATTAATCTAGTCTCTCTCCAAAGGTTCATCATCCCAATCTATAGTCTAATCGCTCATCCCATCAAGCTGACACCGCCCGACCATCCTGGCAGTGTTTACTCTGTTATGAACCAAGGCTCGTGACATTTGGTATCAAAGCAGTCGATCCAATCCCACGACTTCTGCTATCATAGTGATGGCGACAGATCAGACCATCAGACTTACCACCGAGTCGTTGGCCATGATAAAGGCTAACGCTAACAAGATGGCCATGAGTTTCAATGACGACGACAAGAAGATGGCGGCCATCTTCCTCGACATGCATGCTACTTTAGAGAAGATGATTGCAGATCAAAAGGAAAAGAAAGCGCAACAAGAGGCGACAGCAGCGTTGTTTCCAACAGCCTAGGATGCACAGACACAAACATGCATGTCGGACACGACACGTATCGGACACGAGATTCATCATTTTCTAAAAAATGGCGACACAGGGACACGGCTGATATATATATATTGATGTTGTGATGCACATACAGAGAACTTGATAAATCATACTATGCAGTATGCACAAGCACTCACCGAAGCAAGTCCAAATCGGCAACAGTAGCTCCCAGGAAGCAGCAGGAGAGTTGGAGACGGGGAGAAGGGCGATCGAGTGGCGGCGAGCGAGTCGACCGCCGGCGGGTGGCGGCAAGGCGGCGGACGGGAGAACGCGAATCGGGGGCGGCGTCGAAGGGGAGTCGGTCCTGGAGAGCAGCAGGGGAGTCGGCGTCTCGACGACGAGGAGAAGCGATCGGGTAGTGGCGACGCGGCGAGGCCGCCGCGGGTTGAGTAGTGACGGCGCGCGATGGGAGAACGCGAATCGGGGGCGGCGTCGAAGGGGAGTCGCTCCCGTGGAGCAGCAGGGGAGTCGGCGACGAGGAGAGGGGGAATCGGAGCTGGCGACGAAGCATTGGGCGGCCGGAGCTGGCGACGAAGCAGAGCGGCGTCGGGGCTGTAGGCGGCATCGAAGAGAACCAAAGCGGCGTCGTTGGGGCTGCACGGAAGGGTCACCAGCGAATCTAGCGGGCGGTCGACGCAGCAGGCGGTCGACGGCGGATCTGATGTCGGGGCTGCAGGCGGCGTCGAAAGGAGCTCTGCGGCGGCCAGGCGCACGGGACGCTAGGTTAAGGTTGGGGAATGGGCAGCTACAGTGTTGGGCTGGAGTGAATGGGTTGCTACTGTGTTGGCTTTTTCACGGCTATAATTTCCGACACGCCAGCAATACGTGTCGGAGTCGTGTCCGTGTCCAACACAGGCTCAGGACATTTGAGACCAGCAGCCACAGCGACGCTGTCAAAACCTGTCGTGGAGTTGTCGCATCCAATGCTGTTGGAGCATTAAGGCGCAGCGGCAGCGGCAAATCAAGGCACGGCGGCGGCATTGTCTTCCGTGGTGGCGGCGATGGCTTCCGCGGCAGTAGCTACGACCAACATATGGAGTCCAACAGCCACAAGTACATCCACAAGTACATCAAGAGTTCAGCATCCGAGCATCTTATTAGTTGGATATATGCATGCAGCGGTTGGAGATACTTAAACATGCATGCAGTCGAGCGTCCACAAGCCTATGCAGCGCGTATGGAGTCTAACAATATTGTTCCTCGCCAGCTCCGGCATCATAATCTTTCATCGACGTGGGGCCTCCTAGGGCTTCAGCCATGGCCGCCACCACAGCTCGAGGACAAACTGTCGCAAAAGGCGGGGGTAGTTGTCATGTGCCGAGACTGTTCATGCATGAACAACCCGCAATTATTAGAAAAGCTTTATATTTAGGAATCTATCTATTAGGTGTTTGATATTATCTATTAGTTAGGCACGTTATTATGGGATTGGATTGTTAGAGATAGGCTTCCTTAGGGATTATTTCTTAGGGGTCAAGTCGGGTCATCCCTATAAAAGGGTAACATGTATCCATTATCAATCAAGGTAAAAAGATGAATTAATCTAGTCTCCCTCTCAAGGTTTTGTCATCCCAATCTATAGTCTAATCTCTCATCCCACCAAGCAGACGTTGTCCAGCCTTCTTCTTAGCGGTGTTTACCCCGTAATGATCTAAGATCATTACATTTAGTATCAGAGCCGACCATCATGGCTTCCGATACAGGCAAGAAGAGCGGCAAGCCGTCCGATGTGATGGCAGCTATCGTGGAGTTGAAGCAAGAGTTGAGCAAGCAGGTCAAAGATAGTGTCACATCTCTAGAGGCGCGAGTCAAGCTCTCGAGGAGCGGTCGGGAACTTTGGAGGCACGTGTGAAGTTTTTGGAAGATAAGACATGAGCTTTGGGTGGTGATGGTATCTCGCACCCGCCTGCTGCCCTATCAAAGTTATCGCAGCTGCTACAAAGGTCGCAAACGCAACCTTTTGTGTAGCAGCAACCACCTCTAGTGCTTGCCAAGTTCTTGCACGTGAACAAGGAGCAATCGATACATCTAGGTGCTGTCATCCAGAACTGGGACGAACCAGCTAAGCAGCTCTGATACCAAATGTCATGAACCTTAATTCATAACGGGGTAAACACCGCCAGGAAGAAGACTAGGCGGCGTCAGCTTGATGGGATGAACGATTAGACTATAGATTGGGATGATAGAACCTTGGGAGAAAGACTAAATTAATTCATTTTTCTTACTTGATTGATAATGGATACATGTTACCTTTTTTTTTTTAGGGATAACCCGACTTGACCTCTTAAGAAATAATCTCTTAAGGAAACATATCTCTAATAATCCAATTTAATAATAACTTGCCTAAATAATAGATAGATTCCTAAATAATAAATCTTTTGTAATAATTGCGGGTGGTTACTTTCTTGACATAACATATATAGCGTGTCTTGGAAATGCAAGTTATCCTACTTTCTTGTTTGGGAGCTGAACAAACCATAAAACTTCTAGAGATTATTAATCTTCTAAAACCAATACTTTCTTTCACTACAAATCATGGAAAAGAGTCAGTCTTGACTCTTGCGTACTGCAAACAATAACCCCACATCATCTTATGAAGATTAGAGAGCGATCATTTTCTTCTCTTTTCTCCCCATTTTTGCTGCCTTTCTCAGTCCAAGAATGCAACTAGGTACCACAAAATGTTGCTACCATACCATGATAATATAGTAATGGATCGAGTCACTGATACTCAACTGAAGTAAACGTCAACATACCGCCCATCTCAGCTTTGACTAACCAATCCGCGGAACCTCTGGTGCCAAGAGCATGGAAGCCTAGTTGCAAGTATCAATTTATTGCAAATGACCAAATGCAAGGGCCTTCATCTTGCAATAAGGCAAACAAAGGCCACGAGTTCCAGAGGATGTCACCATCTGCAGGCTGCAAGCCTGCAACACATCAGAAAAATTAACTATCTCATGCAATGGATTCAGGAGTGCAGCATTGGAGCAAATGTATAATAAAAATTGTCTGATTCAGCAACACACCGATATTCACACACTAATATTTAAGATCATTTGTAGTCATGTTATTCTACGCAATAACAGAACATGCATTAATCACACCTGGCACCTCGTATGTTTGCCAAATAAATCACATACTATACTAGGTAGGCCCAGCAAGGTAATTACGAACTGAGTGTAGATGACACAGTAAAATGTGATACATTCTTTGAGCTACTACAACATGCAATGACTTCTTCCTTTTCACTGTTGCTGTTAAAATAATACGGAGTTCACACATAAAGAGAATGTGATAGCACCACAACAAATTTAGCAATGATTGAATATATGTATATTTGCCCTTCTCTGGAAAGGTAACACAATGAACGTATCTGATGCCATTTCATATAGAGCTGTCAAAATTAAACATGACATGATAATAGGACAAGGTCACAACACAATTCTTACGGGTTTGATCAGCATAACATGACACTTTTAATATTTTGATAAACAGGTCAGTTTTAAGTTTAACTACTTGATATGGTTGACATGATTAACAACACAAGGCATGCTGACAAACAAATTATAACCTGTCAAACAATATTTTTTTCAGGTTTTTAGATAATTTTATTTACATTTTTCCTAAATTAACAGCACACATCAACATCGACCCATTTTATGTTTGCATGGTGCCACCCATCAGGGATAAAAAAACCGGCCGGTAACCGCCGGTTACCGGCCGGTAACCGGTTTACCGGTCGGAACCGGTAAAAAAAAACCGGCCGAAATTTTTAAATTTTGAATTTGAATTTTTGACTCCATAATGTCCTTCCCTAGTTGGTTTAGGCATTCTTATGCTAGATTATGTATTGAAACATTAGTTTTTAGTATATTTAGCACTATTAAAACATAAATGAGGACTTTTTATGTACAACTTGAAACACTTTCTCATTAATTGGATTGCATGCAACTATGAGAGAATTGGATTGCATCATTATTTGCTCAGGATTGGATTGATTCTTTAATCCTATACTTTCAAATCATTTAGTGACGCGATATGATTAATAAGAGATACGAAAAAGTATTTGCTAATAGTTTGTTCAACGACACAGGTTTCATATGTATGATTACTAGTATCAACTATGAGAGAAACATTTTCTCATTAATATTTGCATTGTTCCAAATTTAAATTTCATAATTACCATTTTCACCATTTCCGGTTTTTCCGGTTTTTTTCCGGTTTGACCGGTTACCGGCCGGTACGGCCGGTAAAATTTCGAATTCAAAAATTCAAAATTTGAATTCGCACCGGTTTTTTCCGAAATTTCCGGTAACCGGCCGGTTACCGTTACCGCCCCACGGCCGGGATTTCATCCGGTACCGAGATTTCGATCCCTGCCACCCATTTCATGTAGACATGCAATTGAGTTGCACTGTTGTGCAATGTAAAACCATTTAATAGTTATGCTGCCATATTCATGTCAGCGTTTCTTGATTAATTTAACAACCATACTGTGTTTGTGTCTGGTTAATTGGGACCATGCCAGGGCTCGGAACCTGACCCCACACAAAACTAACCAGGCCGGAACCATTAACAGCTCTGCATTCATAACCATTGGACAGTGTTCTAAAAAGAGGCCTTGGAGGCTGCATAGGCGCTCGGTGCCACCTGGCCGCCACGATTTGGCCATAATCGGCCAAATGGATTGCCGGAGTGCCTAGGCGGATCCTAGGTGGGTCTAGACGAGTCTAAGGGGGCAGAAGCTACTGTCTACTTGATCTCATTCCCACTTGTGTAAGGCAAAGTAAAACTTCATCCATGTGTTTCCTGTCTTACATTTATACATAAAGTGTTGTCACTAGTACTAGCAAAAATCCCACATTACCATATGCATCCATGTGTTCCATTGATACATGAATTTGCCATTCAACTCTGTTTGGAAGGCGCCAGCATAGACGCCCTAGGCGCTAGGCGCCATGCTGCCGCCCGCCTAGCACCTAGCGCTTTCTAGAACAGTCATTGGAACACAGAAACAACAGTAATACCAACAGCAATGGTAGGCTAATACTCCCCTTTATTTCTATTGAATTGGAGATATGTCCCTTTAGTATAGAAAATGGTATGCTAAGACTCGTGTGCAGTAGAAAGTTGAAGTTTGCACCAGTAAGCAAGCCATTCCTAGTTTGCACCAGTAAGCAAGCCATTCCTAAATATACTCAGAAGATGGAATAAAACGGGAGTGAGAGCAATACCCTAGCATCCCCTCGCATGTGCAAGGGCGCTGTTCCAACCTTTGTCCTGAAAAAAGAATGTCAAAGTAAAGTTTTGTGCCAAGAAAGGAAAATATTAATTAGAGGGAAAAAGAATATTCACCGCAAGGACGTCATATACTCAAGTACAGAGGTTCGAATGGTCCCATCCGAACACTCCACAGACTTGGGTGCTGGGAACCAAATATGCATTAAATACCATCACCAGGACTCGTGAGCACTTAACCACGTTGACCACAAACACTTGGATAATACAAAATGCTATATGAAAAATAGAAACAAAAGAGATAACCGGATGCTTTGGCTCAAAATTAATTGATTCATCATGTTTAAATGGACCTCATACAGGAATAATGCCCATTAAAAAAGAGTGCAATAAGGGAGAAAAGTTAAGAAAATGTAAGAGATAAAAAGGAACAGCCATAAAGCTAAAAGCAGTGATTGTGATTCTACTACCAATATAAATATTTACAAGCGAAAACAGGAAAATTGTGAAGTTAATCTGCATTTCCCTTCCAAGAAGTGAATGATTTCAGCATTTCTGAGGCTTGAACACATGTAGCAGAAGCAGAACACAAGATAGCCCTTTGTCAAATAGCAGTGGTTGAATTCCGGCATGGATTTGCAGCACTATCCTTCCAGTTCAATCATATCTGAAGGGATTTTTATTATCTTCTTTAGTTCCACGAGGCAAATCTGCATCCAACTGCCTCTCAAAGCCCCTGTCAAATCTCCGAGGGCTCCCCCTTCTTTGGAGTTCTGGTGATCTGGGAGCAGAAATGTGCGGCCGAAGCTTATCTCCGGTATGGTTTCTGAACTGCTTCACAGAACCATTCCGGTCATATGGCTTGACAGAATGAGTTTCATATCTATCAGCGTATTCCCTTTGATCATCACCATTCCGATCATGCTTATTTCCCCTTCCCCTTTCGAAACCATAAGGAAGCCTTCCCTGTGTCGGGCGGTACAATTCTCCAGACCTTGGCCGTCCTTGGGAATCCATTACATCAAACCTGTCATTTCTTGACGTAATTCTCAGAGGTGGGCTCCTCCTTGTATACCGTTTCTTATGATCAGAAAGATCTGCTGTTGAGCAGTTCCTTCCATCAACCCATGTTGAACCATGTTGTGAGTAAGTGCGATTTCTTGATGAAGGGCTATAACGCATAACCCGATCATCAAATCCAGGTTGTCTTTGAGGTGAAGTAATTCTACCAATTCTAACTGCAGTGATGTAATTAGGCGGAGATCTACTATGCCTCCGCAAACTTGCACCTCCATTTCCTATAATTTCCCTTCTGTTCCTAGGCGATGCCCAAGCATGTGGGGATCGAGACCTTGATCCAGAAGGAGATCTGCTGTGAGCACGTGAAAGGTTAAGTGAGGTTCTATGAGGTGGGAACCTCCGTTGTCTACTGGACAGTGAGCAACGAATTGAACTCATATTTCCATCAGCAGTACGATCTTTATCCATCTCAGGACCATATCGACCAGACCGGTTACCACTAGCACCAAAGCGTCGTTCTGGAGATACTTCCCTAGCCTGTGCAGGACCTCTGGATAACCCGCAGGCTCCATCTCTGTCAATTGGAGAACCCCGTCCGGACAAAGGGCGGTATGAGCCACTTAAAGTGTTTTTCATCCTTCTTGGCATGTTGCCAGCATTTGCTGCATCAGCAGCTCTTACCAAAGTGCCATCACGTGCAACAACAAAGCCATTGCTCTCCATCTTTGCGACAGCAGCTTCTGCAGCATTTCTTGGACCAGGCGGGTCATGATTATAATAATCAGGTGATCTACGCCGGGTAGAACGAGAATGATTTGAATTTTCCACCCACTGCTCCCCTCGGTTGCTCACTTGAATATGCCGTGATGCTCCACCCCTCCCGTGTAGTCTATGAGAATCAACGGTCCTTTCAGCTTTTGAGCCTGAGGCATAACCATCATCAGATCTGGATAAAGGGGGGGGGGGGGTCATGGCATTAGTTATTAGGATCATGACATTGAAGTCATCAGAGATTGAATTACCTGTAAGATGACATCTAAATTCTAAACAAAGTCACTGAGATTTACCTGCACAGCTCATTTCTGTGGGGTCTGTCAAATGATCTTGGCCGATCCACAGGTGGTTGCACATTATCTCTATTCAATAACCCCGTTTGTCGCAATGATTCACCACCTCCAGCTGCATCTAATGTGCTCAAAACACACCGGTTAGAAGAATAAACTCTGTCCCTTGAATCATGTCGAGAGTGCCTCTGATCTTCAGGCAACATATCCCACCCTGTGGACTTCGTTCTGATACTTAATAGACCACCCCCTAAACCATCACTGCCCCTTTCGAACTGGCTGACTGTTGCAACAGATCCAGCTGTTATACAGCCTGGGTTCATCTCATAGATCCGAGTCTCACCTTTCCCTCTCAAATGAACATTACGAGCCTTTTCACCAGCACTTCCAGCATCCATCATTCCTGATCCATCATCTAAGCAGTTAGTTGACCATGAACGCTTCGATGAGACCGGTGAAACATCACCCTCTTCCTTCCTAGATTGTGTTTCATTGTAATCAGTAACTGGAATGCCCATATTCTTTGAAATAGAGCCAACAGGGAGAGGAGGAATGTCAAGAGCGCCTTCTTCGTCCCTGTAATCTGATACCTGATAATTGACATATTTCACTTCTTCATACCCGTCATCTGCCCAATAGCGATCACCAGATTCCCTAAGTTCCCCGTCCTCGTATTGAGAATCATCCTCCTCAACATCCACTTTTCCGGTCCCAGCAAGATCTTTGCTAATACGAGATGCATCTGTTTCATAGCAATGCTCTAGACAACTATTTGATGCAACCTTCCCCAGCTCATTTTTGTAACCATTTGGATAGCTCTGTGCTGCAGATTGAGAATCCACAATAATGTCCATGTTAGTAACTACAGGTTTGGTGCATTCTGAATTGGGGCCGGGTGCCTGAGGGGCATCACTGGTAATGTAATATGTTTCTGCACTGCTACTGTTTGCACAAGTGATTACACAATTTTTATGATTAATGGTTGCACTCACACCATCTCCTTCGTGACCATGGACCACGTCCCAATCGGAAGAAACTGGGTTGTTCTCTGGATGAGGTTCAGGGAGGTCCAAATCATTGTCTGCATCTGCAGCTCTCTTGGTGAGACCCAATACATCGGTGCCATGTTCAGCTTTGTTATTTACTGACTGATCGATTTTACTAGTTCCTGAATCAACATCCAAAAGTTCCTGGTTCTTAAATTCAGATATGCTTTGTTGAGAAGCTTGCCCAAGTTTATTATCACTCCAGCCAAGATCAGTAAAACTTTTATTGAAAACAGTTACTGTTGCAAGGTTTGTGCTTTCCTCGGAAACCAATCGGCTTGCCAAAGGCTTCACTCTGGAGCCCAGTTCACTTGTTTGGATTGAATTACCTTCACCATGGCCATCCGCAGAAGCCGAGTGAGACAAACCTTCACAATTAAGTGGTGAGGCATGTAAAACATCAAGTTTCTCCACATTTGCAGTCAAAGCAACATGCTCTGTGATAGGATCCAAATAACTGCAATCTGGATTAGATCTTAGGTGTAATTCCACTTTGGAAACATAACTGCTCTTCTGCTGATCAGGCAAATCATTTGTTTCTGCAGATGAATCATTCCCGTATAGAGATTCAGATTCCAATAGCTGCAAATCTTGATGAGACCAACTGCACAAAGGATGAGATGAACTATCACCTGGAAAATCGCTTTCACCCTTTGTCCTAACATCTTCCGGTGCATCAACCACATGAATTACGTCACCAGAAAGATCAGGTATGTCACCAGCAACTGTTGAGTCAAAAAGATACTGACACTCATGCGGTTTGTTCATCTCATTTTCAGCATCATTACAATCGTTTACAGCAGAAGCTACAGGATCAGGACCAACCATATCATGATCATCGTCACCACCACAATTAGCGTCCCATGCTTCCATTGCAACGTTAAGATCCCAGTGCAACCTAGAATCATGAGTGCCAATGGAACACTTGGTTTGCACTACTGTATCTTGCAAGCAGCCTACAGATTTATCTGGATTACTTGAGTTGTTTGACATGGTAACACCTGAAGACTTCGCATCGGAAGCAGATGAAGAATCATCTGTTTTGTTTGCACTGCTCAATTGAGAATAAAGCGCGTGATTGGCCTTGGGAGCAGATGCAGATTCAACAAGATTTTCTGAGCTGTTTAATGCAGTGGCAAACAAGGGCTTCAAATCGGGAACAGATTCAGATGACTCCAGAGGCCTGTCCGATTTGCAATGTGAAGCATCCGGAATATTTAACTTATCCTCTTTGATTTCATGTAGGAGAGTCAACTCAGAACTGCCCATGATATTCTCCAGCTTCCTCTCTTCAAGAGAGTGGGCTGGCTTCGAGTATTCACCATTTAATATGTCACCGTCCATCTCACTCTCACAGGCAGCAGCAGCCAGTATTGATATACCAGAAAAATCATCAGCGTCAAAAGACCCTCTCTTTTCCTCCCTGTACTCGCCTCCTAGCATTTTAATCTTGCGACACTTCCCATATGATGAGATGCCTCCACAGGATCCGCTCAATATTTTTTCATACGGATCCACTAGCAATGGAGTGGGTGGAGGTGATGGAGAGCAATCCATATGAAATCTTCTCTTTTTAATTGGAACATTTTCCATGGGGTCAGTAAAGCGCCGACCAAGAATAGATACTCCGAGCTGCAGACAAGAAATTTAATAGTTCAGAAAATTGGCATTCATGAATTGTATTGATTATTGACTCTATTTCATCATACTCTAGAGGAGGAAAATAAGAACCTTCTCAGATTCTGAGACTGGAGCATCTACTTGTGCCATCTGTTGACTTGTGGCATTGCCACATGCATAGAAAGATCTAATTTCATCCTTCATTCTGTCTTCTCCAGAGAAGGAGGTCCTTGCTCTCCTTGCAGCTCTTTGCCTTCTGTTTACAGTCTTCCATCTCACCTCGGGATCTATAGGCCTTGGGAGCTCCAAGCCCGTGGTGTTAAGCTTGCTGCCAAACGATGGGCCACCTCTGTCTGCTGTCGATTCACCACCACAGCCTTTGCAGGTCATCGAAATATCTATGTTATTAAGATTACGAAGTGACGACGACGACGACCTTCCAGTACAAGTACACAATCGAATCTGCCAGAGAACCAAACTAGTCATCCAATCCCATACAGCAGAAGTTAAAAATCAAAGATGAGGTATAACACCAATGATTAGCAAACTGAACCCAACGACAAGCTTTTAGCTTGCCAAAGAGTAAAAGAAAGACACAAACCAAAATGTTCGCAAATCATGTTCATACCATCAAATCAGATCGTCTTCCTGTTGTTGCAGCGGAAACAGGAGATAGATTCACATCAACCGCACCCTCAGATCCAATAGATCCCTCAAAATCTTCTGGAAAACAAAAACAACAGAAGGTTGCTGTTGAGCACCACACCACCAAAGCTTAGGATGTACTGTTTGAAGAATAATATCATCACAGTCCACATAGCATGCACATAAGCAAGAGTTAAAAACTAAACGATGCTTCCGCAGCCACGCCACTGCCCCGGGCACCCATCAGCAGCCACAACCTTGACCCCTTTCAGTAAGCAAATTAAGAAAAAACTTCGAATTCCTGGCCTGACTTTCAGCAGCAGATTAAGAAAAAACTTCCAACTTCCAACCCGAGGGTTACAAACAAGCACTTTTGTCTTGCTGCACATATGGAACAACAGGAGCTAAACCAAAAGTAAGGTTTTCCAGCCAGGACTGAACCCCCATGGCAACAAAACAAAACAGCAGCTCCTACACAAGTCAAGTGCCCTCTTCACTCGGCCATCGGACTCCGCCCCAGAGAGAACACCAATCCTTCTCCTCCCGAAACAATTAATCCCCAGGAATACAGGCAGATCTGGAAGCTGGACGAATTTCCGACGAGCGTCACTTTCCGGCAGATGCACAGAAACGATGAACAACAGCTAGAAACCTGTAGATTAACCTGAGACAAAACTCCGTGGCCAGAAGTCCAAATCCCTCAGACAAAGCAGATCTGACGACCGACGGGCGAGAACCTGTCCTCTATCCCAACACACGACGGAACCGGCTAACCATAGGGCGATCTCCGTGGCGGCGGCCGCCACCAGAACCAGGCCCGCCGGTTAAAACGCCCCTAATCCGGGTGCCGCGGCGGCGGCGGGAGCCAGCAAAGCAGCAGGCAGAGAGACTACTCAGATATTCTAAGATCTAGGGTTGCGTATACCTTTTGCTCCAGCCTTCCTCATCAAACCCAGCGCCTCCGGCTCTCTCCCCTCTCCCCCTCCTGCGCGTGCCCAGGGCTCAACTGGAATCCGAACCCTTCCGTCCCATTCGCTCCCTTCCCTTCCTCCTCGCTGGATTCCTTGCGTGCGCCGCGGTGCGAAGAAATTCCCCCGCGGCTTTTTTCTCCCCCTTTTGACCCCCGCCCGCGCCGGAGGGGTAGGCCGGGCACGCGACCGGTCGATCGGCGGCGCCTCCCTGCTTGCTGCTTCCGTCGCCTCCGCCGCGAGCCGCGTCGCCGTCGCCGCCGCCGCCGCTGCTCCCGAATTTTCTATTGGACCCTTTCCTTGTTCTACTTCGCCGCCTGCGGGGGGTGGGAGGAGAAGACCAAGACCATATTATTTTTCTGATTTTGAGGGGGCTCGCTCTGGCTCGCTCGCTCTCTCTCTCTTGGTGGGTTTGGACACGAATCCGGCTTGAATGGACGTGATTACCCCTGGAGGAGGTGGAAGCTGGGGTGGGGGGATTGCTTTTGTTTGTCTACAGTTGTTTAACACAATGGATTTGAGCCGTCCGATCGAAAAGCCCCACGTATCAGATTGATTGCTATGTTATTGTTTTTAAAAACAAATTGCTATGTTACTGCAGTACAATGAATTTGCTGCAATATCAATCGATCTGGGTTCTAGGGCGTTGCATTTTTTATCATCGTAGCAGAGGATACAGCTATCGTTTGGCTTGGTGGGATAAAATGGTAAAAGCTCTTCGAACCATATATTTGTGATTTGAGATGCACCCATGCGTACGCCCGCCGCCTAGCAAAAACGTTGTGATTTTGATCATATCATGTGTATTCGGATTTAGGGTTTATAGAGCGTCAACCTCACACCATAGCCCAAACTAGAGTGCACTGCTAAGATGGTGGGGAAATATGGTTGTTCTCGTCGTGTAACACGTTTTGCCTAAAACGAAACTAAACAATACAGCAAAGTCAAACAACCTTTCTAAGAACACATGGTAGATGTTGTTCATTTCCAAGAATTTAGGTACACAACATGAATCTCAGTCATACACAACAAGAACAATTCATGTTATTCTACCGATAAAACTAGGCAACGTCGATGTGATTTGGCAGCGCGGTGAGGGTGAGAAGCTACGGATTTGAGTAGAGGGCCACTGCTCAAGGATGGTCATCTTGATGGGGTTGGATTGGGCAACACGAGGTGAGCCAGCATCACTTAAACCCTAGTTTGGAATGGGTTTGGATTGGGGCAACAACGGTGGCTCACTTAAACACGTCTAGCGGCATTAACTATCACCTCTCAGATAAATATAAATAGGATAGCCCGTGTACCTTGTAACACAATCTCATTCTCATCACATTCTTCCAAAAACTCTATGTTTCGATCGTGTTCTCATATTTTATTTCCCTGTAAGCTCGATAAGGGACCCTAGGTCTCGATCATAATTTAGATGATTCTAGAGGATACGCTAACAAATATTTAAGCATGTAATTTCCAAAAATCTAATGGATATTTTAAATATATGAATAGTATCATATTCAACAATTTTGTTTATTTTATGAAGAGCAAAATGCATTGTGGGTCACCAACCTTGTCTTACTAGTTCAAGTAGGTCACTGAACTCCCAAATTGTAAATTTAGGTCACTGAACTCGTTTTGAATTGGTCACTCTAGGTCATTAGCACGCAAAAGCGGGTACTAGCAATGACATTGCATATTGACTTGTGCCATCATGGCATGGGCACGCATCTAGTCATAGAAATCCCTGCATGTAGATTGGGGTCGCTCGCCCTCCTCTCCCAGGCTCCTTGCATTCGTGACCGAGTTCATTACCATCTTTGTTGGCTTCTCTCAGCCTCAATTCCTTGCTCCCAACAACAATCATCGTTGATGAATCCAAACACCGGGACACACCATTGCTCTCGCAATCGCCTCAGTCGTCGCAACTCATTCGGGTTTCTTACGGGGACAAATTTGTGAAATGCCTAAACTTATAGGGGGTTGCGTTGAGTGCAAATTATAGTGGCCAAGCTTGTTGTTATGTGACACTAACATGTATTCCATGTCATGCGCACGAGTCAATGTGTTATGTCATCACTTTGTACCTCGGTCTGACATGCTAATGACCTAGGGCGAATCTTGAGTTTAGTGATGTAAATCTGCAGTTGGGAAATTTGGTGACCTAACCAAACCAGTCTCAGACAAGTTTAGTGACCCATAGTGCTATTTACTCTTTCATGACTGATGAGGCTATTCGTTTACAATAGACATTTCATGTTGCAATATGGTGGTTTTAATTATGCGATACAAAGTCTTCGTATCTCTCATTTTCTATGTTCGAATTGAATAATTGTTTGATTAAGTTTTCACCTAGGCATATAAAATGCACTGAATCTTGAAGTTTATTGTTTGTGTTGTTGGACTGGAATTTTTCTGCCAACAACGGGCATTTTCCTAGGCTAGAAATGTATTTTGCTGGAGCACTCTCAGTCGATGCATCTTTCTGGAGCACTTTCACTCAATGCATCCCGGAAAAGCAACGGTCAATCTCAATGGACTTCCATTCAATATCTGATCCGTTGAAAGTGCTATGAGATTCATGCACCACTTTGTATTTTGGGAAGTACATGCGTTGAATATTTTTCTATTATTGATGTATTTGGAGTAGATTATAGAATGATGACCTGACATTGAGTTGTACTCTTGTACTTGCCATTAATTTGAATTTTGAATTTAGCCCTCTTGATCTACACCATGTCAATTTTCTATGCACATGCCATACAAAAATACAATGTATTTTTAACACAAAAAATCTTTCACAATCACTTCAATGTACAATGCCATACACCAACTTCAGGATACAAGTGAATTGGAGAAATCGCATACTGGGAATGGAGAAATCAAGACTGGGAAGTAGAAGAACTTAGATTGGGAAGAAGATCCAGAGTTTGGGAAGGAGCGAAACGAGAAGTGGTAGAAGTAGCATGTGGTTTGTTCTTTTTAGATCGATTCCTCTCTTTCCCAACGCTTCAATATTTGTACTGTTGTCAATGTCTTGGGCTTGGCCCACTCCCATATGGCACATTCCATCAAGCCCATTGAGTATGCGCGAGGCCCGTCTGTGACATTCTCCCCTCCCCTCCTTCAAATTCAGCTTGTCCCCAAGCCAATGCAAAGTAGCCACCCAGATCCCATTGTACTTGCATTTATGTGACGCCAACGATGGATCGGCCAGCACCAAGTTTGCTTTTGACTGTGTACTGCACGTCTTGGAATGAGGTCGTCCACCTTGTTCAACGCTCCTCAACTTGCAGTAGCATACATTAGAGAATGTTGCTCCCAACTGTACACAAGCATTGAGAATCCTCCCGTAGCACTTACACAGCTCACAAACCAGGGTACGAGAATAATGCTCAACCTTGGCCATTGTAATGAATGTTTCCACCAATTAAAACCTCTTCCTGAATTTTGCTTCCATTGGCTCCACCTTCTCATCGAGTATTTTGGCATCCTAATGTGTACAGTCTAGAGCTTCCAACTGAATTTAGAGCTCCTCAAAAAATTCCTTTTATGCCTTCTCGTACTCAAGCGCAATCACCATTCCATGGAATTTCACAACTTCTAATAGTAAGTTTGTGTGACCTGAGTTAGACAAAGCAGCTAACCTTTGTACCTCTCGGACATCAACCATTAGATCATTCTCAGTGAAACTGTGCACAAGATTTCTCTCCCCAGCCCTGGCAACAAGCTCAGCAATCAGCTCAGATAACAAAAGTATGTACATGACCTTCTTAGCAACAAGCCCTTGAATGTCATTCTCAATAACAAAGGCTTCTCCATACAAAATATGATCCTTGTGACACCACATGAATAACAGCCCCAAGCAATTTATGCAGAATTGACTGCATCACATTCAGTTCAACCTCGAGGAACTGGTATGAGTCACGAAGGTGATAACGATGGAGGTGGTGTCACTGCTGGTCTCAGCTCCAAGACGTCGTCGTGGTTGGGACCATATGTCGAACACCTGGTGGACGTTTGTAAGATTGGGGAGGCCGACTAGAGGGGGGTGAATAGACAATTTTAGAAATCTTTTAGCTAAAACCAATTTCTAATGCGGAAGCTTACAACAATTCGGTTTTGCACAATTAAAACCTAAATCAGCTAGTCTTCACTAAGTGCACCAACAATATAAGACTATTGATAATGAAATTAAGCAAGCAAATACATGTGAACAATTTAATTCTATAAATGTAAATTGTAATAGAGTAAAGCACAAGAAGGTAAACCACAATGACACAATGATATTTTACCGTTGTGTTCGGAGACTTGCTGGTTCCCCCTAATCCACGTTGAGGTAAGCCCAACCAAATTGGACCGACTCCACGAATTAAGCCAAACACCTCCGAGGTAAGTCCAACACTTGGACTGGCTCCAACACAAACTGACACCTTGATCCACTAGGGGTTGCTCTTCCTCCACTCCAGAGATGGCGAGTACCAAACCACTCACAACCGCCCGGGTTTTCTCACAACCTTCTTTGAGAAGCTCACCGGCGTAACATCTTCGAGTCATCTAGGTGTCAACAAACACCAAGAGTAATAAGCTGAAGACTTTCACTTGAACGAATCAAGTGTCTAAACTCAAGTGGATATACAATCCACTACCTAATGCAACACATGCACTTAACGTTTGCTCTCCAAGCTCACTAAGTGCAACACATGCACAAAAGAGTGTAGAAGACTTGCTCTTTGCTCAGTGAAATGAATATAGCACCAGTAACCTCCCCACAACCGACCACAAGGCGGTATTTATACCCACACAAAGAAAATTAGCCGTTGGAGGATAATCTTCAGACAACCAGGGAAAACTGGCCAGACCGCCGACAAATGGCCGGTCAGAACACCCTAGCTCCAACGGCTATAAAACTAGCCGTTGGACACATTGCCAGGTCGACCACCCTCACAAGAGCACGTCAGACCGGACCCAACCGGTCAGACTGCCATAGGAGCGATCAGACCGCTCGATAGAGGAAGGTTCAGAACCAGAAAAATGACTCTTCTGAAAAAAACGAACCGCTAACTAAAAATGGTACTACCGGTGTGCGGTATTACCGCTGAACAAATACGGTCATACCATTTTTAGGATCAAGAGAAGCTCTCAAAAACACCTTCTCTGTAAAAAAAATATACCGCACGAACAAGCGGTCATACCGCTGACCCAGGAGCCGATCAGACCGGCCAACACAAGTCGGTCAGACCGACTGACATGGGTGGTTAGACTGCCCACTGTCAACAAGGCTGAAAGCAGATTGTATAACTTGTCTCAACTCAATTTGCAAAACACATTTGCTAATTGACGCAATATGCACACAAGGGATGAAGGCAAGATTCTTAACAAGTTACAAAATACATTTGCCAACTTTTAGAATCAACGCCACAAGGAATATGGTACATGGACTTAAACCTTTTGCAAAACATATTCGCAAACTAAAGTCATATGCTAAAAGGATTATACATGAGCCTCAACTATTTGTAAAACACATTCGCAAATATTAACAACATGCTAACAAGAGCTAGAGTAAGCAAGACGAGCTATCAACACATGACACACTCAAGCTACTAGTCAAGACCCCTCTTAATAGTACGATAACCCATACTAGCAATCCGGTCTCCAACCAAACACCAAGACCGGTAAAAGACTAGGAACACATCCTTAGTCTAGCTAGTCATACATTTGCCTTACACATTCACTTTAAGCTTGATGGCGCACATCTTTACTTCAAGTCCGGGTCCTTGACTTAACATGCATCAGCCCATGATGCATCCTCTACTAGACTTCCATCAACACATGATGGATCTTTTCTTGACTTGATGATCAGCTCATGATCATCTCCTCTTCGAGATCTTGATGTGCATCACCGCATGATGCATCCTCTTCTCTAAACTCTTGACTTGAATATCATCAACACATGATGATTTTCTTTTCGAGTTCTTGATATGCATCATCTTCTTGAAACTTGACTTGATGACGATCAACTCATGATGTCATCCCAAATCATCATCATCATGGAACTCAACCTATTTTACTAACTCATGAAAAATGTTAGTTCCACAATGTGATTGTCATTAATTACCACAACATACCATTAACTCACAATGGTAGGTCAAGATACTTCAATATTTTCCTCATTGGTAATTGATAACAACCATCACAATTACAAATAATTGAATATAGAGCAATATGAGTATATATGAAGTACACAAGTTTTATATACTCAATGGATATATTTCAAAGTAGAGATATTTAATATAAGTGGATAAAGGAATATGAATCAATACTAATGAAACCACAAAACATAGAGTGAACTCCATCTCAATGTGTGCATACACAAATGTGTAATAAAAACATATGCACATATTCAAGTTAGACTTTTAGTGGAGTTTAACCTATATTTTGAATTCGAGGAATGCATCAAGATATAGGAATATGATGTTGAATATATACCTTTTTTATTTTCACTTTTTCATCAAATGTAGACAACAATAGGTATACAATTAAAGTGTTAGTTTCACAAATAGATTTATCATTAATCACCAAAATACTCAATTAACTCATAATGGCATGTCTAGATTCTTCAACGTTACGAAGTTGGTGCCAGTGGTGAAGGCGTTGATGGCAGGAACGATTGCTAGCGGTGATGGTAGGGTCGTGATGCTGACGTTGCTGCTGCCATGGTAGGGGTTCAACATAAAACACCCCGTGGGCAACGTTGTGTTGTTGTTGCAGATGGGACTCGTGGAGGCGTCCGCCAGAGACGAATCCGATGAGGTCTTCATTGCCTCTACAAAAGACGACCAGCTTGTCCACCAGCTCCTTGCACCTATTCAACTCGTCTCCAAACCGATCCAGGGACACCATGGCCATCTTGGTATGAGGAAGCTCCGGGATCGAATGCTCGGATGGCTGCACATGCTGTAGGTTGAGGTGGCAACAGCCAGCATAGATGCACCGACCATGCAGCGCATCTCGAGCTCGCATCGCCTCATGCTAGGATTGAAATTCAACAAGGGCCTCCACACGAGCTTCCCTCTCCATCACTTGCATCTTCTCACCAACTCCACAAGGGTCAAGGATTTGATGGACCACACCTTCAGTCACCGGATAGAGCCCATGGCTCACGATGACGCGAACAGCGTCGCCCGTGGCTGCCTCCTGGTGGCTCGGCATTCCATTGAAAACGTGGTGGGAAAACGGCTCTGATACCATATTATTGCGTAACAACTTCGGGATACAAGTGAGTTAGAGAAATCGGGGACTGTGAAGGGAAAAATCAAGACAGGGAAGTAGAAGAACTTAGATCGGGAAGAAGAGCTAGAGTTTGGGGGAGGAGAAGAACGGCAGGAGGAAGAAGCAACCGGTGGTTTGTTCTTTTCTGTTCAATTTATCTCTTCGCCAACGCTTCAATATTTGTACCGCTTACAGGTGTCTAGGGCTAGGCCCACTCCCATCTGGCCCATTCCATCTTGAACCATCAAGCCCATTAAGTCCGCGTGAGGCCCGTCCGTGACACCCTCCTTCAACACTTACTGTCTTTACCCCAATTACCCCGTCACTTCCCCAGTTCCCCTCCGTCTCTCCCCAACCCTACCCTCACCGACGCCGCCTCGTCCCCTCCTCCGCACCTCTGGTCGCCGGTCGTCGCCACCACCTTGCCTCTCGCCGCCGGGCACTGTCTTGTTCAAGTCCTAGGTCGCCTCATCCGAGCCCATCTGTTGGTACAGAAGCCCTAACGTAGCTTTGCTAGTTCTTTGCTGTGAGCAATCAAATCCAAATCTTTATTTCTGTCGGAGATAATCCGATCTAATAGCAGCTTGTTGATCTTTGAGGATTTGATTTGATTGTTGATCTAATAACAGCTTGTTTTCCCAAATTTTTGGGGCACGCGCCGCTTTAATTTCGCCCCTGATGCACAGATTGTAGATGAATCCTCACTTACCCTTATTTTTTTTTGGGTATTTTTAATATATGTTGCTGTATTGCAGTATCAGTGACTTTGGGGGCAAAATCCCGTATCGCGTATCAGTGCTACATAGATTCTATGGAAGTAGATTAATTTGTGAAATTCGGATCTTTATGTCTGTCCGAGATACTCAGATCTAATAGCAGCTTGTTGATCTGCGCGGATTTGATTTGATTGTTTATCTAGCAACTTGTTTTCCCAAAATTTGGGGGCACGCTCTGCTTTAAGTCCGCCCCTGATGTACAGATTGTAGATGAATCCTCACTTAACCTTAATTTTCATGTTTTTTGTATTTTTAATATATGTTGCTGTATTGCCGTACACTCTACCAGTGACTTTGGGGGCAAAATCCCGTATCGCGTATCGGTGCTACATAGATTCTATGGAAGTAGGTTAATTTGTGAAATCTAAATCTTTATTTCTGTCCGAGATACTCCGATCTAATAGCAGCTTGTTGATCTTTGCGGATTTGATTTGATTGTTGATCTAATAGCAGCTTGTTTCCCCAAAATTTGGGGGCACGCTTTAAGTCCGCCCCTGATGCACAGATTGTAGATGAATCCCCACTTACCCTTAATTTTTATTTTTATTTTGTATTTTAAATATATGCTGCTGTATTGCTGTACCAGTGACTTTGGGGGCAAAATCCCGTATCGCATATCGGTGGTACATAGATTCTATGGATGTAGGTTAATTTGTGAAACAGATGAGCATTACTTGGATCACATCCTAGTATCTTTAGCCAGCTATAATATATCTATTGCCTTTTGGTCTGTGATTGTATGCCTACCTTTGGAGGTGCAGCATGGTTTTTCTCCTATGCTGTTATTGCTTATTGTTGTCTCTCTACAGGCCAATGCAAGTTTTGAGTTAAGAAACTTCTGTGGTCTGTGATTGTTTGCCTACCTTTGGAGGTGCAGCATGGTTTTTCTCCTATGCTGTTAGTACTTATTGTTGTCTCTGTACAGGCCAATGCAAGTTTTGAGTTAAGAAACTTTTGCAAACTTTTTGCCATATTTTAGTATAACTAAACATATTTTAGTCAAAAGGAATCTGCTATAAAAAGAAAAGGCACCTCCCTGAAAATAGCTTACTAGTGCAACATAAGTTCATCCTTTTCTCAGAGTGTCATAATAAACCAAACCAATATCCATCCAAAAAACTATTGCTAACATCAGGTATGCTGTTGATCGATGAAATGGTTTAGTCATACTATTTATATGTAGGGCGGTTGTATTGCTTTGATCACCTACGCTTGGTTGGCTAGAGCAACATAGGTTACAGTACATGGATCCACACCTGGGTTGTAGGCTCTAGCAGTGTATGTGGTGATAGGTGGAGCTTAATTATCCTCGTGCTGCGTATTTCTGCAGACACTGAAGTTGGGTTATTGTAAATTATGAAGCACATGGTTTATGAAGAAGCACAAAACATAATGTACTCAAGACATTAAAAAAATGGCGGCATGCTACCTTTTCTTTGACATGAAAATTATCTACCTTTGATCAAATCGTATTAATAAGTGATATTGACTGCATATTGACATTATGTTTTCTCCTGTATTGACAGGCACTATTGTAGTTCTATTTGTCATTTAAAGTGTGTATTGGTCTCTTGTTGAAACCATCTGTTCCAATAGTGGAAGATTGGTTGCACCTATTTTTTGAATGGCAGTTCAGCAAAGAGTGTTGCAATTTTCTGCAAGAACTCAGGCTTATATTTAATTAGAAACCATCTGTTCCAGTGTTCTTATTGCGTATTTCTGAAGTGGCAGTTATTTGTTATGTAACTTCATTGTGATTTTTAGCATCTGTATACTGTGGTCTCAGGCATGTCCAATTGCTGTGTAGACGCACTATAGGCTATTACACTAAGCAGTCAGATTCCTTCAAGTTAGCATGTGCTGGTCTTGTGAATAGATTAATAATTAATGACTTTCTTTCCTTCTGCCGTGCTTGTCCCTTTAAGTATTGACTTCCCATCAAATTAACAAGCAAGACGGTCAGTCTGTCATATCTCTCTTTTTTCCAGCTTTCTTTCTTATATATTTTAGGGTCTCAAGGGGTATATCAGAGATGGTATATGCTCACCCTTGCCACAAGTTGCTGTAGAGCTGAAAGCATCTTATAGTGAACAACAATACCGTGATGTTAGCAATGTCCAATTATGAACATTTGTGATCGCGGAATTATTTTCGAGCATTCACACCTAACTATATCTTGCAGAAATAGGTGTTGTTTTTCTACCTTATTCCACCAGAGAACTGGAGAAAACTATATATATTTTCGACACTGAAAAAATTATATTGAAATCCTTTAACAGATTGGTCACTTATTTTCATTCCTCAAGCCTAAGGAGGATCTAGCAGGTCCTTAAGTCGCTGTATGCATCTTCACTGAGAAATACTTGTTTTTGATATGTCGAGTTGTAAACCAAACATAACCCGGTGGAGTTTAACAGATTGTAGATGAATCCTCACTTAACCTTAATTTTCATGTTTTTGTATTTTAATATATGTTGCTGTATTGCCGTACACTCTACCAGTGACTTTGGGGGCAAAATCCCGTATCGCGTATCGGTGCTACATAGATTCTATGGAAGTAGGTTAATTTGTGAAATCTAAATCTTTATTTCTGTCCGAGATACTCCGATCTAATAGCAGCTTGTTGATCTTTGCGGATTTGATTTGATTGTTGATCTAATAGCAGCTTGTTTCCCCAAAATTTGGGGCACGCTTTAAGTCCGCCCTGATGCACAGATTGTAGATGAATCCCCACTTACCCTTAATTTTTATTTTTATTTTGTATTTTAAATATATGCTGCTGTATTGCTGTACCAGTGACTTTGGGGGCAAAATCCCGTATCGCATATCGGTGGTACATAGATTCTATGGATGTAGGTTAATTTGTGAAACAGATGAGCATTACTTGGATCACATCCTAGTATCTTTAGCCAGCTATAATATATCTATTGCCTTTTGGTCTGTGATTGTATGCCTACCTTTGGAGGTGCAGCATGGTTTTTCTCCTATGCTGTTATTGCTTATTGTTGTCTCTCTACAGGCCAATGCAAGTTTTGAGTTAAGAAACTTCTGTGGTCTGTGATTGTTTGCCTACCTTTGGAGGTGCAGCATGGTTTTTCTCCTATGCTGTTAGTACTTATTGTTGTCTCTGTACAGGCCAATGCAAGTTTTGAGTTAAGAAACTTTTGCAAACTTTTTGCCATATTTTAGTATAACTAAACATATTTTAGTCAAAAGGAATCTGCTATAAAAAGAAAAGGCACCTCCCTGAAAATAGCTTACTAGTGCAACATAAGTTCATCCTTTTCTCAGAGTGTCATAATAAACCAAACCAATATCCATCCAAAAAACTATTGTTAACATCAGGTATGCTGTTGATCGATGAAATGGTTTAGTCATACTATTTATATGTAGGGCGGTTATATTGCTTTGATCACCTACGCTTGGTTGGCTAGAGCAACATAGGTTACAGTACATGGATCCACACCTGGGTTGTAGGCTCTAGCAGTGTATGTGGTGATAGGTGGAGCTTAATTATCCTCGTGCTGCGTATTTCTGCAGACACTGAAGTTGGGTTATTGTAAATTATGAAGCACATGGTTTATGAAGAAGCACAAAGCATAATGTACTCAAGACATTAAAAAAATGGCGGCATGCTACCTTTTCTTTGACATGAAAATTATCTACCTTTGATCAAATCGTATTAATAAGTGATATTGACTGCATATTGACATTATGTTTTCTCCTGTATTGACAGGCACTATTGTAGTTCTATTTGTCATTTAAAGTGTGTATTGGTCTCTTGTTGAAACCATCTGTTCCAATAGTGGAAGATTGGTTGCACCTATTTTTTGAATGGCAGTTCAGCAAAGAGTGTTGCAATTTTCTGCAAGAACTCGGGCTTATATTTAATTAGAAACCATCTGTTCCAGTGTTCTTATTGCGTATTTCTGAAGTGGCAGTTATTTGTTATGTAACTTCATTGTGATTTTTAGCATCTGTATACTGTGGTCTCAGGCATGTCCAATTGCTGTGTAGACGCACTATAGGCTATTACACTAAGCAGTCAGATTCCTTCAAGTTAGCATGTGCTGGTCTTGTGAATAGATTAATAATTAATGACTTTCTTTCCTTCTGCCGTGCTTGTCCCTTTAAGTATTGACTTCCCATCAAATTAACAAGCAAGACGGTCAGTCTGTCATATCTCTCTTTTTTCCAGCTTTCTTTCTTATATATTTTAGGGTCTCAAGGGGTATATCAGAGATGGTATATGCTCACCCTTGCCACAAGTTGCTGTAGAGCTGAAAGCATCTTATAGTGAACAACAATACCGTGATGTTAGCAATGTCCAATTATGAACATTTGTGATTGCGGAATTATTTTCGAGCATTCACACCTAACTATATCCTGCAGAAATAGGTGTTGTTTTTCTACCTTATTCCACCAGAGAACTGGAGAAAACTATATATATTTTCGACACTGAAAAAATTATATTGAAATCCTTTAACAGATTGGTCACTTATTTTCATTCCTCAAGCCTAAGGAGGATCTAGCAGGTCCTTAAGTCGCTGTATGCTTCTTCACTGAGAAATACTTGTTTTTGATATGTCGAGTTGTAAACCAAACATAACCCGGTGGAGTTTAAATTCTGAATATCTTTTGGATTAGTTTTATCAGTTATACATCTAGATGAACTCATAAGTGGTGACTTCCTGTGCATGTGGTTTTGGCTGGTCCCCAAATGGCTTTTTTAGTCCTGAAATGGCATGCTTGATCAGCCTTAAGTGTATTGTGTAAGCCACTAAGACATTATAGACTATCCCAGTAAGTGACTGCTAATATTGTTTAATGCTTACTTATTATGGTGCCATGGTGGTATTTTCTGTGTGTCCTATCCATTTTTTAAACATCTTCCACTTTGTGCTAATTGATTTACCTTTCTTTATTCTTATTTTCTTGTCCAAATTCTGGTTATTCTTGATTAGGGCCTATAAATGGCAGGAAGACACCGCATAGTTCGCCAATACTATGATGAACCTCGAGGATTTCGTGATGGCCCCCCTCTTCCACTTGCACGACCAAGGCCCATCTCTCCGTCGCTTGGAGGAGGAACTGTCTAGCCGCCGTGGTGAGATGCGCAGAATCCGTGATGATAACCAACATCTGGTGGATGAAATTGTTGGTCTCAGGCAAGCAATGCCTCGTATGAAGGAGGATCTCCATGCCTCGAGTCAGGCTATACCTAAGCTCCGTGCAGAGAAAGAACTTGAATCGAGGGAGCTGACTCAGAGGAATCTGAAGCTGGAAGCTGAGCTACGCTTCTTAGAACCCCTTAGGCAAGATGTTTTGCAGCTACGATCTGAAGCAGGTAAACTTCAGTCTTTGAGGCAAGAGCTGACTGCAAAGGTGCAGGGTCTATCAAAGGAGCTTGAGCATCAGAACTCTGAAAGCCAGCAAATACCTGCCATGATAGCTGAACGTGATGGTCTGCGGCAGGAACTAATCCGGACTAGGTATTAAACAATTCTGGTTTGTGTTTCTTCTGTTATGGATGCAGCATATTGTTTTTTTTTTAATGTGAAGTCTATGTTGGTGGCTCAAAGGGGCATTTAATTCAGTATTTCAGTGCCATTTTTTCTTTTGTTAGAGTGGAAGAGCAGCTCATTATTAATATCACTGTAGGGAGGCCCTTGAGTATGAGAAAACGGCAAAGCCAGAGCTGACGGCACAAGTTCAGGCAATGGAGAAGGATCTTGTAGCTATGGCTCAGGAGGCTGAGAAGCTAAGGGCTGAGATTGAGAAGAGAAGGGCGCCTAGTAAGTTTCATTTTCTCAATTGCATGTAAGTTACCGAAATCAATTGCAGTTAGCCTATAACATAATTTAATTTTAGGTTTCAGCAGCCATGGAGCTTATGGACCACCTATGGCGACTCCTGGGATGCGCGTGCAAGGCATCTATGATGGTGGCTATACTTCCATGGGGAGCCGCTATGGCACTGGACCCTGGGCACCACATGACCCCCACGGCTATCCGCACCAGTGATTGGGCTTCTCATCTTCGTTCTTCCCTGGGCAGTGTTCATCTTCCTAGTGTCGCTGGGTACTGATTATGACGAAGTTGTTATCTTTGTAGTAAAACTTGTGGTTCACAGTAGCTGGTGTTTCGACTCTCGAGGGTTGGTTGAATGTTTCTAGCTTTGCTGGCCAATGCATAACACTATACCAGCCCTGGTTATCTTGATACATTCCCTTCATAAAAATGTAGAGCCCCGTGAGAGGCAATTCATTACAATGAAGAGGATAATATATAATCTAAACTATGTAAGATGCAAAGCTTGCATACGAATGCACTAACACAGTGGCATCAGTTGGTGCCAAATGATGTCGAGGCTGTTGCTTCTGCATTGCAAGAGCCAATTAATTGCTCATGCGCGAAATCTACAATGAGCGAAATTCTGCTTGTCAGGTAAGTTTGTAAATGGCAAGCAAGGAGTGCAAGTTAGATGACTCTTCTTTGGACCGAATTTTTTATTAATAGTAAGCAATAATCATACAATCACAAAGCTAAGAAAGGAGGCTCACAAATTACAAATCTAAGGACGCACTTTGGCACAGCGTCCGGCTGTGGACGCAAACTCCAAACCATGTCCAGATCTGGAAGCTCAGCAGAACGACGTGCCCGTGTGCTCCGAGCCAGGAGTCCAAACAAACCCACGTGCCCGTGTCCAGGGGAGAGTTTGATTTGGGTCACGGCTAGCTTCGTCCTTGACTGAGTTTATCGGGCTAGCTTATTCCTTGGCTGAGTCTATCGTTTTCTGCAAAAAAAAAAAAAGTTCTTCATGTGCTTTAGATCCTATGTCTCGGACTGAAATCTAGGTTACCTTGAACTTGGATGGCTAGATTCGCCCCTTCTCGTGTCCCTGTCCTCTCTCTGCTGCATGAATGTCAACAATTTTTCGGTGACTAGAATTATGCGTGTCCTTCACCCTAATAGTGAGTTCTTCTACTGATTACATAACTCAAGTACATAGTGGTCATGAATCAAATCTATGGTAACATCCTATGAGAACAAGTAAGTTATGTATAGATGAGCGTGATCACCACTCATAGTCAGCAGAATGGAACAGCGAACATCACACTGGCCGTGATCGGACGAGGGTGGATCCACTGTTTGTTCAGCGTCAGAAGATGGATCGACACAGGTACAGCGCATTTACATTCATCAAATAAGCAATGTAGTCTGGTAAGCTACATAGATTACCGAATGTACTGGCTGCAAAGCAACAAAACATTCTGCTGTACGGGAAAGTTCCAAATTTCGTTATCGGTTCTTGAATCTACACACAATTCCCCCCTTTATATGAGCTCAATATCACAGCTCTTACGGTGTGTAGCATAGATAGAGACCAAACAATTCAGGGGGGCGGCGAGCTGTAGGGACTCGGCACATCGCAGCGATTGTTGCCGCCTTGCCGGGCACGCGGCGAGCGGTGGCTACCACGCAGATCAGCGCTCACACTGCTCCAGTCGTCTTCGTTTATGTTTTTGGTTGCCCACACGGTCAAGTCACATACGACGCTCTAGTGACGAGGCTGGCACGACGGTTCTGACTTGCGTAACCTGAGCTAATTCAGTGGGCCCCACTGTTGCAGTTTTCTAGCCGAGATAGGGTAGCCACGTTGGATCGTACGAGCATAGTACGCATATCATCGTACGTATAGCGAGGCTCTCTTTGGTCTTCTGGCGTACGTGGACCGTGGGTGGACGTCAGCGTCCAGACTTGGACGTGGTTTGTGATGGCGTCCAGATATGGACGCCCTCCTAGACGGCGTCCTTCCTACTTCTGTTAAACTCTGGACGCCTTTTCTAGCCTTATAACATTGCAATTATTATTTACTACCACTAAATTTCACTTTGAATAATATAATTTTATCATAGTTTCAATTTGCACCACTATTTGCAAATTTTTTCACTTTACATCACCTCTTTTTATCATATGTTGCACTTTTACACCGAGGTAAGGATTTAATTGTCTTCTTCGGTGCTCGCCGATGGTGAATAGCGACTTGGGAGGCATTGGTGAGGCATGGGATGAAGAGAGAGAAAGTAGATGGGGCTAGAAAATGGGTCGAAAGCTATGAAGAATAGCTAGAACATCGCCAACAGTAGCCATAACAACGACGACAACGACAAAACAGTTTGCACTCTCTATTTTTCGAGTTGTTATCTCCTCGCCGACCGTGCCTCGCTACCGAGAAGCTCTCCGCATGTCTCGTATGTCTCCCTCTCGCTGACAGGATGTTCCCTAATGCAGAGTGAAAAGATTTGATAATCATGGTACAAAATGATAAGTTTTCATAGTCCAAATTCTTTGGAAGTACAAGGTAAACCGTATCTGGGTAGCATGTAGCGTTGTTCTCTGTTTAGTTGGTCACCTCTGCTGAACTTCTGGAGCAGTTCACCCCTTTTTGTGATAAGTTTGGTGCAGTTGCTTGTTTCTTGGATGCGACATGTCTGAGTTCAAGAGAAATGGATCGAGATCTTCTTAAGCTCCAATTTGATGCTATTTTGAAGTGTATGTCCCTATGCGTTGTAATGTGAATTGCTAGAAGTAACAATAGTTCATCTCAAATTCTGAACTACATAGCTTTTTTTAATTAAAAAAAAATCTCTATTTAGAGTCCGAGTCTAGTTGAACCACACTTAAAGAATTAATGGAGCAATGGCTTAAACATATTTTCTTGAAATGCACAACGAACTAGCAAAGTGTATTGCCATTTGCCGATCATGGATTCAGACATTCAGTAGTTTGCACCACTTTGCTTGGTGATGTACTCCTTTGGGTTCCTTTGTTACTTTGGGAAAAGCAAGGCACAAGCGATCATGCATGCATGGTTACCTTGTTGATTGCCCCTAGGCCTTAGACATGAACTAGGGCGACCATGCCATTTTTTTTTTTGAGAAATCTGGAGACCATACCGACTTGCTTACTTGCTTTACATCAATCAAGATTATACAACACTTAGTGCACTATCCCTAGGCCCGCTTGGAGCGCGGAAATTTTAGGTCACCGTCAAAGATATCCTCCAAGCTCTCTACAATGATTCACATGCTCATTATCACAGATGAGGTTATCAAGACCGATATTAATATGTTCTTCGCAGTACACGATATCCGTAGTCTATGTTGAGTTATAGTTGGTATTTTCGGTAACATATCTGGTGCATATGTCCTCTTTGGTGGACATGTGCACATAGCCGATCTAGGCCATTTATTTTGAAATCTGCGGCCAAGATCACCTCTACTTCATGCTACACCCCCTCCGCTGAATGAACTCTCTCGCATTTTGCCCCCCACATGCCGATCCCCAATTCCTTAGTGCCAAATCGCGCATGACCCCCATAGCGCTCGCTCGCCCTCATCCCAAATCTCCCGAGAGAGGCGACCATGGTGGCACCGCTGCTAGGTTTAGGGCTAGTACCCTGCGCCGTCCCCCGCCCTTGAGCGCCTCTCCGCCGCCGGCCCCATGCTCCTCCGCCTCCAAAAAATGCCCTCACCAGGGCTCCCCTCCCCCAAATCGAGGCCATGTGCTCCACCTCCACAAGGGTGTGCCCTGCTCCTTCGCCCTTGAGCATCGCTCTGCCGCCCGTGGCCGCCGGCCCCATGCTCCTCTGCCTCCAAAAAATGCCCCCACCAGGGCTCCCCTCCCCCAAATTGAGGCCCTGTGCTCCGTCTCCACAATGGTGTGCCCCCTGACTTGAGCGCCGCTCCGCCGCGCATTGCCATACCATGGAGAAGAAGAAAGCTTGCGCAGAGGCGCACTCCGAGTGGTCAGCAACAGCGCCTAGTGGGGGGCTATTGCTTGTGCCATGCCCAAAGTATGATGCGAAGATGATTTGGGTGGTGTTTGAGAACTCAAAGAATTAAGGAAAAGAGTACTACAAATGCCCAAAAACGATGGTGTAAGAAACTTCCCTTTGATTGTGATGTTGAAATTTTATTTTTTTCTATTGCCGACCATTGCACGATTGGCATTTTGATGATGAAATTTCGCGCTTTATTTTGGTTCAGATATGTTCCAGCGGCTGTGACACTGTTGGACCGAAAAGGCGACTAGAGGGGGTGAATAGGAGCACGCTCAATTTTTCACAAATTATGAATTCAACACAATTTCACTCCAATAGCTATGAGAAAGTTATGAAGATCAATATATCAGTACAGCGGAAGACTAGTATTGAATCCAATTTAACCCCTAAGCAATATGACAAAATCACCAAAGATTGAAACAATTTAATGTACTGGCGGTCTGACCTCTGTTATACTGGCGGTCGGACCTCTGACCAAATCGGTCGGACTGGTGCACTCGGGCGGTCGGACCGCTGGGCTCCAGAACAGTAAGAACAACCTCGATAACGAAGTTAAAAATAGATCTAACTTTTGATTCTCAACTCCAAACTTCACGAAACTTGGTGTACACCTTCTCTATAATATTAAGGACCTATTCCAATCAACAATTATGATAATTCTTGGACAAACAAAGATCCTTTACGATCTGATTGGAGAAGGGTCTAAAACCGAGCAAAAGTGAAAACTAGATCCAATCGCTTGTTCGTGGGTGATTGATGATAACGATGATCCTAGATGGGTTCCCACACAACACAACAAGCTAATCCACGTGACGATATCAAGCAAAAACTCATGGATCCAAGAAAGCCCTAAAATTACGAAATTGAAAGTAAGAACTAAAAGAGACTTATCTCAAGCAAACCTTGCATAGATTAAAACTTGATTGATACTGGATTACACCCACTCCATCAAGGATCAGTGGTCAATCCAAGAGCACGAAAATCCAATCAAACCTTCAAGAACCCTAGCCTCTACGCCTAGCTCTCCCTAAACAAAATAAGGGTTTTCTAATATAAAAAGGGTTGGAAGATGGTGCAGCCACCACCCTCTCCTATTTATAGTGGAGGCTTAGACCTTCTAGAAGTTTGATCCTATTGGGCTCCCGTTAAGGCCCACTAACAAGCGGGTCACACCGCGCACGCGCGCTTCGCAAGCGCCGTCTTTAACCTTTTGACCTAAACAGTTTCACCTAGCGCCATCTTGCGCATCGGATTTGCTAATAGGTCACCCTTGTCCATCTTGCGTCACGCTTGAGTCATTGACCTCACCCGACATCGTCGATCATTCTGGACCTCAGCTCTCCAAGCCTAATCCCGATCTTCCTCGCCGTTGACCGTCGTTGACCACCAAGCAACCTGCACAACTATAGACAAGTAAACCGATTTTGGGAATAAGTTCTTCACAACTTGACCCATGTTAGTCAAAACATGCATCATGCAATACATATGCCCTGAAACTCATGACTTTGACCTAACCAACGAACAACGTCGCCACGAAGGCCGGAGTTCAAGTGACAACCGGTTCGACCGCCCCTCAGGGCCGGTCGGACCGCCAGCTATAGGTCGGTCCGACCGCCCAAAAGGACTTAGCCGAATTTCAAACCTTGAAATTCCGAAACCTTCTGAAAATTTAAAACGAATAGAACTTTTGACTGGAGACTCCACAAATTATGGGACCAAGTGCAATAGAATCTCCTCTGTTGATATCATGGGAATATGCTCCAGATCTTAGGATGATGTGACAATTGGCAATGGTGTTTACGGTTTGTCGTTTCACGAGTTTTCGACAAAGCTACAAACATTTTGGACAGGGGCGGTCCGACCGGTCCCAAATCGGTCGGACCGGCCATGTGCGACCGGGCCATTGTGACCTAAAAGTGGTCAAACGAGCAATTTGGGCCAAAAATAGGTGTTGTAGGCAAGTGAGGGATCCCAATGCACTTGGTCTCATGATTTTGGAGTCTCCAGAAGAAGTTCTATTCGTTTTAATTTCGAAGGTTTCGAATTTGTGGCATGAATTTCGGCTAAGTCCTAGGGGCGGTTCGACCGGCTCACAGGGAGCGGTCCGACCGGCCAAGGGGCGGTCCGACCAGCTCACATGGAGCGGTCAGACCGGTATTGACTTGAACGTCGGCCAACTTCGTGGCGATGTTGTTTTGTTAGGTCAAAGTCATTGGTATCGTGGCATATGATTTGCATGATGCATGTTTTGACTAACATGGGTCAAGTTGTGAAGAACTTGTTCCCGAATTGTTTGCTTGTCTATGGTTGTGCAGGTTGCTTGGTGGTCAACGACGGTCAACGGCAGGAGGATCGGACTAGACTTGGAGAGTTGAGGTCCGAACGATCGACGATGCTTGGGTGAGTCAACGACTCAAGCGTGACACAAGATGGACAAGGGTGACCTATTGGCAAATCCATAGCGCATGGTGAAGCGGTTTAGGTCAAAAGGTTAAAGACGGCGCTTTGCGAAGCGTGCGTGTGTGACCCGTTTGTTAGTGGGCCTTAACGGGAGCCTAATTAAGTCAAACCCTAGAGAGTTCTAGGCCTCCACTATAAATAGGAGGAGATGGGGGCTGCACCCTCTCTCTCTCGCCGTTTTTCATCTCTTTTGTTGTTTTCAAACCATAATTTGCTTAGGGGGAGTTGAGGTGGAGGCTAGGGCTTTTCATGGTTTAAGGAGAATTTCGTGATCTTGGATTGATCACTGATCCATGATGGTGTGGGTGTAATCCAGCAACGATCACGTTCTTAATCTATGCAAGGTTTGCTTGAGATAAGTCTCTTTTCGTTCTTGCTTTCAATTTCGTGATTTTAGGGCTTTCTTTGATCCGCGAGTTTGTGATTGATTCTTTCACATGGATTAGCTTGCGTGATGTGTGGAACCCATCTAGGATCAATTTGATCATCAAACACCCACGAGCAAGCGATTGGATCTAGTTTTCACTTTTGCCGGTTTTGCACCCTTCTTCAATCGGATCGTAAAAGATATTTGTTCGTCCAAGAATTGTCATAATTGTTGATTGAATAGGTCCTTAATATCATAGAGAAGGTGTGTGCAAAGTTTCGTGAAGTTTGGAGTTGAGGATCAAAAGTTAGACCTAATTGCAACTTCGTCATCGGCCGATTTTTCGTTGCGAGCCCGCCGGCCGACAGCCCCACACCGTGAGGTCGACCGCCCCACACCGAGGTCGACCGATTTGGTACCGTCCGACCGCCAAGATATACAGATGGTCGACCGCCAAAGATCTCGTTAGATTTGATTCTTGCGATTTTTGTCGCATTGCTTAGGGGTTTAATTGATTCAATACTAGTCTTCCATTTATCTTGGTATATTGATCTTCATAGCTTCATCATAGCTATTGGAGTGAAATTGTGTTGAATTCATATTTTGTGAAAAAGTGAGCGTGCTCCTATTCACCCCCCCTCTAGTCGCCTTTTCGGTCCAACATCCTCTCTTGCCTACACCCTCTATTTTTGGCCCAGCTCATTTTGACACATTTGGTCACTACTGGTCCGACCGCCGCTCATGGCCGGTCCGACCGATTTGGGACCGGTCGGACCGCCATGCTATGGCCGGTCAGACCGCCTGTCACCTGATAGTTCTGAAACTTTGTCGAAAACACGTCAAACGACAAACCATTAACACCATTGCCAATTGTCACATCATCCTAAGATCTGGAGCATATCCCCATGATATCCACAATCTCCCCCTTGATGAACACATTGACAATAATCCAGAAAATGTAATTTGGAGGTTTGAAAAGTAAAATACTCTCATTTTCGCACAAAGGCACAACTTAGTCCATAAGCAAGAAAAAATATAAATGACCAAGCTGGCATCAGAATAGTATAGGCATGTGAGATAAGGCAAAATAAAGCATAAAAACTTTGATTTCCATAAAAGAGTCAAAATTCTCGTTTGAGGTCCATATGAAAGAACAATTGTTCAATTGACCTATGATCATTGTGAGGATAAATGAATGCAATTCAAGTTTAGAATATTCAATAAGACAATAAGAATGCAACTCAAGAACTCCCCCTCACAATGATCCTCAAATTCCAGAAACTTTCAAATTTTCAATTTCTCCCCCTTTTTATAATTTTTATATATCTCTTCCCTATTTGTACAACAATGATATATAACATTGAAGGATCCATCTTCTCCAAAAATCTCTCCCCTAATGCAAAGCATTAATACATTTTAACACATCTTTCTCCCCCTTTGACAATGGAGTCATCAAGTAATCACTCCTTCCTTTCATCCAGAGATAACAAATGCGGAATAAAGAGAAAAGCAAAACATAAGAAGTATAAGAAGGAGTATGCATGAAGTGCAATAGAGTGGCTTCATTTTTGTATTTTTCATTTTTGATTACAAGAAGCTTTGGAGATTACCCAAAAGAGCAAGCTAGCATCTCTAATATTGCACAAACGATATATCAAGCCTGACAGCGCTAGCAAGATCATGGTAAGACATATATATCAAAGCTAAGCACAAAGGCTCAAAGTAAAGCAATATATTTGATCAATTTAAGCAAAGCTTCAAATTCAGCAAGTTCATCAACAGGGATCCTAAAGTGAAACTGGCCATGTCAAAATGTCAAAGTAAGATAAAAAAGCTAACAAAGACCACATTAAGAGACAATCAGGTCCCGTATTGAATCATTTTGCTTAAATTTCTCAAATGCCTATTTTTCAACAAATTTTCATTTGCACTGAATATTGAAGTTGAATAATGATCTAACTTAGTGACAAGATCCTGGACTAGGAGCCATCCACAAAATCATCCTAAGCTTCGACCAGAAGTTGATTAAATGTATATCTTAGTAAAGAAGATCCTGGACTAGGAGCCATCCACAAACTCTTTCTAAGCTTCTACCAGGGCGACAAATCTTGATGTTCATATCATTTCTGACAAGCAGTCCCCATGAGATCGTCTGGTTCATCAAACTATCTCCAAGTTCATGTCATTGACAAGCAGTCTCGTAAGAGTAGTTTGGCATAATTTAAGTATAAGACAATCTTTTGATTTTTCATGTTTCACAAGAGCAGTTTTTAGAATCTCAATAACACTAGAAGCTCAAGTAATGGTCAATTTTAGATTAAAGAGCTAACAAAGCAATTCTAACAGGGCCAATGTCACAAAAAGAGCACTAATTGCGCAACTCGCTAAAACATCCACAAATTACAATTTTTAGTTCGAGTTGTTTTAAAGTTCTAGCTCATATAGCAAAGACTTAGCTACACATGTAAAAGCATGATAATTCTAGCAAGTCAAAGAACTAGACATTGCATTGAGCAAGAATTGAAATACTAACGCTCCAAAGGGTAATAGGCAAAGCTTCATCAATCTTAAAAGATAAGCAAAAAAACTTATATTACAATGCATCTTTTTGAGTATGACTTGAATTTTTCATACCATTTGTTGAATTTTTTTTATATGAATGCAATATGATACAACGAGATGCAATAAAAGCCCAAAAACCTAAAAAGTTCGAAAAGATCAAAAAGTTCAGAAAAAAACAAGAAAAGATCAAAAGAAGGTAAGATCAAAAAAGATCGAACTCTCCCTCAAACCAACCCAAAGGGATAAATTACCCCTAACTCGCTTATCAAGGTGGCAAACCTAGTTGGGTCTAATGGCTTGGTGAGGATATCAGCCAGTTGAGCCTCGGACTCCACAAAGTATAGCACAATATCACCTTTTTCGACATGGTCTCTAAGGAAGTGATAACGAATGTCTATGTGCTTAGTCCTAGAGTGTTGCACAGGGTTCTTAGCAATATTAATAGCAGAAGTGTTATCACAGAAAAGAAGAACACTAGCAAAATTTAACCCATAATCCTTAAGAGTGGTTACCATCCACAAAATCGACTCTGACAACTAGCAAAGACTACATATACTGACTTGAGATGGATTGTGCAACAGAAGACTGCTTCCTAGAAGACCAAGATACAAGTGAAGTGCCTAGGAAGTGTCAGGTGCCTGAGATACTCTTCCTATCTAACCGACAACACGCAAAATCAGAATCTGAAAAACCCCTAATGGACAAAGTTGAAGAGCAGGAATACCAAATGCTATATAAAAGGGTAGAGTGTAAATACATGAATATGCGCTTAACGGTTTGGCGATAGGAAGTCCTTGGAGACGCCTGAAACCTTGCACAAAGGCATACCGTGAAGTGAATGTCCGGTCTCGAGGCCGTCAGATACAGAAGGGGGCCGATCATGCTGCGGTACTCGCGTTGATCCACGGCTCTCCTTCCTCATCTGGATCCAAAACAGTCGAAGTTGCCATGGGAGTAGAGATTGGCTTGCAATCACCCATGTCGAAACGTTTAAGTAGATCTTTAGTGTACTTCGTCTGATGGATAAAAGTTCCTTCCTTGCATTGCTTTATTTGAAGCCCCAAAAAGTAATTGAGCTCTCCTATCATACTCATCTCAAATTCCCTGGACATAGTCTCAGAAAGCTGAAAATAAGAGCATTAGAGGAACCACAAAAAATAATATCATCAACGTAAATTTGAGCAAGCAAAAAGTCATTACCACACCTAAGAATGAATAAAGTCTTGTCTACCTTACCCATCTCAAAATCATTCTTAAGCAAAAAGTTCTTAAGTCTATCATACCAGGCTCTAGGGGCTTGTTTAAGACCATATAAGGCTTTTGATAGCTTGAATACATGATTAGGGTATTTAGGATTCTCAAAGCCTGGGGGTTGTTTAACATAAACCCCCTCTTCTATGAAACCATTTAAAAATGCACTTTTAACATCCATCTGTTATAATCTAAATCCCTTAGATGCAGCAAATGCAAGCATAATGCGAATGGCTTCTAGTCTAACAACAGGAGCAAATGTCTCATCAAAATCCAAACCCTCAACTTGGCTAAAGCCCTGAGCTGCCAACCTAGCCTTATTTCTAATCACAGAACCATCCTCATTTTGTTTATTTTTTAAAACCCAGCGGGTTCCTATAACATTATGACCACTAGGAACTAGATTCCAAACTTTATTCCTCTCAAAATTCTCTAACTCATGCATGACATTAACCCAGCTAGAATCCAATAAAGCATGTGTTATATCGCGAGGTTCAAAAGAAGCAACAAATACAGAATGAGAGTAGAGATTTGGATCATTATACATGCAACGAGTGACTCGCTCATGGAGATTACCTATTATCTGATCCGGTGGGTGCTGCCTTTGAATATGAAGTGGTGCACCCGGAGAGGAAAGCATATCTTCGACCTCCGCAGGTACTGCTGATGATGAAGATGTAGCTGGAGCCTCATCTGAAGGCGAAGTAGTCACAAGTTCTTCTTATTTGAACAGAGCGCGTCAACAAAGCAGCAGGTGGAAGACATATATCAGCTTCGTCCCCATCTTCCTCCACAAAAATGCTCTCTGTCACATGTGAATCATCTGAAACATCGGATCTAGCTCCAGGGCTAGTCTCATCAAAAGTGACATTGCATGTCTCCTGAATAATGTTAGTTTCAGCCTTAAAGACCCGAAAACCACTCGAATGTGCAGGATAACCCAGAAATAAACAATCAAAAGTTCTTGACTCAAATTTATCTAGATTTCCTGTCTTGAGAATAAAACATTTAGAACCAAAGACTCGAAAGTGCGAGACAGAAGGTTTTCTACCAAATCGAAGCTCATAAGGAGTCTTACCCAAAGAGGGTCTTAGGAAGACACGATTTGCAATGTGGCAAGCAGTAGCAACAGCTTCAGCCCAAAATCTCCTCGGTGTTCTATACTCATCTAGCATCGTCCTAGCCATCTCAACTAAGGTCCTGTTCTTCCTTTCCACCACGCCATTTTGTCGAGGGACGTGTGGAGAAGAGAACTGATGCTCAATACCGAGCTCAACACAAAAAGAGGCAAACGAGGCATTCTTGAACTCCGTGCCATTGTCACTGCGGATCGCTCTCAAGGCACCAGGAAGTTCAGAAGACAAACGAAGAACAAGATCATGATAATGATCAAAAACTTTATCCTTTGAAGCAATAAAAAACACCCAAGTGTATCTCGAAAAATCATCGACTATGACCAGAATATACCATTTACCACCGACTGACCGAACCTTAGCAGGACCAACAGTATCCATATGAAGTAACTGTCCCGGTCCGTCAGTCATGACCATAGTCACTGATGGGTGTGAGGCGGCAACTTGCTTGCCATGCCTACAGGGCGCACAAACAGCATTCTTGACGGCTTTGAGTTTGGGAAAACCATTCATAAGCTCAAGGTTACTAACTCGCGTCAGATGATCAAAACCAATGTGCCCCAAACGTCGGTGCCAAAGCCAGAAATCAGAAAAAGATGTAACCAAACATTTGAGAGATCCAGCAAGAGATTTAGAAAAATCAGCTCTAAAAATTCTACCAACTCTAGAAATCCCAAAAACAAGCTCACCAGCAGAATCAAGCACCCGACAAGCATTTCTCTTAAATCTAGTCTCATATCCATCATCAAGAAGCTGTGAGACAGAAAGCAGATTATACCTAAGCTTGTCCACAAGAGCGACGTCCTTCAGGATGAATTTGTCGTTCACCCTGATCAATCCTGTTCCTTCAATTCGCTCTTGTGTATCATCTCCAAAGGTGATGAAGTCATCACCTGTCGCCCGCGTGAAAGAGGTGAACCATCTTGAATCTCCTGTCATGTGGCGTGAACACCCGGAGTCGACGAACCACGTGTTCTTCCCCTTCCGTAGCAATCCTGAAAATCAAGGCATAGAAGAACGATGTGTCTCAATACTGGGGTTAGTTAAACAAGATTTACGAACGTCGTACTGAGACACACGTCTGCGAGTAGTATGCAAAGCAGAAGTGCTATCCTTGATTTTATTTAACGTTCTATCATGAGCAATGGTTAGATTAGCATGAGATTTATCCTGTCTAGGAGCATGATGATGAACAATGCTAGCGGTCAGACCGGTGTAGTAACGGCGGTCAGACCGGTGACCCTGGAGGTCAGACCGGTTACCTACGGCGGTCAGATCGCTGGTCTGATGAACATGAGAAACAAATCCTAAACCAGGTTTCTTCTTTTCTATGTTACCATGTATCATAAAAGCTCTAGGTTGAATGGATGAAATTCTAGTAAATTTTTCTTGTCGTTTTTCGACCTACGCCAACAGAACTCAATTAAATGCCCACTCTTTTTACAATAGGTGCAATGATACTTAATACCACTAGGAGAAGCACCATTTGAATTAACAGATGGTTGGACAATCCCTGCAGATTTAAAGATAATTTTTGCAGGTTGAGTTTTAAATTCAACTAAACCTTTTTCCAAGACTTGAGTGAATTTTGGCTTTGAATTGTCTTGAAAAGAATTGTATCCTAATCCTTGCTTCTTATAAGGAGTTTTAGACTTGTCCAGAATCATGTTTAATTGTTTCTTACCTTTAGAGAATTTTTCTAAGGTATCCTTAAGATAAGCATTTTCTTTTTTAAAATTAGCACATGACTCACAAGTTTTACCTTTAATAGCTATAACATATTTTTCCTTATATAAAGCAGTTTCAAATTTAAAAGCAGGACATGAAGCACATGTAGAAGACTCAATACTGTTCTTAACCTTGGCATATTTAGCTCTAGCTGCTTCTAAGATATCTTTAACTTCATGTCCGCGTTCTAAACAAAAAGTGCAAAGGCTAGAATCAACAGCACCAGAAGCAACTAATTTGCTAGAATCTAAGCATTTTTCACAAGGAGTAGATTTAATTTCAATTAGCTCGGTTCTAGTATTTTCAAGTTGTTGCAAAGTAATATTGTGTGCAGATTGCAGTTTAGCCAATTCTAGTGCATAACATGACAAGATAAACATTCATTAGGTTCAAGAGTCTTAACATTTGCAAGTTCTAATTTCAGTTTATCAATTTTTGACTATAGTTTCTTATTTTTAGTCATGACAAATTCTAGCGCTTCATCTTGACTAAGCAATTGGTCATATATGGAATCATATTTAGCAGAAAGGACATCATAAGAGAGAGGTACCTCATTGTCGTCAATGTCGTCAGTGTCGGTCATGAAGCACATGCCAGTGAAGTCGTTGGCCTTCCCTTTCTTTTTGACTTGAGGGATATCCTCCTCCTTGTCCTCCTCGCTCCCGGAGTCCACATCGCTCAAGGATTGATCCTCAAAAGTGGCAAGAACCCGGTGAGCGGCCTTCACAAGCTCACTAGCCTCATACCTTGATTTGTTGAATGGAGTCTTCTTCTAAGCTGGTTTTCCCTCCTTATGATTGCTCTTACCTTTCAGCTTAGGCCAATTTGCCCGGATATGATAGAGCTCACCACACTCGTAGCATGTCACCGGACCACCTCTCTTTTTGTTTCTAACATTATTGTAGGCCCGTGTGATTTTTTTAGCAAGAAGGGCTAACTCAAACTCAAGGATACTCTCGAGCTCCTCTTCATGAATAGTAGATAAACATGCAAATGAAGAACCAGAAAAAGATTCAAGAGAACCATCAAAATCTCTTTTTGAGAGGATTTGCTACCAATGCCATGTTCTCTTTCTTAGGATGATCAACTCTTTTAATTTCATGGGTCTTGAATTTGCTATAAAACAACTCCAATGTAAGACTCGAAAGATTAACATTCTCCTCTATAACAGTAGCTTTCATCTCCCACTCCTTGGTGTTGATTGCAGCCAAGAGATGGGTGGCATTTTCAGATTAAGAGTATTCAATATCAACAGCTTTTATCTGATTAATCACTTTATTAAAGCGACTGAAAATATCATCGATACTCTCTCCAGGACGTATCTCGAATTTGTTATATTCGCGCTTATAGACTGTTTGGCGCACTTTCTTGATTTGGGATGAACCCTCATGATAGGTTTCGAGGGTGTTCCAAATCTCGTCGCAGAGTTGCAAGATTGCAAATCCGATCATATTCTTGTCTACCAAGCGTACCATATAAAAGGTTCTTGGCCTTGTTGTTGTTAGCCAAAATAACTGCAGAAGCAGGCGTTGCAACCTCGGGGATAATGAGCGGGGATCGAACAACGTCCCATATAGCTTGTCCCTCGCTCTCAAGAAATACTCGCATACAATTCTTCCAATAGGCATAGTCGTGCCCATCGAAGATATGAAGTTTAGTGGAGAACTTATCCATCGCCTAAGTTCAGTGACCGATTAAGATCAAGATTAAACTAACCGGGCTCTGATACTACTTGTTGGACCGAAAAGGCGACTAGAGGGGGGGTGAATAGGAGCACGCTCACTTTTTCATAAATTATGAATTCAACACAATTTCACTCTAATAGCTATGAGGAAGCTATGAAGATCAGTATACCAGTACAACGGAAGACTAGTATTGAATCCAATTTAACCCCCTAAGCAATATGACAAAATCACCAAAGATTGAAATAATTTAATGTACTGGCGGTCTGATCTCTATTATACTGGTGGTCGGACCTCTGACCAAATCGGTCGGACCGGTGCACTCGGGCGGTCGGACCGCTGGGCTCCAGAACAGTAAGAATAGCCCCGATAACGAAGTTGAAAATAGATCTAACTTTTGATTCTCAACTCCAAACTTCACGAAACTTGGTGTACACATTCTCTATGATATTAAGGACCTATTCCAATCAACAATTATGATAATTCTTGGACAAACAAAGATCCTTTACGATCTGATTGGAGAAGGGTCTAAAACCGAGCAAAAGCGAAAACTAGATCCAATCTCTTGCTCGTGGGTGATTGATGATAACGATGATTCTAGATGAGTTCCCACACAACACAGTAAGCTAATCCACGTGACGATATCAAGCAAAAACTCGTGGATCCAAGAAAGCCCTAAAATCACGAAATTGAAAGCAAGAACTAAAAGAGACTTATCTGAAGTAAACCTTGCATAGATTAAAACTTGATTGATGCTGGATTACACCCACTCCATCAAGGATAAGTAGTCAATCCAAGAGCACGAAAATCCAATCAAACCTTCAAGAACCCTAGCCTCCACGCTTAGCTCTCCCTAAACAAAATAAGGGTTTTCTAATATAAAAAGGGTTGGAAGATGGTGCAGCCACCACCCTCTCCTATTTATAGTGGAGGCTTAGACCTTCTAGAAGTTTGATCCTATTGGGCTCCCGTTAAGGCCCACTAACAAACGGGTCACACACGCACGCTTCGCAAAGCACCGTCTTTAACCTTTTGACCTAAACAGTTTCACCTAGCGCCATCTTGCACCTCGGATTTGCTAATAGGTCACCCTTGTCCATCTTGCGTCACGCTTGAGTCATTGACCTCACCCGGCATCGTCGATCGTTCTGGACCTCAGCTCTCCAAGCCTAGTCCCGATCTTCCTCGCCGTTGACCGTCGTTGACCACCAAGCAACCCGCACAACCATAGACAAGTAAACCGATTTTGGGAATAAGTTTTTCACAACTTGACCCATGTTAGTCAAAACATGCATCATGCAATACATATGCCCTGAAACTCATGACTTTGACCTAACCAACGAACAACGCCGCCACGAAGGCCGGCGTTCAAGTGACAACCGGTCAACCAGCCTCGGGGCGGTCGGACCTCCGCTTTCGACCACCCTATAGGTCGGTCCGCCCAAAGGACTTAGCGAATTTCAAGCCACAAAATTCAAAACCTTCTGGAAATTTAAAACGAATATAACTTTTGACTGGAGACTCCAAAAAATTATAGGACTAAGTGCAATAGAATCTCCTCTGTTGCCTACACCCTCTATTTTTGGCCCAACTCATTTTGATACATTTGGTCACTGCAGGTCCGACCGCCGCTCATGGCCGGTCCGACTGATTTGGGACCGGTCGGACCGCCATGCTATGGTCGGTCAGACCGCCTGTCACCTGACATTTCTGAAACTTTATCGAAAACACGTGAAACGACAAACCATTAACGACATTGCCAATTGTCACATCATCCTAAGATCTGGAGCATATCCCCATGATATCCACAGACACTTTCATGTGGAAAAACCAATACATAAGCCATCTGTCTGGGTTGCATTTGGTGGAATAAGAGAAAAAAGAAGATCACCGTGTGAAGTTCAACAATGCAAAGGAAATGGTTTGCCATGTCGACGACCATGTCTTGGCGCATTTAGCTGAAATGAAAACGTCGTTGGACCATATTAACAAGCTGTCGGGACCCAAAAATGCAATTTTGGACCCTCTGTGTATTCTGCACTAGTCTAGAATCACGCTAGTGCATGTAGTGTCAACATAAGTGAATATCGATCCACACAACACGAATTATTGGATAAACGAGTTATTTGAATAACAAATAAATGTTATGACCTTAAGGTCGAGTTTTACATTTATTAAGCCACACAGGGCTGGCAATAGAGAAATAAATAGCAGCGGAACCAAACTAAACTTCAGCAGAATCCCATCAATTCACCACAGGCAACTGACTCGGATCAAGACCCTAACGATCGACACCTTCGTAGAACTCCTCCTCAAATGCAGGCGAAGACTCCTCCACTTCTGTTGATTGTTTGAATTAAGTATGAGTACACAACTGTACTTGCAAGTCATACCATAGAATGTAATTTATAGATGATGACTTATTCCAAAGGAATAACTTCTATGGTTATTTTGCAAAAATGCAATATTTGCAATTGAATACAAATAATAGATTGAAAATTTAATTCAAAACAAATAAACAATATTAAGCTATCATTTGATTTCACAAAGACACACAGTCTAAACAAGTTATTCACACAACCATATGACTTAGATCACACAGCCCCCTTCCCAAATATTTTATTAAAATCTACCCCTCGTGTGAAATCCCCGAGTATGTCCATGACTGCGGACGTGGCTTTTCGAATAGATTGATTAAACACTCTGTAGAGGTTGTACACTTTACCCACAAGATACAATCAGTGTAGCTAGCACTGACTATAACAAAACATTTCAAAAACTCCATCTTAAACATTGACACTCCCGATGTGCTTTACTGTCGTCCAACCGATACACACAACGTTTGGTACGGCACACACCGTTGGACATGAATGCGGTGAACCGTCCCGCGATGTGACCTATCTTGAAGTCCACACCTCCACCCATCACACAGCTAGCCTACAATTTGAGTTGTCAATGGCAAGATTCCATAACTTTCTAAGTTAGGCATATCCCATACCAGGCATATGGCTGTACAGTATTGCTCAGTTCAATAGCGTACAAGGTTAATTCCTTAATTGACCAAGGCAAAACTTTCAATTCTAACTAAGTCACACAGATTATCATTCCCACCACACAGCTCCACCATATCACACAATATCCACCACTTGCCTCAGTCTAAATCTTTTCCCACCCTTTTGATTAAGTGAAACACATACCATCAATGAGTAATAGCACACAGCACACACAGTTTTATCACACAGTTACATAATCACTTAGTCAAGTTTATATTTGCAACTCACATGAAATGATGACTCGTAGCATGACTAAGCAATCTACTCGTATCTAACCAACTCACGTTGGTGCTATGATAATACTAACTAATAATGAACCAACCTAGGGTGACAAAAGATCATGGCATAACAATAAACAATGTGGACATAACAATTTGGATTAATAACTAACCCAAAAGCATTTAAATAAATACTTGAAATAGAATGCAGTAATTTGAATCAAAATATTTTGAAAACTGGGTTCAACATGATCAAAGGTATAATTTGCCTTGGAATAGGTCTAGGTATTGATCTTGATTTTGAGGTACTCGTTCTTCTCCAAAGTTTCCTGAAGTATCAACATCTACTCACAAACAAGGTAAATAAACAAAATAAATAAATAACAGAGACAAAATAAACTCTAAAAATTAAATAAAAATCACAAATAAATATATCTCGAATTTATATAAATTTATAAATTTGGATGGGCTCAATCGGAGTTCGGATGCAAAAGATATGGGCTTTGGAAGATTGAACTAAAGAAAACCCTAATTTTGGATTTAATTAGAATTTCTGAATTATTTCTCTAAAGAAAAATCAGATTATTGCGCAATGCTGACGTCAGCAAAGGAATTTTCAGAAATAAAAGAATAAATAAAATAAATTCTGACATGTGGGGCTCACATGTTAGCGGCTCGGTTCACGGTGAACTTGGTTCACCGAACCGGTCTAAGGCTTTGAAACTAGACTACCGCGTCAGCGCATACGTGGCTCCTACTGGGATACCACATAGGTGACACGCGAGCACACGAGCTGAGGTGGCGGCACACGTGGACATCCACATAAATGGATGACGTCAGATTGCCGGTGAAGCTTCGGTTTGTACGGCAACGGCGCTGCAGTGCTTACCGGTGGCAGCGGAAGGGTGCGCTCGACTCAGCACGCTCTCGCGGACCTAGTGACGCGGTTGGTCGATCCCGACGGCGACCAAAACTGCGGCGGCGTCCAAGGTCGGTGGCAGCGCGGTGTGACAATTATGATGACGACGAGATGGCAACGCTCCCGAGACAAACTCGTGCGCACCGGGTAGAATTCGACGGGCGAAGTCGACGTTGTGCTCAAAGGCGGCAGGAGCTCACCGTCGGTGGCTGAATTTGACGACGAAGGCCGCGCGGCGTTAGGGTTCGAGCTCTGATTCCCGAGAAAAGGAGGCGCTCTAGGGTTTGCGGCTGTAGAGAAAAGGCGGCGTGGAGTGGGGTGAACCTCGTGACGCGCACGCCAAGGCCTTAAATAGGCTGAGGACCTGAGGAATCCGGGTTGAGGACAGCGGCGCGCGCACGGGGAAATCGGAACCGAAGTCCCGATCGGGGACGATGATGATGTGGCGGTGGGGCCCACCTGGCAGAGGGGGAAGTGGTGCGCGGGCGTGGGAGCGCGTTCGGCCGTCGATTGACGCCACACGTTAGTGGATGCGGTCGGGAGGGCATGCGGTGAGCGGGCCGATGAGGGATGAATGGGCTGCACAGTGTCAGGCTGCGGGGGAATGGTGTTGGGTTTCGGCCCAACACTGTTCCAATGATTTTTAATAGGTTTTCTATTTTAGAAAATACAAAAATCTAATTAGCGGTTAGAAAATACCAAATGAACTCAAAAAATTATACAAAATTTTAGAAAATATATACAAGCACATAGAACCCAAATAAAATAGTTTTGATAATTGTTGATGTTGGGATTAATCACATTAAATTGTTTTGATGTTAAAAGTCCATATTGAGCTTTAAATAAATTCAAAAAAAAATTTAAATGATGAATTTTTCCAACTAGCAACTAACTAAAAGATTTTTAAAGCTAAGAAAATTGGGATGTTACACAAGTCAATCATGAAATTGGCTGCTGCAGATGACAAGTTTAAAATGGTTGTTTTTGCTTTTTTTATTCTTACTGCTAGGAATTTGCATTGGGAAGATTGGCAACTGAATGTGTAATCTTGTTATGTAATGTACTATTCTACTATGTAATGGTGTGTTTGCAGTGTTTCATCTTCCTTCTTCAACTCCCAAGTTTCATCTTCTTTCAGGAAATGTTGAGTGAAACCTAGAGTTGTAAGCATGTAAAAATTAAAAATGAGCTTGATTTGTGAATTGTATGTAAGTTGAGCTTCAAAAATTCTAAATGGTTTTGATTGCGAAATACTTGCTCATGTGAATTAGCTTGTAGGATGCTAAAATCTGAAAGGTCCTGATCTATATTGCTGAAATCTGAATGGTCTGATCAAGCAACTACATTGCTGTAGGCTAGCGGTTTCTCTTCTTTTCCCTTTGCAGCAGCAACAGCTGGAAAAAGCTATCCATGGTGACCACACCATGGCAGAAGGGACAAGAGCCCCAATACTACTGATGAATGATGATGATGCACAGGACAAAACAAAAACTACTCTCCCTTTTCTCTCTCACATCTTGTTAACACCGAACTGGCTCATGGAAAGGAAGCACTTCACTACCACATGTGGCAGGTGAACTGACAATAAACAAGCCATAATAATGTTGTTACTAAAAGAAAAGTCTTAGAGGTTACAGAGGACACAAGATATTGCTGCATCTAATGATGATGGAGAGCTCACGCTGCAATGCTACGTGTTCAAAACACACAAAGGTATGGTACTAATGAAGAAGATGAACACCACCACCACAATGGGATCATAATAATATCTTTTCTTCTCACATTGTGTACTGCTTCTTCTGCACACTGTTGTCTCCTGTCTGTTAAACCTGTAACTGTGAGGAAATCTTCTTCAACTGTGGAATGTTGTAAGTAGAAAGTAACATGGTTACAAAAGCAACATGGTTACAAAAGCAGTTGTGTGTTCTGAACATTACAACAACCATTGCGTTGCTGGAATGGGTATGTACACACACACACACATGCACAAAGGCCTACCACTAGAACGTTTCTGCAGGAAAAAAACTAACATAAACAACATTTGACCAATGCATTTAATACCAGTCTTAGAAAGGTAGATGGTTACACAAGCAGTTCATACAACACAACAATACAGTGCTACACAAGCAGTTCATACAACACAATGATACAATCCTCCTTAACCTTGGCCACCTTCTCTTTTGTTCTCTTCCGGCTCCTAAAAAAGGAACCCACAACACTAAGACATGATGTTTAAACGTTAAACAAAATTCATCCCGATTGTCATATTATTGTGTCTAAAGGGCATAGAACTTCATTACATTATTATCTGCATCTTCATTAGTTATTATAAGCCTAAGTGCAACACTTTGCATACATCTTAAGAAAGTACGAAACATCCATTTGAATGTTTCAATCGTTTAATCGAGCAGCAATGCTGCCCCAAATAGAATACACCCCCATGGTTATTCACTCCCATGAATGGTGCAAATATTATATCGTATTGGTTTGTATTATATGTTGCACCGAATGAGAGCAACTCACCAAAATGAACATAATTCTTCCTGTAAGTTGCATTCGCCCAAAACACATGCATCAACCTACCCTTGCCGTCAACGACATAGTCAAAATAAAACACAACATTGTTCTCATTCTTTGTAGCTAGATTATCAACGAACATTTGAGCATATGATGACTTTATACCCTCCCTCAAAGTACTGTGATAAGTTTGCAAGTCCCTCCTTGTGCATCATACATTTTGAAATCCACCCTCACTGACACGAAGATATCTAAATGCCCCAGATGTCCCAATGCTAGCTTGATGGTATGCGAACAGTGTAGTCTTAGCCTTCTCATTTACTTGTCTATTAGAACATATCAAGTGCTGCTTACTAGGTGAGACAAAACTATGGTTATGCACTTCCACAAATGTCTCTAATATGAGTTTATTGTTCTTAGTCGGTTTTGATACCAAACATGACCTCACACCCACACCTACTCAATTTAAACTCATACGTCCTCTTCTTTTGACCTCCAACTTGTCTTTACCTTTTTCTTCCTTCCAGCCATGTCTGTCACAATAATACCCTCTCCATTGCAAAACACCATTGGTAGTCGTCCGCTATCCAATACTAGTGGAGAAGCCGGCAACATGCATATATGCTTTGTAAAACTCGAGGGTTGCATCCTCATCTTAAAAAATCATCCCCATAGTAGGCTTCAAGTCCTCATTAACTACCGGTGTAGACAATGAACCATGCAGTGGTAATGATGATTTAGCCCGAGAACGACGTTAATAATTGAAATTAAAAAATTACAGTGTGCGCACACTCACACATAACAGAATGATGGTAGCCTTTTGTGGGGTTTTACAGTTGCTTTTGACGAGAGTGCACATTGGCCATTTCAGGACTTGTGGGTGAGTACATCTTCCATTGAATCCATGCGTCTGCCCATAAAAATGAAGAGAATAAATAATCGACACACATCCAACAAGACCCAACTACATTGTCAATGGGAATTACCTCAACCGGATCGGCGGGGAGTAGGCGGCGCGCGGCGAGTGCAGGTGGTGGTGCGGGGGAGGTAGCGACGTAGGAGGCGATCGCGCGACAGAGGGCCCAAACCCTAGCACAGGGGTCGGTGAGGAATGGAAGGGCCAAACCGGGGCCGAAGTATGAGAGCGGGGCGAGAGGTTTTTTCAAAAGTTTTGGCTCGGTCGATCTCAGCCGCGGATTTCGGAATAGATGGCCCAGATCGACTATTCGCACATGTCCACCAAAGAATTCGCGTTTTCTTCTTTACACGTTTATAAATGGAAAACTATTTTATTTGTCACAAACAAAAACTCAAAGTGGATTTGAGGATTTAGTTATCGATGTCTCGCTGACATGTGTCCCCCGAACTCATGTGTCAGTGAGACATATAAATTCTCAAATACACCTATTTACAGCGGTAAATTCTTGATAAATCAAAAACTGTATTTTCCTTCTCCAAAGCACCTTCACTTTATTACACGGGGCTTCGAAAAGTTAGAAGCTTCTCATACAAGAGTCCCTAAATACGGTAGACCTTTCTGCAAATAGCCCCAACTCGGAGGGGCAGCGAAAAAGTGCCACAGAAACAGAAAAGAGGATCTTCTCAAATCGCCCCCGATATTACTACACCACTCGGCTCCCTTCCCTTTCTTCTTTACCCTTCGCCACCCTTCTCCGAACCCTCGAGCTCGACGCCCGAGGCTGCGCGAGGGGGAGTGTGGCGGCAGCGGCGCGATGAAGGTCTCCGTCAAAACCCTCAAGGGCTCCAGCTTCGAGATCGAGGTGGAGCCCACCAGTAAGGTACGCCGCCGCCGCCGCCGCCGCCGCCTCCTCCTCCTCCTCCTGATCTGTGCGGCTCCGTGCGAATTCACTCGTTTCCGAGGTGGTTTTTAGCGGTGGCAATGACGTGGTTGAGTCGGGTTTGTTTAGGATGGGCGCAGGATAGGGTTCTTAGCGTTGTTGCCGCGGGAGGAGCTTAGGGTTGTGGGATTCGGGTCAGATTGGTGTGAATCTGCTTTTTTTTTTTGGGGATTAGAGCGTGAGACTGGGGGGTAGATTCGTTGTATGAGGCGTGGCTCGTGATTCTCCTTGCCCTCGAGGTTGGTGTGGATCGGTGGGGCCTGTTGGTTGCGATGCGAGTAGGGGTAGATTCTGTTCTGGGCAGCTGTCGCTGAGTTGGATTGTGCCCTGATAGCGTGGTTGCTTCTGACACTGTGGGGGGAGCGATGCTAGGCTTATGGAATGCGTGGCAACTGCTTGATGGTGCAGTGTAGAATGGGATATCAACACGTATCTGTATCGTCCGCCCCTTTTTTAGTTGTGGGTATTGGTTGTTGCAGGATGTAATTGGTTTGTGGTGGGTGGATTGTTATACATCTGTAGTTCTACAGTGTGTGCATGAGTAGGCTGTAATAAATGACCATCGAGACGGGCAGATCGTTAATTTACATTGCAATCTATGACTGGAATCTTAATATGTCTTATTAATTAGCTAGACTCTTTGATGATTTGTGATCTGGTGATGTTTTCTTGCCACTTGAACCCATATTCCTATATAGTAAAAATGCATACGACATTGTGTTTGACTGCAATTGTTTTCTCCAGGTCGCCGATGTTAAAAATCTCATTGAGACTACGCAAGGGCAGAATGTCTACCCAGCTGATCAACAGATGCTCATTCATCAAGGGAACGTTCTTAAGAACGACACAACACTTGAAGAGAACAAAGTTCAGGAGAACAACTTCATTGTTATAATGTTGTCTAAGGTATGCTAAGTGTCATATTCTTGTAGTATACTATAGAGCAGAAAATTTTGTGATCACTTAATATACAAGAAATGCTTGGAGTAACAATGAAGATGATCATATTGCCTTTTTATATATGATGCAAGTTGTTGAAAAGTTGGTAGACTTTAAATGCATGCAATGTAACATTTCTTAACTACAAGTCGGACAAACCTTTTTGCAGAAGGGATCATCAAGTGCTGCTTCAAGTATTGCCAAGGAGCCCACTAATCAGGTGAGATAGAACTATGGAATAACTATGTTTCACACGTTTTTTTGTCTCCCATTATTGTTTTTCCCCATTTTTTATTAGTGCTCTGTGCGATCTCTTAGAAGATTCCCAAAAAATAAAGCAAGTGTGCTAGGTCTAGCTTTATTATCTTGTTTAAGAGGGAAGCACAATTAAGGTCGATTTGAAATTGGGTTACATTCCTATCCATTTTGCTTGCATGATTGTAGTTTTGATAATAGTATTTCCTGGATGCATAATGTCCAGGTCAACTAAATGGTGGAGGAAAAACCTATTGATAAGTCAAGACTTAAAACATGTTATGACATCTGATATGAGCTTGCACTGTGTTTTCATATGCTTGTGGTTGTTGGCTGGTAGCATTGTCAATTTCTTTTCCAAATTTGATGTTGCGTGTTGTGTTTACTTCCGTAGATTTTCCCAATTTTATTTTGCTTTCCAAGTGTCCAGTTTGAATTATTATGTATTTCTCTTGCAGCCCTCAGTCGATCGGTCGGTACCTTCTGCCCCTGCAACCCAACCACCAGCTGCACCAGCACCTGTGTAAGTATCCATTCATGTTGGCCAGACTAAAAAAAATGAATTGTTATTATGCACAAGGATGCACTTTTCTCAAATTTTTAAATTTCTTTTCTTTAATAATTGTTGTGTTTAGAGTCAAAATAATGGTATACTTGGTCATTAAATCTATTACTGGGATATTTTTTGTCTGCACCTTCATTTGTAACTTATGAAATATATGCTAGTCTGCTTCTTTTCTTCTAACCGTTCTTAGCCCGTCTGCTGCTTTTCTTCTAACCGTTCTTAGCCCATCTAAGTTTAAATTATGGGCTCGTTCAATTTTTTTTCCCTGGTAGTCGTAGTTGCTGGAAGGTTTTTTTGGTTAGTAGCTAGCTAATATTTTCCTTTTTAATGTTTATTGAAGCAGCCCTCATGTGACTGTACCTGTTCCAACTGCAACAGCCGTCGCAACTCCTGCTGCTGCTGCATCGTGAGTTCTGATATGCTCCTTTTAAGTTAGAAATCTGATCAATTCCCCCCTATTGAGTTCCTGCCTTTATTTGGTACTCTTCGTTGGCAAGACATGAAATGCCATTTGGTGATACTCTCTATGTGTGATTTGAACAGCACTGAAGCGGATCCTTATGGTCAAGCTGCGTCAAACCTTGTTGCTGGCAGCACTTTGGAAGGAACAGTACAATCAATTCTTGAAATGGGTGGAGGAGCATGGGACCGGGACACTGTTGTGCGCGCTCTACGGGCTGCATACAACAACCCAGAGCGGGCTGTCGAGTATTTGTATTCTGTAAGAACCACAATTTTCTTTCAGTTGTTTTTTTCCTTCCTAGTTACTTGGATGTTCTTAGTTTGTGGAGGCCTACAAAACAAATTGTGAATTACAACTAGCAAATTTACCGATGGGAGGCATCAGTTTGTAGTGTGCCATACTATATATCTGTGTGATTCAGGCTTTTCTCTGGGATTGTGGACCACAGGTGGACCCGTATATTAAGCAATGACTGCACCCTTTCTCTCCTTTTTGAACTTATATCTACCAAACATTAGCTCTTGTTCTGGCACAATTTTAGCATGTAATTTTTCTATTGGTGTCTACTCTAATTCCATTTTGTATTTGATATAGGGGTTCCCGAGCAGGTAGAGGCCCCTGTTGCAGTTCAAGCACTTCCTGCGAGTGGCCACCAGCTTCACCAGTTCAGGCTTCACCAGTTCAGGCTTCACAATCAGCTCAACCTGCAATTCCATCATCTGGACCCAATGCTAATCCCTTAGACCTGTTTCCTCAGGTTCTCTCTCTCCCTCTCTCTCTCTGCACAATGGTGTAATTTAGATCTGACTTCTATCTAATTTGATCTGCAGGTCCTTCCAAATGCTTCTGCAAATGCTGGTGGCGGAAATCTTGATGTTTTGCGAAACAACTCACAGTTCCGTGGCTTGCTTTCTTTGGTGCAGGCTAACCCTCAAATTTTGCAGGTATTTTTTCATGATCCTTTTTATCATTTCCTTCTAGCTGTCTACTCCATGTGGCATTTCCATTGACACACAATTCCTTAAACCGCAGCCTTTGCTTCAAGAACTAGGGAAACAAAACCCACAGATTTTGCAACTGATTCAGGAAAACCAGGCTGAGTTCCTGCGTTTAATAAATGAACCTGCAGAGGGAGCTGAAGGGTATGAAATCGTAGCGACTTCTTATGCTAATATTTGCCTGGCAATGTTTGTGTCTAGTGCTTACACTATTGATGCCCTGAACCAGGAATTTGCTAGATCAGTTTGCTGCCGGAATGCCTCAAACAGTAGCAGTCACACCTGAGGAGAATGAAGCCATACAACGTGTAAGCCAATAGATTCAACAACCTCCCTTTTTATATGTGTCAGCCTCCACATTCTGTGCATACTGCATAGCACAAGGATGAATCACTGATTTCGTGGTACCCGTTTACTTATTCACAGTTCCACACTTGTAATATCAATTGCATTATGTTGTGTATGTGCAGCTTGAACATATGGGCTTCGATCGTGACCTGGTTGTAGAGGTTTTTTTGCGTGCAACAAGGATGAGCAGCTCGCTGCAAACTATCTGTTGGACCACATGAACGAGTTTGATGATGAAGCGCCGGAACCACCGCAATAAGATGGCAGATAGTTTTTAAAGATACATGATGTCGCGTGCAAATGTGATGAGCGAGCCCATTGGATTGGAACAGTGGTGTTTCTGAAGTCTGATTGCCCCCGTTTAAGATGTCCGGGCTTGAGAAATGTTTTTGAGTTTCTCCCAATATCATTCTTTTTTTTTTCTTCTGTTTTGGGATTTATGCGTAGTACACACTCTAGATGACATTTACATACTATATATAACAAGGTATCAAAGTCTTAGCGTCGGGTTAACTGGATCGGGAGTCGAATGTGAGCCTTGGAGGTGGACAACTATGAGTCGGTGTTGGTCCATCGCTTCATTGTAAGATAGGTAAGTATAAGAATCTTGTGCTAAGTAATAGACAAAGAAATCGTTGTGGTCATTCCAACTTAGTTTAGTACACTGCTCTTCCGGATGGCATCTGCTCTTGTGTGCCAGAACAGTCGCGGCGTCGGGGTGAGTCAGGAGTGGTCTGGTAAGGACACTTGTTGAACTACACAATGGTAGGAACAGTCAGTGTCGGATAGCGTACTTTATCATTGGCCTGTGATTTTCGGATGGTTGTATTGTCCAAGGACCTACCGGATAGAGGTTAAAAAGATTGAGCAGTGGAAAGACTTTGTTATCTCAACTTAGTCGCACGCTATTAGGTTGCGTATATATAGCTTGACAGTATGAGTTTGGGGTATCTTATGGGTAAAGTTAGGCAACTCTGCAGAGTATAATCAATGGTATTAAGATATGTCGTGCTTTCGGTTAATAAAGTTGTGTTTATCGGTGATTCCAATACATGAGGCTTAAGCAAATATTTTGAGATGTTAATATGGTAATTGCAATTGCTGAATAAACCACTGATGTTATATATTAGTATAATTTTACTGTTTTAAAGGTAAACTCTAAACAATCCATTGAACTCCTAGTATGTAATTAATTAGCTTTTCCATGTGACTTACTGAGTACAGTTGTATACTTATTCTTGTTAAACCAACTACAGAGGAAGCCTAGAAAAACTCTGAAGATCTTAATGAGGAAGATTTTGGTGGACCTTCGGATGACAATGATTATTAGTAGTAGGTCTCGATCGCGCTCAAGAGTGTATGTGGTTTTGAAGTTCTTTTATCATGTAATTATATTAACTTTTGGCTTGAATGTCGTGTAAGTGTTAAAATTAGCTATTAAGTTTTAACCTTGTGTAATAAATGTTTGCTTTTATTTTAATTGAAAGTTTACTTGTAATATTTTTTTTACTTCACAACTGCATATCCTAGTTGTGAAAGGTTTGACGGTAAGAAAAAAACGAGGTCGTTACATGTAGTGTTTGCTTTTTTTTCCCACTCCTATTGCTCTCCTCTCATAAGCAATAGCCGATTGATTTCCGTCGGGTTCTGCTCGGCGGCGGCCCAGATCTTACCAGGGTAGAGCTGGGCCTCTCCTGCTACCGAGACAGCCCAGTGCTCTGGCCGAGCGATCACATCACACGGCCTGCTTGTGGAGGACTCTCGGCTCGGTTGGTTCAATCTAATCCGAATGGACAAGCCGAAACTCGCCGCACACGTACGATGTTACATACGCTTGTTCTATGTCGTTTATTTACAAGTAAAAATTAAAAATAATTTATATAATAAGTTGTGACTCCACAATTTACAACCATAAGTAAAAATTAAAAATAATTTATATAATAAGTTGTGACTCCACAATTTACGACCATAAAACATGTGGGATATAGATAGCGTTGATACAAAAGCAAATAAGCTATGTAAAAAGACCCATAATTTATGGTGACAAAACATGTGGGCGTAAATAAGCCATGTAAAAGGGCCACAATTTATGGTTACAAAACATGTGAGATATAAGATAGCGTGGATACAATAGCAAATAAGCTATGTAAAAAAGCCTTATAAACTATCTGTTACTAAGGGTGTGTTTGGTTGGGTGAACCAAGGTAGATGTGATGGGATGATACAAGATGGATGTGATGATCCTAGATGAGATGATACAAGTATGGTGTTTGGTTGGTGAGATAGGATAATACATGATTTTGTTTGGTTGCTTGGATATGATGGTCCTGAATTGTTCAAGATGATGTTTTAGTTTGAAATTTTAAAAAAATTATATAAAGATTTAATAAAATATTTTTAAATTTAATTAAAGTTAATTCAAAAAATTAAAGAGCTTTGTGGACCATCCATTGCAGATACTTGCAAAACAACAGCAAATAAGCCGTATGAAAAGACCTTATAGACCATCTTTTTCTCTATATAATATCCCCCAATTTATAGCCATTAAACATGTGGGGTATAGATAGCGTGGATACAATAGCAAATAAGCCATATAAAAGGGCTTTACAGACCATCCATTGCACATACAACATAAGTCCTTTAAAAGGGCCTTATAAACCATCCAATGCATGCTAAACAACCTCTTCCTTTCTCTTCATTTTCTCTCATCCACATTATCATAAATTCCACTGGACAAGGACTGTAATATCAAAGATGGATTGTATTATCAAATATTATAAACGACTCATATCACCCAATTGTACAGAGTAGAAATCTCATGTGCAATGCAGCAGCACATAGTGCAGATGCACGAAAATGAATCTAAGCTTATGCCATGCAGATATCTATCGATTTAAAAAAGAAGTCCATATAACCCTCTCAAGTATTGTTGTGTGGCCACTTAACCCCCTAACCTTAAAAACTAGACCTTTAAACCCCCACACGTTGCAAAACATGTGCACTTAACCCTCCATGGTTGTTTTGCTTACGTGGTAGTGGGTTCGCCACATGGGCAACTGAGCTACCTCGCTTTACTACTGGGACCCACATGTCATGGAGACATCACTTAAATTAGGCTTTAATTATATTTTTTAATCTCTTAGGTCGCACTTGTCAGCGCTACAGTATCTCCTTCCCCTTCTCCACAGAACGATAGAGAGAGGAACAAAAGAGACGCCATTGCCAGCCTTAGCCGAGCTCGGCGCCAGCAATCAGGACTTCGGCGGTGGCCAGATAGTGGTAAAACGGAATGATCCAGCCACTAAGAGTCTATCCTCAGCAACGACGCGGATATAGGGGCTCCGGGGCGACAATACAACGACGCTAAGCAGCGGCGATTTGGACCACAAGGGCGACGGTTGAATACAAAACTAGCGTGTGCATGAGAAACTACACCCCAAGGGAATCCTATTGGTGCCAACCTACTGTCATAGCACGTTCTGTGCAGACCCACCCACGGTAACCGGCAGCAGAGACAGAGGTGGGACGGTGCGGTGTTAGGGGTTAAATTGACTAGCCTAGCGTGATTGTCTATTTCTGGAACACGATGTGATGCAGATTCTTACAAGGTTTTGGCGGGGATGAACAAACTGCACCACGGGAGGAGGTGGCGGCTTGGTCACTGGCAAGAAGAAAGAACGGTGTGTTCCCGACGATCCTATAGAGGTAAGAAGGAACCGGAGTAGGGGTGAGCTAGAGGGAATCAGTTCGAAGCTAGTGGATACAAAAGTCGAGGTAGGAGCTCACTCGAGCAGCTGGCAGCGTTCAGCAAGGTCAGGCGGCGTGCGCAGCAATGTCGCCGGTGAGAAAGAAGATGGGGTGGTCGCACCGGTCCTGGGAGGGAGAAAGGATAACAAGTGAGCATGAGATAGCAGAGGGCAAGGCGAACTAAAGGAGCAAAGAGGTTCAGCAACAGTGATGGCACAGGTGGGTAGCAGTGCTAGAGCAGCAGAGAGAACTGAGAAGGCAACAGAGAGGACCAGGGGCGAAAAACATAGCGAGGGCAGGGGGTTTCGCAAGAAATCAACTATGTAGTGAAACCACACCAGCTCAGCCACCCATATGGCGAAACTAGTGTCACATAAGCAAAACTACCAAACAAATTAACCAGAGGGTTAAGTGCACTATTTTTGCAACATGAAGAGTTGGAATTCCGGTTTTTTTATGTCAAAGGGTCGAGTGACCACACAATACTTCGGGGTCATATGGACTTCTTCCATTTAAAAATAATGCAAAACACAATGCAATAGTAACTAACCAATCAATTGCGACAAGGTGAAAACAGCAACTTAAATATTGCTTAATGATAAAACACTAACGAGAGATCACACACATGCGAGTCAAATCCAGGGAGAACAGTATCAGTCCACATGGACCTAGAGCCAACTATCAGCAAATGCAAAGCAATGGGACTAATTCGACCACCACTACCAGCTAGAATAGCGGCAGAATCCAGAGCGCAGCGCACGGGCATTCAACAGCACAGCGGCAAGGCAATGGGCTCCAAAAACATGCGGGCCCATTGACTCATCCTCCCAGTTACTGACCCTCGCCGGCTTCGCCTTTCGAGGCCTCCTTGCCCTCCTCCGCGCCGTCCTCCTGCCACAAGACACAGATTCAGATGATGATTGGTGAGGAAAACTGTCACGGGGCAGACGACAAGGGCACCGCAGTTAGTCGTGAATGAGGAGATACCGTGAGGTCGGAGGTCCATAGGGTCAGGTTGTCCCTCAGGAGCTGCATGATCAATGTGCTGTCCTTGTAAGATTCCTCACCGAGGGTGTCCAACTCAGAGATGGCCTCGTCAAATGCCTGTAGATGGTAGTTCATCAGTCAAACATTCCTATGACATGACAAAGTCGGACTCGGAGCATAAGTTAATAGGTTGGGTGATCTGGGGGCAAGAAAACACCAAATAATCAAAGAAAAGGAGCTTACTGGTCCTAATTATAATTCCATCGTTACGATAACATGAACAGTCATCTCGAACACCAAACATTCTAGCACTAAGAACAAGGTAGGCTACAGAATGACACAAACTGCTAGCAAAGTGGTACCACTGTCTAGATTAGTATGTGATGTAAAAGGACCAATTGCTTATCATATCAAAGTAACATTAATAATCAGATAACACATGTACCCAACAATACCAAGTTGTCGCATAGGAGATAAATATGTCGTTACCAAGATAAGAGAATAGAAAATTATGAAGTACCACTTGTTCCTTCTAAATAAACTGCAGACTCCTCTTGCTTTGGCTCTGTAAAATGATTATCACTATAAACCTCTAAGAGCAAAATGCTTTACCAGAATTAATCTCTATGAATTTCATAGCACAAGACCCGCAATCAAGAATAGTCATCCAAGTGTAATCAAGAAGACCCATCTATGCACAACTTTGTAGCGTTTCATTGAGTGCAGATTCAAATGTACAAAACATAACCTAGGTCTACAACAGAAAACCTCATACAAAGTTATAATAAAAACGGCAATAGAGAGGTAAATGTTCAACCAACCTGTTTTGCAAGGTTGCAGGCTTTGTCTGGAGAGTTCAGAATCTCATAATAGAACACTGAGAAGTTAAGTGCAAGTCCAAGCCTTATGGGATGCGTAGGAGCCAGTTCCGCTAGAGCAATATCCTACACAATGAATTGTAGGAGACATTTTTCAGAAAACATTGTAAAGTCTAGTACGTAGTCAAAGAAAAGCAATAGTCATGAGATAGGATGAAAGAAGATATTTGCTAACCAAATAAACTTGAAGCAGAATCTACAGTACAAGACATAGTTTATCCCAGCTATGTAATGAACCAACCTGAGCTGCCTTATAAGCCACCATTGTGCTCTCCGCAGCCTCCTTCCTCTCGGCACCTGTCTTGAATTCAGCAAGGTACCTGCTCAAAATTAGAAAGTTCACAAATCAGGAGGCTATTATTGCAGACTATGGATTAAACTACAGCATATCAATATAGCATTGCATCCTTCCAACCTGTGATAATCACCCTTCATCTTGAGGTAAAACACCTTGGACTCAGCAGCAGTAGAGGAAGGCACAAGGTGTGAGTCAAGCAGCTTCAGGATACCATCACAAATCTTGCTCAGCTCAGCCTCAATCTTACCACGGTATTCCTTGATCAGAGTAACATGCTCCTCGTTCCCACGGGTCTCCTCCTTCTGTTCAATGGATGAGACAATACGCCACGAGGCACGGCGAGCCCCAATAACATTCTTGTAGGCAACAGACAGGAGGTTACGCTCCTCAACAGTGAGCTCTTCCACATCTACTGTCTTAGCCACCTTCTCCATGTACTCAACCATCTCCTCATACCGTTCCGCTTGCTCGGCCAGCTTAGCCATGTAGACATTCTCCTCCCGCGACATTTTGATCAACAAAGTTACTTACTGCATCCACAACCAAAAATGCTGATAAGCCATCGCCAAAATCAGGTAGCAAGCAATAAACTGAAACACAAAATATGAGAAAAGGTACAAATATGATTGTCCAATTCAGATCAACAACTTTTTCATTTAGCTCATTCGTGTATGTTGTTAACAATCATACAATTTTACAAACTTCTCTCAACAATTACGCTAATTCTTGCAAATCTGATGCTATCTGTAATATGCAGTCCCTCCCAAAGGCTAAAACTACTTTACTAGAAACCAAGTTCAGGTTCACATTAGATTACAAACAAATAGGCTAATATCATGTCTCGCTCTGTTTGGATAATCTTATTTTGAATAAGGCAATCATATAAACTTATGATATTATGATAGTATACAACAAGCCAAACATAAATATCAAATAGTCTTGTACTAAACAAGTGATACCAAAAGGAGAGAAAAAAACACTTCCACACATTACAGATACATCATACATAGTACCAAAACATTGCAATGGGCAACCAGAGCTAATCATCATAGAAGTTAACCCTACGCGGCAATAAACCGAAACAAATTAATTTCCCACAAAGCAGAACCCTCTACCTTCCAATTAAGATCAACAGATTACCCCAATACCTTACAAGATAGGGGAAAATCCCACACAATAGACACTCTACTAAACGAGAAATTCAACCTGGTCAAATGAATAACCGCAGGGTACATGTACATCTAGATCCAATCACCGCATCATGAAAAGCTAAATCGCTGGAATCAACCTACTTCCCCAGAAAAAATATATATACTCGATCTCTGTCTCTAACGAACACTACAAGGTTGCTCAGCGCAAAGGGGGAAACCAAACAAAACAAGATCCCCCTCCTTTTCACACGAAAAAGTTGAACCAAATCGGTCGGATCTACGCGCAGCACGTGCTCAGGATCTCAGATCTCGCGAATCGAAACCAAACCAAATCCCCCAACAATACCGATACTACCCAGATCTAGCCGCGCCACAGAACAGCGCCCGAAAAAATTCAAAAAAAAAAAACGCAGCACGCTCGCGTCACACGTACCAACACGCCGCATACAGTGAGATCAAACAGGAGGAGACATCAGGATGAAATGGGATCGGTAGCCCTAACCTTCGGGGTGGTGAGGTGTGCGGTGGCGAAGCGGACGGGGTCAGGGTGCTCGCCTCTCGCCTCGCGCCTCGCGGCTCGCGCTCTCGTCGTCTCGCTGTGGTTTGTGTCGCGAGGCCGGGGTGGGGGCACTATATAGTAAAACGCGAGCGCGAGGCTGCGGTCAATGCGCCAATCGGGTGGCGCCACGTGGGCGGCGAGACCCACCGACACCCCTCGCCCACGGCAAGGCGGGAGATAACATTCGATGACATGTGGGGACGCCTTTATGTTGGGGCCAGCATGTCATTGGGGGGATTGGTTTGGTTAGGTAGCCTCGGTGTGCGTGATTGGTGGAATATACCCTGGGAACCTCTCCCTCGGGGTGTTGAACCGGTAAAATGTTGCTTACGTCTCTATGCCATATGGGTCCGGGCTTTTGGTGGGACGAGTATGGCATTGAGAGGGTGTGCTTGCTGTCCTACCACTGCGAAAACATCGATTTTTCTTTTAGGAAATGATCCTGTCTATAAATGGGACCGCGCCATTAGTGATGCTAGAAGATCTGCGATGACATCTCAAATCAAACAAACATCTGCGATGAGGAAATGGATTATCTGAACCTAGAGGTTCAACGCGGCAGATTTACAGTATCACGTATTAAAAGTTAATACCTACCGTCGATCGAAAAGTATAGAGTTGGTTAACTGCTTTAGTGCTTTTAATACAATAATTATTTTACTATTTTTACTGTACTTTCTACAATACCACTGTCGAGTACTGGCTACTTATTTATGTAACACTGTTTATATAGTGACCCTCTGTATTGCGTCAGGGGATCCGGATCCCTACGATACATATGACCGGACAAAAACTTGTATAATTATATATATGGAGAATCAAGTGATTAGATAAAGGAAATTGGCATCATGCACAATTGCACATAATAACGTTTGCCTAAGCTGTATTGCACATCATAAAAAGTTGTTGTTGACTTCTGACCCTTCCCTCTTGTTCAAAGTCTGAAGAAGAAAACGTCAGAGAGCAGATGTATATCAATCCCTTTTTGTTCTTAAAGATGATTTTGTTTTCAGCTCCTAGAGATCTAAAAGCTCAGACTTTCTACATGGAAATTCAGGTCTCGTAGGAAAAGGTGGGAGATATTTTGTTTACATTTTTTCAACAAAAAAAAGGAAGCAGTTTTAGGATAAAAATGCATGGTATTAATTTTCTGAACAAAAGCCCTTAAACCAAAATACCTTAACAAGAACCAAACATGTGAATTCATGCAATACTGAATGGTCTTAACCGCTGAGCTATAATATACCTACTTTCAGTCTAAGCAAGGTAATCCTGTACGATGTTAGTAAAGATCAGATGAATGGCTCTAGCTACAAATTTTTATTCCAAGCGATTATATATATTTTTGTATATTTTTCTAAATTCACCTGTGAACCTAAAAAATCATAAAATGTGGCGCGATGAATTATGGTTTTGTACTTTCCGTTGAAGAGCTGAAGATGATAGCAGATTGGAAGGACATCCTTTCTGGCAGGGCTTTCAACCTAAATGATTTCAGTTGCAACCAAATCTGTAGTTGATAGCCTCGCGGCAGGCAAATGTTTAAGAACTAGATACGACAAATTTGGACAAATTGTGTACTAAAGGTGAAAAACCGGCGCCTCCCGACTTTACATTAGACAGATGATGTATCAGTTTTTCACATACATAATAGTTGTACGTGTTCACATGATAATTATAGTATATATATGTAACTCATGTACTCTGATTTCAATAATTAAAGATAGCGTTACTTTCCTCGCTTACATTGTATCAGAGCGGTGCCGTTCATGAGCCGCTACCTCCACAGTTTCTGCCGCGCCGCCTCTGGGAGATGATCTCATCTCCATGATCTCTCCCAGGGGCTGTACAATTTATAGTTTAAATCGTGTCACCGATCATCCGATCGGTTACCAATTAGGGTTTTCTCAAGTCATCTTCAAATCGGGTTTTCTCAGGTCATCTTCAAATCGGGTTTTCTCTATTTTCGATCATAGATCTGTTTGTGTCACCTTGCCGACCTGTTGACGTTTCTCGACTCCGGACTTCACCGTCTCGGCTTTGACCTCTCCGGCGTCTCCTCTCTTCCGATGACGTCGTGGTGTAACGCGGCGCTCTCGTCGACACGGCCCTCCCTCCACGGCCTTCCAAGCGCCCCGTCTACCGTCATCATCACGCTGGATAATCATCGTCAACCGTTGTCCGCGAGACTTCCGTCTTCACCGAATTTAGGTCCAGTCTGAATGTCCGCCTTGGCGACGTTCCGACTGCGGGGGCATATTAGACAGGATGGTGCCTCGGCTTTCTACATGCATGACACCTTCTCTTCCAAAAGATCACGCGTTCACATGATAACTGTACGCGTTCACGTAATAACTGTAATCTATATATGTGTAACTCATGTACTCTGATTTCAATAATCAAAGATAGCGTTATTTTCCTCGTTTACATGGTATCATCATCTCCTATGGGCGTCGCGGCAGAAGTCGTGGAGGCGGCGGCTCAGGAGCGGCACCGTTTGATACCATGTAAGCGAGGAAAATAACGCTATCTTTGATGGTTGAAATTAGAGTACATGAGTTATACATATATAAATTGCAGTTATCATGTGAACACGTACAGCTATCATATGAACACATACAGTTATTATATGAATGCGTAATCCTTCAAAAGAGAAGACATCGTGTATATAGAAAACCGAAGCATCATTTTGTAGTGTTAGACACGCCCTAGAAAAAGTAAACAAAATAGGAGGAGAAGCGATATAAAAACATTTGCATCCGTACATGTTCTTGTCAAAGAAACAATAATCCCTTTGCAAGTTGCAGCTCAGCAAGTCATTGCAGAGGTTGCTGTCACGAGTAACATTTCCCATCTTTTCAGACTCCTAACGTGTCCCTGTCCAGAGACAGACACTGTTCGACAGATCACGTTAATTTCCGTCTTAATAGCAGAAAGGGATGGCATTTCGCCAAAGTAATCTGGAAAGTGGTGGCAGAATGCAAATCCGGATTTGACACGCCCTTGACAGCATTCATACGGCGTATATCAGATATTCATTAGAGTTTGGACTCCTACAACCATGCAGCATTGATTCATATACAATAACCCATGCACGAAGCTGCAGGGCACAACCAGTATTAAGCCAACAACTTCAGGAAAACATGGAAAGAAAAGAAATAGCAGAGAGAAAGCCGATGGGTCGCTCGATTAGCAAGATGGGGCATCCTGTTGGCATGAGTGCAGAAATCAACTTCTGATTTTATTTCGAATAATTTTACAGCTTACACTTCTGAGTTCTGACTCCTGACGTCTAGCATCTGAATTTTACAGCTTGCAGTATACAACAGACCACACCAGCATATCTGAAGAATCACAAGCATTTTAGCGCGGCTATAAATGCAGAGATCTTTTCAGAACTCAGATGATACTGCAAACATGCTGAGCTGCAGACAGTACAGAAGATGTGGAAGGCCATGCCTCAATAACTCTTAATGTTTCTAGACCATTTCTAAATCAATTGGGCATTAAAAAGAAAACAAAGTCTTTAAACCACAATGTTACAGCAGAGAGAGAATTCCAAACCATTGGGCATTAAAAAGAAAACAAAGTCTTTAAACCACAATGTTACAGCAGAGAGAGAATTCCAAACCAGGATACAGCCATTCCTCATTTCCAGTAATCCTTTTCTTTAGAGCATCAATCTCATTGGCCAACTCTTCTTGATTTTCCTGCCAGAAAGAAAATAGATTGTCAGGCATTTTCCAAAGTTGAGCCAAAGCATATTTAACATAGAAAAATGCATTTGAAATGCTATGTAGAATTTTCTCCGGGATAAAACATGCAAAGGACTAAAATATCGAGCTGTGACAAACATGACAAGGGTGGCACACTAGCCAGCTGTTTATCTGCTAGACATGTCAGGCATGGACAACTCATTAATAGCAAGTTGTGCATCTTCTACAGTTGCACCAACAGCCTTTTAGGTGTGCATAATTAAGATAAAGGGACAAGAACTCAAGACACTCGTGCTGAATAGTGCAAAAGCAATCTCACCACCAGCCTACATGATTTTGAGATTACAAACCATCCCGAGTAGCAATCTCACCACCAGCCTACATGATTCTGAGCCCCACTAGCTCCAGTAAGTTTGGGAGCTACAGATCATGACAGAAGAACAAATAGAAATGGCAATCGGGTAAACAAGTAAGAATATATCTTAAGTTTGGGAGCTACAGATCATGACAGAAGAACAAATAGAAATGGCAATCGGGTAAACAAGTAAGAATATATCTAGTAGGATAACATTAAACAACAAAACGTTCACACGTCAATGGGAAGTAGCAAGATACACTGGACGTATACCAACGGGACAGAGTCGATGAATTTTTTGCCGATACGGCCGATTTTTACATAGTATTAGCAGTTTTAACCACCGCGCGTACGTATTTGCAAAAGTGACCGGTCAAGCGCAGTCGGGCGTCGGCCATGGGCATGCTGGCGACACGTCGCCGCTGGCGCCACATGTGCGCCGGCAACCACGCCACGCCATGGGCGCAGTCGGCCGGCGTACGGCCAAAGGCTGTGGCCGCCGCTCAAGCCGGCTCCGCCATACAGGCCATGTAGCATGTGTATGGCGCGGCCTGGCCGCCACGCAAGACGCGCACGCCGCTACCGCCCCCCCACTGGATTTTTATAATTTTCATTTTTTTATAATTTTCATTTTTATTTTTTTCAGAATTTTAAATTATAAAAAATGAAAATTTTGTGTAGCATTCAAAAAGTGTATTTGATTATGTAATTTTTGTATTATTTTATTTGTTAAGAATCTTTTGATATAACTTTGATTTCGCATGATCAATTAATGTACTTCATATGCACGCTTGCGCCACGTCCCCGCCTACTTCACCACCACCCAAGACGCACGCACGCAGCCTACGCCACGCACACGCCACCACCAATTAGGCGGTTGTTAGTTTAGGGTTAGGTTAGGATTAGTTTAGGGTTAGGTTAGAATAGAGTATAAATTTAAAAAAATTAAAATATATAGCATATTACATCAAAAAATTACAAAATTTTTTGTGGGGGGTTTCTCACATGTTGTATTTGTTTGTGTAATTTATTTGTTAAGAATTGTTTGATATAAATGCGTGTTTATACAAAGCAATAAATGTGTGTCGAATGTGCATTGTGTTATCCGTGACATGTGTTCATTTGCTAAACATTGTAATGTGGCTCTTTCTCTATTTGCGCCATATGTTGATTGTCCAACGATTTAAACCAGGCTATCTGTCCATAATTGAGTCATTCCTCTATTTGCGTCATATGTAGATTGTCTAACGATTTAAACCAGGCCCTCTCTCCATAATGGAGCCATGTGTTGATTGTAGAAAGAATTGAAGCAGACCCTCCTGCATTTGTCAAAACTTTCCACCGAAAGAATAGAAGCAGACCCTCTCTCTCACCCGCCACACCCGCCACACATCCGAACTGTTGTACGGAGAATTAAAAAACGTTGGGGTGGCCATCTTTCCCACCATCCATCCTCCCTCCTCCGCACATCTGTCGCCCCATCCAGGAATTCCGGCGCCAATGCTTACGGAATTCCCGGCGCCAAGGCCGCGACTCCTCCTCCACTCGGCTATAAATACCGACTCGCACTCGCTCTTGGTCATATCAATTGCGTTTGATTCTCGTTCTTGCGCTCGTCGGCGAGAACTCGAAGAACATAACATAATTAATTTTATTGGGAGGTAATCGCTTTCTCTTCTCGTCACTCGGCCTTGATTTATGACTTCCTCAGAAGGGTGATTTATTACTTCCTCAGAAGGGTGATTTATTACTTCTCGGAAGGGTGATTAATTACTTCTCGTAAGGCGGTAATTTGTGTTATGCTTTTGCCGTTATTACCGTAGTCGTAATTAGTTAGTCTTTGTTAGCTAGTCGTAATTAGATAGTTTAGGGTAATTAATTAGTAGTAATTAGTTAGTCGACTAGTAATGAATTAGTTTAGTGCTAATTAATTAGTCGTAATTAGTTTAGTAGTCATCGTTCTGAGATATGAAGTAAGTGGAAAAAAATACTTGGTATTTTTAGTGGTAATTAATGAACCGTAATTAGTTAGTTTAGAGATAGCTAATTAGTCGTAATTAGTTAGTTCACTAGTAATAAATTAGTTTAGTGCTAATTAATTAGTCGTAATTAGTTTAGTACTCATCGTTACAAAGATATCAAGTAAGTGGAAATAAAGTACCGGTATTTTGTAGTGGTAATTAATCAACCGTAATTAGTTAGTTTAGAGATAGTTAATTAGTCGTAATTAGTTAGTTCAAGAGTAATGAATTAGTTTAGTGCTAATTAATTAGTCGTAATTATTTAGTGGTTGTTGTGGGTTTAGGTATTTTCGAACATGCAAGACTTGATTGTGTTTACTACGATGGGCTTGTATGAGCCGGACACGATGGGTTGGACTGCCGAGATGCCGATTACAAGGTGGTCCGGCGAGGGCTCCACGCGATGAATATTCACGAAGTGCAAGTCGCATCCGGAGGAGTTCTCACGGAGCCAAGGACGAAGAAAGTTATGATTGAGGCGATCACCGCACCAATTATGTGTGGAGCTCGTAAAGGTGGATAGAAGCATAGCATGGAGGCAAGACATGGAGATTGTCTCCCGGCCGAGGCGGCCATTCACGGAAGCCTATGGTGTACGCCAATTTCGTACATAGGGCGCCGGAAACCCGATGATGCCGAGGCACGCATAAGCGGGCAAGCGCACCGAGCTCAAGATGGCGGCCACGGAATGTGCTACCTCGGGGAAGTCCGTGCCTAATTTTGAGCCAAATGAGGGGGAAACATGGTGGTCGGCCCGCATCGATCGCCACGAGTATCTACGGACGAGACTCTCGGGTTGGAGTCCGACGAGGACACCGCCAAGCTCGGATGGTACCGACGAGGACGCACACGGCCGTGGTCCTTACGTGGCATCGAGACTTGATGATATCGCGGTGCGTTAGCTCGATCGCCGCAAGAAGAAGGCTCCCTGGGGTTTGAAGCCGACACCCTCTTAGTTGGGCGCGCTCGAACAAGGTGGCCGTGCAACAAGCTATAGCACGATGCGCTTTGTCCATCACCGTGTACCGAGTGCACGGTCCAACCTGGAAGTACGCAGCGAAGTGCATAGTAGAAGGCTGCCTGGCAAGGTCGGCGCTCTCAAGCAAAGATCTTTGGCTCGGTCTTCACGGCCAAGGAGCCGATCGACCACACCGCGAGCTCAATGAGCCTGCGGCAAAGATTTTAACGTGACTTCCGTGATATGTTGCAAACCTCATCACGCACCTAGTTGAGGCGGACGTGTCTATCTCCCCAAGCCGATGATGTCGAAGTCGCCAATCGGGTTGGCTATCCGCTTAGCTACTGACAAGGTTCGACGAGCCAAGCGTAAAGTCATCGAGACTATGTACGGACATACGAAGAGGCGCACAACCTTGTGCCGAGATTGCTTCACCAGACACGGATCAAACCCCGCACGTACATAAACAAGCCGGACCGTGAAGATGTTTGAAAAGGGCCCAACCACTTCATAATGGATAGGGTGTTCGGGCTTTCGCCGTGCCATCGGGGCTTCAAGTTACGCCATCCCGTGCTAACGATGGATGGCACTTTTCTCACCGGAAGTACAAGGGCACCATCCTCACCGCGGTGGCGGCCGATCGAATGACCAACTTCTCCGGTTGCATTTGCCATTGTCGAGGCGAGAACACATCCACCGGCCGTGGTTCTTGGAGAACGTGAAGAGGGCCGTGGTGGGAGACCGCCAACGCTCGCCTAGTCACGCATCGCAATGTTTGGGTTGTTGGCGGCCATCCACAAGATGCGGCGTGGGATGGATCCATCTCACCGATGGAACGACGTGCAATCCGGTGGTGCATGAGGCATCTTGCATCTAACTTGTTCACGCGTTCCGCATCGGGAACTCATGAAGACGCTCAAGGCATTGTGCATGCGTAACCGGCGGAAGTTTGAGTCTATTTGGAGAGACCTTGAACACCGGACTACGAGACATACAAGGGAGTCCACTCCGGAGAGGGAGCAACCTAGTAGCGCCATAACCTTCTCCCAGTGGATTAACGACCACGCCCCTGAATTGGAGAAATGGTCCCTCCTCTATGACACGAGGCGGTGCGAGTGCGGCGTTATGACGACCAACATGTCCGAGGTCTACAATAGCGTCCTGAAAGGTGTGCGCGGGCTCCCTATCACTGCGGTTGTCCAGGAGACATGGACTCGCACCGTTGGTTATTTCGTGAATAGAGCCACCGCAGCCAAGCGACAGATGGACGGCAAGGCAGCGGTGGTCCGAGAACATGCGAGACACATGGATCGGAAGATGGAGAAGGCCCAATGCACGACATTCGGTGATCGACGGCCTCAGGCGAAAGTACGAGATCAAGCTTCGACAGAAATACGTCAATAGTCATGCTAGGGGGGAAAGAAAATAGGCATGCACCCTGGGTGATGTGGCGACATGCACCTGCAACAAGCCAAAGCTCTTCCACAAACCATGCTCGCACGTGTACAAGGCATGCGCAAGAATGCGCAGATGGCTACACCATACATCTCTGAGTACTACGACATGCAAGACCTATTCGGTACATGGGCGAGAGTTTCACTCGCATGGTTTGGAAATGAACTACAAGGATCTTTGGCCCGACATGGTGCCTTTGGGGTCCCAACAGGACTTGAAGAGAATAGGGAAGGGGCGACGGCAGACGCGGGCGCTCCGGAATGACATGGATGCTAGTCAACGTACAAGATAGCCGCATGTGAAGTGCGGGATATGCAAGACCCCGGGCACTCAATGAAGGATTGTCCCAATGCACCTAGTTCGTCCGTCCGTCATTCGATGTCGTAATTTAAAGTTTTTCTGTCTTGCTTGTTATGTACAAATAAAAATTATACGAGACCCGCTTATGGACTCTTCGCAAACTTCTACAAGAGAATGTTGCGTATACAAATCGCTTGCGCAGAAGAGGAAACAGCTAAAATACCGGATTTTTCAATGAAAGATGCTCCAGTGCCACCACGCTTGTTGGTCCCGGCGTGTGTGTGGTGAACCGTGAGAGATCATTCATCCACACACCTGCACACTACCCGGGCGTACTACATGTCGCGCCACTACATGGTAAGCGCTTCTTTCACGCATCGATTTTCCTCCCAACGTTGAATTCCTTCAATTTTAACTTCATCCCCACGTAATGCGGCCGAGATGCGCCGCCACTTCTTCCAAAGGGATTGACGGCCCGAGATGTACGACAGGGCATTCATCCAGCAGGAGTACATGCTAAACTACTCGGTGCGGGCCGAGAACTTCTCACGGTGGAAACCTTACGTACGAGATGAGGAGGCACCGAAGGACCCCAGTAAACTCCCGAGCGTAATCCATATCGACGACAAGGGAAAGGCTCATGCAAACGTCAGTTATGAAGAAATTACATCCTTCTTATGATTTTCACTATACGGTGTACTTACATCATGCAAACGCAGACATGGACGACTTCACACACCAAATTGACGTGGACATTCCCGTAACAAGGGCAAGGGAAAGGCTCATGAGGTCGAGCCCGGCCGCCACAACAGATCCGGCCGCCGGCGTCCATCCGTATCCACGACGTCAGTTATGAAAAAATTACATCCTTCTTATGATTTTCACTATACGGTGCACTTACATCATGCAAACGCAGGACATGGACGACTTCGAGACACCAGCCCGACGTGGATAGTCCCGTGACAAGGGCAAGGGAAAGGCTCATGCGGTGAGTCTTGCCGCCATTAACAGATCCGGCCGTCCGAGCAATCTACATGGACGACGTGAGTTATGAAGAATTGACATTCTTGTTACGTTTTGTACTGTACGATGTACTTACATCATACAATCGCAAGGTACGGACGACTTCGACATACCAGCCCGACGTGGAGAGTCTGGCGATAAGGGGAAGGCTCCTTCGACCGAGACCCACCGACGTCGAGACAAGGCTCCCTTGCTATGGCGCCGTGGAGACAAGTAGCACACATCGTTAAATAGTAGCTACCCACATGTTGTACGGCATCTTCATAATCGCAACAAGCCCGTCTCCCGGAATTTTAAATTATAGCAAATGAGGTCAAAAAAAAATGAAAATTTTTGTGTTTGACAAAGTGTATTTGATTATGTAATTTTTATATTATTTTATTTGTTAAGAATCTTTTGATATAACTTTGCTTTCAGATGATCAATTAATGTACTTCATACAAAGGAGGTCTCGGGAGGCCACGAGAGGTCTCAAAGGTTTAATGGAGTGGAATCATTATACAAAAAGTTTGTACGCTTATTGATTAATACGAACAAGACACTCATACTGAAATAGCGATAACAAGCATGTAGTACAATGAAAATCGCATAACACGTGATACTATACGGCTCACTCGTCGAGCCACTACTCTCTCCTGCTCGTCATGTCGCGTCGCGGCGCGCCCTGTTTTGCGCCGAGCATGACCCGTGGAATACATCCACCGCTCGAGAACGCGTGTCGGTTCGAGGGGGTACGGAGACCGTTGAGGCGGAGGTGGACCAATGGATCGAGTCCGAGCGAGTCCGGTAGGCGTACATGTCGCCGTGATGAGACGTACGGGCACAGGGGACACTTCCAAGAATTCATCCACGACGGAGTCTAGAAAACCACTGGGGTACGATTCTCGCAACTCCGGTTGCGCGATGAACTCTCGCCGAGTATACCGTGGGGCACCGAACCCGAGGACATCTCGCTCTTGAACGTCGGGGGTAGCGAACCCGAGGAGCTCGCCTGCGACGCTAAAACCCCGGCGCCATTGTCCTTGCCACGGCGTCGTGTCTTCCTCCGGTAGGAGCTGGGAGGCCCGTATCGCCGCTATCGATCGATGTGAATCGCCGTCACCCCTAGGGGTCAAGGTCGCAAGACGAAACGATGTTAGTACAAATGAACACTCTGGATGTAAACTAAGAACCTCGTACCTCCTATATGTGCGGTCAGATATACCGAGGGGCGGCAGTCGTATACCGGTCCGACGATGTAAGTGATTCATCCCGACGGACCTACGGTGAGAGAACGGCATGATGTTAGCGAGCGTAAGGCATAATTACAAAACTTAATGTAAATTTGTACATAGCGACTTACCCGCGGCGGCGACCGCCCGCAGATGACCGACGGAACGCTACGACGCTGCCGGACTCGCTAGGTCGTGGTGACCTAGCGGTGAGCACGGCCCCCACCGTGTCCGTCGCGCAAGACGCCGCCCCTCGAACGACCACACTCAAGTTCTTTATTATCTTCTTCATCTCCGCCGAGATGTGCTTCAAAACTTTTTATATACCGGGGTTCTATCTGGCTGAGTTGGGCCTCGTCCATGCGCTCGACGCCGCACCGCCCGCCGAATCAGAGTGACATATGTAACAGTTCATTAACAAAAATACGAATATCGCCAACAAAATCGCGAACCGAGGTTGTAAGTGTCGTCACGGTGTCGTCATGTCTTGAAGCGCCGTGTGGACGGCCGTGACGTGCGGCGGAGGCTCTCTTGGTGCGTCGAAATGTCACCTCCTCTGGCGCCCGGAGGAGGAATGGTGAGTCTTGCGCGCTCGTGGCATGTACCACTCCATGTACGCAGCTGCGACTCGAGGTCATATGGACGCCGCTCATGCCATACATCCACGTGCATCCTGTTAATCCATGTCGCAATGCAATCGTGGTGCATTTGCGATTCAAAATATGCCCACCCGACCTCGATTGCTCGCATTTTGGAAAGATTAATGTTACAAAAGAAGACGTAAGGATCGCAAAAATTACTTGGATGAAATTTGACTCACAGTGTACAGCTCGCTCCGAGGGCTGCCGTTCGGGGGCACGAGCCGGTAAACAAAATCGTCAGCATTACGCGGCTGGCGCGTAAGGCTCCACCATATGTGAGAACACCGGTGGCGGTCGTCGTCCCACAATAATCGATCCTCGACGCATTACGCAGATACGGCCGTCGCGCAACCGCTGAAAGCGTAAAATCAGCATGCCATGGACACGGATGATGTCGCTCTCGTGCAATAACTCGAACTCGTTGTGGTACAACGAGTAGCACCTCGCCGGTCTTCTTGGCCCGGTAGCGACAGACGACGGCGGCGATCCCACCGTAAGCCCATGGTGGCGCGTCTATGTGGTCTGTGGGAGAGAATGCAGGTGCGCCGGTGTCTCAATGGTCGGCCGCCCAGGAAGTGCTCCCAACTCCACACCGCAGAGCACGTAGCACACGGCCAGTTGCTACCATTGCCACGCGCAAGGCGTCACACAACCCTCGGTATGTAGCGCAAAGGCGGTGATCCCGGTATCTTCGGCATCGGCTCGGCCCGCGTCAACCAAAGACTCGGCGACGGATGAAGCCGGGGTTCAAAATCGCCCTTTGTGGTTGGAAACAGGACCCAACCAAAGAGGAGAAGGTAAGCAACGAGATGCGTCCTAACGACGTCCTCGTGCACCGCGGCATTCATCGAATCGCCTCGGCCAAGCCCGAGGGCGCCACGTGCACCCTCCGGCAGAGGTTGGCCAAACCGCTGCTCGGCTGACCTTCGACCGCTTCGGAGGGCCCAGAACAAGCGGCACACCGGATCGGAGACCACCAAGAACGAGACGCGTCCGTAGGGTGATCGTCATCTCACCCCACCGAAAATGGAAGGTGTGCGTCTCGGGCCTCCACCGGTCCACAAGTGCGGACAACAGTGCCGTCTAGGGTGAACCCACGTTGGAAGGACACCATCCTCGCAAAGGGCAACAAGCCCGTCTCCGGAGGATCGGGGCGTAACGATCGTCTCACCGCCCACCGATCCCTCCCGCTCAAGCGCCCGGGCGGAGGGCATCCACGCCACGTGATGAGCCACTGCTTGCACCCCTGGTCCTCATCGAGAATTGTTCTAGTAGCTCCGGTAGAGACATGACTAGCAAAACATACATAGCGAACATTCTCGACAATGTGGCTAATTAAACATAGAAGAATGTAGCTAAATTAAAAATTACGATAAACCTACTGCGAACGCGGCGGCGGTTAATAACGTTGAAATATAATCGAGAGAAAGCGCATGAAAAGAAAAGAATGGGCGAGGAGCGGCGAGTGATCATGATATGAACTTAGCGAAGAACGAGCGAAGGAAGCTCTCGCGAAATGAAATCGCGCGGTCGCTCTCTCCAATATATATGCACTGCAATCATCAAAGGGAATCATTTCATATCCACTGCAATCATCAAAGAGAGTCACGAGATAACATTTCATCCAAACTTTCGGTGCAAAGTTAAACCACATGCATGAACCAAGCATTACAATCAACACTTGGCGAAGAAGTGCTGCAAGGGCCACATTACAATCTCCAGCAAATGAGCACATGTCACAGATATCATAATGACCATATGACCAAGCGGGCGCGTGAAGTACATTAATTGATATGTACGAAAGCAAAGTTATATCAAAAGATTCTTAACAAATATAATAATACAAAAATTACATAATCAAATACACTTTGTCAGAATGCTACACAAAAATTTTCATTTTTTTTGACCTCATTTGCTATAATTTAAAATTCCTGAAAAAAAATAAAAAATCCTAACTAACCCTAAACTAATTCTAACCCTAAACTAACTAATTAGTCAAGGCTATGGGCATCGCCAAATGGGCAAGATGCCCACCTCAGCCAAAGACGGGCTCGCCAGCGCCCATGGCACACGGTTAGGCGCGCGCGCGCAACAGTGGCCGGCCGGCCGCCAAGCTGCGCCCAAGGTGGCGTGGCGGCCGTAGCGCCCGCCGGCGGCGACGTCATGCAGCACAAGGCCATGGCGCGCCGACTGCGCCCGGCCGGACACTTTTGCAAATACGTGGGCACGGTGGTTAAAACTGCTAATACGTTATGAAAATCGGCCGTATCGGCAAAAAATTCCAGAGTCGATAGCTCTGACAACAATCGAGGATAACCAAACAGTGATGATTGCCCCGCCTCCGTACAAGAAAATAGAGGACTTGTTCTCAATGGCATCCACTGTGGTAGTCATGGAGGCAATTATTTGTATTAAGATTATTGGCTGGGTGGATACACTGTATTTGTTATGAATATTGTGTATGTATTTGTGAGACTCAATGTGTTTGGTGAGCTCATGTTTTATTGGGTCATGGGCAATACTGATAGCACATGTACTATCAGACAAAAGAGTCGTAGGTCCCATCACAGGCACTCCAAAATCTGCAAGTAGTCATCTCAACCAAGTAATCTATGTTGTCACTACTTCCATAGCTCTCAACTCAGACTTTGCACTCGAACGGGAAACTGCAGTCTGCTTTTTGGTCTTCTAGGCAATCAAGGAGGAGCCAAAAAAACACAGTAAGCAGAAAGAGAACGACGATCAGAAGGATCGCCGGCCTAGATCGCATCGGAGTATGCCTGAAATTGTAGTGAGTTGGAGCTAGGGAAAAATAAACGACGAGAGATAGTCTCGCGCAAGTATCGAAGAACACGGAGAAGATGACTGTAGTGAAGATGGATAGGACTAACCATGAACTGAACTGACTCAAAATGTAAATAGCATGAGCAATATCAAGACGAGTACTCATAGGATACACCAAACTCTGTTATAACCTTCTATTATGGTAGCCAAAGGGCATACTATTGATATTGCCAGTTCTAGGAGGCACCAATTTATCCGCCTTCAATATTTTAGTTGATGTTTTTTTAATCTGATGTATTGCATGCACGCATAGTTCTCCCCCTCCATTTCAGCTGATCCAAATGGACGATAGCCAAATAAGAAAATAGCAGTAGAGAAAAGTCAGCATAATTTTGTTAATCAAAACATTTGCTGAAAGCCTCAAATGCACTTCATGTTGGTGATATACCCTAGAGGCAATCATAGAGATGATTGTACACGTCGACGTTCATGAGTTATTGAATAAATGTTATTTTGTTCCTTGAATTAATCATCAGTTATAAAGATTAACAAGTATGTGAGATATCGTTCTAAATGTATCCCTGGTCGGATGTCACTGGTCGGAACATTAGTTGCTTATCGACCAGCGCATGTATTGATTGATGACTATGTTTCACCGGTCATGGATATAAGGATGTCAAATCAATAATGTGAACACATGTTAGAGAACATGGTATTGGATTGACCCACCTTGAGACACTGTTGAGATTGTTATGATTTCATGTGTCATCAGTTGGTCTCAACTAATGATAATGTATAATCCTTAGACCTGAGATCAGTATAATTTTCTACATGTGTAATAGTATACTTTAGGGTTGTCAAACGCTACTCCGTAACTAGATAGTTATAAAGGTATCTTTTAGATATGCTATGAAACATGCGAAGGGATGTGTCTGGTCGGATATGAGATTTACCCCTCCTAACATAATAGGAGAGATATCTCTGGGCCCCTCGATGTGGTCGGGCAAAGAAAATGCATAGCTACGCCACTAGTGGTCGAAGAGTTTGACCACGTGAAGTTATCCGATACTTGATCGAGAAAGTATTGAGCTGTCCATCGATGCCAAATTATCTCACATGGAGTTCAACCAGATATCGTGTGGCAAAGGGAGAATACACGTTTAGATCGTTCAGTTCGATCAGATGCGAACTAGTCGTATGGAGATACGAGCTAGTCGTTGACTGGTTGAACATGATCACTAACTGGTCATAAACTGGTCGGCAAGAAAATCAAATATCTATGATCAGATTGTGGAGATGAATATTTGAGCTGTGAGTTTGGTGATCATATAAAGAAATGTGGAATTATTTCACAACTTACTCCGCCGGGAACACCTCAATGGAATGTGCTATCTGAACGACAGAACCGAACATTATTAGACATGGTTCAGTTAATGATTAGCCAATCTGACTTTCCATTACAATTCTAGGGATACGTTCTAGAAACAACTGCTTTCACTTTAAATGGGGTTCCATCAAAAACTGAAGAAACGACACCATATGATATATGGACCAAGAAGTGTCCTGGATTGTCTTTTATCAGGTTATGGGGTTGTGAGGCATATGTAAAACGTTTGACATATGACAAACTCACACCACAGTCTAATAAGTGCTTCTCTATGGGGTATCCTAAGGAAACTAAATGATATTACTTTTATAATCGAGATGATAACAAAGTGTTTGTTGCCCGAAATAGTATCTTTTTGGATAAAGAGTTTCTTTCCAAAGCAGTCAGTGGGAGCAAGGTGCAACTCGAAGAAACTCGGGAAACATCTGAAAATGCTTCAACTCTTACTGAATCTCTACACGCTGAACAAAATATTGTAGAACCTGGAGACAAGGCATAAGCCACACGTAGATCTAAAAGGTCGCATCAATTGCTTATAAGGTATGGGTATGATATTTTATTATTGAATAATAATGAGCCCAAGACTTATGAGGAATCGATGGTGGACCTAGACTCCGAGTCATAGCTTGAAGCCATGAGATCTGAGATAAAATCCATTTATGACAATCAAGTTTGAAACTTGGTTATGCACCTGATGGTGTTAAAACCATTGAGTACAAATGGATATTTAAGAAAAAATAGACATGGATTGAAATGCTGACATTCATAAGGCACGACTGGTTGCGAAGGGTTTCAAACAAATTCAATGTGTTGATTATGATGAAACTTTGTTACCTGTCTCTATGTTTAAATCTATCTAGATCATTCTAACTATTGTTGTATATTTTGATTATGAGATATGGCAAATGGATATCAAAACGGATTTTCTAAATGGAAACCTAAGTGAGGATGTGTACATCACACAACCTGAAGGTTTTGTCGATCCAAAGGAAGCTATAAAAGTATGCAAATTTCAAAATTCCATCTATGGATTAATATGCAAATTTCAAAATTCCATCTATGGATTAAATAAAGCATCTCATAGTTGGAATATTCGTTTTGATGAAGTGGTCAATGGGTTTGACTTCATCAAGAATGAAGAAAAACCTTGTGTTTACAAGAAGGTTAGTGAGAGCAAACTTGTGTTTCTAATATTATATGTGGATGCCATATTACTGATCGAAAATGATATTCTTATGCTTGAATCTGTTAAAACTTCATTAAGAAATAGTTTCTCAATGAAAGATTTGGGAGATACAGCATATATTCTTATAGGGATATAGGATAGATCTAAAAGTCTAATTAGATTAAACCAAAATATGTACAATGATAAGGTGTTGAAGCAGTTTACCATGCAAGATTCCAAGAAAGGTTTATTACCCATGTCATATGGAATTAATCTTAGCAAGAATCAGTGCCCTACGACCACTGATGAGCAAGACAAAATGAGTAGAATCTCATATACTTCGGCTATTGGATCTATCTTGTATGCCATGCTATGTACACGACCAGATGTGTCGTATGCTCTAAGTGTTACGAGCGGATATCAGTCGGATCTAGATGAAGGTCACTGGATAGCAGCCAAGAATATACTTAAGTACTTGAGACGGACTAAGCATACATTCCTTGTTTGTGGTGATGAGAAAGAGCTAGTCATAAAAGGTTGCACCGATGCTTGCTTCCAAACCGATAAGCATGATTTCAGATCGCAATCTGGGTTTGTGTTCTGTCTTAATGGAGGAGCAATGAGATGTAAAAGTTTCAAGCAATGAACGGTTGCTGATTCTACAACAGATGTTGAGTACATTGCGACTTCCGAAGCTGATGAGGACATCACTTCTACTGATATGAGCACTCCTCTTGTTGTTGCCATGAATGATGTGCAAGGTCTAATTACTTGGGCACGTGCTCGTCAACTCAATTTTCAGGTAAATTCATTTCTAGGGCTTAGTGTATTATTTAAGAACTCTATGATGTTGCCTAATGGAAACGATTTGCTTGTGCTTAGGAATCTAGGAATGGACAGCAAGGAGTTGATGTGCATCAAGGAAGGAGAATGCAAAACAATGGCCACAATTTCAGCAAGGACTTCTTGACTTTAAAACCACCCTAAAGGAGATGAAGAATTTATGGCATCCAACTCAAAGAGTTTCGGCCACCCTCTACTTGGTGCTGCGCCACCTTTCCTTAGCCTACAAGTCTTGTATCTGAATCCCCTTAAAGGTTAGTTTGAGTCAAATTTTGTAATAGGCTTATTTGGCCCATGTAGCCTATATGGCCGATCACCCTAGCTTTGGGAGTATTGTTCATGCATCACTATTCATATGTGAACAGTGCCAGCCCCCTCCCTCTTCCTCCTTTACATAGTGGCCGACATCCCTTAGTTTCAGGGGGTTTTTCTTTTTACATTATTCTGCATAGCAGTTTTGCAGCTCGTCGGTTTGAGGAACCCCAACTTTGTGAGCTTCATCACTATTCGTATGCAAGAGATAGCCTTCTTGGCGAGGTCAACCGCGTTTGGCACGGTTGATAACCATCGAAGTAGTGGTGGAGTGATTGCGAGGGGTTCGATCCGTTTTGGTCGAGCCTTTGGATCATCAACGTCATGATCTCCACAATCGACATATTACTACCTTTCGGAAGATCGGGCCACAGCCACATTAGCTGGTATCAGAGCAAAGGTTTTCCGTTAGGTAATCATAATTCTTCCCCCTTTTAGATTAGTTGTTGTCCATCGTCCTAAAACTGCAGAAAATTGGCCCCACAAAAATAATTTGTTCGTCGTGTTCTTCCGATGTCCCATCACCCTTTTTGCCTTTGCAATTTTCGTTCTTGGATTCGCATTGTTGAATTTATGTCCTTTTGTCTAAGTCGTGTTGCTGGTTTAGAGTCGTGTTCTTGGTCTCTAATCGTCACCCTCTGCTGCCACACCGACAACAAATGCCTGCCGCACCAACCAAATCACCCTGCCGCTTATCCCTGCCATGGCCACCAATTTGCCCTACCACCACCGTTGTTGCGGCGCTCTAGCACCTTACTGTCGCTGCACCTCGCGCTGTCATGACAGCCAAAGTCCCTGCCACGATAAACCCTAACCAAGTTTACTTTCGGTTTGTGACAGAGAAAAGAAAAGAAAAGAAAGAGGTTATTTTTGTGCTGCCAAAAGGATTCATCTGACTTCGGCAACACGATAAAAAAATCAAAGTTTAGAGATAGAGAGTATCTTTTAATTGCCTTTATACCCTTCCTTCTACAAAAAGTTTGTGACCCATATACCCCCTAGACCCACGAGAGGATTTTGAAGAGTTTTGAGTCAAGGTCACATTCGCAAAAAAAGAAGCAAAAAAAGAGAAGCAATCGGGTTTGCTGACATCCTTTGAATCCTTTGTGTTTGGTCCTTGGTACCAGTCGGCGTTGTGTTAGGGCTAGGGACACTTTTAGACCAGCAACTATGACAAGTATTTTAGACCCTGATTCAGCTTTGCTAATCGGGTTACGATTTTTTTTCTAATCCTTGCTACATATTTTGCCTTCTAAGCTCCACCTACTCTTGATCAGAACAGGTCCCCTCTTGCAATCGTACCCACGATCGACACGGTATCACGAACCAGCTACCGGTTGTACTACCTGCTGCATTGGTAAGAACACTTGTAAGAGTGTGGTAAGACGAGTGTGTGATTCCACCTTCCATCACCTAGTAGTTGATAGGGATAATACATTTGTGTTGTCTTTTGTTTTCTACTAACCATGACAGGTGACTCGTCTAATGAAAAAGAGTGTATTTTAAAGGGAGAGCTCATGGCGTTTTTGAATGAACAACGCACTACCATTAATGGGGACATCAACAGAAAGCTTCAAACTACTACGACCACATTGCAGCACTCAATAAACAATAGTATTACATCGCTCACTACACGTCTTGAAAGAATGGTGAATCAACCACCTAACAATGGACGCGAGCATGATCATGATACAGCCCAGAATTTTGAGGTGGAAGATGATAATGAGAGGAGAAACTGCGATGCCGACGCTGATACATGGGATATATTGAGGGTAACTATGCATGCTAGATTTATTCCCCCTGCTTTTAAACGTGATATACATAAGAAATTGCAGCGCTTAGACCAAGATAATAGATATGTCGAGGAATATAAGCAAGAACTATAAATAGGCATACTGCGTTGTAATGTTGTTTAGAATGAGGAGGATAAGATGGCTCGCTTTTATGAGGCCTTAAGACATGAAATTAAGAACATAGTTGATTACAAAGAGTATAATGATATCAATAGCTTGTTCCAGCTTGCTTGTTTGGTAGAAAAAGAATTGTAGGGTAGGCAACAAAGGACCAGGAGCAACTTTGGAAGTACGTCTACATCGAGATCGACGCTGGGCAAGCCAAGATAGCTCCACCTCTAGTTTTTTGGTCTGCTGCCCCTTCGTGAGTAGGGCGTGTTCAGCAGCACCGCCCCACTGTCACGCGCACCCGATACGAGTAAATCTACTAGTGCGCAGGCACTAGCGCAGAGCACTTCATCGGTTGCTTCCACGGGTCGTACGACAGGGATTGTGTGCCACCTTTGCAAAGGGATGGGCCACGTCATGAAGGATCGCCCAAGTCAGGGAGCGTACATTGCGACAGAAGATGGTGGTTATGTAAGTGCCAGTGATGCTGAGGATGAATATGCTCTTGCAGCTAACCTTGCAGGTACTGATGATGATCATGAGGCAGATAGCGATGGTGAGGAAATTTTAGATACCGCTGCTACGGATAATTATAGGACCATAATTGTGCTGTGAGTATTGACCACTCAAAGGGAGCAAGTGGAGAAGCTACAACGTCATAATTTATTTCAGATGTTCCTCATCGTCAAAAACTGCCGTGTTCATGTAACACCCTGACTATAAGAAAGTCAATATGTCACCTACAACCACTACTCTTTAGAAGAATAACATCAAAACACATGTCAAGGTTAATCAAGTAGTAAGATTATACGGAAACAAGAATTCATCATCAGGATTAATCAATGGAATGGAAATAAACAATTCTGAGAGATAAGGTAGTTATGACCAAACTGGCTTATTACAATTCAACACAAGTCATAATTAACGACAGTAAAAGTCCTCAAAATGTTTGGTTTATAGTAGTGAGTGCATCGTGATGAACTACCCTCCACAAGATCATTCTTCCTTGTCATTTACCTAAATAAGACAATAAAGCAAGAATGAGCCAAAGACTCAAAGAAGTAATCAGATGTAACAATCAAACATTCCATGAGCAATATATCACAATCATCATTTGAACATTTATCGAAACGAATTTATGAATGGATGAAGTGGAATGATGCATTGAAGGAAATGGACATATTGTCGATATATCAGATATAGCGAGTGAATCACTCGTCGGAGTTCACTTAAAGTAATCGTATGAAGAACGTTTCATACGACCGTCCAACGTGGCCCACATTGGAATGGTGGACTCACGTAACGTGGCCCACATTGGAATGGTGGACTCACGTAACGTGGCCCACATTGGAATGGTGGACTCACGTACCCATCCTGGAATTGATGGGATTTCAAGTGCCCATACTGGAATTGATGGGTCTTACAAAAGTAATGTATGCATGTCATGATGTGATCCCATGTCAATATTGAATAGTACTCATAAATGAAAGGAACACATGGCATTCATCTACAAATACGAACAAATGTAATCATTCAATCACACATCATACATGGCATCAATCATAGAATACAAATTACTTGCCTGCCGCGCTGCAACGGGTTGGGAGGTAATTGAGATACCCCTCCACTCACCGCTTCACCGCCTACAATGTAAAATAATCGAAATAAGGGCAAACGAATATGGCAATGCTACACGCGTCCTCCCTCAATCTCTAGCCAAACTAACCAAACAAAAGTTCAATTTGATCAATTTACCCAAACATTCCAAATATCCCTAATCTGGCAGTTTTACTAGAAAATTCACCAATAAAAAACCGTAAGTCCAAAAGACCTGAAACCAGTGCTCAATTTTTTTTAACTTAACTGGCTACAAAACTATAGTTGATGGTAAACTCTAATTCGGCCAAAACAGAGGTCTAACCATCCAATGAAAAACTATAACTGCAGTTTGTCCAGAATTCAGAACAGCCCTAAACCAAATGCTCTAACTTTTAAACCACTGATCCAAATAAAGTGATCTTTATCAGCCTGGAAACATGGTGAAATTATCTTCATAAACCTATTTGGGTGGCCGACCTGATTCTGACTCTAACTAGATCAAAACCTAGGTGCAACCGACTAAACCCAGAATTTCTGACAGATAGAGCAGTACGTGGTAAAACAGTCATAACTTTTAATCTACTGGGTGAAAATTCGTGATCCAGGTGCCAAAAGAAAGCTAACGAAACCAGGAACAATTCTCTAGAAGATACAGAGGTCCAATTCGGCCTCTAAGATGCCCAAAACTGAGGTACAACCTACTGGACAGAATCAATCTATTAACAGAATCAAAACGAAACTACAAATCCAATCGGATCCTCAATTCTAATGGAATCAAACAACGAATCGGAGGTCTAATTACCCTTGTAGACCAGTAAAACGATGAAGATCCGCTGCACAAGGGTCTTCCTCCCTTCTCCTCTCTTTCTTCTCTTAGGGCCGGCCACCGGGAGACGACGAGCGGCCGTCGACGTCGGCGGGGAACGGAGTTGATGGAGAAGAACTTGAGGAGGAGCGACGGGATCACGGAGATGGCACCACCTCAAGGGGCAGCAATGGGGCCGGTTTGGGGAGAGGAGGAGGCGGCCAAGGGGGAGGGAAAGGGGCAAGGGGTGGCGGCTAGGGTTTTGGGGGAGTGGTGCCTCCCCCCTTTGGCCGGCCACTACATGGGCCGGCCCCTCTTGGGCCACTGGTCGACTCGCGCCCAGTTTACGTCTAATATCATTTACCCCCATTGTTTGGAAAAATCCGCGAAAGTTGTTTCTTTTACTCCTCCGACTTCTTTCTTTTACCGATTCGCTTCCTAAAGTTTTAAGTCTCGTTTTGAATAATATTCCTGATAATTGAAACGATACAACCTAGTGGATAAATGAGGTATTACACTCTATCCCCTTAGAAAATATTCGACCTCGAATCTACGCACCAATCTACTCGAAGGAAATCGTGCGGAATGAAACAACGATAATTCAAGCTTGAATTGCTCGATACTCGCTAACACTCGGGCACACGACGATTACGCGAACTTCAGATAAGGATCCGGACGATCAACGCGATAAGCCAACGTCCTAATTCTTACCACTTTCAAAAACGAAGAGAATCCAACTAGAAATAGAGAGTCCTCATCGCATCCACGTAATGCTAACTCTCACCAAAAGGGTTAGATTCCAAATTTGACAATTCATCTCGAAAACAAATCCATTTTACGACCAAAGGAGAAGTACTCAAACGCTCTAAACCAAAAACTTGCGGTTTGTCTGAATTTGGAAAGAATCAACACGCCAACACAGCGCCAAGTCAAATTGCAGAAAACATAAGTCAACGACACAAAACTCAAACGAGAATCAAGAAAACGCATCATTAACCCATGAATCATCATTTGCCACAGTTCCTCGCTTCTAGGAATAAAATTTCTCTCAAACCTTGAAATTCGAATTCACTGACTACCACATGAGCTAAAACATCTTAGTTAAACATCCTCAAATTATACTCAAATTAAAATACATCATCCACACCCCTGTGGGTTGGCTCCATTGAATCCTCCGAATACTCTATGCATCTCATTCTACTTAATCAACCAAAATTTGATGGAAGGCACCCAAAGCGCCACAAAAATAGATCCCGCTGTAACATCCTGGCTATTCGAAAGCCAAGATGTCATGCAATTACATTACCTCTAATTTTTCAAGAACAACTCAGAATCCTCAGTACACACGCTCATGTACTACATCAAAAAGATTCTATCAATGATCATTCCACTGCTCAGGAAACTCATTTATTCCACTTTCTCTACACACACTCATTGAGTGACCAAAGGTCTAACATAACAATGCAAACCCAAATTTAATCTCCAAGATCTCTACCACAAATTTCAATTATAACATATAGGGAAATCAACGGATTGACTCTCCAATATTTTCCCCAATTCTAACATACTCACTCATTTTCATACTTAGAAATTTCTCACCTAATCTCGTATCATTATCCAATTGCGTTGCTCTATAGAAGTAATCAAGGTTTCCATACCTTCGATAATCACCGACCATTCAATCATGAACAGAAGTTCTGAATTTTTCACTATACCATAGGTTCTACTCAGTCGTAACACTTTCCAGACTTACTTCGAAACCAAACATTCCATGTGAATTAATTTTTTTTCCAAAGAGATACAGATCAAAACCATTCTACAATCTACTACTCCTCCAATAACTTGGTAGCAAAATAGCACCGCTACGATTACTCATCTACCACCAAACAGTTGCCAAACTTACCCTTTGCAAACACTTTGCAACCCAAAACTGTGATCCTTTCTCAAAAGGAAGAGGCGAACAAAGATAAGTTTATTCACACAGAAAGACGTTGCTCATCACGGCGAGCAGGAAACCAAAAGAAATATTCTGATAAAGGTGATCTTGAAAAACGAAAGCTGAGTTCATAAATGGGAGGCACACATCCCTCAAAAGAGAATAGCAAATAACAGCCGACACAAAAGAAAGTTATTACGTTTGAAATTCGCCATCTCTTGAGCGGAAAGAGCAACAAATTTAGGGACGCTTCAAATAACCACAAGATTTAATTAAGAATCGATAAGATCCTTCAACATGCCAACTCGCTCGAAACAGTTCATCTACTTGGGAAACACGAGATCCAAATGTTCTCAGCCACAAAACTCGAAACATTTCCCTTACAGATTTCACTAAACAAACGGATTAACTTCGTCTCGAAGAGATCAACGAAAATATTCTTTTATTGCAACCTCACTTTGCGAACTCAAACCAAGGAGTCATTCGGACTAAATCACACGAAATCTTTAAGAAACAATAGGTTAATCAAATTCCTCAAGTTACCCAAAACAATTTCAGTTACCAGTTGATTCACGAGCACCAAGGTACCGTGAAAGCTAAACTTGAAATATTCTTATTTGAACGATGTCACCAAAGGCGATCAATTTACTACTGTGTATTAACATCAAGCCCATAACAACACTTAGAAAACATTTCGAAGACCCACGGAATGAATGGGTTGATTCCTTCTCGAAAGAAGAGGCAAATAGAAACGATCTTCACCAACCTGAAAAATCACTTACCACTGCAAGGAACACAGAACTCGGGGAAAACCAATTAGGCAACGAACTCGAAAACATATGGGAAGTCCACGATTGAAAACATAGGCCTCACGAAAATAGAATATCCGACCTTAACCGTTAGGAACAAACGGGTATTCAAGATCAAAACACCCGCATCATGGAAGAACTATTATAATTTTTCAATATATCGCTTTACTCGACAAACTATATTTACCACAAAGAACTTGAATTCCCCAAAAGAGCATGAACACAAAACTGGGAATTTGATCATTTTAGAAATATTACGAAAGGCGGACAACTTTCTTTCTTTATAAAGGAATCAACATTGCCATCACATTACTGATCGTGTCAATAAACCTTCTAAAGGAACATGGCAAATCGTGTTATAGAAATTTTTCAGCATCAAATGGAATTGTAATAACAACTTATTCTAGAAAGGAAACTTAGTACAAAAACCACAAAGCTGAAACAAACCTCTCACACATCTCCACCATAACATTAGAAAAGGGTTTCGACATTTTTTTTAAGAGAGGTTTTAAACTCCAACATTCCAACTACTCCAAAAGAAACGAGTAGAGTCAAGACTTTCTTCGACAAACTTTGTAAAAGCTAATTCCCGCTCCGCAAAATACCAAACGGTTAACCAGGTCCCCTTAATCAACAAGTGAGATAGGACCCTTACCAAAAGAATGATCTTGTCAATAATATCGGGTACAAGTAGCAAAGAGAGCTCAACAATCAGAAAGACAAGAATTGTTTTTGAAAAACATCTAGGGACCAATAGGAACCCGTAGCCAACCAACTTGTTTGATTACCATCTCCGACTTAATCACCACAAGGCACCCCAAAAAGGTTTTTAACACTAATCCTCAGAAAAGAGATGCGTTAAACTTCAAGACGCGGAATGATCCAAAAGAAATACATGGAGCCAAAGCTTCCTTATGTTAACGAACTTGCAACATAAAACTCTCATTATACAAACTATCAAACGAGTAAACGAGTCGCTATTTTCCAATGTGAAAGAAGGAACAAACATGGAAACATCAATATTGCCAACTGTCGAAGATCATTTAAAATAAAAGAAATTCAACAACTGAAAAACAATAATATTTTCAGAGAACCATTAAAGACCTATTGGATCTCATCAACTACCATGAGTCATGAACCTAAGAGAAATTCATCAACTACCACCGGACAAGAATTGGTCAAAATCAGAAATCAAGGAAGAGAACCACTGTCTAAAGCCTCCCAAAAAGAAATATGCAAGATCATTGTGCACTTGATAAAGAACTTGCAAAAGAAATCTGCCAATGCCCGAAACCTCAAGCGAACACACGGGTTGAATTTTCCAACAGGGGTAAAACAGAACTTCCGTGAAAAGGTAAATCTTGCAATTTAACTACGCTCACGTGGAGCAAAAATGTCACAATAGTTGAAAGAACAATAATTGTTTCAAAGAACGATCAGAAATCTACTAGAGATTGCCCACTGCATTATAACCCTCCATTCAAAAGAAATTCACGAACTATCAGAAACTATAACCAGAAAACCAGATACAAACTTGAGAATGACAAAAACTTCATCATTGAGCTCAGGCCCAACACAGAACTAAGGAACAGGGGTAAGAACTTCCCTACTAATACAACACTAACAGTGGTGTAGCCTGGCAAAACCCAGGACGACAACCACGAACTCAGCTGCTCGACGTCCGCTACCGATACGCATAACTAATGCAATCAATTATGAATATATAGGATCATCTCATGACAATCATAGGATAATTCATAGATATATAGGATATCGCATCACGACATAGATTAATAACAAGAAAGATAGTACATAAGCAATTCTATACCATACAACATAATGAACAACATCACTAGAAATGCGGAAACAATGGATTTCCCAAACCCCACCTACTGTGCACAGTGTGTCATTTTAATAACTTAATTACCACGGACCTAAAGCCCGCTCTGATACCAACTGTAACACCCTGACTATAAGAAAGTCAAGATGTCACCTACAACCACTACTCTTTAGAAGAATAACATCAAAACACATGTCAAGGTTAATCAAGTAGTAAGATTATACGGAAACAAGAATTCATCATCAGGATTAATCAATGGAATGGAAATAAACAATTCTGGGAGATAAGGTAGTTATGACCAAACTGGCTTATTACAATTCAACACAAGTCATAATTAACGACAGTAAAAGTCCTCAAAATGTTTGGTTTATAGTAGTGAGTGCATCGTGATGAACTACCCTCCACAAGATCATTCTTCCTTGTCATTTACCTAAATAAGACAATAAAGCAAGAATGAGCCAAAGACTCAAAGAAGTAATCAGATGTAACAATCAAACATTCCATGAGCAATATATCACAATCATCATTTGAACATTTACTGGAAACGAATTTATGAATGGATGAAGTGGAATGATGCATTGAAGGAAATGGACATATTGCTGCATATACTGCAGATAGCGAGTGAATCACACGTCGGTGTTCACTTAAAGTAATCGTATGAAGAACGTTTCATACGACCGTCCAACGTGGCCCACATTGGAATGGTGGACTCACGTAACGTGGCTCACATTGGAATGGTGGACTCACGTAACGTGGCCCACATTGGAATGGTGGACTCACGTAACGTGGCCCACATTGGAATGGTGGACTCACGTACCCATCCTGGAATTGATGGGATTTCAAGTGCCCATACTTTGGAATTGATGGGTCTTACAAAAGTAATGTATGCATGTCATGATGTGATCCCATGTCAATATTGAATAGTACTCATAAATGAAAGGAACACATGGCATTCATCTACAAATACGAACAAATGTAATCATTCAATCACACATCATACATGGCATCAATCATAGAATACAAATTACTTGCCTGCCGCGCTGCAACGGGTTGGGAGGTAATTGAGATACCCCTCCACTCACCGCTTCACCGCCTACAATGTAAAATAATCGAAATGAGGGCAAACGAATATGGCAATGCTACACGCGTCCTCCCTCAATCTCTAGCCAAACTAACCAAACAAAAGTTCAATTTGATCAATTTACCCAAACATTCCAAATATCCCTAATCTGGCAGTTTTACTAGAAAATTCACCAATTAAAAACCGTAAGTCCAAAAGACCTGAAACCAGTGCTCAAATTTTCTTAACTTAACTGGCTACAAAACTCTAGTTGATGGTAAACTCTAATTCGGCCAAAACAGAGGTCTAACCATCCAATGAAAAACTATAACTGCAGTCTGTCCAGAATTCAGAACAGCCCTAAAGAAAATGCTCTAACTTTTAAACCACTGATCCAAATAAAGTGATCTTTATCAGCCTAGAAACATGGTGAAATTATCTTCATAAACCTAGTTGGGTGGCCGACCTGATTCTGACTCTAACTAGATCAAAACCTAGGTGCAACCGACTAAACCCAGAATTTTTGACAGACAGAGCAGTACGTGGTAAAACAGTCATAACTTTTAATCTACTGGGTGAAAATTCGTGATCCAGGTGTCAAAAGAAAGCTAACGAAATCAGGAACAATTCTCTAGAATACACAGAGGTCCAATTCGGCCTCTAAGATGCCCAAAACGGAGGTACAACCTACTGGACAGAATCAATCTATTAACAGAATCAAAACGAAACTACAAATCCAATCGGATCCTCAATTCTAATGGAATCAAACAACGAATCGGAGGTCTAATTACCCTTGTAGACCAGTAAAACGATGAAGATCCGCTGCACAAGGATCTTCCTCCCTTCTCCTCTCTTTCTTCTCTTAGGGCCGGCCACCGGGAGACGACGAGCGGCCGTCGACGTCGGCGGGGAATGGAGTTGATGGAGAAGAACTTGAGGAGGAGCGACGGGGATCACCGGAGATGGCACCACCTCCAAGGGGCAGCAATGGGGGCCGGTTTGGGGAGAGGAGGAGGCGGCCAAGGGGGAGGGAAAGGGGCAAGGGGTGGCGGCTAGGGTTTTGGGGGAGTGGTGCCTCCCCTTTGGTCGGCCACTACATGGGCCGTACGCCCCTCTTGGGCCACTGGTCGCTGACTGCGCCCAGTTTACGTCAATATCATTTACCCCCGCTGTTTGGAAAAATCCGCCGAAAGTTGTTTCTTTTACTCCCTCCGACTTCTTTCTTTTTACCGATTCGTTTCCGGAAAGTTTTAAGTCTCGTTTTTGAATAATATTCCCAGATAATTGAAACGATACAACCTAGCTGGATAAATGAGGTATTACAGTTCATGTCATAATTGATGGCGGGCGCTATAATAGCTTGGTGAATTCAGGTTTGGTCAAGAAGCTTGGCTTGACCACACGTGCACATCCTCACCCGTACCATATTTAGTGATTCAACAATAGCGGAAAGGTGGAGGTAACACAATCTTTGAGAGTGCATTTTTCCATTGGTTCCTATCATGATGTTCTTGATTTCGACGTAGTGCCTATGCAAGCCTGCTCACTTTTATTAGGACGTAGTGCCTATGCAAGCCTGCTCACTTTTATTAGGTCGTTCATGGGAATTTGATACCGATGCAACTCATCCTGGTACAAGTAATAATTACTCTCTTGTGCACAAAGGAAAGAAGATAATTTTGCTACCTTTGACACCTGCTGAAATTGTGAAATATGATAAAGAGATAGCTGAAAATGAGAGGAAAGAACGCAAACATAAATATGAAAATCAGCAAGTAGTGAAGAACATTTTCCCACCTAAGAAGGAGAAGTTGGCACCTAGTTCTAGGACTGGGGAATTAAATTAAAGGGTTGTGTTATGCTTGTAACCAAATTTGATCTTGCTGAAATTATTTATAATGATATGGCATGCTATGCTTTGAGATACAAAGATGCTTTATTTTCACTTGATGATATATCTAGCTCTATGCCGTCTACTGTCACTAACCTTTTGCAGGCATATGAGGATGTGTTTCCAGCTGAGATACCTCCGGGACTACCACCTATTAGAGGGATTGAACACCAAATTGACTTAATTCTGGGAGTGACTTTGCCAAACCGGCAGCGTATAGGACTAATTCAGAGGAGACTAAGTGAATTCAGCGACAAGTCCAAGATCTTTTGGACCGAGGGTACGTATGGGAAAGCTTTAGCCCTTGTGTTGTTCCTGTTCTTTTAGTTCCTAAGAAAGACGGTAGTTGGCGTATGTGTGTTGATGTAGAACCATTAATAATATCACAATACGGTATCGTTATCCTATTCCTAGGTTAGACGACATGCTTGATGAGTTGAGTGGTTCTATTCTTTTCACAAAGATTGACTTGCGTAGCGGGTACCACCAGATTAGGATGAAATTGAGAGATGAATGGAAAACGACATTTAAAACTTAGTTTGGGCTATATGAGTGGTTAGTGATACCTTTTGGTTTAACTAATGCACCTAGCACTTTCATAAGTTTGATGAACGAAGTTTTGCGTGCTTTCATTGAAAAGTTTATGGTGGTTTATTTTGATGATATTCTGATCTATAGCAAGTCATATGAACAACACCTAGATCATTTACATGCTATTTTTAATGCTTTGAGATATGCACGTTTGTTTGGTAACCTTGAGAAGTGCACATTTTGCACAGATCGAGTCTCTTTTCTTGGTTATGTTGTTACTCCATAGGGCATTGAAGTTGATCAAGCCAAGACCAGCCCTATCTAGAGTTAGCTGCCTCCTAAAATGGTCACACAAGTGCAAAGTTTTCTCAAGCTCGCTGGTTTCTATCGGCGTTTTGTTCGGGATTTCAGCACCCTCGCTGCACCGTTGAATGAGCTTACAAAGAAAGGGTGTTCCTTTTACTTGGGGCACCATACAACAACAATGCTCTCAAAGATGAGTTGACACACGCCCCTTTGCTTCAACTTTCTGATTTCAGTAAGACTTTTGAATTAGAATGTGATACTAGTAGCATAGGTCTTGGTGGTGTGTTAATTCAAGAAGGAAACTTGTTGCTTACTTTAGTAAAAAATTAAGTGGGTCTAGTTTGAACTATTCTACCTATGATAAAGAATTGTATGCTTTAGTTCGAACTTTGGAAACATGACAGCATTATTTATAGCCCAAATAGTTTGTAATACATTCTGATCATGAATCTTTGAAGCATATTCGAAGTCAAACCAACCTAAACCGTAGACATTCTAAGTGGGTTGAATTTATTGAGTCTTTCCCCTATGTCATTAAACATAAAAAGGGCAAAGAAAATGTAACAGCTGATGCTTTGCCTAGGAGATATACCATTCTTTCACAACTTGACTTCAAAATCTTTGGATTAGAGACAATAAAGGAGCAATATGTGCATGATGCTGATTTTATAGATGTGTTGCTTAATTGTCAAGAGGGAAAGGGTTGGAATAAATGTATGGTGCATGATGGGTTCGTGTACTGTGCTAACAAGCTATGCATTCCAGCTAGCTCTGTTCGTCTTTTGTTGTTACAGGAAGCGCATGGAGGAGGATTGATGGGTCACTTCGTCCTGAAGAAGGCCGAGGACATTCTGACCCACCACTTTTATTGGCCAAAGATGAGGCGTGACGTCAAACGCTTCATTGCCCGCTGCACCACGTGCCAAAAAACTAAGTCACGACTTAATCCCCATGGTTTATACATGCCTCTTCCTGTTCCAAGCACACCTTGGGAAGATATTTATATGGACTTTGTTTTATGGCTGCCTAGGACAAAGAAGGGGAGGGATAGTATTTTTGTTGTCGTTGATAGATTCTCTAAGATTGCTCATTTTATATCATATCATAAAAGTGATGATGCTATAAATGTTGTTGATTTATTCTTTAAGGAAATTGTTCGCTTGCATGGTATTCCAAATACGATAGTTTCAGATCGTGATGCTAAATTTCTTAGTCATTTTTGAAGAACTTTGTGGGCTAAGTTGGGGACTAAGCTGTTATTTTCTACTACTTGTCATCCCCAAACCGATGGACAAAATAAGGTAGTCAATAGAACATTGTCTACAATGCTTAGGGTTGTGCTTAAAAAGAACTTAAAAATGTGGGAGGAATGTTTGCCTTATATGGAATTTGCTTATAATCGCTCGCTGCATTCTACCATAAAGAAGTGCCATTTTGAGATTATTTATGGTTTCATACCTCGTGCACCTATCGACTTGTTGCCTCTTCTAGCTTCAGAGAAGGTAAATTTTGATGTGCAACAACATGCTGATTTGATACTTAAGATGCATGAGACAACTAAAAGAACATTGAGATCATAAATGATAAATATAAAGTTGCTGGTAGTCAGGGACGCAAGCATGTTACTTTTGAACCTAGTGATCTTGTGTGGTTACACTTGTGTAAAGAACGATTCTCTGAATTGAGAAAGTCTAAACTCATGCCTCGTGCAGATGGTCCTTTTAAAGTGATTGAACATATTAATGATAATGCATATAAGTTAGATTTGCCTATAGATTTCGGGATTAGCTCCACCTTTAACATTGCAGATTTGCGACCTTTCTTGGGCGCGGAGGATGAGCTTGAGTCGAGGACGACTCTAATTCAAGAAGGGGGGATGATGAGGATATCACTTCTACTGATATGAGCACTCCTCTTGTTGCTGCCATGAATGATGAGCAAGATCCAATTACTCGGCACGTGCTCGTCAACTCAATTATCAAGTAAATTCATTTCTAGGGCTGAGTGTATTATTTAGGAACTCTGTGATGCTGCCTAATGGAGATGATTTGCTTGTGCTTTGGAATCTAGGAATGGACAGGAAGGAGTTGATGTGCATTAAGGAAGGAGAATGCAATAACAATGGCCACAATTCCAACAAGGACTTTGGGACTTTAAAGCCACCCTAAAGGAGATGAAGAATTTGTGGCCTCCAACTCAAAGAATTTCAGCCACCCTCTACTTGGTGTTGTGCCACCTTTCCTTAGCATACAAGGCTTGTATTCGAATACCTTTAAGGGTTAGTTTGAGTCAAACTTTGCAATAGGCTTATTTGGCTCATGTAGCCCATATGGCCAGTCACATAGGGCCTAGGGGTACTGTTCATATAATACAATTCAGGCATGAACAGTGCCGCCGCCCCCTCACTCTTCCTCTTTTACATAGTGGCCGCCATCCCTTAGTTTTAGGGTTTTTTCTTTTACATTATTCTGCATAGCAGTTTCGCGCTTGTCGGTTCGAGGAATCCCAACTTTGTGAGCTTCATCACTATTTGCAATACAGTTTCAGATTGCATCTTCTACTTTGTTTCTTGTGTTCTCGTTTCACATGAGGAGATAGCCTTATTGGCGAGGTCAACCGCGTTCGGCATGGTTGATAACTATCGGAGCACTGGTGTAGTGATTACGAGGGGTTCAAGCCATTTTGGTCGGAGCCTTTGGATCATCAATGTCGTGATCACCACAATCGACATATCACTACCTTTCGGAAGATCGGGCCACAACCACATTAGAAGCTGCAAAAGAAGTCGTATGGATTAGGAAGTTCATTAATGAACTCGGTGTAGTTGCTAGTGCTTCTAGTCCAATGGATTTCTATTGTGATAATATTGGAGCCATTGCACAAGCTAAGAGCCTAGATCGCATCAAAAGTCTAAACACATACTTCGACGATATCACATTATTCGTGAGATTGTTGAAAGAGGTGATATGAAGATATGCAAAGTGTGAACGGATTTAAATATTATTGATCCATTGACAAAGCATCTCCTGCAACCTAAGCATGACGTGCACACAAGAGCTATGACTATAAGATACATGTATGATTGACTCTAGTGCAAGTGGGAGATTGATGGTGATATCCCCTAGAGGTAATTATAGAGATGATTGTATCACGTCTATGTTTATGAGTTATTGAATAAATGTTATTATGTTCCTTGAATGAATCATCGGTTATAAAGATTAACAAGTATGTAACTTGTTGTTGAAACTATTTAACTTACATGATGTCGTTCTAAATGTATCTTTGGTCGGAACACTAGTGACTTATCGACCAGCACATGTATTGATTGATGACCATGTTTCACCGATCATGGATACAGGGATATTGAATCAATAATATGAACACATGTTAGAGAACATGGTGTTAGATTGACCCACCTTGATACACTGTTGAGATTGTTATGATTTCATATGTCATCAGTTGATCTCAACCAATGATGATGTATAATCCTTAGAACTGAGATCAGCATGGTTTCCTACTTGTGTAATAATACACTTTGGAGTTACCAAACGCTACTCCGTATCCGGGTAGTTATAAAGGTAGCTTTCAGGTTTGCTATGAAACATGTGGAGGGATGTGTCTATATAGTACACTTTGGAGTTACCAAACGCTACTCCGTAACTGGGTAGTTATAAAGGTAGCTTTCAGGTTTGCTATAAAACATGCGGAGGGATGTGCCTAGTCGGATATGGGATTTGTCTATCCTAACATAACAGGAGAGATATCTCTGGAGTCCTCGATGTGGTTGGATAAAGAAAGTGCATGGCCATGCCACTAGTGGTCGAAGAGTTCGACCACATGAAGCTATCCGACACTTGATCGAGAAAGTATTGAACAGTCCATAGATGAAAAATTGTCTCACATAGATTTCAACCAGATATCATGTGGCAAAGGGAGAATACACGAGCAGATCGTTCAGTTTGATCAGATACAGACTAGTCGTATGGAGATACGAGCTGGTCGTAGACTGGTCGAACATGATCACTAACCGATCGTAAACTGGTCGTAAGGAGTTACGAACTAGTCATGACTAAATATGAATTTGTCGTATAGAGATACGAGCTGGTCATAAGTGATAAAGATCTTGTCGTAGATCATATTGCATTAAGGTTAGTCCGATATAATTTATGTATATTCAGAAATCGTTATGTCTTGCTAGGAACCGCTAACAACTCATGGTCGGAAAAGAGTTTTCGAGTCACAACTGTTTACGCATAAACCTACAGGGTCACACACTTGATGGGTTGGAACAAACGTGCTCGGATAGGATCCATCATGTGCATTATATAAGGAGATGCATGAGGCTATTGAGAAAGACGATGGGAGACAGACAATGTGAGTTGCTCCACCGAAACCTTAGTCCCCATCTTCTTGAGAGCCGTACCGTGCGAGTTGGTGCTAGCACACCGGTGTACGGCGTTCCAACTCTAGATGTGTTGATGTCGTAGAGGCGCTACTGCGGTTGCTGTTGCGCTCAAGGACGATCCGCGATCTTCATAAGGAACACGACAAGTTGCTGAAGGAGACGATCGGCATCGTGATCGAGGACGATCGATTACGTTAGACGATCGACTACGACCACTTCATCGACGCACTATTCTTTAGATTAGGCTGCTCCAACTCCTCTTCCTCTGCGCTGTGCATCTAGTGGTAACAATTTATGATCTCTTGCTTGCATGACATGTTGGTTTACAATGTGGAATTTTTTAATTGCCAGCTAGTGCAGTCTACCCGTATCCCTACAGTGGTATCAGATTGGATCTATTACTGGTATGGTTAGGTAACCTAGATTGGATCATGTGGATGGAACGAACTAGGCACTGGTTAATAAGATAAATCGGTTTTCGGTGGTAGTAGCTGTGTTTACGAGATGTATGAGTCAAAAGTACCAGATGATTTACTGTTCTTGTTTACGACCGCCTTGCATGACACTCCTACCGGTCGGAATTCCGCCATCGGGGTATGCCGCAGTACGTGGTCGTATCAAGCAGTGATCAGATTGGTTCGGAATAGGGACCGTCGTGCTAGGTAATCATAGGTGTGTTATATGGTAATATGTGTTCATGGCACCCGATAGAGTTGGATTCTATGCGTAACAATTTTTGCAGGGATTAATGTGAATAGTATAGCATATTGTGTATGTGACGCATGTATGGATTTCACATGGCCTGCATGTCATGCTTTGTGATAGCCATCGAGCTACATATTATTGTATAACAGTCTATGTACCGACATGCGATACTTGATATTACCATGTGTAATTCATTACTAGCTTTTAGGAGTAATTGATTAGTAAATGAATAAGGTGATTTCAAGTATGATGGCTCGGTGAACAGGAAACATGGTGATAGAGATCGTCATGATAAAGGGTATACTATTTCACAGTTTAATATGATTATCTGTGAATGATTATTTTGTTCATGGTATGATATTCATCATGATTTATCATTAGATATTTTAATATGGTAGAGTAGTAACCCTCAAGAAAAATTAAGTATGTTTGATATCTTTCCAATTGCTGCGACCATCACGATTTTGATCGTTACTTGGTAGGCCTACCAAAGTAGGGTGCCATTAACTATCTTAATAAGATGGGGTGGGTGTCAGACACTCACGTGTATAGTATTGGTTTAACTTGACAATGCTATCAAAACAGTTTGGGCCTTGGGGCATAATGTTGGACGCCAGGGCATAGTGATGCCTCCCAATAAATAAGAGTCATATGATATATAATTAGCAAAGGGTATCTACCTAAAATCACTAAGTTTCTAGCAATGATGTCAAAGCTCACTAGGACTTAATGATATATAGATCTTGAACCCACTATATGAAGAGGGGAAACTGGTCGTAGAACATATAGTGGAGTGTCTTTTATTAACTATTAGTGATTAAGTTCGACCAGGTACGGACTGGTCGTAAGGAGATAGGAGCTGGTCGTAAACTGGTCGAACATAATCACCAACAGTAATGTGTAATAGAAGATCTTACATAAACATAGTGCTGAATTTTTGCATATATTTCTGTTGTAGATCATAGCACCTAATACTTCCTCAACACCTACCTTTAACTTTCGATCTATTCTTGAGAAAGAAAAGCTGAATGGAACCGACTTCATTGACTGGTTTTGTAATTTGAGAATTGTTCTCAAACAAGAAAAGAAGGAATATGTTCTAGAGGGTCCCTATCCTGAGGAACCGAATGTTGATGCTAATTGTACTGAAAAGAATGCTTATGAGAAGTATTGCAATGACGCACTCGATGTGCACTGCCTTATGTTTGCCACCATGAACGTTGAGCTTCCGAAGGACCACAGACGCTTACAATATAATTGTGGGTCTGAAAGGTATATTTCAGGATCAAGCAAGAGCATAGAGGTACAATACCTCCAAGATATTATTTTCTTCTAGACTGTTAGAAGGTAACCCGGTCGGTCCTCATGTGATCAAGATGATTGGTCTCATTGAGAGCTTGAAAAAGCTTGATTTTCCCCTTAGCCAAGAGTTGGTTATTGATGTGATTCTCCAACCACTCCCTGCGAGCTTTGAGCCAGTCATATTGAATTTTCATATGAATGGCATGAAGAAAACAACAACCGAGTTGCATGGCATGCTTAAAGGTGTTGAGGAGAGCATCAAGAAAAGTTCTAATCATGTGATGATGGCTCAAAAGACTACTAGCTTCAAGAAAAATGGTAAGTCTCAGTGAAAGGGAAAGGGCAAAGGAAAGACTCAAGATGAGATCGAGAGTCTCAAGGCTAAGCTTAAGAAGCTCAAGCTGGGTCCTAAGCCTGACACAGAATGTTACCATTATCATGAGATTGGACATTGGAAGAGAAATTACAAGAAGTACTTGGTCGAAATGAAAAAGAACAAAGGAAGTAAGATTTCCAGTTCAGATATAAATGTTATAGAAATTAATCTTGCCACTTCTCCGACCAGTTCTTGGATATTTGATACCGGATCAGTTGTTCGTATTTGCAATTCGATGTAGGGACTGATAGGGAGTAGAAGTTTGGTAAGAGATGAGATTGATATTCGTGTGGGCAATGGAGCAAGAGTTGCCGTATTAGCTATTGGTACTTTGCCATTAGTTTTACCATCGGGATTAGTTATAGAACTAAATAATTGTTATTATGTTCCTATCTTAAGCAATAACATTATTTTTGCTTCATGTTTAGGAGAAGAAGGTTATGAGTTCAGAATAAAGAATAATTCTTGTTCAATTTAATTTGAAGATATGCTTTATGGCTATGCTCCGTTGGTGAATGGATTATATGTTTTGAATCTTGATTATGAGCCCATCTATAATATTAATGCTAAGAGACTTCAACTTAATGGTTTGAATCCCACTTTTACTTGGCATTGTTGTCTAGGTGATATAAATGAGAAGTGCATGATGAAGCTCCATAAAGATGGTCTTCTAAACTCATTTGATTTCGAATCATTTGAAACATGTAAATCTTGTTTACTTGGCAAGATGACAAGGGCGTCTTTCACGACCAAGGGTGAGAGGGCAAGTGACCTACTGTTCATAATACATTCGGATGTATGTGGACCAATGAGAACTTCGGCAAGATGTGGTTTTCAGTACTTCATAACTTTTACTGATGACTTTAGTAGATATGGTTGCATCTACTTAATGAGGCACAAATCGGAATTCTTTGAAAAGTTTAAAGAATTTCATAATGAAGTGCAGAATCAACTCTGCAAGACAATCAAATATCTACGATCAGATTGTGGATGTGAATATTTGAGCCGTGAGTTTGGTGATCATCTAAAGCAATGTGAAATTATTCCACAACTTTCTTTACCAGCAACGCCTCAATGGAATGGGCTATCTGAATGACGGAACCGAACATTGTTAGACATGGTTCGGTCAATGATGAGTCAATCTGATCTTCCAATGCAATTCCGGGGATACGTTCTAGAAACAGTTGCTTTCACTTTAAATTGGGTTCCATCAAAAACTGTAGAAACGACACCATATGAGATATGGACCGTGAAGTGTTCTGGATTGTCTTTTCTCAGGATATAGGGTTGTAAGACATGTAAAACGTTTAACGTCTGACAAACTCATACCCAAGTCTAATAAGTGTTTCTTTATGGGGTATCCTAAGGAAACTAAAGGATATTACTTTTATAATCGAGATGAAAACAAAGTGTTTGTTGCCCAAAATAATATCTTTTTGGATAAAGAGTTTCTTTCCAAAGGATTCAGTTTGAGCAAGGTGCAACTCAAAGAAATTCGAAAAACATCTAAAAATAGTTCAACTCCTACTGAACCTCTACAGGATGAACAAAATAATGTAGAACCTAGAGACAAGGTATCAGCCGCACATATATCTAAAAGGCCATATCAATTGCCTATAAGGTATGTGTATAATATTTTATTATTGAAAAATGATGAGCCTAAGACTTATGAGGAAGCGATGGTGGACCTAGACTCTGAGTCATGAATTGAAGCCATGAGATCTAAGATAAAATCCATGTATGACAATCAAGTTTGAAACTTGGTTAATGCACCTGCTGGTGTTTAAACCATTGAGTACAAATGGATTTTTAAGAAAAAGATAGACATGGATTGAAATGCTCACATTCATAAGGCACGACTAGTTGCGAAGGGTTTCATATAAATTCGATGTGTTGATTATGATGAAACCTTCTTACTTGTCTCTATGCTTAGGTCTATCCGGATCATTCTAGTAATTGTTATATATTTTGATTATGAGATATGGCAAATGGATATCAAAATTACTTTCCTAAATGGAAAAATAAATAAGGATGTGCACATGACACAACTTGAAGGTTTTGTCGATCCATAGGAAGCTAGAAAGGTACGAAAGTTTCAGAAATCCATCTATGGATTAAAGCAAGCATCTCGGAGTTGGAACATTTGTTTTGATGAAGTGATGAAAGGGTTTGACTTCATCAAGAATGAAGAAGAACCTTGTGTTTACAAGAAGGTTAGTGGGAGCAAACTTGTATTTCTAATCTTATATGTGGATGACATATTACTGATCGAAAATAATATTCATATGCTTGAATCTGTTAAAACTTCATTAAGAAATAGTTTCTCAATGAAAGATTTAGGAGATGCAGCATATATTTTAGTATAAAGATCTATAGGGATAGATATAAAAGACTAATTGGATTAAGTCAATATATGTACATTTATAAGGTGTTGAAGCAGTTCAACATGTAAGATTCCAAGAAAGGTTTCTTACCTATGTCACATGAAATTAATCTTAGCAAGAATCAATGTCCTACGATTACTGATGAGCAAAATAAAATGAGTAGAATCTCATATGCTTCAGCTATTAGATCTGTCATGTATGTCATGCTATGTACACCACCAGATGTGTCGTATGCTTTAAATGTTACGATCATATATCAGTCGGATCCAAATGATCGTCACTGGATAGCAACCAAGAATATACTTAAGTACTTGAGACGGACTAAGGATGCATTCCTTATTTATGGTGGTGAGAAAGAGTTGGTCGTAAAAGGTTACACTGATACTAGCTTCCAAACCGATAAGGATAATTTCATATCGCAATTTGGGTTTGTGTTTTGTCTTAATGAAGGAGCAGTGAAGCTGGAAAAGTTTCAGGCAATAAACGGTTGCTGATTCTATAATAGAGGCTGAGTACATTGCAGCTTCCAAAGCTGCAAAAGAAGCCGTATGGATTAAGAAGTTCATTAATGAACTGGATGCAGTTGCTAGTGCTTCTAGTCCAATGGATCTCTATTGTGATAATAGTGGAGCCATTGCACAAGCTAAGGAGCCTAGATCGCATCAAAAGTCCAAACACGTACTTCGATGATATCACATTATTCGTGAAATCGATGAAAGAGGTGATGTGAAGATATGCAAAGTGCACACGGATTTAAATATTGCTGATCCATTGACAAAATCTCTCCCGCAACCTAAGCATGAGGTGCACACAAGAGCTATGACTATAAGATACCTGCATGATTGACTCTAGTGCAAGTGGGAGACTGTTGGTGATCTGCCCTAGAGGCAATTATAGAGATGATTGTATCACGTCTATATTTATGGGTTATTGAATAAATATTATTCTGTTCCTTGAATAAATCATCAGTTATAAAGATTAACAAGTATGTGACTTATTGGTGAAGTTCTTTAACTTATATGATGTCGTTCTAAATGTATGTCTGGTCGGAACACTAGTGACTTATCGACCAACATATGTATTGATTGATGACCATGTTTCACCGGTCATGGATATAGAGATATCGAATCAATAATGTGAACACATGTTAGAGAACATGGTGCTGGATTGACCCACCTTGACACACTGTTGAGATTGTTATGATTTCATGTGTCATCAGTTGGTCTCAACCAATGATGATGTATAATCCTTAGACCTGATATCAGCATGGTTTCCTACATGTGTAATAGTACACTTTGGAGTTGTCAAACGCTACTCCGTAACCAGGTAGTTATAAAGGTGGCTTTCAGGTATGCTATAAAACATGCGGAGAGATGTGTCTGGTCGGATATGAAATTTGTCCATCCTAACATAACAGGAGAGATATCTCTGGGCCCCTCAATGTGGTCGAATAAAGAAAGTGCATGGCTATGCCACTAGTGATCGAAGAGTTCGACCACGTGAAGCTATCCGACACTTGATCGAGAAAATATTGAACAGTCCATAGATGAAAAATTAAATCACATAGAGTTCAACAAGATATCGTGTGGCAAAGGGAGAATACACGAGCAGGTCGTTCAGTTCGAACAAAAACGGATTGGTCGTATGGAGATACGAGCTGGTCATAGACTGGTCGAATATGATCACTAACCGGTCGTAAACTGGTCGTAAAGAGTTACGAACTAGTCGTGACTAAATATGAATTGGTCGTATAGAGATACGAGCTGACCATAAGTGATAAAGACCTAGTCGTAGATCATATTGCATTAAGGTTCGTCCGATATAATTTATGTATATTCGAAAATCGTTATGTCTTCCTAGGAACCGCTAACAACTCATTGTCGGAAAAGAGTTTTCGAGTCACAACCATTTACGCATAACCTACAGGGTCACACACTTAACGGGTTGGAATAAACGTGTTCGGATAGGAATCGTCATGGGCACTAGATAAGGAGATGCATGAGGCTATTGGAAAATACGATAGGAGAAAGATAACGTAAGTTGCTTCACTGAAACCCTAGCCGCCATCTTTTGAGAGTCCTACCATGCGAGTTGGTACTAGCACACCGGCGTACAACGTTCCAACCCTGGATGTGTGGATACCGTAGAGATGCTACTGTGGTTGCTGTTGCGCTGAAGGACGGTCTGCGATCTTCACGAGGAACACGACGAGTTGCTGGAGGAAACGATCGACAACATGATCGAGAACGATCGACTACGGTAGACGGTTAACTACGACCACTTCATCAACGCGCTCTTCGTTGAATCAGCTTACTCCAACTCCCCCTCCATTACGCTGCTCGTCTAATAGTAACGATTTATGATCTCTTAGTTGTATATCATTCTAGTTTTCGTGGTAAAATTTTTGAATTGTCCGCTATTGTAACCTACTCGTATCTCTACGCTTCATTCAGAGAGCAGACAACACATCTCAACTTTCAACAGTCATAAAAGAAGAGGCCCATTCTTTTTATCTTTGCAGAAGTTCCCGGATCTTATTCTTCGTTATTATTCCTTCAATTCATACATTGCAGTGACCATACCAAATGCTACATAGCTTATGCTTATTCTACCAACAATAATAGCCGTATCAGCTCCAGAATTGCACAGATCAGGAAGCGCAGCAGCAAGCAAAAATGTGATCAATCGTGTGCCTCAGTCCATGTTGCGATGGCCAGGGTGTGCCGCCCACCACAGGCAACGTACTTCGCCTGCCATTGCCCGTTGGAACTGGTGCTAGTTTTCGGCGGCGGCAGGTTTACAGGCACTTCCATTGGGTGACCCGTTGTCACCTTCCTGCCGTAGCCTAGACGGCCATGATCACCCCTTCCATACTGTGAACACAAAAGGGAAACGTGATAAATATAAGAAGTTAAGCTTTTTAAAAACTATCGACGATGCTATTACGAGGAACAAATCCACAGGTTACAGAAAGTCATTTTACACTTCAAGTGTCTGTAGAAGCAGAGAACTTATCAGCAAAGTTTATTTTGTACTGCAAGCAATCTGACCTTTTGGAACTTGGCATAATGAAAATTTCAAAAACAGATACACTTTGTTTTCATCAAGATTTTAGTATCTTCAATAATGCCTGAACAGTAATTAGTGAAACTTAGGTGAAATCCATACATTTGATATCCACAAATTAAAACCTCTGCATTGGACACTCAAAGATCTACACGTCACATGCATCATAATGTTTGGTAAGCATACCGCCCTTGGAATTTTTAAAATCTTAATGCATTTTGTATTAATAACGCACGATGGCCAGCTCATCTTCATTGTCCCATATACTATAACTATGGGTATGTTTTTCACAGGAAAAAATGTACCGTAGTGAAGCTCAGCAATGTTGCCTATCAAATTGTGAAGCTTTCACAGGGGTGTTGTTTCATGCTACTCTAAAGAACAAAGGAGTACATTTAATACCAATATCAGCAAGATAAGGGGCTGTGCATAACCAGCTTTAGTCAGCCCTTGTTTTGGTCCAATCAAAATTGGTTTAAAATATATGTTTATTTATTTGCACTGTTTTAATTAATTATTGGTCGTATTTACCAAAAAGCAGTAAAAATGATCAAAATGACCGAAAGTTGTACATTTATCCAACCTCACATCTCCAAAAGATACACGGTACATAGTAAGCAGCTGCAGAGAAAATTCTACTTACAGAAAACATCCGTCCATCACGAGTTAGCGCAACTGAATGGGTTCCTCCACATGACACCTGCACATATGGGTGAAAATGAGCTGTGGTGCTCAACGTGGAAACAGACCTTGTTCAACCATTTCTGGGCAATAGAAAAGGAAGAAGCAACTCAAGTCAACATTTCAGGCACAGCAAAGGTGAATCACCTGAATAATATCCTCTCCAGCTAGAAGCTGAACCTTTAGGGGCACCATGTGACTACTCTTATCATCTCCAAATCCAAGCCTCCCATGTTCTCCTCTCCCCCAAGCATACACCTGCGGAGACCAAAAAACAAGTAAGTAAATATGCTTAACAGTGCACCAAAACACATTTTCACTTGAGTCGGATATAGATGGGAGATCATGCAGTCACAGCCTTACAGGATATATATACGGCCATCTTGAGAAAATAATAAAAGTTTAAGTTTTTTTCTTAGCCAATTTAATAATCTCGAACTTGGGATGAGGTCAACTTGCTCATTTCTTCGACTTTGTACATGCATAGCATTGTGTAACTGCTTATCCCTTCTTCATATAACAATGTTTGTTTCCAATCCAATAGATGTGTAATCCTTAAAATCCATACATGATAAATTCATTTATCACCTTGCACCCTTGCTATGTTCATTCTTTGTTATTTCACAGCTCTTTCTCTTCCCTAATATGCGGTACAACCGTACAACACTAAATGGCAGTGCCTTAATACTTCTTTTTTCATCATTTATCTTAGTGATCACAATCAGTGGCATCCCGCATCAATGTATATTTCCATGCATGTCTTATTGTTCTTGGAGAAAACTGGGAACAAGCTAGGCCTGAGCTGCCTCAATGGAACTCACGCCAAACTTGAGCCAGTAGCTTGTTTTTGAACCATAGCCAACTAGGTCTGTCTCGGAGATTTGCTCAACTTCTTTAAAGTCCTAGTCTAGTTAACTTTCATCATACGATATATAAATCTTTGCAGGAGTTTCTCATTTGGGTATCTTTCCAGCATGACCTGAAGAAATAGCAAGTGTGCCAGATTATCTGGAGTCCATTATAACATGACAACACCCTTCACGAATAAATTTTCTAGTATGCAAGAATGGTCCGTTGCTCATTATAATGTGCCATCTGGTGGTTTGGACAAAGAAAACGAATATGATTATAAGATGATGAGCCAGTTAAGTCAAAGAAGGAAATACCTCTCCCTCTTTAGTTAATGCAGTTGAATGCCAACCTCCAGCAGCAATATCAACCTGCAAATAGATGTGAAAATATGCAACAAGAAATTAGAGACAGAAAGTTAAGACACAAAGACATGATCAGGAAAATTGTGTGCATATAAATTAGCAATTTATCAGCACATAGTGATAGACTATAGTCAGCATACAATTCTTTGCATAGGCAAATCAAACATACTGATGAACAATGATTAGGATTAGAGGTGCTAAAAAGGTTGTACTATGATCAGCATACAATTTTTTGCATAGGCAACATAAAAATTACTAATGTACAATGATTTGGACAAGAGGTGCTAAAAAGCCCGTGGCTTGTGAACCAAATCAAGCCCAGCTCATTGACCAAATTTTAATTTTTTAGATCAGTTAGTGATACGGATCAACGTGTGTTGATGCGTAATGTGGCCCAATCTTTCACGGTACTTGTATTTCAATTCTGAATGAAGTGAAACTCCCGCTTTCCTCTCTCTTGATTTGGCAAAATAGAAGAGCAAGTATATCTCCAAAACAAGTAACACTTGGTTGATGTTGAATCAATCCGAAGAGAGAAACAAAATCAAACCGGAAGAACAACACCAAACCGTGAGCAATTGAGGATGCTACGAATTGGTGAGATGATCCACAAGGAATCACGGATCTTGGAAGAACAACCTCCCTCCAATATTCACGCAATCACAAAACCCTAGATGGGAATTTCCGAAACGCATGCATTCATTTTGCGCCACATAAACCTGTGACTTTTCTGTATTTTATTCAACTCTAACTTGCTTACAATGGGGGCTCTACCCCTAAATATATAGCCATGAACAGTAAAACCGACTTGGGTACTGTTCATGAACAGTACCCGAAAGGTTCTTTTATTGCGACCACTTTTAATTCGAAATTTAAACTACTCTAATTGCTGAAAATAGATTAAACTATCCTATTACAAGTAATTTATAATTAACTTCTTTTAAAGAATGATCCGAATTGGAATTGCACCAATCCAAATCCATTTTGGATTCTTAGGTTGAAAATGTATTGATTTCGGAATAGAGTTTGAATTTGGTTCTTCTGTCTTTTCTTGGCTGAATTCTCTTGTATACTTTGCAACATGCAAAGTCCTTTGTTCTTGTGCCTTCCCATGTCCGCTAAAGCTCCCCGGTCGGCATTTCTCCCTATCCTTGCTCTTGGCCGAACCTGGTTCTTGTTTTTTTCTCCATTGATGCATAATAAGCTCAACTTGAGGCTTAATACACACTTGCAGCTTAGGGATATTGACTACCGTAGTAGATGCACTTAGGGCCTCATCAGTTAGTCACCAAGCCAGCCTTAAGCTAACCTTGTCTGGTAGTGTTTAGACTTTTAAGAATACACGGCACTCATGTCAAACACAGTTTAGAAAATATATCAGAACTAGAAGAAACAAAATCAATGCCAACCCACCAATGAGAGGTCAGATAAGCCTTCAACACGGATGGGTTGCGATCTTGGTTGGGTATCTCCAGTCCCCAGCTGACCATACTCATTATTACCCCATGCCCACAAGATTCCATTATCTGGTAATGCCAAATTATGGAATGCACCTACAGCAATCACCCTCACTTTCTCAAGGCCTTGCACACGTACTGGTGTAGATATTTGCTTGCTGAAAAAAGACCAATGGTCAACAACAAATACAAGGACAAAACAACACATGCAACAGAAATAATTGAAGATTTCAGTATAAGGCACCATACATATCGCCCGGAGGCCATGGTTGCCCCCATGTCCAAACGTGACCTTCTTGTGTCAAAACCACTGAGTGTGTACCTCCAGCAGCTACCTAGAATTAATGAAAGGGATCAGAAATCAAGAAGTTAGCAAATGCAAAATCAGAAGTGCAGAATCATTCTGACTCCAACATGTAATTATTATCCATGTGTCACACAACATAACTACTTCTTTGGCAACAAGCATACGCCAATGTGACAAGATAATCCACAATTTGTTTGATTCTCATTCCCTACTGTTATGAATACTACTTGTATTATCATGGGGCCAAAAGGCCAGTATATATAGACAAGTACAGATTACAGATAAGGAAACCACATAATATCTAGAATCCTACTCTAACCAAATAATATATAGATAGTGGATCAACAACACTGAGTTTGGAAAGGTAGAAGCCGTGTTGTGCTCGAGTCTGGGCCTTCGTGAAGAAATCCGCTATCTGAAGCTCTGAAGGCACATACTGAAGAGCAATCACCTGATCATGCACACAAGACCTCATGAAGGAAGCATCAACACCAATATGCTTGGTGAGCGCATGCTTCATAGGATCACGGGCAATACTGATAGCACATGTACTGTCTGACAAGAGAGGAGTCGGTGTAGTGACAGAAACACCAAAATCCTCAAGTAACCACCGTAGCCAAGTAATCTCTGATGTCAAGAGAGCCATAGCTCGTAACTCAGCCTCTGCACTCGAACGGGATACTGTAGTCTGTTTCTTCGTCTTCCAGGCAATGAGAGAACCACCAAGAAAAACACAGTAAGCAGAGATAGACCAGTGATTAGAGGGATCGCTGGCTCAAGTAGCATCTGGAAAAGCCTGAAGCTGTAACGAGCTGGAGTGTGGGAAGAAGAGACGGCGAGAGATAGTCCCACGAAGGTAGCGCAGAACTCGAAGAAGGTGGCTGTAGTGGACCTGAGTGAGAGCAGAAACGAACTGACTCAGAATGTGGACTGGATAAGTGATATCCGGGCGAGTAGCAGCAAGGTAGACAAGACTCCCAACAAGATGACGATAGCGAGTCGGATCAGAAAGAGGCTCGCCATCAGAGGGCCGGAGATGAACGTTGAGCTCCATGGGAGTCTCAACAGGACGTTGATCAGTGAGAGAAGCGCGATCAAGAAGATACTGAATATACTTCTCTTGGGACATAAAGAAACCATCTGGAGTGGAAGTAACCTCAATCCCAAGGAAGTAACGAAGAGGACCAAAATCCGACATAAGGAATCGCCACTCGCACGAGCCTTGACAAAGGCAATGTACTCAGAATCATCTCCGGTGATGATCAGATCATCAACATATAGAAGAAGAGTCCGACCACGAGACGAAGTGTGGACAAAAGAACAGGATCATGATCACTAGCTGAGAAACCAGTAGCAGTGACCACAGAGGAGAAGCGCTCAAACCAAGCACGAGGGGCTTGTTTAAGGCCATAGAAAGAGCGACGAAGACGGCGCACCATACCCTCGAGAATGAATACCCAGTGGCGGATGCATGTAGACTTCCTCACGCAACTCGCCATTAAGAAAGACATTCTTGACATCAAGCTGAGAAACGGACCAATGGCGAACAGACGCCACCGAAAGAAGAGTGCGGACAGTGGTCATGTGGGCCACAGGAGCGAAAGTCTCGTCGTAGTCACGACCATGCTCCTGCTGGAAGCCACGAGCAACAAGACGCGCCTTATAGCGCTCAAGAGAGCCATCAGAGCGAGTCTTAATCTTATAGACCCACTTACACGTGATGGGACGAGAGTGAGATGGAAAAGAAACAAGATCCCAAGTACCAGTACGCTCGAGAGCAGCAATCTCCTCGGTCATGGCATGCTGCCACTCAGGGTGAGTAACAACATCCCGGTAGGAGACAGGCTCATGGGTAGCTGCACCAGGAAGACCAAAACAGGCGGGAGGTCAATCGGCCAAGCGATGGCGGAGACCGTAGCGAGGAGATGATGGCCCATCAGGGAAAGATGGAGCATCAGGAGAAGATGAAACATCAGGGGAAGATGGTTCATCTGGAAGAGCCTCAATACGAGGTCGACGAGTGTAAAAGAGAGTGGGAGGAGCCACAGGCGACGAAGCAGGAGATGACAACTGCGGAGAGGCCTCAGGAGGTATATGTGGAGACTCAGTGGGACGGGTGGACGAGGGCAAGACAGAGATGGGTGTATCTGGAAAGGTCAAAAAAGACAGGGACTCCACAGAGGAAACCGAAGGAGAGGCAGGACGTGGGTAGAAGGGACGAGACTCGTCAAAAGTCACATCCCGAGAAATCCGCATCCGTCGACCAACAGGATCCCAGCACCGATAGCCCTTGTGCTCAGCACTGTATCCCATAAAAACACACTCAACAGACTGAGCAGTCAGTTTGGTGCGTTCTCGAGGTGCAAGGAGAACGTAGCAAACGCGACCAAATGATTTAAAGGCGAGTAGTGCGGGTAAGATCACAGAGACGCTCAACCGGGATCTCACCCTGAAGAGCAGAAGAGGGCTGAATGTTGACGAGATAGGTGGCAATGGAAACGGCCTCGGTCCAAAAGTGAGGTGGAATAGAGGCGGCAATCATCAAGGTATGGGCCGTCTCAAGGAGGTGACGATGCTTACGCTCAACGACACCATTCTGAGCATGAGCACCAGGACAAGAGAACTGAGCGAGGGTGCCCTGCTCAGCAAGAAAGCTGCGCAGGTAACGAGAGAGGTACTCGCCAGCAGAATCAGCACGAAAGACACGAATAGGAGTGGAAAACTGTGTGCGAACTATAGTAGCAAATTGTTTATAGATAGACAGGGCCTCACTACGAGAAGACATAAAATATATCCAAATGTGGCGAGAGAAATCATCTATAAAAATAATATAATATCGATGGCCCCCTTTCGAAAGGAAGGGAGCCGAACCCCAAACATCTGAATGAATAAGATCAAATGGTCGCTGAGACACAGACTCACTATGAGGATAGGAAGTGAATCTGCTTCCTAGCTTACGTACGACAATCTAAAGACATGTCTCCTGAGACAAACCCCAGAAGATCCACGACGGACTAAAGATGACAAACGAGATCCACACAGATGACCAAGACGATGGTGCCACTGCTGGAAAGAGCTGGTAGACGAAGTGGCAGAAGCGGAAAGACTGGCGGCGACGGTGGCAGCGGAAGGAAGGTGAAGCCAGTCAAGCTCCCAGAGACGCTGTGAGTCAAGGCGCCAAGGGCCAGAACCAACCAGAGCCCCCGTGTGGCGGTCCTGAACACAACAAGAGTCAGAGTCAAGAATGACCCGACAAACAAGGTCAGTAATCTATCCAGCAGAAAGAAGCTGCATGGTTAGACGAGGAACATGAGCAACAGAATGAACATAAAAGGATGAGTTGTTAAGAGGTCCTCGACCAGAGACAGAAAGAGAGGTACCATCAGCAGTAAGAACACTGACAGGGGAATTAAGAGGTAATAAAAGACAAAGTAAAGGAATCAGAAGTCATGTAAAATGATGCTCCTGAATCAAGAATCCACGGGAGGTACCTGACTGTGTAGGAGGTGGTTTCTCACTGCCCGAAGAGTCAATAGCGAGAACTCGCCGAGGAGAACACAGAAGCGGCAAGCAAAGGCGAAGTCCGCTATCTCACCTTTCGGTGAGAGAAGCTGCTGAAGAAGTCGATGCAGACGTCGATGTAGAAGCATCAGTGCCAGTGCTAGGAGAAGAACGGCGTGAAAGATGTTGCTTCTTATAGCACTGAGACTCGATGTGGCCGACCTTGTCGCAGTAGGAGCAGCGAGGACGGCCACCGCCAGATGGAGGGCGACCACCACCACCTGTGGTAGCCACTGGAGGAGGCAGTGTACTGAAACGTGGAGCAGTCGGTGTAGCAGGTGGACGAGCGACGAGCACGGAGGGGAGTGGCATCAGACCAGCACCACTCAGACGAGTCTCATCTGCGCGTATCTCGGTAAGAACCTCCAAAAGAGTGACACGAGGGCGGCGTGCAAGAAGGCGGGCACGCCTGCGCCGAACTTCGGGGCGAAGGCGAGTAAGGAACTCGTGAGACACACCGAAACTCTAGGTCAAGACGTCATACCAGACAAAGACGAACAAGAGCGGCGGCCAAGAAGGTCGAAGAGAGTCCACCGCGCTGAGAAGCAGGACTCGGCGTAGAAGGCGTCAACGAGCATCACCTGCAAGAAGAGTGCTCTGGCGAACCAGCGCAGTGAGAGCATCTCCAGAGGGTTCGTAGCGCTGACGAAAGTGAGTCCACATCTGGACAGCCGTAGGGAGTCCCACAACCTCAAAAGAAAATTGAGGCTGGACACTGGCGATGAAGACAGCAGTAGCTCGAGCGTCATCGTCGCACCACTGAGTGTAGACGGTCAATCGATCCATATAGGAATCCAGAGCCTCTTGGTAAGCAGAGGCAGCCTTCTCATCAGCAAGGCCAAGAAGATCAACAGCGCACCTTGTTTACCGTTTGTCGAAGCGGCCGAATGACGTAGGCTCCATCGGAGGAGTAGGGCAAGGCGGGCAGGTGACATCGCCAGAAAGAACGCCCCAGAGACGAATACCACGCATGTGGATGCGCATGTGAGACACGAAATCGATGTAATTAACACCATCGAAGATCACCGGGCAACGAGGGAGGGAAACGGTGCCCATTGGTAGGCGGCGCTGGACGGCGCGGCGACCAAGGCAACGAGGTCTAACAGGCGGCGCTAGACGGCGCGGCGGTTAGAACAACATTTTTTTGCAGCTTTAAATATCGGCCGAATAAATATCAGTCGATTCGGCCGATTCGGCCCACACGGCCCAAAACGAGGGGGGTGAACTAGGGTTCCCCCCTCGCTCGGCTTATGGCGATGGCGGCGGGCGGCGCGCCGCGACTTAGGCGCGACGGCGGTGATTCGCTCCGACAGCAGCGCTTCCCTTGCTTGGATTGTGGCGGCGGCGGCCGACTTGAGAAGAAATCGCTCTGGTTGGCGGCAGCTCCGGATCTTCCTCCCCGACGGCGGCGGCTGGCGGTTGCTCCAGATCTCGGCGGTTGGCGGCAGCTCCAGATCAATCTCTCGGTTGCTCCTCTGGCGGCTATCGAAGAAGTCGGTGGCGCTTCCTCAAAGAAAACGGCCGCTCGGATCTCCTCCCGTCGACGGTGGATCCCGGCGCTGATGCTTAGCGGGTCGGCGACGAGGCGTCGCAAGCAGCGACGAGGGGTCTGCGACGAGTCGACTGCCGGGGAGAGGAGACGAAGATGATCCGGAGCAGACGCCGAAGATCACGCCGTCGCCCGACAGGAAGCCGAGGGTCCGGCAAGAAGCCGAGGCGACCGACGATGGAGTGGCGGATCGGCAGATCGGGCGGAGAGGCTGACGAGGTGACCACGAAGACGAAGCAAAGGAGCAGAGGCAACGGGGCGGCGAGCAGTTGTCACGTAAGACACGTGAGAAAACCCTAACCCTAGTTTCGCTCTGATACTATGTTATGAATAGTGCTTGTATTATCATAGGAGCAAAAGGCTAGTATATATAGACAAATACAAGTTACAGATAAGGAAACCAAATAATATCTATAATCCTACTCTAACACATATATATCTAACACCTACAACATGGCATGGAGCACAAAAAGGCTAAAATTCCAACAACGTTTTCTCACTGGTGCAGATAGCACATGATAGGAATCAATTCCACTCACTTGCCGAACTTTGAGCTTAGGAGCGCACCGCTGAGGGATCGGAATGTCCCTCCTGAGCACCCTTGTGCCATCTTCCTTCCTCTCAGGCTCCTCCCCGCACTGCCCATACTCGTTGCCCCCTGCACCAACAACTCACATTGCATCTAATCCACCAAATTCGGTCATAAAAGCACACAAGAAAACCAACTTCCCCTACCCCAAGCGTAGGCGCGCCCCTTATCATCCACCGCGAGGCAATGCCACCCGCCGATCGCCGCCTGGAATCAAACCCAAAGGCACAGCTTTCATTAGTATCACACAGACCCAAATCGCATTCCAAAGCAGTAATCAAGCGCTCACCTGCACGATCTTGACGCCAGCAAGGGCCTCCGCGGGCCACGGGGAGCTCTCCGTCTTGGTCTCTGGCGGGTGCCCGAGCGTGCCCCGCTGGTTCCACCCCCACGTGAAGAGCTGCAGACGGCCGCCGGCCGGCGAGAACCCAACCAATCAGATCAAAGACAAATACTCGCCAAGAAGGCAAGAAGGAAAACAAGGATGAGGCAGCGACCGCAAGAACCGTACGAGGCCGTCGTCGCAGATGGCGAGGGAGTTGCGGCTGCCGGCGACGACGACGGAGACGGCGTACGGATCCAGGGCGGCGACGCAGTGGGCCCAGTCCTTCTCCTCGCACCCGCCCATCCCCAGCTGCCCGTCCTCCCCAGAACCCCTACAAGCCGAGCAAATTAACCAACCCAAGAAGAAATCAGAACCACGTCGCGAGGAACAGGCGTCACCATGCGAGGACGGCCGTGGGGCGGGATGGGGGCGCCATGAGGGGCGGGCCGGAGCACAGGTCGGAGGTGGCGCGAGCTGTGCGCGCAGAGGGGAAGGGATAGGTGGTGTAGATAGCGAAGCGAGGCAGAAGCAGCCGGCTTGGTGATGGTGGGTGGTTTTGTGCGCCGCGCCGCGCCGCGCTTGCCTTTTGCGGCTCGGTGGTTATTCTATTCTGCGGGGCACGGGGCCGTGTCCGGTGGCTATTATTTTGGGGCGTGTGTCCGGTGCGTGATCAGGGCTTTGTGCTTTGCGCAATAGGGTTTTTGAGAATTTTTTTAAAAAATAATTTATTTTTATTTGAAATTATAAAATTATACCGGTAATTTTTTTTACAAAAGTATATTTCTATCGCTGAACCATTGGGTAACTGGATCCAGTCGCCCAACAGCCAAACGACATTAATGCAGTCGGCCAACCGTTAGACAATATTAATATAGTCGCCGAACCGTTGGGCGATTTGATCCAGTCGCCTAATGGCCAAGCGACATTAATGCATTCGCCGAACTGTTGGGCGACAGCAGCCTCCAGTCACCGAATCGTTGGGCGACTGAATGACTTATGTAAAGAGCGCGCGACTCGACATCCGACCGAGCGATTGGTAGAAAAAAGAAAGAGCGAAGAGGAGAGGAAATAAAAAGGAAGAAAGCGAGGAAGAAGAGGAGAGGGAGAAGGAGAGGAGGGAGAGAGAGAATAAGAAGAAGAACAAATATTCGTTCCTAAGGTTTTTTTTATCTTGTAGTGTATTTCTTTGTAGTAAGTAAATAGTTTTTATAGTTAAAATAGTAGTATAAATAGCACCCGTAGAAAATTTTAGTTAGAAAAAAGTAGAATATTGTTAATTTATATGTAAATAGCACCAGTAGAAAACCTTTAGTTAGAGAAAAAAGTAGCCCGTGAGGGAGAAGTAGTGCTATTTGTGAGAAGTATTGTAGTTGTGTCGGTGTATTTGTGATCGACATTATTCAGTGAATAATTAGAAGGTTGGCCGAGTGCATGAGGAGGATGAATTATTTGTATGGACTAATTAGTACAGGTTAATAAGTATGGACTAATAGACTTAAATAATTGGTATAGCTCTGTAGAAGACTGGAACACCACTTGTAGCATTTCGGATTCCAAGTTAGAGTCAGAATCGAATAATGTCTAGTATGGAATAGCTTGATTTTTGGGTTGAATCGGAATAGTATACTGCACGTTCATTGTGGCCTCTGTCTTAGCGAATGAATGACGTCTTGACCATGTTGTAGTGTAGTTATTCACGATAGGCGAAGGGCCGTACAAATGTAAATTACAGTGCAGCAGTACTTGTGTATCGTGCATTGCCATCTGACTAGTTGCAATATTGAAAATATTTGTAGGCCGACATCAGTCATGCCTGTACCCACTACATTGAAAGTGCATTACGATGATAGCACCGTTCGTGACAGTCCGTACGGTGTTGACTTGAGCAATTTTTCATAAGCCACTCTGGTACACCCAGACGGTGAGAATGCACGAATCGCAAATGTGATGTACTGGCTCACCCGCAGCTTCTCCTTAGACACTGAGGTGTGCAGCGTCGTCATACAAGGGTTTTGGAGCCAGTCTCCCATGGACATTAGATGGGAGTTGAGAAGACTAATACGCACGGCTGTCTGGAAGGGCTTTGTAGAAGGTTGCCGGCTTCAACAAGACCCCGATGAGCCGTTCGCTTGGCCGGATATGAGGAGTAGATAATACATTCGCCACTTGGGGGGCAACTTCTTCCATAAGTTCTCGAAGCAACTGTTGGTGAAGCTATTCAAGAGGCTGGCTATGCGAGCAAGCGGTATAAATTTGGCGCTTTATGGGTCTTCTTTGGATGAGCACTGATGAAACACGTGGGCGAGAGGAACCGGGACCGAGTCAGAACACGCTAGTCAGGAGGAGGACATCGAGGAACATCGAGTGCTTCTCCCACTGGATCGAGGGCAAGCCATTCGACAAGTGGTCCTGACGGGGCAAGCTTAATGACCACTAACCTTGCGGAGGTGTACAACTGGGTTATTAGGGGCCTTCGTTCTCAGCCCATCGTCGCATATGAGGAGTAGATAATACATTCGCCACTTGGGGGCCAACTTCTTCCATAAGTTCTCGAAGCAACTGTTGGTGAAGCTATTCAAGAGGCTGGCTATGCAGAACCAGCAGCGCAAATTTGACGCTTTATGGGTGCTGCTGGATGAGCACAGTAAGAAACACGTGGACGAGAGGAACCAGGGACCAGAGTCTGAACCTGCTAGTCCGAGGAGGAGGACATCGAGGAACATCGAGTGCTTCTCCCACTGGATCGAGGGCAAGCCATTCGACAAGTGGTCCCTGTTGCACGACACGGACGGGGCAAGGTACAGTATAATGACCACTAACCTTGCGGAGGTGTACAACTGGGTTATTAGGGGCCTTCGTTCTCAGCCCATCGTCGCTATCGTGGAAGGTGTTCTGCACAACACAATCGGGTATTTCAGGGAGAGGCGTGCAAATACCGCACTTCATGCCGCCAACCCACAAACATCGTATTACTCGAAGATTATGGCATACATGTAGTCAAAGACAGAGAAGAGCCAGTCATACACGGTGTACGTGATGGGCAATACGGAGCATCGTTTCGACGTGCTCCCCCAGGATAGAGCCAATTTGGTACGACTCGTTCTCTTGTCACCCACGAGGTATGCTTTGGAGATCATGTGAATGAACCTAGATGTACATGCAACAAGCTGAAGCTTTTACATAAGCCATGCTCTCATACCCTAGCTGCATGCGGGATTATGCACATGGACCCTTCGAACTTTGTATCCGAGTACTTCTTGAAGGAGAGGATGGCACAGGCGTGGTGTGGCGAGCTTAAGGGGTTCAGGGTTGTGGGTAACTTCGCTACCTTGGATATTGCAAACAGGACCTGAATTCTGGATATTGACATGCTGAAGGGTGGCAAGGGTCGTCGGCAGAGTCGTCGTATTACCAATGATATGGACGAAGCGCAAGCCGGGGCTTTGGATAGACGCTGTGGGCGCTGCAACCAGGAGGGCCACACAGCCAGACGATGCAAGGCACCAGCTGAGGAGTAGGCACTGGAATATTTGCGGTACCACTTCTTCGAGTGTGCAAAGTGAGACAAAAATTGATAATTAGTGTAAATTGTCATATGTACTTTTGTATTGTTTATGTAACTGTTCTACTACTACCCAATTTTTATTTCATGTACGTACTGTCGTAGCACATGTATCGTATGTTGCACGTAATATTTATGTAAGTGTTGTAGTACTATCCCCTTTTTATTACTTTTTAAAGTACAGTCCTGGTAGCCTAGTACTATTTTGTTTGTTTGTTTACAAGTTAAATTTACTCCTGCTTTATATTTGATGTTTTATTTGCGCGTATTTGCTAACTTGAAGTTGTTTTGCAAGTATGGCTTGTGACCCTCACGAATCCGACTGGAGTTTCGGCCTCCTGGAGGAGCACATCGACTGGCTACATCACGTATTGCGTCGTGTCCCTCATCCCGTGCTGGCAGCACCTGTGGTCGGCGACGACGGAGACATCCATGCTGGGTTAGAGCAGTCACGATGCTTCCTGTTCGACCGCTCCCTGCTGACAGCTCTCGTGGGCCGGTGGCGGCCGGAGACTCACACTTTCCATCTCCCATTCGGGGAGATGACCCCTACTCTGCAAGACGTCTCCCTACTACTTGGGCTCCCTATCGCGGGAGGTGCTGCCTTCCCGCAGGAGGATCCAGCCGACTAGCGCGGCGACCTTCTGGTCAGGTTTCATGGAGTCCTTCCACCTGCGGCCGCGGCCGGGTACTACGTCTTCCCGGAAGCACAAAGGCACGGCCCACCCTTGCGGTGGCTGTTGCAGTTCTGGGTACATGCTGGACGCCATTCCCATTGGGTACACCACATCACCTTTTCGTACTTCTGGTCTTACAATCTTTTTCCTTATACACAGGTCGAGCGGATAGACCCTGCCGCGGACGACCAACAAGTGTCACGCCGCCAGTAGGGAGGCCCCCCAGATCAGCTGGGGTTCGGCCGCACTTGCCGCCACCTATCGCGGCTTGTGCGACGTGTGCTGCAGATCGAGGCAGAACTCCGTACTCGCGGGGTGTCCTCTCCTACAGTTCTCCTTACGGGCAGGAGATGTACAACGCGGAAGAGGTGGACCGGCCCACAATGGGCTCTCTCTGGTGCCAGCAATGGGTACATACTCTATCGTGCGACTAATTTCATCATATAACCGATTGTCCTATCTAATAGCTTGTGTTCCTTGCAGGTACAGTTCACGCACGTGCGGGTCACACGGGCGTACAAGTCGTTCGTGGAGCAGTTCGACCAGCTGACGGTGGACGACATGCGCTGGGAGCCATACTCCCCTCAGGAGTTAGAGGCACGCGCTCCTCACGGCCTTTCCTCGCTGTGCCTGTGCGACCGGGACTACTGGCTGACCCGAAAGGCGCTTGTGTTCAACGTCTTCGTCGAGGACTATGGGGCGCATCGTGTGATGCGCCAGTTCGGCATACGGTAGGTGATTCCAGTATCAGTCGGGCGGCCAGTGCCAGACAACGTGCACGCGTGAGTAATCGGTATAGATGTTCCTGTTTGTGCTATCGTCTCGTACCCACAACTTCTAACTACATGTTACGTCTTGTAGGCACAGTAGGAAGGGAGTCCGTCGTGACACGGACTGGGAGAGTAGGATGGACACGTGGGTAGGGTAGTGGGAGGGCGCGCTGCAGGACTGTGTGCAGGAGGACACCCCCTACGACACAGCGCGTACGACGACTACCTTCGCTGGTACGCTCCTCAGACACGTATCAGGCTCGTACTTGCTGTCGAACAGCCCGCACCATGCGTCTCGGCACCGACCGACACATACCCTGTGCATCTCGCGCAGGACGTGCACCGCGCGGTATGTTACATCCTACTTCGAAAACTTCTCTTGTGGCATCCCCACTTACATTTTTCATCCTGTCATGTTTTCATTGCAGGTGAGCATCAATGTTGAGATTGCGAGGGACTGCCGCTCCTTGTTTCAGAGGATCACCGACGGTGTGGAGGTCACACGCGAGGAGGTGGCCCAGGCTTTTTGTCGTGTGGCTGTTCAAGCCACACGTGTTGTCGCCCTGTTGTTGTGCACCAGGCTCCCGGAGGTTGACACGCTTATGCCTAGTGGACAGTTGGTACGTCTGCTAGCGCCGGCCCGTCCGGCAGCACAGTAGGCGAGAGGGTCAGCGTGGCCACGTGCGGCACGCCCTGACGAGGCGGGAGGCTCAGCCAGGCCACATCCGACACCGCCGCGGCCTGAGGAGGCCGAAGGGTCCAGCTGGGCACAGCCCCGTACACCGGCAGTGTCGCAGTACGTCGGTCTTCTAGACTCCTTCGCCTTTGACACACAACATACGTAGGGCGTGTATGACGTGTCTTACTTCCCTTCGGACGCCTTCTCGCGCGCCATGGCTCTAGCCGAGGGTACGTCACATCTCTGTTTGTCAACATGCATCGCGTTTTTTATTAACGAACAATATTGGCAGTGCAGGTGTTCTACCCTATGACGGATTAGGGGCCTCCCCAGGTGACGCGGACACACACGACTTCCTCGTGGACGAGGATCCAACACCTCAGCCCACACCCGCTGAGGTTCTCTCCGGGTCACAACTCGCTGGTGCGCTAGTACCCACACAGGCGGTAGTTCTGTCCACCGCTCCGCCTTTCAGTCCTCGTAAGACCAGACCTCCAGACCGTCTTTCCCTCTCGGGGTCGAGGCCCCGACACCTAGCGCAAAGGAGGGGGGCCAAGCGAGCCCGTATGGTAGGATGCGGAGCTGGAGTGGGTCGTGGCGACGCGGGAGGGGATGTTGGGGGTGCGGTTGGGGGCCTAATAGGGGCCCCGCATGTCAGTGACTCATCCACGAGAACATTTTGATTTATATTTCATTAACTTTCGGTTGGGTCCCACATGTTAGTGAATCATTAGGGCTAATCCGACATCTAAACATTGATTTGGTCTTAATGATCGTAGTTAAGATGCTAATGACGAGATACAGTGCTCGTCCGACAAAAGTCGCGCACCCGCTCGTCTTGCCGGTGGCGTGATACTCGTAGGGGTCGGAAAGTGCCCAAAACGGAATCTCCATACCCTTGCGCACTGTCGGCACCGATGGCGAGGGCTGAGGTGGCTCCTAGTGGTGGCGCGCCGGCGTTGAGCGGCAGGGCAGATACTGCTACGGGCGACAAAGCAAACGGGCAACACTCTTAGCTATCTACTGCGTGCATGGGCATCTACAGGTTACTAGGGTCATACCAGAAGGACGCGGAGGCTTGGAGGTGGTCGGAGATGACTGGTCGACGGCGAGCCGAGGCGGCGAGGTCGGTCGCACGTGGAAAAGAGGCTCGAGTGAAGGAGATCAAAGTCCAATGGTCGAAGAAGCTTGGCGATTGTCATGCGATGCTCCAGGCGCGAGGAATCGGCTCGGGATGCAGTGAAACTCCAGCGACGACTGGAGCGGCGGTTCTGGTCGAAGACGATGATGAAGGGTCAATTCAGGCGATCCTGTGAATCGAGTACGAAATCGAGTGAGGGGATAGCAATAGTGGTCACTGGAACATGATATGACGCGGTAAGGGTGATACAAAACCCTTCACGGCGTCGACGACGAAGGTGGCGGCGCACGGCCGAAACTAGGGTTGCACTCTCCGAGCTCCAGAGCTCGATTGAGTGGAAGAGGAAGGAGGAGATGGTGCGCACTGAGTTGGAAAAGATGAGACGCAGCTCGGGGTTACCTTTATATAGACGGAGGGGAGGAGATCAACGAGGAGGGATCGGGCAGAGTAGCGGAGCTCTTGGAGGCTCTCGACGATGTACGAGCAGCGGCAGGTGCCGTGGGGTAGAGGGATTGGCGCGGGGATTAATGGCGAAGCGACAGGAGTTGGTTGGGGTCTAAAACCGGGGGCGACGAGGTGAAATTGCGGGAGGGGCGACGAGCTCGCGCGGGGGCGTGCGCTGGTGCTCGGCGAGGCAAGGCGGACGATGATCCCTGTGGGCGGGGCCCACAGGTCAACGAGAGAGAGAGAGAGAGAGAGAGATTAGTTTATGATTTTTTTTCTATTTTTAGCTGAATTAATGCTTGATTTTATTTACTAGTCAAATTACTGCATAATTTAATAAAAAATTTGTGTAGGCTTCTGAGCTAATGTAGTTTCTCTTGTAAAATTTTCAGAGCTTAATAGTTTATGTGAATTTCTACAAAATTCATATAAGTTTCTATTTTGCTCTTTGGTAAATATTTTTCTAAATAAAATTTCCTATAAATTCTTTTGTGAATCATTTTGAGATATCATGCCCGAAATAATTCTCTCCTCTGTTATTTCTATTTTATTTTATCTATTTTTTTAGCACCTATATATTTGTAGTTCATGTTTTACTTTTAAATTCAAAAACCAAGTCAACATGATATATTTTATATGCAATTGGTCAAAGTATTTTAACTAATGTATTTATATTACGTAATCCTAGAATTAAGATTTTGGAATATTAGAATTAGAATAGCAAATTATTTCTAATTAGCACCTTTCGATATTTAATTATCAGCTCGCTGGGTAAAACTTTTCTAGTTCCGTGCCTGCTCGTACTTGTATACATAATTGTAATATTCTTGTTACTGTTTACGGATGATTTATTGGTTCGTAATGCTTACTTAGTATGATAGAGTTACAAAACATGTGTCGAATGGATGAAAAGTAATCGGTGAGTCGTGCAAGTCGGGATTGTTTGGTTAGGTGCCTAGTTGTGGTATTAGGACTTGTAATTAGTAATCAGTTGCTCATGGTTGTATGGCAGTTTTTTTTTTTTTACATGATGCTGCTAGGGATGGCAACTAGACCCATTCTACAGCTGTCCCGTGGGGGTAATTTGTTCGTGGGGATGGGGACGGAATGACTGCTCCATCCCTATTTCCCGCTCTCTCTCGATATATACTTATATGCACGAAAATTAATACATTTTTATGTCTAAAATATGAGTATTTTATCTTTGTAACGTATCTGATGGTAATAGGTAATTCAGTACTTAAGATCCAAAATGCTAATACCAATTTTGACCATTGGATCTGAATTGAACAACCAAGATTAATCCGTGATCCCACCACTAAATCATTTAATCACTTTGCATGCTTTCACCTTCAATGCACCTTCATTAATGTGTTTTCATTAAACACCATACATACTCCTATCTCTAACGGTCAAAATCCAAATCCAATGATCAAGATTAGTATTAGCACTTTAACACTGAATTATCAATTAGCACTAGATACGTTCCCTTTATCTCTAGCCATAATTTGTATATAACTCATTCAGTATTTGCTTTACCATCTTGTGTAATAGTAAACTTACTTTATTTGACTTAGAAATATGACATGCTAATGAAATGAACTCAATATTATTCAAATTTAGGTCTTTAGTAGTCCCGTTCCTCACAAAATCCATGGTAAGGATAAGGACGAGAGAAAAGTTACACCCGATAGCTATGGTATGGGGGTGGGGATAGGAAGGTATCACCCGAAGGGGAATGCTCTGTTGCCATCCCTACATCACGATAATACATAAAGGCAAATTAAGATTTCCATTACCTATTGACAAGATTAGGACCCTATTCGAAACACGTGAATTACACAAATATTTTTGCAAGAATTTTATAGAAAATAGTTGAATTCCCGTAGAAATCGAAAAAAAAATTATATATTTCAAACGGGACCTAGAACAGTAGTGGTGTGTAGTGTACCGGCTTTTTTTAGAGTTAGCACTGTCCATTACGCTGGATTGTTTTTAGATGTTAGTTGTACGGATTCGGACCATCTGCGTTGGTGTAGTAAACACATATTGCTACAGTGATTTGTGTTTAGTTTGTTGTTGCATTTAGTGCACTGTAGCAGTGTCATTTAGCACTGTAGCAATGTGTAGTGTTCTTCGATTCCTGCTGATATACAGACCTAAACTGTGCCCTTTTTTGAAGTTTGAAATAGTTATAAAACCCGGATCGGACATTGATCCAGCCGAGGTCTTGGGTCACTAACCCGGTGGTCGGACCGGAGGGTTAGCAGTTGGACCGCGTGTTTTAAAATTTAACTTTCATATATATATCACAAAAATAGGGAAAATCAACGATACACGAAAAGCAATAATAATTAAAGAATCTGGATTCTGAATAACAAATTAAGTCTGTCAATGAGCGACATTATATGCTCACATATAAACCAAGTCACTCAATCATTGATGTTTTAGTCTATTTTTAATATGTTTAAATATGCTTCAATTCCTCTCACATTCTGATGCACTACATGTTTAGCTTAATACATGAATTGCCAACTTATATCTTACTGTGTATGTCTTAGATCTAACTATATATTGTTCTGATAAGAAAATAAAATAGTAAAAATCTAACACTTACATCTTAACTAGATACTAGAGAGCAGAGAAAGCAAGTAGAAAATGTATCATATCTTGTGATGGAGGCAAAGTTGAGAAGAGAACAGAAAAGGGGCTGTCGATCGAAGTGAGAAAGCAAGACAAATATAAATTAGTTATGTGTAGCCTAGCAATACCCAAAGTATGAACATTCCTTTCAGTTTTGTTTTAAAAAAATATTTCATTTGAGAGGTTTATTGTCTATTGGCATCATGAGCAAAACTCGCCGGGTCGAAGCAAAACCGGTGGGGTCAATCAGAAATTGCCCATGTCGACCCTGGTTTTTTTTCCGAATTAATTGTATCTTCGGTCTTGTAAGTGTGCTTGGGCCGACAAAATCTCTGAATTCGAATTCTTTCGGTTGAGCCATCGGACCGGTCCGGATATTATAGCTGTGGTTTGGATTTCTCTCTCGTCGCGGAGGTGGGCTTCATCCACGGAAGAATTGCGCAACGCTATCATACACCGAAGCAAGCAGCGAGAGAGAGGAAATGCAGATTTTCTTCTAGCAAAAGGAAATGCAATTATCTGCGTCCCTAGAATAGGCCGATTCCGGAATGCTTCAAGTGGGCTGATCTCAGAACGGGCCAGAACAGAGCCCATCGGTACAGCGGGACAAAAAAAAAAAGAGGCCAGTAACTAGGAACTAGGAAGCATGACGAAGGCCTCTCAGAAAACTTTGGTCTTGCCTAAGTTTTAATTTACCAAATTTTAACTTTGACTAAGTTTTAGCTAACCAAATTTTGGCTTGTCATTGGAGCCATGAACCGAACCGCCCCGATATTCTGCTGAGACGCTACCGCGCTATTATTATGCTTGGGATTTCCGATGGGTTTATGGGTATGCCCAGATTGAAATTTCCTAAACAATCCGTAGAGTTATGCGCAAAGTAGCACCGGTAAAGTAGCATCCGGTATCGAACCCTGTGGAATGTTAACCGCCTTTTGCAAATTTGTCAGGTTCTATCACTGAACCTGTTAGTTGGTCAATCAAAAGGTACAGAAATTGTCCAGAGTCAACGATAAGATTTATATGAATCCTACCAGTGGAGCCGTGTGAGCACACTCCTACCGCTGCTCATTAGAGTGATAGCTGTTAGGAGCTATATCACCTAGAATCTAGATAAGCTCTCTTGCAAATGCCACAGAATGTGTTTGAAATGATGCATCCAGTGTTCTTTCCTTTTCCATGGTTCGGCCGTATCTCGGATGCGTCCAATTATTTGTGTAGCTGATGATACCCAAGCTGAGGATTAGGTATTGACATCGAGAGGACTCTGAAGGATTGAATGTTGAAGGAGAGTTGTGTGGCTGACGACGAAGATAAGGAGCAAAGCGGTGAAGCCAGTGGCGGGGAGAAAATAGAGGGTAAAGAAACCTGAATTTTCCATCCTGTCACATTTTTTACCCTTTTAAGCTACTGTGAAACATCTGTTTCGAATTCTGCCTCGTTCAGAAATTGTCCAGGGTCAACGATAAGATTTATATGAATCCTATCTCAAGAGTGGAGCCGTGTGAGCAAACTCCTACCGCTGCTCATTAGAGTGATAATAGCTGTTAGGAGCTATATCACATTTTTTACCCTTTTAAGCTACTGTGAAACATCTGTTTCCATTCCGCCTCGTTCTACAAATATCTCTTGTGCTATTGACGCGACCGTTGAAATATCTCCAGTCTCCTGAACCTGCTGTTTACCTTCAGATACATGACAGGTTTATCGGAGAGAGCCAGAGTGGTTTCAAAGAATATTCAGAAGTGGTCAGTTCATGGTAAACTTTTGATTTTAAGTCAATTGTAGCATTTAGATGCAAAAAAAATGCTAGGATTGCTCCTTTTGTTCACCGATTTTATACCAAAACCGTTAGAAAGCGGTACGCCGTTTTCTAACTAGTATTTGGACACATCCTGATGCACTAGAGCAAGCACACTTCAATTCGACATGGACAACTAAACAGAAGTCATATCTGCCTACTATCCTAATGATTGGTGATTATGAGATAACCTTCTACCGAGATATATATGCCCATGTATGTGAAGGATCAAAATGGCAACAGAGGGGGTGAATGATGCCTTCTAAAATTAAGATCCTCCTCTCAAGTGTCCACACAGCAACCCAATACACTCTGATAATCATAAGACGAGAAATGAATCAAATCCAAGAAGTTAAACAAAATCAAGGCGGTTACGCGTAAATCGAATTTCCGATTATCCCTGCGGTAGTTCCGCACTGCGGTAGTTCCGGTCATCCAGGTGGAAGTTCCGCAAATTTCTGGGCTGCTCTGTCGACAATCAGAAGTTCCGGTTCTCCAGTGCGGAAGTTCCGCACCGCGGTAGTTCCGGCGTGTAAACATCGGTAGTTCCGATTACTCTGATCAAGAATGAACGTCTCGGAATTTGCCAAAAAATTCGAAATACTCACGATTTGCTACTCTTCTCGGGTCAATTCTCACAGGACATCATCCTAAACATTATATTGACCTCATTGAGAAGAAATTTCAGACAAAGATCCACTAATCAAAGGAAAATCGGATTTCTTGAGAAAACTTGGCAGGAGAGACCAAAAACCGAAATTCGCAAGATTCTTGGATTCTTGACTTATGAAACTTTGAGGATAGCTACTTAATAGCCTCAGGACTCAACATGTCAAGTTTCAAGCCATCTCAAGAGAGGAACCAAGAATTTCACCAAAAACCTAGAAAAGAGAAGTGACGAACAGAGGCACACACAGAGAAATAAACTTCAGAGATTTCATTTCTTGAAACCAAGGATTACAGAGGGATTCTGATACATAAAGATGTTAGCACACAAGAAATGATTACAAGAGACTCAATCCATCCTCTCCCTCTCCATCTCAAGAACACACAAGAAGAAGGAAGGCAACCCAAGAACAGAGGAACAGGGAGAAGCTACGAAGGAGACATCTCTGCTCTCTTTCTCCCAACAACTAAAGCCACAAAGCAAAACAACCTCCCAAAGGCTCTTTTGACTAGCTAACCCTAATCCTCTCTCCAGTGGCCTACCAACTAAGGAGACATCCCCTCCTTATATAGGCGCCAGCTAACGGGTCGCAAACCCGTTACGCCAGATAAAATCCGAACAGAGCCCGCTCCCGCTTGTGCATCATTGCAAAAATACCATTTCGCCCCTCGTGCACCTTCCGGGAAGCTCCCGCATTCCTTGTTGTCCACGACTCGCAACCACTTCGAGTTTACGCCGTCTTCGACACATCTCGACCGTTCTGACCTCAACGTCACCTGCGTCTAGTCCGATCATCTCGTGTCTAGCCACGACTTCGCATCGACGTCCTGCAGCCAACATAGACAAGAAACACATCACATAGCATTGTTCGAGATAATGGAATTAACATTTGTACTTGTCTCAAACTCATACACGAACCACACAACTCAAAACCAAAAATTATGCACTCACTGCTCAGGTCTGCGCACAATCGAAGTTCCGCTTTCCCAGGGCGGAAGTTCCGATGATCGGTACTTTCGCTTTCCCAGGGCGGAAGTTCCGCACAGTACAAAATCAAAACGATGAGCGACAACAAAGAAGAACCAAATCACAAACTTTTCAACAAAAGTGTCAAATACTCATCACTCGCATGGGGACACCTCTCACATGGTCTCTCAGTATGCTTCAAAAGAAGTACGCATATGTAGGTTAGAAGCCTGAAAGTCAGTCTAGTATGTGATTATTTGTAAGCATTCGATTGGAAATTAACTGGATTTCTCGTTCTCATCTTCTTCTTTTTTAATGTAACCGGCGGAAGAGTTGTCTGTTATATTAATAGAGAAAGGGTGTGATCAAACCACATAATAAAAGATTTTAGTGCAAAGGCCTTAATTACATGGGATTGAAACGCTCCATACACTTGCCCCCCCCCACCCCGCTTGCGACCAAGTTCTACCCTTCTCCTTGATTTTCGCTCTGAGTTCCTGCGGTGCAGTGGCTTTGCTTTGAAAATTATTGCGTTCCGTTCCTTCCAGATCTCCAAAGTGATAAGGATCAGAGTCGTGGTCGTGGCCTTCCTGGGGAGCCTTTCCTATCCGCTACGTTGGCCACTGATCCAAGATGTTTGTGCTAGGGGGGCCAAAGAGATGGCTGTAAACTCTCATTTCCTAGCCTGTCTGCTATGTACTTCCAGATTCTTGAGGAGAAACGACATTGGGCGAAAAGATGAAGGACCAATTCCGGATTGTGTCTACAAAGGGAGCAGAAATGTTGGTTTGTCCACCCTCTTGCTTCCAATCTATCTGAGGTCCATAGATTGTTTTGTATTGCCACCATGTGAAGAATTTGCACTTTGGGGGCACGTGGGTTTTCCAAATTATAGTTTTGAAGTTTGTCACAGTTGAGCCTAGAAAGTGTAGAGCGTAGGCAGATTTTGAGGAGTAGTTACCGTTCGGGATTATCTTCCATGAGATCTCATCCGGGGTCCCGTGAACCGGGTGGATTTGGTTAGTTTTGGTCCAGAGTCCCACGAATTGTTGGATATGGTGGACTGAGAGTCCCCTGAGGATATTTTATGTGTTGTACCCAATGATTGTTCTCTAAGGTAGAAGCCACTATCTGGTTTTTCCTTTTGGAGATTTCAAAGATCTTAGGGGCTAGATCTTTTGGTGCCTCTCCATTTAACTAGGCCGAGTACCAGAAAAGTGCAGTTTTATCGTCCACAAGGGAGATCCTGGTTGCCGCCGCGAAAAGGCTTCGGTCCCGTCATCGCGGGTGCTTCCATTCCGACCCAAGGTTTGGACGTAGCCTTCCAATTTTGCCAAAGCCAGTGGAGTCTTAGTGTCGCTGAAAATTTTGAGAGGCTGAGGACACCTATGCCACCAAGCTGGGTTGGATGACATACTTTGTCCCAGTTGAGTTTACACTTGCCCACTGAAATGTTTTCGTGTACGACCCATAGGAAACGACGCCTAATTCGATCGAGGGCGCGAAGTACCATCTTGGGAGTTTTGAAGACCGCGAGGTAATAAATTGGAATCAAAGTGAGGACAGATTTAACCAGGGTGGCCCGCCCTACTGGGGATAGTAAATGCCCCTGTCAGCCGGCTAGCCTAACTCCCACTTTGTCCAGAAGAGGGTGGTAATCCACCCTGCGAAGCCTTTTGTAGGTGAGCGGAAGTCCGAGATATTTGATCGGGAAGGTCGATCGGATTGCTCGGAAATCCAGGAGGACCGTGTTGAGGTCTAAGTATTTGCATCTAATTGGAAGCACCATGCTTTTTTGGAAGTTGGTGTGGAGGCCTGATGCATTCCAAAATTGAGTATAATCTGGGTGGTTGTGTGGATTTTGGTTGCGCTTGGATTGATGAAAATTGTCGAATCATCCGCATAGATGGAAGTTCTGAGTCTAGCGAAACGGTCTCGTGTGTAGGCGAGGAGACCCATTTATGTTGCCATTTCCAAGAGACGTTGGATGGGATCAATGGCCAAAATGAAATGGAAAGGCGAGAATGGGTCTCCTTATCGCTGCCCCCTTTCGTGGGTGATCGCCTTGCCGGGGATGCCATTTAGGAGGACTATGGATGAGGCGGATCTTAGAAGGGCCGCCACCAATTTGTCCATATGTACAGAAAGCCTTTTTTCGAAGAAGGTCGAGGAGGAAGTCCCAACGAACTGTGTCGAAAGCCTTTGCAATGTCAAGTTTGAGGAAGAGCGTAGGGGTTTTAGAGCGGTGGAGCCTTCTTATCAGGTTTCGTACATATAGGAAGTTATCCTGAATGCTCCTTGTCTTGATGAAGGCGCTCTGGGCCTACGATACCATGTTATTTAGAATCGGTGTCACCCGTAGCGCTAGCGTTTTGCAATCCACTTCCCGAGGCCGTGAATGAGGCTGATGGGTCTAAAATCCTGCACTTTATCTTCCCCCTCCTTTTTTGGAATTAACACAATGTTGGCTGAGTTAAGCAGATGAAGGTTCGACATGTGGAGAGAGTGAAAACTGTGGAAAACTGCCATGATGTCCGCCTTAATGGTTTGCCAACAGGATTTGTAGAAATTTGAGGGGAAGCCTTCTGGGCCCTAGGCTTTATCCCCTGGGTAATTGTCCTAAGGCGTTGAGGACTTGGGTTTCCGCGAAGGCAACTTGCAGGTTGTGTAAATCTCGCTGAGGGAGATTCAGAGCCGACCAGTTGAGATCCATGCTGTGGGGTGCGGGCAGGCCAAGCATTTCTTCGAAATGCTTGTGTATTATGTCCCCTTTCTCTGTGTGCAAGGTCGCCCAGCCAGGTCCGTTTTGGAGCTTTTGGATGTGGTTTTTGCGCCTTCGACCATTTACTTTAAGATGAAAGAACTTTGTGTTTGCGTCACTTTCTCTCAAGTTGGTAATTCGGGAGCTTTGGCGTTTCCTGGTATGCTCGATCACTACCAGCCCCATAACTCTCTTTTTTAGACTTGCCCTCAGGGAAGATTCAGGTGGCGTTAGTGCCCTGTAGTATTGGGCCACGTCGAGCTAGAGGATCAGCTCTAGGGCCATGTGTAGTTGTAGCTTAGGTCGAGGGCCAAGGTCTCTGCTCCAGGATTTGAGAGAGATGCAGTGGAGGTTAACTTGTGGTTTAGACGGTGCATCGACTCTGTGTGTGGGCAATGGGCAAGGCAAGATTTATGAATTGTGTCAAAGAAGCCTAGCATCTTAACTTAGAAGTTTTCGAACCGGAAGGTTCTTGGGCACGCAGGACTTAGTTGCTAGAAAGCAGCAGTGGGAAATGATCGGAGATTGAGGATGACAACGCATATAGAGAGTGATTTTCAAAGAGGGAGTCCCCGCCTTTATTACAGAAGACCCTATCCAACCTGACCAGGGTTGGTCTCTGGCGCTCATTACTCCACGTAAACTTTTTGTTCTGCATGTGGAATTCTTTTAGTTCGCAGGTGTTGAAGGTGGTGCGAAATTATGCCATGCGTCGCGGATTTATGTTGGAGTTGCTTTTGTCAGCCGCGCGGTATATGAGATTGAAATCACCCAGGACCAACCAACAAGTGCCTAGGGTCAGTTTTTAGGAAATAATTTATTGGAGAAAGACACACTTTTCACTGCTTTTGGAGGGGTTGTACGCTATTGTAAGGCGAATGGCCGAGTTGCACTCTCTTAAGGCCACGATCGCTGACAGTTGTAGGCCGATTGCTGCACATTTGCTACCTCGGTGTACTCAATGTTCCAAAGGAAAAAATTTCACCCCACGTGTCGTCGGCTGGTTTTGGAGTGAAACTCCGCAGGTCGTATCCCCCAAGGTAGCCGGCTAGATTTTGGTCAACATGACTTATCTTGGTTTCCTGATGGCAAGCGAGATGGCATGTTGTCGAAGTCAGGGTCTCGCGCACAATGTCTCAACTGGCTTGTGTGTTTAGGCCATGCACATTCTAGCAGATAATGTTGATGTTTGGTCCGTTCATTTGAATTTAGGACTGTCACTTGAAGAAGGATGGTCTTTGGGGTCGAAGGTTGGTTGCAGAAAATGGCTGAATGACCACCCACGTGAGACAGCGTCGAAGAAGAGCCAAATCTTGGGATCAACCAGCATACTGAGCCGAAAGAAGCAAACTGAAGGATTTGAAGGGGTACATTCATCATCATAAGTCTTACTTGAAGGAGAGTTGAAAGTAAAACACGACAGGGGCAAAAGTGACATGATCATTCTTGGTGTTTTGTATTTCCTGACGTTGTCGTCGACTGCGAGGTGGAGCTCCTGACTCTAGGCCACCGCCACAAGGGCACCATGAGCGACATTTGGAGTCTGTGGAGTGGACACAGATGTGTTCTGGGTGTCCACTGCCTCAGTCCCCTGACTGTCGGTCATGTAGTGTCCTCCGATCTTAGCGAGGGCATCGTCCGCTTGCGAGGTGAGTTGACTGTCCATATTGAAGAGGTGTGACAGGGCAGCAATTGTGTTTTGCGGTAGAGGTGCTTTGAAAGTTGCAATGTAGTTTTTGAGCGCTTCATCCGTCAATGGGTGGCACCTGGTGATCTTCTTCTAGAACTTCTTCCCTGGCAGTTGATTCATCCTGGTCCCCCATTTTGTTCTCCTTCTTTTTTTTATTTGAATTAGCAGAAGCTAAAGCGAGTCTTTTTGGTGCATCAACATCCTGCTTTGGGGCTAAGGCGTCATTTCCCCCTAGACTTGAGGCAGGAAAGGTGTCGTTGAAGAGGGTCATCTGAACAGGTGATGTCAAGACTTCCTGGGATGAGCCCCCTAAGACCGCTTGGTTCTGTATTTCTTGGACGAGTTTGTGCTCTTGGTCTGGGCCTTTTTTCGGGGAGGTTGGAGCAGCGAGGTGGCTCGCTATTTGCAGAAAGGTCGCCCAAGTTGGCTTGTTTGTCGTGGCTGTCGCTGGTCCTGGTGCAATACCGAGTTGCACAGCGGTTGATGACATTGCCCTGATATAATCCTCCGCCTTGCGCAACCATTCGCCTCGCGCCTCCTCAGTAATGGGTGGTTGTGTGGAGTTTGGAGGGAGGCCTTTGTCGAAGACCTCGTGAAGGGCTTCGCGCAAGGAATTAGCGTAGGATGTGAAGAGCTCCTAGAGGGTACGGTCAGTGCTTGCTTTGACTTGCTCCGGTGACGGCTTGGGTAGAGCGAAGTAGCCTGGCCCGGGCATTGTAGGGCCAAAAGGCCATGTGAGTGTCCCCGTCAGGGGGATCGATCACGATCCCATCCCAGAACAAGGCACAGCTTGACTGACGTGTTGGGGCTTCTGAAGCCACGATGGTTGGTGTGATAGTGACGACCCTTGTCGTCGTTGCTGTCGTCGTTGTCCTTGTGCCTCCGGTTCAGGGTGGAGGGGTGGTCGTCGTAGACTGAGTGACGAGGGGGTCGACGGTGGCTGCGAGAGGTGCAGTGGTCTTCTTCTGGGAGGTTTTCTTCCGCCTCCTCATCCAGCCCAAGAGGTTGTGGAGGGATGTGGCTCGGCCCTCCTTTGGATTCAGGCGTGCCATCCACCGCTCCTAGGTTCCAAGGCAGACTGGTTGTGATAGGCTCATAAGGAACAGTGTCCGCTGAAGACATGAAATCATCGAGTGGTGCAGCGGTGTGGTCCTCGACGTAGTCAAGATGGATGATCACCCGGTGGGTGAGCCCCCACCTCCATTTGTCCCGGATGCGGGAGCTCGCTTCTGGCCGGCTGGTGTCCTCGCCTCGGTTTGTGAAAGTGGTCCCGGCCACCTTGGGTTGGACATCCAAGCCTAGAGGTTGAGAGTCCTCTTGTCCTCCCGACTCGCTGACACCCCTTTGATGGAGTGCAACGAGCATTTCCTTCCAATGATGCGCTCCACCACCTCCGGTGTCCAGGCAAACACCGGGTCCCTTCTAGACAGAGAACAACGCGGAAGAACATAGCGGCACCGAAAGCATGACTCACCGACCTCCATGGTCGCATGTGAATCTCCAAGGCTTCATGGTGGAACTTTTTCACATCTTGAACTCGGTCTCTGGTTTGCTTGCTGCCAAACTTGAGGAGGAAAGCCTTTGGTTGGTGGAGGTAGATAGTCACGTCCTGACGACGCAGGCCAAAGCGGCGCTGAACTGCCTCCGCCACTACTTAGTCATCGGCGCTGGCCTCGCCCCGCAGCACCCATGCCACAAGAGCAGTGGCCTCCCATTCTTGACAGGCACGGTCTAGCTAAGGGGAGCCATTGACTATGCAATAGTCCTCCTCCGGCCGAGTATCGGGGCCAAGGAAAGTCATGACCGGGGCTTGCGACTTTGGGGGTGCTGGCCGCCAAGGTGACTTGGGGGGTTTGCTGCAGTGACGGAGGTGGGTGAAGCTGCTTTTGCCTTTGCCGACAGTCCCTTGCCCGGTGTCCTGAGATCGAGCAAAGGAAGCATTTGATAGGGTCGTAGCAATTGGAAATTTTATGGTCGCGTGAGAGGCAGCTAAAACACCTTCATTCGGTTTTATTGAGAAAGGAGGTTGATGGGGTTGAGTGAATGCGCGAGGTGGCTCGACGGCCAGCTGCACACCACCAATGAGGTCTCTTCACTTCCTGCCAACCTTCTTCTGTTGCGTCGGGCCGAATGGCTTTGAGCTTTTGTGCAGGCATGCCTTCTCTGACAAGGGGATGCACGGCTTACTCGAGGAAGCTTCGATGGGACATTGGTGAAGAGGTGCTCCGAGCTACTGCAGTAGCCCAGAGGGAGATCTATTGCACTTGAGAGGACTTGTGTCGAAGAGGTACGCTGGGTTGGCTGGCCGCAGTAACTACGGTGCTGCTCGGTGGGGCCTGGCGCTAGAGGATGTGCACAAAGGAAGGTGTCTTCAATGCAGCAAGGTTTGTGCTAGTCGGAGAAGGCGCAGGGCCAGGGGAATCGCAACAAGGTGTCGCCGATGCAGACAAGGTGCTGCTCGGGGAGGTGGCCAACTGGTCATGGTTGAGAAGGCTACCAGAGATTTGGCCAGAGCTGCGTCCGGCCGGCTTTGTGGACCAGATCAGATCTGGATCTGGCCCCGGTAGCGGTTTGGGGTGTGGGTGGTGGGGGTTGGCCCTGCATAAGGGTGGGAGGTGGTAGAGGTGGGCAGTGGAGGAAAGGGGGAGACGAGGCTGGGGATGGCGTGGGGTTTTGCTGGCGGTGGCCAGCAGGGGGGAAAGGTGGAGGCGATGGAGGGGTGGGGAGGGGGATCTTGTTGGAGGGGATAGGGGGGTTCATGCTGAGGTGCAGGGGGTGAGGCGGGGGTGGCAACCGGTGCTGGAGTGGCGCCAGTGGGGATTTGTCTCATTCTTCTTCTAACGCAAATATGGGTGGTGGGGTCGCCACTTCTTGTGCTATAGCGGATTGGTTTTGGAAAATCCTTCGGTTTCTTTCTGTTCTCATCTTGAAACGCGTAGAAACTTGACTGAAAGTTCAGCATTTCTTTTCACAGTTACGGTGAATCCTTGTGCTTAATCACAGTTTATCTTAATAGTTTTTTACCTCTTTCAACGCATACTAAAAAGAACAGATATGCTAATCTTTTCAGGAAGATATATGAGTTAGTAATGTTTTTCATGCAAAATCTGCTATTCTTTTTCAGAATGCACGTATAGCAAGCCATCGAAATTAAGCCGTTTTTGAGATCGGAGGCTGAAGCTGTACTTGACGCATATCATCCACTCATTTGTTTTCTGTGGCCATGTTAGCGTTCACATTGGGAAGGGATATCAGCTCAGCTCCGGTGGTCTCAGGTCCGCTGCTCTGTGGATAAATCATCAAGAACACACCACATGGGTATCATCACATAGGCACGGTGTCACGATTAGATCCACGATTAAGTCTGTTGTTACGACTAAATTCATGATCAAATCTTAGCCGAAAGTTGTAGTCGTGCAGGGCAGCTCAGCTAGTACATGTACTAGGGATAAATACTGTGGAAAGAAGACCGACGGCGACGCTTGGAGGAGAGAACGTCTTGCTGGGTCAGAAAAGATCTAGATTAGGGAGAGGGACTTGAGAGCATTGAGACTAATTCATATTATTGCTTACCTCAATGATTACAATAGACCTCTTTATATATATGGTTCTTCTAATAATTATGGATAAAATCAATATAAATGATAACCTTCTTAAATAATAGATAACATTCCTAACTACTATATAGCATTTCTAACTAATAGATAACCTTCCTAATTAACTAATCCATATAAAAAGAAACTAATCAACTATTTAGGAAATAGATCTTCTTAATTAACTAATAGATAATCTTCAAAACTAATAGAAAACATTTCTAATTAACTAATCTTTGTGCTACAGTATTGAGTACTGTTTACATACATGAATAGTAATTCCAGCACATAACAACTTCTCCGCTCCTTGACAAGCATCTCATCCTCGAGCTGTGGCGGCGGACATGGCTGCAACCATTGGAAGCCCAATGTCAACAAAGTATAGCGCTTCTGGCTCCCTGTTATGCTAGAGTATGTCGACGCCTCGAAGATTGCCGTCTCCACAAGCTTGAAGTGGAAGTCCGACTGTTGATGCGACCCATCATACTGGCACAAGTGTCAACCCACCCTTTGATAGGGTTTCATCATGGGAACCTCCGGTGTCCTCTTGGATGATTTCGCAGCTGCTAGAGCTCCAGACTGTAATGCCCCCGTCGCGTCTTGGTGCTCTGCAGCCTTAGCTTGCTTGCTATCGATCGATCTATCTATCCACGCAATTTTTGCCCATTTCCTGATGAACTTCAATGCACCATTCGCAGCTAGCACACCGGCCGGCCCACCTGGTAACACTTAAAATGGCCACATGTAAACTAACATTTGATGCCGCCGTATCCTTCAACTGCCATGAAAGATACAAGGACATAGGTGCTCTTTATATAGGCTTAGCACTTGGATCCTTGATCCAATTCTGTTTCACGTAGGAAACCTACTCGGATTCATAGTAGGAAACTAAAAATGGAAAGCAAACAAACTTTCTAAACAAGATTAATCCAACAATCTCCCCCTTAATCTTGTTTCTTCATCTTGATCACGCTGATCTTCTCTTTTATCTGAATTTCCAAGTCTTCCTCTTTTACATGCACTCAGACGCTGTTCCTTCCCGCCAATACCGCCCTCGCTCAAGCGCTTGCTTTCTCCTGAGCTATGCACAAACCAACGCTTGCTGCGTCTCACACTTGGATTGAACTCGTCCTTCCTTGCACGCCTGCCTGGGGTGGAGCACTGCTCCCACGATCACCGGGCTTGAGCACTGCTCCCACGATCACTTTGGGTTTCGCGTTAATCGAGCCTCTTGCCCCTCTCTCTTGGACCAAATCTGCCCACTTCTCTTCGTACATCTTAGCTGAGGCTACACCGCCTCTCCCTCCTGTTGTGCTTGCATGCCGATGGGGTCTATGGGTTTGACCCGAGCCGCTGGTTCCTCCAGCAGCAACTGCATGCGTGTGGGACTTGCCGTCCTCTTGAGTGCCCTACACGTCTTCTTGCATGCCGTCTGCACCCAGAGGCTCACTTTCTTGCGCCAATCACGTCCGCCCTTGTGTTCCGCCATGTCCTTGGCCGGTGATATCAACAATGCCTAAGACCTCCTGTCCTGGCTCTACTCCCCAGTTCCACTCTGGCTCCTTCAGACTGTCCTTCGCAGAAACCGGTTTACAAGTTTTCAAGGAAATTTTATATAACCGGTTCGGGGATCTCTTCACCTTCATCAACAGATCTTTGTTCTTGTTATAGACGCGCAGGAACTCATCCTGCAAAGACCACCTCGCACTCCTGCTCCGCCAACCGCCTGACGAGATCGAGTATGTTGTTACACGACTTGGTATATAATAGATTTCAGTCAGCATCCTTTGATCACCGTTCTTGCATTGCAATAGCATTGATTCTTTGCCTCTTATTTGCACCGTGGAGCCGTCGCCAAATTTGACTTTGCCTGAAATCTTCTCATCAAGCTCATGGAACATGGAGCGATCTCCCGTCATGTGATTGCTTGCTCCATTGTCTAAGTACCACTCATCAGTATGATCATGGTTTCCTCCCTCTGTGCGTGGTTTAGGAACTACGTTCTCCTCGTTCAACATCACCATGACTGGCGCCTGGTTGACACATAAGGAGAGAAGCAGGGTCGGCTCGTAGTCTTTAATAGCTCGGGTGAGGTTTGCCTCCTCGTTCTTCTTCTTGTTTTGGCAATCCGAAACATAGTGCCCATATTTGTCGCAGTTGAAGCACTTTATGTGGCTGCGGTACTCCGACGCATAGTGACCGTATTTATCACATTTAAAACACTTGATATGTGACTTGTCACGGGATCTGTCACCATCGTCTTGCCTAGCCCAATCTTCACGTTCTCCTCTAACGCCTTGCTCATACCTGCGTCCACGTCCACCCCAGCTGCGGTTGCTGCTATCTTCAAGAGCGTGGGATTTTCCCTTGTTGCTTGACGAGGAATCGCCATCATCCTTCTTCTGCGCTACCGCCACTCGGCCGAGTAGCGAGGAGTTGGCTGTCGCCATTGCTGTTGTTGTTGCCGCCAGACGTGCGCGGGCGTGTACGCTCTTCATAAGTCTTCAGTCGTCCTAGGGCTTCCTCGAATGGCATGATGTCGAAGTCGTAGAACTGCTCGATCCCGGCGATCACACTCAGGAATCGATCCAGCACGGTGTCGGATAGCTTCTTCACCAATGCGGCATCGTCGAGCATCGCCCTCAGGTTGGCGTACCTGACGGGCATGCCATTGAGTCTTCCAACAGATCGTCCGTGGTTTCTCCTCCTTCATGCGCATGATGTCGAAGTCATTCTTCAACGTCTGCAGCCGCGCATTCTTGACGCGATCCACGCCAATGAACCTTGTCTTGAGGCAGTTCCAAACCTCCTTCGTTGTTTTCTTCCTTGCCACCTGCATCAGGAGGTCCTCCGGGAGCGCTTGGAGAAGATGCGATCTCGCCTTCTTGTCCTTCTTCGCGTCGACGGCCGCCCCGACCGCCAGCTCGATTGCTTCCCAGACGCCTTGATCCTCCATCATCGCTTGCACCAATCACCCAAAGACATGTAGTTTGTCGCCGTCACCGCGGTATCGGAATGACCACCGCTACTCTCTCCGCGCCGCCGCCGAGGAACGATCGACATTGGCTCGATACCAATTGTTGAAAATAAACCAAAGAAGTTTCAGTCGATCGGTAGATGAACACACGCACACGTTGCTGAAGCCTCACGCACCGAAACTTCTTCTTCTATTATTTGTTGCTTGAACTCACATTGTATTACTTTGTAATATTTTGCTTCTTCTGTTGTGAAAAATACAAAGCCATAGATGCCCTTTATATAGGCTTAGCACTTGGATCCTTGATCCAATTCTGTTTCACGTAGGAAACCTACTCGGATTCATAGTAGGAAACTAAAAACGGAAAGCAAACAAACTTTCTAAACAAGATTAATCCAACAAAGGAGGCGGAGTTGGCTACGATCGTAGCCCCCGCCCTTCTTGGCCGTGACCAAAATCTTGTGTGTTGTTCTTTGGTGAAGAAGCCGAAGGTCCCTGTTCCACGCTCGACCCCTCGTCGTGTCCCTCCCCTTCACCCTCCACCGCCCCCCATCCCAACCTCTTGCTGTCGTCATCCTCCTTCTAAAGCATTGTTGCCGCTCTCCCCTCTTCCCCCTTCCCCTGCTCAAGCTGTTGTCGTCATCTTCCTCATGGACCGTTGTCATCTCTCGGGCCTCTCCTTCCGATGGGAGGAGAGGAGGAGGCTTGTGAGAGATGGGGATGCGGTGACACCGGCGGGAGGTGGGGCTATAGCGGTGCGGCAAGAGGAAAGGAGGAGGTTGGAGGCGACCAAAAGCAACCAGATGGGGAAGAGGGAGTGAAGGAAGAGGAAGAAATGGGAGAAGAATGGTAAATGCGTCTTTTTTTCCGTTAACAGCGAGGCGACGGAGGAGGCATGAAGCGGTACAAAAAGTAAACTCCATAGTATACAAGGAAAAATATGCCACGTTCTCCTAATCTTATCTATAAGCCTCGGTCACAACCCACCGCGCCGCCGGATATTCCTCATTGCAATGTACTTATGTACACCCCTCCTCCTCTGGGCAACGATGTGCTATCTTTACCCAATGACAAGTGGGGCAGGTCTCCGTGGGGCCGGACTGTCTGTCTCCGGAAGGCTGTTCGGTGGGCAAGGGAGGCGGTATTTTCGCCCAGTGCGCGGAGACGGTGTCTTGTTATTGATGATTACTATACACTGAATGGATTTGTCGTATTTGGGCTTACGTTTTGAGCGCATCCTCTCGGACGGCGGTTGCGCGTGATCTCCTGCGCCGCGCAACTCTGTTGCCGTGGAAATCATATGCGGTTTGTCGGCAACACGACAAAAAACGACTGCAAACCGTGTAGGTGTGAATAGGGGCGGACCCACTATTCTAGCAAGATCTGGCGCTCGCTAGGCCTGTGAAGACGAAGCCATTGTGGCGCAGCCTTTGGGCGATGTAGATTCCTGGATGGTGGGCCGCTAACACTAAGGCTAATTCCATAGCGACGGCGTGTAAGGCCTATGACTATCCTTGATTCCTTATTCAGCTAGTGATAGATTGACTAGAACCCCGAAGGACCAAAATGAACCACGCTCACAGGCACACAACGACGGCTCGACTCCTAAGGGTGGTTAGCCTAACCTTACGATGCAGCGAGCAGATAAAATAGTTTCAATACGTTTCAGATTTTAGAACTCAAGTTTTAACAAGTTCTAAACAAAAGAGTTTCAAATAGTTTCAAATTTTAGAACTCAATTTTTAACAAGTTTTAGAAAAAAAATCAATAAGTTTCATAAAAAAACAAACAATAGCAAAAAAAAATCCCAACTTACTCACTGCGCCCGCGCGACCACTCGCCGCCACAACTCGATGCTCGCCAAGACGTCACAGTCGTTGGTCTTCCTGTCTACCACCGAGCTCGCCTGTGACTTCGTGCTCATCGGGCTATTGTGGCAGCTCACCTCCCCACGTGTCACCGCACGCGCCTCCGGTAGTTGCTTCCACTCCTCGCTCCGGCCTAGCCAGCTCGTTGTCACTCCCCATCGCGCCAGACCGTGGCCTTCGACATGCTTGCGACTACACGAGGTACGGAGGACCAACCCATCGCCGCTCGCCACACATTGCTCGAGGATTGACCCACCTGCAGACGCGGCCTCCACCGCTAACATGGTTTTGTCCACGCTAAAGAATCTAGACCCGCCATTATGAGTTAATGGAGTATTTTGGTGATTAATGATAAATTTATATGTGAAACTAGCACTTCTATTGATATATCTATTGTGTAATCTTATTTGGATGAAAAGGTGAAAATCATGGAGGTTATGTTCCATAGTAATGGAGACTTTGGATTGTATCATGAGTTGATCGTTATCAAGTCAATGTCAAGAAGAGGATGCACCATATGTTAATGCATATCAAGATCTCGAAAGGAGATGATCATAAGTTGATCATCAAGTCAAGAGAAACACATCATGTGTTGATGAAGGTCAAGTAAATGATGCATCATGGGTTGATGCATGTCAAGACGATGACTCGGACTTAAAGTGGAGATGTGTGTTATCAAGCTTCAAGAAAATACTCAAGGTAAATGTATGACTAGCTAGGGTTAAGGATATGTTCCTAGTCTTTTACCGGTCTTGGTGTTTGGTTCGAAGAATGGATTGCTAGTATAGGATTACTGTATTATTAAGAGGGGGTCTTGTCTAATAGCTTGAGTCTCATCATGTGTTGATAGCTCAATCTTGCTTGCTCTAGCTCTTTGTAGTATGATGTTATTATTTACGAATGTGTTTTGCAAATAGCCGATACTCATGCATCTAATCCTTATAGCATGTGATTATACTTTGCAAATGTATTTTGTAAATTATTGAAGTCCATGTACCTACTCCTTGTGGCATGATCTAATTTTACAAATGTGTTTTGCAAATTATTGTGATTCATGCATTTTCCCTTAGCATGGTCTAAGATTGTTTGTTGTTATTTCTTTTGACTTAGACCATGACAGTGGCTCTTTGGAGTTGTTCTTTTTTATTTGATCAAATGTGTTTGAGATCAATCAAATATGCGGGTTGTGTAGCCATCTCAATAAGCTTTCCATAGAGTCTAAGATCACTCAATTCTGACATCGGAGTTAAAATTTATGATCTTTTTACCAAGTGTCGTCTATGCTGAAATTGATTTGCGGTAGTACCGCCCGAGAAGAGAGTTACTACCGCAGAACGGTAGTACCGCAGTACGTACTACCGCATAAAAAACTTTAACGACTAGTTGTTAAGCTATTAATGCACCCATACGACCGATGAACAATAGAAAATGGTAGTACCGGAGTTTGTACGTCGGTACTGCCATAAATCCTGATTTTTTGGAATTTTGCTCCGAACTGCTAGTTTTTGTGTTTGGGCTATAAATACCCACCTTGGCCGGTTGAGAGACAATCTTTGGCATCCTATTTCACTCACTTGAGATAGTGTGAGGTTCTCCTTTCAATTGTGCATGTGTTGCACCTTGTGAGCAAGGAGGGATGTCTCTAGTTGCATGTGTTGTATCTAGAGATGGATTTTGTATCTACTTGAGCTTATGTATTCGTTGCACGTGGTGGGAGTTAAGCAAGGGGTTTGACTTATTACTCTTGGTGTTTGCCGACACCTAGACGGCATGAAGGCGTCGTGGACCGATGATCTTCTCAAGAAGCTTGTGAGAAGGCCCGGCGTATTATGAAGGTTGGAGCCCACCTAACCGAGCTAGAAAGAGTTACCACTAGTGGAATTGAGGTGTTTGGCTTAATTCGTGGAGCCAGTTTAATTAGTTTGGGTTTACCTCAATGTGGATTAGGGGAGACCGGTAAGTCTCCGAACACCACGGTAAAACGTCATTGCGTTCATTGTTGTTTATTTCTCTTGTTTTTTTTGTTTATTTATATTCCTAGAATTAAATTGCTTATAGTCTTTGTATGTTTGCTATCATTATCAATAGTCTTATATTATTGGTGTACTTAGTCAAAACTATTTGATTTAGGTTTTAATTGAGCAAAACCAAATTGATTTATAATTTCGCATAAAACTCAATTTTAGCTAAAAGATTTTAAAAACCGCATATTTATCCCCCTATAGTCGGCCTCCTTGATCTTACACATGCACATTACAACCTTAAAGTAGACAGGACAATTTGTTAGCGTCGGATCTGCCATGGCAAAGCTCAACGATAGCTATGAGAGGAGGGAGATGGCTATCAGGCAACTTGTCAATAGCGATCTAGTACTCACTGGCCACCAATACTACATATTTGGTGGTTTTTCTGAGATGGGTTGAGGATCTTTATTTTGTAAAGAGATAAGCTTCTCGTCACAGGAGGCTTTGTAAGTCACGGCCGCGTGTGTTAATCGTGTTCAAGCTTTAGGATTTGTGCACCAAGAGTTAAGTCGTGTTCAAGCTTTAGGATTTCCTAAAGAGATAATCTCATTTGGTTGAACATAACCACCCCCAATTCTTCGAAAATGAAGCCATGGAGCATCCTATCGGTGTGTTTACTAATGAATAACGATCAAATCATGCATGGGTCTAACTCGTGAACGGCCTTACCGTCGCCGTCTCTACTCCTCCCTTCTCATCATGTTGCCTCCCTCCCAACTCCGGGCACTGCTCCCATCGTCGTCTTCAGTGCCACGCTCACAGTTGCCTCCAATAAACTAAACTCTCAAAGCCATCACATGTAAATCCTTGTCCTCCACTAACTGCCAATTGTTGTCGGGCACCACGGCCACGAGCTCATAGTTTAATCATTGGTGGATCTTAGAGATGCTCTTTGCGGTCGAATCATATGTAACCAGTAACCACTGATGGCTATGGGTGCTTCGAATAGGATTTTCAAAATGTTTAAGGACCTCTCCAGAACACAATGAGCTTCACAAGAAAACGTTCAATTCCTGATGGAATTAGGAAGGATTCTGAGTTCCAATGAGGCCTAATTCCACTCCATTCTTAGCACCCATCACTGCTACTACCTCTCGTGGTTGCCTTCTCAAAACCTAACTCACCTCTGAGATCATCACATGTCATCCTTGCCCTCCACTAATTGTCACTCATTATTGGGCCACCGGGGCTTAGGATTTAGGGCTTATTTGATTGGTGCCTTGTGTTCCATGTATAAGAAAAAAATAGTGACTGAAGGTAGCCTGAAAAATAGATGATTTTATTTGACTAGACAAACCTAGGGATATTGTGTTTGGTGTTGATCTGGGTCTGAAGAAAGCATAAATAAAAAGTTTTACAAAAGAGAACATAAATCCATGAAATACACTTCTCTCTTCCTTCCCCCTCATCACTGTTCTTCTGGCGGTGGAGCGAGGAGGCGACGACGGCGGAGGAGGAGCGAGGAGGCGGAGCAAGGAGGAGGAGGAGGCGGCGGAGCGAGGATGTGGTGGTGGCGGCGGAGGTCGAGCAAGGAGGAGGAGGCGACGGTGATAGTCGAGCGAGGAGGTGGAGTGACAAGGAGGCATTGCTTGATGGAGAGGCGGTGGAGGCTCTACTCGTGCTGCATGTGGGGGCGCCGACGACGACAGGGAAGACGACGTGGGTGGCACTGCTCATGCTCCCAGGCGTTCGATTTGGACGTGTAGGCCTAGAAATGTTGAATCTCACATGAGCTCGTTGTAGTCTAATCATAGGTAGTCACTGCTATTCCAAATGATAGTTGTTGGGTGTTTGTTGAATAATAATTTAAAATGTTAAAACTTCTCTGGAACACAAGAATTACATGAAAACATTTTAGTTCATGCTGGAATCGGAAAATTCCGGATTCAGTGGGCTTAATTGACTCCCATTCCTGATCTCTCGATTGCATCCACACGTGTCATGCACTATGCGGCTATGTCCCCTTCTTCCCTATTGCATTTGCATGTTCAATCTACATTTCAGGATCCTATGGGGATGGCATCCTCGTTATTTCTTAGTATAAGGAGGGTAATATGGGAAGGTGGTCTCTCTCCACGTCTCCACGTCCGTTGCTTCGAGGCGGGTTCCCGTTGTCAGCGTCGACGACGAAATCCGCGACCTCCACCTTACAATATCACCCCTAAATATTCATATAATTGGGTCTCCTTATGTTCTGATACAATTTTCGTTGCAAAGAACCCCCTTCCTTTAATCCTACCTTAACATTTCAACTTTTTTAAGAAGCCAAGCTTCTATTCGAACAAAACGTTCACTAACCCGTCGACATTGTAGATATACCGTAACAAAGAGGCAAGCAAAAACCCATGGCAAGAATAAATCTAGAAGAAACTCCATAAAACAAAGGCCAAACCAAGCATATAGGCTAATAAAGCCTAATAGGCGTAACATGGCGGGAGAATACCCTAGTTTGCAACGGTTAGAATCGGATATATAAGTGTAAATACTCATTTATTTTTGAAAATTCAAAATATGCATGATTTAATATCATATTACGTAGCCAAGTGGTGAGAGAGTAATTTATAAGATGGAGTCATTGCCACCCCTTAAAACATATCACGCATGCATGAGGTGATATGGAGATGACTATAGCTAAAGTTATACACACATGCTCATATATTCGCGTGCAATCGTGTGACTGGTCAAACCAATGTGGTCGAATTCATATACCAGTGTGGTTGAAACACCGTGGTCGAAAAATAGTGATCGGATCAAAAAGTAGTTAGTCAAAAAAATATAGTCAAAATACATTGGTCGAAACTGTAGACCAGTGTGTAATCAGGATCAATAAACACTACTTAATTACTGTTATTTGGTTTTGAATTAGCAGCTACCAGTGATTTAATATGTGCTTTATTATGTATTTATTAGAGAGTAATTGTCTCAACCTTAAAAAAAACTGGAGACGTCCAGACCTAATACGATTTGATACTGTTGGACCGAAAAGGCGATTAGAGGGGGGTGAATAGGAGCACGCTCACTTTTTCACAAATTATGAATTCAACACAATTTCACTCCAATAGCTATGAGGAAACTATGAAGATTAATATACCAGTACAGCGAAAGACTAGTATTGAATCCAATTTACCCTCTAAATAATACGATAAAATATAACACAAGCTAAAGCCCAAATCAGTACGAGCGGTCTGACCAATGTGTTAGTGGCGGTCGGACCGCTGACCAAATCGGTCGGACCGGTGTGCTCGGGCGGTCGGACCGCTAGGCTCCGAACGAAGAAGAATGACCCGATGAAGTTGCAAATAGATCTAAGTTTTGATTCTCAACTCCAAACTTCACGAAACTTGGTATACACCTTCTCTATGATATTAAGGACATATTCCAATCAACAATTATGATAATTCTTGGACAAATAAAGATCCTTTACGATCTGATTGGAGGAAGGTCTAAAACCGAGCAAAAGTGAAAACTAGATCCAATCGCTTGCTCGTGGGTGATTGATGATCACAATGATTCTAGATGAGTTCCCACACAACACAGCAAGCTAATCCACGTGACGATATCAAGCAAAAACTCGTGGATCAAAGAAAGCCCTAAAATCACAAAATTGAAAGCAAGAACGAAAAGAGACTTATCTCAAGCAAACATTGCATAGATTAATAACGTGATTGATGCTAGATTACACCCACTCCATCAATGATCAGTGGTCAATCCAAGAGCACGAAAATTCAATCAAACCTTCAAGAACCCTAGCCTCCACGCCTAGCTCTCCCTAAACAAAATTAGGGTTTTCTAATATAAAGATGGTTAAGAGGTGGTGTAGCTACCACCCTCTCCTATTTATAGTGGAGGCTTAGACCTTTTAGAAGTTTGATCCTATTGGGCTCCCGTTAAGGCCCACTAACAAACGGGTTACACACGCACGCTTCGCAAAGCGCCGTCTTTAACCTTTTGACCTAAACAGCTTCACCTAGCGCCATCTTGCGCCTCGGATTTGCTAATAGGTCACCCTTGTCCATCTTAAGTCACGCTTGAGTCATTGACCTCACCCGACATCGTCGATCGTTCTGGACCTCAGCTCTCCAAGCCTAGTCCCGATCATCCTCGCCGTTGACCACCAAGCAACCTACACAACTATAGACAAGTAAACTGATTTTGGGAACAAGTTCTTCACAACTTGACCCATGTTAGTCAAAACATGCATCATGCAATACATATGCCCTGAAACTCATGACTTTGACCTAACAAGCGAACAACACCGCCACGAAGGCCGGCGTTCAAGTGACAACCGGTCCGATCAGCCCTTCGGGCGGTCCGGCCGACGGCACTATAGGCGGTCGGACCGCCTAAAAGACTTAGCCAAATTTCAAGCCCCAAATTTGAAACCTTTGAAAATTTAAAACGAATAGAACTTTTGACCGGAGACTCCAAAAATTATGGGACCAAGTGCAATAGAATCCCCTCTCTTGCCTACACCCTCTATTTTTGGCCCAGCTCATTTTGACACTTTTTGGTCACGGCCGGTCCGACCGCCGCTCATGGCCGGTCCGACCGATTTGGACCGGTCGGACCGCCATGCTATGGCCGGTCAGACCACTTGTCACCTGACAGTTATGAAACTTTATCGAAAACACGTGAAACGACAAACCATAAACGCCATTGCCAATTGTCACATCATCATAAGATCTGGAGCATATCCCCATGATATCCACAGATACACTTTCATTTTTTCATCTTCATCTCTGTCCTACTATGCTGGAGAGTTGTGATGTCGAACCAAGCTGTTCCTTCTCCTCGGCGTGCACCGGAAAGGAGGGTAAACGGGTATCTCCGAACTATTGTCGCAAAGTTTACCTACATAGTCGCAATAAGGTTTCTTGATAGCGCATCTACGTGACCGCTCGCTGTGCTACTTCATCTACGTTCTGCATTGCTTTGAGTCTACGCTTTTTTGTTCTTTATCACACACGACTGTAAGTGGGTTGTGCGGTCAAACTATTAAGTAATAATTATATTATTGTGCATGTTTAGAAATGCAGTGAGTTGATTTTTGTTAGTATTGCTTTATGTATCTCTAATTTTATATGATCTTTGCATCGTAATAAAATCTATAATTAAAATATTATTCACATTTTCAACATCTTAGACATCAAACATTCGACACAAGGCAATCCTCAACAAAAATATTGGTAGCTAAGTCAAATTATAACTAAATTACCCAAAACAAAAAAAAATCAACTCCTAATAAATAAAATGTCAAGCCCCTTTCGGCAAAAGGGCCCCTCCATTAAAACAATTACCCCCACCCCGCAATTTTATTATTTACCTTTACTCCCCCAAATAATACCAAATCCCTCCCCATTTCTTTCTCGCCCGCCTCTTATTTTTCTCTAGCAAATCTGATCCCTCGTGCAAGGTCACCCCCACACGCGAGCCCCATCTAGGGTTAAGGTTTCGCGGCCATGGACGAGGCGGCGGCGGCGGTGTCAACGGCGAGGAGGAGGTGGGTGCAGTGGGAGGAGGTTGTGGTGTCGAACGACCGGGGCCGGCGCCTGGTGCACTACTACCTCCGCGGCGCGCCCGCCGGCGGCTGCGGCGGGGAGAAGAGGGAGCTGGCGGTGGTGGGACGGGAGCGGAGCCCGCGGCACATGTTGTACGCTTTGCAGGGGCGGTTTCTGCGCTCGCTCGCAGCCGCCGGGGCCGGGACGGCCGTGTCGTCTCCGTTACGGTCGCCGGCGGCGGCGCAGGGCGCCCCGCGGAAGTGGCGGTCCAGGAGGGAGGTCGTGGACTGGCTGTCCTCGCTCGTTTCCGGTAAGATTCGTGGCCTGCCTGGTTTTTTTGGGTGTTTGAGCGGTCGATTTGGGTGCTTTTCTCCGAGCGCCGTTGCGTGTGTGGGATTTGGGCGTCGTTTTGTTCGATTTGCCTGGGGAGGATGGGCTGGGTTGTTTTGTACTCTATGCGTTTTGTGCTGACTTTTTGCGTGTTTTTATTGGAGTTGAGATGCAAACATGGCGCTTTTATGTTTCTGCTTCGCTTCTCTGCCTGTTCCGATGCGTTTTAGGCTTGTGTTTTGCGTATTTTTTTCCCGGATACGTCTCGGATTGTTTGCGTATTTTTCCCCGGTTACGTCTGTAGATTGTTTCGTGGATACGCGGTTGGGCTGTTGATTTGGATTTGGGGGTCTCGGTTGTTTATGATTTCCGACTATTCCCCCCAAGATTGCACAATTATACTGCCTTGTTTTGCACAGTTTCGCTCGTTTAAATGGTCGGTCTGCTTATGCGTGATGCGCTTCTGTTGTTCCTGTGTGATGCGCTTCCATTTATGTGCCTTTAGCGGATGACAGCGGCTAGGGTTACCGCAGATAACTTAGAATTAGGTTTAGAACAATGAATACGTTTTCCGATGCGTTAGTTCCACTATTGCGGCGGCTAGCCTGATTTGAGGAAGAAAAACATCAATCTTTCTTGTATTTTTCCGTCTCTGTTGCATGGCACTTTCGAATCTACGTGTGTTTGAGTTGGGACATTCTAGAATAGAAACTTACTATTTTCACAAACACAATCGGTTGGCTTTAGTTTTTGTTCTTATTAGCGCTTTTTGTTAGGTTTTTTTGGTGTCTGTGGTTATGTTGCGCCTTTTGTTCTTGCCATGGTGGGTTTGATTATTAGTTTTATCTGGAAAAGAGGATGATATGCTGGATTTGTCCACTCTCTTGTAGTATTTCATGTTTCGCCTAATTTACATGGCCTTTTGAGGTAGGGCTTTTTCCTCTGGAAAAGAGGATCCAGAAACCCGCCTTCTTTCATTGATTTGATTGCAGACGGGCATGTCATGCTGTCTCATGCTATTATTGGAAGTATTGTATTTGATTAGCTGTCTACCGGTTTTTGAGTTGTATTTGTCAAATTGCTAATTTTTCTGGGGTTCCTTTGCGGTTTCTAGAAAAGCTGATAGGAACTTCCTCATCCGATATAATTCAGTAATATTTTGGTTTCCTGCAAAACTCATGCCTTCAACTTTTCCATAGGATTATGGAGAATACAGGTGTGACCCAGTGGAAGCCACAGCTCGTTTCCTTTTTGCGCCAATTGTATAAGCTTGCATTTGGAATTATAGAAAAAAAAGAAGCAGCACCGTGAATTGAAAGTCAATCAGGTGCCATTTTTTTTATCTCTCTTCCTTGTGGCCTCCCTTGAGACCTCCATGGAATCAATCCAATATAATGCATGCTTCATTAATAACGCCAAATGGTTACGTGCGAGAATCTGCCAGTTATTTCTGGCAATGAACTTTGTGGAAACGCTTTGTATGGCTTGCGGCGTGCTGGCATATTAACCTGTATTTGGATGAACTTGTATTTGGATGATCTTGTATTTGGATGAAGTGGCATAACAGGGCATACGATATTTGTAGTTTGAATATGATTCTTAAAAAAATGAAAAGTTAAACCAGAGTATGTTTGCTTGAAAATGTTCTTCTTGGTCTCTAGTTATGCGTGATTGGCCCCCTTCCCTTCCTTTTTGTTTCCTTTGTTGCGTGGCTTTCATTTGGATCATGTATGCTTCTATGTTCTATAGTAATGTTTTGATGTTAGTCCCGTTGTGACTAACTTGTCTTGGTAAATTTCTTATTGTGAACGCTACTTTTGCAGGTTGTAATTACGGGCCCTCCTCAATGGCTAATAGGTTCCATGGAAATTCATATGATGACAATGATGTAGACTTCACTGATGTTGTTGCTTCAAAGGTACGGAGTTATTTTGGGATTATTTATTGTCTTTTTGTATGTGCCGAAGAAATCTTTCTGATAATTCCCTGTTTCTAATGCATATTCTTCTATCCGTGCTCAGGACGTTTCTCCTACTTCATTAGTTAGGAAAAATTCGAAGGACTTTACATGGTTAGGTCCTGCATGTTATTGCCAAAAACGATGGAAGCACTACAGATCTTTCCGCCGTAGGGGAATTACTATTTCGGTATGTCCATCACCGATCATTTTGATGTATTTTTTTTACCTATCAGTATGTTGCGCCACTGGACCTTGCCTTCAATAAAGTTAAAGGATAATATGCTGAGTTGAACTAAATAAATAGTGGAGCAATGAACACTACTAGCACCATAGATACAGGCTGACTTGAAACTGATACTGATATTTATAAAAATATGATACGATTATGAGTTATATCAATTTTGGAGATTGAGCTGGATGAGTTATAGAGCAAAAAAAACTATGATCTTCTGTAGTTATCTTCGTTTTCTGGTTTGTAATATCTTGTGTTCATTCATTCTTTTACCGGGAGATGATACAGGAGCCTTTTGGTATTATAAAACATTTAAAAATAGATGGAGTTTGAATGTTAACACTCAATACTAGTAGTTTAAACTTTTAAATGTTGAACCTTGGTTGATACAAGTCTCTGTTATCTGCATAGGTGCATAATTTTGCCTATATCATGAGCGAAGAGAAGAAGAGACTGATTGCCTACGTGGAGGATCTATATGAGGATGCAAATGCAATCAACATGGTCATGGTACGATGGTTCGACAAAGTTGATGAGGTTGGTGTTGAATTGCCCTCGGATGTTGGTGACAGAGAGATTTTCTTTTCCCTTGGACTTCAAGATCTCAATGTTGAATGCATTGATGGATTGGCTGCAGTCCTTAGTGCTCAGCACTTCGAGAAGTTTCAGAGTCGCACCAAACACTGCTATTGGCAGCCTTATCTTTGCCGCTGGCAGATCGATAATGATGATGTCAAGCCTTTTGACATCACCCAATTGCAAGGGTATTGGAGCCAGGAAGTGCTCAGGACCATGTTTAATGCAGCTTCTTCTCTAAAGGTACGTTTCAAGGTCACTAAAGGTGGATCTGGTTCAGATGGAGGGCAGAAGAGGAAGCGTGATGCGTTCAATGGTGATACTAATCCACAGAAGTGTTTTCCTTCTGGTGGGTTTGGTTCTGATTCTCTCAAGAATGATTTGGAGCATAACCTTCAAAAACAGCTATACCCTGGTTGCAATGCTGAAGTCCTGTCACAGGATAGTGGTATAAGGGGCTGTTGGTTTAGATGCTTCATCTTAAAGAGGCATAGGGATAAAATCAAGGTGCGATACCAAGATCTTCAGGATGCTGATGAAACAGGAAATTTGGAGGTATGCTTAGTGTAATTCTATATAATAAGTTATTTTGTCTTTAAACCGGATTATTAAGCTGATCTTTGACCTAATTTTATTCTGCAGGAGTGGGTTTTGCTGACAAGGATTGCTAAACCCGATCAATTGGGCATACACATCTCTGGAAGACCAATGGTTCGGCCACATCATGTGCAACATAGCAAGGGTCCATGCTCCTTTGATGTTGGGGCCATTGTTGATGCATGGTGGAATAGTGGCTGGTGGGAGGGGATTGTATTGCAACGAGGAAATGATGGATGCCTACAAGTTTATTTTCCAGGTAACTACATTCTAAATTACTATTAACATTTATGTGTGCTTTTTGTGATCATTAACAGACGTAGTGCTAGTAACATTGGAGCCCAGAACTTACCTTCATAGGTTGTGTACTGCAGGAGAAAAGCGAGTAGCTGATTTTGGTGAAGATGATTTGAGGCATTCACTTGAGTGGGTAGGTGGTAAGTGGAGTCCTTTGAAGGAAAGGAAAGATCTCGCCTGCCAGTTGTCCCCTATTTCAGTGTGTGAAAATGGAGGCTTGATTAGCAAACTCGTTTTGCAAGAGGGTAATCCATCTCCAAAACCAGAATCTGACAAGAGGTGTGATGGCAAACCTTTGGGCAACAAGATTTCACGTGATCAGAAACGTGTTCTAGCTGACCTCACAAATGCTCTGAAGTTTCATAACCTGAAATGGAGGGCAAGAAAGCGGAGCAGAAGATCTGGCTCTAAAAGGCAGTCAGACACTAGCAGCGGTAGCAGCAGCCAGGGAGACATGGAGGAGTCCAGCCTCTGTGGAAGTTTTGTTCTGCTTAATTCAGCGCCTGACGAAGAAGTATGCAAGAGCAGCGGCGAACCGATTTTCATGGGTGTGCCTGTGCCGGTTTCCAACTTGGTGATGTCCAGATGAAAGCCTACTAATACCATTCGATGACTGTCTTGTTTATGCTCTTCCTTTCTGTATTTCAAAAGCCTCGGCGAGATGTGAGTTTGGTGCATCCCCAGGTTTTTGCGTCACCTCCACTGGGATCCAGATCTTCTTGAAAACTCTGAAAGCTCATTCGCTCTCTTGTCTTGGATGCCATTATATTTATTACTGATCTAGAGAAGTTTTGCCTTTTTGTTACCACATTATAGGAATCGATAGGAATTTACTCCTATCGTATTGTTTAGAAGGGATAAGAATGCCTGAGTTCTTATTCTAGTTTTGCAGTTTCTAGAGTCCTTGCTTTCGGGTTTATGTTCCAACAACCCATCTTCCCCAGTTAAAATTATTCATCCACTGTTACAGATGCTGTGTTTCCCTCGTATTTGATGCTATACTACATCCTGTACCGAAATGAAAGTATCTGTACTTTAATTTTGTTCTTGAGCCCATCCGTTGTTTGTGAATTGTGCTTCTCTAATTGCAATGATGTTTCCCAAGTCTTTATGCTCTAGCTGTATCATATTCAAAGGCAAGTTGGAGTGCTGTTATTGGAAGTCGTAGTTGGTGGCGGCCTGGAAAACGAATCTAAATCCTGCTCTAGTGGTCTGAACGTGTGTTTGGTTTTGACATGTTTCGCCATTTGCCGACTAACCTGTGTTGCTACCTTATCATTTTCCAACCTACACCACTGCCTCCACTGCTCTCGTTGTAGAATGAAAAATGGTGGCTCGCTAATGTTCACACTGCATTCTCCAATAATTCCCATCGTGCCGCCCTGCCTGATTTTGCCTTGTCCAGCGGAGGATTAGCAGTAGCAGAAAGGCACAAGGAAAAGGACCAGCATTCGTGCAAGCTAGCCTTCCTGTGTCGTTGGACTAGAAATCCGATACCAGTCTCCGACAAGCCACGCTGGGTGCCATGTCCTGTCCTCGGAAGCACAGACACGTCTGAAATGTGCTGAGTCCGTGTCGGACATGATCACAGGCCCGACACATATGGCAGGCATGTCAGAAATTGCACACGATATCGGACACTTGCGCTCATTCAATTCGGCCCAAAACAGTAGCAGCTCATTCATTTCGGCCCAAAACAGTAGCAGCTCATTCAATTCGGCCCAAAACAGTAGCAGCCCATTCAATTCAACCCAACACAGTAGCATCCCTTCCCCCATCAACCTGTTAACCTAGCGTCCTAGCCCCGCGTGCCTGGCTGCCTGCAGAGCTCTCCTTCGACGCTGCCTCTAGCCCGAGCCCCCGACAGCGCGCTTTCTTTGCGCGTTGATCGCCGGCGATCGCCGCCAGATCCGCCAATGACCTTCCAGTGCGACCAAGCGCGCCGCTCTGTTCTCCTTTCGACGTGCAGCCCTTTCGCCGCTTCGCCGCTCGCTTGCCGCCACTTGGCCGCCATCGCTTGCCGCTCAATTCCCCCTCTCCTCGTCGCTGAGACCCCTGTTGCTCCCTGGGAGCAACTCCCCTTCGACACCACCCCCAATTCGCGTTCTCCCGCTTTGCTTGTCGCCGACTCCGTGGCGCCCCTACTTGCCGCCACTCGCCACCTGCTATGTCGCTAGCCCCAATTCCCCTTCTCCCTGTTGCCGATTTGGACTTGCTTCGGTGAGTCCCTATACTTTTAATGTCTGTTGATGTCATGTCGTTGCTTGACTGCTTGTGCATACTGTATAGTATCATTTCTTCCCTATACTTCCAATGTATGTTGATGTCATGCCGGCAATGCCGCTGCTTGACTGCTTGTGCATAGTCATACTGTATAGTATCATTTATCAAGTTATTAGTATGTAACGCATTAGTATGTAACGCATTAGTATTTCACCTTCATCAATATGTTATGCCGCTGCTATTGTAACTAGTTGAGGATAGGCTGCTATTGTTGAAGTGTAAAGCCAATGCTTGTGCATAGTATCAGAGCATCAGACTATCCGTATGTAAAACCAACTGAAATACAAGTACCATTTCTGCATAAATACAAGATGGAACCGGCTGGTTCAAGTGCTGAGCGGCAGAATGTGAAATACAAGTACCATTTTTGTTGATTGCTATCATTTGTCAATTATTTGATAGTTGTTATAATATTAGGTACTTAGGTGTTTGCTGTTGCATTGTGTTTGTTACATTGCTATTTATATTTACTTAAAGGAATTCTGGATTTCTTGTATTAATACGAAGTTATGAACTTATATTTTATGAAGAACTGAAAAGGACAGGAGCCGAGGATAGATATATATATATATATATATATATATATATATCCGTGTTCTGTATTGTTCTTTTTTAGAAAATAGTCCGATACGTGCCATCTCAGGGGAAAAAAAAGGCAGGCAAAGGCAAGCATCAATCCGGATCCTCCTAAACCCCAGCTGCCCGCCACCACTCTCTTTCCCCCTCCCTTGCAAACTTCTACTTCTACTTCTACCTTTCGGCATTCCTTCTATTCCCCGGCGAGCCGCGGGGAAGCCGTCGTCATCGCCGCCGCCTTGGCCGTCGGGAAGAGAGCGATTCATGACTCATGAGCGACAAGGTAACGATGGCCACCGGGCATGTGCTCTTTTGCACGAACGGGTTGGAGACCCGGAGTAGCTGAGGTTATGTTTTTCTTGTGCGCAGCTGTACTGCATGACCCTCCGGATGAACATCGGCTGCAACGGGTGCTACCAGAAGATCAGGAGAGCTCTGCTCCAGATGCAAGGTGAAACAAACAGAAATAACCCCCAAGAAATAACCCAGTCCTGTGACGCAGGGCTCACGTGTGGCCGTGTAGGTGTAGAGTTTTCGGTAGGTTTCCAACAGTGCAGTCCTAATCCTTTACGCTACCAGCCCCAACTGCACAGGGCACTGCTCATACCCACCGTTTATTTCGTAATTGCTATTTGACTTTATTTTCAATGAGCATTAAGCGTAGCAAGCAAGCAGAAATGCAGAATGAACATTGGTCATATCATCACTCTTTCGTATCCTCCATAATTCATTCCTGAAGACTGAACATTGATCGAACAAGGTCTCCAGTCAACGTGCAAGCCTTCACAACGAAAATGCCCTAAAAATACGAGTCAAATAGCTTAACAGCGCTGCGAGACTCTGAACCGACATGCATTTTCCAGGCTAAACGCAAGCAACATCAGCACCCATCGAAAACGTTCAATTCGCATCTTCAAGACTGATAGCAACATCATTACATATTACATTTTAAAACTAAACAAAAAGGCTACACGTTCTAATGTCAAAATTGAATCATCAGCATCTTCGAACTGTGGTTGATTTCTGGTTGCCCATTCCAAATAGACTCTCAAACAATTTCGGAGCCATTGGAGGGTGAACCAGGAGCATGGTAACTGAACGAATCACATAACAGCAAACAACACAGTTAACAGAGAGAGAGAGAGAGAGGGAGAAGCACTGTACCTTATCTTTATGCTCTTTGAAGCACGGCAATCAACCGGTTTTCTCTTTTTATGCTGCTGCTTTCTTAGAGCATAAAATGCCGAGTCTACAAACAAAGAAGAATAATATTTGGTAGATGCTCCAATGCCTAAAGCAAAAAGATATAGGTTCCTTATAAAGGTTAGTGAAATATATCACTCTGTAAAAGCCATCCACAAGAGATGATCTGCGCCTTCCAAGGCTACTTGCAGTTTTCTCAACTTTTGTGTGTGGTTGAGCATGCGAACTTGTGTAAAGAGACACTAGTTGCAACAGTAAGTGCAGTAGTTGAAAATTTGAACTAACCAGATGACCCTGTATCACATGACTCGAGAAACTCCTTCAGAAGTTGATGATAAAACTCAGAATCGTCAGTAAGTTCAGGATCACCTTCCATATTGTGCTCCTGAGTTTACAGCAAGGTGATTGCATGAGACCTGGAAGTGCAGTCCACATATATACTATCATTATATAAGCAAAAATATTCCAGACATCGCTCTTACTTAAATATTGAGATAAATAACTAAGGCTATAAGGTAATATACAAGAAATTTCATCTCAATGGGAGAAATGAGCTACAACAACATATCATAATATTTGAATAGTTCAAAAGAGAAGCAGGTAGGCATTAGATGACTTCAAGGGAATAATATAGTATTGCTCAAACCTCCTTAGTAGTTCCAGGCTCTCCCGCATCCTGCAAATGAATGGCAAGTGTTACATAAATATCGTTAACTAGGTGCTGAAACATGTCTGGTAGATGCATCTAAAATACCTCCCCAAATACACCAACGGTAGATTTCCTCAAGTACATCCTGTTAACCACCCTGCTTGGGTCTCTGATATATCCAGTAACTTGGTCACTTATGTTCTGTTCTCATACAATGTAAAAAATGTAAAGGCTTTAGGTTTGGTCATGTTCAATGGTAATAAATTACTAAAAGTAGTTAAATAGTCATTCAACCAACCTGATTAAATGCGTGTAACTTCCCTTTCAGTGCAGCAGCACCAGTTGTCACCTGTGTTTTCCTCTCCCATTTATCTATCTCATTATTTCTGAACAGAGTTATCCTGTATAAAAATAATGATATCAAACTCTGGTTTATTTTGTACCGGTATATAAAACCAACTAACAGCACAAGCAACATATCTGCAAATGCAAGCTGAGAAATTCTAGAACTTCCCATACAAATTTTGGGTCTTTTGATTGCCCACTTAGAGCCCTCATGTTATTTCGTGTATCCTTATGGTCTTTTATTTATACTTTTTACTGGTATTTGAGTCTGTTGTCTCACAAGTTTTTACACCATTGATGCCAATGTGGTGGAACCAATTTTCTTTCTTGGAGGTTGTTAGCGCAATGCAAAATTCACCAACAGTAATCAGCGGTCCAAATAAAAATGGTGTTGAACAGATGAAATCAAGACAAATTGTAGCTAAACAGACCACTTACTAACTCTAAGCACCTTAAAAGAAGATAACCCATCACTCTATCACAAGCTAGAAGCCTAGAGCAGAGTTTAGTAAAAAAAACATATATGTAACACATTGCTCTATTACATGGCTAGAGCAGAGTTTCGTTAAAAAAAGAGAACCCACTAGTCTATTACACGACCAGAGCAGATTTTAGCAGATTGATATAAAAGCATAAAATAAATCTTACTACCATGATCTTATAAGCATACAGGTGTAGGCAAGACAGTTTCAATAATAATAAAAAGCTCTACAGCTATGGAAGATATTTTAACAAACTGAAGACATAACATTTCACAGTCCTTCATTATGATTAGTGCTAATGCAAAGTGTACCTTCTCTGCAATTTCTGTACTTCGGACCACTCATCATTCTCTCCATTCGAGTCAGAAGACATATCTGTCATCCAGTCATGGATTGATGAACATGTAGAGGGCATTTCAGAACTTTTATGCTAAAACAAGAAAGACTATGGGTAGTAGTAGTACCATTCGCACCCTTTGCAGCCTGATTCCTCTCCAGCAAAGCCTACAGGTAGTTTTGGAAGGCATAATGTGCACAGTAAGAAAGCCTGGAATGACTACAGAGTATAGAGAAAAACCGGTGGGGACTGGGAACGGAAAAATTGGCCGGTTTTTCCGGCTTAGCAAATTCAAATTCCAGTTTTCGACCGGCTAGTTTTTAAGCGAATTCAAGCGAACTTCATCCGGATTTTTTCTGATAACCAGTCGATTACCGTTTCCGGCCAGTGACTGGAAAAGTGCCCGGTTCTAGGTTTTTTATCCCTGGTATAGACTATATAACATAGCATTGAATGGCAAAAACATAAGCAACTAACAAAATCTCCTGCACCTCCAGCATGCAACAAGAGTTCGATGCGACGAATCCAACAGACCAACATATGCTTGCTCTATCTCATGATCACGATTGCAAAACCTTGACTTGATTGGTTCCTGCAAGAACACAATAAAGAATATATTTGAACGTGGCCTATGTCGTAGGGGTGGCCCCACCGGCCACAACGCCCATGCGAAGCAACCGTCAGAACCCGAAGCCCTGTGAGACCCGGAGCAGCAAGACCTCCGGGCCACCCCCGGGGCGGGCCCGAAGCCCCAGCTACCGATCCTGGACCGGAGACACTGTCAGGGTGGACCGGGTCCAGGAGCGCCTACCATGGACCAAGGCCTAGGCGTAGGGGCGGAAAATATCCCTGCAACCCCTACGAGTACAATACCATTGTAGGGTCAGAAGGGTAATGTACAAGACCCTCACAGAGGACTATAAATAGGGGGTCACCCCCTCTTATAAAAGGGCAGAAAAAATAAGTACGAATTCTTTAGCAATAATAGTCTCTCGTTCTTGTCGCTGGCTAGTCCCCTCTCGTGAGGATCCCCGGAGCCCTCCTGGGCTTGTCCGAGGTTCCCCCTCTTTTACTGTATAGCTCGTTTTTGCTACTACAGTTGGCGCCGTCCGTGGGGACCAACAAGTAGAGCGCATACCCAGGTACAAGAATGGCACCTCAAAGAGCCGCCCCTCGCACGCACGCGTTCGGAGCCGCGGCAACGCTCGAACCATCCAACGCCCCGAGGGCCAAGCGAAGTAGAACCTCCCAGGCCGCGGAGCCTGCCGCTCGCCCCGAAGAGGAAATCGAGTACTCCACGCAGGACACCGTGGCTAGCGAGGCGCCTCTCGAGACCCGGGCAGTCGGCCAACCGCTTGCCCCGGCCCCGCCTGGGGTAGCGTAGAGAGCTCATGACCTACTCCAACAAGAGCTGGCAGATCTCCGCTGGGAACTGCTCGACCTCCGACAGTGATGAGGCCCCGCCACGCCTGCAAGGGTGCCGCGCCGCCCCAGAAATGGGAGACACTTGAAGAGATGAAGGATGATCTAGCGCATCTTATGTCATTAGAGGAGAAGTTTGAGGTACCTATAGTATCTGATGAGGACGATAATGACATAGGTACTGATTTGGTGTTACAGCAAGACATAGAGCAATCTTATGAGAGTATATATATATATCTGCTGTAGTGCAATCTTTTGATATTCCTTGCGTCACCTATTTGGGCCAGATTGGGCCTTGTAATGCTTGGGCCCAAGGGGAGGCGCCACCCTAGGCGGCCCATACTGTTTATGAGATACTATTTATGTATGAATAATGCTATAAATAGTATCACCCCCTATTTTGTTAGCTATGTGCAGCTCCCCTTCCCCTATTTAAGGTGGTCGCACCGCTCTAGTTTGCTTGAATTTTGTTTAGTTAAAAGTTAGCTTCACTGCAACTTCGTGAATTGGCTTGTGTCGATTAGACCAACCATAATACCGCTACAAAATCCTAACTTTTATCAAATATTTTAATCTTATTTGCAATTTTAGATTGCTTATTATCTTGTTCTTGCGTGTTATTTAATTGCATGCAGGAATAGACCTTCGTAGTCAGGTCGATCGTGCTTTTAGTAAGGTCAATAACGATCTCAGAGTTGGTTCAGTGATTGCTGGACATATTGATCGTGTGCGATTGGTAGCCGAATAATGAGAGTCGTCTCCACCAAAATTGAGTTATCATTCTCACCAAAAGATCGGGACACCTATTGTCGCATCATATAGAGATATCGAATCGATAGTGTGAGCACATGTTAGAGAACATGATGTTGAATTGACCAACTTTAAGATATTATTGAGATTCTTATGTTTCTATATGTCATTAGTTGGTCTCAAACAATGATATGCATAATCATAAAATCAGAGATCAACATGGTTTTCTACATGTGTAATAGTACACTTAAGAGTTACCAAACTATGCTACTTCATAACTAAGTAGTTATAAAGATACCTTTTGGGTATGCCATGAAACATACAGAGGGATTGCGATTGGTCGGATATGAGATTTGCATCTCCTGGCATAACAAGAGAGATATCTCTAGACCCTTTGATGTGCTTAGATAAAGGAAGTGCATGACCGCGCCACAAGTGGCCGAAGAGTCGACTACACAAAGTTATCCATCGCTAGATTGAGAAAAGAGTGAACAATACATGGATGACATATATCTTGGAGTTCGATCGAATATCGTGAGACAAAATAAGAATACACAATCAGTTCACTTAGTTCGACCATATTCGAACTGGACGTATGAGAATACATACTAGTCGTGAGTTGGTCGTACATGATCACAAGCTGATAGGCGAACTGGTCGTGATTAGATACAAACTGGTTGTAAAGAGTTACGAACTAATCATGAGTGGTATGAGTACGATCGCAAATCATATCGCATAAGGTTCGTCTGCTCGAAAAAGCAATGGACAAGTGGAGTGAAGCGAGGAGGAAGCCTGGAGAAGTTTCGGATGAACTCCAGAAGCCTCTCGAATATGCTCCCTTTCTTTCGTGGACAAGGACATCGCGTGGGCTCCCTCTAGCAAATGTGCCGAAATACCCCCATGGATGTCCAATACCGTCATTTCTACGTACGCATCGGATTTCGTCAACGAGCAGCAGCTACGAGCCTACAGGCCCATCACGCGAGGTAGCTGGTGGTCCAAGATATCTTGGTCCAATCCACCAGTCGGCCCAGCATTTGCCATGCGTGCGTGTAGCGACGATGGGTGCGGCTCGTGAGACTTTTATGGGCTGACATGGCAGGCCGAGTGGACGAGCGAACTGGCGAAGCCTTGAGTTGTCGCTGGTGCGGTGTGTTCTGTGAGGATAGTACCATAGTGCTAGTGCAACCAACAAAAGACGGGGTGACCGGCTACAAAACGGAGCCGGGGTGCGGCCTTTAGGTTAACGCAGCTGTGTGGCGAGCACAAAGCGAACTATTCTTTCGCCTTTTACTAAAGAATACCGTGTGCGCTCCATAATAAGCAGTATATACGATAATTTTTTGGAGGGTTCCTCTTCTCTTGAGGCCTTAACAATATGAAGTTTCAAATATTTGTAGTTTTTGTCTGACCTGTTGATTGATTAAATTGAGGAGGGGCAGATGGGCTATTGGGCCACACTACTTAAGGCGAATTGGGGAGGTACGAGAGGAGGTTGAAATCAATTATTGGAGGTACAAATACAAAATGTTTAGCCCAATTATCAGTATATATATAGTGAATACCAGGTATTTTACGAAAAAGTAGGTGTTCAGCAGCCCTTAGCCCTGAAACTCGGAAGAGGACCAACCGCCGCGTCGAGATACCGGAGACCAAGGAGGTCGATGCCGGCGACGAGGCGCCGCCGCAAGTGGTGGCCACCGGCCTATCTTAAACAACCTCTCGATTCTCACGAGCTAGACCAGTTAAGAGTCTCAGACGCTGGAGCTAGTTCCGAATTGTTTGATTTGCTGCTGAGCTCGTCTCATGTGCTTGAAACGATGCAGTCTAGTGGAGTAGCTACAAATCATAGAGCTGGGCAGCTTAATTTCCAAAAGCGTCATGTACAGTTGAGCTTTTTCATGTTATTATTCTGCAATGGAGTGACCGAGGTCCTGTAATGCCATCGCATTTTTTTCCAGCCCAACTGCTCGCGACGGGGCTTGATATCCTACCAACCACAACTATACAAAGACGATAAGAAATTCTCTCTTGTTTCTTCCGTATTTCCCCATGCTAGTTGTGTCCCAAGCACGTGGAGTGTACTACTCCATCCTTCGTTCTTTTCTACTTAATATTCTAGAATATATGTTGTAAAACTTTTTGAAGTATGACTGTTAATAGATTTAAAACTATCTAGATTGGCTGTATAAAAATTACAGCATTAAATTTATCATTCAGGATACTTTCATAATATTATAGTTTTACTAGTACAATCTTAATATAAAGTTATAGAAAATAATAGTCAAAACCGCATCTCGGTAGGCTGTGCCGTGTTTAGTGTTTACCATTTTCTGCAAGCGGTGATAACTATACCAAATGCGTGGAGTTAAATCGACAGATGATTAAGACGCGAGTCGTTAGCCACTAGTTGCATGTCAGGATAAATTGGCTTGCTTTGGAAACAAGTAGTCATCCTCCCAAGGCATCAGATAAAAAGAGCAGCTCTGCAAACGTGAAAACATGGCCAGTCTGCTTGGAGTGCTGCTCCAGGAAGGCCAGGCAGCCCCAACCATACACAAGGTACTGACAGTGATCACGTTGTGACGACGGGCACATGGCCAACGATACCGCCAAAATGACAGAAAGGACGAAATCAGCACCAAGGACAATGATTTTTTTTTAAATATTATTTTTTAAAAAATACAAAAAAAATCAAAAAAAAAACCTACAGAATACCATCGCTATTTGAAATAACGAAATTGTCCTGTCGCCATTCCAAGTGGCGATAGTAGCATAGAGAATGACGACAGGGCCTAGAACAATGCAGAGAGATTTCTGTCACCAGTTGAAATAACGACAGTGCCATATCAAATGGTGACAGAAATCCCGCAAGTCTCTAATTTTTTAATATTAAAATTTAGGAAAACCGTCATTTCAAATAGCGACAGAGATCCCACAAGTGCATATTGCTATTCCAAATGGTGGCACAGTCTATCCTATAAAAGACCCCAAAATTCTAGCATAACTTACTTTTATTCAGAAGAAAGAGAAAGAGAGGAGGGAAGGGAGAGGAGCTAAGAGGAGTAGGGGGGAGGAGAAAAGCTACCGAATCACTGCCCGTCCGGTCGTCCACCTTTCAGGTAATTTGTTTAACCAAATAGATTACCTAGTTTTAGATGCATGGTTACGTAGTGTAGTATGTTGTACATAATCCTTTTCAGTGAGCAGTTTAGTTTTAGATATATGGTTAATCGTTGAAATCTTGTTTACGGTGTAGTACGTTAAATATATCGGACACCACCAATTTCAAAATTTACCACGGTCAGGGGACTATTCTTGAGGGTCCCGAGGGGATTGATTTGCATTATTTTCAATCGGTGACCGTGACTAGGGCTGGAAACGAGCCGAGCTGAGCCGAGCCGGCTCGAGCCAAGCTCGCCCAGGCTCGGTTTGAGCTTCGGCTCGGCTCGAAAAAAAGCTCGAGCTGGCTCGAAAAGCTCGTTCAAGCCAGGGCTCGCCAAACCCAAAAACAAAGACAGAATAACATAATTATATGAGCCATTTATCATCAATTCAAAATCCAATCATCATAAACAAAACGAGAAATATAACAATCAATAATCCATACAAGCATTCATCATAGATTTATAGGAACTCCCCAAGCCCAGAAACAAAGGCATAATTTGATTATACGGGGTTGCACCTGGCTCGTTTGGCTCGCGAGCCGGCTCGAGCTCGACTCGAATCTTCACCGAGCTGAAAGTCTGGCTTGGCTCGGCTCGCAACGAGCTCGAGCAGGCTCGCGAGCCTCGAGCTTTTTTCCAGCCCTAACCGTGACCCTAACAAGACCAGAGTGGTGTATATGAGACGCTATGATGCTGTGGTAGTTCCACACATTCGATTTGGACCATGTTGTGTATGATCTGAGATTGAGTTGCCTTACCAACCGAGCACCACAGTGCACATATTGGGAGTTAGTGCAGCTCAAGGGAACAAGGTTATGACAGTCATATGTACGCAGGGCGAGGGAGGAACGGTGGGATTTGGTCCTTTTGGCCCAGGCATATGTCAAGCCCACTCCTGCATCGACGGTTGAACAAAAAAGGAGTGATGATGCCGAAGAAGAAGCAGGTGACTCTAGCCACAGAGCGGTGCACACAATAGTCGAAGGTCCGAGAGTTGTTGATGCTGTCAATTAAGACCCTGTGGAAGGAGCTCATTCAGTCAGGCAAGCTAGTGGGCTTGTTGACGAGGGTGAGGAGTTGGAAGCCCTAGTCCAAAGAATGGATCTCGAAGACCAAGACTACATAGCATTGTCAAAAGACAAAGGATCCGACGACGAGGATGTTGTGGAGCAGCAGGAGGTTCCATCCGAGTGGAACACATACCAGTTCGACAACCTCATCGTTAACGAATGCTTTCGTGTGCCGTGAGAGTACGACCAAAGCGAGGTCAGGCAATGAGCTATGTATAAATGCAAGGATCCGTACAGAAGGCGGTCACATTCTAGGCCATGTCAGTGCGACGTACATTCACAATCGTCAAGTTTAACACAAGATACTAAAACGTGAAGTGCGACATTGAGGGTGCCCTTGACGAGTGCACGTATTTCAGCCTAAGTGGGACACCTACTGGAAATAATATATAGTGGTCCCTCACACATGTGTCGTTGTTGAGTCAATGCAGTCCCAAAAGAATATGTCAACATGCTTCATCGCGAACAACATGTACGGTGAGATCGTAGATAATCTAGATTGAGCCACGATCCATCATTCGCGATTGAGACAAGGTCTCAGTACACAATGAGCTTTGCCAATGCGATAAGGGCAAAACAGAAGGTTCGATACGTTCGAGGACTCCCACCACAACCTCTCCGGCCAACTACGAGTCCTACAAGACATGAATCCCAGTACTCATGTCGACATTCAAGATTCTACGCATTTGAAGTGGGGCAATAAGAGGGTACTGAAGCGAGCATTCTTCGCCTTTGGTTCATACATCGATGCATTCCGACACTGTTGTCCAATCTTGTGCGTGGATAGCATATTCTTGACTAGAAAGTACAAGAGCCAGATACTAACTACAATAGCGATGGACGGAAACAATCAAGTTCTTCCAGTGGCATTCGCTTTCGTTGAAAGCGAGAACACAAACAGCTGGTTGTGGTTCCTGAGGAATTTGATGATTTCTATTGTTCATGGTTGTCCTCGTGAAGTCCTCATGATTATACCCATGTTAACTTGTGCCTAACCTCCCAATCTATCTATCCCAACTTTCAATTTCGGGTTTCATCCTTCGTAGCCCGAGATCTCTTCACTTCTTTCTTCTCCGCCTGTCGCCCCTTCGCCGGCCGATCGCGCCTTCTCCGGTGATCTTCGTCGAGCATCTTCACCGCCCTCATACTCATCGCTTGATGTTCTATATCATGCTTCTCTTCCCTTCACCAGAGCTCCGCCGTAACACCGTCGCCGTCGAAGCTGATCCTCCGCCACCGCCTTTCTCGCTCGCCGCCAGCGATTGCCGTCGTCACTCACCGTCGTAACCGTGTCACCAAGTCCGCCTTTGCCTCCTCGTTTCTCTTTGGCCATTCACATGCGCTGCTGTGGTCGCTAGCGCCGACTAGCCCATGCGCCACCTCAGCGCACCACATCACTACCATCTCCCTGCCACGTAGCCGCCACCTCGTCATCAGCCATATGGCACAGCAAACCCTAACCCAAAAACTGAACCGTATGGACATGGTTCATGTGAACCAAGTCTATGCCAAGTCAGCCCCGCTTGTCAGTGCACTGTTATGTGGACCTCATCCACCGTAAACCCAAGCTCTACTTTGTGGACATGGTTTATGGACTAATGGCCCACTTGCCATTCACTTTAACCTTTCGGGAATTCTTTTAATTCTTGAAAATCCTTTTATCCAATGGGTCCCACCTGTCGTCCACTCACCCTTTTCCAAAATTTCTGAAATAATTTAATTGAGGAATATTTTATGGGTCCCACATGTCAGTTTCTCTCCCCATTTTCCTTTTTCATCATTCCATGTGAATTTCAATCTTCCGAGAGTCTGTTCTCCTCCGTCCGAACTCCAATTGAACTCATTCAAGATTCTAAATTCATCTAAATTCATTATCTACCTTCCAGTACCATTCAATTTTAATATGGAGTTTATTTGATTGGTTTTTTTTGAATTTTGTTTGTTTTTGCACTTTCTTTTCCGTTAGACGTTGAAGTCCTAGAATCGTCTAAAGGAGCTGAAGTTCAGGGAAGTAGAAGATCAAAGATAAATAAGATCATCATTTCTATAGCAAGACAAGTTATACCTTTAATCATATTGCACCCAGTTTTTAAAATACTTTGATTCAAATTATTGTATTCTATTTCAAGTATTTATTTAAATGCTTTAGGGTTTAGTTGTTAATCCAATTTGTTACATCCACCTTGTCTATTGTTATGCCATGATCTTTTGTCACCCTAGGTTGGTTCATTATTAGTTGGTATTATCGTACAACCAACGTGAATTAGTTAGATACGAGTAGATTGCTTAGCTATGCTACGAGTCATCATCTCATGTGAGTTACAAATATAAACTTGACTAAGTGATTATGGAACTGTGTGATAAAACTGTGTGCGTTGTGTGCTATTACTCGTTGATGGCATGTGTTGCACTTAACCAACATGGTGGAAAAAGATTTAGACTACCGCAAGTGGTGGATACTGTGTGATATGGTGGAAGCTGTGTGTATGAGAATATTGATATGTGTGACATTTAGTTAGAAATTGAAAGTCTTACTTTGGTCAATTAAGAACTTAACTTTGTGCGCCATTGAACTGAGCCTTACTGTACGACCACATGCCTAGTATGGGACGGAGATAACTTAGTAGGTTATGGAGTCTCAGCATTGATTACTTAGGCTGATAGGTTAGGATGTGTGCTAGGCTGGAGGTGTGATTCTCACATCGCGGGATGGTTCGCCGCTTCCCTGTCCAACGGTGTGTGTCATGTCAAGCGCTGTGTGTATTAATTGGACGGTGGCAAAGCATATCGGGAGTGTTAATGCTTGAGATGAAATTTCTGAAAAGGTTTTGTTATGATTAGTACTAGCTACACTGATTATATCGTGTGGGTAAAGTGTACAACCTCTGCATAGTGTTAATCAATCTATTCGAATAGTCGCGTCCGCGATCATGGACATGCTCGGTGATTTCACACAAATGGTAGATTTTCATCAAAATAATTGGAAAGGGTCAGCTGTGTGCGATAACTTGTGCAGCTGTGTGAATAACTTGTTTAGACTATGCGTCCTTTGTGGAAATAAATATCAAATTATTATTGTTTATTTATTTTAAATATTTTTTCAATCTATTATTCATAATCGACTGCAAATGTTGTATTTTGCAAAAGAACCACAGAATCTATTCCTTTGGAATAAGCCATCATATATAACTTGCATTCTGTGGTATGACTTGCGAGTACGATTGTGTACTCATGCTTGCTATAATCAATCAACAGAAGTAGAGAAATCATCGGTCAACCAGGTCTACTTAAGGATCGTGGATAACTAGGTCGCACTACCCCAGCCGTTGCCTGCGGACATATGGATGGGCTTCACTCAAGATTATTCCGTTACGTTCCGCTGTAGCTTCATTCAGCTATTCGCCTTCTGAGGTATTAATCGTAAGCTTTAACCTTAAGGTCATTACTATGATAATTATTGTTATTTATCTATTTATTAGTCATCTTTGTATATGAAAATGATATTTCATCGATGTTGCCAATGTGTGCACCAGCGTGATCCTGGACTAATACAGTATACACAGAGGGTCCAGAATTGTATTTTTTGGTCCCGAATTGCGTATGCACTTACAAAAAATCTCTTCTTCTGCATAGACCCAGCTCACATGTCATTGCCGCATGTGTGATTGTGGCGCAACATCCCGACCAGTACCTCTCTAATTATTTCAACAAGGAGGAGGTGATGCAAACCTGGAGTGCATAGCTGTATGGTTAGGCGTGGTTGGTCATTTCACTAGCCATTCGATCTAAGAGCAACTTATCTGAGCCGCAAATATTGATAGGCTAAAGGAAAGATTGGCCGACGATAGATACAACGTATTAGGAACGATATAGACAAAGCAGATGCCGAGGGGCATACGAAGAAGTGCTCAATTTGTTTAGATAGATACCTGGCAATAAACAAGTAGTAGCTGCTACTGCCAGCTCCTGGCACCAGCCATGGCCAGGGGTTTCTTGGAGTGGCATTAAAGCCTGCAGAGTTGGATAGAGAGAAGAGGGACTGACCGGTTGCTGGCTTACGGTCAAGACAGCAAATGCGGCCGGACCACACCATTTTATGAGCTTTAACTCCCATCCTGTTCATCCTTTTTTTGTCACACCCAGTGAGAGTTATGTACCCCGTGAGGAGTGCTGCTTTTGCCGATTGCGCAAAGATGAGCTTGGCGACGAGGTGCATCTTGTTCCTCTCCTCTGCCTCCTTTGTGTTCCTCGTGTTCAACTTCGAGATCTTGGGCGGCGTTCTCCATCTAGCAGACAGTGGCGTGGAGGTCGATGCCGCTGCGGTAACCCATGATGTCGGTTTCAGTTCTCTCTCTAGGTTTAGGATGCTGGTTGGTTTGAACCATCATCCGTCACGACACCGAAGGCATCAAACAAGTTCTGCAGCTCCAGCGCCTGCGCCTGCACCTGCTCCAGGCCATGAAGCAAGATCAGCAGCTCCTGCCCCTCTTTTCCATTCGCCTCGAAAGAGAATGCCATCTACTCATGGCAGCCACATTGCCCCAGCTAGAAGTGCAGCGGGCAAATTGGGAGAGGGAGACACCAGGCTCCCTAGAGCCATCATCGTTGCTCTGGCTGTGGTTGGAGCATGCCTGCTTGTTCTTGGGGTTGCCATAGCAGCAGTGTCACTTGGAAGATCAAGGAAGTTTCAGAAGGGGTGTTCAAAGCCATTCAAACTATCTTGCCATGGATCAAGAGCTCAAAGGTCACCACCTTCTGCTACCAGGAAGGTTAGTTCCCATCCTAGCCCAGATCCACTCTGCCTAAGTTCTGTTGTACAATGCCAAGAGAACTATCCAAACCTTAAACAATCATCTCAGGCCAAGAGCTTATCCATTCTTAGCACCTCACCAAAGAGCACAGAATTAATCATAAGTGATCATACTGTGAAAAATCACAACTCCTCGCAATCTGATGAGTCTTTCCACTCCATACCTTGTTCTCATTCATCAACTGGCTCCAGCACCGAGTTACCTCTGCAAATTTGCGGCGAAACTATGCCAGATGCATCTCCTCCTTCTTCACATACAGATAATTCACCATCTGATTCATCATATCGATCATTTTCACCAGATTTTAGATCTCACTTTTCTCCAAAGAGTCCAACTTTCAGTGCTTCCGGTCACTTCAATTTGCGCAACACTTATCACTGTCCAGAAAATTTAGACGCAGAGGAAATTGAAGTAAACCATCACGAGAGTGTAAAAACAAATGACAATTCTGGGTCCATGGAACAACACAATACTCCAAAAGAAGAGCAGATTAATTCCAAGTTCAGGAATCCACCATCAGAGAACAACTCACCTTCCTATCAGATGGATACCTCACCCTCCAGAACGAACATAGCATTCACCGAGTCAAGCAAAAAAGTCAATTTGAATCCTAAAGTATCCTCAAGTAGTTCAACTGAAGGAGCAAAACTTCAAATGCCCAGTGCAATGAGTGTACCAAAATCACCACCACCACCTCCACCACCAAAAAAACCTCCTCCAAGTCTAAAAGGGCAGAACTCTGGCCAGCCTCCACTGCCACCTCCATTACCACTTCAGATACATGTTGGTAAAGATGGGCCTCCTCTTCCAAGGTTGAAACCTTTGCATTGGGACAAAGTAAGGGCAGCTCCAAACCGCTCCATGGTGTGGAATGATATAAGATCAAGTTCCTTCGAGTTCGAGTAAGACAATAGAAGGATCCTCCCTCATTACTAGATTGGCATTGCATTGCCTGTTATTACTTTTTACAACAAGGTATGTTTTGCAGATTTGATGAGCAGATGATCAAGTCTTTGTTTGCATACAAATTTCAAGGCCTAGCAAAAGATGAGGACACCACAAGCAAGACTGTATCTACCACCAAACATGTTATTGAGCATCACAGGCTTCAAAATACTACTATCTTGTTGAAGACCTTAAATGCGACCACCAAACAAGTTTGCAATTCTATAACACAAGGTAGGTTTCATGATGTCTAGAGTTAAATTTATCAAGTTATCAATGACTAGAATGAACCTACCCTCCTGTCTGGGATGTCTCAGGCACTGGATTATCTGTGCAACAACTGGAAGCGCTGGTCAAGATGAAACCAACCAAGGAAGAAGAGGAAAAATTACTGAATTATGATGGCGATATCAACATGTTGGATCCAGCAGAGAACTTTGTCCAGGTGCTACTAACAATACCAATGGCATTTCCAAGAATGGAGGTTATGCTTTACAAGGAAACTTTTGATGATGAGGTGGCTCATATCAAAATGTCCTTTGCAATGATTGAAGTAAGTGGAGCCATGTTAAATAACTTATTAATATGGGGCCTATTCTGCTGAACTTATATCTATTTTGTCTACTAGGGAGCTTGTACTGAACTCAGGTCCAGCAAACTATTCTTAAGAGTACTTGAAGCAGTACTCAAGACAGGAAACAGGATGAATGTTGGAACATTGAGAGGAGGTGCAAGTGCTTTCAGACTGGACGCGCTGCTGAAATTGGCAGATATACGAGGGGCTGATGGGAAGACAACCCTCCTGCATTTTGTTGTTCAAGAGATGGCTCGTTCAAAAGGTTTAAAAGCTACAGAGAAGCTCAATGAAACACCCAGATCTTGTCACGCCACACCAACAGAACGGGAAGAGTATTGTGCAATGGCTACAAAATTCGTTTCTGAGCTAAGTAATGAGCTAGGTAATGCCAAGAAGGTAGCAAGCATAGACCTGGATACTTTGGTAAACTCAATCTCAAATCTATCATGTGGACTGGCTCAACTGAGAAATCTCGTCGAGAAGGACCTACCCAGCAACGACAAGAACAAGAATTTCCTACAATGCATGGGATCCTTCCTAAATTATGCAGAGAATACAACGCAGGAACTCAACGTTGGTGAAGCTCAAGTCCTACTCCATGTCAGGGAACTAACAGAGTATTATCATGGAGAGGTTGGCAAGGATGAGTCCAACCTGCTCCAAATATTTGTCATAATGAAAGATTTTCTTGGTTTGCTGGATAGGGTGTGCCGAGAGATGAGGGGCTCAAAGCCCAATCAACCTCTTAACCTAGTCCTTCCACTCAGGTGAATAGTTTGATGTTCAGATTAACCAGTGGAACATTAACAAATTGATTGTTTTTGTATGCTAGTGTTTGTATAGTGATGTTAGCATAGAGATCAGTTGGCATTAACTATAGAGACTGTTAGTGTATTTGCAAAGTGATATTAGCATCATGGATTCATGATGGAATTGTATTGCATCATTTTTCTGTTTTGTGGAATATATTGATAGCTTCATGTTGAAATATATTGTATGTTTTGGAATGCCCTATAGGTACTTAAGATCATTAAACATATATTCTTGTATGATACAAATCACCAATATGATGGACCAATTCCAAAACCAGCGTGCCATCACACTTCGAAATGGTCCAGATCCATTTATGTACTGGCCTACATGGGGATTTTATAGAGTTTTTGCCAGGATTGGGAACCTTGCTAATTCAGGTTGGTTTTTAACATTTTGCAAATTGCCAGAACATATTTAACTTTACAGTGTATAAATAAAACAGGGATAGAGAGCATAACAAGGAGAATCATAATACACATATTAAGGGAGAAATATAATTAGCAAATTATTCTACAATTATAATTTATTGCTTTCCAAAACTTCCATAACACCAACAGTATCCAACATTAAGAAGTAAAAGCCGTACAAACAGCTCAAAGGCAATATCCCTTCGAATGCTCAAAGATACAAAAAAATGGATTTTGACAATAGACCGCCAATTGGAATCAAACTAACGACCGGCACATAGACAACACTTCCAAGGAAATCTTACAAAGTTAGGTTATCAGGATCCTCAATAATCTTCGCAAAAGTTTGCAGGAATGCCGCCAAATCAGCACCATATACAATCCTGTGATCAGCAGTAACATTGACCTGAAAGAAAAAAGTTGGACCAACTTAGTTATGTAAGCTGGCAGCACCAGGCAATAATTCCACATAAAAATTACTATTCATGCAAACTCAAACAAACATAACTACTTAAGACTTAAAGTTGTATTTGTGGTGCTTCAGTGCTTGCTTGCTACCAAGGAACCAAGGAAAACACAGAGGCGAAAGAGACCGGCGATCGTAATGATCGCTAGCCCACGCCGCATCGTAGTACGTCTCAAGTCAGAAAGAATCGAACGAGAAAAGAAAAGACGTCGAGTGAGGGTTCCACGAAGATATCAAGAACACGAAGAAGGTGATATAGTGCGGAGCTGAGTAGGAGCAGAGACAAACCGACTCGGGATGTGAATCCCCGGGTGAGAAATGTCGGTCGAGTAATCCCAAGGTAGACGAGGCTCCGAGCAATATGGCGATAGCGAGTGGGATCCTCAAGAGGCTCACCATCGATGAGGCGAAGGTGAACACCTAACTCCATAGGAGTATCCACTCTGCTACCGATCAAATGAGACAAGCACGAGTAAGGATATCCCAAGGTACTTCTCCCAGGAGAGATAGTAGCCCTCAGCGTAGAAGTGATCTAAATCCCAAGGAAGTAACGAAGAGGCCCAAATCGGACATCAAGAATCGCTTCATCGAGACACTCCTTCACAAAGGCAATGTCTTGAGAGTCATCTCCAAGAATGATCATGTCATCCACATATAGAAGGAGGAGCGTCCCACCGTGGAGAGGTGTGAACAAAGAGAAGCGGTCGTGAGCACCGGCAGAGAAGCCAGCGGAAGTGACAACAGAGGAGAAGCAGTCAAACCAAGCACGCGGGCTTGTTTTAGCCCATAGAGAGAACGGCGAAGGCGACAAACTGCACCATCGAGGATGAATACCCGGTAATTTGCATGTAGACCTCCTCACGCAACTCGCCATTGAGAAAGGCATTCTTAACATCCAATCGAGAGATGGGCCATCAAGTAACAGAGGCCACAGCAAGGAGAGTACTAAGCAGTGGTCATGTGAGCAACAGGCGAAAGTCTCATCGTAGTCGCGACCATGCTCCTCGTTGAAAACCACGCGCTACAAGACGAGCCTTGTAGCGCCAAGAGAACCATCCGAGCGAGTCTTTATCTTGTACACCCATTTAGACGTGATAGGAGTAACATGTGCGAACAAGGGCACAAGATCCCAAGTGCTAGCGCGCTCCAAGCGAGAATCTCCTCGAGACATCGCAAGTCGCCACTCGGGGTGAAAGCAGCTGACCTCCTACTGAGGGTCGTGGGCTCGAAAAGAGCAGCGTGGCAAGAAACCATAAGCCAGCGCGCTGACTGATAGTGTGACGATCACGAAGAGCATATCCGGAAGGAGAAGACTGAGCCGGACCCAAAGAATGATGGAGAGGAAGGAGGAGGCCGAGGACGGCGAGAGTAGTGCAAGGGTAAAGATGGAGCCTCAACAAAGGAGCGAGAAGGAAGATCCGGTGGAGGCGGAATAGATGGAGCCGGAGGGAGTAGATGGAGGATGAGGTGAAGCAGTGGTGGAAAGCCGAGAGTCAGGAAAAATCGAAAGGAGATCGACTCAAGAAGAGAATCCGGCCGACGATGGGGAATGAGGGTAGTAAGGACGAGACTCGTCAAAAGTGACATCCCGAGAAATCCTCATCCTACGAGCAACAGGTCATAACAACGATAACCCTTACGCCAAGATCAGAGCTAAGAAAAACACACTCAAGCGACCGAGCGGCCGGCAGTGCGCTCACGAGGTGGAAGGAGAACGCAGACCACGACCAAAGCTGCTAAGATGATCAGCTGGAGCTCGACCAAAGAGACGCTCAGCGGAGTAGAACCACAAAGAGCGATAGAAGGTCAGAGGTTGATCGAAAAGCGGCGGAGAAACAACCTCGGCCAGTGAGGGGAACAGAGGAGGCAAGCATGAGAGCGCGAGCGGTCTCAAGCAAGTGACGATGTTTACGCTCAGAGACACCATTCTGAGCGTGAGCACCAGGACAAGAGTATCGAGGAAGAGTGCCACCTTTCGCCGAAAAAACGCACGCAAGCAAAGAGAGATACTTACCAAAGAGAGTCAAGACGAAAAACACGAATGATCAATCAAACTGAGCGCGAACCATGGTGGCGAACATCCGATAAATAGAAAGAACTCGGTCGCGCTTCGGACATGAAGTAGATCCAAGTATAACGAGAATAATCATCAATAAAGATCACATCATAGCGATGACCCCTTTCAAACGAAGGAGCCGGACCCCAAACATCGAGTGAACAAGATCAAAGGACAAGTAGAAATAGAATCACTAGTGGGATAGGGGCCGCAATGCTTGCCAAGCTTGCAACCCATACAATGTAACGATGTGTCCCCGAAATGCACCCAAGAACACCACGACCAACTAAAGACGATAGACGCGAGCCACGAGATGACCGAGACGATGGTGCCACCGAGCAAAAGATGTAGTGGAGGACGCAGAAGCGCAGAGGTAGTGGTAGTGGCCGATCGGGTGGAGTCACGGAAGGAAGATGGCCACCGAGCTCCCAAAGACGCTGCGAATCACGACGCCGAGGGCGCATTACCAAGCAGAGTCCTCGCAAGCGGCGGTCCTGAACACAACAAGAGTCGACTCAAGAACAACACGACAGCCAGATCGGTGATCGACCAGTAGACATAAACATAGTAAGTCGAGGAACATGAGAGACTGCAGGAACATGAAAAGAAGAAGTGGAAAGGATGCCTCGGCTGTAATAGAAGAGAGGTACCATCTGCAGCCAAGCAATGGAAGAAAAATCGGTGGACCGCATGAAATAAGGTGGGTAGAATCTGTGTCATGTGAAAAGAAGCACCGTAATCCAAGATCCACGGAGACAAGATACTGACGAGGAGGAGGCGGAGGCGAGGGAAGATCAGCCGAGAAGCAAGAGCCGCACGAGCGTAACCCGAGGAGTCCGAGGATGAGCCGACACCGAGGCGCCAAGCAGCCGAGAGAAGGCTGCCATGTGGCATCACCAGAGAGCCGTGGCGAGAGGGCCATCCCCAGGGAGAAGAACCTCCAGAGCCCTTCGGGACGCCCGCCTGACGACTCGGGTCCTCCTCCGCTTGTAACAATCCACGATACTGTGGCTGAAAGACGCAGCAGTAGGTGCAGTGAGACCAGCAGAGAAACAAAGCAGCCCATGGAGGAGCCGGAGAAGGGGTCACTGATCCAGTCTTGAGAGCGGCGGCAAAGGAGCAGATCTTTGAAGCAGAAAAAAGATCAGCATCCCGAGCCATGCCACGGACGAGTCTCTCAAAGACGCACACTCGTGAGGCCTCCACCAAGCTCGGGCGCGGTGGCGTAGTCGAGCCGAGCGCGCATCTCGAACTCAGCCGAGACGCGTCAGAAGTCGTAGGCGGTGAGTCTCCCGGTGAGCGCCGCCGCACACAAGAGGACAGTCCGGCAGACATCCGGCCCAGAGAGTCAAGCCGACGCCACACTCGACAACTTCGGTAGAAGTCATCAACGGTGGCATCAAGTCTGGCCAAGAGAATGTGCCTCGTGCTGGAGAGATACATAGCATCGCTCGTCGGTTTGTAGTGAGCTCGAGGCGCCCCACATAAGCCGTGTCGCTGGCGCCCCGCCACATCCATAGAGATGGTCACGCATGCTACCCACTAGGTATATCTAATGACTACCATGAATTGTATTTTTTAACAAAGATATTCATCTTAGGCCAGTAAATCTATTGTTTATAAAGAACCAGTGAATACTAACTACTGATTATAGGGACAAAATTACTATGATACAATCCCATATCTTATGTTAAACTCATGATATCAACCATCTGAATGCTCTCCAGTTGATGCATCTGGAAAATTTTATCACAGAAACTACTTTTGATCAAAACATTTAGTCAAAAACCCCAGCATGAATCAATGTTGATATTTCTTGAACCTGAAACTGAACATTACATGCAAGGGACAATTTCGTCTTTGCCACTACGCAGCACTCACATCTTGTTTTTGCTTCCGGCTATCTCATTGACACATGGGGTCTGGGCTTGCATGTCAATAAGAGAACTCAGTGGCAAAAACAAAACTCACCCTGGATTAGTGGCAAAAATAAAGGCACACAAAGTATTTCATGCTTGCGTTCACATCCAATTGGCAGAAAGATATTTCGCTTCCATGTGTGAAATTGTGAATGATGACATATGAATAGGCACACGGACACAGAAGCATACTAACATAACAATCACAAATTTGTGAATGATGACATATGAATAGGCACACGGACACAGAGACATACTAACATAACAATCACAAATTTGCAGCATTAACGCATGCAAGTTATGTGTGTGAAAGACAACATACCAGCATTTTGCTCTTGACACTAAAGAAACCATCTTTATCAGCCACCACTGTAGGTTTGGAGGCTCCAACAGCCATTATAGCTCCCTGCACTCATACACACTCATATTCTTAGATCTCATCTCATACATCAGTAAAGCAATTATACAAACACTTAGCATTACTGGGCAATAAGTAGATTGGGAGAAAGAAAACCCCACCTGGCCAGGTGGAAGAATTGCATCAAATCTATCTACACCAAACATACCCAGGTTGGACAGTGTAAATGTCCCTGCAAGCCACCAAACTTCAGGGTAAGTACAATTTCCATGAACATCATAAGTTTTGCAACAACAATCTCACAAACTATGCAATGCAAATATGTAATAGGTTCCATACCAGAGCTGTACTCATTTGGTTGGAGCTGTTTTGTGCGTGCCTTCTTAACTAGTTCCTTCCATTTTTGCGAGAGCAAATATATATCCAGCTGCATTGTGCCATTTGTTAAGCTATTTAGTTTTTAAGTCACATGCTACAATTCGTAAATAAAACCACATTTATCACACAGATAGTGTGTACCTTATCAGCATCCTCCAGGACAGGCGTAATGAGGCCACCATCAATAGCAACAGCCACCGCAATGTTGATGTTATTGTTGTAAGTGAAGCTCTTCCCATCCCTGCAGCTAGCGTTCACCACAGGATGCTGCGCAAGCGCCATAGCTGCAGCCTTCGCCAGCAGCACTGTCATTGTAACCCCCTTTGACTTGACCTAACCAAACCAAATCAATCCAACCATCATCAAACTGATAAAAAAAAACAGAAGAGCATCACAGGCAGTTGAGCACTGCCCCAAAAGTATTCAAATGCAACACCTTCTCATATAGCTCATCGAGCTTATCGGTTAAAATGGGGTACCCAACCCGGAATGCTGGCACTGACAGGCTCTCCACCATGTTCTTGCTCACTGCAGCCTGCATGGTAGTGAATGGAACCACTGTCGCACCAGGCACTGGTGGAAGAACCGCAGCCTGCGGCACTGCGCCCACTGCCTGGGCAACCACAGGTGCAGCAGCAGGAGGAGGAACCTTTGGCTTCGGCTGGATGCCGGCTGCCGCCTCAACATCGGCCGGCGTAATTCGGTCGAACGGCCCGGTGCCGGTCACCTTGGCAAGGTCCACCCTGTGCTGCTTGGCCAGCTTCTTAGCCTGCGGCGTGGCAATGCCCTTCGTCCCCGCGGCCACCGGCGCGGGAGCAGCCACCGGAGCCGCCGCCACAGCCGGCGGCGGGGGCGGCGGCACGGCGGAATCCGAAGGAGGGGCCTGCTGGGGCTGTCCCTTGGAGAGCGCCTGGGCCTGGGCGACGGCAAGTGACACCTCCTCCTCTGATTCGGCGAGCAGGGCGATGGGGGCGCCTACGGGGGCGGACTCCCCGGCGGGGACGAGCACAGCCGCGACGATGCCGTCGTGGAACGTCTCGACGTCCATGTCGGCCTTGTCGGACTCGACGACGACGACGGCATCGCCCTTGGAGACGCGGTCGCCTTCGGCGGCGGTCCAGGAGACGATCTTCCCCTCCGTCATGGTAGAGCTGAGCGCCGGCATGAAGATCTCCCGGATCTTGGCGCGCACCACCATGGACCCGCGCCGCCGCATGCCCCGCGCCGCCACGGCCGGCGCCGACACGCGGAGCCGCGCCGGCAGGGTGGAGGCGGAGAGCGAGAAGGGCGCCGGGGTCGCCGCCATTGGTGAGCTCGAGGCGGAAGCGGAGGCGAGGAGAGAGGATTGGTCGTTTGGGTATAAGGGGGTGGGGCGAGGAAGGCGAGGGCGGAGAAAGCGAGGCGAGGGGGGCTTTGGAAACTCCGATGGTGGAGTGGTTGGCCGGGTCGCGAGTGGATATGGGCCGGTCCGAGCATCACTAACAAGGAGCGTTAAATGGGACGGGCCATCTTGCAGAGTTTGGGCCTGGTCCATCCATGTCCATCGTTGCCTACTGCGCAACCAGTAACTACCACTACTCTCCCACAGTGGCGAACACCCCGAGAAAGAAGAGACCCGCACCCGCCTTGTTGTCCCCACGACCAAATCTGCCCGTCTCCACGGCCGCCGCAGCAAGGACCAGGAGGAGGAGCCCCGCCGCGCGCGATGAACACTGACATCACCGCATCGGTGAAGCCGGAATACCCGGTGGTGGACCGGAACCCGCCATTCACCAAGGTCGTCGGCAACTTCTCCGCGCTCGACTACCTCCGCCTCTCCACCATCTCCGCCGTTTCCGTCACCGTCGGCTACCTCTCCGGTTCGTAGTCCTAAGTCCCGTTAAATCCTCCCTCTCACCTATCGAAGGCTCAAACCCGCGTTCTTGGGCGGTGCGTGCAGGGATCAAGCCGGGGATCCGCGGGCCGTCGATGGTGACGGGGGGCCTCATCGGGGTCATGGGTGGATTCATGTACGCCTACCAGAACTCCGCCGGCCGCCTCATGGGCTTCTTCCCCAACGACGCCGAGGTCGCTCGTTACAAGCACAAGCTGTAGCAGCCTCTCTCTCTCTCTCTCTCTCTCTCTCTGTCCCATCTTATCGCAAGTGTTACATCTTTTCTGATCTCGTGTTAGCTTCACTACTTGATGTGGGCAATGTGTGGCCTTGGTTGAATAAAGGTGGTACGTTGTTGCACAGTTGTGAGGAATTCATGCTACAATTTAGCTAATTTTGTTACGGCTGTACGAGAATTCGGTCGCCGTTTTGGTGAATTTACGGAATGAATCTGATTCTGCTGTGAACTTTGGGAATTGTTGTGTTAAAGTGGGTGATTCTGCTGTGAACTTTGGGAATTGTTGTGTTAAAGTGGGTGTTGGACTATCAGGTTCAGGGAGTGTGGTTTTTGTTGCTTGTGGTGGTAGGCCGGTAGTGCTGGCTGTCTGCGGGGGAAGGTTGTCAATGCGTTTAGATAATTGTTGTTTATGGAGAATTAGTTACCTGGTGCTACGCAAATGTTGGTTGTGAATTTGGTGCACATGCATCTCCAAGAATATTAGGGAAGGAAGTTATATTGTACGGTTAGGGAGCACACAGAAATTTCTTTGATGCTTAATAACCCAGGAAATAAATAAATTTATGTGCCAGATTATCTGAGCCACCTGGTGGCAATTGTATTAGTCAGTTATTCTCTTTGTTGCTATTTGCCTTGATGCCTATTTGTAATTCACTAACAAAACTTGTGTCTTAAAGTTACAGTAAGTTTCATGAGAAGGTATTACAAGTTTGCATTTTAGACAAGTAACAGTTGGTGGTGGACACTGGACAGTAGTGCCTATATTAAAGCCTCAAAATGAGCTACAAAAAGGATTAACATTTATGTGATATGTGTAATGCCTGAAGGTATGATATGGTGAATTGTCTGATTCTCTGTGGGAGATCTGCTAACCTCGTATCATCGCTGTAGAGGTTTTAAGACACCATAGAAAATTAGAAATACCCATTCTTGTAAAGTTATCTTATTCATTCTCTTATGTAGGTCAGCAAAGAGAGAACAACTTATCAGGATATGTGTCTTGAGTGAGTTGTAGTTTGTGATGTCATATTTATATCAGTGTTGAATTCATGCTTAACTGCATATAGTAGGTTTGGATTAGAGAGAGAAATCTTTGTCTTTGTTAATATGTCTAAGCTGGTTAGCTGCCTGCCACAAATGACTCGGCAATTGTAGAGTTTAGAGAGAATGCATTTCAATTCGAGAGGAGTCCTAGCTTTGGTGATATGTCTAATCTGCTCACTTGCTCAGCTGCCTAGCCTTGTACAAGAATGACACTGCAATTGCAGAATTTAGAGAGATGTTGATTGAAGAGTATGAGTTACTGTTTATTGCCCCCTTAGTTGACCACTGTTAAGACTTTTAAGGTTTTTAGGGGGGAAAAATGATTTCATGTGTCTAGTTGCCAGCTTCCATCAGAAGGTTATGTTTTGAAAATGATGTTTTGAGTTTGGTATAATTCTTCCATGTCATTGAAGGTTATGTTTTGGAAATTACGCGTAGTTAAAGAAAGTTTGGAAAAGTGGGTGTGGTTAAAAGTTGCAATCCGGTCTGAACCTTTGGGTAGGCTCTGTAGGATTACGACCAGTCAACCATAGCTGAATGCAGTACGGTAAAACTCCCAAGTACGGTCATTATTCTACCAAGTACGGTCATTCGGGATGTCCATACGTGGATGACTCCCAAACAATGCATCTGAGAGGAACTGCTTGTTCATTAGGATTTTGTTAGGCTTCAGTACCAAATATAGGTAAATAGTGTTAACCTCCGTGCACATTTTGCTACTTGCGAGGGAAGCATCTGTCCTTAATTTAGCCAGGAGAGGATGCATTTTTCATGCTTCTGAGGCAATAGATTCCAGATCATAGGTCCATATCAAAGCACATAGGAGAAATTTGAGTACCTCTTCAAATACACCTGTTCAGCGTCCAAGGCATATTTTCTATGTTGAACCTTCCATAAAAATCTGATCTCTAGAAGATCTGCCAGAGAATTCAGAAAAAAAAAGTAATTCAAAGGTCTGGTGCCAACATTTTCTGATCTACCGCTGTTAGCTGCCCGATCCCAACCAAATGGGATCTTGATTTTCGATTGTAACATATTAAGCTGAAATAGATGTATGAACTGCCTACAATCAATAATGCCAAATAGTGCATTATCTTTATACTACTTGGTCGTGGAAACTCAATTTTTATTACTGATATAAGTTTTTAGCTGAAGGTAACCCAGAAAGACAATTTCATAATTCACAGTGAATGAATATATAGACAGGTGAACCAAACGAATTTGTTAAAGTGGAGCATCTTAACATGCTAATTCTTGGATATGCATGCTGCTTGATAACAAATATAATTACCTAGTATGTGATCTTTCTAGGTTGCTGAACTTACTCCCATCAATAAGCTCTTGTTTTCGCAGTCCTCCAATTCCAGGTATTGGTTCATTTCAGTGCATTCTCTAATCTTGAATGGAGTCCTTCACGCTCTTAGCATCATAAGATTTGTGCAAAAAGTACAATTCACTGAAGTATGAACTTATCCTGAATATATAGTTGTTTTTTTTAGATTAAAGGCCAAATGGCCCAGCTTTATTAAAGCTAAACAGAGATCGAATATACAGTTGTGTCTAGGAGGGTGCAGACCAATGGTGCACGTCTAGCTGTTACTTTAAGAATGTTTGAGGAGTTTACCTCGAGGGCGAAGTCCAAACTTAATCTGTGTTTCTTTTGCTACCTAAGTTCAGGAGTATGCCAATTTCATGGATTGGAGAGAACAATAGGACAATAGCTTGACAAACAGCGTTGTTTGTGAAATCCTTGCACCGTGATCATGATTCACGATAAACTAGCACGTAAGAAATATAAGACATCCCTGCAATGTGGAGTGCTTGTCTAGGGAATGCAGTTGATTAAATGAGCTTGACTAACCTGACAGTATTATGCTTGTACTCCATGTTAGAAACAGACACAGTGTGCTTACCTTCAGTGTATACATGTTGCCTAGTTTTTCTGTAATTCCTAGTACATTTCTTCTGCATCAGCTTTGGTTTATCCGTGCTGTTCCATCCTAGCTGTTTGAGTAAAACGAGGAATGTATGGTGCAACAATTTGTGCTTCGCATCTGCTAGTTTGTGTAAGATCGACCTGGAACCTTTTTTTTCAGGGAAGATCGACCTGGAATTGAAAGCACACGATTGCACGACATGTAGGCAGTTTTTTTTTTGGAGACGAGCACATCCCTATGTCTCCTGGGCCTGGGGCCCAACCACAAAGCCGAAGCTGCTGTTTGCATGGCCTTGTTCTACTTGCCGCTTTGCACGTCTCACCCCTAAATGGGTCTATTGGGCTTCTGTTGGGCCCATTGGGATAGCTGGCCCTGATTGGCCCAACTGTTTCAGGCAGGACTAAAAATGGGCCAGAGTAGTGTGAGACATCATTCCTTATGGGCCAGCGGCCCTGCGACAACCTCTACGAGCGGAAGAGAGCTGCTCAGACTTGGCCAAACGAGCGGTGGGCAGCCCGTTTAGGCACGGTCCATTCCAGCCCAGCTACTATCCGTGCTGTGCCGGGCCGGGCCGGTCCACAGGCTGGGGTGGCGGCCCAAGCACACCCTGTCGGGTATTCGTGCTGTGCCAGACCGGCCTGAGCCCGTCGGGCCAAGTGTGGCCCGTTTGGTCCGTCATAATAAAAAAATCCAAAAAAATTAGAAAAATATGTAGAATTCAAAAGTATACATAAAAATTGAAAAACAAATGAGACAATCATATTGAGAATGTAATAAAAAGCTTTATTAATTTTCAACTGGCTGCCTCGTTAAAAACTTCGCCAAGTAAAAACTCAAAATGAGAAAACCTTGGTAAAGAAAAAAAGAGTACAACCTATAGCTCTACAATTCTACATACATGATACATTCTTGTTCTATGTGTTGGTGTCATTGTCTAAATACAGATTTTTGAACACCTCCGACAACTCTGGATTTTTCACAGAGTGTTGTGTTCGTAAATCAGCCCGTTCCAAGTCCTTCACATGAAGCTTTGCCTATTACCATTTGGAGACTTAGTATTTCAATTCTTGCTCAATGCCATGTCTAGTTCTTTGACTTGCTAGAATTATCATGCTTTTACATGTGTAGCTAAGTCTTTGCTATATGAGCTAGCACTTTAAAACAACTCGAACTAAAAATTACAATTTGTGGATGTTTTAGCGAGTTGCGCAATTAGTGCTCCTTTTGTGACATTGGCCCTGTCAGAATTGCTTTGTTAGCTCTTTGATCTAAAATTGACCATTACTTGAGCTTTTGTTCTTGAGATTCTAAAACTGCTCATGTGAAAAATGAAAAATCAAGATTGTCTTATGCTTAAATTGTGCCAAACTATTCTTACGAGACTGCTTGTCAATGACATGAATTTGAAGATAGTTTGATGAACCAGACGATCTCATGGGGACTGCTTGTCAGAAATGACATGAACCTCAAGATTTGTCGCCCTGGTAGAAGCTTAGAAAGAGTTTGTGGATGGCTCCTAGTCCAGGATCTTCTTTACTAAGATATACTTTTAATCAACTTCTGGTCGAAGCTTAGGATGAGTTTGTGGATGGCTCCTAGTCCAGGATCTTGTCACTAAGTTAGATCATTAGTCAACTTCAATATTCAATGCATATGAGAAAACTGTTGACAAATGTGCTTTTAAGAAATACTGAGCAAAATGATTCAATACAGGACCCGATTGACTCTTAATGTGGTCTTTGTTAGATTTTTTATCTCACTTTGACATTTTGACATGGCCAGTTTCACTTTAGGATCCCTGTTGATGAGCTTGCTGAATTTGAAGCTTTGCTTAAATTGATCAAATCTATTGCTTTACTTTTGAGCTTTTGTGCTTAGCTTTGATATATATGTTTTACCATGATCTTACTAGCGCTGTCAGGCTTGATATGTTGTTTGTGCAATATTAGAAATGCTGGCTAACTCTTTTGGGTAATCTCCAAAGCTTCTTGTTAAATCAAAAATTAAAAATACAAAAATGAAACCACTTCATTGCACTTCATGCATACTTCTTCTTTTTGCTTCTCTCTTCATATGCATTTGTTATCTCCGGATGAGAGGAAGGCGTGATTCCTTGATGACTCCATTGTCAAAGGGGGAGAAGATATTTCAATGTTGGGGAGAAGATTATACAAAGGGGAGAATTTGAAAGAATTTGAAATTTTTGAAATCCGAGGATCATAGTGAGGGGGAGTTCTTGAGTTGCATTCTTATTGTCTTATTGAATATTCTGAACTTGAATTGCATTCATTTATCCTCATAATGATCATAGGTCAATTGAACAATTGTTCTTTCATATGGACCTCATGTGAGAATTTTGACTCTTTTATGGAAATCAAAGTTTTTATGCTTTCTTTTGCCTTATCTCACATGCCTATACTATTCTGATGCCAGCTTGGTCATTTACATTGCTTTTTCTTACTTATGGACCAAGTTGTGTCTTTGTGCGAAAACGAAAGTACTTTAATTTTCAAACCTCCAAATTACATTTTTAGATTATTGCCAATGTGTTCATCAAGGGGGAGATTGTGGATATCATGGGGATATGCTCCAGATCTTAGGATGATGTGACAATTGGCAATGGCATTTATGGTTTATCGTTTCACAGGGTTTTCGACAAAGTTCAGGCATTACGGATGAGGCGGCGGTCCGACCGGCCATAGCATGGCGGTCCGACCGGTCCCAAATCGGTCGGACCGGCCATGTGCGGCGGTCGGACCGGCGGTGACCACAAATGGTCAGAACAGGCTGGGCCAAAAATAGAGTATGTAGGCAAGTGAGGGGATCCCAATGCACTTGGTCTCATAATTTTTGGAGTTCCCAAGCAAAAGTTCTATTCGTTTTAAGTTTCCAGAAGGTTTCAGAATTTCAGGGCTTGAATTTCGGCTAAGTCCCTTGGGGCGGTCCAACCGGCTCACAGGGAGCGGTCCGACCGGCCAAAGGCGATCCGACCGAGCTCACGAGAGCCAGATCGGACCGATTTCCACTATGCATCACCAACCGTGGTGATGTTAATTTGTTAGGTCAAGTTCATTGGTATCATGTCATATGTATTGCATGATGCATGTTTTGACTAACATGGGTCAAGTTGTGAAGAACTTGTTCCCGAATTCGTGTTTGCTTGTTTATGGTTGTGCAGGTTGCTTGATGGTCAACGACGGTCAACGGCGAGGAGGATCGGGACTAGACTTGGAGAGTTGAGGTCCAGAACGATCGACGATGCCGGGTGAGGTCAATGGACTGAAGCGTGACACAAGATGGACAAGGGTGACCTATTGGCGAATCCATGGCGCATGGTGAAGCGGTTTAGGTCAAAAGGTTAAAGACGGCGCTTTGCAAAGCGTGCGTGTGTGACCCGTTTGTTAGTGGGCCTCAACGAGAGCCCAATAGAGTCAAACCCTAGGAGTTCTAGGCCTCCACTATAAATAGGAGGAGGTGGTGGCTGCACCAATTGCTCTCGCCTCTTTTATGTTTCAAAACCCTAATTGGCTTAGGGGGAGTTGAGGTGGAGGCTAGGGATCTTGATGGTTTGAGGTGATTTTTGTGATCTTAGATTGACCACTGTTCCTTGATGGAGTGGGTGTAATCCAGCATCAATCACGTTTTTAATCTACGCAAGGTTTGCTTGAGATAAGTCTCTTTTCGTTCTTGCTTTCAATTTCGTGATTTTAGGGCTTTCTTTGATCTACGAGTTTTTGATTGATTCTTTCACGTGAATTAGCTTGCTGTGATTCGTGTGAACCTATCTAGGATCATCTTGATCATCAATCACTCACGAACAAGCATTAGGATCAAGTTTTCGTTCTTGCCCGGTTTTAGACCCTCTGTTATTCAATTGATAACTGTTCAGGATCTATCCAAAAATTATCATAATATTCGATTGGAATAGGTCCTCAATAGCATAGAGAAGGTGTGTGCAAAGTTTCGTGAAGTTTGGAGTTGAGAATCAAAAGTTAGACCTAATTGCAACTTCGTCATCGGGTTATTTTTACTGTTTCAGATCGGTTCTGGAGCCTGCCGGTTAGACCGCCCCTCACCACCGGTCCGACCGATTTGGCGGCGGTCCGACCACCGGTATAACAGCGGTCCGACCGCCCGGCAATCGGTCCGACCGGTCAAGTCCAGAGGTCAGACCGCCAGTACACTGTGTTGTGTTAATCTTAGTTGTTTTGTTGCTTTACTTTGGGGGTTCAATTGAATTCAATACTAGTCTTCCGCTATACTGGTATATTGATCTTCATAGCTTCATCATAGCTATTGGAGTGAAATTGTGTTGAATTCATAATTTGTGAAAAAGTGAGCGTGCTCCTATTCACCCTCCCCCCTCTAGTCGCCTTTTCGGTCCAACACATATATCATGGGATATGGCCCCGAGTGGTCAAGGCTGGATTGCTCTATGGATATAGGCCATCAAGGACCTGAGTGATAAAGGGCAGAATAGATGGCATGTGTTGAGAGATTTTATGAATTTAATTATTGATGGTACATGTGTCGGTGAGACTGAAAGACATAACATTTGAAGTTGTTGAAAAGATCCCGATGAGCAGGTGAGCATGTTATTGTCTATGATGTGTAACTTCCTGTAATACTCCGATTTATTATAAGAAAGAAAGCACTCAAAAGAGAAATTAGACATAAGAAAAGGTGCTTTATGCAGTTTTTCGCAACCTAGGCCTCAGGCCTTGGCCCAGAAGGCTCATGAGGGGCCGGCCACGTATAAAAGGAGAGGAAACCCTAAAATCACTGTAGCTACAGTGCACCATCACTGTTCACGGGACTGTAGCAACCCCATGTTGCTCTACCAATATGAGGAGAAGAGGAGAAAGGAAGGAGAGGAAGGATGTGGATATCATAGGGATATGCTCCAGATCTTAGGATGACGTGACAATTGGCAATGGCGTTAATAGTTTGTCGTTTCACGTGTTTTCAGCAAAGTTGGCATGCTGTCAGGCCAGAATCGCTCTGACCGGCCAGGGTGGCCGGTGTGACCGATCCATGGCCGGTCTAACCGGCCTTGGTGCCAGTCGGACCGGTCAGTTACAGAAAGTGAGAATTGAGCTGGGCCAAAAATAGAGGGTGTAGGCAAGAGAGGGGATTCCATTGAACTTGGTCCCATAATTTTTGGAGTCTCCAGTCAAAAGTTCTATTGGATTGAAAGTTCCAGTAGGTTTCGGTTTTTCAGAGGGGAAAAATGGCTAGTCATTGCTAGCGGTCTAACCGACCCATGTGTGGCGGTCAGACCGGCCATAGTGGGAGGTCAGACCGGCCCGAGGGGCGGTCTGACCGGTTCCACTTGGTTCATCCCCCGTCGTGGCGGCGTTGTTCGGTTGTTAGGTCAAAGTCATGAGTTTCAGGGCATATATGTTGCATGATGCATGTTTTGACTAACATGGGTCAAGTTGTGAAGAACTTGTTCCCAAATTCGGTTTACTTGTCTATTGTTGTGCATGTTGCTTGGTGGTCAACGACGGTCAACGGCGAGGATGATCGGGACTAGGCTTGAAGAGCTGAGGTCCAGAACAATTGACGATGCCGGGTGAGGTCAATGTACTCAAGCGTGGTGCAAGATGGATAAGGGTGACCTATTAGCTAATCCGAGGCGCAAGATGGCGCAAGGTGTAGCGAGTTAGGTCAAGAGGAGATAAAGACGATGCTTTAAAATGCGTGCGTATGTGTTCCGTTTGTTTTGGGCCTTAACGGGAGCCCAATTGAGTCAAACTTCTAGAAGGTCTAAGCCTCCACTATTAATAGGAGAGGGAGGTGGCTGCACCTTAGTTTCGCCTCTTTTGCAATTCTTGTAAACCCTAATTTTGTTAGGGAGAGCTTTTGTGGAGGCTAGGGTTCTTGATAGTTTGATGTGATTGTCGTGCTCTTGGATTGAGCATTGTCCTCCATTGATGGAGAGGCTGTAAGCCCATATCATATCAATCAATCATAGGAAAGTTTGATCAAGGTTTTGTCTCATTGCGTTCTTTCTCTCTATTTGATGATTTTGGGTCTTTCTTTGATCCGTGAGTTTTACTTGGTTTCTTCACGTGATCTAGCTTGCTGTGATATGTAGGAATCTATCTATGATCATCTTGATCATCAATCACCCACGAGCAAGAGTTTTTACCTAGTTTTCGTTTTGACCCGGTTTTGAATCCTTCTTCAATCAAATCGAAAAGGATCGCTACTCTTCCAAGAATTATCATAATATTCGATTGGAATAGGTCCCTGATATCATATAGTAGGTGTGCTCCAAGTTTCATCAAGTTTGGATTAGTAGATCAAAAGTTTCATCTATTTTCATCTTCGTCATCGGGGTTGTTCTTCTATTCTGAACACCAGCGGTCAGACCGCCGCAATCGACCGGTCAGACCGGTAAGAAATCGGTCCGACCGGTGTTGTCCCAGCGGTCCGACCGCAAGTGCATTAAGTTGTCTCAATCTTTGTTGATTTTGTCGTCTTGCTTTGGGGGTTTAAATTGGATTCATTATTAGTCTTCCGATGTACTGATATACTGATCTTCATAGCTTCCATAGCTACTGGAGTGAAGTTTTATTGAATCAATATTTATGAAAAAGTGAGCGTGCTCCTATTCATCCCCCCCTCTAGTCGCCTTTTCGGTCCAACAAAGGAGGAAGAAGAAAGGAAGAGGAAGAAAGGGGAGGAAGAAGAAAGGAGAGGACAAGGGGATCCTCACGCAGCGAGGCGTCGTTCTCTACCGATTCATCAAGGGTAACCTCGATCCCCGATAGTTCGGTAGATTATTGGATTCAATTTGATGCTGTCAGTAATAGATCAGTTTGGGTCAGCGACGTTGCTCGTCAGTTTTAGGTAGGTTACGTGTGTTTTCTGATCTATCCATCTCTTATAAAGTTGTAGGGTTCGTCCTTATCTTTTTTTTGGCACCGAGATCACCTGATTTGGACTTACGGTTTAGGAGTTATGATAGTTTTACTGCGACTATCTAGGAGAGCTGACGAGAATTGGCAAATTGTTTTGTCTGGCCATTATGAATTATTTCGAGGCTGAACCAGAAAAGCACTCAAAATAAATGTTGTAGATAATTCAGTAAGCTTTCCAAGTTGATAAAGAACACAATTTTTAGAGTTGGCAATCAAAAATTATGGAATTATTACCGCCGCTGTTTCCTGACTGTCAGACTTGCAGAGACAAAACTTTACGTGAACACAAGAATTAGTTGGAGGCCGAATCGGGGACTTACCCAACTAGGTTTTCGTAGATGGTTTTGTCTTGGTTCCAGAGAGACCAAGATCACCCTGTTCGGATTTTCGTAGTGAAAGTTATGATGTTTAGTACTGCTGTCCCGGGAAGTTTTATGCTAGACTGCCGGGGGAATTAGGTAGAACCTCTATTCGAGCCCTAGGTCTCGAGGATTTGGGTTAAGGGGCGTAATCGGAGTCCTTTTTCTCAGCGTATTTATTGTTAGCACAATTCTTGTGTAGGAGGCGGAGTTCCGGAGTAGAGGCACCATCCCTGCGTCTTCACGCCTCGTAGCGGGAAAAAGGCAAGTACAGTTAGTGGTAGACTATTTATGAGCGATTGCTCATGCTATTACATTATGAGAATATTGTGCTGTGCATAGAAGCTAGAATGCTATGAATGTCAATGATTATGAATGCTAGAGGTAGAAGTAATTCTTATTTCTGTATGATGATTTAAAGTTCTGCACATGTGCATCATGCCATCATATTGGAGGCTTGGTCACGTGGTGACCAAGCATTGATTGAGGTCCCCGTCATGAATATAACGGGCTTTTGGTCCCCATACTTGTGGAGTATGGGCTGTGGTCCCTGTGCTAGAAGGCACAGACATGGGTATGCATCGACGGATGCATACTCCGTAATACTGGTATATGCAAAAGAGAGAAAGAAAAGTGCATTTGAACAGTTTGCATCGCATAAGCATGTGACATGTCTATTATTGAGAATTGTGGATGGATATTGATGGTTACAGTTGCATATATTATTGTCTTACTAATTGTACTTTGCTGAGTCTTGGACTCACTCTTGCTAATGTTGTGTTTTTAGGTACTTCGTTTGTAGACGGCATGTATGGGAGGGAGTAGAATTAAGCTTGATCGCACATTGGCACAAACAAACTTTCCGCTGAATAAACCATTTGAGCGATAACTCAGATTTTGAATAAATTGCTTGAGATTTGTTTCATTACGCTTTACGTCTTGGATAACTTATGTTAGAGTTGGATAGCGTATTATGGATGTTACTCTTATGATTATGTTCTAAACTGTGCGTTTAGATAATTGCTTATTATTATTGTCCACTATGCGGACTTCAGGATGGTTAGTAATTCAAAGGAGATTCTGCCGAAAATTAGAAAGAAATGTCTTTGTTTAATTTGTAGTTATGCTAGTGTGGTAGCATTCCAGGCTTAGGTTGGTCTGGGGTGTTACACTTCCGATCAAGACTGAAGTTCATATCGGAAGGAAGCATCATGCTGAACAATTGCTTACCAGACCACAGAGAATCTTGAGGAGGCTAATTCTGTAGCCATCTGACTTTGAATGCACCAAAGAGGAAGCCCAGAAACTGATCGAAGAAGCTAGACCATCCGGAAGAAGGGTCGCAGAAGAGATGCAGCAGGGGTCTCCTTCTGATAGCCAAAACAATGGAGGTTCTTCAGAGTAATTTGTAATACAAAGTGCATGTAAAGAAATATTTGACCTTTTGGAATGTATATAAATCTTCATTTTCCTACAAGTTACCTTTTTTCGAGTAGTCAGTAACTCATAAGACAAAAACAGAAATAAGAACTAAGGTATGAAAGTTATAGTTATAACTTCCCCTAGCCCAAACTGTTTGCTTAGTTAAAGTAAATGTATTAAAAAACAATGAAAAAACTTGTTTATATTATTTTGACCACGTTTTTTTTAACATAGTCTCCTTGTATTGGCAGCAAGAGTTAGTGACAGATCGACATTAGGAAGCTCCTTCTAGTGAGCCCACGTGCAGAGAGGGGAGACTTCGACTAGGTGGCATTACCTTTCTCTGACCAATGTAAGGAAAACCAAGTGTTTAAAGTGATCGAAGAAAGAATGAAAACTTAGCTCATCAAGTAATAATGTAAGATAATAAATAATGAATAAAAATCCTAACATTTATTGAAAACATAAGAGTTTATACATAGAACTTTCTTAGTTGGTCTATGTTCCAAGAATTGGAGAGAACTCTGCCATCTTCCATCGCCAATCATACCCAATCCGGTTGTGTGACTTGGACCACTGTGTAAGGGCATTCTCATTTGGAAGAAATCTTATTCCGATTAGACTGGGTCTGAATCTTTTTCAAGACCAAGTCACCTATAGTAAGGCTGCGAAGTTGGACCTTACAGTCGTAGTACTTGCGTAGGGTTTGTTGGTATATTGTCGATCGGATTAAGGCTTGGTTTCTCTTTTCTTCGAATGAGTTGATGTCATCATCTCGTCGTTGTTCTTAATCCCGGTTGTTGAAATTTTCGACCCTTGTGGACTTAATTTTTAGTTCTGGTGTAAGCATAGCCTCAACACCAAAAACTAAGAAGAAGAGCGTTTGGCCTGTAGCCTGACTAGCGGTCGTGCGAATTGCCTAAAGTACTGAGGATAACTCTTTCACCTAAGTCCCAGAGCGCTTTATAAGCTGGTCAAAAACTCGAGTTTTGATTCCCTGCATAATTTGTTCATTTGCCCTTTCTACTGTCCCATTACTTTGTGGATGGGCAACAGAAGCATAACATAATTTGGTACCTAGTTCTTCGTAAAATTCCTGAAATTTTGCGCTTGCAAACTGGGTACTATTGTCAGTTATGATCTGACTTGGAATACCAAATCGAGTTATCACACTTTTCATCATAAACTTTTTGGCCGCTTCAGTGGTTATCCTATAAATAGATTCGGCCTCAATCTATTTTGTGAACATACCGATTACCATAGAGGGGTACTCGAGGCCACCTGGCGCCTTTGGGAATAGTCCTAGGATATCTAAACCCTAGGTTGCGAAACGCAAAGATAGAGGAATAGTTTGCATGCTTGAGCTCAGTATATCCGTCTTCTATGAAACTGACATTGTACACACTTAGTAACAAGCTCTTTAACATTGTGGAGGGCCATCTGTCAGTAAAAACCTTATCGAAAGGTCTTACCCACCAGGGTTCTGTAAGAGGCACAGATACCTCTGTGTATTTCGTTAAGGAGTTCTACTCTTTTTTTTACTATATACAACACATGAGCACCCTTTGAGTTCCTCTCTTCTTGTGAAGTGTGATAATATAATAGTAGGCTTGATTTACAACTAAGCGTGGATACGTTTTGAAGCATTGCACCTAAAAGATCCTTTTCAATCCAATATAAATGTGAATAACATTCCTAGCTTAAAGGTACTTGGAAGTAGAATGCTAGGTACAAAGCGTGTAGTCTACTACATCCTTTTGCGATTTGGGGTGAACAAGACTGTACAGAAAAGAATTTATGGAACTGTTGCAAACCACTGAGCAGTGCACGCTGTGTACGCGAATTCCACCATAGGCGGCCTAGTGCTAAGAGCTTAAGATTTTCTGTTTGTGGCATAGCAGCACTCAGTTTGGGGATCATGTGCACATGCAGGTGTGTAGTGGGTGGCCTTTTTTTTAAAAAAAAAACCTTTAGTATAGTACACTGGACATCGAGCTGTTGTGGTTTAAAGTTTGAGGTCATCATCATTTACCAAAAATTTCTGTATGATTCAGTGCGTAAGTTCCTTATATGCCAGTATACCACACAGTTTTTGTCTTGCATTTCAGAAGTAAGCAACTAACCATATTTGTAATTAACAAGTCCTAATCAATACAATATCAAATGTGTATATTTAACATGTTACCAACTGGTGCCGAGCCTTCTCTGTTGGACTATGAAAATCAGAAGCACTATATTCTTCAGAATAACAGTGTACTGGCATAAACTCTGCTGTGACTAAATGGGTTTCTAGCAGTTGATAGTAAAATCTGAATTACATCGATGCTCTTGTTCATGCAGAAATTATTGCGTCTGGAAGCTTTAAAGTTTAGCTGGTAGGTCTTGTAATGTGAGCCCAATTTCGTAGGTTGTTGGTCTCTTTGTTTCGTATCATCCTCACTGCAGTTGAAGTCTGCTGCACTTTCAGTGAACCATCTCAAATCATGTGCTTTGCTGAATCTGAACTGTTTTTGAATTTAGACAAAAACTCACCCCAGAGTTGGCGATCCTGACCGCTCATTTTCCACATTTTGTGGCTGATTTAGCTCAAGATTAACTGTAAAAATTTATCCTCTGTAGCCGGAAAACTGTATCGACTGGTAGAACCTATTGGATGTTCGTTTGTTCCCTGGGCTCTGTATACCTGAGAAATGAAGAAGAAATAACATTATGCAATGTGCATATACCAGACAAGTGAACCTGAATAACAAATGATGACTTATACAAGCTGCATAGTTGTTTGGCAAAATGCTCCTGCGTACCTGCACCTTTTTCTGCAAATTGATGTTTTCCTCATGAGCAAGGTTGACTTTCTTGTATAGTTCTACGTTTTCCTGGTGTATGAGGATTCCCTGTGATTCCAGTAAGAAGTTTTTATAGTCAATTAGCCTCGATATAGAACCAAATGAACTAGAATGAATTGTACCAACATACCTCCCTGTTTAATTCTTGAATTTGATCGATCATAAGTTGGTCCTGTAAAGTGAATTTCAGTCAAAGTAGTCATTGATATCCATGTCGTGAAAAGAAAACCTAAATGGTGATATGGTCTTAACAAAACTATAACATAACCTTCTTCAGACGAATATTTCTTAGGCTCATCTCCAGTTTATTCTCCAAATTTTGCAAGTCTTTTACATCCAGCCCAGAAAGCTGTTGACCCAACAACTGCCTGCAATGACACATTGCATAAGCACATTTATTATACTTTTCTAAAAACACATCTATTGTTATCGAATTGCTGCCGTGCTTAGTTTTTTTGTTAACTTGTTTAGGGTTTTCTAGTTTATTATGCAACCATCTTTACTTATTTTACTTGTTATAAACCTTCTTTTTAATTTTTATATGCAGTTTGGGTTCATTTGGGGTTAAAAACCTAGTAGTTGGGCTACACAATTTTTTTAGTGTGTGAAAGGTCATATACTTTGCATGTTAACCCCACCCCACCAACAAAAAAGGGCAAACACAAAGGTACTTACTTCCATGTTGATCAGATTTTCCTATAGTTTGTAAGAACTTCACAATTGATCTGTGCATAATCTGGCTATCCAAGCATACAGGTGAACTGAACTAACATATGAACTAAGATTTCTGTGTGTAAGGAGTAAGACACCAATTTAATCAAGTAAAAAAATGAAACAGATATTTGCTGGTTTTTATTTCCAAATGCTGCTTATCGAATATGGTACATTGCTAATTAGTCATTTAACTACCTCTGGTAATAGTGAGGCGTCACACAACCGTGCCCCAAGAGTGTGTTTGAAATAAGAACAGTGGGGGGTGAAATAGTTGGTAAAACATAGGCCTGTTTTCCTTTTGTTGTTTGACTTGAGGACATTATAGCACAGGCTCAGTTTGGATAATTTACCTGAAGACCTGTAAGGTTAAACTTTGTTCTTGATAATGTTAGGCTTACTCCTGGGTGCAGCATAGTAGATGCCTAAATCTTTTATCCGATTGCATACGGCAACTGTTAGGATTAATTCCTTATATGCTACTAGAATTTTGTGAAATTCTTGATTGTGCCGATAATATGTGGGTCAAGACTCATATGTCAGTGAAACAATAGGTGTCATATAAGGGATGAGATAAACTTTCAGTGGTATATAAGGAATTCACCCTAACTATTATGATGTGCCAAGAATTTGTTCCCAATGATCCCATATTTGAGCATAATATGGACATATAATATCTTTTCTAATGACGCTATTTAAGAGGTTGATGTCTGGCACACATGAATACATGATTTTCTTATGATCATTAGCACAACAATACTAGAAAATAATGCAAGATGTCATGTATCACATGAATTATTTTTTTACTTTGGCAATGACTGAATATGCATTTATTGTCGGTTGGTTGAGGATCATACCGATGATGATCTTGTAAGTTAGACAGTTGTTGCTTCAAGCTTGCTGCCTCCCTTTGCCAAAACTAGTAAGATTATAACTTTCAGTTACTATAGATGAATGGTTTTCCAGCAGTATGCTTTGTACTTCAGCATATGGAATTCAAGAAATAAAAATATAACTGCAATCAGATGTTAGAAGACTATGTAACCACACGGTATAACAGCATTATTGTGAGGTAGCACCTCATATATGATGTTATCCTCTGGTTTGAAAATGCTTAATGGTTTAAGATTTTTTTTTAATTAAGTCTTTGGATGTTGCGTTTAACTGATTATGTGGCGACATAATTAGAATCTTGAAATTAGTGGTGATCCCTTGTACGTCATTTATCATCCTTGTTTACTTAACCGAAATATTCATTCGTTAAAGTACTTACAATTATGAATAGTGCTTTTATTCATTATGAGACTAGTGGGCCAATATATATACAAGTATAGGTGTGACATATATGTAAGTAACTCTTTATACAACAGGGAAAATACACAGGCAATACTATACATCTAACACCCCCCTCAAACTTATGGTGGATCAACAACATTAAGTTTAGAGAGATAGAAGCTGTGCTGAACTCTGGTCTGCGTCTTTGCTACCAACAAAAGCTCTGAAGGCACATACTGAAGTGCAACAATTTGATCCTGCACCTGTGTCCATATGTAGGAAGCATCAACACCAAGCCGAATTTGTAGTAATACTAATAGCCCATGTACTGTCAGATAAAAGAGGAGTGGATGCTGAAACAGAAACACCAAAATCCTTAAGTAACCACTGTAGCCAAGTAACCTCCGCAGTCAACAAAGTCATAGCTCGCAACTCAGCCTTAGCACTCGAACGAGAAACTGTTGTCTGCTTCTTAGTCCTTCAAGCAATGAGAGAACCACTAAGAAAAACACAATAGGCAGAAAGAGACCGGCGATCAGAGTGATCACTAGCTCAGGTGGCATCAGAATATGCCTGGAGCTGTAAAGAGCTGGAACGAGGGAAAAATAGACGACGAGTGATGGTTCCACAAAGAAGATGACTATAGTGCAGCTGAGTGGGAGCAGAAACAAACTGACTCAAGATATGCACAGAGTATAAAATGTCAGGACGTGTGACACCCAGATAAACAAGACTCCCAATAAGGTGATGATAGCGAGTAGGATCAATAAGAGGCTCACCATCAGTGGGCCGAAGATGAACATTAAGCTCAATTGGAGTCTCAGCGGTGTGCTGATCCGTAAGAGAAGCGCGATCAAGAAGATCCTGGATATACTTTTCTTAGGACAGATAGAAGCACTCAAGCATAGAAATAACCTCAATCCCAAGAAAGTAACAAGAGAACCCAGATCAAACATGAGAAACTGCTCATGAAAACGCTCCTTGACAAAAGTGATGTACTGGGAATAATCTCTAGTAATTATCATATTATCAACATATAAAAGGAGAAGCTTCCAACCACGAGGCGAAGTGTGAATAAAAAGAGCAGGATCATGAGCACTAGCAGAGAAACCAGCTGCAGTGATAACAGAAGAGAAACGATCAAACCAAGCACGAGGAGCTTGCTTGAGGTCGTAAAGAGATTGGCGAAGGCGATAAACCATCCTCTCAGGAACAGAATACCCCGGTGGTGGCTGCATATAAACCCCCTCACGTAACTCACCATTGAGAAAGACATTCTTGACATCAAGCTGAGAGATGAACCATGCCCGAACAGACGCCACAACAAGAAGAGTGCGAACGGTGGTCATGTGAGCCACATGAGCAAAAGTCTTATCATAAGCACGACCATGCTCCTACTGAAAACCACATGACACGAGACGAGCCTTGTAGCGCTCAAGAGAACCATCATAGCGGGTCTTAACCTTATAGACCCACTTGCACGTGATAGGAGTAACACGTGCGGGAAGAGGGACAAGATCCCATGTGCTAGTACGCTCAAAGGCAACAATATCCTCTGTTATCGCATGCTGCCACTACTGATGAATAGCAGCATCACGATAAGAAGTTGGTTCGGCAAGAGCTGTTAAACAAAAGCGCGCAGGAAGACGAATAGACTGGCGATCACGAAGTGCATATCAAGGAGGAGAGGCCGAAATAGGTGACCCATCAGAAGAAGATGACGCATCAGAAGAATCCTCAACTCGCGGATGACGAATGTTGTAGAGAGGATAAGAAAGAACAATGCTTGGATGAGCCTCTGGAGAGGGTGGCAGTGGCAAAGGAGATGGTGAAGGAGGCACCGGAGAGGACAAAGGCTGTGATGGAGGTGTGGTGACTACAGGGGTGGCAGGAAAAGTCATAAAATAAAGTAGCCCGATAAGAGATGCTAGAGTAGTGGAAGTAGAAGGACGGGGGTAGAAAGGACGAGACTCGTCAAAAGTGATGTCCCGAGAAACCCACATCTGTCAGCCAACAGGATCCCAACAATGATATCCCTTATCCTCAGCGCTATAGCCCAGAAAAACACACTCGATAGACTGAGCGGTTAGCTTGGTGTACTCACGAGGTGCAAAAAGAACATAGCACACACACCCAAAGAGGCAAAGACTAGAATAATCAGGAGTCTTGACACAGAAACGCTCAACTGAGATCCCACCCTGAAGAGCAGAAGAAGGCTGAATATTAATCAGGAAAGTTGTAGTAGAAACAGCCTCAGCCCAGAAGTGTGGGGGGACAACAGAAGTAAGCATAAGAGCACGGGTTGTCTCAAGAAAATGATGATGCTTCCGTTCATCCACACCGTTCTGGGCATGAGCACCAAGGCAAGAAAACTGAGAGAGAGTGTCCTGCTCAGCAAGAAAACCACGAAGGATTCCTGACAAGTATTCTCTAGCAGAATCAACACGAAAAACACGAATAGGAGTGTCAAACTGAGTACGGATCATGGTGGCAAAAGTCTTGTAGATGGATAGAACCTCACTACGAGATGACATAAAGTATATCCATGTGTGTCAAGAAAAGTTATCAATAAAAATTATATAATATCGATGACCTTATTTCGAAACAAAAGGAGCTGATCCCCATACATCAGAATGAACAAGATCAAAAGGATGTTGTGACACTGACCCACTAGAAGGATAGGGAAGTTGAAGCTGTTTACCAAGCTTACAACCCTGATAATTTAAAGAAGCATCACCAGACATAGAAACCTAAAAGATCATGATGAAGTAAAGAAGATAGACGCGACCCGCAAAGATGTCCCAAACGATTAGGCCACTGAGCAAAAGGCGCAGTGGAGGATGTAGCAGAAGCGGAGGCGGTGGTGGAGGCGACAAGACTGGCAGGGGCAGCATAAGGAAGATGAAGCTAGTCAAGCTCCCAGAGACGCCTTGAGTCACGATGGTGAGGGCCAGTACCAACCAGAGTCCCCGTGCGTCGATCCTGAACAGAACAAGAATCAGAATCGAGCATAACACGACAACCATGATCGGTGAGCTGACCAACAGATATGAGCTACATGGTTAGTTTGGGAACATAAGAAACGACAAAGAATATAAAAAGAAGAATTTGAAATAGTGCCTCGTCCTGCAACAAGGAGAGATGTACCATCTGCTGTCTGAACAGTGATAGGATCAGCTAAAGGACCAACAGAAGTGGGACTGTTGGAAACAGATGTCATATGAAAGGAAGCACCAGAGTTAAAAATCCAAGGTGATATGCATGAGGACGAAGGAGTAGAAGGTGGTCTCTTATTAGAAGACTGTGCAGCAGAACCAGCAGTACCAAACGTTGTAAAAGCAGTCATGCGACGCAGCAGTGTGAGAAATTCCTGATAATCAGAAGCACCAGAGCTCCTCTGAGAGGAGGAACCGCCAGTGCCCTTTGGAGGATGGCCACCACGACGTAAATCCTTCTTCTTCTTGTAGCAGGACTACGCCCGATGTCCAGCTTTGTTGCAATAGGTGCAGTACAGTCCTCTACTAGCAACAACTGTCACTGGTGAAGGAGGAGCTGGAGGTGGAGCGCGCGGGGGTAGAAACTAGGGGAGCTGTTAGAATCGAAGGAAACAACGGTGATGGCAACAGTCCCGCAACACAAAGGCGAACCTCCTCAACACAAACAGTAGCAAGGGCCTCCAACAAAGTCACACGAGGGTGGTGTGCCAGCAACTGAGCACAAGTCTACTCATACTCAGCCCCGAGATAGGTCAAGAAGTCGTAGATACGACGAAGCTCCAGGTGAGACTGTTGACGCTGACAGCACTGACACATGTGGCAAACATCTGGTCCCAAAGAGTCAATCTGACGCCATACCGTAGACAATTAGGCATAGAACTCGTCCACAGTAGCATCTCCCTGCTGCAGCGACTGCTCCTAATGCACAGCAGAAAGATATAAGGAATCATCAGACGACTCGTAGCGGTTGCGCAGATGTGTTCACATCAACTGTGCTGAAGCCAAACCAACCACATCTCTAGTGAATTGTACCTCTATGCTAGCAACCAGAATAGCAGAAGCACGAGCAGCCTCATCAATCCATATCTTGTAGGCAGCATACTGAGTCTAAAATATTTCCATGGCATCCTCAAAAGCATCAGATGCCTTCTTACGAGCATCTTCGGAAGTAGTTTTCGGGAGCACATGCTCAGTAGGTGGAACAGGGCGAGACGGGCAAGACAACTCACCGGTAAGAAACTCCCAAAGACGCTGGCCATGCATGTGAAGACGCATGTGCTGAAACTAGTCCCGATAATTGAGAACAGTGAAGATAACTGTGCAACAAGGAAAGGAAACAGTGCCCATTGGTAGGCGGCGCTGGACGGCGTGACGACCAAGACAACGAAGTCTAACAGGCGGCGCTGGAAGGCGCGGCGGTCAGAACGGTGTGAGCCAACCGGCCCGTGAGCCGAAAACATGCACGGCCGCAGGGGGAATCCTCGCCCTTGGCGACGACACTAGTGGCGGCGGCGGCTCGGTGGTCCGAGCTTGGGACGGAGGCGGCTTTGTCTCGGCGGCAGAGGTGAGTGCGAGACAAGCGGTTCCGGATCGAGGCGGCGCGGCCTCGAGCGACGCCGGATTGGGCCTCCAATCGACAGCTCGTGCGGAGGAGTGGCCGACTAATCACCTACGCGCAAGAAGATCTAGCCGCCGGGTGAAGAAGATGCCGAGTGACGGCCACCGAAGAAGAAGCCAACGCGGTGAAAGATAGAGCCAAGCGGCCGAAGCCTTGAAGAAGAAGATGCGTCGGTGGCAAGACCAAGACGTCGGCGGCTCCCTACGGCAACGTCGGCGGCTCCCCGAGCAACCGAGCAGCAGTGCTGGAGCGCCGGGCGACGAGGACGCGTGTTGAAGCGCCGGACGACGAGGATGGCAACAAGCGACGAGCAAAGCCAGGCGGCGGCTAGAAGAAGAACCAGCGACGGCTTGACAAGCAAAACTCTAGGTTTGCTCTGATACTATGTTATGAATATCATTTGTATTCATTATGAGGCTAATGGGTCAATATATATACAAGTACAGTTGTTGCATATATGCATGTGACATATATGCAAGTAATCCCTTATATAACGGGGAAAATATACATCCAATAATTTACATCTAACACTTACATGTGAATATTTACCTTGCCTGTATCTAATTATCTATGCTGCATTTACCCTTCTTGTGTTGTGTTCACTATCTATATTTTGTTGCTGTTGTACATAAACATAAGGAAATGTTGTCACTAGTTTAACATGGCGACTTTTAATGATAGAATAATGCATTATGAACATATTTGCCCTGATATTTGTGGTACAGTGAATATTTAGAATGTTTGAGGTAGTCAGTAGACACGAAAAGCGTTCAAAACAGTGCAGTCACTGATGTTATCTGGTTTTTTTTAATCAACTTCTGGGATTGAGCTCGTGGGGGCAAAGATACCAATGAGGGCACAGTGAATGCTAGATGTTGCTTTAAGATACAAACATTTTAAACCAAGTCAAACCGTCTCTCGTGGTTCTTTTGTAAATATACATCACTTTTTAATATTCTGAAAACAAAGTTATCGTAGTTTTGTGGCCTCTATTTGATCTTGTTATCACCAAAAAGTGGCTGGTTTTCAATCAGCTTCTGCCTTACTTTTGGATGAGTGAGGGTGAAAACAGTCATGATCAGTGGGAACCAGTAATGCAGGTTTACAGCACAAGGTTTTGGAAAATTGGGCTAGAAAGGCGTTTGTTACAGTGTTAGTAACAGATTTGGATCAACATCAACATATGCTATTGCAGCCTAAAAAGTTTTGCTTCACATCATGGATATAGCTGGTGATGCTTTGTATCACCCATGTTGTTAGCGCGATGGTTATGATCTACTTGTTTGTTAAGAAAACTCCATAGATCAGAATCGAAAGACAGGGCATGCCCACCAAATTTCATTTTTCAATTGCTTCTGGTTTGTCCTATGCTTTCACAAGATGGTGGTGTGTTAAATTACGTCACAGGGTACAACAGGCCTACCTTTTAGAAAACATATGTTTAGCTACCATATCTCTTGGTACAATAGGGCCACACATGGTAGCTAAACCACAAATAACATTAGTCACAATTATTTTCCCCACCTAATTCATGCTAGCCTTTCTAAGAACAATATTGGACACTAAACTTGGTAGCTTATTGATCAAAAACTCTGCTTTTAGTGAGCAAGGTAGTTCTCGCAGGTTTGAGCTATATGTAACAATTACATTTAAAAAAAATGAAAAGCTTGAATTGGTGTTTTGATGTCACTTATTGTCAGCTGACCGCACTGGCAGTTTGTAGTATTAGCGTTAGTTAGATATCTCCTCTCTTGGAGCCATGTCATCAGTTCTTTCCTTGGAGTTTTTTTACCTGATTTCAGTCAATGTAATATGGGATGTTGTGCCTTCCAGAGGGCGTTCAGGTGTTGAGCATCAGGAGCCAACATACCCAGGGCCTGAAGTTATGCTTGCCACCGCATCCGCCACCCACAGCTACGTGTGCTTCTGGTAACTAAATCCATGTTTTCTTTTCCACTTGGTGTCTGCATTTCTGTATGCAAGATCGGATTGGTTGTTGCTTTTGTGACATAGTGTAGTTTTAGTTATGATGTATAGAACCCTAATAGGATGCTGGATGCAATTTCTAAGTTAATTTGTAAAGATGTTTTGGGTTCTCTCGTTGGAGTTTACTTGCACAGGAGATAGTTGGCACTTGCCACTTCTGAGTTCCTTTCTGTTGTTCAATGCAAATTTTTTTTTTTAAAAAAAAACACTTCAAGTTATATTCACTTTTAAAGTCATACAGAGGACGCCTTGCAACATGCACTTAAGCAGTCATGTCAACATTGTCTTCTCATTGTGTCTTTGAATAGCAATTTAGCAATTTCATATAGATTTTTTGATCAATTAAAAATGGCCTGTGTGGATGGGTGCTCTTATTGGTTGCAGTAATCAGGATCATCTGCCACATGCATAGATAACGACCTTTATTATTTAATGGGTATAAAAAATGGTCATCGGTGCCTAAGTTCCCTTAACTTTTTCTGGTAACTATTTATTAGTTGATTATGCCAAGGGACGTTGTTATTGCTAATGGCGATGGATGTTATTATATCATGGATGTTTATTTATCAGAAACCAATTGACCAGTGCATGCTGTTTATGAACTCTTGTTTTCTCTGAGAGTTTATTTGTGTTTCTCTGTTTTTGGCCCATAATTTGTTTGAGCAAGCATTTAGTTATTAAACTGGACCTTTCCGTCTTTCTCAGACTAGAATGAGTCAAGTTAGATATTGGAGAAAAGTTATGTAATTCAATCTCGAAACCGAGAACATATTCTGAACAGTGTATCATTCGGCTAATAATTTGGAACCACGATTTGTATTCCAGTACTACAGTGAACATGTAGAATTTGGAGGTGGTACTTGGTCTTATTAATAATTTACAAGTTTATTTCTACCAGCTGAAAAATGAACGTATGATGTAAGGAATTGTGCTCAAAATTAAGGGCCTGGATATTGCCATCCATGTTCAGGTATGTTGCAGCAATAACTAGCATAATCTATTTTTTCTAGGAAAAAACATATTTCTTTTTTATGGGAGATCATTAGCATAATCTTGAGATGTGTATATGAATTATTTTTTTGCTTCATTAGTTGTCGATTTCTTCCTTTGTTTCTTTCATTATCCTTCTTTTCTCTATGTTGAGCTCCTTTCACAAAATATGTTCAGCAGTGCATGTGGGTTACGAGTTTGGACTAGTTCTTATTCACTGGGCCTGCAGCGACTTGGGTTGATTTCGTTAACTCCTATTTGGGCATGAACACCTTGCCCATGTTGAACCTAGCTAATATTATGGGGAGCAAATTGAGCTGGACTTTGGATAGTCCATGCATAACCAGAAATGCTATAGTAAAACTTGTTTATTCCACAGCAGTAGCAACAAGCGATGCCTGATTATTCTACTCCACATGACCACGTCATCACCAAGCTCCACAGCCTTACTCCCGCACCCGATACTGTAGAGACCATGTGGTTTGGTCTTAAATAAAGTGATGAAATTGCCGAAGAGTTTGGAGAGTTAGCTCTTAGTTTTGCAAAAACTATCTTGCAATCAGAGGATAGCCGCTCCGGTCAAACAGGCCATGCAAGCTCGTGCAAAGTGAACACCAAATACTTGTGCAGGAGTGTTTGTGTATGTGTTTGTATTAGGTGCCATTGAAAATGGAAACTAAACGCGAAACTAGATAGAGTTTAACTGAAAAGTCTAGAGATGAGTGTTTTCTGATGATGGGAAGAGATCGGGCCGGCCACACCATGGCGGTCAGACCGGGGCCTTGTTACCGGTGGGCGTGGTCAGACCGGCCAAGGGTTGGTGGTCTGACCAGCATGGTGGCAGTGGTGAGACCGATTGTAGCATTTCAGTACATAGTGAGCTGTGTTTTCGAGCTGAATTAATTTGGAAATTGACTTAGGGTCATAGAAATGTTGCATATGTGTTGCATGATGCATGTTTTGGCTAACGCAGGTCAAGTCACGAAGAACTTATTCCCGAATCAACTTTTTGGTCTATTATTGTGCAGGGAAGCTTTGAGTTAACTATGGTCAACGACGAGGATGATCGAAACTTGGTTTGGTGAAATCAAGGTCCAGAATGATCAAGAATGCCAGTTGAAGTCTAAAGCAAGGCGCGAGATGGACAAAAATGAAAAGTTTGGTGCAACGGGTTGCATCAAGTGGCTTAAGCCGATGCAAATGTTGAGGTAGTCTGGTGGGAGTCAGATGTGAGATACTTACCGGCATAAGGAAAGCCATCGGTGAACCAACGTGTGGTGAAGCACCGGATTGCATCACAAGATTGAACTCGGTCAAGAATGGAAGGATCGAGAAGTGGTATTTTGGTATCTTCACCAAAATACAGGGTAGGTGACCTTGGAGACATCGTGGCATATGACGGCGCAAATGAGAAACAGTTTAGGGCGTGAGGATGACAAGATCACGAAATACGGATTCAGGAGCATCAGATCATCATATGCTTTGAGAAGTGTACGATATGATGCTTTGAGAAGTGTACGTGAGTGAGAGATCCATTTGTGTGTGGACTTAACGGATACCCATTAGGGTTTCTCTCTAGTACTAGCCTCCACTATATAAGGGTTAGTGCAAGATTTGCACCCAACCAAGCCTGCGAACCCCAATTTCAGATTTAGGGGAAAGTGGAGAGAGGAGGTTGGGGTTTGAGAGATGTATTGAGAGAAAATTTGTAGGATTGAGTGCTCATGAGTGAGCTTGGGTCCTCTATGTTGGAGTGCCTGTAAACCATAAACTCCTCAATATCAATCCAAGCAAATTTGTGCAACGATGATTTGTCTCTTGTTCTTACTTTCTTTCTTGAGATTTTGGGTTATTATGTTTTAGAGGATTTGTTTTGGTCTTTTGTTGTGATCTAGCTTTCTAGGAATTGTGCAATTTGCTCTAAGGTCATCTTGACCGTCTTTAATATTTTGGTTTTTACCTGGTTTTGAATCCTTTTGCACTCAAAGAAGAAACTCTTGGAATCTTGGCCATGATTGTATAGATCTTAAATTGGAATAGGTTCCTGACTTTCTTGTTGAGTTGTAGATCTAAAGTTGGGTCATTTTGTGAATCCAAAATCGTGCTGATTTTCTGTCAGACTGAGGAGATGTCAGAACGCTCTAAAGGTTAGACCGCACGTTACATGGCGGTGAGATTGACTGAGGGGGATTGATGCTTGAGCTTCATGTTTTCAGTTCAATTCTTCCGCTGTGGGGGATTGATGGTTGGGTTTCTTGTTTTCAATTCAATTATTTCGCTATGATTTTTAGACTTTGATCTTTATAGTTTCACATAGCTATTGGAGTGAAAAAGGAATAGAATTCTAGAAGAATAAAAGTAGGCTTCTATTCACCCCCTCCCCCCTCTAATCACTAACATGGTGCAACAGATACCTTCAAGCTTCGATGCATATTGCATAGTGCCGATGAGCAGGATGATGATGCCGAGGTGGCATAGCACAGATGGTCTCATACTTGGTTACACACACTGGGAAGTGCTAATGGATATAGCATTATGAGTGTATCCACACTCCACAACTAGTGCTTCAGCAGGATAGATCGTATTTGACATGATGAAGGTATGGTGCTTCTCGTTTCGATGGCATTCATCATGGTGCTTCTCGTTTCGATGGCATTTGACTGCCCATCTTTTTGCCTAGTTTATTTGTGCAAAAGCATTATGGAATCAGTTGATGCACAAGGTTATATGTGCAACATGCTAATCTGCAAATGGATGGAACATGGATTTGGATTGGCTTTGAACTCTCCCTAGTTAGATATGGAGTGGGTATATGTAGCGATAGTCTAATAGGGGCAGGAGTGGACTGCTGGAAAGCAATTCATATCGACCCATTGACACCTAGCTCAAGTGAAAAAGAATCAATTCAACACATTTAAATCTGAACTAAGCCACATAAGTGAATTGTTGAAGTAAGCTTTATGATATGCTATGTCATGGCTCGCGTCTCGTTCTGTAGCTAGATATATTTTCCCCCACGAATCCAATGCCTCATTTCCCTTATGTTTTACGCACATCTGCTTGTAACTTGTGTTTTGTGACAATTCCGAGTAACCAACATCTCTGTTTTGAATTCGTAGGCAATTGTCTGCCACTTCAATCCTGAATTGCACCACAGGTACTAGTTACTTGGATAAATATACGTTCAGGCTATACTTATTCATGGAAGATTTCCCTACCCTACGAGAACATCAGGCCTGAACCTGTCAAGCATATTCTCTTCAAAGTTCAAACCTGCATATATACAATGCAAGCTTGTGTTCCATCCTAATTGAACCTAAACATCTTGTTTTCGTGAACATAAGCATTGTTTTGACCTCTGAGTACCATGTGTGCATGAATGTGTTGCATGTCCTCTTAGCGTACAGCTACATATGGTTCTCGACCTTGAATTGGCTGTACTGACTCCTCAGACTTGTATTATTCACACATATTTTGTAGAATGATGCCCTTGATTTAAGCCCCTAATGTTGTTCCCTTGTGCTCTGGGTTGCATGATATGCAAGTTAACATGAGGGATATAAGGGTATTTGTGGTATTTTCTATTATTTTAGGGTTTAGACTTATGTCCCTTTATACTTTATATATATTGCTCATTGGGCCTCTTCAACATATACACAATATTCATAATATGGTATCGGAACAAAGGTTAGGGTTTTACTTTACTGTAGCCACCGCCACCTAGCCGCCGCCCACTACCCCTGGGAGGAGCTTCGTCGCTCCTGGGAGCGACCTCTCATCGGCGCTTGTGCTCTCTCCCGTTGGGTCTCCCGAGCCGCCGCTTGTCGTCGGCCTCCAAGCTCGTCCCCCGGTTATGTTGTGTGTCGATGATCCGGCGCTGATGGCCTCTCCTTCTCTACCTCCGACGCCGGTCCCGAGCTGCCACCGCCCGGATCTAGTCACCCCCGCCCAGATCCACCACTGCTGGCCTTGGATCCGAGCCATCGGACCTAGAGTTGCGGCCTACGCCCTTGCGCATCGTGGTCTCCTGGTCCGTCCTCCCGCGCGACGTGCTCGATGATGTCGTTTGCTCGCTGTGGTGCACCGCCGACCTTTGGCTCAGCGTCTCCGACGTCGAGGCCAAGGTCGCTGCTATTGGCCTGCTTGTCTTCACCACCACCGGGTCCTGTGGAGCCCTACGCACCCAGTCCTTCGCTCGAATTCTCTTGTGCTCGTGCTCGCGTGCGGGAGGGAGAGATAGAGGGGAGAAGGGATTTGGGCGAATCGAGTGGTTGGAGCGCATCGCATGGAGGAGCTTCCCGTGGAAGGTGGTGCCAAGCCGGTAGTACTCCCCTCCGTAGCTTCCCGAGACTTGGAGTTGATGTGCTTCCCGAGACTTGGAGTTGATGCTGGCTCGATTGGGATAGTGCTGCTGCTAGTTATATTTCAGTATTTCTTTCTTTGTGTCATTTCCACTGCATTCATCCAAGTCTGTATCACTCAATCGTTGAGTTCGTCTAAGCCAAGTGAGCCCATAAATTTATTGTCAGTCATAGAAATATATGAATTTCTTTACATAGCAGCAGCCACTGCTCTTTTCTTCAAGCTGCCGCAGATCCGCCGCCCCAAGCTTTTAAGGCCGCCCCTTTTCTTCCGCACCGCATCTTCATTTTCTTTCTTGTGCATTGCGCCGCGCTTCTTCAGCACTACGCCTCTGTTGCGCTTCTTGTGCATTGTGTCACGCTTCTTTTGCACTGTGCATCTGTTGTGCTTCTTGTGCACTGTGTCACCACCGTTTTGGGCTACGATCTGCGCCGCCATACTTCTATCTATTCATCTTCGATTTAATTTGACAGCTTCTCTATTTTTTATCTGTTTCATCATCTTATTTGTCGTGCTGTCACGGTCGACTTTGCTCCTGCACCTTGTGCTTTATAGGCTATCGCACGACCCCGGATGGGAAGAGATCTTTTATCAACATATTTTCCAAGAGCTGCATACTACGACGACATTATAAAGACTCAGATTTTAGATTTTTTTTTCCTATTTTAGTATCAACCCTTTCTAAATGCAATGCTATTGCATACGCCTTACATTTGAGAGAGAGTGTTAACGATATAAGAATATTATTGTTATTTTCTATTGTATTAGGTAACAAGGGACACACAAACACATTTATAATCTACATTTCCCTTAATATATATATATATATATATATATATATTTGGTGTGTTGATTATTATTGTGGCACTACATATTTTTGGAGCTATATCCTAATATCATTGCAGATAATATCATACGCTTAGAAATTCCAACAATGCGTTAATATTAGTAAACTGAAAGAAAAATTAAAGCTAGTGAGATCTTGGTTAATTGACCGAGTTTTGACACACTCGCATTCGAGTTATTATCTCTTCTAGCTCTAGTGTAAGAAATTCACCCGCAGTTTCTAGCAGAAGTTGGATTAGAAAATTAAGGTTGGCCATGTAAATCTTGTCTATCTGTGTGCATAAAATACACGCAAAAGGGAAATTTAAGCTACTAGAAACATCATACAGCTAGAAGGCTTAAGCCACTCTAATGTTACACAACTATGGTACAAGAGTATGAATTGTATTGAATTCGTAGCATACCTTAGCCTCAGAACTCACATTCATGGTCAGATGGTGATCCTCTTTTGACTCATTGTGTCGTTCGATCACAGATTTCATGCTGGTTGGCAAAATTCATTTTTTTCATTAGAATGTTTACAGGAACTACACATGCCAAAATAATATATAAATAATATTGATGGCGACAAAAGGCCCGATAAATAAAACAGAAGCGAGCCTATAGTGGATATAGGATATGACATCAGTAGGATGACGATGGCAATGCCACTCTATACAAATATTACTTCATTTTCTTTACGTTATTCACATGGATGAAGAGAATTGAAAACATAGTACTAGATGGGTAATTTTAATTCTTTCATTTAGTTAGGTGTTTGAAGGATTAAAAAAAATAAAGAGATGTTAAAACCAGGAAGGAAAGGAACAAATCAACATGAATCCTTCCCCTTGACAACCAAGAGAATAATCGTGTAAATTAATTCTTTTCGACTTTCTTGTTTTCTTTGAGAATTCTGAGCTACAAAATTAAAGCTATGGCGAGGTCTTAGGGAGGCCATAAATAGAGAATAGATAGAGAGTAAAAACTAACAATTAACCTAAGAAAGGGGGTATATGCTTTGTTGAATTGTACCAAAGTTATAGTAGTGAAATAAAGCTTTGAGTGATCGTCCTCTTATAATCGTTGTTGCTATGTTGTAATGAGTGTTTTCTCCCATTTAATACATACACTTATTAGTAGTTAGTGCTTCTTGTTAAAAGATCGTGCAATATGATTGGCAACATCTGAGATCTTACATTAGGATTGGCACCATCTCTAAAACTTATAGAGCTATAATTGACATTATCTTGTAAGTTTAAATATTGCAATAGGTTTAGATGTAGTAACACATCTTTATGTTGTAGGGAAGTAAATCTCTAAGACTATTTTCTTTTTTACAAGACACTTACTATGATATTATGAAGTTATTTTTACACAATTACATACTCCTAGCGTGTGCATTATCAATATCTTAATTACACTAAAATCACATGTAAAGTTCATATTGCATATGTTGTCAAATACGTGCCTTATGCTAACTCTTAACGTATATAACAGGATATAATATATCAAACGTATGCGGGAAGGTGCCTTATCCAACCGCAAATAATCACATCCTTACATTGCAGCTCAGTAGTTTTTCTTATGTGCTTATATTCTATTTACATTCTATTATTATAGCTGCTACTTAATTATTTTTACTTTTTTAGATAATATTGGAATACACATGTAATAGTTTTTCATAAACATTATTTTAAGGAAAAACATTGCATTGTAGAAGACACTAAGGGCGTGTTTGGTAGAGGTCTAGCTGGTAGAGGTCTAGCTCCGTGATCCTTGGTGGGAAATGGAGGCCGAGCCAAGCGGTCTAAACTCAACAAAACTCGGAGCTAAATCTATGAGGATCTGTATTTTTTTGGGTACTAGAACTTGTAGTAGGTTAAAGGTCAATTATGGTGGGGAGTATTAACTTGACTAGTGTTAATTCGTAACTAGGTCATGGAAAAAAAGAGGAAATGCAGATGGTAGGAAACACTGAGTGGAATGATGAGTACACTAGGATAGTTCGTTAATTGTTCGTTGAACATGTTCTAGTTCATTATGAGGGTAGATGTTTATGTTTAATATTTTTTTTGAACAATTATCAATATAAAGTTTTCACCACTGGCCATAGAAAATGGGAATCTTAATAACAACATGTTAATTCTTTAATGAAGCTACAAATAGAAGAGTTCCTTCCATCAATTCTGAAAGAAATTACAAATAACATAACATTTTGTATTCATTCAAAAGTCAAAACTGACAGTTATGTATAACTTTATAACGAGTTAGGTAACATACAAATGATGAACAATCAAGTATGTAAAAAATGCCACAAGTATGTGGAGTTGCCAAAAATTGGTACTTATCACTCCTATGTTATTTACATAGTTTTGTGTGTGCCATTAGAACCATATGTATATGCTTTGTGTTCATGATTGCTTAGTTCTTAATGCAAACAAAACTATCGTTTCTAATGACATCGTTAAAATATTGCTATGGCAATATAATTATATCTGCCTTTTTTATTTTCAATACTTACTCTATCCAAATTTCAGTCTTCAACCATTAGGTGGATCGAATTTTCTTTTCTAACCCTTGTTTTTTTAATCAAATTATCATTCCCATCTCTAGCTCGTTTTAGCATTGATGTCTTTTTTCATTTCAAGCATACGTGTGAAGAGCCAACATTGGATAGTCTCTCATTTAAGAGTGTATATTTGAATTAGTTACCAATACTATTATATTGAATCATTTACTTTTGTAATTAGATAATTCATGCACATGGACAGAATACATCTAACATTTTATAAGGAGTACAATATAACTTAGGTCTATAATTGTTTTCTATTTTCTATTGATAATAAATAAATGTCTCAATACACTAAATAGACCTAAATAAGGAAAGATGAATTTCCTAGAGGATGTTGTGGCGGATGTAGAGGATGTGACAGATGCAGGAGGTTTTTTTTGTGGCTCATTTATGTTTTTTTTTTTCTCATTTAGCCTTTAAAAAAAAACAAGATGACAAAACTAGCATGTTCCCCTCCCCCGGCGCATGCCCAAAATGACAAAAATGCCACTCTAGCCGCGCGATTTTGCTGCGAAGCCACGTGTCACGGTCTGGTCGATCCCAGGCCGTGGCAGAGACATGGCTTCGTGGCAAAATCACGCGACAGAGGTGCCATTTTATCATTTCGAGTACGATAGGACTAATTTTGCTATTTTATTTAAAAAATATGTTATTTTAGCCAAAGACTCTCTGGATGCAGAGGGAGTATAGACTTAGCATAGCATCATATATAGGGCTGAGTACATAATTTTATTTATTTTCTTGTGTGTCGTAAAAGTGAGCAGCTTTCCTACACATGGCACCATGTGATCGGTTGAAAAAATGGTTTTTCGTTAAACAAATGGTTATATTTTTCTTATCTTTAACCAAATTATCAGGATTAGTACATATGTCTGTATCTTATGTATTTTACATGTATTTGCAGCTCATTCTACAATTGAGCTAGGGTGAGGTAGTAGAAAAAGTTGTAAGAAAAAAAAAAATCGAGAAACTTTTTACACGTAAGAATTGTTTGTGCGTCGCTTATGAACAGAGCATCGGATTTTGGACTAGTTTGAGCTATTGCAATCCTTGCAAAGAGAGTATCTTCCGAATAAAAGCTATCACCTCGTATATCCTACACATACATGGATGAGGTGGGCCCAGGCCCTCCCTCACTGAATTAATTTCCTTCTACTTGCATCTCTCCCCCACTGTACGGAAGCCGGTGATAGTGGAAGCCTCGCCTCCTATGCTTCATGTACTAATTCATTGTGTACACAAGTATATACTAGTTAAAAATAGTAGTAAAACTTTATTTAGGCACTTTCATACAAATATATAGGCTACTAATTGGCCTCCCTCTGTATATTTTTCTCGCTCCGTCCCTACCACTATATATCCAAGTTGAAGTGGAAGAAACCCTAACAATTAGTAGTGAGATATGTGTGATCAGTTAGCAGATCTAGTAATTAACTAGACAGCACTCTAGCAGTTAACCAAGCTAGGGAGAAACAAACATACCTGGTGCTGGCGAAGTCATATAGGCGGCCAGTGCTGGAGAAGACGACGAGACCAACCTCGGCGTCGCAGAGGATGGCGAGCTCCTTGGCCTTCTTGAACAGCCCGCTCCGCCGCTTCGAGAACGTCACCTGCCGGCTCGTCGCGTTGTCGATCCTTTTGATCACTATCTTCCCTCTCCCCATCTTCTTTCCACACTACAGATCTAGAGAGAGAGAGAGAGAGAGCAGACACCAGTATATGGACTTTGCTATGGTTGAAGGTGTAGTACCCCTCTCTCTCTCTCTCTCTGACTAATTGGAGAAGCCTAATCGGGTCTTCTAATCTCTCTCTCTCTCTCTCCTCTTGCTCCTCACAGCTACCTATTCCTTTTTGAGATTGGTTGCAGACTTGAGGTACTTCCCTAAGAAAGTATATATTCTAGGTTAGGACACGGAAACGCATATATAGAAAAGTACATGACGTTTGGAAGCCAGACAGCTCTTCCTCGTTTTGCTTTCGTCTACCTCGTCCTATCATTATTAATGTCTAAAGATAAACATATCTGCACCAATCGCCACCTCTGTCGTATCAACGCGTGACGCGTGCTTGGAATGCCCATCATGCCGCCATATCTTAATTAAGCGCTATCTCAAGACTCTCCCAATGCGCGTTTCTTTTTCTTCTTTTGTTTCGTTTTTGGAGAGGGCGCGCGATGCGATCCGGTTAATCGAGGCACATATCGATGATCTCGACAACTGCATTTTTTTTGTTCCTGCATTTTGGTGGTTTGCTTATCTTGATGAGGTACATGTAATTGAGATAATGCGATTACTACTAATTAGCTACTAACCATATCTTTAGATGTCATCATCTAATCTTTCTGGTTGCTAGCTTAGCTAGCCTTTCTTGCAAAGTTGATGGATTAATTCAAGACTCACGAGCTGGTCTTATTCCAAATTAAACAGGGTTTTCCTTTCAAAAAAAAAAAAAAACAGGGCTTTGTTTAGTTGATCCTCCATGACTGTATACCCTCCATGTTAGTCATCTACTTCTTTCTTTTTGAGTTTTTTTTTCCTTCACAAGCATTGTAAAGGTTACATGGAGTGTATATATGTGCACATGACTGGTGCTATTACAAATTTGTACTATCTCTCTCCATCTTAGACATAACATTGGAGATAAGATGAATCTAGAAAACTTGCAGATCATGTTAAATTTAAACTAGCTTGTTGGCGGTGCATTAACATAGAATTTACTGTTCCTTATGTTACGAAACCACACGTATGTAAATATATTAATTTTATTATTAAGCATGTCGTTACTTCGTTGTTAAATTGTTACAGCTAAGAAGGATTAAGCTGTATATGAACTTACCTAAAAAAGCAGCAGCATGAAGCCCTGCATGAAAAGTAGAGCCTTCTCATTTCTTTTGGTAATTAACAGTTAATCTCTACTACTTAAAAGAAGGAATTGGTGCCGTCCGTCCTCTCTCATGCGATGTGAGCAGTTGGATCTATCTTTCTTCGTGAGATGTGAGCCATACGATCTCGTTCTTTTTATTCCTCCCGTGCGTACAGTTGGCCACCCATATCCTCCTCTCCACTTCCCCCACACCCCAACTGCCCAAGCTGGTGCGCAAGAAGCCCAAATATTCCATCGATCTTTTCAAGAACGGGTTACCGACAGATCACTTGCATTGTAGGCTGAGTACGACAACGGTTGACGAGATATGATTTTTTTAATAGCAAACTCTCGATTGCAACTCATGTTATTAGAGCACTCACAGTAGTTTGATACTAAACTTGATACTAGAGGGGAGAGAGTGGCTAGGTGGGATTTTAGAAATAACCATGCATCCCAGTGATTTGATACTAAAGCTTGATAACAAGCTCCCCAATACATGAAGGCTTATATTAAATTCTTGGTTTCCTAAAAAGGCTTGATACTTACACAAGTATCGAGCTTTTCTCTCTCTTACACCTTACCAAAAAGCTGACATGTTATAGGCTAAGTATGGAGCAAATTTGCTTGTTGGGAGTCCCCTTGCTATCATCAGCGGCACCTTCTCAGGATCGTGACATTAAAAGTGGGAAAATTAAGAGTTAATCATCTCAACAATGTTGGTATCTATCACACAGTATAAGCTCATTGGCAAAGTAGAAGTCATTTGGGTTACGAACAAATTAAGGAAAATCACATGATCTACTATAAGGTACTGGACATTAATTGCAAAATCAATTACATCCATTGTTTACTTGTGGTTTAATTAAGACGTCCACAGATCTCTAATATATACCTTTGGCCATTACTTTAGTGTATATTATTATAAATACACTGATATGGAAATATTGTTTACGGAAAATTTAGTACTCTCGTTTCTAAAGCAACATAAAAGATAACGCATGAAGAAGTACACTCCAAACTATTTCATCCTCACTGCGATATATAGCAACGAGAATATGCCAAAAGTTCAGCTAGCTACTTCTTTCTCTACCCAACCCCAAGGGGCTGGTTTTGTTTTAAAGGCAGTTAGGCCTGGACCTATTTTTAGTTTGTCATCTTAATATTGTGGCCTGCCTGCATACATATATGAGCCTGAAAACTCCTGAACTTGAGAATTTTAACAAATCAATGCCCATATATGCACGAGTCATTTTCTTCATTCTAGTTCCATCAATCGATCTAAATCCTTTTAATTGATTATCGTGGTAGATATCGTTTGATGGCTTGCTAGCTTGTTTGGTCAGATTCAATAGAAATTTGAGATGCGTTAACCTGGCAAACAAATCTTGACGGTACGTGTCGTCCAACAACGTTCGGTTGTTTCCCTTCCCTAGCTAGGAAGGCGACGAATCCGACTATACTATACTATACTATACTATTGTGCTGGTTTTGTCCTGCTACAGCTAGCAAATGTGTTTAATCTGTGCACGTCCCCACAAACTGCCCCCTGGAATGGTGCATGCATTTTTGGCCTCCTGTTCATACGTGTGGCATGAGGTAATAAAGTTAATGCTAATTCGTTAATTCGTAAAATAGTGATAAGCCTTCAGCTATAAATTAGTTAGCTTCTACGAGATCTTTACATATACGTAAGTTTTATATTATTTCAGCCTATTGTTATGCTTTATGATTAAGCAACTATGTTACCTCTCTCAAGGCCTATATTATATTCCTTGAAATTAGATATGTACGTATTTGTGAAGACAGAGAGATGCATGGTCCATTGTCATTTAAAGTGGACATGTGATGAATCATTACTCTGGAGTCAAGTCAACAATTGTATTGGTCCAATTTCAGTCGGTAATCAAACTGAGTGTCATTTGGTAGATCAACCAGAGATTCTAAATTAATGTACGAGACACTATCTCGCTTTAATTTACTTTGTCTGATTTGAGTTTATATTCAAAATTTCTATGTAAAGAAACCATATATATATATAGTATTACTTCCTCCTGTCAAAACAAGTGTCATAATGTGCAGTCAAAACATTTGAATTTTGACCGACAACCTATTGTCAACCTTCAATTTTATCAAAAGAATTGATTATGGGTTTTTAAGATTGGGCCACTTGCAGAAAGAATATGAAGCAAGCTCAATCATTATAAAAATGTTTAAGTCTTAACTAGAAATAGCAGCACTTCATTTTCTTAAGGTTAATATTTCGGATGAAGCATAGAGATATAATTTATGTTGTCATCCTAACAATGATAGCTTTTATACGGTATCTCATAAATATAAAGTAAATATATACGGTATCTTCACAACTGTAGCAACTTTGTGGCTACTCGCGTTTTTATACCCGTCCGATATATTAACTACACGATACTCTATCTTGCATAAAAAATAGATATAAAAGTATACGAGAAATAGAATTGTTCCCTCCAAACCACATGTACGAGAGAAGCAACCGTTGATTGTAAAAAAGATACTACTATGTAGTAGTATACATATCATATTCAAATCAACGCACTCTCCCTTGAAACGGAAACAATGATAATAGAACCTAGCTAGCTTGGCATGTAGCCTCCATTTTTGTTTGGACTAGTTAGAGCCAAGAGATGGCATGTGCACTGGTCCTCTCCTCCATGAAAAATACTTGATGATGTATAGATCTTTTTTTAAAAAAAACCTTGATGATGCATGTATAAATGTTTTACTCTATATAGACACTTGTCTTTCCTAACAAATGACTAATACACAATTCAGTAGCTTGGCTCTCTCTAAAAAAATTATTATTATTATTAAAGCTCCGTCAGTGGGCATGTGCTAAGATTTTGGTGGAGATCTCTTGGCGTGGACCCAACATGAACGTGAATTCACCATTCCCAACCAATCTTTGCGAAATTTTGTTGGACGACTCGTGAGTCTGCCCTCCGACCAACCAATGTGCAGATCGAGATTTACGCCATGGGCGGATGGGCCGTTGGCCTATCATGATTCACCAAGGCATTTCAGTAAAACAAACTAACAGTCAAGACTAGTTATTTTCTTTTACATACCAATCTGAATGCTTTTTAAAAGTCAGCATTCCCGCACTCTTAAAAAACACCCATTCCGACTTCCGATACAAAGATACTTATAATCATGAAAATTTAAATTAAAGGAACATGCAAACCATTTTTAACATAAGTTATTGTAAGGCTTTTTTTTTGGCATAACAATTTTATTTTGGGGAAAGCAATAAGCATCTCCTAACTTAACCAAATTCCGAAAACCTCCCTTTTTTTTAAAAAAAAAATCTGATTTGCTGATCACAAGTTAATGATTCCGAGCGTTAAAGAACACATACCCAGGTTCTGGTCTCCCATTGGGTGAGGCCACGTGGTTGCCGCCAATCAGGGGCCGGATTAGTCGGCTCTTAACCCCCAAAAGGAGCCAAAAGCCCAAAACAGTGGGCGCCTGGAATTAATTATTTTCTAGAAGAAAATTAATCAAGTCTATCACTTCCGGTGGTGCTGATGACCCATGTACGTACAGTTGTGCTGAGGCATTATTAGTTAATTAACAACTTTGATCGAGTAGGAAATGCAACCATGATGATGGCAAAGCAGAGCGATTAGTAGTAGTAGTTTGTAATCAATTAAAGAGTGCTGATATGGTTAAGGCAACATGGGGAAAGATCTTTTGGTGCGTAGTAATAGCTAAGCTAACGCTGTTAATTAGGAGCGGCGAATGTCAATATATACCTAAATGAGGGATTGTCTTTTCGAGACAAATTGACTCGGAGTTAACAATCTCGACCTAAAAATATATATATTCTCAGGGGTGATATTTCTTACATGGTCTTCAAGTCTTGCATGCAGGCACCAACCAGCATGCCATGATTGGATTTATTTATTTATTTCCTAGAGGGATATAGTTGAAATGTGATGTCTACGTGCTAAACAGAAATAGAAATATGGACCATTAGAATACACTCCCTCCGTTGATATTTATAAGGGGTAATTTGATTTGATGCGGTGTCCAAAGTTTAACTTTGACCGTTAATTTCTTTCTCAGTACTTTGTTCGTACGTACGTACGTAATCAAAGCCATAAGAAAGTGCTTTCGAATATGAATTCAAAGGTATCATCACTCGCGACAAGTCACGTAATCTATATATTATTATTGAACTAATTACCGGGAATCTCGAAATACGTTTGCGCCTTGCAAAAATCATCCGGGGGAGTAGTAAAGAACTAAAGGTGTATATTTTCTTTTTCATTCTACAGGGCATGCCAGTAAGCCACCGGCCGATCGGACTCTTCACCTCACCTGGCCGGGCTCGTACGCCCACCAAAAACCGCGTGAAAGCTAGCCCACCTTCCCGCTCTCCGGCCCGCACCGCCGCGCAACAAGTCAGCCTCGTGCGCGAGAGCCACTCCAGGAAGGAGGCATCGCCTGCGCGCGCGGCCACACCATCCCTGGCTGGCCTCGGCTGTCACGCTTGTTGGGCCGAACGGCTCGGCCGACGGTCGCGCTGCTAATCCCATCATCCCAAGCGGGCTCGGCCGAGCGGCCTGGGAATTCGGCAGGCCCCTTCCGGTTTTCCTGCGTGGCTTGGCGGTTTCTTCCTTCTGCCCTTTTTTTTTTCTCCCCTTCCTTCAACAGGTTTTGATGTATATACTTAGGTAGAGTACATTGAGAAGTACATCATCAACGTTTTTTTGAATTTTTTTGATTATTTGGTGCCCAAACCGAAGGGTGAGTGTATAGGATATGTTTTCTTCTAAAATTGATCGATGCACCGCCGATTATGCATGTCCAATTATGCACTACCAGAAACCACTTAGTTCCCGAGGGCCTATATATTTCCCGAGTATCTGGACGAAAACACTCGAGCAGGTCATGAGAGTTTAATAGAACACTTGGGATGAGAAGTCGGCACTCGGTAGAAATAACTTTTCTGAATGTTTAGTATAACACTCGGGAAGAAAGAGTATATTCCCGAGTGTAAAAAAACGGAAACACTTAGGCGCGAAATTTTAGTGTCGTGCCCTTTTTTCCCCGCCGTGCATTTTTTCTATTAACCCTACATCCCCACTCATTCCCAATCCTGCAGCCTGCTTCCGCACCTGCTTCCTCTCTCCTCTGGCACCGCCGTCCTCCTCCTCCCTCCTCCCCGACTCCCTCCTCCATGGCTTCTTCTCTTGGAGCTCCCTTCGGCCGTGGTCTGCTCCTGGCGCCGCCTCCGGCCCAGCGCTGCACCTCCCTATGCTTGGCCCTCAACTCCTGCGCCTCCACCTTCGGCTGCGCCTATGCCCGCGTGCTCGGCCCCGCGCGCCCGGCTCACCCTGCCGCTTTCCTGGTGGCTCGGTTCTCCCATGCACCGGTTGCGCCCGTGCTCACGCCCTCCCCTATGGCTCAGGCTGCCCCTCCTGGCTCGGTCCTCCTTCCCCCCGGGCATGCTAGCTGCACCATGGTCTAGGACCCATCGGCCGTCGGCGTAGCCATGTCGTCCCTCGACTTTGAGACCTCCATCTTCAAGGAGAAGGTCTCCCTCGCCGGCCACGAGGAGGTCCGCTCTCGTATCTGTGCTGCTTTCATATTTTCCCTCTAGTTTTTCACAATTTGTTTATTTGTATTCGATGTTTGCTGCTACGGTATATTGTGAGTGGCAGGAGGAACCTCTTCCGGTTGCTTCCTAAGGCGTTTAAGGGCATCAACTAGATCGGAGTGATCAGATGGGGCTCTCAGGTTCAATCAAAATACCAACTTTGTTGTTTGAGTAAATAGTTTCTCTGCCATATGCTGCTAGGAAATGTGATTCATCCGTTGCAAATGGTTTGTGTCGTAGATGTAGCATATCTAGCTACTGATCATGTACTGAGACATTGTGTTGTACCTGAATAAACACATCACTTAATGGGTTGGAAGGATGTTGCAATTTTTAATGGGTTCAAACTTCAAACTAAGTTATCAATAATATCGACCATGAGGAACTAAGGGAACCACAACCTATTGAATTATTACAATTCCAAAATGATTGAATCATGAAATGGAATGAAGTGCTTCTCAAGTGCAACAGTCCCATGTTCTACTTTCTTCTCAAAGTATGTTGTCATCAAAGTTCACCTAAAATATTAAATAAACAAGTGTGAGTCCAAGATTCAACAAGTACAAACAAGGCAAAAAAACCCAAGTCTCATAAACATACTTTGAATATTAGTAAAGCATGTCACATACAATCATCCACAGTATCACCATATCCATCAAACTTTAATTGTCATGCAATGCTCATGCTACAAATGCACTTTTCTTTTCTCTTTTGCATATACCGGTAATGCGGTGTATGCATCCGTCGATGCATACCCATGCATGTGCCTTTAGCACATGGACCTCAAGTCCACACTCCACGAGTGTGAGGACCTCATGCCCGTCTAATACATGACGGGGACCTCAAACTTCTCATTACTTGGCTACAGCGTAGACCAAGCCTCAAGGATCAAAGAATGATGAAGATTAATGATGCAATAATTAATTTAATTTTAACAACATTACCATGTCATTCCCATGGTATTTGCATCAATACCATGTCATTCCCATGTTATTTGCATCAATATATCATAATCACATTTAAGCAATAAAAATCTCACCATGTCATCCCCATGGTAGTTGCATCATCAACTCAATCTTATTTTTTCATTAATAATAACATGACACTAAAATATCTTACCAAAATATTATTTTATCTCATGGAAATAAATCAACAAGACAATGACAAACACCCGTTATCACCCTTATACATGTACTTGCCTCAACTGTGAAGTTTGACGATGAGAAGAGGGCACTACCCCAAGATTCACACCACCACCTAAACATTTAAGAACCACACTAAGGAGACATTCCAGAGCATACAACATTACATAAAAATACATAACTATCTATGCTCCTAAGCGCAGCCCAAAATATTGTTTCCCCCTGAATAACGTTCTGCCCCAAACAGGGCAGTCTTCTTCCAAAAATTGTATATTTTCTTATGTTTACCAAAAAATGGTGTTCTTAGATTTTCTGGAAAGCCTACGGAATTACCCACATTAATCTAGTTGGTTGGATTATCTAATTTTGCATTTAACTAATGTTAACAAATAGAAGAAAAATAATGATAAAACTGTTTGACAATTTGGACTGTGACCTTAAAATGGATATAACATTCACTAGGATGATATAAAAATTGTGTTCTTTATCAATCTGGAAAGCTAAGAGAATTTCCTACAACATTAGTGTTGGTGGATATCCCTGATTCGGCCATTAGTAGATCCTAATCTACCAGTTTCCACAACTGCTATAATTTGACAGGGTTCCTGAAAGTAATCATTGCGAAATTCATAACTCACAAACCACAACTCCAAATAACGTGATCTCAGATCCTACAGAAACCTAACAAAATAACCTACAATTCTCTAGTAGAACAAAAATCCTAATTTTGCATTGATCTAAACCAAAACTGACGAACAACATAACTACAGATTTGTGAATCACAATAAGCAGGAACACTAATACTCTATTTGACAACAATCACATGGAGAAGAAATGAACAAAACAACCATGAGTTGAAAATCATTCTTGAAGACATGAAGGAACCCACTGAAAATCTCACAAGGATCTCCTCTCCCCTTTCTTCTCCCTCTCCTCCACCTTCCTTTGGCCAACATCAATGGTGGGAGCACCACCAATGGGGAGGACAGCAAAGGAGCGCAATGGGCAGGTGCTGGACCAGGACGAAAAGGGGTAGGGAGAGTGGAAGCTCTAGGGGGGAAGGAGGTGCAAGGATGGAGGGGTTCTAGGGTTCAGCCACCACCCCCTTTTCCCTTGGCCTCCCCTCATGGGCCTCCTGTGCTAAAGGCCCGAGGCTCAGGTTCTCATACTTTCTTTCTATGCAACAAACACCTCGGAGGTCGTAACTTTCTCTCCTTAACTCGGAATGGAGTGATTATTGTCTTCAAATTTAGCTAACTTATAGTACTTCAACTTCCTAGTTGTGGAGTTTTTCTAAAAATGCATTCTTCATTACGAAATTTTCTATGGAAGTTAACTCAGTAGTAGACCTTGGTTCTCTGTGCAGCTTGCCTTGCGGGCCCCATATCTCAAACCTCAGAAGTTCAAATTATGTCAATGAGGACTCTAAATTAGACTATGGAAATAGATCTACAACTTTGTAGTTATGAGATTTTCCATTCGAAGACGTTCCATTTACAAAAATCACGTTGCAAGATGACTACATATTCTGTTCTGTTTCTGTGCGAGGCAAATAAGGAATCTCTCAATCTTCTTATATTCTCAGCAAATAAACGGGATATTACATTCTACCCCCTTAAATAAAATTCGACCCCAAATTCTACTCGAAAGAACACCAACTGAACTTAATAATCATTGACACGAACTCGACGTTAACAATTCTGGTTAAAGCTCACATATACGAGTTTCCAAGCCCCCAGTCTCATCACGCTCAAACCATAACGTGTACCAACGTCTTACACCTTAACACTCATCTCGACCTTTACAAGTTCTCTCAACACACATGACATATATGTAAGGTCTTACTTGTTGGCCAATGGCTCTATCCCAAGTATTTTTGGTATTTTTCCGAGTGTTTCGGGCACTTGGGAAATTGACGCTTTCTGGTAGTGTAATTAATCCTCACAAAAGAGTGATATTTTGGGATGTGTGCAATCAAACTTTGTAGCTATAGATTAGTTTGAAAAATTATTTCATATTATTATAATTTTTTGTTTCATAAATGTATTACAATAAAGATTAGTGGTGAAAGTTGTATTTCGAGAACCGTGTTGACGTCTATAGCGTCACTTTTCTGTGACCAGGGGAATATCATATATCAAAGGCCACAGCTCACATGTTAAAATTGTACCTTTTTTATGGAACTTACACTATTTGAAATAACATTTGTTTGAGTTAATATACATCGACACTCGAAGGGATGAATATCAAGCTAAATTGAAATATGCAGAATATGTATTGCTAGTGCTAGGTGCTAATGCCGCACCAAGCATTGGGAACTCTTTCCTTTATGGCTAGCTTCCGCTTGTCATGCATCCTAGCTATATCCATAGTAGTGAAGGCAAGAGGTTTGGTCGCCCAGTCGCCCAGACACGCCTTGTCACCATCGATCTGTGCATGATCGATGCTTGATGACATAACAAGAGGAACCTGATCTAGTCTGTGCAAATTAAGCGACATCATACTAAGCATTTTGGGTTGTCGACTTGAATTAATTATTTGTTAATCAGCAGTACTCTCGTGCAAGAAAGCGATCCATAGAGCAAAATTTGATCTATCGACCAGATGAGACCATCCTGTCTGCTTGCTGCTTACCTTATCTTCCTGATGTAGGTATGCCTGCGGCCAGCTGGATAGAGTGCTTATATAACTGTGTAGTACGAAGTGGTACGTACACTAAACAGTACATATCTATAATTATTATTTTTAATCACGCTAATCGGATCTTGAATTCAATATATCTTGCTCTGATACTATATTGAATTATCTGTACTAATTAATTTATTTAAAAATTTAAACCGATGAGGAAAGATGAACGCTTCGCACGCAGCGCCTGCCCTACGGTACAAGAATCGGCCTCCAAGGTCAACATTTGTGGCCACAACGTGCTGCTGTATATTTCTTTGCCTCGTACTACTTACTTTTGTGACACGGTTTGGCATCCACTGTACATGTGACGACCTACACCACGCAATGCAAGCAGCAGTCGTCAGAGCGGTTGCTTCAACATCCATGGAGCACAATGCTAGCTAGCTGGCTAGCTGGCCGGCTAGCTCGATCTGTGTTGCGTGCGCGAGCACATGCGGTCGTCGCGCGCATGCAGATGGCAGTGATCGAGTGTTTCCAGGGGGGAGAGCCATCGATCGTGCGTGCAGTGTATGCATATGTTCCGCGTGGCGAAAGGACGGCGCCACGCCTCTCTCATCATGGCATGAGCACTATATAATGCATGGTACAGCGAGCCCCATGGCCTTATCCGGCCGGGGGTACCTTGGTGTGTGGTAGCCCAGCCCGTCTTTATCGCAGGCTACTAGCTGTACTGGTAATTGGCCTGCTTCAACTTGGCCTCCCCCTCCGTCGACATGTCGTACGTCGTACTTGATGTGCCGGATGTGACCTCCGGCAGGCAGGCCGGCCGGGGCAGCCGGACGGTTCATGTGTTTCGCCGCGTTTTTTCCTCGGGGTGTCACTCATTTTCCGTACGCGCGTAAACAGTGCGCGTTCGGGCGCAACCATGGAGCAGACGACGTGATTCGCCCGTATGCTCTTCCTACGCAAGAGGCGGTAGGTAGTAGATCGGCCGGGGTCGATGGTAACGATGTGCGGTACATTGTGTCCTGGTTACATCCGGCGGTGTATACACGAAGATGGCGGCGGCTTGATAAAATAACTAAATTAGCTCTTGACTAATTTAGCCAGGCTTGGCCTTAATTTGAGAGCAATTATCACCTCAATTTTGTCAGAGTCAGGATATATATAATTTTAAAAAAAGAAAAACTAGGTAGATTGTTGGATGGATTAATTGGCTATATGCATAGTCTGCAAATGCACAATATTATTAGGGGCACTTTAATTTTAGAACAATTATATATAGTTGACTAAAAGTAGAACCACATGGCATGCTGTCTGGAAGGGTCATTTTCGAACAGCATATATGTACCATATATATATATATATATATGCACTCTCCATGCATGCACTAACATTTGGATGGTGTTTACTGCTGTAAGAATAATGCTTATTTTGTCTAAGCATTGCTGCTACACAGGCATACATCAATATGGATCAGCAGTGGCTAAACGTCCCTTTCCTTTTCTTTTGCGTTGCTTTACAAGTTAGTCAACAGATCTGTTATCCATATGCGCGTGACCATATCTTTGCAGGTTAGTTTACACCACAAGTGATTTCTCAGACAAGGACAGCTTATCGATTGTTAGCAGACAAACATCGCCGCACCAAACATTTTGATGTGTGAGTGACCAACCAATTGTACAATGCCAAAGATTTCTAACATCGGTGGTTACAGTTATTTAGTCACCGTGCTAGTAAAGTGGACTTTGTAAACTCATGGGCTACTTAATTTACAGTTTGGAGACTAAGTTTTGTTAACTCTAGTCTCACTGCAAGTCAACGAGAAACGAGTTCCCTAGTGTTGGACCGAAACGGCGATTAGAGGGGGGTGAATAGGAGCACGATCTCTTTTTCATCTTGATCGGATTCAATACGTATTTCACTCCAATAGCTATGAGAGCTACGAAGATCAATGTACAAGCATAGCGGAAGACTTGTATTGAATTCAATCGAAACCCCGAAACAAAACAACCAAAATCACCAAAAACTCAATTCTCAAAGAGTTAGGCGGTCAAACCTCTCAGCCTAGCGGTCTGACCGTTACATGGGGTGGTCTGACCTCTCCAAGGGGGCGGTCTGACCTCCAGCACGATGAACAGTAAAATCAGCAAGAACTCGAAATCACAAATTGGTCTAACTTTTGACCCACAACTCCAAACTTCACGAAACTTGAAATATACCTTCTCTAAGATGTCATGAACATATTCCAATCAAGGATTGTGAAGATCATTGCCAAAGTTCTGATCTTTTTCCGTTCGAGTGGTGGTTGCTTCAAAACCTCTAAAAACTTGCTCGTGGATGATAGATAATCCTAGATGCATTCCCACATGTCACAGCAAGCAAGATTCAGACCAGAAACCAAAGGAAAATGAAAGAATCAAAGAAAGCCCTAAAATCACAAAATAGAGAGCAAGAACAAGAAGAGGATCATCTTGAGGAATCTTGCTTGGATTGATTTGAGAAAGATGTTGGTTTACAACCACTCCATTATGGAGGACAAATACTCAACACTTGAGCACACAATCAATCCAACTATCTAGAACTCTAACCTCTCCACTATCCTCTCCCTAAACACCAAAATTAGGGTTTCATAAAATCAAGAGTTGTAGGGTGCACAACCAGAGGCTAGATTCTAGAAAGACATTTCTAATGGGCATCCGTTAAGTTCACACACAAACGGGTTTAACCCACGTACGCATTTCAAAGCGCCGTCTTCATCTTCTCTTGACCTAAACCACTTCTCTTTGCACCGTCTTGCGCCGCGGTTTAGCCAAAAGTCATCAAGGTAGTATTTTAGTGAAGTTACCAAAATACTACTTCTCGATCCTTCTCCAAAGACCAAGTCCAAACTTCATGAAGCAATCCCATGCTTCGCCACGTGTAGGTTGATCAACGGCTCTCTTTATGTCGTCAAATCTCTCCCATCCGGCTTCCACTGAAACCACCATGGAACTTGCACCGACCCCCGTATCGCTTGATGCAACCCGTCGCACTGAACTTCCCGTTCGGTCATTCTTGTCCATTTTGAGCCATACTTGAGTCCATTGACTTCACCTGGCATCCTCGATTGTTCTGAACCTCAGATCTCTAAGCCTAGCCCCGATCATCCTCGCCGTTGACTGTCATTGACCTCCAAGCCTCCTGCACAACAATAGAGCAAAAAATCTATTCTGAGAACAAGTTCTTCGCAACTTGACCCACGTTAGTCAAAACAAATATCATGCAACATATATGCACTGAAACCCATGAACTTGACCTAACCAACAAACATCGCCGCCACGCTGGCCGGCGAACAAGTCAAACCCGGTCAGGCCGCCACCCATGACCGGTTTGACCGCTCCTGGCCGGTCTGACCGCCCAGTAAGGGACTTAGCCAAATTTTCTCCCTAGAAATCCGAAACCTCTCTGAAAATTTCAAACGAATAGAACTTTTGAGTCGAAGCTCCAAAAATTATGAGACCAAGTATAGTAGAATCTTCTCTCTTGCCTACACCCTTTATTTTTGGCCCGATCTAAAATTCAACCAAACCTTTATGGCCGGTCAGACCGCCGTCTCCTGGCCGGTCTGACTGCCAGTCTCCTGGCAAAGACCCTGGTCGGTCTGACCGCTAGAGGTGGTCGGTTTGACCACCACACAGGCCGATCAAACCGCCGCCCTTGCCGGTCCGACCGTCAGCAGCCTGACAGAACCTGAAACTTTGCCGAAAACGCGTGTTTCAACAAACCCTCAATACCATTGCCAATTATAACATATTCCTAATATCATGAACATATCCGTATGATATCCACAACTAGTTTAAAATGATTTTTTTAGAGAGATAGTTTAAACTGAGTTTACAACATCTTCTGTTGCAAAAAAAAGTAATAATAATATGTTATACGTTTGGGTGTGGGGGGATTATACCGGCCGCTTTAACTAAATAGAAACCGGCCGTCCCACCACACGAAAGAACTCGATTCGATCTTGCACGACCAAACGACGACCACTTTGCTTCCCTACACTGTTTCTCTGAAGACAACTTCCTTTTCGGTGGGACACACCCGATCGATCGATCGATCTTCACGCCTGATTAGTTAACAAACCAGCTCCCCGTGCATGTACGTGTCCGTGTGCGCACGCATGTACTGTGATGGCGAGACATGCAAGTGAACCCTCCCGGCACAGCCTACTTGTTTTTTTTTTCGAGTACAACGGATAACACACACACTCACACCTCTAACTCACGTGTTATACGTACGTGTGTGTGCGTCCTGAACACACGCTAGAATCTAACAAGACTTTGAGTAAATTCAGGACCGAGCATATGCATAGTACTGGACGCACACGGTAGTGAGAAATACGGGGCTGGTGGGGCGTACACCACGCACCCGGCGAGCCAAAGGTCAGTTCTCACTTGTTCATGATTGATCGATCGAGTTGTGCTGCTAGCTTTGTAGCGGAATCCCGGAACAAAGAGAGCTGTGCGCACAATAGATAGCTGTAGCTAGTGCGTCCTGTGGACCAAAGGCTAGCTATCTATGACGATGATTGGTGCATGAGCTAGATACCTAGCCGCGAGCGGCAGGCGAAGAACAAGCTAGAGCCAACAATGGCGGCATGCAAAAATGGAAATGCGAAAACGAGACGCAATTACCCAACGAACCTTAGCTGCGCGTACATCGATCGGTACATGCATGCATCAGTTTGTTTACCTGTACTACCTGTCGACCTTTGATATGCTATTTGTAGCTTTGCAAGTAGTACTATGTATATATATAATATACTTTTCAGTTCTTGAATACTATTTGCAGTTTGTCTTTTGGTTTTCAAACCTATTTCAAATTAGAGTGTATTTGCAAAATTCTCCCTTCTACCTCAATTCAAATTTTGAATTCAAATCTCAACTTGAATCTCAATTCAAATTTTCCCTTCTCGCTAGGCTTGGCCCATTCTTTTCCTCACTCCCCAGCCCGCTTTTTCCCTCTGGCCCGGCCCAGCCGGCCTGCCCCCTGGCAAGCCCAAGCCACCTCCCCGCCTGCCGCCCAAGCCGCTTCCTCCCCCTTGCTGCCCAGGCCGTGCCCAGAGCACCTCCCCGGCTCGTCGTGCGCGCCCAACGCAGTGCCACACCCGTGCGCCCACCTGCCCGCGCTGAAGCACGCCCTGGTGCACCTACTCTCGCGCCCATCCCGGCGCCCTCTACCGCCACCTGCTCCCCCACCGGCCTTGACTCCAGCACCCCCGCTCTCGCCTGGTCTTGTCACCCAGCTACCCCCTGCCACCCCCTGGTGCGCGCTGCGCCACACCAGAGTGCGCCTTCGCTGCCTCCGATTCGCGCACTGCGCTTGCACACGTGCTCCCGCACCGACTCGCCTGCGCCGCATGCGTCACCGCCTGCTCCTGGCCCTCTTAGTCGCCACTGTGCTCACCATGATGCCAGCGCCCACCCTCGTCACCCTGGGGCTCTGCCGCACCCGTTGCTCCCTCACCTTCCCGCCCATGCCGCCTTGGGATAGCGCGCCCTCCAACGAGCCTCAACGGCTCCATCCCTCCCCTCGGCTACTTAAGCCTCCTCCGCTTCGGCTTGTCCCCTTGCTCTCCCCTCTCATCTCCCCCTCTTTCCCGTGCGCAAAGCCAAAGAAGCACCCGAGCTCCCCTTTCAAACTGCCGCACTACCGTCATCAAATCGTCTCTCCAGTGATCTCCCCTCCCGGTTTCCCCCGTTAGCTCATGTTCCAGGGGCCAAGGAGTCTTCCCCTGAACTTTATTTGACCTTTGGTCCGCAAACGCGGTCGGATTTTTGTTCTTCCTCTCCTTCGGTCATCTTCACCGCCTCCCACCGCCATTGGAGCTCTATGGCATCTCGACCCGATTGCCTTCGCTTGGAGTATCGCGTGGACTTCCCAAGAGCGCCCCAGCTTCGCCGAGCCACCCCTTACTCTCCGTCGAGCCCTCCGCACAAGCCACCTGCCGCTGCACTAGGCCATCGTTGACAAGGCACCCTAAGCCTCCCCGTCCCTCGCCTATGCTTCCGGTGAGCTCCTCACCCTACCCTGGTGCTCATGCGCCCATTCTTTTACCTCGATTGCCTTTGTTTTTCCCCCACCGCCATGGTTGTGCCCTCACTGCCGCTCCTTGCAGCCACGCCGTCACTCTGGCGTACCCCTGTGTTCGTCATACTCGGAGCTACACATTTTTGTGCCTGGCCGCCACTGGCATGGCTACCTGTGTCGGCGATGAGCCATGCCCTGCCTCCTCTACTTGGTCGGGACGACGAACAGGCACTGTGCGCCATTAAATGTATCGAATCACTATCGGCAATTAAGGGCTAAGCAATCATTAGTCGGTTAAATGATGCATTAACTGCAGCATTGAGTCACTATCGTGTGGGCCCAAGAAATTAGTTAATGGTGGCATTAACACCCGGGTTCCCCCCTCGGCTGACAGTGGGCCCGCGCGCAGTTGAAGCTCCCGTGGACCGTGCGCTTGTGATGGTGGTCCGAGTTCATTCACTGTTTACCGTGCACTGCCCCACTGTGCAGGTGGCCCCACGTGTTAGAGGGACATTCTCTCTCTCTCTCTCTCTCCTTTATTTTCTTGTTTTAATTTCAAATCCAAACTACGGGAGCTCCGTTCTCCTTCGTTATAACTCTGATTTTAGTGAAATTTATTTCTAAATTTTTCTAAATTCAAGATATTACTAATGGCAGTGATATTGTTTAATTTGGAGTTCATTTCCTATTTTGTTTGTATTTATTTCTTCTCTTTGCTAGTATGTTCTTTTTCCAGCACGTTCGTCCGAGTAGAGTTCGGAGAAGTAGGAGATCTCCACTTTGATCAAGCACAAGACTACCAAAACTCTCACACCTTCAATCCAGGTGAGTCAATACTTTGATCATGTTGAGCCTACATTTTATGCAAATTATATCCTTTTAAAATACCAAATTGTATGCTTTAATTCTTTATGCAAATGTATGTTAAATCTTAAGGTACTTAAATACTAACTTGGTAATTAAATATTAATATGCCATCCTTTGACAGTTGAATCCCTTAATTCTTGTCACCCTAGATATTAAATTATACTTACTAGTTATAAGGTCGTACTTAAGCATCATGCTAGTTTTGCTTAAGTACTGGGGCATTAAATGCCCTAATCATCATATTTTAATCATGAAAGTGGTTTTGAGCAGTCATTGTGGGTAAATGGCCAAAATATTGGGATAATGTACTTTTCTCCCCAAAAACCCTATTAAATTTCCGTTACCATATCTGGGTGGAAGGTATGGTGGTGGGTGCCGTCAGAACACGAGAGTGGTTGGTATGTTGTATGAATGTCGGGACCCAAAAATGCAATTCTGGACCCTCTGTGTATTCTGCACTAGTCTACGATCACGCTTATGCACACAGTGTCAACATAGATGAATATCGATCCACACAAGACGATTAATAGAATAAACAACTTATTTGAATAGTAAATAATGGTTTTGACCTTATGGTCGAGTTTACATTTATTAAGCCACGCAGGGTGGACAATAAATAATCCTTCTCGCGGAGATGTTTAGTGGTTGACTTGCTTTGGTGTCCTTCCGGGCATAGATAGTTAAGCGACAGATCACTCCACGCTCTCGGTCGTTCACGACCCAAGTGCTGCCATGGTACATCGGACGGTCGAATCCTCCAAATATTTGCAACAACTTCCAAAGCTCAGCGGCAAGTCCTCCCTTGCGTTCTCTATAGTTCCGAAGACGAGGCATCTGACAAGACAGACAAGAGGGTAAGAACAACTTTAAAACAGTGGGAAGAGAAGAATTTTAGCAATAGTTGAGTAAAGAGCGATATGAGAACAGTTAAGGAGTTCAATTAATCTTGCAAGTTAGTTTTGCTTTAGAAAATAATTTGGACACTCTAAGACGGCCGATCTAACTAAAGGGCAAGACCTACAGTCAGTATGGCTCTGATACCACCTCTGTCGGGACCAAAAAATACAATTCTGGACCCTCTGTGTATTCTGCATTAGTCTAGGATCACGCTTGTGCACACAGTGTCAATATAGATGAATATCGACCCACACAAGACGATTAATAGAATAAACGACTCATTTGAATAGCAAATAATGGTTTTGACCTTATGGTCGAGTTTACATTTATTAAGCCATGCTGGGCGGATAATAAATAAATAGTAGCAGCGGAATAGAAATAAACTTCAGCGGAATCCCATCAATTCACCTCAGGCAACTGACTGGGTTCGAGACCCTAACGATCGACACCTTCGTAGAACTCCTGCTCAAATGCAGGCAATGACTCCTCCACTTCTGTTGATTGTTTGAAGCAAGTATGAGTACACAACCGTACTCGCGAGTCATACCACAGAATGCAATTTATAGATGATGGTTTGTTCCAAAGGAATGGCTTCTGTGGTTCTTTTGCATAAATGCAACATTTGCAATTGAATACAAATAATAGATTGAAAATATAATTCGAAACAAATAAACAATATTAAGTTATCATTTGATTTCACAAAAGGCACACAGTATAAACAAGTTATTCACACATTCATATGACTTAGATCACACAGCTCCCTTCCCAAATGTTTTTATGAAAATCTACCCCTCGTGTGAAATCCCCGAGCATGTCCATGAGCGCAGACACGGCTATTCAAATAGATTGATCTAACACTCTGCAGAGATTGTACACTTTACGCACAAGATACAATCAGTGTAGCTAGCACTGATCATAACAAAACCTTTCAGAAACTTCATCTCAAACATTGACACTCCCGATGTTCTTTCCTGCCGTCCAACCGATACACACAGCGTTTGGTACGACACACACCGTTGGACAGGGATGCGGTGAACCGTCCCGCGATGTGATAAACACACCTTGTTGAGGATTAAAATATTCATATATTATCTTAATATATGATAAAGACCATACGTCTTCGTGGTCGTAACTTCTAAGACCACCGACCTAACCGGTCGTAGGTACTACAGAAGTTATATAATAAATACCCTGGTCGGACAAAGTTCCAAACCTAGTCCACGACCAGGTAAGTGCTCGTAAAGCTATGAACAGGCGTCTGGGTCGAGTCCCCAACCACGCCACTCACTATGTGATGAATGAACCACGTGTTTCATATTCCGCATAATACAACACTATCCCGGTTGATGGTGTAACGTTTCTTAAAACCATTAACCGCAGAACAGTTGACATCTTCACCAACTGCCTCTGCAGTTGGTGGAACCGTCAAACTACCGCCTCTTCCCGACCAGACGCGTCGCTCCCCAACGGATGTCTCTTCATGGGATAACTGCCACCGCTTCATCAAGTACTTAACGAGGACACGAGGACACGAGGAAACGAAGACACGCAAAGAAGCATAGACACACAAAGTGGAAGTTAGAACATCGCTGCAGAAACAACACCAAGCAAGGAATAGCTGGGCATTGTGTTCTTGTAGTGATTAGAAACTCTTAGTGTTTGTAACAGTGAGTTCATAGCAATAAAGAGTAAGCCCGTTCCACTCCCAGGAGATACGCATATTTTTCCTCTTTTTTCTTTATATAATCATAAGATCGGCGATTTGATCGTCGACAGCTGGCGCCGTCCGTGGGGAAGATAGTGCAAAACTCCTGAAGAGGTTCCTCGCTCAACTCGTCCGTTTTCTTCATATTTATAATTGTAAGTATGGCAGGAACATGGGATGAGAAGAATTGGTTCGACCTGGATGACTACTCCAACCTTGACATGGAAGCCTGCATCCAGGCCATGCAACATTCGGGGTCTTCATCCTCTTCCGCTGGTTCGCAAGTCGCTGACGACGGTGAATTTGAGCGGATGGATGAAGACACTCCGTTGCGCCAAGAAGCGCTCTCTGAAGGACAGGTCGTTCCGACCAGTTCGGAACATCCGAATGTTTCTCCAAGACCGGTTTCCCCGACCGGTGAAAAAGGTGACAATGCTTCAGCCCCACAACCCGAGGGTCAATATACCCTTGACGTAACCATGGCTGACAGGTATTCACCAACGGCTTCTGGAAATTCCAGGGACCAACCGACACTTGGTAACGGTGTCGATGAAACCCTCATCGGTAATGGGCCGAGTGGGGACGATAAAACTCAGTATCCGATCGGCAATCCGCCGAATCAGGCTGAGCCCACCACGAAGACCTCAGGAGGTTCTCATCTCCGATCGGTCTCCGTCATGGGAGTCTCTGGTAGAAGCACTGAGAAGTTATCCACTAGTTACAGTGGAAGCTCCTCAGAGGATCATTGCTGGAAGCATGAGGTCAACGCGATCGGAAATACTGATCGTAATGCCATGCACAGTCCTGCACACCCTGCCTCGCCACCACCTGCTGATGGAGATGGCGCGGGCAATCAAGCACCACCTGCCGGAGGCAACAGAGCTGATGAACGTCCATCAGTTAATTCGCGTGGTGCAGCCCCACCAAGGATGACGGGCCAGACGGAGTTGGGCCCAAGGTCTAGAGGAACTTCGGGTCTCCGAACACCAACATCAACGATGAATCCCCTAAGACCTTCGGTAACAGTTCAGAACTTGTGTCGTATTCAAGATATTCTCAATATCGACCCGCCCGGTGAGCTCGGTCTTTACCCAATTGGTAGGGCAGGTATCGGAAATCCTTCAACAAACTGTGCAGCGTGCAGAAGCGTCCAGGGGGCAAAGGACATCACAAAGTCTAACGGTGACTTCGTCTCAGCGCTCCTCCCTCAGTAGAGGGCAGCATGGTTATCCACCGGTACCTAGACCTCCTCGGCGGTTTCGACTAGCAAGTCATGAAGGAAGAAGGCTATTCCGAACAACGACCTCTTTCCCTCGCCCAGGAGAGCACCTGCTCGGCCCAGATGATCTCCGTCATCATCTGAGTCGTGCTAACGGTCAAAGACGTCATAATAACGTCTACGACCGGATCAGAACACCGGAACCTCGGTATTCTAACTACGGAAACCGATCTCCTATTGATCATAATCCGGCGCCTCTCCCAAGAAGGCGCTACGAATCTGTCACAGGTTGTCGAGCCTTTTCTGCAGGGCTCCAAGCTGTACGTTGGCCTAATAGGTTTCGACCTGCCAACATGGATAAATTCGATGGATCTCAAAATCCATTAGAGTTTCTCCAGATATATACCACTGCCATCAGAGCTGCTGGTGGTGATAAGAACGTGATGGCTAACTATTTGCCCACGGTTCTGGAAGGATCTGCCCGGTCTTGGTTGCTTAACCAACCGGTTGGATCTATCTACACTTGGGAACAACTCTGCGATCTGTTAATTGTGAATTTTCAGGGTACATATGATCGCCCTGGAAAGGAGGATGATCTCCATCGAACTCGGCAGGAACCAAAAGAAACTCTCCGGCAGTACATCAAAAGGTTTAGCCAAGTTCGAAATTCCATTTCAAAGATCGCAGAATCTTCTGTGATTCAGGCATTCAAGGCAGGTCTAAGGAATCGGCGGTTTACGGAGGATATCGCTATGAATCCCCCACGAACAACCGCCGAACTTTTTGACATGGCTGATAAATATGCAGCCGCTAGCGAAGCGGTTGAATGGAACGAAGCCATAGATCGAAAAGACAAAATCCCTCAGCCTGGCTTAGAGAAGCCAGAAAAGAATCCCAAGAAGATTTCCAAGAAAAAGAAGCACCGCAAGATGGGCACCAAAGAGGTCCTTGCGGTTCAAGATAAACCGTTCAAGGGCAAGAAGGACTATACCGGTCGGGGCAAAGCCAAAGTTCCGACTAATAGTCCCAGTAAGAGTAAGAAGTGGTGTCCACTTCACCGACAGGCAGGGCATGATTTGCGCACCTGCCGTGTTTGGCAAAAGAAGTTAGAGAATTACTATGCAGGTAAAGGCCCGCTTCCCGCAATTCAAGAATTGGGGGAAACAAGTTCCAAAAAAGACAAAGATGGCGATGAAGAAATGGAGTACCAGGAACCTCAACGCACGGTCAACATGATCTTTGGAGGTTCTTCATCATACGATTCGCGCCGTCATCTGAAGGCCATGGAACGAGAAGTCAACTTAGCAGAACCTTCGATCACCGCCCAGTCATCAAGGTGGTCGGATACCGTAATCTCCTTCGGCAAAGAAGACTGCCCCGTCCCGTCAACTCAACCGGGTAGGTTCCCTATCATCGTAGAGCCTACTATTAATAACTGCAAAGTCAATCGGGTATTAATAGACGGTGGTAGTTCTTTAAATATTTTATTTTCGGGAGCTTTAGAAGACATGCAGGTTCCTAGAACAAAGGTGAAACCAGTAAAATATGCCTTTCATGGCATAGTTCACGCTCTACCGCCAAACCGATAGGACAAGTGTCTTTACCGGTTACGTTCGGAAGTCCTGATAATTTCCGAACAGAAAGGATTTCATTTGATGTGGATCATTTTGAAACCGCGTACAATGGAATTCTTGGTCGTCCGGCATTAGCAAAATTCTTGATAGCCACGCACTACGGGTATCAAAGTTTGAAAATGCCAGGACCAAAAGGTGTGATCATGGTTCGTGGAGATCGCAAAATGGCATACGCATGTGATCGAAGGTCTTTAGAAGCGGTCGATGAGTCGTCGGCGTAAATTCGACTCATCATCTATGCAGTCAAGCACTCGCACCCAAGATAACACCCAAACCGTCCGACTGCACCAAAGAGGTTCCACTCAACGGCGCTCCTTCAAGAAACGCCATGTCGTGCAATGATGGTGGATCCTTTCCAAAGGTACCGACGGAGCGGACTCGATCCTAAATAGGAAGAGTCGCTCGTCTCCTTCCTCCGAGCAAACCAGATGTATTCGCATGGCAAGCGTCCGACATGCCCGAGTCCCGTGGAGGTGATCGAGCACAAAGCTAGCGCCCGACCGACAAAAATTCGGTCAGCGAAGCTCGGATGTTTCGCAGACCGACCGGAAGGACGCCATCCATCCAAATTGACAAGCTCTTAAAGGCTGGATTCATTCGTGAAGTACATCACCCTCAATGGCTCGCTAATCCTGTAATGGTTAGGAAGAGTAATGGGAAATGGAGGATGTGTATAGACTTCACAGATCTTAATAAAGCTTGTCCGAAGGATGATTTTCCCCTTCCTCGCATTGATCAACTTGTAGACTCTACCTCCCAAAAGCGAGTTATTAAGTTTTTTAGATGCCTACTCAGGGTACCACCAGATTAGTATGAGTAAAGAAGATGAAGAGAAAACTTCCTTCATCACTCCATTTGGCACTTACTGTTATGTAAAGATGCCCTTTGGTCTCAAAAACGCTAGTGCAACTTTTCAAAGATTAATGCAGAAAACCTTCAGCCCACAAATAGGTCAAAATTTGGAAGCCTACGTTGATGACTTGGTAGTGAAAAGTGTCAACTCCGGCGACCATATGCTTGACCTTAAAGATACTTTCAATAACTTGAGAAGACATAACCTCAAGTTGAATCCAGAGAAATGTGTGTTCGGGGTTTCCGCTGGAAAATTGCTTGGTTTCCTAGTTTCGGCTAGAGGTATTGAAGCAAACCCGGCGAAGATATCGGCCATCCATCAGATGCGCCCCCCGACCACAAACAAGGAAGTCCAGAAGCTAACCGACTGTATGGCAGCGCTAAGTCGTTTCATAGCCAGGTTAGGGGAAAAAGGACTACCTTTTTTCAAACTCCTTCGGAAACATGGAAGTTTCGAGTGGACGACAGAAGCGAATGATGCCCTTGAAAAGCTCAAAGAGTACCTTACGAGCACCCCGGTCTTAGTTTCTCCAAGACCAGGGGAAACACTGTTGATTTACATGGCTGCAACACCACAAGTCGTCGTGATGTCTTGGTCGTAGAACGTGAGAACGTCCAACGACCAGTGTATTACGTAAGCGAAATCTTACATGGGCCAAAGGAAAGATACCCACAGGTACAAAAGTTGCTTTATAGTCTCCTTATGGCTTCAAGGAAACTAAGGTATTACTTTCAGGCCCACAAAGTGGTCATGCCTACTAGATATCCCTTAGGTCAAGTCCTTGGAAATAGGGAATCGTCAGGACGAATAGCAAAATGGGCGGTGGAGCTAGGGACGTTCGACCTCCATTTCATCTCACGAACAGCCATAAAATCTCAGGCGATAGCAGAATTCATTGCCGAGTGGACAAACCCGGAATCTAAGCAAGAACCCGAGTACGAGCACCACGACGAGTGGACAATGTACTTTGACGGTTCCTTAATGCTTAAAGGATCGGGGGCTGGAGTCGTCTTGATATCCCCTACCGGCGAACACATCAAGTATGCCGTCCAGTTTAACTTTCCCGCTACAAACAATGTGGCGGAGTACGAAGGTTTGCTGGCAGGACTCCGAGCAGCTCGTTCGCTCGGGATTCGCAAATTGCTAGTGAAAGGCGATTCTCAACTAGTAGCGAATCAAGTAGGGAAAGAGTACCAATGCTCGAGTACCAAGTTGTCTTCCCATCCGCGGAGTACGAAATTCAAAAGCACTTCTTCGGTTTCGGATCAACATATTCCTAGAAAGGAGAACTTTCTAGCAGATCGGTTAACACGGATGGCCTCTACTAGGTCAACCGTCCGCACGAGTTTTTCTCGAGCAACTCGATTCACCCTCGGTAGTCGAGCATTCCGAGAACATCGATAGTTTACATCGAGTCAATCCTATTGACTCGATAACTTAGATGCTCCACGGATCGGTGACGATCAAGGTAGAGATCGGATGACATCGATCTACAATTATCTTCAGCATGACCTAATTCCTGAAGATGATGTAGAGGCTGATCGTATAGCACGAAAGGCCAAATCATACACTCTAATCGAACGTACCTTGTATAAATGAGGATCTCATGGAGTGTTGATGAGATGCATATCTCAATCGGCTGGCATTAGGGTGCTAACCGAAATTCATGAAGGAGTCTGTGGAGCACATCATTCCTACAGAACCTTGGTCGGTAAAGCCTTTAGCAAGGATACTACTGGCCAACTGCCCTTCATGATGCAAAAGAGCTCGTGACGAAGTGCGTACAATGTCAGTTTCATAGCCGACAAGTACATCAGCCGGCACAAGCTTTGCAAACAATCCCTCTTTCTTGGCCTTTTGCAACCTAGGGACTAGACATCCTGGGACCATTCCCAAGAGCACCCGGGGGCTTCAAATCTGTTCGTCATGATTGACACGTTTACAAAATGGATTGAAGCCAAGCCAGTTGTAAAAGTTACAGCTGAAGCCGCTAAGAGGTTCATAACAAAAAGTGATTACACGATTTGGTGTACCCAGTCGTATCATCACGGACAATGGTACCAGCTTCTCAGCGGCAATTTCCGTGAATTCGCGAAGAACTAGGAACCAAGATCCATTTCGCTCAATGGCTCATCCACGAGCAATGGAGCGGTCGGCGTGCCAATGGTATCCTAATACGAGGATAAAGCGTCGAGTATTCGACCGCTTAATAAAGCGGTCGGGGCTTGGGTTCAAGAACTTCCTTCGCTTTATGGGTCGTCCGACCACGACCGACCGTGCAACCGGTGAAACACCTTTCTTTTTAGTTTATGGGGCCGAAGCTATGCTTCCTCCAGAATTAAAAATTGGCTCTGCTCGCACTGATTGTTTTAACTTAAGCAATCAGGAAGAACATCGACTCGACGACATCAATTTCCTTGAAGAACGACGAAACCAAGCTTTGATACGTTCGGCAATCTACCAACAAGCCATGCGAAGGTACTACAATCGTAAGGTGCAACCTCGCAACCTAGCTGTAGGTGATCTGGTTCTCAAAAAAATTCAGAGCCAAACAGGGCGCAATAAACTTTCCCCTAAATGGGAAGGTCCTTACACTGTGGTCGAAGTTACCCGACCAGGCTCAGTACGATTAGCCATGTCAGACGGCAGGGTTTTGTCAAATTCATGGAACATTGACCAATTGCGTAAGTTCTTTGTTTAATTTCTTCTTTTCATTTCATTTCATTTCGTTTAATTCCTTTAAATTTGATAATTAAATTTAGAGTAGCGAGTGATGTTATTTATATGACGTTGCCCAATCCTGGTCGACTGCGGTTCATATGCTTAGGATTATAAAATGTATAATTTATGTTTCAAAATTCTGTTCTACTCTTGTTTGGCTACTGGTCGGGACACGGGAAACCTCCTAGTCGAAGTCTCTCCTTTTTCGCATGTGGTTCCGCCCACTGGAAGGAGCTTCCTAGCGACGATCTTTTTCCTACAATCCTGGCTGCCAGTCGGACTAAGAGCATGAGCACGTCTTGCGAAATAAAAAATTTTATACCTTTATTTCCTAGCTAGGTTCATTCCGACCAGTATTGAGCATCGCATAGAAATAAAACCACTTTCCTGCTTATAACATATGTTTTTTATGTTTTTTCCTCTTATCAAGGAGAATTCTTTATTTTTCCGACCATATGTTGTCTTAGTAAAGTACTTCGATCATTAAAAACAGATTTACAACTAGTCAAAACCTACACGGTTCCGACCATAAAGGTTTCCTAGTATTACCACGATTAGTTTTTATCGATCAGTACATACTTACAAGTAATGGTTGAGATTTGAATTTATATTCTTGGCCTCAAGCAGTACGATTATATAGTAAAGATCTTCTACTATATAACAGTCGGGGGCTAGGTGAGACATAAATTCTCAAGTCGACCGGATAAATAAAAGAATTTTTTCCATTTTGATAAGAGAAAGATAAGAGAAAGGTAAGTCTTTACATTGTTTTCTCCTGCCTACATTTATAAACTACTAGAGAATGCCTAAGTTAACTACTGCTAGATGGAGATCCGATTTCCATCTCTTCTGCGACCTTTTCGCCTAGAGGTTTCATCTCTGCGAGGATCTGATTTGCCTCTGCGGGTAAGTAATTGAAATCCTCTTCGATGGCTTGAAGGTTAGTTGATGGGTCGGAAGCTTTCAGTTTTGCCAATGCAAGACTGACTCCACAAGCAATAGACTCCTTAATGGAATGGGCATAATTCTCCCGAGTAATCTTAAGCAAAACCTTGAGCTCTTCCAACAAAGAGCCTAGGTAGTTGACCTTCTCCATTGGGTCGCTCAAGGAGGGCAAGCTTGATCCCGCGCCCATATCAAAAAGCATTTTGTTTAGCGTGGTGATCTTCTCGTCCAGACTGAGCACGAGAGCTTCCGCCTTGTCTTGCTCAAATTCCAGAGCTTTTTTCGCTCTGGTCAATGCTTGTTTTTGTTCTGCATAGACAAAGCAAGTATTAAGTAAAAATGATTGGAAGGCATATTGAGTCAAGACTACGACCAGTTACCTTCCTCTCTCTTTTGGAATCATCCAAAAGCTTCTTATTGCCGGGTCGTCAAGTCTTCGATCGACCGGTTCTTAGCCTGAAGTTCTCCTTCAAGCTTTATCCTTCTGGCTTTTTCAGCCAAAGCCTCTTCTTTTATTTTCTCTAAATCTATCAAAAGTTTGATAAGGGAGAATAAATAAAAGGAAAGTCTTAAAAAAAAGAGGAACTCTTACTCTCTATTTCAGAGTGCTTTTCCTCTAATATCCTAATTCGCTCGGTTAGTCCTTCGACCGTAGCGAGGTTTTCGATCGTATGCTACACAAGTAGCATTTCTCCCATAAAATTTCTTGTAAACTTCAAGGAAAGTTATGGAGAAGATTGAAGACACTTACCCGAATTACGACATCATTGTAATTGGTAAATATTTTATCGGGCTCCTCCTGCGTTAAGCGATCCGATATTCTCTCCCAGTAATTCTCAAGCTCCTTGCTCACGGTAAATCGAGGGAAGAAAGGGAACTTGTTATACTGGGAGGAGGTACCTTCAGCAACCTGTGGAAGTTTTGCAGAAGTTTCTACCTCTGCTGATGGCATATCTACCATCAAAAGATCTAGCTCAGGTTCCGGTACCGAAGTTGGCTCGGGGGCTTTCCCGACCATTTCCTCCTCTGGGTTATTTCCCTGAGGAAAGCCTTGATCGGAACTACCCTCGACCACTTTGTCTGCTGGGTTCGACTGGTCGGAAGCAACCGGAACTCCAGCAGATCTGGACAAGAGTAAGCAAAAAGGGGTTCAAATTCATCAGGGATTACGAGGTATGTTTTCATATGATTATTTATTTAAACATACCTGGTTGTCTTTTTTATTTTAACCTTGTAGCGCGCCGGCTTGAAGTCCGTTGCGCTCGCTTTTCTTTTCTTTTCAACCGGTTTCACCAGTTCAGAACTGGTAGGTACGGTTGCAACCTCTACACTTCCCAGCAAGAATTCGGAAGCAATGTTCTCGACTATCTGGTCGAAAGCAAGGTCCCTGATCCCTGGATCAGAAAGTGTAGTTTCACTAGTCTCTGGAACAGCTGTCTCGTGGACAACTATACGGGACTCAGTGATTGCCGCCTGGATTAACAAACAAAGTTAATCAGGTGAAGAATATACTTCATCTTGCAGAAGTTATTTCTTTCGCCATTTACCTCGGCGTGGATCGCGCCTTCGCCGATCGCAAGATCGGTCGAATCATCAATGGGCTCACACGTCTCTGTAGCCTCATTGATCTTGAGTCCGACCAACTACAAATAAAGAGGATTAGGACTGATCGAAAATAACCAGAAAGATGAAAAGAAGTTAATACACTTACCCTAAGTCTTTCACCCTCTCCTCAAAGACTAGCAAGTGCTAGGATTTGAGGAAAGCTAGCCTTGTCGTCGGGTTCGCCAGCACAGATCATCTTGATCCTGTTTCTAACGTCCTCAGAAGACAAGACTGCAAATGCAAATGAAAGATCTTAGTTTTTGCGAAAATAATCAACTCGCAAAATAACCTGGTCGGGATTCTTTGAAAAATTACCTGAATCAGAATCTTTGGTGGCGTCATCGCCACCGATAAACCAGAGCATCGAGCGTGCCCTGGTCTTCAAGGGACTAATCCTCCGAATGGAAAAATCTCTTACGACATGCCAGTAGGTTAAACCCCTGACACTCAGGAGATGGATGGCCTTAATCCATCTCCCAACATTTCCTTCCTTCTTCGAAGAAGAACGCCAACGCGAGTTTTCGACCGCCTTCTTACCACTATAACACAGGCCGTCTTCTCGCGTAACCTTCATGTAGAACCAACTATTCTTCCATGACGACCAAGAGGACTTCGAGTACATACAAATGTACTCGTCGGCCTTGCCGCCATGAAGCCTTAGGGTACATTCCCCAGGAGTGCTGGTCGTTTTCTTCGTATTCGCCATCCAGTAGTAATACTTGAAGAGTTCCATCGTCGGTGGAATCCCCAAGTATGCTTCGCAGAGGTAGACGAAGATGCTCAGGTTTGCAATGGCGTTAGGGGCCAGGTTGATCAACTCAACCTCATAGAACTCCAGCACTTGGGAGAGAAAGGAATATGCTGGAAGCTTAAGCCCGCACTCAACATACGCGAGGAACACCGGGATTTCTCCCTCCTCGCCGGTTGGGCAGTGCTCCCCAAAAGCCGATCTCCAGGAGATCAACTTCCTGTCGGGTAGCAATCCGATCTTCTCTAAACTCTCTAACCTTCTACCGCTCAGATCGGAGATCGACCAGTTTGTGATGAGATCCGACAAGGTGCTTATCTTTTCGGGTGAAGAACTCAAGGAAGATTTTCTTGGAGATAAAGGTGTAAAGGTTCAAAACACCTAGCCGAGATCGTTTTATAGTCACTTTACTGTAACCGACCCCGAGAGAAGTCCAACGGGCAAATCCCCTTTTGCCTGGCGGACAGAAAGGCTTTTTGCTTTTTCCAAAGTGGTTTCTCAACTTTAAAATGAATACAGACCGCCTCGAGCCTCACAGCATTTAATGAGAGGTCTGTCCGATATGATTGCATCAGAGAACGTGTCCGCACGACCAACATTCATTTAAAAGTTCGGGGGCTAGCTGTTGAGGATTAAAATATTCATATATTATCTTAATATATGATAAAGACCATACGTCTTCGTGGTCGTAACTTCTAAGACCACCGACCTAACCGGTCGTAGGTACTACAGAAGTTATATAATAAATACCCTGGTCGGATAAAGTTCCAAACCTAGTCCACGACCAGGTAAGTGCTCGTAAAGCTATGAACAGGCGTCTGGGTCGAGTCCCCGACCACGCCACTCACTATGTGATGAATGAACCACGTGTTTCATATTCCGCATAATACAACACTATCCCGGTTGATGGTGTAACGCTTTAAAACCATTAACCGCGAGCGCTTGACATCTTCACCAACTGCCTCTGCAGTTGGTGGAACCGTCAAACTACCGCCTCTTCCCGACCAGACGCGTCGCTCCCCAACGGATGTCTCTTCATGGGATAACTGCCACCGCTTCATCAAGTACTTAACGAGGACACGAGGACACGAGGAACGAGAAGACACGCAAAGAAGCATAGACACACAAATTGGAAGTTAGAACATCGCTGCAGAAACAACACCAAGCAAGGAATAGCTGGGCATTGTGTTCTTGTAGTGATTAGAAACTCTTAGTGTTTGTAACAGTGAGTTCATAGCAATAAAGAGCAAGCCCGTTCCACTCCCAGGAGATACGCACATTTTTCCTCTTTTTTCTTTATATAATCATAAGATCAGCGATTTGATCGTCGACACACCTCCAACCCATCACGTAGCTTAACCTGCAACCTGAGTTGTCAATGCCAAGATTCCATAACCTACTAAATTAGGTCTGTCCCATACCAGACATGTGGTTGTACAGTAAGGCTCAATTCAATGGCACACAAAGTTAAGTCCTTAATTGACCAAGGCAAGACTTCCAATTTCTAACTAAGTGTCACACAGACCGGTCAGACCGGCAGGAAATCGGTCCGACCGCCAGTGTATTGATTCGCTTTAATCTTTGTTGATTTTGTCTTCTTGCTTAGAGGTTTAAATTAGATTCAATATTAGTCTTCCGCTGTACTGATCTTCATAGCTTCTATAGCTACTGGAGTAAAGTTTTATTGAATCAATTATTTATGAAAAAGTGAGCGTGCTCCTATTCAACCCCCCCTCTAGTTGCCTTTTCGGTCCAACAATAGCCTATTTCTTGCTCTTCTAACTTGAACCAGAAGCTGTCCCTGCCGATCAAAAACACACAGCTTGCCTCTATTGAGCACGATCTTGCAGCCGCGTTCCTTGAGCTGACCCAAGCTAATTATGTTGCTAGTCAATTTTGGAATGTAGAATACATCCGTTAGAACCTTGTGCTCTCCAGTTCGGCCTGCAATCAGTATTGTGTCACGACCACCGATTGTCACTTCAAAGCCATCACCGAAATGTACAGAGCCACTAACTGAAGTATCTAGCTCTGTGAACTAACTTCTACAACCGGTCATACGATTGCTGACACCTGTATCAAGGTAACAGTTGTTGCTGGCTTCCTTCTCATACACTCCGAGATGAATTTGAACATCCTTTTCAAACAACTTGACAACTTCGACACTTTCTGTCTTAGTTTCCATCAGCTTGCAAGTCTCAAGCATAAGTAGTGCAGGAGCATCATCCTCGTTGTTTGATATGTATATTTTGTCCTTCTTCTGCTTGCCACACTCCGATGCAAAATGATTGTAGATTCCACAATTGTAACATTTTATCTTCTTTTTGTCAAATTTGGGTTTGGCCTGAGTGCTGCATTTTGCCTCTCCTTGACCAACTCCTTGCCAGCTCCCCTTGATACGTCCACGGTCATTGTTCTGCCAATTTCTCTTCTTGGCACCACTGTTGGAAATCTCACCTGATTTCTTGTTCTGAATTGATATTGCCTCCCATTGAGAACGAGAAAGCATCAAATGATCACCTTCTTTCGGATCACGGAATCCACTTCGTACTCTTTCATCATACACTTTATACCGGCCGACAAGATCTTCAACAGTGAGTGTTTTCAAATCAACACACTGCTCAATGGAGATTACTAGTTGCATGTAGCGTGTTGGCACTTCTAAGGAGAAAACGTCAGACTACTTCAATTTCCGCGAATGCCTTCTCTCCGAGTTCGCAAATGCCACTGACCAAGGATCACTACTACAAAAGAGGCTATAGCAGACGGCCCATCACAGACGGTTCCTTTGGAACCGTCTGTGTTGGGTCTGTCTGGGCTTTGTTTTGGCGCAGCGAGCCTATCACAGACGGTTATATTTCGTAACCGTCGTGATAGTAAATATCCTGCAGCGGTTCGAAATAGAACCGTCAGTGATTTCTGTGCTTCATATAAATTGAGCCGAGACATCCTCACCGCCCGCCGCCGTGTGTCTACCGCCTCAAGCACCACTTCCTGCCCTAGCTCCTCCAACTGCGGCTCCTCCTCTATCTTGGTATGAGCTCCTCCAATGCCTTGTGGACTTGGCATTGTACCGCTCCAGCGCCACTTCCTCGCCTAGCTCCTCCAACTGCGGCTCCTCCTCTAATACTTGGTATGAGCTCCTCCAATCGCTTGTGGACTTGGCATTGTATTGTGTGTTAATGCATTGACTAAAAGAAAGGAGAAAACATAGTGTACATGCTAATCGTGAATTAATATTGAGAAGCCACGCAAATCTTAGTTTTGAATAATGGTTTCCCTTATAACTAATGAACTAAAATTTGACTTAGGAGTGGTAACTTAATAAAACTGAATTAGGTCTAATAATCACTAAAATTTGAGTTAGGATAATTAATTGGCTTAAAAAAATAAAATTTGCACACCGGTTCACAGTACGGTGGGGTTTGGGTCAAGCAATATTGCATTTACGGTTCCGGTATTTTAGGTTAATAAGTGTTGTATGAGATGATGCCTATATTTGGGTTGCATGATTGTTCAATTGAGATAGATATCGGTTGTCGAGAGGTAGGGATTATCGAGAGATATTAGATATTTTCTTCGTGAGCTCCGAGGGTAACGATCTATAACCCTTTATGTTTGCTATAAATTAATCGCTAATCAATTTGACACTAATTTGTTACATGCGTAGTGTAGATGGATCGAATCGGATGTACGGTGAACCGTGTGAGTCAAGATTACATTAATGGCGTGGTTGCTTTTAGAAGAGCCACGAAAGGTGATATGTTGAAGAAGGGATAAATTTTATGTCTTGTCTGCATTGATTGCGGTAATATGAAGATATTTAACAACGCGGCGCAGATCGAAGCGCACTTGATTCGAAGGGGTTTCAAAAAAGGGTATACATGTTGGGCCAGTCACGGTGAAGAGCAGATTATACCGAAGTTAATAATGACGACATCGCCGAGGAAGTCAACGATTTGCGGATGTGGATGTGCTTTTGATGAGGATAGGGGCACGATGACAACTGGATCGGATGCTACGCGATGCGTAAGAGAACTACAAGGAGAGAGAGTTTTGTAAATTCGAGGGCTTAAGGGAGGACTCGGTGAGACCTTTGTTCCTCGGCCGCAAGCCGAATACACAAGGTTGTCACCGTGCTTGAACTGCTGAAATTGAAGGCAAGCAATAGTTGGTCCGATAAGAGTTTCACGGCGTTGTTAGGTCTCCTAGCGGACATCCTTCCGGAGGGAAACGTGTTGCCCAACACCACCTATCAAGCAAAGAAGGTTATTTGCCCATTGGGAATGGAAGTAGAAAGAATACATGCATGTCCGAACGATTGTATCCTCTACCGTAAAGAGTATGCAGACATGCATTATTGTCCCGTGTGCAAAGCATCCCGATACAAGTGTCAAAATACTGCTAAGGTGAAGCAAGGATCTCTGCTAAGATGTTGTGGTATCTCGCTCAGAATCCCACGCTTGAAGCGTTTATTTGCGAACCCAAAGGAGGCAAGATTGCTGCGTTGGCACTCGTGAGGAGCGTAAGAGAGATGGAAAGCTAAGACACCTGCGATTACGCCAAAGGAGAAACTTCGATCGGAGCTTCGAAGAGTTCGGTGTGGAACCGAGGAACATAAGGTTAGGGTTGAGTACGGATGGAATGAATCCTTTCGGTAACATGAGAAGCCGACATAGCACCTGGCCCGTGAATCTATGTATGTACAACCTTCCTCCTTGGCTCTGTATGAAGCGGAAGTACATTTTGATGTCACTACTTATCCAAGGGCCGAAGCAACCTGGGAATGATATTGATGTGTACCTAGCACCATTGCTGGAAGATCTTGTGACACCGTGGAACGAAGGGTGCAGTATGGGATGCGTACAAACGAGAGAACTTCACTTTACGCGCCATGTTGTTCTGCACCATCAATGATTTTTCTGCCCTTGGTAACCTGTCGGGCTTCAGTACAAAAGGAGCCAAAGCCTGTCCGCACTTCTTAGATGCTACGGAGAGTGTATGGCTGAACAACTCGCGCAAAACTGTGTATATGCGTCACCGTAGGTTCCTTCCGAGGAGTCACCCATACCGCAAGATGAAGAAACAATTCGACGGAAATAAGGAAGACGGTTCAGCTTCAAGGGCTTTTAGTGGGAAAGAGGTCTATGATATGGTTAAGGATATCGATGTTGTGCTTGGGAAGGGACGTAAATTAAGAACCCGTGAGAAGAACATCTGGAAGAAGCGGTCAATTTTTTAGGACTTGCCTTATTGGGAGTACTTAGAAGTTCGCCACTGCATCGACGTTATGCACGTAGAGAAGAATGTATGTGATAGCTTGATTGGTCTCTTCTTTGAACATTAGTGGCAAAACAAAGGATGGTGTTAACGCATCGGCGTGACTTGGTCGATATGAACATAAGGACCGAGTTAGCACCGAAAGAGACCGATCAGATTTAACGTATTTTCCCCGAGCTTGCTACACTCTGTCCAAGGTGAGAGAAATGAATCGTGCGAGCTTGCGGTGTGAAAGTCCGTCTGGTTACTCCGCTAACATTAAGAAACTTGTTTCTATGTAAGATTTGAAATTAATTGGTATGAAGTCGCATGATTGTCGTGTCTTGATGACACAAATGCTTCTGTTGCAATTAGGAGTATCTTGCCGAACAAGGTCCGAGTGGCAATCTTGAGGTGTGTTATTTCTTCAACTCAATTGCTCGTAAGGTCATCGATCCCCAAGGACTAGATGCTCTACAGCCGAGGTAGTGACGACTCGTGTCATCTTGAGATGTATTTCCCTCCGTCATTTTTGATATCATGGTCCATCTCATTGTTCACCTTGTGAAAGAGATAAAGATATGCGACCTGTGTTTCTCGCCATATGTACCCGTTCGAGAGGTACATGGGAATTCTCAAGTCCTCGTGCGGAATCGATCTCGACCGAGGGCGAGATCATCGAAGGTTATGCAACGGAAGAGGTCATTGAGTTCTGCGTCGACTACATGGCTCGTGGATCCGATTGGTGTGCCTCTATCTCGTCATGAGGGGAGACCGGATGGTATCGGGACCATCGGAAGGAAATCAATCACTCCCGATCCGATACGCACGCTCAAGCCCATTTCACGGTCTTGCAACACATGACCCAAGTGTCCCCGTACATCGAAGAGCACAAAGACATGGTACGCCAATGTAATCCGCACCGGTCGGAGGTTTGGATCACGAGAGAGCACAACCGCTCGGTTCAACGAATGGTTAAAGGTGCGAATCACTCGGAGGTCATCAAGTGATGATACGCTGCTATGGTTGGCAAGAGGGCCACATTTTACAATTGTCACATGGCAAGGATACGACATAAATGGGTACACATTTTATACGGCAACTCAGGATAGGAAGAGCACAAAGAAGAACAATGTGTCCGTGATAGATGCATTCAAGATCCGATGGGCTGAGGAGCTCGTACTATGGGCAAATAGAGGAGATATGGGAGATCGACTACGTGCTTTTCAAGATCCCCCTATTTCGGTGCCGTTGGGTCCATCTCCCACAGGTGAAGGTCGACAAGTACGGCGTCACTACCGTGGACCTCGAACGTGTCGGATACAAAGACGAACCATTCGTACTGGCTAACCAAGTTGTTCAAGTCTTCTATGTAACCGACCCGGCAAATAAGAAGCGCCACGTAGTTCTTCATGGAAAAAGGAGGATTGTCGGAGTTGAGAATGTAGTGGACGAGGAAGAATACAATCAATTTGACGAGTTGCCACCTTTCGGAGACTAAGATCGCTCGAGGAAGAACCCAGTGAGGAAGCTAGCTATATGCGCGTCGATCATCATGAAGGGCTATATTTTAATTAAGAATTTACTCCATTGTAATTAACTAATTTATTCCATTGTCATGTGTTAATGTGTTATGGACTTATGATCTTTAATATTGATGACAATGTGGATGTTCATTGTAATGTACGGAGTATCAAATTAAATTGGTTTCACTTCATTTGGAGTTGATGTTCATTGTAATGCTCAAATCAACAAAATGAGTTTATAGAGCTTTGATTCAACAAAGTTAAATACAAAGTCAAATCATGAGGTCCGATTGTGATGGCATTTGCCGACTCCACAACGGTTATGATGGCACGGAGCAACTCTTTATCACTATATATCATCAATAATCGTATGATTAGAAGTATGGAACAGTAAATAATCTTTGGCTACACCATATTTGCATGTTCCATATATAGGGAACGTAAATCTTTGGCTATACCATTCTCCAGGAAATCTTTGGCTATACCCTAAACCCTAAACCCCGAAGCCCTATCGGTTGCTCCCTTTAAAAGAACAAACATCACAGACGGTTCTCTGAGGGAACCGTCTGTGATTACTTATCACAAACGGTTCCCTCAGAGAACCGTCTGTGATGTTGTTCTTTTAAAGGGAGCAACCGATAGGGTTTCACCTCACCCGCGCCCCTTAGGTCTCGCGCGATCTTTCGCCGCTCGCCGTCACCGCCGCCCCGACCTCGGCGCCGCCATCCCGACCTCTGCGCGCCTCCCGACCTTGGCGCCGCCTCCCGACCTCTGCGCCGCCTCCCGACCTCTGCGCCGCCTCCCAGGCCGGCGCGCCTCCTCTCGAGCTCCTCCACGACCCGGCCCGCGCCACCTCCTCCCCGACCCCGCCACCTCCTCCCCGAGCTCCTCCCAAGCACCACGAAGGTAAGCCGACCCGAGTTTCTCTTGTCATCTTTTCAGCTTATTTAGGCTTTAACTAAACCCTATTATCATAAGCAGCAATGCTTTTGATTCTTATTGTCTCCAAATCGGTTTGGGCAAAAATTCAATGTCTTGTCATTTCAGTGAGCTGAACCGACAAAAGTTTTAGCCTGTTATTTTTTCTGCTACTTGGATCTTTTAGTGTTAGCAAGGGTAGGTCTAGGTATTCTCTACTCCCAGGTTTAGCTTTAGCTCCATTGGAGAGTCAGTTTCAGAATTCTGAATACTATAATTCTGTGTGAACCGAAATCTGTTAATAAGTGCTAGCTAATTTTGGTGAGGAATTAGACTTTAAATTATATTCCTTCTAGTAGGGAGTAAGGGATAAGTTAGGTCACTATCCCTAATGACTTAGTGAGACTTGAGTAATATAATTTTTTTTTCAGTCTGCAGTGACAGTTCACTTAGTCCATTCGGCTTCAGTTCAAAATCTGGAAATTGAAATGCTTTACTAAACCATTAAATTCTGTTATCATGTGGTAGTAGCTATTATATATGGGGATTGTCCTTGAGTAAGGTATAACTTAAGCATGTTGTTAAGTATGCATTAAGACATTGATCATGCATTTTTTTTATGTTTGCTCTTCCGTATTTTCTTGCTATTTATTGGATTTTTGTGTTTTAGATTCTGGTTCTTCTGAAGTGATTGAATCAGTTACTGAGCAACCAGAGCCTGAACAAGTGGTTTAATATTGTCATAGAGGCTGAGAATTTTAGTTTATAACTGTTGTATTTCATTTCATTCACTTTTCTGCATTTATTAAGAAAAATCTCTCTTGTAGTTGTCAGTTCTTGATCAATATTTTACTATGTTTTCTTAATAAACATCGATCTGATCTAGTTGGTAGCGTGGTTGTGTTTTCTTAATTAATTTTCTGATCTCAAACTTGAGGTATAGTGCCAGAATGATGAAAACCTATGGAAGTAAGACGGTGCCGATTTACTAGGTTGGCCTAGGTATCATGGGTATCCCGTGCTTGACTAATGCAGGTTAGCCTAGGTGACTTGAAAAACCAAGATGCCGGTTAACCTAGGTTGGTGTGGGTAGTCTCGATACTTTGGGTGCCGACTAATCTAGGTAAACCTGGGAACCGTGATGATTCTTATGGTACACTGACGGCAATTTATTTTATTTTACTCTGAGATGGCAAACGTTGATTATATTTGTTTATATTTTTTGTGCAATTTCCCATATATTATATACTATGTAATAATTGCGTACGTAACTTATATAGATAGCAAGTAAGCGAGATGGCAGAGGCACCGTCTTCGCCGCCGTCATCGACGTCGCCAAATGCGTCTGGATCTCCGATCAAGGTGGTACGCAGGCGAGAAGGCAGAGGAATATCCAAATTGCCCTCGGGCCGCATGACGATCACGGAGGTCAGTGACGTCGGGATCCCGCTGAGTCCCAAGAAAGCGGTGCGAGATTCGGACCGTCTGCGGGTACTTGTAAGGAACGGGTCCCCATAACCACCCCAACTCGAAGTGTCGACGGATGTCAGAGAGACCGGTTGTGGATCGAGCTTTACGCGCGTTCACTTTCCCCGGCGCGGACCAAACACGTGTGCGATGGCACGCGCTGCTCGCGATGTGCCACGCGTGGAGGACCTTCAAGAGCCTGCTTGTCACGCAGTATGTGAACACTGGTTAGACGCCCTTCACGAAGTATCCTTTCTTGTCGCGGGATACATGGGATGCCTTCGTGCAGATGAAGACGACGGCCGAATTTCATGAGCAAAGTGCGGCGCACAGAGCTCTCCAGGCCCAAAACACTCACCCCCACAAACTCGGCACCGCTGGGTACGCGGGTAAAGCCACGAAGTGGGCGGCGGAGGACGAGACCGCTGCCCGACCGTTTGCTGGGATCTCAGACGAGCGCGCTCGAGCCTGGTTAAGAGCGAGGGCATCAGCCACGTCTTCGGGCAGCATCTCTTTCGCAAACCAGGCAGACGAGGCAGTGTCCCAACGCCTGGTAAATATGTCGAACCACTTAGTTGTTAATAAGTCCATAACTTCATGGTGTCTATAATAACATGATGTCCTCTTGCAGAAGCATTGACTTCGCATCTTCCCAAGGTTCCTCGAAGTGGGCAGGAGAAGGATGTACTATCTACGTACAGGGAAACAAGGAGCACCCGGGTCGCACGCGAGGCGTTGGGGTTTACGTACCTTGGAGGATGGATTCCCACGACTCCGCCACATATAGGAGTAGGAAGAGATCCAAGGACCAAGACGACGCCGGTGGAACATGTCATTATTGAAAAATTTCAAGGACAAATAACAAGTTTACAGAACCAAGTAAATGAACTCATGAGGGCGCAAGCCGCCCCAGTTAATTTGGGAGCAAGTCCTCCTCAACATCGGTGTAGCGTCGCGTCCACACATAATTCTGGACATGACGACGTGCAATTACCGATCGACGACATCGAGGTAATGTACATCTCTGGAATACTCCAAATATAGACATATAGGACACCTTAGCTAATTGTGTACCGCTTTGTAGGAGCCGACGCCTGCAAGCTCCAAGTGAGGATGGTTGGGTCGATTGCTATTGAGGTCAAGGGGTATGGTGTATCCATACCAGAAGAGGCGATGCGACGGTGCCTAGTGGCGCAGGTTACGCCAGTGCGGTGGACATGGTACATGACAATTTCATGGCCATCCTACTGAAATTCCCGAACGAAGAAATCACAACACTAGGGGATGCCGTGCACACTTTTATCCAAAGGCCCAAGAAGGACATCGCTCGACCTGCGATGACGCGATATCGCCACGACCGCCGCCTCTCCAATAGGACCCTCGATGAGTCCGCCCGACCTTCGCTTGAAGCCCGCCTCATCGGTTCCGTCGAGAAGACGCCAAAGGACAAGACAAGCGTGTCACCATATCGGTCCACGAGTCATCTCCAGAGAAGACGTACAGCAGCGTCTCATTACGCAAATCGATATCGAAGAAGATTCAGCGCACCGCCCGCCCGCAATACTCCCTTGGATATCCGTTGGTCTCGACAAAGAACTAACCGACTCGGGACTAGCTTGTCAATCTTTGCATGAGTGGTACATGCGCAAGACCCAAGAGGAGGAGCCATCTTGGAATCGCGTCGATACGGAGCGAGCATTTTCATCACGAGGCGGGCCACTTCGTCGTGGGCTTCGAGGACTTATTCGACCTATACAACCTAACTGCCATCGACGCCTCACTTCTACGATGTTGGACACTGTAAGTGTGTACAATCAATTTCTACACTCACGTGATAGCGATAAATATCACAACTCATTCCTTACGTACAGATACATTATGAAATGTGCCCGTCGAATCAACGAACCGGTGGGTTTCCTCGACCATACGTGATCTCGAGCAAACAATAAACCAAGACGCATCCTACGTCGAGAATTACATAAAAATAGGATTGCTTGCTCAGAACGGCAAGGAGTACATAATGGTGCCGTACAACCAGAAATAAGTGCTTCACTACTTGCTACAAAAAATTCGTTTGAACATATATAGGTTTATGACTATAGCGACATACATGAGTAGGTTCCACTGGATTCTTGTGATTATTGTGCCAAAGAGGAACATGGTATTGTACCTTGATTCTCTACTCAACAAAAACCATGACTTCACCCTTCTTAAAGGAATACTCGAAAGGTACGATCATTTCCTCCGCACATAATTGTATTGTAGTCTTCCTTCATTTGAAATGGACGAGGATAACTTTTGGAATCATGTAGGGCGTTCATCGGCTATGTTCTTTGAGGAGGTTTATACAAGGGAACGAGCGCCACACTAACCCACAAGATGCGATTTTCGGTACGCGATACAACACAATAATAATATATCATACTCCGTAAATATTGTGTCTCGAACTGACTATACCTATATATGTATATCCATTTTTGCAGTGCCGCCAGCAAAAACAAGATCACCTATGCGCATTCTACGTATGCCATCATATGCGGCTATTGATTAATTCCACGACACACGATCCCCAGGTAGGTCAATCTCGCTATAGTTATTTTCTAATTATAAATTTAAATATATATTCTTACTACTTTACTCGTGCTAGCGACAGGACTTGAACCTAGAGTTAAAAGCACTCCAGAAGAACGAGGTCACACATGTTCGAGGGTTGCTCTGCAGCTTCATCAAGTCGGAAATCGTTAACCCCGACGGAGAGTTTCACGTCGTCGACTAGTTGTAATTGATTCAATATTGTAACTCACTTTGACTAGTTGTAATTCAATTTGTAACTCTAGCGACAATACTTCAAACATTCTTTTTTAATTGATTTTGAGTTAAATGAACACTTTGAGTTGTCAACAATAATCTGTGATGTAGCTGTTTCTACTTATTCGTTTGTAATTGATTTTGAGTTAAATGATCACTTTGAGTTGTCAACAATAATCTGTGATGTCATTGCTTTACGCTTGTTTCTTTTGAGGGCATGGCTAGCAATTCCTGAGGCTAGCTGAAAATACGACAAAAACTAGTTAGTGGAAGGACATATCACAGACGGTTTAAACCAAGAACCGTCTGTGATATGCAAGCCTCACAGACGGTTCTTAGCTCAAACCGTCTGTGATTATGTAGTATCACAGACGGTTTTTTATTAAAGCCGTCTCTGATTATGAAGTATCACAGACGGTTTGGTAATAGAACCGTCTGTGATACTTAAGATTCACAGACGGTTTGGTAATAGAACCGTCTGTGATACTTCAGTATCACAGACGGTTCTATTAAAAAAACCATCTGTGTTAAACTTATCACAGACGGTTGAAAAATCGTTTGTGATAACCGCCTGTTATCACAGACATAAAAATTCAGACGGTTCAAAAACCGTCTGTGATAAGGTTTTCTGTAGTAGTGGATGAGACTCGGCCCGCAAAGTCTTCTACAGGTTCATCTTCCTGCATTTTCAATCCCTCAAATTCTCTCTTGAGATTCTGCAACTTTGCCTCTTGAACACGCTCGTGTCCCATATTTGCCGTTTCAATTGCTGTCCATGCTGATTTTGTTGAGTCCTTTCCGGCCAGAGTTGACATGAGGCTGTTTGGAATTGTTTGATAGATCGGTATCAAAGCCAGATGATCCTTCCGGTAGTCAGTGCCACCTTTCTTGAATGCATCGCCGCCTGGTTCCATATCCTTCCAGACCTCCTGTGCTTGCATAATTACACGCATTTTCATTGCCCGGATGGTGTAGTTACTCCTTGTGGATATGCCATCGGTAAAAGGCTTCCTTTCTTCTCCTCCGACGCTTCTTCAACTCCCGACGAGGACTATCCTCCAGCCATGAATCGTGTTGTGCTAGTTCCTGAGAAGAAGCCTCGCTACTTCTTGCAATGAACACCTAACCCTCTGATACGAAATGTCAGAATTCAGACATAGATCGAATACACACGTGAATCACGTTGGTAGAAACGAAACAACAAAATCACAGGAAGTTCAGAGGTTGTGCTGCAAACTTGCAATCTTTTTCTATTTTTCTGCTTGCTTTTATAGACAACTATAATATACACTGTTTCGGATCTGGTAAGGTTCAGTTTTACAGAAATGGACTATGTTTCCTAAACCGAATCCCAAATTGACTCTTCTTTGGAATGCAAACTGTCCTAATCTGCTATGCAATAAAATTTTGGATTTGTCTAACATATTGACAATCTAAGAACAACTCTTAAAATAGAAAATACTAATATGACTAACTTAAAAACTAACAAGACCATGGTGACTCGGAGCCGCATATCTATATCTATACTAATTGGATGTTCTCCTATAAGCCCTCATATTAATTTTAGAAGGTAAAAATGTAGAAATTCCTACATTAATCGGAGAAAAATAAAAGTCTAGAAATTCCCACATTAATTAGAGAAAAAGGGATAATCATAACCATCCAATTTTTTAAAAGGTAGAAATTCCCACATTAATCGGAGAAAAAGAAAAAGGCTAGAAATTCCCACATTAATCAGAGAAAAATAGAAATTCCCACATTAATTAGAGAAAAGGGGGAAATCCCAACCATCCTATTTATAAAAAGGTAGAAATTCCCACATTAATCGAAGAAAAAGAAAAAGGCTAGAAATTCCCACATTAATCAGAGAAAAGGAGAAAATCCTAACCATCCAATTTGAACACATATAGCTTCACCAAATAACCGTGTAGGATGCAGATACTTACTAAATAATAACATCCGAACACGTGAGAAATTAATATGGCCGGATTTCTACATGAGATCTTAAGGTTAACGTTAAATCTATAGTGTTATAATATGGACTCACCAAAAATCGAAGGTGAAAATATATATATTTGTCACTTGATATAAAAACAAACTTTTAAATTGTATAAATTTAAAAAAAAATAGAATTTTGAGAGATAATTTCAAACTAAAAAATATATGTCAAATTCATATTAGTTATGAGCTAAAAGTTATAAAAATTCTTAGCCCTGAAAATAATATTTTAAAAATATTATGTCCGTGCGGATGCACAAGTTGATAACTAGTGGCAGCAAATGTAGCAACTGAGACCTATCGGAGGAGATAGCAGCTAGCGGCGAAGAGGTGGAGGAGACGTGCGTCTAAGGCCCCAAAGGGGGAGGGGAGGGGAGGTTGCCAGCAGTGAGATTATTGAGCTCCCCTAATTTCAGGGGCAATGGTGTGAATTTTGGGATACGAGGCGGTGGGAGAGACAATTGGGTAAAAATATAAAAATGGTTGCAGTTTATAGGCCATCGTATAGAGACAAGTAAAGAAACAGTTGGAGTAGTTGTATCTGAAATTTTTTTGGTACATAATGTTGAGGGGTGTACGTAATAGACACAAACAACTATCTCTTAGGTTAAAGACGCCCTAATCAACAGCAGGTGCGCTAATCTAATCTCCCATCATGCGCGTGTATATCACTGTATGCTAGCTTATAAGCTGTACAATGGCCTGGATGTGTACAATGCAAATACCTGGCCTGCCCAGATGTGTATAGGCTTGGGCAATATTGTAGAAAAATGTGGAAGACAGAGAAGCCATACAGTGGGGAGCTAGATTGCTAGAGCAATTGGCTGTTGGAAGTCTTCAGCGCAAGACAAGGTTGGAGACCGGGGACCAGAAGGATTACGAGTGGCTGAAGATGGAACCTTACGAGATGAAGGGCAGCGAGGCGTTCCGAAGACGAAGGTGGATGGATCGACAAAACCAGAACGACGGTGGCGTATAAATTAGCTTGAGGAAAAGGCCTTTTGTCTGTAATGGGAATGTTAGCCGTTCTGACAAACTAGGCTAGGGCCCTCATTCAGACGTAATGCGGACACTTCCCTGCTTTCGCTTTGTTAAGCTTGCATTTCGCTTTTAAAACTCTCTAATGATACGGTGGTTTCTAATAATTGAAACGAGCGGACCTTTTCGTCAAATATATATATATATATATGTGTGTGTATAGGCCTCCCTCCCCCCACCCCACGTGGCTCTACAGTGCACACACATAGACATAGGCCTCACAATAATGCCTTTATCATTCGCCCACACACACACCCCAGCAGGAGCAGCGGCCAGACAGCATTACCTTACCTGAGCCCACGGCCAGTACGTCAAACAGTTTTGAGAGCTACCACATCAAATGCCAATGCCATGAGAAAGAGCCTGCAAAGCTGCAGAGGCTAAAAAAAAAGGAGACACACACACACACAACAACAACAACAATATTGCCGTAGTACAATGTTGCAATATACAACTCGGTCTTGAGCACTACCCTAGCTAGACCTCTCCCTGGTTACTGTGGGGCTTTCTCTTGCACTTCGATCTCCGGCTCTTTCCTTTCCCTTTTGCTCCTCCTCCTCCTCCTTTTTAGCCACTCCTTCCCTTCGATCTGATCACACCATAATGGACACGGATACTTACCTAGCTTTACATTGAAGCAGCAGCGGTAGAAGTAGAACTAGATCCAATATTGCACTAGCTAGCTAGTACTTACTTCTTCATATATACCGCTAGAACTAGAAGCTTCCACCTCCCCATCCACTTCTGTTGCTGGTTAGTATTGTTTAATTTACTACTGAAACTGCACAAATGTTACCTCCTTACCCTAACAACCCTCATCATCATCATCGTCGTCGTCATCATTACCATTGCATCTCCCACCAAGAATCGCCTTCACCAAACCCTACTGCTGCTTTCCTCATGCCGGCCGCATCTTTAGACGAGTACGGCCAATTCTTCACCCCTGACATGTACAACCAGGAGACCCTGGAGGCTGTGCTCCGGCAGCCGGTGACGGCTCCGGTGCCGGTGGAGCGGGAGCCAGCTGGAAATGGTGGCGGCGCCGGTGCCATCGGGGCGCCGCGGAAGCGCCCGTTCCGGACGGACCGGCACAGCAAGATCCGCACAGCGCAGGGAGTGCGCGACCGGCGGATGCGGCTGTCGGTCGGCGTCGCGCGCGACTTCTTCGCGCTGCAGGACAGGCTCGGCTTCGACAAGGCGAGCAAGACCGTGGACTGGCTGCTCACCCAGTCCAAGCCAGCCATCGACGGCCTCACCGACGCGTCGGCGCCGGGGGCCGTCGTGCCGGTGACTGGTGCCGCACCGGTACTGAAGGATAAAGGGGAGGCAGCGAGCTCCTCGAGCGCCGGTTGTTTCAAAGATGCGAGGGAGAAAGCGAGGGCACGAGCGAGGGAGAGGACAACGGAGAGGACGAGAGGCAGAGTGGGTGACGGATCACCGACGGTGCTCATGGAGGAGCGCGGCGGCGGCGAGCTCAACTGGATCATGTCGGAGGCGACAGCGGCAGCCACGGAACAGCCGATGGACGGATTGGAATACTACTACCAGTACTACCAGCTCGAGGAGATGATGAGAGCTGCAACAACGGAGGAGTACTAATTAAGGTGATTTCTTGTATGCATGGTATGCAAACATTAGGTCTAAAGGGTGAAGGCTAGCTTATATGGTTTGATTAGGCCTTCGGCCATCATGATCCTATGCTAGGTACTATCAGGTATGGATCAAGTGGTTCTCTATTATGAAAACCAGTTATACAACTTGTGTGTGTGCCTGTGTGGTATATAAGTGGTAACCGGCCAATCGAGACTACTTAGTTACTGGCTAATCTTATGTTGCTGCTGGGTGTTCTTCAACTAATCCTGCTATGATTTTAGTTTGCTGATGTGCTAATTTTGAGGTTCTTGAAGTTGTTCGAGTTTTCCGGTGCTCCATGGGCATATGATCCTTCAGGCACATTTCGACCGGAAGGTTTGGGCTATCATTTTCAGGTGAATCCTTGAACCCTAGATAGAAGTAACTTAAGTACTCTTGAGAGATTAGATCACAGCTTTTTGGCAGAATCAACTTATGTCGAATGAATAATTTCTTGCTTAAACTAACACAAATGATATATTTGCATGAGGAGGAATTTCTACTTTAGCAGGGCTGCATGGTGCCATGGTATAAGGATGTACATATATCAGGTTTCAGGTCTTTGGTTAAATGATGTAGACTGACTTATGGCTCGTACTGCTAGTGCATATATGTCTAAATCCAACTTTTAGCTCTGCAATTCCATTATTGACCAATTTGGGCGGTTGACTTCGAATGAATTTAGCTGTTTTGATCTATTTCTTCCAGCGTCACAGCGAATTAGAGTTCCATTCCATATATTACCTGTTTACCTCACCTCAAAGCTCCTCACACGAAATTCTTGCAGATCTAGAGGGGCAACACGCAAGGAGACATACCCATACACCTGTATCTGGAGAACCATAAGCAAAATAGGTGCATACGTTGACAAAACATAACTAATTAACATACATCCCTTTTACACGTTAATGACATGTATATCTAATTAGACAAATGGTTGTTAGAAACTATTCTTTTGAAAGGAAACAATACAATTAATATATTGCCAGACTTTAACATAAAGTTACATTGTATTCAATAGTATGCATGCATGGTGTGTGTTCATAAAGGATACCATTTGACATACTCTATTTACAGTATATAGTCTCACAAAGAATAATCATTTGCTTCCTATTGGTGAATTTGCTATTGCACTTCAATAATTAAAATGAGTAGTATTTTCTAGAATTATGCAGTTCTTCCATTCTGTCCAATTAATGCATGGCACTAGATCTTCCACAGGTCGTGATGTCAATATTTTTACCTTCTACCTTGATCCCAGATAATTCCCAGTAGTATTCTCCTTGAAAAGCTTTCTTCCTGATAATAATTGCATGTGTATATATAGCTGTGGAAGTAGAAACCTTTTCTTATTTACTTACCAAACAAAATAAAAGTAACTCCCGTAACCTGTTCTCCAAGAATAAGTGATATTAAGCTTCCTGCAGGAGAAAGCATTACAATGCAAGTTGATCAAGCAAACATCAAACACAATGGGCAACCTTAATTAATCAATTAGTTGCCACGATACATATAATTAATTTGCTCCCATTAGTATGCCAAGTGTATAACAAAGTTAGGAATGAAGTACTGTTCGAGTGACAGCAAGTAAAGAAGAAGTTTTGTGCGTTCAATCATTGAACACACAGCATATACATGACGGCAAGTAGGGTCATGTGCAAGCTCTATACAACCACATTTCCTGATTTTAGTCCTTCAGTATTGTTGACTAGCTTCAATTCTTTTTAACTTATGTAATTAAAGGAAATATGTTCCCTGCTTGTTATCTTGATGTGTGTGCACAAAGTGTTTTTTCATATAGGTATATTCTGAAAGAACCAAAATTTCAATTTTAAAAGGAGCTTCATGTATTTGATCTACCCAATATGTAGCCTTCTGTGTTTAAGGATCTGATGTACAAGCCAATTAATGAACTCTATCATGCGTCCTTTTTTAGCACTTTATACTATATATTAACTAACCTATTGAAATTAAACCCTAATATATAAACAATGAGCACTTTTGTGTGACCAAAACTGTCAACTCAACTTGCAATGATGAGATTCTGGTACCTACATAAATTGACAAAAGGATAAGGACAAGAAAAGTCAGCAAATTAAATTTACCAAACTCATCCATATATAGCCAAAGCACTTAGGCACATGAGCCAATTTTGGCTAAATTTGAAGGACCAGCGGACCCGGAGACCCAGACCAGCTTATATTTACCTTCCTTTACATTGCTTATACAAGTTTTCACATGTAATGCGATTTAAATTGTGACTACTGACTATAGCACATACATAAAAAGCCTAATTTTTTTGTATAGTCATGCAGTCATATAATTGTTTGTTTATGAAGATAATAATATATACTTATATTTCCGGGAGTTTTGTGAGATGATGCTATTTCATGCATAACGAGTGATTAATCTTACGGCAAATTTAATAATTTTATGAGGAAACCCCGCTTGATTTCATGTATATATATATTTTATCCTCCCATTAATTGTCTGCAGCGTGAATATTTTTTTGTGGTAACTATGGGTTCTGCATCTAGCTAGCTCTGAAATGATTTGCAAGATGCGATACACTTTATGCCTAAATTTTCAATGAGATTAGAAAGGTTCCTAGGTTCCTATGAAGAGTAGCTTAAACTAAAAATATAAATTTAATAAATACACATTTTTTCTTCACATTAGCTATTAGGGTATATATAGAAATTCAAATAGCACAGTGTGTGTATTTTTATCTGACGTGTTGACCACTTGACAGTTAATGCCTAGGGTACAGGGTTCTTAATCATTTGGTGTGAGTGATGGAGAGAGCTAGTTTTATTTTCGGAGTAGTATGCAAGGTGGTATATATATCAATAATTCAATATGCTAAAGACCGATCGGTGTCCATATTTAATAAACTTGGGATTATACACCCTTAATTTGATCCAAAGGCATATATATACTTCTTCTATGGCAACTTCCTATATGGAGTGATTCCATCTAACAAATGTGATGACCTTGATCGGATATCAATGTATAGGAACTACCAAAAATAAAACTAGTTGTATACAAAAGATAATCTTAATTGTGAATTGTAGGTTGCAATTATTACTCTGTTAAGCATAATAGAATCTTACGAATTTAGGATTTCTTCCTATGCGCATGCTTAGGATTTTCAGCAAACTAAAGAATGTAAACTAGCAAAGGCGTCGTTTTTATTATTATATATGCATGTGTGCACAGCAAGGAGGATATGATTTCATTTGTTTGGCTCCATGACGCATCTGATTGAGATTGTTCGGAGCCTGTTTGAATTTGGTGAATTTCATGCAAGCTCCATGAAATATGTAGTGCATCAATTATAATCTAAAATCCTCCTCTGTCGCAACCTTGTTTTTAATAATCGATGTGCCTGAATATATTATTTTCCCCTTAATGTACGTAGTTTCTCCAAATTAGACAATGAACAGCCTAAGTGTGCAGTGATAGCTTTCTATATCCGTGATTAGTTTAGAAGAGTAAGAACAATTACATATTTCATCACTTAATGGAGTATGGACTCTACAGTTTAGCAAGAGTGCCCTAATGTAAATAGATGGAACCTGGAGGACCATTCAGATGAGAATGCATGTTCTGCAGCACGTTAACAAGAGTACTACCTAATGTAAGAGTTTCAGCAAGATTTCTTAGACAGCATGCATCAAGGCTCTACACTACACGGTACTGCAAAGATGAGAATGCATTTAAAGTTTTTCGCACACTTGCGCGCATGAAAGCTTGGTCTACATATCGCTTAGCGTTCATAAACTGATTAGATGAAAACCGTAGCAACAATATGTCAACAATTAATGAAACTTCGATAATCGACACAAAATGAGTTAAGTTTCTTAATTAAGCTTCATTATATGTACGATGTTCATTTAATTAACTCTACATATGCATGGAAGAGGGGGTACCATCTTACAGTACTTTTTACAGCATCAATTAGTGAAGAAGCATCCATCACGCATTTCGTTTTGTCACACGCATGCATGCATACAATGGATACACAAAAATAAGGGGAGAATGGATGTAAGAGCACATCATATGAGGCATACATATGCATGCATGGTAGAGAAAGCGATAAAGCGTACCGGTGATCTGATGCGGTGAGTTCCTTCCTCCACACCGAGCGAGCGAGAGGGATCGATGGCATTTGAGATGTGAATATGTCGATATATATAATAGGAGCTAGCCTGTGGCCATTCACCTGCATGTGTGCTATTTTTTTTTTTTTTCTAAAGGGGTGTAGCCATGATGAGTGCCACTCGAAATCAGATGGCAGTGGCACGCAACAACTCAAAAGATATAGATCACAACCCCATATGGATTAGCCCCGGACAGGTCGCAGCAGCAGCAGCAGCAGCAGCACGCCGCTACCCGCCATAGCATCCACACCCTACGCTCTCTCTCTCTCTCTCTCTCTCTCTCTTTCTTTTTGATTGGATAGCCAAGCGTGCATACTGCATACCATCTCTCTCTCTCTCTCTCTCTCTCTCTCTCTCTCTCTCTCTCTCATGTGTGTGTCGTTCGCTCGCTGAGATGGTCAGTGATGGACGGCCAGGATGGGTTTTCACTGAGCCTACGTATAGGGTACCGCCTTCTCGGCCGTTCTGTGTTTTTGGCGGCACATCGAGCGGTGATTAGACGTAGACGCACGAGCATTTGTTAATGGGGAACAGTGCTTGACTGTTCAAAGGAGCCAAACCCAACCTACAGGAACGGTTTGTTTCGTCCTTTGCGTGGTTGCCATGTTGATTTTGTCGTATACTTGTGTGTGTTTTTAGTTGAATATTTTCATTTGTAGAGTTAGAAATGGATGGGACAACATGTTACAGTAATCATAAGGGTAAAATTTCATCTTTGGCGCTCTTAGCTGACAGATATTTAAAAAACATGACTTTGTCGAAACACACTAAAATTGTGTCACTTTGTTGATTATTATATTATTTTCGGAAGAGGAGAGAGAAATTATAGAAAAGACACCTTTGTCCTTCTTCTCATCCTCCTACCTTGCGATGAAGCGGGGCACCGAAGCTAGGACGTAGTGACGATGGTGCTCCAGTGGAGGAACGGCGACACGGATGGAAGCATGGCGTGTTTCCAAACATGGAAACCCTTTTTACGACATGAGGTGACGGGGCGGCCTGGGACGGCTAGAACGGGTGAGCGCCGAGAGGTAGACAACAGAGGATGGGGAGAGGGCAAGAAAGAGGAAGGAGGAGAGATAGGAGGGTAGAGGTGTTCTTCGAGAAGAAGTTGTCACCACCTACGCCGGTGTTGCCGATCATCGCAAGTGCGCACGGCTTCACGGCGGGTGAGAGGAGGAGGCGGGAGCTCAGGAGAAGAAGTCATCGCCGCCGCCCACGCCGGTGTCGTCAACCTCGTTGGCAGCGGAGTCGCGCGAAGAGGGGAAGCCGGTAGTAGAGCCAGCACAAAGAGAGGGAGGTTGTGGTGAGTGCATGGCCTCATCGGTAGTGGAACTGGTGCGAAGAGGGGGGCGACGGGGTGGTGGGAGCCGCAAGAGGCGTAGTGTGAGCGGCCCTTCCACGACATACTCTCCTTCGAGAAGAAGTCGTTACCGCCCGCGTCGGCGTCGGCGGCCTCGACGGCGGCAACCGTTCGCGAGCGCGTGCTAGAGGAGGCACCAGGGCCTCGTCGACTTTGTAGGTGCTGCCCATCCTTCCCGGCAACTCCATCGTCCACCTAGTCGACGTGTCCACCATGATGAGGTCCTACTCGAACTCGAGCTCATGGAACATGAGGGGATCCCACGGAGTGTGAGCCAACATGGGGCCTCGGTGGCAGCGGCGAGGTCCGGCGCGAAGAGGGGGAGCCGACGATGGTCACGGCATGAGGCGGCACAGCAGCGGTTGGATCCGGCGGCCCACGGCCGGATCTGGGCCGGTTCGGCTGGGGAGGAAGAGAAGAGGAGATAAGTGAAAGGGTTCGGTTCAGCTGGGTAGGCGTGCGGGAGGAATGGGAAAGAAGGAAGAGGATGGAAGGGTAAAACAGATTTTTCACTAGTTTTATCTCTACTTTTTAGCCCGAAAATGATATTTAATTTATTCCAAGAATAAAAAGGGATTTATTTATTTTAATTAATTTCATCGGGCTTCGGACTTTCGGGCCAAAAACACCATCCCAAGCCTGGAGGAACCGGGCCGGCCTCTAACTGAAATAGCGTGTAATCTTCATATATTTCATTTTACTATTTTCAACTCTTTATTGGATCGATGCTTTGTAGGGATTAGTAGGGATTGGGGGAATATATAAAGCATAGTCCCCACACCCCGACCGGCGCACCAACCGGCCGTACAAACTCTAGCTTCATCGTACTAGCTAGGAACTGTTCAAGAACAGTGGAATGTTCCATGTGAAATATAATACTAGCCAGTATTTCACTGCACAGTAGAGACCTGGAGGATTCTGCATGTTTGGCCGGTCAAGCACGCCAATTAGCTGTGCCTATCTCGCAGAGTTCTTCGGTGTCAGCGAAATTGGTGGGTAAGCTAGCAAGCACAGGTCGCACAGTAATTAGCATAACCTCTAGTACTGATGTATCAACCGAAGAAGCAGCACTAGCACTTGCCTACAGGCGCACGGCTCATCAAATTGAATTGGTGGTGGCTAGGAGTAGAGGAGAGACAAAATGCCGCGTTACTAGTACGTGTGTGGCGCGGTCTCCGATGCAGCAAGGTAAGAGCTGCGGCGCGATCCCACCACCGGCGCGCGCACGGCCGGCCGCCAGCTATCTTCTTCGGACATGGCGACGTGCATCGGCGGGCAAGGCAGCGTGCTGTGGCCTGTGCCTGTGCCTGTGCCTGCGCGCCTGTGCGTACAGTGGTCGATCCACCACGGGGCTTGAGCACCGGCTTCGCTTGTCGTATCTTTTGTACTCTCCTAGTGCCTTTGACATTATTTGCATAATAAATCTAGTTAATTTTGTTATTAAAATTGATACTTTTGCATATTTTAGGGTTTTCGAAACGCACTATCCATTATTAAGATAGTATATTTAATGTATTTTTTATTTTAACTCTGTTTCTTATAATTTATATATCAATTTGGATTACATATGATATTTAAATATGTATTTGATAGTTACCTCATGATAACTTTATTCCACTAACACGCTCTCTATTTTCGTCATGCGTACACCACTGTATGTGTGCTTTATTTATTTGGACCGACTGTATCATGCACTGTGTGCGTGCTTTATTTATTTGGACCAACTGTATTATGGTTAGCTGGGACAAAGCTAGGTGATGGTGTTAAAGAGTATAGGCATGCATGCATAGGCTTAACCTTTTCTTTAGATGGGTGTCGAAACGACATATGGAAATGTCGGCATGCGTACGAAAATTGACGCTTATATGCACTTAGCTTGTAGACTAGTGCACCCTGTCTGGGAGTTTTATTTGCCTTTAATTTCCCCCAAAACATATATGACAGGGCCGGCGCAGCTAAAATTTCCCCTAGCCAACGTTGCCCGTTCCAAACTAAAATCGCGCCATTAGTTAGCAAGCAATAGCATGCAAACATTAACGTACGTACGGTACGCGCGGTAAGTGTTGTAGCATACGTGCCGGTTTTTGGAGTTGGGAAGCGTGGAATTCGACAGCGCGTCGCCGAATCGGAACCGTGCGCCATCGCCCACGGCCCAGGCGTCGCGCCGGCGCCAGGACCGCACTGACACGCCGCGTGCGCGCACGTCCACCGCTCAGTCGCGAGCTGGCAGCTGCAGCGCACGGTCCAACGACTGTCCGCGACAGCGCCCTTTGCGCCGCGGCCAATGGAGTGACGGACCCCGGCCGCGACCCTCAGGCCGCCGCCACGTACGCGTTGTAGGCCGTCCGCTCGGCGCCCCATCCTCGCACTCGCACTCGCACACGCGCGCGCGCCCGGTGAGGCGGCCTATATCCCGCTCACGCGGCCTCCCACTGCTCGGCGCCCGCTCACGCCGCCGCTCCGGAACGGCCACCAACCCTGCCACGCGCACGCAACAACATGAGGCAGAAATTACTAACCGCTATGCAGTGTCCAATATAGTAGCTCCAATTTAACTAATGTTTCAAAACCGAAAACACTATATTTGGTCTACATGATTTACATCTGGAAGGAGGTATCCATGTTCATCTTAACAGTAATTGCCTGTAATTATTTGCAGTTTATCTGGATTTGCAGGGGTATCTATCTACAAACTGTTGGCGGTAAAACAGGAACACTTTTCAGCAGCCACCACTTGCAGGTTCAATTGAGCTTCGGAGGCCATTCCCCCTGAGCGACGTGCAGTGCTCCTCGGCTTCGGACTGAGAGCAGATAATAACCACTGACAACCCATTTACATGCGCCTCTTGCATGATATTGACAGCGTTGTCGAGGGTCATCCCAGGGATAACCTTCATCAGGACTTGGACGACGTACTCACGCCTGTTGTCATTGTCATTGTGCAGGATGACACGGTATGGAGGTGTCATTTTGCGGGATTTCCTGCAGACCAAAAGAATGCTATCATATCTTGTGTTCTGAGTTTAGAACAAGTTAGTTGTTATTGAATGCGCCATTAAGCTTGTCGGTGTATTAAAACCGATCTTACGTAAAGATTATTTGATTCGGGGAGTCTCCTAGAGATGAGATCACGCAGAGTGGTTTGACACGGGATGTTTAGACAGGTTCAGACCTTCTCCGGAGAGAATAATAACCATAATCCTGTGTGTGTATGGTATTCTTGATGATCAAGTAAAAGCTAAGACTATTACAGAGAATAGTACTTGTGTTTCCCCTTGACTCGCTCTATTTTGCTGTCTCCCCTCCTCCCTCTGATTGATGCCCTTATATAGTCGTGAAGAAGTAGCCGTTTTATTCTGCGGAAGAGGCGCCTTAATTGAGCCAGTAATGGGCGCATGATGACAGTAATTACCGGCGCATTGGTTTCTTCACGCCGTTTGTCGGTTACCATTCAGAGGTAATGGGGTATTTAAACACTATTACTACGCAGAATAGTAATGCATATAGACCGTTCGGATTCCTTAATCAATTGGACCCACTCGCTTGTAGGTTCAATTGTAAGGTGGTCGTGGTTTACCTGGTCGTAGGAGGACTTACGACTAGGTAGTAGTCGTAGAAGGTTTTACGACTATGTAGTGGTCGTAGAAGGACTTACGACCATGTAATGGTCGTAGAAAGACTTACAACCAAGTAGTAGTCGTAGAAAGACTTACGATCATGACATAGTCGTAGTAAGACTTACGATTATGGAGGTGATTGTAGAAGATCTTACAATCACTTGGTAGGCCTCTCCCTTATAAAAATAAGGGGTACTTCTGGAGACTATGTGACATCATATTTACCCATAATAAGAATTATAGATAAAAGATAAAATGAGGATTATTAGATCCTCGTCATCTAGCCCCCCATCTTCAAGTGAAAGTAACTTACTTGGTGAAGGATTCGTAAATGGACTTTCGATTATGAAAATGTCGTAGAACCATAGTCGAAGGAAAAACTCTTCGACATTTGAGTGTTACTTTGACCAGGAATTTGCTTGGTCAGGAAGGTTGCTTATGATTTATCAAAAAATTCATAAGAACCCCTACAACTGTGTAGTGGTCGTAGTAGGGCGATCGGAGAAAAAACCCTTCCGATTGATACTTCCTTCGACCAGAAAGATTTGGTCAAGAAAGTAATTTTGCTTGGAGGTGATAAAACGAACCTAACTTTCCTGAACAGACCGTCCGGGGAATTGCAAACGATTTCCACAGATCTGTTGATGAGACGATTCCCGAAGCGATTGCAATCGTAAAGATTGCTTACGACTATCAAAAAGTCGTAAAAACCCCTACGACCGTCTGGTGGTCGTAGTAGGGGATTCGGAGAAAAAACCCTTCCGATTGATACTTCCTTCGACCAAAAAGACTTGGTCAAGAAAGTAATTTCGCTTGGGGGTGACAATTCGCACCTAATTTTTCTCGAACGGATCATTTGGGGAATTGCAACCGGCTCTCACAGACTTGTCCGATGAAGCGGTTCCCGAAGCGGTACAACCAACTCCTACAGACCTATAGCCGAGACGGTTTCCAAGCGGCGGAGATCGTGCGGTTATAAAAACTTACCAGGAGGTAGACTTGGGTTTTTACCTTTTCTTCAAATCACTCCCTGTTCTTCGAGCTCTTGCTTTCTCCATCCTCGACTAGGTTTCATCTTCTCCGCCGCCAACCAATCAAAAAACTTCTTGCTTCTGAGCGAAATGGCCAAGCGAGTTTCTGAATGGGAAGAATCGGAGATGGATGCGCTAAGATCAAAATCCTGGTCGATGCCGGGAAGATTCCAGAGAAGGCTCTGGTAAAGTGGATTCCGCTATCGGGCAAAGATCGCCATCGGGGAAAATAGGCAAATCCCCGTCTTCCAAGTGTATTGTGAGTGCGGCCTTCGATTGCCTGCTCACCCCTTTCTTACAGTGGTACTCGAACACTTTGGGGTGGAACTGGTGAACTTAGGTCCCAATTCCATTACCATGTTGAGTGTGTTCGTGTATCTGTGCGAGGCGTACCTTGGGATTCCGGCGGATCTCGAGTTGTTCCAATATTATTATGGGATGGCTCGACAAACCGGAATCGCCGGAAGCTGCGGTCTGAAGCTCCACGACTCGAAGTCGAAGGAGTATATTCAGAGTTTCACCCGGTCTTCGTGGCCGGGGTGGAGGAAGAGGTGGTTTTACTAGAGAGTCACCTCTGAAGACAGTCTTTCCTTCGCGGGGAAGGCTGCCGAGAAGAAATCTTCATGGGACTCGACTCCTGAAGATATTAGCCGGATTGGCCCCTATATTCAAGCCATCAAGGACTTGAAAGAAGAGGGGCTGACCGGATGGCATGTGGTGAAAGATTTCATCACACGCCGAATAAGTCCCTTGAAGAAACGAGCATCTCCTATGTGGAGATACTCGGGGAGAGGAGACCCAACCAGAGACTATGACGAGGGTAAGTAACTGTCGACTTAGCTCTCGGTTTGGTCCTTCTCAACCTTGTCTAATATTCTTATCTGTTTACACAGATCTTTCACAGGCAGAGATTGACTCTAGGGTCAGACTCATCTGTGAGAAGTCTCCGCCACTCCGAGTGGCGGTTCCTCAAATCATTGCGGCTTTGTCCGCAGATGAAAAGATAGAGCGCCTAAAGGTAATCAAAAGTTGATTCCTTCTTTAGGACTTTATAGTCGTAGAAGATACTTACGACTAATGATGATCGTAGAATATCTTACGATCAAGGAGGTGTCGTAGAAAAACTTACGACTTGGCACTGGTCATAGAAAAACTCACGACTGATCAGTAATTCCTCTTTTTCTATTTTGTTTTACAGAAAGTAGGCATGGGAAATCATCAGGACGACGAAGAAGTCGTACTGATGACTATTGAGCTGGGTTGTCGAAAGACAAAGGCTCGACTCCTCCCTCTAAGAGACGTCGACTTGTAAAATCTGCTGACAAGGGAGGAGCAAGCTCGAGTTCTGGTCTTTCGACCGCACCCTCTACAAAACTGCGGCGTATAGCTATAATCAAGCCGAGGTTGCACTAGTCAAGTCGAGGAGGTTGAAGCAGCTGAACCTCTTAAGCGCAAACCTCGCAAGGCTAAGGTACCCTTCTATTATGACAAGGAATCTTTCGCAGTTGCTGCCACTCCTAGTTTTGTTAAGCAACTGGAAAAGGAGAACTGGAAAGATTTTATGTCTTTTATGAAGGACGATGCTGCACCAGCACAACCTGTAGCTGAGGGCAGTGCTGCTTCTGGAATGGTCGAGACTGATCTCGGCCATCCAGAGAATCAGGAAACCAGAGCCCTGGTTCCTGTTCAAACTCTACGACCAGACGTGGTCGTAGCTGGGCCAATTGTTGAACCTCGACCAGACGTGGTCGTGGAGAAGAAGAGGTCCTCCGTTGGGAGGATTGCTCCAAAATTCCTGGTTAAGACCAGGGTGCAGAGGTATGTGAAATGTACTAAAGTGTAAGAACGACATTTACCTTTTTCTTTTTCACAACCTGATTTGCTTTTCTTTATTTTAGTCCGACTCCTTCAGCCCCCGGGAATGCTTCCGTTGAGAAGTCCATTGCCATCCCTTCAGTTACTGGAGAGGTATCAATGGAGGTGGTCGAAGCATCACCCTTGGCCCAGGTGGCCGATGAAGTCGAGACTCCCAGAGTGATTCCCACATCTGCTGAAGTCGTAGCTACGACCCTTGAAGTAGCGGCTGTTACTGTTGAGATGGCCGCTACGACTACTGAGGTCGTAGAAACAACAGAGGCAGCTGTGGAAGCCTCTGGTCAAGGTGGTGACCAGCTTGTGCACCGTTCTGGGAAGGAAATCGTAGGAGGCGTTCCTTCCCCTACCCAAAGAGAAGTTACAGAACCAGAAGAAGAAAATTTCAACTTCTGTGGTGATTTCTTTGGGCCTGCCTCCGTCGTAGGGTCTTCTGCTTACAGATCTCGTGACCGAGTCCCCCATCCCAAAGATATTCCCAACATGGAGAATACCTTTGATAACGAGCGCCTCGAGAAGGTGTGGTGGGACAAAGTCGCGAGGATAGATAAGCTGCAGAACCCGGACCTTGTATATTCGATGTTTGCTAGGACGACTATGAATGTAAGTATCCTCAAAATACTTATATATGTGGCTTTCCTTCTCTTCTCACTGTTTTCTTTTTGCAGAAAGCTCTGGAGCAAATTGCTGTTGTCGGTGAGTACCATCGACAACTTTTAGAGCTAAGACAGGAGAAAGAAATACTCTGTGCAGAGGCAGAGAGATGGTAAGTCACTTATCATTCATAGTTGTTTTCGACTTAACTACTCGTATAATGCTTTACGAGAATAGTCATGGAAAAAACTCATGACAAAGTACTAGTCGTAAAAAGCTTATGACTACTTACGACCAGGTAGTGGTCGTAGAAAGACTTACAACCATATCGTAGTCGTAGAAAAACTTACGACTAGATCAGTGGTTGTAGAAGTACTTACAACCAATCGGCTGATGTTTATCTTCGTTTCTGTTCTTTGTAGGTTAAACAGTGACATGAAGACCTTAGCTGACTCACTCGACTATGAAAAAGAGGAGTCGAGAAAGCTAAGGAACGAAGTATTAGTCCTCTCGGATAGACTCCGAGAAGCCATCTCTGCATCTAAAAGATTGCAGGAAAAAATAAACAGTAAGTGCTGAACTTAAGACTGCTTTTGAGTTTTAACCTTTACCCAACTCTCATTTCTTCTCCAGATAAAGAAAATGAGATGCGGAAGCTCCGGACCGAAATTGGAGATAAAGCTTTGGTCATTCAGGAGTTTTCCCGCATTGCCAAGAATAAGGATCAGGAATTCGAGGGCCTAAAAACTCGAGTGACAGGTAAGCAAATCTTTACCTGTTGCCCTTTTTGAGCATTTTTCCTTTTCTTATGCTAATTTCTTGTTCGAAATTATCACGAGTTGAGAAGCCTCGAGGTGAAATCCAAGAGAAGACCTTGATCTACAATGAGTCCGTCCGCATTGCTAAAATGAATGCAGAGGACATCAGAGTATGGGAGAAAAAGCATGCTGAAACCGTTGCTTCCCATCAAGAAGAGGTCAAGAAACTGGATTCTCAACTAGTAGGTAAGAGATGCTTTTACCTACAATTATCTTTGTGTTATTTTCCTCTAGAAGTTTATTCTTGTTTGACCGGTTTTATTCTTTTCGTAAGAAGTGGTGAAAACAAGAAACTTCATGAGGCTTCGACTTGTACCCAACAGGAGATGGAGTCGATGAAGACTAGTCTTCAAGGCAACATCACACTCCTGAACAATGTGCTTAGTGAGCTACATTCTGAGGGAAAAACTCCTCGAGAAGATACTATAGCTGCTCACATAAGTACCATTGGGGAACAAGTCGGAAACTTGCAAGAAATGGTGACCACTCTGAAGGCTAATCAAGCTGAATCAATAAGGAAGGCAGTCGAAGCCGGAGTAAGTTACGCTTTGGCGAAGCTTAAAGCTCAAGACCCCCGCCTTAATGTGCAACCAATTGAAGCCGAGTTCGATTGCTCTGAATTAGAGGCAAATCGTCTGATTGAGGAAATGCAATTGGTTGGCAAAAAGGTGGTGGAGGAAATGCAGCTAGGCACTCCCCCTTCAGAGTAATCTTGTAACTACTTTGTAAGGCAGACAATTTCTGTTGACGAGTAATATATGATCCACCTTGTTTCCTGAAAATTATCTTGTCGAGTAGTTAGTAACCCAAAAGATAATAAACGAATGAAAGACTAAGAAATGAAGTCAAATTAATAACTTTATCCTAGCCCCCGACTATTTGCTTAGTTTGTTTAGACAATCTAAGTAAATAGTGTTTGAAATTGGGTTTCTGAAAACAAAGAGAGGTTTATTTAACTTATAGCTTTTGTTACGGTTGTCAAGCACTGGTTGAAAGAGTAGAAACGACTCGACACTAGGAAGTTCCTTCTAGTGGGCGTGACCACGTCTTGAGAGAGGAAAGGCTTCGACTAGGTGATGTTTCCATCTCCGACTGGTTTAATCGAACCAAAAACAGCAACTTGAGTTAAACAAACGTCTTAGAGGACTTTAGTAATTCGTTCGTCCTTTTTTGGTGGACTTCGATAAGTCTTTTCTAGTAGCAAAAGTAGGAGACTGAGCGACGCTAGGAAGTTCCTTCTAGTGGGCAGGACCACATGCAGAGAGGAAAGACTTCGACTAGGTGTGTCTCTTCCTTCGACCAGTTAAAACAAATCGAGTACACCAAAGGTGGTCGAATAAACATAAGAAAGTGCACTCTACTTAAAATATTTTTTGAATTTACTGAAAAAATAAACTAAGATTGAGAGAGTTGGCTTTGAGAACATTTCGACTAGATAGAACCCGAGCTCTTTGTATTGGCAAAAAAAATGAATAACGAGTCGATGCTAGGAAATTCCTTCTAGTGGGCAGAACCACATGCAGAGAGGAGAAGTTTCGATCAGATGACGTTACTCGCTTTTCGACCAGTGTAAAGAAAAACTGGGTTTTTTTTTTCTGTATCATAGTCGAAAGATTAAAAAAGCACTACTAAAAAATAAGGCAAGAGAGGTAGAAAGAACCTGGACTTTTATTACCTGAGAAATTGGTCACACATAGAATTTGCGTAACTGGTCGATGTTCCAAGAGTTTGAGAGAACCTGTCCGTCTTCCATCGCTAGTCATACCGACCACCGAAGTTACTTCGACCATCGTAAGGACCTTCCCATTTGGGGAAAGTTTATTCCGATTAGACTTGGATTGGCGAGCCTCAATACTAAGTCACCTACAAAGAAGGTCGCGAGGTTGGACCTTACGATCATAGTATCTCGCGCAGGCTTGTTGGTAAACCGCGAACGGATTAAGGTTAGGTTTCTCCTTTCTTTGAGTAGGTTAATATCATCCGCCGAAGTTGTTCCCGGTCCGAGTTGTTGAAGGTTTCAACTCGTGTCGACCGCAATTTTAGCTCCGAGGAAGCATGGCTTCGACTCAAACACTAGAAAAATGGTGTTCCTCCTGTTGCTCGATCGGGTGGTCGTCTTTAACCGCCCATAATACGGAAGGTAATTCTTGTACCCAAGCCCCCAAGCGCTTAACAAGCTGGTCGAAAACTCGGGTTTTAATTCATCGCATTATTTGGTCGCTTGCACGTTCGACCGCCTGCTGCTTTGGGGATGTGCAATGAAGCATAGCATAACTTGGTACCCAACTCGTCCGCAAAATTCTCAAATTTTGCACTTGCGAATTGTTTACCATTGTGCGTAATTATCCGACTTAACTCCAAATCGGCTAATTACGCATCTCATCATGAACCTTTTGTCGCTTGTTGTTATCCCAGCATGTGTTCAGCTTCAATCCATTTTGTGAACATGTCAATAGCCACAAAAAGGAATTCGAAACCTCCTGGAGCTTTGGGAAACGGTCCTAGGATATCAAGATCCCAGGTCGCAAAAGGCCAAGAAAGAGGTATTGTCTCGTAATGCTTGAGCCGGTTGGTGTATCTGCTCACCATGAAATTAGCATCGACACACTTTTAACCACCTCCTTAGCATCATGCACAGTGTCAGAGGCCAAGAAAAACCTTGTCGAAAAGCTTTACCAACCAATGTTCTGTAGGAAGCATGTGTCCCACAGATGCCACTGTGTATATCGTGAAGGAGTGTTATTCCTTCGTTTTGCGGAATGCATCGCATGAGTATCCCTTGGGTTCCTCGTTTATAGAGGTCTCCTTCGACCAAAGTATACATTTTGGCTTTTCGGGATAAACGATCTGCCTCAAGATCATCTTCGGGTACGGAACCCTTGCGAAGATACTCGTAGATGGGAGTCATCCAGGTATCCTCGTAGTCTAATGAGGCCACCTCAATAGGAGGTGTCTCTGGTTCTTCGACCAGAGATGGCTTTTGGAGTTGCTCCAAGAAGACTCCTTTTGGTACTATAGATCGGGAAGAAGCCATCCGAGCAAGTTGGTCTGCGAGGAAATTATCCTTTCGAGGGATGAATTGTACCTCGAAACCTAAAAAATGCTTTTCTAACTTTCGTACCTCCGATAAGTACCGAGACATTGTCGAGTTAGAGCACTGGTACTCTTTCCCGATTTGATTCACGACTAGTTGAGAGTCTCCTCTCACGAGTAGTCGATTTAATTGAGAGTGCTTTGCACTCGTATGCCGCCTAGCAAACCTTCGTACGCCACGCTATTAGTGGCACGAAAGTTTAATTGTATGGCATACTTTAATGTTTCTCCGGTAGGAGATACCAGACCACCCGACCCAGAGCCACTTAAAGTAAGTGACCGTCAAAGTACATCATCCACCGGTCGTGGGAATCATCTCGGGATCCCGAATGTGTTCAGATTTGTCCATTCGCGACAAAGTCCGCCAAGATCCGGGATTTTATGGCCGTCGACACGAATGGAGGTCGAACTCCCAAGTTCGATGACCATTTTGCCATGCGTCCCATTGCTTCCTTATTATGGAGGATTGCTCCCAAAGGAAACTCGACGATGATGACTATTTTGTGCGCTGAAAATAATGCCGCTGCTTCCTCAAGACATGAGGAGGGCATATAGAAGTTTTGGACTGAGGGTAACGCCCTTAGGCCCGTGTAAAACTTCGCTGACGTAGTAAACCGGTCGTTGTACATTTTCGCGTTCTACGACCAGTACTGCGCTTGCTGCCTGTGGCGTGGCAGCTAGGTAAATTAAGAGCGTCTCTTCTGGCTTTGGAGAAACTAGAACAGGAGCACTCGAAAGATACCTCTTGACATCCTCAAAGGCAGCATTTGCCTCGCTCGACCACTCAAAACCTTCATGTCTCCTGAGAAGTTTAAAGAAAGGTAGTCCTTTTTCTCCTAGTCGTGCGATGAAACGACTTAAAGCCGTCATGCACCCAGTGAGTTTCTGGACTTCCTTTTTTGTGGTTGGAGGACGCATTTGGAGGATGACCTTTATTTTTTCTGGATTTGCTTCGATTCCTCGTTCAGATACTAGGAATCCAAGCAATTTTCCTGAAGAAATTCCAAACACACACTTCTCTGGATTAAGTTTTAAGCGGTGCTTTCTGAGGTTGTCGAATGTTTCTTGTAGGTCAGTGATATGATTAAGTCTCTTAATGCTTTTTACGACTAGATCATCAACATAGGCTTCCAAATTTCGGCCTAATTGAGATGAAAAAGTCGATTGTATTAAGCGTTGAAAAGTAGCACCGGCATTCTTTAGACCAAATGGCATTTTGACATAACAAAAGGTACCAAATGGGGTAATGAATGCGGTCTTTTCTTCATCGTTTTGACACATATTGATCTGGTGGTATCCAGAATATGCATCTAAAAAACTTAATATCTCACAACCTGCAGTAGAATCAACCACCGATCGATCACGAGGTAAAGGGAAATCATCTTTTGGACAATCTTTATTAAGATCAAGAAAGTCTACGCACATACGCCATTTGCCGCTTGACTTTTGACCATTACAGGTTAGCCAACCACTCTGGGTGGTTGACTTCTCTTATAAAGCCTGCTTTAAGTAGCTTATCCAATTCTGATTTAATAGCATCTCGTCGATCAGGGGCAAATCTCTGTAATTTTTGTTTTACGGGTACTTTATCAGGCCGTAAAGCTAGCTCGTGCTCGATCACCTCCACAGGGACTCGGGCATGTCGGATGCTTGCCACGCCAAGACATCTGCGTTAGCTCGAGAGGAAGGTAATGAGGCGTCTTCCTATTTGGGGTCGGAAGTCTCCCCAATGCGAGCAGTCTTGAGGGTTTCTCTGCGTCGGAGGAACCTCTTTGACTTGGTCGTTCGGCTTTGGTGCAGACTTTAGGCTTCGACTTGCCGGGTCGGGTCGACTTTCATCTCGAGTTGGTATTTGACCAACCATCTCGAGGATCGACGGCCGCAGCCTATACGCCATCTTTTTGTCATATTGAATTGTGATCACTCCTTTGGGACCTGGCATCTTAAGACATTGATACCCATAATGAGTAGCCATTAAGAATTTTGCCAAAGTTAATCGTCCGAGTATGGTGTTATATGCCGTATCGAAATCGACCACATCAAAGGAGACTTTCTCTGTCCTGAAATTACTTGGTGAGCCAAATGTTAAAGGAAGAGAAACTTGGCCAATGGGTTTGGCCGAAGACCCCGGTACGATTCCATGAAAGGAGTATCGTACCGGCCTTACCTTTGTCCTTGGTACTTGCATCTCGTCCAGGGCATTAGTAAATAATATGTTCAAAGAACTGCCACCATCAACCAACACTCGATTGACCCGACAGTTGTTGATGGTGGGTTCGACCACAATCGGATATCGACCTGATCGACTCGTAGTGATCGGGCAGTCATCCTTCTCAAAAGAGATGGTAACTTCCGACCACTTCGGTAATTTATTGATGAGAGGAGCATGTATGGAATTTACCTCTCGTCCGGCAGCTTTTAGTTGTCGTTTGGAGTCGTATGCCGATGATCCTCCGTAGATGTGCTCAACAGTATGTTGCGGATCTTGGAACGGCATCTCCTCATCATCTGACGACTTTTGGCCACTCGTATGTCCTACCTGCTCGAGAGTAGGGAGTGGTGCTTTACCGTTGTAGTAGTCCTCGAGCTTTCTTTAGAAAACTTCGGCGATTCTGGAGGTCATGTCCTTCCTTTTTATGAAAAGGACACCACCTTGGTTTGTCGTTCCTACGATCAGTGCGCTTACCTTTGCCTTGATCAGGGTACGACTTGGTGGTTTGGGGCTCTCTATCTTTCACGGCCAAGACCTCCTTGAAACCACTGGTTTGTGGTTTTTGACTTTTTTATTTTCTTCTTGGACTTTTTTGCTTTTTTGTCCTTACCAACTTCACCTGGCTCGCGAGGAGTGTGCGTTTCTCGATCGATAGTGTTGTTCCACTCGACTGCCTCGTAAGCGAGCATATCGATCGGCCATCTCAAGAGCTCGGCAATGATGTTGGGAGGATTCAAAGCAATATCCTCTGTTATCCTTCTACTACGGACTCCTTGCTTAAAAGCCCCGATCACGAGAGAGTCGAAATTTCCGAATTGAGTTACGAACCTGACTAAAGCGTTTGATGAATTGACGCAAAGTCTCGTTGTTGTTCTGTTTGATCCGGTGCAAGTCGTCTTCCTTTCCAGGGCGGTTGTATGTGCCTTGGAAATTCGCCTGTAGAAGATCGCAGAGGTGTTGCCAAGAGTAAATCGACTCGAGTGGTTGGTTTAATAACCACGATCGAGCGGATCCTTCAAGCACAGTCGGAAGGTAATTCGCCATTACATGCTCTCCTCCTCCTGCTGCTCGGACTGCTGTTGTATAGATCTGAAGAAATTCGATGGGATTTTGAGATCCATCAAATTTCTCCATATTCACTGGTCGAAAATAAGGTGGCCAGCGAACTGCTCGAAGGTCAGGCGAAAATGCCCGGCATCCGGTAATCACTTCTTGACGCCTTCTTTGTAGGAAAGAAGGGTTAATGTCACCAGGCGATCGTATACGACGATACCGCAACAGTTGACTCGCCTGCTGTAGGTCTCGCCTCTCGAGGAATACTCCTCGTACTCCACCCGTTGTGAATTTCTTTGCCGAAGTGGTGAATGATCACCTCTCCGAAGGGCTACTTGATCATCAGCCGATCGAAAAGTATTTCTCCGAATAGGGGATCGATGCGACTTATGGCCGTGTCGATTCCTACGTAGAGAAATATTCGATTGACTGGTAGCTGAGGAAGTCGCATTGCTACGACTACCTGAATGTTGTTGACGAGGTACTTCCAGTCTTGTCATCACGGTTCGAAGCCTTTGCGCAATCTCTTCAGCAAAGAGATCGTACCCTGGCGTTCGAGCAAGCTCTTGATTGGGATTCTCGAGCAAGTCGTTGATGCCCTGGAGTTCTTGTACTTCTTCCGACTGATGTTGAATGCGCCCAGGCAGGTTCTTCTGGGCTGCAATTTTCTTTCGTCGGATGACCTCAAAATCCTCCTCATCAGATCTTTGAGGCCTTCTTAGTGGAGTGCGAGAATGTCGAGGATTTCCCTCGCGTTCATCAGAGTGTTGGTTCTCTCTGTCACCGGTGGTGCCCTTGCCATTACTACGAGGAGGCGCAGTGTGTGATCTTCGGGGAGGGTTCTTATTTCGGCCTCCATGAGGCTGACCCTGATTTGAGGGAAGGACGAAGACCTCCCGTTGATGATTTTCACTTGCGCTCGAGGCCTCCCCGCTTGAGGAGTGCTCGAGAGACACCATCTGGCGACTTGGAGTAATCCCCTCCAGGTAGGGGAACTCCGGGTTATAACAGTCTCCATCCGCAAATGAGATCTGCGGAGAGACGGTCGTATTTGTAGGGAAAGCATGCTTGATCCCTCCCTCTCTGGAGTTACCCTGAGAGAGAGGATCACCAGATGTTGGTGGAGTCCTGGAATTGTGGCTCGCAGAACTTATCTCACCAGGTCGGACCTCCTTAGGGGAACTTGGACATTTGGAGGAAAAACTCTCGTTGTGTCGTGAGTCCTCCTGGGTGCGGTTCTGGTCGGATTGACCCTTGTCCTTTGAGGGAATTGGCCCCTCTGTAGGACGTATCGTTGTGGGGGATAAGGATCCCTCCTCAACTCCATTGATGGGATCGTTTCCTGGAGAATGATCTCCGGAGGGAACATTACCATCAGCGGATGCATCACTCGGCTCGTAGTCGAAACCGGCATCCATGTCGATGTCTGCATAATCTGCCAGGTCAAACCAGTTCTCCTCATTCCATTCTCCTGCCATGCTTGCATGAGATTGGAAAAAGAGAGTATGTTGACAAGAGATTACCGGAAGAGCCCCACGGACGGCGCCAACTGTCGGTGTATTAGAACCGATCTTACGTAAAGATTATTTGATTCGGGGGGTCTCCTAGAGATGAGATCACGCAGAGTGGTTTGACACGGGATGTTTAGACAGGTTCAGGCCTTCTCCGGAGAGAATAATAACCCTAATTCTGTGTGTGTATGGTATTCTTGATGATCAAGTAAGAAGCTAAGACTATTACAGAGAATAGTACTTGTGTTTCCCCTTGACTCGCTCTATTTTGCTGTCTCCCCTCCTCCCTCTGATTGATGCCCTTATATAGTCGTGAAGAAGTAGCCGTTTTATTCTGCGGAAGAGGCGCCTTAATTGAGCCAGTAATGGGCGCATGATGATAGTAATTACCGGCGCATTGGTTTCTTCACGCCGTCTGTCGGTTACCATTCAGAGGTAATGGGGTATTTAAGCACTATTACTACGCAGAATAGTAATGCATATAGACCGTTCGGATTCCTTAATCAATTGGACCCACTCGCTTGTAGGTTCAATTGTAAGGTGGTCGTGGTTTACCTGGTCGTAGGAGGACTTACGACCAGGTAGTAGTCGTAGAAGGTCTTACGACTATATAGTGGTTGTAGAAGGACTTACGACCATGTAATGGTCGTAGAAAGACTTACAACCAAGTAGTAGTCGTAGAAAGACTTACGACCATGACATAGTCGTAGTAAGACTTACGATTATGGGGGTGATTGTAGAAGATCTTACAATCACTTGGTAAGCCTCTCCCTTATAAAAATAAGGGGTACTTCTGGAGACTATGTGACATCATATTTACCCATAATAAGAATTATAGATAAAAGATAAAATAAGGATTATTAGATCCTCGTCAAAGCTCATCCAAGAAGGCAAATGAGAGTATTCTTGATGTTGATCTTCAAGTTAAATCCTTCTAAGCAGTTCTGCATATCTATCAGTTTTCCATTAGCTATTTTATTTTCTTGTCCCGGATTATGTTTGTTAGGGCATGTGGCTTGTTTTTAGATCTTGTGCTTCCTTTTCTTGTACTATATTTTGGAGTTTTATTATTAATATCAATATATTTTCCAGTAGGGCTCTCACCTAATGTTCTAGTAAAAGAAGTTTAGAACCAAAAACTGCCAATCTTTTCAAATACTACCTATGATTCCAAATATAAGTCGTTTTAGATTACATTGGGAATCAGAGGTAGTAGAAGATAGCCCAATAAGATTAATTTAGCCGCCCTGAAAAAACTGACAGTCTTCGGGCCGCATGCCTTACAAAGCATCAATCATCAACGTGCCAATATATGATATACAAGAACAGCAACTATAACCAATGTGCAGAGTGCAGACAAACAGCATCACTATATGGCATAAGCTCACAATCACATTGGCAAGCACAAAATGATAAATATTTTATTCTACAAGTATAGGCACTTGGAATACTAGACATCAGGTCCAACAACCATATGATGTCAGATTCAAGACATGTTACTGTAGTTTCAAACTATAAAGCCTTTGAAAATGAGATGACATTCCTTGCGCATAATACACGAAGAACCATAGTTATTTTAGGAAAAGATAAGCTATAACACGAGCCAAATAAACCCATTAACCTGGCATGGATCATAATGTGCTACACCAATCACTTTAGCTTGTGCCAGGGACATCAAGTTTGAATATTTTGATGCAACCCCGAAGATGAAATTTGCAGCTTTTCCCCAAAACAAGGCAACTTACCCACATCCAACTCTAGAACTACATGTCTAAATGTACAAAGCAACCCACACTAAGAAACCTTGTACTAACAGTTCTGACAATAACCAGGACTGGAAATATCTCATTCAATACCAAACCACGGTAACGCACAAAGAGCAGACCATATCAAGTTTTCACTGAGACCACTGTGTTTGCAGTGGAGCTTGTCAATTGACTTTATGGCAAGACCAGTTGACATAACTCTGACAAGAATACAAGATCAAGAACATGTTTATGGAAAAGCAAAGTTATATATTGCAAATGACAAAAACAGATATGCAGCTTTGAAATAGTTCAGTTAGAGAAACTCCAGACCCTTTGGGGCCTCTGGATAGTTTTTCATTTATGATTTCCCTTTGTCGTGGAATGTACTGGTTGTGTGCTCTTGTAGAAACAACATTGAATAAGGAGTAGTTGACAACTAGACATTTTCAGTGAAGCGGTCTAAATACTATTTGGATTGGCAACTTTATTATCTGTTTGCATCAGCTAATGTTGTATTCTGTAGTTTTTCAGCTTCCATCATTAGGTGGAAAAGTACACCCTGATCAGCAGTGTTTAGACTCTAGTTGTGGGATCTGACACTGTACAATTCCCATTATCCCATTTCTGGAATTTACACTTAACAGGAACATAGGTAATGCAAATAGACTTACTTCACATCGAATTCAGACTGACGGCCAGGAGTAATTTTCTCTATTGGCCGATCAAGCACGCCACCACCTTTGCCTGGTGCAGCTGCTGCCAGAGCCATAGGAATGGCAAGATTTGGGCACCTTCCCTTGTAAATAGAAGATGTATCTCCTGCATATCATGGACAAAAAGAGAAACAACGATGAAAAAAAATCCTACAAGGAAACCCACTATTACTGATATGTCCTAGAGGCAATCATAGATATGGTTATATCCCTCATATGTTTATGAACTTTTGAATAACATGTTATTTTGTCCCTTGAATAAAATATTATTTATATTGACTGGCAAGTATATGACTATTCTATATGACATAGGACACTTATGATTTATGGATCATCACGTGTATTGATTTCACGGATAATGGATATGAGATATCAAATCAATAATATGGACATATGTTGGAGAACAGGGTGTTGGATTGACCCGTCTTGAGACACTGCAATAATTGTTATATTATTAAGCGTCATCAGTTGGTCTCATACATAATGTATATGGGATTCTTAAACCTGAGGTAGTTATAGTTTCCAACATGTGTAGTTGTTTACTTAGGGGGTGTCAAACGGTACTATGTAAATGGGTAGTCATAAAAGTAGTTTTCGGGTTTACTATGAAACTTGCGCAGGAATGTGAGAGATTAAGATGGAATTTGCCCCTCCTCTTTAACGGAGGAGATGTCTCTAGGACCCTTGATGTGGTTGGATGAAGGAAGTGCATGGTCACGCCGAATATAGTTGAGGACTCAACTACAACTAAGTAATCCACTACAAGATCGAGTGAAGGATCGAGCTACCATAGGATGGCATGCATCTCGTCTTGAGTTCGATCTAGTATCGTGAGGCAAAGGGATCAGCACATGAGCTTTATAAAGGTTCATCCGATGTGATCTTTATATGTATTTGGGAATCGCTATGTTCTACTAGGAACTGCTACCGACTTGTGTCGGAAAGGAATTTCTGGGTCACGATCGATTCCGCATGAACCTGCAGGGTAACACACTTAATAGTTCGGATTGGGTCCGTTAGAGCCTTAAATAAGATTATAATTCATGTATGGTTAAGAGTCCTAATGAGTTCCTAACGTAAGGATCCGTTAAGGGCGCTTTATGAGGGGAGACGTGGGGGCTTTTGGGATTATGTTGCACCATCCATCGAAACCCTAGCCACCTTCTCCCTGAAGGCCCTGTCGTTCGTGCTGGTGCTAGCACACCGGTGCACAACGTTCCACTCGTGGATGTGTGAATATTGTAGAGGAGATATTGTGCTCATCGAGGACGATTCGCGACGTACGTAAGGAACGCAAGGCACTGCCAGAGGAGATGATAGGCGGCCAAGGACGTTAGGCGATCGACTACTTCCACTACATCGACGCGCGCGACGTTGTACTAGGCTAGTCCAACTCTTCTTCTATTATGCTGCGCGTCTAGTGGTAACAATATGTGATCTCTTACTCGCATGACTACTTGGTTTACGCGATAGAAATTTTATTGTGTGCAATTGTAGCTTACCCGTATCCCAACACTCACATACTAAGATGACACAACAAAACAAATATTTCGATCAAAGTTGTTAAAATCGCGACTCTAGTCATGGAATCGTACGATTCTACGATCCTACAACACCAATACGATCCAAATCGCACTTAGAGTCGCACCTAGTAGAATCGTGGTAGAATCGCGCTCCTAATCATAGAATCGCAGTAAAATGGGGGTAGAATCACGCATCACCTCAAATTATAAAAGATTTAGGTGTTTGGTTGTGTCCTATCCCTTAATTCAAGTTGTATGATAAGTACTAAGTAATTAGTAGGTTAGACATTAAGATTTGGAGGTTTGGAATAATAAAAATTATTTTATTATTTTATTTTACTTTTTATGTAAAATGTTCAGGTAATGGCAAGGTTGTTAAAATCAATATTTTAGCTATAGCTCTGAATGATATGGAATCTAAACTACGATTTAGATATTTATCAATCAAATTAGATGTCTAATGACTAAGGTGCGTTTGGTTGGGTGAACCAGGGTGAATGGGATGGGATGGTACAGGATGGATGGGATGATCCTGAATGAGATGATACAAGTATGGTGTTTGGTTGGTGAGATAGGATAATACAGGATTTTGTTTGGTTGCTTGGATATGATGGTCCTGAATGGTTAAAGATGGTGTTTAGTTTGAAATTTCAAGAAAGTTACATGAAGATTTAATAAAATATTTTTAAATTTAATTAAAGTTTATTTTATTCATTTAAAATATTTGAATTCTATACAAAACAAAAACAACATCGGGAAAATATAAAAATTCAAAATGCTAAAAAATGCATGAATTTTCTACAGTAGCTAGATGATGATTTTAGGTGAAAGAATTATTCCATTTGGAGTTAGCAAGTGAAAGTTATTGTAGTTAGCAAAACGTTGAACCACGTGGTTCGACCTTTTTTGTCGAATGGAATGGTACAGAATAAAAGTTGAATATTCCCTCACATGGAACCATCCCATCACGTACCGTTTGGTACCATTCATCCAACCAAACGCGGGGATGACCTCGTATCCTGAACGGAACCATCCCGTTCAGCCTCATACAACGAACCAAACGCACCCTAAATAAACACTTATATCACTCTTGGAATACACGACACATTGAAAAAAATATATTTTTGGTAGAATCAGGTAGAATCTTAGATTCCACAATTCGATTCTAAATGTGATCCTACCGGAGTGTCTCCGATCCGATTCAGAATCATGATTATGACAACCTTGGTTTCATCTAAATTAAAATCATCACATCTCTTGCACACACTTCCAAGTTCAGGTTGGTCTCCACTGGACAAAAGTAGTCTAAAACGTGTGAAAGAACTTTGGCCATGGTGTCACTGTGATACAGCAAGAAGGCGAGAACCACAGTACGAAGAATACCGTCCATGACCAGAGCATGTTGAAGGTACGAGCAGCTAGCTATGGGAACAAAATTATGTTAACGTTTACTCATTCATCATATGTTGTCGCCGCTGCCTAGTAATGGTCAAGAACAAATACACGAATCCCCCTTCCTCTTGCCAATACAACCCCCGCAATTTCTTATCAGAAAATTAACGGATTGTTTTCTCCCAAACTCAAATTGTCCAAATCTTGGAGCAATTTCCCAACACGAGCAACGCCTAAAATCAATACCGGCAACGATTCTTGCCAAACTAGAACTGAACTTCCTCCTCAGCATCCACTTACCCCCATTTGGAGTCAGGCAATCCATTCTCCTAGCTACAACCAACCTTATCCGGTATCAAGCAAGAGACCAGAGGTACGGCTCCTCCCCCCAATTCGCATCCAAGAAACAGATAAGGAGACAAGAGGTTGGAGTGCGAGGGGTACCTGCCACTACGTGGTGATTCGAAAGCGGCTCGCGGAGAGAGCCATACGGCTGGGCACCGCGGCCTCCATGCCTCTCGCCACCGCCCTCGGCCGCGCCTCCGGTGATGGGTGGTTGGAGCCCCTCGCCTCGCCTCTGTTCTTGCGGTGGTGTTGCTCCGTGGGCCGGGTGTTGCTGTGCGGTATGGAGGCACACAAATATTTGTGGCCCAGTTAGGTTCGCGTGGCTCGCACAAGCCACCTGTTCACCAATTTGCGGTCCGGACTTCTGGGCCACTGGTCTCCTCAGATTCCCCACACACACAAAACAAACGTCAAAAACTGAGGAGCAACTCTTCCGGGAAAATTACCCTTTTCACCCTTGGTAGTTGGTGCGAACTGCGAAGTGGCCCACCGGCCACAAGAGGCTGATGTCTATTTCCTCTTGTTTATTTATTCGTTGATTTAGCCGGAGTAAACTACACCAGGGCACCTGAACTGTCTGGTTACAATAGTATAAATAGTTTTCGTCTATAACAACCCTTTTATGTTACCTGTACACAACACTATAGACAACTCATTACAATGAGTTGTCTTTTTACTTGTCTTTATAGATGACATAATCTTTTAATGCTTTCATAAACCTAAGATATTTCCTTTTTGGTACTGGTGATACAGTCGGTTACAGAATTGTAGACAATATATTTCTATCTTTTTATTCTCTTTCATCCACATCAGCTTAAATTCTACGTGACAGAGACTATAGACAGTTGATGTAAACCCATTATACATGACCTTACTCCCAACTTCAATTTTAGGTTGCCATGCCACCACATATTATGTACTTTTCTTTTTTAGAATACGGAAATAATTAGCTATTGTTGTCGGTTTGAGACTGATCACGGTTTGATTTTGCTACTTATGTCTCATTGACTTATCTAATTTTTACTTATCAACTGGCCACACTTGTAGAAGTTGAAGGGCTAAACTATCACTGGATTTTAAAGACGTGGATGAGACAGCCGCGAACACAAGTTAATTTAAGGACAAGAAATACGCAAGTTACTGATGTAATTGAGACAATTAAATTTATTAGTGTTAGTGTGGATATCGTGAGCATATGTGCACGGTCTCAGGATGATGAGTCAATTGGCAATGGCTTTGTTGGTTTGTAATTTATCGCGTTTTCGGGTTTACTCCAGGGCTGTCAGGTCACGGGCGGTCCGACCGGCCAGGTCGCTGGTCCGACCGGTCAGTGGGAAGGTCTGACCGGCAGTGCTTGCCGGTCCGACCGCCAAAATGAAAAGTGGTTTTTGGAGCTGAGCCAAAAATAGGTTGTGTAGGCAGGTGAGGGGAGTCTCCTGGATGTGGTCACATCATTTTTGGAGCTCCTAGTCAAAAGTTCTATTCAGTTGAAATTTCCAGAAGGTTTCGGATTTTCACGCTGAAAATTTGGCTAAGTCTTTTCGGGCGGTCCGACCGCCGTTGTGGGATCGGTCCGACCGCCCGAATCGGTCGAGGCCGCCTTGTGGGGCGGTCAGACCGCCGATGACTTGGAGGATAGCCAAGTTGGCATTGAGTTGATTTGAATGTGTTTATTGTATAAATTTCAATGCTTTATTGTTGCATATTGCATTGTGGAACTAACGTGGGTCAAGTTGTGAAGAACTTGTTCCCGGAAACGGTTTGTTTGTCTATTGCTGTGCAGGTGGCTTGCAGGTCAACGACGTCAACGGTGAGGTGGATCGGGACTACGCTTGGAGAGCTGAGGTCCAGAACGATCATGGATATCGGGTGAGGTCGTGTGACTCAAGTATGGTGCGGAATGGGCAAGATGGATCGAACGGGTAGTTCGGTACAGCTGGTTGGATCAGGCGGTGCGGAAGTCGGTGCGAGTCTCTGCGATTCGGACAAGAGAGGCTTGGCGACGTGATGAGAACTGCTTGTAGGACCGGAAAGGCGACTAGGGGGGGTGAATAGGCGCTTTCTCAACTTTCTCGTCTAAACCAAATTCAACACGAACTTTACTCCTTTGGCTATGAAAGCTAAGAAGATTAGTAGGTGCACAGCGGTAGTCTTGTGCTGAATTCGATAACCCCGACAACCACACGACACAAAAGTGGAGACTTAAACTCAAAGGGCAGATCTGGGCACAGGCGGTCGACCGCTACCACGGCGATCGACCGACGTTCAACGGTGATCGGCCGGCAACTAATCGGCGGTCGGACCGGTGGATACGTTCGACCCGGCAAGATACAATGGTCGAATACACGGGCGGTCGGACCGCCGTTGCAATACCGGCCTGACCGGCTCAGGCCAGAACTGAAAAACTCAACCCAAAACCAAAACGAAATTTGATCCAACTTTTGATTCAACCAATGAAACTTGACCAAATTTCGAGCACACCTCCCTAATGATATTAGAGACCTATTTCTAGCGATGATCCTTCAGATCCACTTCGCAGAATCGATCTCTCAAGGATTTAACAAAGAAGTGCACAAACCCTAGAAATGTGAAAATCTTGATTCAAGATTTGCTCGTGGGGGTTGATGATCTAGATGACTCTAGGAGTATCCCCACACATCCAAGCAAGATAAAATAGTCCAACGGACCAAGCAAAAACCTTTGAATCAAGGAAGCACCAAAATCATCCAAAAAGGGAGAAGAACACAAAGGGAGCAAATTATCTTTCAATTAAGCATCACAACATGGTTTGATCACACAAGTTGCTTACAAAGCCTCTCCAACAAGGAGGGCAAGAGCTCACTCAAAGAGCACACCCTAAACCCTAGTTCTCCTCTCCTCTCCTCCAAACCCTAGAAAAAGGAAGAAGGGGCTAAATGAATGCTTAGAGGGGTTTTCCATCTCCCCCCTTTCTATTTATACTAGAGAGCTAGGGTTTCACTTTTGGGACCACTTACACATGGGACCCACACACATAACTCTTGAAGCAATCGCCTGCTTCACCACGTGTAGGTTGATCAGCGGTTCTCATCAGGTCGCCAAGCCTCTCGTGTCCGAATCCTATCGGAACCTTCCAGAGACTCGCACTGATATCCGCACCGCCTGATCCAACCAGCTGTACCGAACTACCCGTTCGATCCATCTTGCCCATTCTGCACCATGCTTGTGTCACACGACCTCACCCGGTATCCATGATCGTTCTGGACCTCAGCTCTCCAAGCGTAGTCCCGATCCACTCACCGTTGACGTCGTTGACACGCAAGCCACCGCACAATAGACAAACAAACCGTTTCCGGGAACAAGTTCTTCACAACTTGACCCACGTTAGCTCCGCAATGCAATATGCAACAATAAAGCATTGAAGTTCATACAATAAACACAGTCAATCCACAACAATGCAAGAGTTGACTAACCTCTAAGTCAAAGCCGGTCTGACCGCCCCACAGGGCCGGTCCGACCGATTTCATGCCGGTCGGACCGCTCCCACAACGGCGGTCAGACCGGTCAAAAGGACTTAGCCAAAATTCAAGCGAGAAAATCCGAAACCTTCTGGAATTTTCAACTCAATAGAACTTTTGACTGGGAGCTTCAAAAATGATGCAACCACATCCAGGAGACTCCCCTCACCTGCCTACACAACCTATTTTTGGATTAGCTCCAAAATCCCATTTTAGGTCAGCCGGTCCGACCGGCCACCACTGCCGGTCCGACCGTCCCACGGGCGGTCGATCACCCATTAACGCCGGTCAGACCGCCTGTGGTCTGACAACAAGAAGCAAACCCCGAAAACGCGAGATTTTGCAAACCAACAAAGCCATTGCCAATTGACTCATTATCCTGAGATCGTGCACATATCCTCACGATATCCACAATCTCCCCCTTGATGAACACATTGGCAATTCCCCAGAAAATGTGGTTTTTCAGAAATGAAAAGTAAAAATTCGCTGTTTTCGCATAAAGGCACAACTTGGTCCATAAGCAAGAAAAAGCCTAGGAACCGACCAAGCTGGCTTCAGAATAGTATAAGCAAGTGAGATAAAGCAATGAACGCACAAACGGATTCAATTTCCAGAAAGTAGCCAAAAATCCCACTTAGGTCCAAATGAAAGACAATTGTTCTATTTGACCTTTGATCATTGTGAGTCTTCTTCAATTGCAAATGAAATCAGGAAAAGGCAATAGAACCAAAAGACTTAACTCACTATGATCACAAATTTTCAAAAGGTTCAATTTTTTTATTTTATGAAGTTCTTTTATATTAAACCTTAAGCTCCAAACAACATTTTCTTCACAATCTTTCTCCCCCTTTGACAATGAATTCATCAAGATGCATGGGAAAAGAAAGAGCATGAAGGAATGACTTTATTTTTTAACTTTAGTAAAAAGGAGCCATAACCATTATACATGTAGACAGTACAAGTATTATACCAAGCCATAAAAAGAGTAGACGCTATAATCAATCATGGCAAATCATGTACTGCAAAGCTAAAACCAAGATAGCAGTTGTCTGAGATTAACATAATTAAAACCATAAAAGGTTGCTCAATATCATAGTTTCACAAACAGCAACTACAAATGAGTCAAGCTATGTCAATAAGTAAAAAGAGACTCAAGACAAGAACTGAGGCATTTTGAGCATTAAGATTACATTTTTGAAGCAAAACTCAAGCACTTAGCCTTTTTGAACATTTTCTTAAAAGGATTTTTTTACTGTGCTAGATTTCAAGCCTTGCCGCGACCATCTCAAGCAATAAGCTTAAAAGAATGATCTAGGTCATCCAAAACTCCCCCTGAGTTCATGCCCAGTGCCATGGCAAGCCGTCTCATGAGAAAAGATTGGTGAGATCAGTTTTTTCGCACAGAAAATCTCATTTTTCATTTGCTTGACTTAAGAAGATAAAAAGCTCATTTTTCATCTCAAAATAAGTTCAAGACTCAATTCAACCTATTTGACATGGCAAGAATCATAAGAGGATCACTAGAGCAAAACTAGTCACAAGATCCAACAAGACATGATTTGATTCGAATTGCTCACAGATACAAAGCTAGCAAGGCAAAAGCTAAGCTGAACAAGAAAAGCCATAAAAGAGGTCTAGCAGACTAACACTTGATATGACAAGGTATAGAATATGAAATCAAGTCATACAAGGATAAAGATCACAGCTCCACAACTTTTATCATACAATGCAAGACAAAAGAATTAAAACATGCATTATGATACAATGAATGCAAAAAGAACAACTTCTCCTTCAAAATAGCCCAATAGGACTAATAACCCCTAACTCTCCCCGCAAAGCAGCAAAACGAGAAGAATCAAGAGCTTTAGTGAAAATATCTGCAAGCTGTTGCTCAGACTCTACAAAGTGAAGCACAACATCACCTTTCTCAACATGGTCTCTCAGAAAATGAAATCGAATATCAATGTGTTTAGTCCTGGAATGTTGCACTGGGTTTTTGGCAATATTTATTGCAGAAGTGTTGTCACAGAACAGAGGAACACTTCTCAAAGATAACCCATAGTCCCGCAGCGTGGATAAAATCCAGAGAACCTGAGAGCAACCACTGGCGGCAGCTACATACTCGGCCTCAGCTGTGGACTGTGCAACCGAAGACTGTTTTCTAGAAGACCAAGAAACAAGAGATGTGCCCAAGAAATGACACGTGCCAGAAGTGCTCTTCCTATCCACTCTACACCCGTGAAATCAAGATCGAAAAATGCTCGAATTGAAAGAGCGTAAGAAGAAGAATACCGAGTCCAAAGTCAAGCGTATCTTGAAGGTACCGAATATGCGACGCATCGCTTGACGATGAGAAGCACGAGGAAGCACGAAAGCGGCGCCATGACATACGGCGAATTGTATGTTCGGCCTCGACAGTAAGATAGAGGAGGGAGCCAATCATATCATGCAGGTACTCTTCCGGTCCACGGACTCTCCATCCTCATCGTGGTCCAAAGACGGTGCACGGTGGTTGTAGCAATGGGAGTAGACATTGGCCTCTGCTTCCCATATTGAAGCGCCGAAGAAGGTCCTTTGTATACTTACTCTGGTGAACGAATGTGCCTTCTTTCAGTTGCTTGATTTGAAGACCAAGGAAGAATGTCGCTCTCCCATCATGCTCATCTCAAACTCACCGCTCATCGAATCAAAATCTGACACCAAAGCATGAGAAGAACCACCAAAATAATATCATCCACATAAATCAACCAATAAGAAATCACCGCCATGCACGAGAGTGAACAAGGTTTTATCAACCATTCCCATTTTGAAATCATTTTCAAGCAAGAAACTCTTAAGCCTGTCATACCAAGCTCTAGGAGCTTGTTTCAATCCATACAGGGCTTTAGAGAGTTTAAAAACATGGTTTGGAAATTTTTGATTTTCAAAACCAGGAGGTTGCTTGACAAAGACTTCTTCTTCTATGAAGCCATTCAAGAAGGCACTTTTAACATCCATTTGAAAAAGCTTGAAACCCTTGGATGTTGCAAATGCTAAAAGAATGCGAATGACCTCCAATCTAGCTACTGGAGCAAAGGTCTCTTCAAAGTCTAAGCCCTCTACCTGGGAAAAACCTTGAGCTACAAGTCTAGCCTTATTGCGAACAACCAATCCATCCTCACTTTGCTTATTTTTAAAAACCCATTTTGTTCCAATAACATGAGAATCTGAGGGTCGCTCAACTAAAGTCCAGACTTTGTTTCTTTCAAAATTCTCAAGCTCTTCATGCATGGCATTGACCCAAGAGGCATCAGATAAAGCATGGGTGATATCTCGGGGTTCAAAAGAAGCGACAAAAGCAGAATGTGCATGAGAATCAGGAGAAATAAACCTGGAGCGAGTGACTCGCTCTTGAAGATCCCCAATCATCTGCTCAGGTGGATGTTGTCGCTGTATGCGAAGAGGTGCTCCTGGTGCAGAAGTGGCCTCTACCTCATGAGTTGTGGAGGTAGGAACAGAGCCACTCAGATCGTCGGTGGGGATAGGAGGAGGCTGCTCAGCTGACACTGAAGTAGTAGTAGCAGGCTCTCCACCCCTCTCAGAGGTAGCTGGAGGATGGTTTGGTTCCTCATACACAGCGGTAGTTCCGATTTCCCTGACTCAGCCCAGAAACAGTCCAAACTGAAAACCTCAACTCTCAATCTAATCAACACACTTGTCAAATACTCATCACTCAGAGTGGAGGACCTCTCACATGGTCTCTCAGAGTACACTTTTGAAGCAAAACTCAAGCACTTAGCATTTTGAGCATTTTCCTAAAAAGGATTTTTTTACTGTGCTAGATCTCAAGCCTTGCCGCGACCATCTCAAGCGATAAGCTTAAAAGAGTGGTCTAGGTCATCCAAAACTCCCCCTGAGTTCATGCCTAGTGCAATGGCAAGCTGTCTCATGAGAAAGGATTGGTGAGATCAGTTTTTTCATACGTAAAATCTCATTTTCATTTGCTTGACTTAAGAAATTAAAAAGCTCATTTTCATCTCAAAATAAGTTCAAGACTCAATTCAACCTATATGACATGGCAAGAATCATAAGAGGATCACTAGAGCAAAACTAGTCATAAGATCCAACAAGACATGATTTGATTCAATTTGCTCACAGATATAAAGCTAGCAAGTGAAAGCTAAGCTAAAACACGAAGAGCCATAAAAGAAGTCTAGCAGACTAGCCCTTGACATGACAAAGTATAGAGAATGAAATCAAGCCATACAAGGATAATAATCAAAGCTCCACAGATTTTATTTTACAATGCAAGACAATTTAAAATGAAACATGCATTATGATACAATGAATGCAAAAAGAGCAGATTCCCACTCAAAACAGCCCAATAGGACTAATAACCGCTAACTCTCCCCGCAAAGCTGCAAAACGAGAAGAATCAAGAGCTTTAGTGAAAATATCTGCAAGCTGTTGTTCTGACTCTACAAAATGGAGCACAACATCACCCTTCTCAACATGGTCTCTCAGAAAATGAAATCGAATATCAATGTGTTTAGTCCTGGAATGTTGCAATCGGTTTTGGCAATATTAATCGCAGAAGTGTTGTCACAGAAAAGAGGAACACTTCTCAAGGATAACCCATAGTCCCGCAGCGTGGATAAAATCCAGAGAACCTGAGAGCAGCCACTGGCGGCAGCTACATACTCGGCCTCAGCTGTGGACTGTGCAACAGAAGACTGTTTTCTAGAAGACCAAGAAACAAGAGATGTGCCCAAGAAATGACAAGTGCCAGAAGTACTCTTCCTATCCACTCTACACCCGGCAAAATCAGCATCAGAAAATGCTCGAATTGAGAGGCGCGTAAGAAGAAGAATACCAGAGTCCAAAGTCAAGAGTATCTTGAAGATACCTGAAGATACGACGTACTGCTTGACGATGAGAAGCACGAGGGGAAGCCTGAAAGCGAGCGCACAGACATACGGCAAATTGTATGTCCGGCCTCGACGCTGTAAGATAGAGGAGGGAGCCAATCATACTGCGGTACTCCTTCTGGTCCACGGACTCTCCATCCTCATTAGGGTCCAGCACGGTGGTTGTAGCAATGGGAGTAGACATTGGCCTACTGCTTCCCATATTGAAGCGCCGAAGAAGGTCCTTTGTATACTTACTCTGGTGAACGAAGGTGCCTTCTTTCAGTTGCTTGATTTGAAGACCAAGGAAGAATGTCAGCTCTCCCATCATGCTCATCTCAAACTCACTGCTCATCGAATCTGAAAATCTGGACACCAAAGCATGAGAAGAACCACCGAATATAATATCATCCACATAAATCTGAACCAACAAGAAATCACTGCCATGCCTGAGAGTGAATAAGGTTTTATCAACCATTCCCATTTTGAAATCATTTTCAAGCAAGAAACTCTTAAACCTGTCATACCAAGCTCTAGGAGCTTGTTTTAATCCATACAGGGCTTTAGAGAGTTTAAAAACATGGTTTGGGAATTTTTGATTTTCAAAACCAGGAGGTTGCTTGACAAAGACCTCTTCTTCTATGAAACCATTCAAGAAAGCACTTTTAACATCCATTTGAAAAAGCTTGAAACCCTTGGATGTTGCAAATGCTAAAAGAATGCGAATGGCCTCCAATCTAGCTACATGAGCAAAGGTCTCTTCAAAGTCTAAGCCTTCTACCTGGGAATAACCTTGAGCTACGAGTCTAGCCTTATTGCGAACCACCAACCCATCCTCACTTTGCTTATTTTTAAAAACCCATTTTGTTCCAATAACATGAGAATCAGAAGGCCGCTCAACTAAAGTCCAGACTTTATTCCTTTCAAAGTTCTCAAGCTCTTCATGCATGACATTGACCCAAGAGGCATCAGATAAAGCATGTGTGATATCTCGGGGTTCAAAAGAAGCGACAAAAGCAGAGTCTGCAGGAGAATCAGGAGAAATAAACCTGGAGCGAGTGACTCGCTCTTAAAGATCCCCAATCATCTGCTCAGGTGGATGTTGTCGCTGAATACGAAGAGGTGCTCCTGGTGCAGAAGTGGCCTCTACCCCATGAGTTGTCGAGGTAGGAACAGAGCCACTCAGATCGTCGGTGAGGATAGGAGGAGGCTGCTCAGCTGAACCTGGAGTAGTAGTAGCAGGCTCTCCACCTCTCTCAGACGTAGCTGGAGGATGGTTTGGTTCCTCATCCTCAGAGTCATCATCGACGAAGATGCTTCCTTGAAATTCAGGATCCTGTGTACCTGAAGCATCGGGTCTAGTACTAGGACTAGCCTCATCAAAAGTGACTTCGCAAGTCTCAACAATTTTGTTAGTATCAACATTAAAAACACGATAGCCACGAGAATGAGCAGGATATCCAAGAAATATGCCATCAAAGCATCTAGACTCAAATTTATCAAGATTGCCATGTTTAAGAATGAAGCACTTGCAACCAAAAATCTTGAAATGAGAGACTTTGGGAGAATGACCAAATCTAAGTTCATAAGAGGTCTTCCCAACCACAGATCTCAAGAAAACTCTATTGGAGATATAACAAGCAGTAGAGATCGCCTCAGCCCAAAATCTCCTAGGAGTAGAATGCTCATCTAGCATGGTCCGAGCCATCTCTACAAGGGTTCTGTTCTTCCTTTCTACCACACCATTCTCATTGGGAACTCTAGGAGAAGAAAACGATGCTCAATTCCCTATCGGTCTGAGAAGGTAGAAAAAGAAGAATTCTTGAATTCTGTCCCATTGTCACTCCTAATGGCTCTCAAAGCTCCAGGTATATCAACAACAATTCTAAGGACCAAATCTATGAAGAATCTGAATGCTTCGTCCTTAGAAGCAAGAAAATAAACCCATGAATACCTGGAGTAATCATCCACAACCACCAACACATACCATTTCCCAACTCTAGAAGGACCAAGCGTGTCTAAGTGAAGAAGCATCACAGTCCATCACCATTACCAAAGTAAGAGGTGGGTGGGAAGCAGACACCATCTTACCATGTCTACAGGGTGAGCACACAAGATCTCTAACAGCCTTCAGCCTAGGCAAACCTCTAATCAAGTTCTTGCAACTGACTCTAGACAAATGATCAAAGCCTATATGCCCAAGTCTACGATGCCACAAAACAAGATCATGAGAATCAGAGGCTACAAGACACCTAGGACTGGAAGCTGAAGAAATACTGAAATTTGCACAGAAGATCTTCTCAAACCTGGAGATCTCAAAAACAAGCTCACCCGAGGAATCTAGAACTCTACACTCACCACGCTTAAACCTCACTTCTAGACCCTCATCAAGCAGCTGAGAAACAGATAGAAGATTATACCTCAGCTTACTTACCAAAGCGACGTCTTTAAGCATGAACTTGTCGTTGACCCGCACAGTGCCCTTTGCAGTCACAGTCCCGGTAGAAGCATCCCCAAAGGTAATCAATTCGTTGCCGGATGCCCGTGTGAGAGAGGAGAACCATCTAGAATCTCCGGTCATATGTCGAGAACACCCGGAGTCAACAAGCCATATGTCCTCCTTCCTCGCACGACGGACCTAAAAAGCACAATCAGAAAACATCCGTGCCTCAGTACTGGGGTTAGTGATAAATGATCTAGGAATCCAGTACTGAGAAGCACGATGTCTGGGAGCAGCAGTAGAAATAGCAGAAACATGATCAGGAATAAAATCATAAGGATGCACATGAGAACCACCTAGACCTCTCCGAAACGATCTACCAAAAGATCGATACTCCCCCTGTCTAGGTGCTACCCGGTGTCTCTCCTCACGATGTCCTAATCCAACATGCTGCCTAGACCCACCAAAAGAGTCTACAAAGTTCTCTACAAATCTAGGCCTATATGTGTTGCGATAAACAGGCTGCCTAGCTCTAGAGACTACAGCTGGAGAAGGGACTCCTCTAATGGATTTCAGGACGCTCATCCTCTCTTTTCTCTCAAGTTTTGCTCTCCGGAAGCAGAACTCAACAGTATGGCCCTCTTTCTTGCAGAAGGTGCAATGGTACTGGACCTTGTGAGAGGTCTGTACAGAATGAGTGAAAGCACCTTTCTTGCCAGAAGGAGTTTGAGCAAAACCAGTGGATTTGAAAATAACCCCGGATGGCTTAGGAGGTTCTAGCTCAAACAAGCCATTCTTCACAACTCTAGCAATCCTAGGTGGGTTTTTCTTGGAATGCTCTAGGGGATTGAAACCTAGACCACTATTTTTCACGCTCACTTTGGATTGATCAAGAATCATGTTGAGTTTCTTTTTCCCACTTGAAGTCTTCTCAAGAGTCACCTTGAGGTAATCATTCTCTTTCATTAAACCCTCACATCTAGTGCACTTGCTAGACTTGATTACCTCATTGCGCTTACTCTTAAGAAGGGTCACTTCCACTTTGAAGGCCTCACAAGACACACAATAGGATTCCTGAATCCTATTCAACTGCTCCTTAAACTTGACTCTAAATGCCTCTTGAATCTGATTAATCATGGTTTCAACTTCAACATTCAAAACACAAGAGTTAGAATCAATAACTTTCTTAGAAGCAGTAAAAGACATGGATCTTTCAATTTTAGCCTTTTCTTCAAGAGTCTTGTTTAAGGCTTCAATCTCAATTGTAAGCTTGGGACAATTTTCACAAGATGCAACTCTAGAGTAAATCAACGTTTCTGTCATCTCTTGCATCTTAATCCTATTATTCTTACAATGAGAGCATGTGTGACTAGCATCAAACTTTTGCAATTCTTTTAAAGAGCTATCCAGTTTTAATTCTAGCAAAGCACAATTTGAGCAAGTTAAAGAGATAGCTTCCATGGCAGTCACATCAAGAGGAATGACATCTAAGCAAGCAGAACTAGACTTGAAAGATTCTAGTTCATCGAGAGCATCTTTTAGTTGATTTGTAACAGATGAATGAGCTGATTTCAAGCTTGTCAAATCTTTAAGCAGGCTAGTGCAGGAATCACAAATATCGTCAGGATTAAAAGATTTAAGCCTAACAACTTCTAGGTTCAAATTATCAATCATAATGTCCTGCTTCTTAATCATTTTTACTTGCTTATGCAATTTACATTCAAAGAAGCACCAAAGCCCTTTTCATGTCAGCACTAGAGGGGCATACCTCATCAGGATCACTAAAGGGATCCTCATCGTTGGAGGAGTCGCTGTCGTGGCTGTTCTTGGCCATGAAACACATGCCTGTGAAGTCATGTGCCTTCTTCTTGCCACGAGAGTCACTCTCGTCGTCCTCCGTTTCCGAGTCCACATCGCTCATATTTACATTCTCTAGAGCGGCAAGGACCCGGCTGACAAACTTGCGATAGTTTGTCTTCTTGGGTTTAGCATCCCTCTCCTGGGGATGTTTTCGTGTCTCCTTCTCCTCCTTGCCCTTTAGCTTGGGGCACCTGGAGCGAATGTGGTTTGGCTCACGAAGCACGTGATAGGTCCACTTCTCCTCCTATTCCTCACCTTGTTATACGCTCTTGTGAATTTGGTGGATAGGAGGGCTAAGTCATCCTCGGGTAGTTTCTCGAGTTGCTCATCGCTTAAAGAATGCAAAGCAGATAATGAAAAGCCAGATGAGCTGCAATCAAGAGAATCAGAAGAACAACCCTTGGATTTGTCGACCACTAAAGCCATCGACTCTGTCTTGGAGAGACGCGAGATAAAATCAATCTCATGCGTCTTCAACCTCGAGTAAAGCTTATCCATGGTAAGCTCACTCATGACAGTGTTGTCATTGATGGAAGTGATCTTCATTCCCCAGACCTTCACATCAAGAGCACCCAGAAGCTGGCGTACATTTTCAGACTCAGAAAACACCAAGTCAACAGCGCGGAGATCATGAAGAATCTTCCCACACTCATCCAAAGACTCACGGTGCCTTTGCTCGATCTTAGAGTAAACCTTTTGAGTGGTTCTGTCTCACTTCCTTGATCGCGATGGACCCTTCGTGATAGTCACAAAGTGTCCGCCAGATCTCATGAGCAGACCGCAAGTGAGCAACACGCTCAAACTCAGATCGACTAAGGCCTTGGATCAAGTAATTTCGAGCCTTGCTGTTGGCCTCCACATCTAGAGTGATCATATCGTCATCGGCTAGCACGACATAAGGGTTTTTCACCTTAAGCCAAATAGCGTGCCCTTGAGCCTCGATATATGCTTGCATACGAGCCTTCCAGTATGCAAAGTCAACTCCCTCAAAAATGTGTGGCTTGGTTGAGTACTTGTCAGTCGCCATGGCTCCAAAGACCGGTTAAGATCTATGAGAAGAGCTAACCCGCTCTGATACCACTTGTAGGACCGGAAAGGCGACTAGGGGGGGTGAATAGGCGCTTTCTCAACTTTCTCGCCTAAACCAAATTCAACACGAACTTTACTCCTTTGGCTATGAAAGCTAAGAAGATCAGTAGGTGCACAGCGGTAGCCTTGTGCTGAATTCGATAACCCCGACAACCACACGACACAAAAGTGGAGACTTAAACTCAAAGGGCAGATCTGGGCACAGGCGGTCTGACCGACTACTACGGGCGGTCTGACCGACGTTCAACCAGCGGTCTGACCGGCAACTAACTGGCGGTCGGACGGTGGGCAACGATTCGACCCGCGATGATGCGATCGAATACAGGCGGTCGGACCGCCGTTGCAATACCGGTCTGACCGGCTCAGTCCAGAACTGAAAAACTCAACCCAAAACCAAAACGAAATTTGATCCAACTTTTGATTCAACCAATGAAACTTGACCAAATTTCGAGCACACCTCCCTAATGATATTAGAGACCTATTTCTAGCGACGATCCTTCAGATCCACTTCGCAGAATCGATCTCTCAAGGATTTAACAAAGAAATGCACAAACCCTAGAAATGTGAAAATCTTGATTCAAGACTTGCTCGTGGGGGTTGATGATCTAGATGACTCTAGGAGTATCCCCACACATCCAAGCAAGATAAAATTGTCCAACGGACCAAGCAAAAACCTTTGAATCAAGGAAGCACCAAAATCATCCAAAAAGGGAGAAGAACACAAAGGGAGTAAATGATCTTTCAATTAAGCATCACAAGATGGTTTGATCACACAAGATGCTTACAAAGCCTCTCCAACAAGGAGGGCAAGAGCTCACTCAAAGAGCACACCCCAAACCCTAGTTCTCCTCTCCTCTCCTCCAAACCCTAGAAAAAGGAAGAAGGGGCTAAATGAATGCTTAGAGGGGTTTTCTATCTCCCCCCTTTCTATTTATACTAGAGAGCTAGGGTTTCACTTTTGGGACCACTTACACATGGGACCCACACACATAACTCTTGAAGCAATCGCCTGCTTCACCACGTGTAGGTTGATCAGCGGTTCTCATCAGGTCGCCAAGCCTCTCGTGTCCGAATCCCATCGGAACCTTCCGAGACTCGCGACCGATATCCGCACCGCCGATCCAACCAAATTGCATCGAACTACCGTTCGATCCATCTTGCCCATTCTGCACCATGCTTGTGTCACACGACCTCACCCGGTATCCATGATCGTTCTGGACCTCAGCTCTCCAAGCGTAGTCCCGATCCACTCACCGTTGACGTCGTTGACCTACAAGCCACCTGCACAGCAATAGACAAACAAACCGTTTCCGGGAACAAGTTCTTCACAACTTGACCACGTTAGCTCCGCAATGCAATATGCTACAATAAAGCATTGAAATTCATACAATAAACACAGTCAATCCACAACAATGCAAGAGTTGACTAACCTCTAAGTCAAAGTCGGTCTGACCGCCCCACAGGGCCGGTCCGACCGATTTCATGCCGGTCGGACCGCTCCCACAACGGCGGTCAGACCGGTTAAAAGGACTTAGCCAAAATTCAAGCGAGAAAATCCGAAACCTTCTGGAATTTTCAACTCAATAGAACTTTTGACTGGGAGCTCCAAAAATGATGCAACCACATCCAGGAGACTCCCCTCACCTGCCTACACAACCTATTTTTGGATTAGCTCCAAAATCCCATTTTAGGTCAGGCCGGTCCGACCGGCCACCACTGCCGGTCCGACCGTCCCACGGGCGGTCTGACCGCCCCACAACGCCGGTCAGATCGCCTGTGGTCTGACAACAAGAAGCAAACCCCGAAAACGCGAGATTTTGCAAACCAACAAAGCCATTACCAATTGACTCATCATCCTGAGATCGTGCACATATCCTCACGATATCCACACTGCTGATCAACCTACACATGGTGAAGCAGGCGATTGCTTCAATAGTTATGTGTGTGTGGGTCCTATGTGTGAGTGGGTCCCAAAAGTGAAACCCTAGGCCTCTAGTATAAATAGAAAGGGGGGAGATGTAAAACCCCCAAGCACTCATTTGGACTTCTTCATCTTTTTCTAGGGTTTGGAGGAGAGGAGAGGAGAAACTAGGGTTTGGAGATTGTGTGTGTGCTCCTTGTGTGAGCTCTTGTCCTCCTTGTTGGAGTGGCTTTGTAAGCATCTAGTGTGATCAATCAATCTTGTGATGCTTACTTGAAAGATCATTTGTCTCCCCTTGTGTTCTTCTCTCTTTTGGATGAATTTGGTGCTTCCTTGATTCAAGTGGTTAAGCTTGGTCTCTTGACCTATTTGTATTGCTTTGATGTGTGGGAATACTCCTAGAATCATCTAGATCATCAACCCCCACAAGCAAGTCTTGAATCAAAGACTTTCGTATTTCTAGGGTTTGTGCACTTCTTTGATAAAACCTTGAGAGATCGTTTCTACGAAGTGGATCTGAAGGATCGTCGCTAGAAATAGCTCTCTAATATCCTTAGGGAGGTGTGCTCGAAATTTGGTCAAGTTTCATTGGTTGAATCAAAAGTTGGATCAAATTTCGTTTTAGTTTTGGGCTTGGTTTTTCGGTTCGGAACTAAATCGGTCTGACCGGTTTTGTAACGGCGGTCCGACCGCCCGCTTTTCAGACCGCTCAGAACTGCCGGGTCGAACCGATATCAACCGGTCCGACCGCCAGTTAATAGCCGGTCCGACCGCTCGTTGAACGTCGGTCCGATCGCCTGTCTCCAGCCGGTCTGACCGCCAGTGCCCAGATCATGCTAGTGAGTTAAATTCTCCACATTTGTGTCTTGTGGTTGACGGGGTATCGAATTCAACACAAGGCTTCCACTGTGCGCTTACTAATCTTCTTAGCTTTCATAGCTAAAGGAGTTAAGTTCGTGTTGAATTTGATTAAGGCGAGAAAGTTGAGAAAGCGCCTATTCACCCCCCTAGTCGCCTTTACGGTCCTACAGTTAGTGTTGCAATGTTGATAGTGTTGAACATGAACATGTTTTATTCCGGAGTGTATACGCACGACTTAATTTATTTATGAAATACCCACGTCAATAGGAACAATTTACTTTTGGACAAAATAGCAGTAGTTCTCTTTGTATAACACGTATCCTTCTTGTTTTATATATGCTCAAATAGGGATTTCCTTTTTTTTTTCTCCTTCATTAGATATCCCATGCAATCATTTTTTGGGGACCTCATCTACCTCTCTTCACTTACTTTTTTCTACATATTACTATATCCATTTCACAATATTACTCTAGCTATCGCTACATATGTGCAAAACAAAGCAAAAAATCAAAGAAATCGTATCTTCTTAAGAAAGTAGATGGTGTAAAAATAACAAAAGTTAACCACATGTACAGTATTGATTTTTCATATATATTGAAACATTTTTTTGTAAAAATGCACTTATTAAGAAGAGATTAAGTGGTTGCGGTGTGTGTGTATATATATATAGTGCTTCTTTGGTATGTACGCATGTGGGCTATGGACAAATACGGTGAAACAGAGAAAGTATATATATTTATGATTTCAAAATTTACACATAGGCCATATAGCTGGCTGTGGTTTTAGAATTGCTGAATCTAACATATGTTGTGGGACTTACCCGACACTCTAAATAAAACAAGAATAACTTCTTGGCTTTATGCAACACTAAACAAATAGCTTAAAAATCACACTGAGGCGTGACTCACGGGATCAACTCCCACAAACCACAAATAGCTGAGAAAATAACCCACGGCTCGAAATGCACTATATATTATATGATCCAACCTATCTAGCTAAGAATGATTGCCTGCTAATCCTTCACATGCATGTCTCAATTAATTAGCCTTGTTCCCAGGTGGGATCAGTCATCAGACAAAGCCCCACCCTAATTAGCCATGGAGAAGATGGTAATCGTAAGGAGATGCATGGGGTCACATATATATAATTAAGTGGAGGCAAGGCAAGCGTGGTCCACCTCGCTCCATGCGCCCCCCGAGCTGCATGTTTTGTTGGGGCTTTTGCCCTACTCTACCGCAACATCCAGCGTAGCAAACAGCAAGCACACCACCTTTTATCATTTAGCTGGTAACGGCGTCTGGTTTTGTCCCATGTTCTAATTGCATACAAATGTATACTCACACTCGATCAAAGAACGTCCAAAAAGAAGCCAGATGCTCAGTAGCATCAAAACATCCAGGATCTAGCAAACAAAACATACTTCCTCGAGTCCTAAAAAACAAGTTATTTTAAAATATGTGCAGTCGAATTTTGGAAACTTTGGCTATCCATATCCTTTTTAAATATCTATATCAGTTTCATGATAATCATATGTGTAGATTCGTCTCGAAAAGTACTTTTGTAATATTATAATTTTATTAGATTTTACAAATATATTACAATAATAATAAGTGATCAAAGTAGTATTTTGAAGACCGTGTTGATGTCTAAAATAATTTTTTTTTGAACCGAGGGGTATGTAGCAGCCTAACTAGTCCATATGCTTTTATATTATATTATTATATGTTCTCGAGTCCTTTCTTTAAAGAAACGGGGTTTCCCTTGCTTGTTCCATTCACGCATGTGAAATGTGGCAGGATTACATGGGACAAAAAAAAAAGATAGTTCGTAGTTCAATTCTCAGCCTACCCAGCTCCAAGCAGCTAAGAAAACATAGACACTACTACTGCTTGTGTATGCCCATTGCTCAAAAGAACATTGATCCAATAGGAATACAAAAATCCGCATCTATATAGTACTAAGTACCAACTCATGGAACTTCAAAATGTCGCAGGAAGTCAATCATTCATCGCATAGAGCTTCTCTGAGAATATTTAGTGTCAATACGTAGGCTCTATCCAGATTCTATGCATTGCGTTATATATATTCACATGTATGTATACGTGTATAACTATATCATAATATTGTTATTGTTATTTCGTATAGTCCTATCTTTTTCTGTAAGAAAATATATTCACACCGGAAATATTTGTGTAGGAGACCTGGGTGACGAATAATAAAGTTAGGAAATTCGTCGTTACATGTATATATACTATGTAGTAGCTTATTTTGTAGTGCTCGACAGATATACTAACATATGCCAAAATACAAATTCCGTGTTTAGCACGTATAAGACCAGTACTACATTATACAGTTAACATAAAAGTTTATCTTTAATGAAAAAGGGGCAGCAGCGACACCAGTTTTACTAGCCAGCTAAGAAGATTAGCGAAAAATATCATAATTAAGTTAATTAGATCCGGGAGCTACCTACGAAAGTAGCACTGTACTTCAAGTGGTACTCGGTCTATATCTGAAGTAGATTATTGACAGGATAATGCATGTGGCTCTCAGTATCCATCATATATATGTACTTAACATTCGAAAATAATCATGAACATGAGAACAAATAAGGCCAGCAAAACAACAACAGAATGGATCGGACAACATTCTCAGCATGCATATAAACTATCCAAAGATGCAATTTTTAAAAACTACCAAATCCAAAGATACAAATAACAAATGAAAAACAAGGCACTCACCATGCCATATGCATGAACAATTAAACCACCCCACCAATTCCATCTTCCATTATACCCCAGAGATTATACATGTGTACACCCATATCACCCCCATGTTTTGAAAGGTTTAATAGTAAATTAACCTCTCAAAGCACCTCCTCTCCCCAATACAAATGCAAAGTAACATGCACACAAACATATATAAGGGATACATAAAACTCTCCCTCACCTTGGACATTCAAGTTTTTTTTTCCTTCCTTTTTCTTTCCCTCATGCACACACCATAACACCAAAAAGAAGACCCAAACTCTAAGTGAAGTGACCTATAACTTATAACTATACTAAGTTGAGTTGCATAATTAAGCATGCATGCATATTTCATGCTAGCTTTGAGGCTGCAGCTAGGCATGGAGCTAGTGTTACCGGCCACTAGAGCGAACCTTGCTCCTGCGCGCCGTTCATGCGCTGCCTCTTGATGCTCCCGCAGCCGCCACCGGACGAGGACGTGTCGCTGCCCGCCGCCTTGCGGTCCATGACGCTGCGCAGGGCCTCCTGGATCGAGGCGACGAGCTCGTGCCTCCGGTGCGAGGCCGCGCACCCGTCGTCGTCGCCGTCGTCGTTCCCACAGTCACGGCCGCCTTCCACGTCCTCTTCCTCCACTGCGGTGATGAGGAGCACGTTGCGGACGCGGCCGCCGAGCGTGGCGATCTCAGCGCGGCGCGCGCGCAGCCGGAGCGCGGCGAGCCCGCGGGCGATGTCCGGGATGAGGTCCGGTCGATCCTCGCAGCACAGCGAGGCCCGCACCACGAACCTCCCCTCCTCGTCTGCCTCCGCGTCCACCGCCAGCTCGTCGGCCTCCGTCGGCATCAGCTGCTGCTGCGCCGGCCCCGCCTGCGCCTCCCCCGTCGAGGCCATCATCGCCGACGTCTGCCGCTTCAGCTCCTTGACATGCTCGATCACCTCGGCCAGCAGAGACGCCTTGTCCGTCTGCAGCACATCACAAACACATGTAAACACCAATCAGATCAGATCAGCGCCATCATTAGGCGCCCGAAGCTTTGGACGCATGCATGGTATAGTAGCTAGTGGGCGGGTGGATGGTATCAGTGTACTGGTAGGCAGCCAGGCAGGCAGGCAGCTATAGTGGCGGTAGGAGAGGGTGGCGATCGAGTGGTGCGAGTGCATGCGAGCATGGAGGAAAAGCTACAAAAATCGCGGGGCGTGGCGCAGCCTTTGCATGCGTCCTCGAACACTTTCTGGGTGTGTGTGTGTCAGGCTGGCTCCTGAGCGCTCTGACACGAGCGTGCGCGCTTGTCTTGCACGGGGCCGCGCATATATAGCGTTTTTGCTCGATCTCCCCGCGACCGAAGCATACATGCATGCGGCGGTCTCCCACGAATCCAAAGGCTTCTGCGCCATCATTTCCTGCCGAGCTTGCTTGTCAGCAAGTGTGTACTCTATTGTCTACTATATGCATGAGAGAGAGAGAGCTTTTCAGTCGGTAAACCTATGCCCACCCCACCCCACCTTGTCTATGTCCCCTCACAAATTACAACTCTCTCTAATTTACAGAATTCCTGTGGGAACTGCACTATTTCCTGCGAAATTCCTGAGTAGTTCCGGGGGAAAAAAAATCCCCGCTTGATATAGTTTTTCACGTGTGGTAGACGATAATCATATATGGGTATTAGTTGGGAAAGAAACTAAACATGATGAGATGGAGCAAATTAAGGTAAGGGAGATGCATGCCATTGCCATGCCCCCTTAATTTCAAGCATGTAATTATGCTATGCGGGTTATTTGTTGCAAGACCTAAGTACATGTAGACCTGGCCGGTGTCACTAGCAGTTGTCGCGAGAAACTAGCTAAGCTAGCTAGCTAGATCCGTCTTCTGCTTTGGTCCTGTTAGGTGCTACTTCTTAAGCTGTGTGCTTAATTAGTCCATCGATCGATTCAGGGATGCTAGGCTCTAATTTATCGATCGATCTCCTTGTTTAGATCCAATCTTGCGATTGTGCACCGATGGTCAATGTAATTAGGGTTTTCACATGGACATGAAGTGGTAATGATCGTATATACAGAGTGAGAGGGTTGATTAATTAGCCTGTGAGCTATATATGTGTGCGCGTGTGTGCGATGATCATATCGTATGAGTATATGGATTATCATATCGATCACCTTGGTGGTGTTTGGGAGGAGGCTGCGGAGCCTGGCGAGGTGGCCGTTGATGCGCTGCCGGCGGCGGCGCTCGGCCTCGCTGTGGCTGCGCGAGGCCGCCAGCGCCTTGGCGTCCATGATCTCCTTGGCCGTCATCCGCCCCAGCTCCGCCTGCAGGCTCCCCAGCAGCCCGGACACCACCCTCGACCCGTGCTGCCCCATCTGCAGGGACGCCGCCCCGCCGCCGCCGGCAACCGCGTGCTGTTGCGGCGGCTCCAGGCCGAACAGCCCGTACTGATTCCCCAGGCCGCCGCCGCCCTCGCAGTACCCGCCGATGCCAAAAGTCCCCCCGGGCACCGGCATCTCACCGCCGTAGGGCGCCGGCGGCACATGGGGGATCATATAGGGCGGCGCGGCAGCGGCCGGGCCGAGCCACGGCAGGAGGGCCGATGCGTGGTCGCCGCCGTGGGCACCTACTCCTCCGGCGGCCTGGAGCAGGAGCGCCTCATGGCTGCCATGGACGCCGCCTCCTTCCCACATCCCGATCGATCGATGAATCGATCAGCTTCTTGTTATTGGAGGAGGAGGAGCACGAGTGCTTCTTGGGCTCTTGGCTATGGGTTCTCGGGGCTTCTCTTCTTGTGCTCCTCTTTCTTTACCAGTCAAAGGGAATGCGATGGACGTGGCCTTTTAAACTCTTGTGTCGACCTGCCCACTGCACTGCGCAACATGTATGGCTTTAGGCGATCTACTATATCCGTGCCTTTTTCTATCTATCGTGTGGCCTTTTTCGCACCGGAGGTGAGGTGGTCGGGTAGTGGTCGAGACGGCTAGGGCTCGTGTACGGCACTTGCTAGCTTTCTCCTCCTCTCGATCTGTCTGACTCTATGTCTCCGGATTTTCTTTTCTATATTGTTTTTGCTTTGCATACATTTGATCTAGCTGCTCTCACTATATCTGCCCCTCCTCTTTGACTTAATTAGTAGCATAAGTAACTTTGCAACAGATCATAAATCTGAAATAGACGCTCCTCAATTTTCAATTGCATTTGGTGGAGTCTCCCTTTGTATGCGCACGGAATTTATTCCATTAAATCAGAACACTCTGCCAGTCACTTTTCCTGAATTTAATCAAATCAATTCAAGCAGATATGCTTACATTGATCATTTTCGCTCCCTTTGTCCACAAATGTAGGTTGTTTTTTTTTTTTGTATCTTTCACGGTCTTCAACCCAAAACTTTTACTATGATTTTGTATTATAATATATATACTAGCAAAAATAATAAAAATGATATATTATTATAGTATTTTGCAAGACAAATCCAACTATGTTATTTTCATGTAGTCAATTATATACTTTAACATACAGTAATGGTAAAAGTTTCATAAGCTTAGCCTGGACTGATCTCACGGCGATCTATATTTGTGGACAGGAGTATTATTCATAGATAGGCCGCTTTACTTATTTAGTTGGCTGGTCTGTCGAGTAGTGTGTAATGTGTACTAACTAGGAACACTGATAATGGCACCCAAATTTGACCCGATTTCAGACGCGACAACAAGATGTCAGTGTTATTAATTAAATTAGTGGAAAATTAGTTAAAAGAAACAAATTTCCAAAGATCATATCAGCTAAAGAACTGAGAGAAATCCCTCTAGAAAATTTATCAAGTATCTGTATAAAAACCTCAGACCTTTTCGTATGGCACTAAATACATATGTGAACTCTCGCGTAACAATCTACTCCATCCAGTAAAAAAAGAAGCATCTTTTGACTTTCAAAAATCAACAATATACCACTTTAACCTGTAAATTTTATTGTTATATTTTCAAAAACAAAATTATAAAAGTGTAATATTGTAATAAAAGTATTTTGCACGACAAATTTACTTATACCATTTTGTATATATCCGACCAACATATTTTACATAATATATCTTTAGTGAAACTCATAGTACTGTTTACGTACACGTATTCTAGAGGACTTCCTTACATGATCGGTGGAGTAACGACGATTAATTCGACTTCTGGACCCTCTGATGCACCGAGCTCTTACATGATTTTCCCGGCTTGATTTGAACTCTCCAGCAAACGCTAGCTTTTCTTGGAATTAATATTTTTTTGCTGTCTTGCATGCAACTTTGTCTAGCCAGTTAAAATACTGAACGCCCAGGTTGTGTAGGATTATTATCAGGAAATGTAACATCAGATTTGACGGTTCAGTAGCTTGGAATCCACGTAGTCTCGTCGATGGGCCCCACATCAAACCCGGAGAGCAGATTGTAGAGCCGACCAAAGCTGATATACACTGTTCCTTTTAGACTCAAAGCTGATACACTGTTGACTGTGCAGAGAGGAGGAATATATGGGTTCTCTTAAAGGAATTAGAACACATAGGAGATAGTGGAGGGTAGGCGAGTACCCGTTCAGTTGGGCTGTGACATGTGAACTGGTGATTATTGTTAGGGTATACGTGTAGAAGTATAATAGTTATACAATTGTTAGAGGTAGTTATAAAATTGTAGTCTAGTTTATACTTTCTATAAAAACCATCTGTGATATCTCAATTGTAGTCTAGTTTATACTTTCTATAAAAACCATCTGTGATATATGAGATATCACAGACGGTTTTGTGTTGACACCATCTACGAAGGTCTACTATCACAGACGGTTTCTATAAAAAAAAATCGTCTATGATATGTAGGATATCACAGACGGTTTTTTACAGTAGTCGTATGTGACGGTTGTTGGTGGTAGCCGTCTGTGATTGGATACATATCACAGACGGATGTTAGGAGTAGCCGCCTGTGATTGTATACATATCACAGACAGTTGTTAGTAGTAGCCGTCTGTGATTGTATACATATCACGGACGGTTGTTAGTAGTAGCTGTCTCTGAGTATCATTCACATACGGTTTATTTCACAAAACCATCTGTGATAGTCCGTTCTATACCTAAATATATTTTGATTTTTCGGCTAGCCTCAGGTAATGCTAACCATACCCTCTGAAAATAAGCAAGCAGAAAATAAATATATCACAATTGATTTGATATAGAACAACTCAAAGTGATTTACAAACTCAATATCAATTACGAAGTCACTTTAATGATCTAATTACAAAGTGATTTGATTACAACTCAAAGCGGATTATAATAAATCAGAGTCGCTGGGGTAAAACTCTCCACTCTCTTTAATGATTTTCCCCATTATGAAGGTGGCGAGCCATCCTCAAACTTCCACGAATAAGTCCAGATCGAAGCTACTTTCTGGTATTTTCATGCCATGTCGCTAGCAGGAATAACGTAGTAAGAATATATATGTAAATTCATAATTACGAAACAATTATTAAGATATTGACCTCTGGATCCATCGGCTTAGCACTCGTGATTTTCAGCATATGACGACAAACATAGAATGCGCATATGTTACCTTAATGTAGTTGTTGGTGGCACTGCAAAAATAGAAGTGTGGTATAGGATATAGGTATAGTCAGTTCGAGAGGCCAGGTTACGAAGTGTGAGCAGGTACCGGAAATCGCATCATGTGTCGTAGTTTGGCGTCCGATTCATTGTGTGTCCCTCCCTCGGCAACATAGGCGCTAAACGACCTACGTGATTCCAAAAAGTTATCCTCGGACATTTCAAACGAACGAAGACTACAATGAAGTCACATATGGAGGAAATGAGCATACATGTCGAGTACTTTTTGCACAAAGGTGAAGTCATGCTTGTTATTGACTGGAGAATCAAGGTATATTACCTTGTTCCACTTTGGTACAATGACTAGAAGTACCCAGTGCCACCTACTCATGTATGTCGCTTTAGTCATTAAACCTAAGTTCGTGTTGCGTATAAAGAACAAATAAAATTTGTATAACAAGTAGTGAAGCACTTACCCCTGGTTGTGGGGCACTAGTATGTAGTCCTTGTCGTTATGAGTATGTAATCCCTTCGTTATGTACTTCTCGACGTAGTTTGCGTCTTCACAGATGCACTGCTCTGAGATCAAATATGGGTCGAGGAAACCCACCGGTTGTCGCCATCGCCGGCATTGTTGCATCATGTATCTATACATAAGCAATGGGTTGTGACAATTATCAGTATTGCATGAATGTAGAACTTGATTGTACACACTTACAGTGTCCAGCATCGTAGAAGTGAGGCGTCGAGGTTGAATAGATCAAATAAGTCTTCGAAGCACACGACGAAGTAGCCCGGTTTGTGGCGGAAATGGTTCTCATTGTAGTTGACAGTGAATCCGGTAGGCCGGTCTTCCCTCGCCTCGTCGGTTTGCTGCATATACCAGTCATGCAAAGTCTGGCAAGCCAAACCAATGTTGCGTAGTTGTCTTCCTGGAAGATGACTCGACAACTTTTTCTTGTTTCTTTGGCGCCATCTCCACGAGCGCCGTCTCCACAGTATGGGATATGGAGACCTTCTGAAGCGGCACTACAGGGTCCAGGGTGATGTCCTTCTTGGGCCATTGGACAAAAGTGTGCATGGCATCCCCTAGTGTTATGATATCTTCGCTAGAGCGCTTCTCCAGCGGGATGGACATCAAATTATCATGTACTATGTCCACCTGGACCTTGGCATAACCCAACGCCAACTGGGAACCGTGCACCACTAACTCTTCGTGGCATGGAAACACCACCCCCCACCCAGTTTCAACATGAATGGACCCAACCAACACTTGGAGCCTGCAGGATGTGGGCACCTAAAAAATGATACACAATTAGCTAAGGCGTCCTACAGGTTTATCTTTGGAGCATCCCAGAGATGTATATTACCTAAATGAGGTAGATAGGTAATTGAGTGTCACCAAGTTCAGGAAGTGCAGGCGTGGACGCGACGCTACTCCGATGTTGAGGAGTACTGGCTACCAAAATCATGGGGCGTCTTGCGACCGGTTGAGGATTTGATTCATTTATTCCTGCAATGCTGTTATCTGTGCTTGAAATTGTGTAGTAATCTATTCTTTAAACTCTTCTTTTCATTGTTCTTTGCGCTCGGTCTTGGATCTCTTCTAACTCCTATACGCCTTGGAGTCGTGTGGGAACCCATGCTTCCGAGGTACATAAACCCCAAGGCCCCGAGTGGAACCCAGGTGCTCCTTGTTTCCCAGGGCCGTGGATAGTATATCCTTCTCCCTGACTGGTTCGAATGAGTCTTGGGATGATTCAATACTCAATGTTTGTTGCAACAGGCCATCATGTTATATTAGACCCTACGAAGTTATGGACTTATTAAAAACTAGGCAGTTCGACATGTCTTACCATGCGTTGGCACACTCCCTCGTCTGTCGGGTTTGTGAAAAAGATATCTCCCGACAATGTGGTTTTGGCCCTCGCTCTTAACCAGTTTCGGGAGCGCTCGTCTGTAATCTCGGTAAATAGCGGGGAGACCTCCGACTGGATTGCTAGATCATCCTCACACATCCATTCTGGGATTTTACCCATGTACCCAGCGGTGCTGAGTCTGTGGGGGTGATTGTTTTGTGTCTGGATAGCCTTATGTGAGGCACTTTGCTGCTGAAATTCGTTCGTTGTCTTCATCTGCACAAAGGCGTCACATGTATCCGATAACACGAAACTATACTTCGCGCAGGGCATCTAATCCTTGTTCACGTACTCCGTGATAAGCTTGCTCTTGAAGGTCTTCCAAGCGTGTGCCATCGCGAGGAACGCACGACGTCACATGAGTTCCGGGAATTCTAGTGGGATCTCGAACGACGTTGTAATTTCAGTCTACAGTTGCGCTTTCTATTCGTCTGTCACATCCTTCCATTTATGTGTGGTGATAGGGACCCATTCCCTTGCAAGTATACCACAGGTGGTCCAAAATACTGCCGCTGCTTTCTGAGGAAGCAGAGGGACTGACGACCGTGATAGTCATTCGACCCATAGGCATTTTTGATATTCCTTTGGCATGTCACTTTGGTATCACTTTCCTTGGAGATCCCGACGCATTCGGCGACGTCGATGACGGCAGGGAAGACAGTGCGGATATCATCTCATTTACTTGCTATCTCGCAAGATTAACAAAGCAATATCTCACGGTGCTAGCTAGAGTCAATCAAAATAACACAATTTGAAACTTCTTCTAACGCAATCCAAAGCGTGATCGTACCTTGACAGGAGGTGTGGACAAAGAGGAAGTCGAGGTCAGGGAGAGAGGCATCATCGAGGTCAGGGGCGGCGGCATCGAGGCCGCAGAGGGATGACACCGGCAAGGGGAGGAGGTCGAGGGTCGCAGAGGGATGACGCCGGCGCAGGGAGGAGGTCGATCGGAGGTCGTAGAGTAGCTCTGAAGAGTAATGACGCAAACCCGAAGAGTAGCTCTAAGGAGTAAGGACACAAGCCCTAGAGGGGCCCCCTATTTATAATCATATATATCACAGACAATTATATTAAAGAACCGTTTGTGATAAGCAATCATATCACAGACGATTCTTAAATATAACAATCTGTGATATGCTCGTTGTCGTAGATGGTCCTCGAATAGAACTGTCTATGATATGCTTACGACCAGGGGTGGGTGGTCGTAGTAAAGCCTAGTGCGAAGCATAATAGAACAGTCCGTGATAAGCTAGGCAAGCTACGACCACTACCTAGTGCTAAGCATATCATAGACTGTTCTATTCTAGGACCGTCTACGATAAGTAAGCATATCCCAGACGGTTATGTTTAAGAATCGTGTGTGATAAGTATCACAGACAGTTCTATTACGGAACCGTTTGTGATACTCAGCGCGGGAATTTTTGGACTTGTGCGCGGGAGGCGAAATTTTTAGGCACCTTAATTAGGAATCATTGTGCTACATATATCACATGCGGTTTAGTATAACACACCGACCGTTCCTTCTATATCCGAAAAATTACTATTCTATTTTTCGGCTAGCCTCAGGAAATACTAGCCATGCCCTCTGAAAATAAGAAAGCAGATACAATCACATATGGAATAATTTTTTAATTAGTGAATCAATTACAATGGAATAATTCTTTAATTACATGTGCCGACTTTCTTAATTACAATGGAATAATTTTCCAAATAGGTGTTCATTACACTTGGCTATTTCGTTTTAAAAAACAGCCCTTCACGATTATCGAAGCGCATATAGCTAGCTTCCTCACTCAGTTCTTCCTTGAGCCTGATGCCATCTCTAAAAGGAGGCAAGTCGTCAAATTGATTGTATTCTTTCTCATCCACAACATTCTCAACTCCAACAATCCTTCTTTTTCTATGAAGAATTACGTGGCGGTTCTTATTTGTCGGGTCCTTTACATAAAAACTTGAACAACTTGCTTAGCAAATACAAATGGTTCATCCTTGTATATGACATATTCGAGGTCCACAGTAGTAACGCATCGTAACGTCGCCGCGCGAGACGAATAGACGCATTGCGCGAGAATCGAATGACTTAAACATCACAAACGGTTTCAATTACAAACTGTCTATGATAAATACACATCACAGACGGTTCTTGTTAATAACTGTTTGTGATAATTATATATCACAGACTATTGTAGTTTAAAACCGGCGTGATACGTATCATAGACGGTTTATCCTACTAAACCGCCTGTAATAGTTCCTTCCATAACTAAAAAACATTATGTTTTTCTCCTGCTAGCATTGTATATCGAAGTATCACTTTTTTAGTGAAACTGTATGTGTATCACAGACGGTTCTTAACAAGAACCATCTGTGACATTCCAAGATCGTCGATCTATTCAAAACTGTTATTTGTAATACATATCACAGATAGTTCTTAACAAGAACCATATGTCGTATGCGCCATTAACTATCTGGTCATCCCCTCAGAACTAGATTTATCTGTAGTGAGAAATGTTATATATATATGCGGTTGCTTTGAAGGAGGAGGCCGACTCTGGGGGCGTGTTGGTGAAAGAAATACCTTGGATTTTTAAGTGTGCTAGATCTGCTATTTGTTCTTAGTGATCTAATGTTAGTATTCCTTTGTCTCTAATGCGGCTACTTTTTTTCAGCGGCCGTCCACGCAGCATGAGGAGGATGAGACAGCAGCCACACCAACTTCATCGACCAAGCCTTCAAGTTCAAGAAGCATGGCTACCAGGAGAGCGCATGAAGAGGCTAGGCTACTTCGCTAGCATTACTCCTGACACAACTGCAGGCCTCAGATGTGCCACGCAGCATATAGAATCCTCCTCCTCATGCTGCTTGGGCACCTTCGAGGCTTTCAGTTGTGTCTCGAGAAATGCCAGTGAAACAACCTCTTCATGCGATCTCCTGGTAGTCATACTTCTTGAACTTGCAGGCTTGATGAAGTTGGCATGGCTGCTGCCTCATACTCTTCATGCTGCGTGGATGACAGTCCAAAAAAATGATTATCAGAGACGATTCTTGTTAATAACCGTCTGTAAATATCACAGACGGTCTCATTTACAAATTGTATGTGATAATTATATATTTAGAGCATGCTCGAGTTGAAGTTGGAGTGCATTCTGGACCATATCAAGTAGCTGGAGAAGATTGTGTGTGTGTGCATGTATCATTGTTGTAATTTATGGTATATTTGTTAAGTAGTCGAAAAGTATATCACATACGGTTATTATTAAAAACCATATGTAGTTTCCACTATCACAGACGGTTATTGTTGAGAGTTGTCTGTGAAGTTTTCACTATCACAGACCGTTATTGTTGAGAACCGTCTGTGATAATTCACAGACGGTTCTATTTAATAATCGTCTGTGATGTATGCGATTTTCACAAACGGTTATTATTAAGAACCATTTGTGAATTATCATAGACGGTTCTATTTACAGACCGTCCGTGATACGTAAGTATCACGGACGGTTCCAAAGGAATCGTCTGTGATAATTATGATGGCCGAGGGCGGTGGGACGAAGCTTCCGGCGGCACCGAATCGGCCAGAGGAGCACCGGTGGTCGGAACGGGGCAGGCGGCGTTGGGTGGCGCCGGATCAGGGGAGGCGGCGTTGGGCGATTCTGGGAAGTGTTAAGAACTAGGGCAACAATTCGAGAAAAGCACTTATATAGACTAACATCACAGACGGTTCTTTAATAAAACCGTCTGTGATGATTTATCACAAACGGTTCTATTAAAGAACCGTCTGTGATAACTATAACATCACAGACGGTTCTTTAATAGAACCGTCTGTGAAGGGAGGCCCACAGCGGTGGGGGGCATCGGCCGGCTTGCGGGGATGGCCGAGGGCGGTGGGATGAAGCTTCCGGCGGCACCGAATCGGCCAGAGGAGCACCGGTGGTCGGAATGGGGGAGGCGGCGTTGGGTGGCGCCGGATCAGGGGAGGCGGCGTTGGGCGATTCTGGGAAGTGTTAAGAACTAGGGCAACAATTCGAGCAAAAATAGAACCGTCTATGATAACTATAACATCACTGACGGTTCTTTAATAGAAACGTCTGTGATGATATCACAGATGGTTCTATTAAAGAACCGTCTGTGATAACCCTAAACATCATAGACGGTTCTTTAATGGAGTCGTCTGTGATGTGAGTAATCAATCCAGGCTGTTGATATCCAAATTTGACAGTTCAAGTGAACGAGGCGATCGGCCGGTCCGATCGGCCACTCAATCCAGGCCGTTGATATCCAAATCGAACAGTTCAAGTGAAAGGGGCGATCGGCCGGTCCGATCGGCCACTCAATCCAGGCCGTGATCTCCAAATCGGACGGCTCGGATCCAGGAGCGGGAAGGCCCGAGTGGTCCGAACAGGTACGAGATCTGGACCGGAGGATCTCTATCGGACGTCTCACACACGACGCGGTTAGGCAGTTGAGCTGAACCGCGAGACTCGGGTCGGAGTCTGACTCGGGTTCGAGCCCGAGGAACAGTGATTCCAGATTTTGAATTGAAAGGCTGAGATGATTTGGGAATTTCCAGAGGTAGCTCCACAGCTCCAAAAATTCTTAAATTTTTACTGAGTGATCCTGACTTCAGGATCAACCGTGTAAGAATTTTCCAAAATTTCTCATGCAGTGCATTGCCCGCTAGAAAATTCACAAGTCTTTGGACGGGGGTTTGACCAGGAGACACAGTTTGACCAAATTTTAAGAAATAGCAAATAATTTCTAAAAATTATGAAATTTCTCAGGGAGGTTACCCAGATGATCAATAATTTAGGAAAAATATTTTTCGAGGATGATCACAAGGTTTGACTAGAAGACCTTGAATTGCAACACTTCGAGTCAATAACCTTAATTGAATTTGAAGTCCACATTTCAAGTAGATAAATTCTAGAGAATTCAAATGATAACAAGGATGCATCCAAAAATTTTAATTTATCCTCATTTTCATACATTCGAAACACAACTAATTGCCAGTCTGACCGCCGCCAAATCGATCAGACCGCCAAGGGTGGCCGGTCCGACCGCCCGACACATGGCGTCCGACCGATTTAGCACCGGTCAAACCTCCAGGCCATAGAAGCAATGCACTTTTAACTTTGTTCAAATGACAAAACACATTTGCTCATTTGTGTGCATTTCCAACAAGGTTTCAAAGATGATATATATTCTCAACAAGTTGATAACTCTAACAAGTCCGCATTAACATCAACATTAGAGATGACAAGTCCATAACACATGTTAACATCAAATTACAATGGAATACATGCTTAATTGAAATAAAGTCCTTCATGATGATCGACGCGCATATAGCTAGCTTCCTCACTGGGTTCTTCCTCCAGTCTGATGCCGTCTCCAAAAGGAGGCAACTCGTCAAATTGATTGTACTCTTCCTCATCCACGATATTCTCAACTCCGACAATCATTCTTTTCCCATGAAGAACTACGTGGCGGTTCTTATTTGCTGGGTCTGTTACATAAAAAACTTGAACAACTTGCTTAGCGAGTACGAATGGTTCGTCCTTGTATCCGACACGTTTGAGGTCCACAGTAGTGACGCCGTACTTGCCGACCTTCACGCCCTGCGGAAGTTTAACCCAATGACATCGAAACAGGGGATCTTGAAAAGTACATAGTTGAGCTCCCAAATCTCCTCTACGAACCCATAGTACGATTTCAACCCGCGTGCCCCCGCGGTATTGAACCCCTCGTGAAATGCATCTATGTGGACACCGCTGTTCTGGACTGTGCTCTTCCTATCCTGAGTTGCCGTATAAAACGTGTACCCATTTATGTCGTATCCTTGCCATGTCACAATTGTAAATTTTGGTATTTTGGCCAACCAGAGCAGCGTTTCATCACTTGATGACCTCCAAGTGAATCGCATCTTTAACCATTCGTTGAACCGACGGTTGTGCTCTCTCGTTATCCAAACCTCCGACCGGTATGGATTCTGTTGGCGTCCCATGTCTTTGTACTCGTCGATGTACGGGGACACTTGGGTCATGTGTTGCAAGACCGTGAAATGGGTCTGCGCGTATGTATCTAGATCGGGAGTGATTGCTTTCCTCCTGATGGTCCCGATACCCTCTAGTCTCCCCTCGTGACGAGATAGAGGCATACCTATCGGTTCCACCTGAGCCATGTAGTCGACGCAGAACTCAATGACCTCTTCGGTTGCATAACCTTCGATGATACTGCCCTCCGGCCGAGATCGATTCTGTACGTAGGACTTCAGAATTCTCATCTATCTCTCGAAAGGGTACATATGGCGTAGGAACACAGGGCCGCATATCTTTATCTCTTTCACAAAGTGAACAATGAGATGGACCATGATATCAAAAAATGACGGAGGGAAATACATCTCAAGATGACATAGAGTCGTCACCACCTCGGCCTGCAGAGCGTTGAGTCCTTCGGGATCGATGACCTTCTGAGCAATTGAGTTAAAGAAATAACACAGCCTAAAGATTGCCACTCGGATCTTATTTGGCAAGATACTCCTAATTGCAACAGGAAGCATCTGTGTCATCAGCACATGACAATCATGAGACTTCATACCAATTAATTTTAAATCCTTCATGGAAACAAGTTTCTTAATATTGGTGGAGTAACCGAACGGAACTTTCACACCATGCAAGCTTTGACACAGTTCATTTCTCTCGGCCTTGGACAAAGTGTAGCAAGCTGGGGGAAGGTACGTTCGTCCTTTATCGGTCTCTTTCGGTGCTAACTCGGTTCTTATGTTCATATCAACCAAGTCACGCTGTGCGCTAACACCGTCTTTTATTTTGCCACTAATGTTCAGTAAGAGACCAATCAAGCTATCAAATACATTCTTCTCCACGTGCATGACGTCGATGCAGTGGCGAACTTCTAAGTGCTCCCAATAAGGAAAGTCCCAAAAAATTGACCGTTTCTTTCAGATGTTTTTCTGAGGGGTCCTTAATTTACGTCCCTTTCCAAGCACAACATCGGTATCCTTAACCATATCATAGACCTCTTTCCCTCTAAAAGCCCTTGGAGCTGAACCGTCCTCCTTATTTCCGTCGAATTGTTTCTTCATCTTCCGGTATGGGTGAATCCTGGGAAGGAGGTTACGGTGACGCATATACACAGTTTTACGCGAGTTGTTCAACCATACACTCTCGGTACCATCTAAGCAGTGCGGACAGGCGTTGGCTCCTTTTGTACTGAACCCCGATAGGTTACCAAGGGCAGAAAAATCATTGATGGTGCAGAATAACATGGCGCGTAAAGTGAAGTTCTCTCATTTGTACGCATCCCATACTTGTACCCCTTCGTTCTAAAGTGTCACAAGATCTTCCAGCAATGGTGCTAGGTACACATCAATATCGTTCCCAGGTTGCTTCGGCCCTTGGATAAGTAGTGACATCAAAATGTATTTTCGCTTCATACACAGCCAAGGAGGAAGGTTGTACATACATAGATTCACAGGCCAGGTGCTATGTCGGCTGCTCATGTTACCGAAAGGATTCATTCCGTCCGTACTCAAACCTAACCTTATGTTCCTCGGTTCCGCACCGAACTCTTCGAAGCTCCGATCGAAGTTTCTCCACTGGGCAAAATCAGCAGGGTGTCTGAGCTTCCCATCTTTCTTACGCTCCTCCGAGTGCCAACGCATCAATCTTGACTCCTTTTGGTTCGCAAATAAACGCTTCAAACGTGGGATCACAGGCAGATACCACAACAGCTTAGCAGGAGGTCCTTGCTTCACCTTAGCAGTATTCTTACGCTTGTATCGGGATGCTTTGCACACGGGACATACATGCATGTCTGCATACTCTTTACGGTAGAGGATACAATCGTTCGGACATGCATGTATTCTTTCTACTTCCATTCCCAATGGACAAATAACCTTCTTAGCTTGGTAGGTCGTGCTGGGCAACATGTTTCCCTCCGGAAGGATGTCAGCTAAGAGACCTAACAACACCGTAAAACTCTTGTCGGACCAACTATTGCTTGCCTTCAATTTCAGCCATTCAAGCACGGTTGACAACCTTGTGTATTCCGGCTTGCAGCTAGGGAACAAAGGTTTCCCTGAGTCCTCCATTAAGCCCTCGAATTTACAAAACTCTCTCTCACTGTAGTTCCCTTCTACATCGCGTAGCATATGATCCAGATTGTCATCATGCGACCTATCCTCATCAAAAGCACATTCCATACTCTGCATATCGTTGACTTCCTCGGTGATGTCGTCATTACTAACTTTCGGTATAATCTGCTCTTCACCGTGACTGCTCCAACATGTATATCCTTTTTTGAAACCCCTTCGTATTAAGTGAGCTTCGATCTACGCTGGGTTGTTAAATATTTTCATATTACCGCAATCAATGCATGGACAGTAGATAAATTTTATCCCCTTCTTCAACATATCCTACTCGGTGGCTCTTCTAAAAGCAAACACGCCATTAATATACTCTTCACTCATATGGTTCTCAATGTACATCCAGTTTCGGTCCATCTACACGTATACGCACGTAACAAATTAATTAGTGTTAAATTATATTAATAAACCGCAAGTACCCTTCATAATGACCAAACACATTAGTGATTAGTCTAGAGTAAATATAAAGGGTTACAGATCGTTACACATTAGTGATTAGTCTAGAGCAAAAATAAAGGGTTACAGATCGTTACCCTTCTCTCCAAGGTGGCGCAATGTGGGAGAAGGCAGCAGAGGTGCCGCAATGGGGGAGGAGGAAGCAGGGGTGACAGCTCAAAATGGAATGGATAGCAATGTGCATGGAAGGAGGCAGCAGCAGCAGGGTGGCGTAACGGGGGAGGAGGCAGCAGCAGCAGGGTGGCGCAACGGGGGAGGAGGCAGCAGCAGCAGCAGGGTGGCGCAACGGGGGAGGAGGCAGCAGCAGCAGCAGGGTGGTGGCGCCTCAAATGGAATGGGTAGGGGGCCTGTCGGGAGCATCTATTTATAGAGGTAGTATATCACAGACGGTTCTTGTAAAGAACCGTCTGTGATAAATAAGTATAACAGACGGTTCTTTATACGAATCGTCTGTGATACTTCACAGACGGTTCATATAAAGAACCTTCTGTGATAACACATAGAATACGTCCACATCACAGACGGTTAACGAAGAACCGTCTGTGATAATTTTATCACAGACGGTTCTCAAGGCGTCTTCTATTGCTTGTTTTGTAGTAGTGAGAGGCCTATGTCCGATGTAGAGGCATATGTAGAAGCTAGGAGGGGTGATCAGGAGGGCACCATATGCAGCCAGCGCGCAACACAGAACTTGGTACCATTTCTAGACTATGATTTTGTCCTTAGTGATTTTCGCTCACTTATAATTTTGTCCAACAGGATGCATATACTGAGGCTGCTAAGGAGATTCATGGTCAGGACTTTGACGTAATGAATTCACCACTGGACGCGACTGCTGTGTACAAGGCTGGAAAGGGGAAGAAACATGGTCGTTTCTTGATCGGTGTCGGCTACATTAGCACACCGACAACCCTCTCGGAGGTCCAAACAACAAGTACTGGATCAACGGATGATATACACCCTCAAAGACGAGTGCGACCATCAACTGACAGGGTTTCTCAGCTTGAGGCCAGGCTATAAGATGAAATCGAGGCTAGGCAGCGGTTGGAGTAAATGATCCAGGTTTGGACTTCGAACCCCATATGTGATGCAAATTGCAATTCATTTTTCCACATAGATCTGGCGCTAGATCTTTATTCTTTTAGTACCCTCTTCATATATACATCTGTTTCTCCGATGCACATTGTGTCTGTATCTTCCATGCAAAATTTTTAAATCAAAATATGCAAATTCAAATATGCAATAAATGGACCATGCCGGAAGGAACCTAGAGCATCAATCTTTTGTGTGTCTTGCTCCACAACAGAGCTATAATCACGGAGTGGAGTAGCTCCCAACACATCTTGGTACTCAGGTGAGACCCGGCGGAACCTCTTGGCTTCGAAGATCATCGTTAAACTCTTGAAGGGACAAAGCGAAAATTTAAGTGTGACAAATTTGAATGGAGCTGGACCGGTGTACAAATTTGAAGTGACATCGCGCCTCGGGAACCGGTGGATGTGCGAAAAAAAAGCACGGAATTCACAAAATAGTATAAAACGACAATGTGGAGGCAAGTCATCTAATAATTTCACAATACACAATGAGTTCAAAGCTCAAAATAAACTCATTCATCAAGATGAGTAGTACAAGCAGATGGGGTGATAATGAAGCTCATCCATAAGCATGTGCATGTTGTTAATATGCACTTGTTATTTTTAATAGCATATACTTTTAAAAGAACATGGATTTGTGCAATTTCTTCCTATAACATGGGTCCTCCGATTTTATGCCAACAAGCTTACCTTGATATTTTTTGTTTTCAATTCATATAAGAAGATGTTACTAAATAGCACTTCCATAAAGTGAGATTCCTTGAACCTATTTATTCCTAGTGGGTTTCATCATGCCATGGAAGAAACATCATTATCATAACCAACATTCAATGACACATGCTTGTCAGGAGTAATTACCAATTCATTGTTTGTTTAAAAGCACAACAATAATGGTAATAGAAGATAAAGGACACGAACACTATAAAAGTAGAAATGAAAACTAAATGTGCATGGTTAAAAAAATGCGTACCAACACGTTACTGGTAAGTTAATAGCTCTAGCTCCATAAATCTCCCAACAATTCTGGATTCTGAAATTCCTTTTCTTAGTTCCTAATGGCGCTAATAGTATAACCTACATGGGATCACCTTGAAGACCCATTGGTTCTCACACAGAACCATACTTGGCAAATGTGCAAAATAATTCCATGTGACAAAACATTGTGTTTTCAAATAACCGATTTACCAATTAGAAAACAAAATAGTTTTGAGTTTGTTTATGCTAAACTCAAATCCTCTAAATCATTTGATCTAAGCAAAAATCGTAAACAAAATATCAGTAATAGATCATTTGTAAATTTGTTTTGCAATGGAACCAATTAATGGCACCAAATCCTCAAAAAAATCACGTAATAACTAGCCTCTTAGAGGATAAGTTAAATTCGTGATGAACACACCGATCTCGGAAAGAAATCTTGCAACCTTCCACGCGGCGTGATGATGAACTAAAGAAATATATGGACACACTTCTCATACATAGCTTTGGCTACATAAACCAAGAGGAAGAGCCATTTTTATATGTACTATTTTATTTAATTACACACGGGCCTTTAAAAACGTTTTTATACTATTTAATTAATTACACCCTTAGAGGCCATTAATATTAAAATTATTTTTGAGCATTACAAAGAGAATATTTATATAAATTAGTAGCATCACTATCCATTTTTTAGTTACCATTAGCTGACATTACTAGTAGATTCTCACCCCATATGACTGAAATAAACAAATATGCAGGCACTTCAAACTCGACTTGATGCCACTACACCAGGGGCACCACTGCCTGCATTATCTAATCCGGTTAGTAACTGAACACTTATTATTATATTGTTAGTCTCTTATGAGTGCTTGAGAGCTCACTTTTAGACATTGACATTGCAAGTTACCTCTCTGTTCAACGTATTTGTTGCTAATGTTTTTTAGTGTTTCTGTTCAAATCCAAATTTTAGCATACGGCGGGATCAGTGGCAGATCCAGCTACTTCCGGTGCTGATGCTGGAGATGGTACACATGTTAGCTGCCCAAACCAAGATCATGTGGATGAGTCCAACGTCGAGAGGCCACCACCATGTGTTTGCTATTTTCATGATCTAGTTGTGCAATTTTGAAGTACCTCCCAGAATATTCCTCCATTGACAAAACTACATTGTTCTGTTCTTGTAACTTTCCCAGCTTCTGAACTACAAGATCATTTGATGTGAACTCCATGTGATGGGAGCATCAAGTGCTCACTAGAGTAGCTAGCAGGGTGAATCATTTGATTTAGAAAAAAGATATTGTTAGCTGGATGTGGATTGTATCCCAGGTAGCTGTAGTAGATATAAAGCCCCCACTAAGCACTAAAAAGAAAAGGGAACCAAGGAGGAAAGTGTTAAGAAACAAAAGATGGATGTGATCTCTTCACTAATTGTGTTTTGCTTCACTGATCTTACTCATTACCGCAAAAGGATCTCTTTACCTCATTGCAAAGCATGCATGCATATGTAAAGTATATATGATAAGACTGATCTACAATGTAGTAAATTAATTTAATATATACCATATTGGTGTCATTTAACACTACTAGCTAGTAGTATTGTTTTCCTTTATTTTTTCTTGTATCGATCAGTTGAGTTGTTCTTTAGGCTCTGATCAGTAATATATTTTGGTTAGAAGCTTGTGCTTCTGGAGGATCACCGTTAGCAATATACTTTTGCAGTAGTTTGTTTCCCTTGCATTTACAATTTTATTAGTTTCATCTTGTTTATGTTGAGTAGTAAATTGAATTGTTCTCTTCATGACAATGCAGTGGCCTTAGTTCATGGCTTAAGGCTACTAGGGACTCTGGGGTGGGAATAAGCTTTTCTCGTATTCCTGTTGATGCAAAGATCAGATGAGAATGCCATCTCTTTACTAGAATACCATGTGATAGAAGGAGCAGCTCTAGCTTAAGCCTAAATTGATATGTACTGTTCGAACTGTTATATGTATCGTATTGTATGCCTCATGCATAGATTTTCGAATTTGAACTCGAATGTTGTGAGTTTGGGAATTATGTCAATATTGTTCAATCTATATATGTCAATATCGTTGAATCTTGCCCTTGAATGTATTGCTGAATCAGGATGTGGAATGTAGTGCTGAATCTGGATGTGGAATGTATTGTTGTTGAATCTGATTCAAATTTAATTGCAAATCGTGCATACAAAAATATTGGTTACAACCTGTTTGACTTATACTCATGAGTGTATTATTCGACATACACTCGGGAAAATATATTGTATTATTTGACATACACTCGGGAAAAATATATTTTCCCGAGTGTACTAGGTCGGAAGACAGTCGGGCAAGTTTCGCGACGCGTCAGGAAGTGCTGGCCACGTCGCTCTCTTTCCCGAGAACGTTTAGTGGCCTTTCCCGAGTGTTTACGACGTAATAGTTCCCGAGTGTAAACACTCGGGAGGACAAAACCTTTCCCGAGTGTTAATACTCGGGAAAGTATTCCGTTACGGTGATTACACTGCTCGGATAGTTTTTCTCCTGAGTGTCATATGTTTCCCGAGTGTAACTATTTACACTCGGGAAAATTTTCTTTCCTATTTTACTACACTCGGGAAAATTTTCTTTCCTATTTTACCCGACTAAACTATACCGAGTGTTTTTTTCCCGACGGAAACCTTCGGGAAATAATTTTCCGAGTGTTTTTGTGGATTTCCCGAGTGTTTCGAGCACTCGGGAAAGTAACGGATTTTTGTAGGGAGTATATCAGAGTAGCTCTCAAAGAATTGTATATCAGAGACTAGCTACAATCAACTTCTTAAAAGTACGTGATTTTGATTTCTCAGAAGCAGAATAGGGGCTTCAACTACTCATAACCTCAATTAGTTCACCACAACTTAATCTACGCTCTCTCCTAAACTAGATCCGTGCCTTACCGAGTAGGGCGGGCGAACGAAATGGAGCATTGATCTAAAACGAACAGTACGTGTTCAAATGCAAATCCAAGTCGATCTAGGGGTTTGGAATCATTCGATTTACAGTTGCACACCTTGGAAAATCAATGTACTCTGTCGTTGACGGTCATGGCCGACCCAGGGCAGGGTAAGCCCCACCGAGCGGAGCATAGAGCTAGCCGACCAACGCTGTGCCCAAGGGTCAATAGGGGGGGAAAAAGGGCTTTTCGGTGTGTGCTCATGTAAAGATGGGTCGTTTCTACTCTAGACTCTTGAGATAGAGAGAGAGAGAGAGAGAGGCTTAGATAGAATAGAAATTTGGAAGCAACAAATGGAGGAGGCAACGGGGGAAAAGTTGCACCTGATCAAGAACCACGTTTTGTCTCCCCTACCGCCGCTCCATCGTTTCATCGCGCGAGAGGACAGAGATGAGGAGGGGGACTCGTTCGTAGGTGTGGGGGCGCTCAGTGTTGTCAGGCCCACGCGCCTCTCTCTCTCTCTCTCTCTCTCTGTGTGTCTGAAATGCTTCAAGAACGACCAAATGATTGTGTCCTGCAGCCGCGCACTCTCTCCATGTCGCATCGCGTGTCCATCAACGCGTAGTCGTCGCGCGCGCTTCCTGAGGCTGAGCGAGGAGCTACGGGGAGCGTCCGGCCGCCCTCGCTCTTTTTTTGGCGGAGCATCTTTTCCTCGCGTTGTCCGAAGGAACGTGTGAAGGACGCCATGAAAATGTTGGCGCTCTCGGCGAGCTAGTTCGCACTCGATCGGGTGCACGCCTACACATGCATGCATGGTTGGATCTCTTCGACCGGGCGGCGCCTGCCCTGGCTAGCTGCTGGCTTAAAGTGGCTTTGTGGGAGAGAAAAAAATTAGGGAATTTTTTATATATAAAAACTATGTTATGAATAATAACGCCTCTTGTGAAATTTATGTTGGATGTATCCGGCTCATTTATGTTGGATGTATCCGGCTCACCGGCTAGCGTACAAGTCTCATACTAAGAAACCGGTGTCTGCCAATTTTAAGAGTACATATATAAGGTTTTGAGGGTGTTTACGGTAAATTCTTAGCATGTATAGGGCATACAGTGTGCATGAGTTGAGTGGAGGGAGCGTGGTGTGTATTGAGTGTATACGTCTACCTCGTACTCTCTCAAAAATAATTGTAGCATATGGATGATCGATTATGGCACGACTGGTACATGAAATAAGGAGAGAAAAATATGTCCTAAAACCGTTTAAAAGTTACTATCTTTGCCACTTCGTGCAAGTTATTCTAATTTATCAAAAGGAGTTGTTTATATATTTTTAAGGCGACTTAAAAAAAATTAAGCATAATTATATAAGTCACAATTTTTATCCATCGGATCATCGTCATCTCATCAACCGACATCTCCATCACACCTGACACATGGGACCCACAAGCTACTCCGTCTAAATTGATCTCCGTAGGAATTGAATTGTTTCCTACGAAATTACCCAGACGGTCCAATAAAAATACTACAATTCCATTAGGAATCACATGGAATTTCCATGTGCGCCTTAGCTATCCAAGAGTATTTTGTGGGTGTGATATATCCACTTAATCTCCAGCAGCAAGTGTCGAGAAAACGATTGTTCCAAGCCGAGATAAAGACTTTTTTTCGCCATGTTTGGGACGATGTGACGCCGCCCACTGCCTGCGCTCGATTATGGGCACGATCTCCAAAGAGATGGATTAGTTTAATTCTGCATATGCAGGTTAATTAGTACTGCTAATAATACTAATACGGTGTAGTAGTACCAACGGAGGAAGGGAAGAAGAGGCCAATGGTGAGATGGATCATGGTCATGGATGGATGGGAATCGGATATGATGATGACGACGATGGCACCACCGGCACCCATTATATGCGCACCAAGGACCGGAACGGGGCGGTGGTGGGGCCCGCCATGCCCTTTGATACCATCATCACCACGCCATTATGACGTGGGTGGTGCCTAGCTGCACACTCAATTTGCCCCTTGCTTCACTCCTCCGGAACAAGAGAGATTTTTTTTTTTGCTCGGCCGGAAAGCCTCCTTTCCTTTACCGGCGTCATTTTCACTTCAAATGTACATAGGATACGATAATGGTAAAGGTTTTCCTTTGATCCATACATTAATTAGCTGGGTTGTGCTGTGGATACGATGATAGTTCTAATTAAGGGCATTTCGAATAGTACCATGTAGGTTGTCTCTTGTATCTTCTACCTAGTAAGCGGGGTGACGTCGAGGGCAAGATGACCCCTTCACGCAACACAAAGTTGGAGGGACGATGATTTTACGCATAGGAGCATAGCCATCTCCCATTAACGTGTTTTGTGGGACCTTAGTATGACCAACAGTACAACTCTATTTACCATCGACACGAAGGAGATGGCGGGTATATAGGTCACGACGATCTCGACGGGTGGCAACCGGTGCCGATATGTCGACTTGGTGATTACGACAACGATTGGGCAAAAGAGGGAACGAGTCAGGGTGGAGGCGCAACGGTGAAGGCGGGGGTGGCCAAGGAGAAAGCATCGATCTCCCAAGGAAATGCAATCGGATAGTATCTTTCTTTACCTGGGTTTGAAAGGAATGCAGTCTAGCCAAGGCCCGAGGGTGAGATTGAGGGCGGCAGTGGGAGATTTTTTGGGGCATGGTGGCAAATCGAGGACAATGAGGAGGGAGGGAGAAAGAGAGGTGGGGAAGATAAAGAGTGATGTTAGGGTATAGCAGGCGGGGTCCATCCATGATATAATATATTTTGGGATATTTTTTCCTTGAAAAAAAATGTCTCTAATGCATGTGGGTTGGAGAGGTTTAGGTATATAGCCCAAAGAGCTCATTAATATTGACACACCACCATTGCGAATGCTGGAATATAATGGTAGATGATACGAATCCGATGAAGCTGGAGGGCCACAATGGCCAATTGTCCCTCTTAGTATGGCATATACAAGGCACCAATGTTCTTCCATACAATGCAAGTAATCCTCGATTGGTTGGCCCGATTTATTCTACGGTTAGGCGTAACCTAGTTAGGCGTCTCCGTTCGAAAGAGATACGGTTGGAAATATGCGAGATCTTTGCATATCTATAGCAAATATCTGTTTGAGTATCCACGTTTTTGGACGGCCGGGGATGCGTAGATGGGGTTAGTTTAGTGGTCTACTCCGATCCGTGTGAGTTTGGCGACATCTCCTGTTGTTCTCCGGATACACAATCTCCTGCCGGGGCGTGTATTTGGAGAGCAGTGGGAAATCTTCTTAGAAATGTCTCGGATAGGAGTAGAGCATGAAACTAACCTCATCTACGCATCCTCGGATGAGATAGGACCTATCTTCACCTATTAGATAGGAGAAAGATCGTGTAGATGCATTTGATTCTTATATTACTCCACGATATGTTAGAGGATGGATGGCCGTCATTGGATGTACGGGTAGGAGAAGTCGAGTGATTACACCACGGAATGGATGAACAAGACCGATGCTTTCTTGAGCAGTGCATTTGGCAAAGTTTGCTAAAGGACATTGTCTAGTTTTGTGTCCTGCGACAAATGTGGAAACAGGAGAAGGGTAAACAAGGTGGACATGGGTAAACATCTTTTGAAGAATGGATTCGCGGACTACACCGGTGGGTCCACCATGGTGAAGCCCATCGTATGAGAGAGAGGTGGTGAGACCACGCGTCGAGGCTTATGATCGCGATCTGGGTAGCGGACATGTTAGATGACTTTCACCAAGGACATTTCGATGAGGGCGTGAGAAGGAGGAGATGGAGGCGGCCTTGCAGGCGTTCTACGACATGATGGACTCGGCACGAAACCCCTTCACGATCGGTCAGCGGTGTCTCAAGCTGGATGCCATTGGGCGCTTAATGGGGTTGAAGTCCGAGTTAAACTGAGTCGAGAAGGCGATAAGATGTTGGCGTGATTGGTACCACCTTAGGAGGGCCACATTACGCCAAAGCGATCTCCATACGATCGAGCTACAAAGACAAGCTTCAAAATGCAAGGAAATGCAATCGTCGATTTCGATGACCTTCTTACGCCACATAACATTGATGTAATGCAGTGTCGCATCTTACTTGAATGGATCCAGGCGCTCTCATGACTACCACATTGGTTCGACCTGGGTTTGGGGGCCGTGCGAAAGGAATGCAGTCTAGGGTAAGTTTTCAGCGAACTTGTTTCAATCGCCGTCACCAAATCTGGCCCTACCCGCGAGGGTGAGATTGAGGGCGGCAGTTCGGTTGAGATTTTTATCACCTTGGGGCATGGTGGCAAATCGAGGACAATGAGGAGGGAGGGAGAAGAGATTTTATGGTTCCAAACCTCTTAATCTGGCCATTGGTTTCATCACGAGTAACGAGGCGAACCCTAAGCTTGGGCTAGTCGAGATTCGAAGATAAAGAGTGATGTGGAAGTAGGGTATAGCAGGATAGTGATGCGGGTTTTTGTAATTATGTTTTGTTCTTTTGCATCTATTTCTAATACATGTATTACTCCATCCATGATATAATATATTTTGGGATATTTTTCTCCCTCGCACAACATCCTTGAAAAAACCGACATGCATCACGAGTCTCTAATGCATGTGGGTTGGAGAGGTTTAGGTATATAGCCCAAAGAGCTCATTAATATTGACACACCACCATTGCGAATGCTGGAATATAATGGTAGATGATACGAATCCGATGAAGCTGGAGGGCCACAATGGCCAATTGTCCCTCTTAGTATGGCATATACAAGGCACCAATGTACGTAGGGCAGTGGTTGAGGTCATGATCAGTTCAAACCAGGGGCGGATCCAGCGTACAAGGGCGGGGTCAAGTGACCTATATTACAAAGCATCATCACTAATTCATGCCTATAATGATTTCAATGTGCCTATGGTGACCCCAATGACTTCTTTTTTCTGGATCCACCCTGGTTCAAAACCCATTCAATCTCCTTAAAATTAATTAAAGATGTGTAGTTTCACCCTATGTATGCTCATTCTTTTTAGTACAATCTGCGTATACTTGATCAACGCCAAAGGAGTAGATATCGTTATATCAGCCACCCATTGATAGGAGAAAGTACTCGTAGCAATCAAAATAACAACTCTTCACGCATATTTGCGCCCATTGAGTATCTTTAGGTATCCTTTAGCAAGCATGTTCTTTCTAGTCTCGAAAATCAACGCCAAAGGTAGATATCGTTATATCAGCCACCCATTGGAGGAGTATCTTTAGGTATCCTTTAGCAAGCATGTTCTTTCTAGTCTCGAAAAAGGAGGCAAAAAACTACAAGAGAAAAGTGCTTTGCATTCTCTCGGACTCCTGGACGTCCTTCTCCTGCGTGCCAGGCTCTCTTTTTTTTTTTTTGCTTGTACGGCAAGGAAAGGAACCCTTCTTTGCCTTAAAGAACACGGCTAGCTGCTAAAAAAAAGAAGAGTGCACCCTCTCCATTACTATGCTTACCCGCTTATGGGAAGTAGCATTCATGCTATTTCTGCCCCTGCAAATGGGAAAAAGCAGCAGCAGCAGCATGCATTGGCTATTGGAAGCACAGTAGGATGTGTGTATGCATAACGCGGTTCGTTGTGGTATTCGGGTTCGTAGTTCGTTACTTTTTCTTTTAATTTCTACTATGAACACGAACCCTGTATCTTAAATCGGTTCAGATTTAACGGATCCGATTTGCGATTCGCAGGGTTTTATAGTGAATCACGTAACTATGTTATGCATGCAATGCATGGTTTGGTTTCCTTTCCATGCTTTAAAAGTAGGGTTAGAAAGTATGTCCTACTGGTTAGATGCAATCACAACCCTGCTTTTCACCTGTCTGGTTGTTAATTTATTGGCTAGGCTATGCAGTATTAATTGTGTGTTGATTATTGATTGTGTTCTGCATGCATGCGCAATCGTTTCTGCTTTGGGGGAATTAGCGGTGATGGGTGTGCAGAGGTGCTGTAGTTTTGAAATGGTGTAACTCTGTGCTCCTGCTAGGTTTACATTGCGGTGTAGCGACTATCTCTTGCAGATTGCAAGTAAGCACAAAGATTGGAAATAATGCGCATACCTGGCAAAAGCACAATTGCTGATGCCGTTCTAATTGATTATGGGAAATGTTTCAACAACACAAATGAGGGAAATAAAATCAGGTATGAAGCCAACGATCCAACCCATTGATGATTAACCATAGGTGGCTGCGTGTTTTTGTTACTATGATTGTGTAACTTTTTATTTAGTGAAAAAGATAACACTCTTCTCTGATTAATCACGCAAGTGCTTTTCCTGTTTCCAAAAAAAAACATGACAGTCCTGCGGCCGGCCTTTTACACCTTCTATGCTATCAAGCATAAGTTTTTTTAGTCGGGAAGAGGGGGACTTTCTGAAGAAGCACTTGCTTGTAGAGATGGTATCAGGATGTATCTGGCCAACCTTTGGCATCCGAGAGGTGATCATCGTTCTGAAATTGCAGCAATTCTGAACGAAATCCAAGAGCTTAGCCTTTTACTCTCTTCTTCTGATATTGTTCATGTAAGGCGGAGAACTCGGTTGTGCACTTGTGCGCCAAGCAAGCATCCCCAAATAGAACAATGTGCACTTGGTCTGATCGAGTACCAGTCTTTCTGCTGCAGTGTTTGCAGCATGATTGTAATTCACAACCTTAGTGAAGAGAATTGCTCTAGGCCTAAAAAAATTTACAGGGCTTTCTTTCACTTGAAGCCTACAGAAGCTGGCTTAATTTTTGTTTTGACCGGAGCTCACCGTCAAGTAAAACCCGATTTGCTGCTGGGAAGCTTATACTAACAGTGCTGTCGGGGTAAAAAAAAGAGGCGATTATAACCTCTCAAAAGTAGAGCCCAGTCCATCACCAGCTCACCACACAAAGGTCTCCTCGCTATAAAGCATCAGATTTCCAAGGGAAACAAGAAAAAATGACCCAGTTTAGAATCCCTGGTCTCTGGCAGTAATTGGCCAGTTATGCAAACAGATGATCGCAGAGTTCCAGGCCTCTGGTCCGTTTAAATGCTATCGTGATTCATGGATAAACAGGCCCGATTCAGAGCTCCAGGCCTCTGGTCCGTTTAAATGGTTCTACTACAGATTCTTGATGGCTTCATGGGGCAATTTTACTGCATCAGATAACTCATCTACTGAACGGTTTACAGAAAGCTATGGTAGCGAAGTGCCTTCAGCACTACCAGCGAGCCAGCGACTCGTTCAGTATGCTGGATGACTGCTGCCTCTTAAGACAGATACAGAATTCCAAAGAAAATTTACGAGAGGCTACTATTAGAAAAGCAACTTATTCTGAAAATTCTTGAAGACAAATAACCGCCTAACAATTTGCCGCCTTTCGAGATTCAGTACCAAAGCCTTGCAGTTCACACAATCACAAGCATAATTGCGACCAAAAAAATCACACGCATAATTACGACAAAAAGTTAAGACAGTGTACAGCAACTTCTCAGCAGTTTTTACTGAAGATTTCCTGGTGCTGGTCCCAGCACGAAGCAATCAGTACATATTTTCCGGACATCTTGTTATTTATGAATGACGAGTCAAATGTTTACAATGTGTTGACTAAACTAAGGAATCGCCATCCTCTTCGCCAAGGATGGCTGGCCTTCGTCGCCATCATCCATCTACTCAAATAAGATAAGTCTACTGAAAGCAAATTTGTTAACCAGCCAAGCTCAGCAAGATTTCTTGGAGGCATATTACAATTCTCCTTCTGGTCCTGATAGGAACGACATGATACCAAACAACAGGAATAGCACTCCACTCGACAATTCAACCTACAACAAGATAACCATCACATCAGATGCAGGGCACTTCAGCACTTCACAGGGAGCACAAAAAACAGAGTTCAAACAATTGTTCCTACCATCTTCTCAGATATCTGAGAGGCCAAGCTCTTCCCTCCAATAACAGCAGCGGTAGTGCACAGTGCTTGCGCTCTAAGCACGGTACAAGGTTTTATCAGGAAAACACAATAAACCATCTAAACAGAATATAGGGAAACAAAAGAAGCAGCTCGTACATGATTCCCCCCAGGACAACACCAAATGGGTTTTCATCAGCAGCCAAACCAATAGTAGCAATCTGAGAACAGATTCAGCAATATAGCAAAAGACATTATACTGCAGGGGTCTCCCCTACTGTTTCCAATTTTTTTAAAAAAAAATCATCTATTTATGACATCAAAAAATGCTTTTCAGAAATATAAGTTAGAACAATCTCAATCTTTTTATACAACTTACCTGGCTCTTGTCACCCCACTCACCAAAGAATGTAATGGAAAATGCCTACAGCACACAAATCAATGTGCATGTCAATATTCCAGTGAAAACACAAGTGTCATATTTTTGTCAATCATTTCTCCCATATAATCAGCTGTTGGCACCTTTATGAAAATTGGTGAGAAGAACTGCATGAGAAATGGTCTTTGCTGTTTCTTTGTATCATCATTGGCCTAACATTGACAAAGGTTGAGTTGCACATCCAGACAAGCATACAAATTCAAATCAATATATGATAGCAAAACAAAGGTGAATGGCTGAAAAATGGTACGCAAAGCGAGATTGCCCTCAATAAGCAGGCTTTTCTTAATTGCCTGTCAACTAAAATACAATTGTTCTCCAATCTCCACACAAGCAATGAAAAGAAAAGAAATATGTGAAGATGAGCAAACATAAATGTTTTGTTTTTTCATTGCCACTATCAGATGAAACAGATCATGTATGATAGAGACGATAAAGTTGAGATAAAGAATACCGGGCTAGCAAGATATACAACAAAATCATATATATTGGTAGAACTTATGTAAGACACAATGCGCATAAGAAACACATTCCACTAGAATTGCCAAAATTTGGTAGTGTTGACCAAATTTGGCATCCATTTGGTTTTATACCAAAATTTTGGTGTGGTTCCATTTTCATTGGCTTCTTAGTTCATTTTCTTGCCAAATTTTGGCCAATTCATGGGCAACCAAATACATGACCAAATTTTGGCAACGCTAAGCTTTGGCACACATTGGAATGGTATACATTGAACAAGAATCAAACAAGCCCTATCTTCCTACATAGATGAAAATATCTAGAGATGATGACAAATTATGAGGATGGGGAAAGAAAAGAAAATTAGGCATTCACATTTTTCTTATGTTTCATGATTTCACAGAATCCAAATGGAAAATTATACAACCATTATAAAGGAAAAGTAAACGTTATGAGAAAAACGATAATTGACAATGGACATCACTTGTGTACTGACCTTGGATTTATTTTTGGATTCACCTTTGTTACTCTTCAAGTCAGCATCCTGAAAATTGGGCAAAACATAAAACATAGCAACAAGTTACTTGAACTGCAATCCAATAGAACATAAGGCATGGATGAAATTTGCCAACCAGCTTTGCTTCCACTTCTGCTAATTCTTCCGAATCCCTGTAATGGAAGTTAGTCAGTTACTGAAGTCATGCAGTAAAACACCGAACACATAAAACAAGTAAAAAGTTAACTGAAAAGAAAACAAGCAGATCAGTACCCGTCTTCTTTGAAGCCTTCCCACAATGACCAAATGCCAAACACAAAGAACAGCATAGTAGTCACATGATGAGTCCATTTACGTGATATCTGTTCAACACAGTACTGTCATTTGTAGAATTTTGCAAGGAGATATACTTCAACAAGAATTTGGCAGTACTGTCATTTGTAGAATTGCAAGGAGATATACTTCAACAAGAATTTGGCATATCATCACAAGAAAGTATATGACAGGAACAGGATTGGTTCTAAGATCCACCCTCATGTATAACATAGGACATTCATCCAACTGCCCATGCCCAATGCTAAATACTTGTTAGAATTGTTGTTGTGAGTCATTAAAGTCGAACAAATTTTGCTAAAAATCAATTAAATTGGAAATTTGAATTTGCAAACTGAAAAGTCCGGACAAGCAGGATGAAGATATTTCAATCCATGCTTGTGACATTAAAGTAACAGTACAATTAGGACAAATTAAAAGTACAAGCAGGATGAAGATTATAGTTGTACATCTCTTATCATCAAATGGGGAAAAAAGGCACCTGCACTAATGCATGGCATTTCAAAATGCACAGCATAATTTCATTAAATCCCTATTTTTTCGTTTGCAGTTCAGACACAAACAACCATGTTGGTGTCATATGATTGTGTCTGTCCATGCAGCACTCACAAAATGTACTTATATTTGCAGAAGTTCAACACATGAAAACAAACAAAATAACCCTTGTTTTTTTCTTCTTGACATACTAAAAAGCTGTGCACGATAAGTACGCTTCCAGCAATCCTTACAATGACTTACCAGATTTGGTGCAACCCAACCTAGAGAAGCTGATAGAACTGTCATCACCTAAAATAATTAACTCAATCAGTTAACTAGGAAAAAAGAGAGAGAATATATTGTAGCACATAAAATTCTGAAAATACTCACTACTAATGCAGTCAGACAGCCTGCCAGGACAAGCTTCCGAGGATGGCGCATGGCCAGAATCTTGTAAAGGTAAATGTTAAAAGGTGAGTAAACACAGTGCTCAACCAATAGCTGTCCAAAGGGGGAAAAAGCAGCAAAAGAACTTTCAAAGTGGAGAATATTGATGAGTGTGTTTCTAGAAAGGAATTTGTTTTGTCTTGCTACTCCAGACTCTGTCAAATCCATCATCCCTGAGGAGGTAACACTCCAGGTACTTTGTTTCTAAGGTTACTTACTACCCTGTGATGAAAGTGAAACAATTCGGGTGGAAGATGACAAGCATCTAACAAAACTAGTAACAGTCCTGCAGAAAACGAGTACCCAACTCATATGGCAGGTTAGCAAATTCGGCAAGCGCAACAGCTCCACCAAACCAAAGGCCTCTCTCTCCCTTTGTGCCTGCCTACATGGCGTGGAACCCATGCGCTCTGAGCTGAACAGGTGAATTTCCAGCCGCGAACAAATTCATTCAAGGACACACCTAATTCCCAGCCGATTTTCTCAATAGAGAGGTGAACATAGAAAAGCTCCCTCCCTCCCGTTCTCATTTCGTTTGAGCGCTGCTTTACAGAAGATCCCATTCTTAGCTAGCTAATACTACGAGCTATTAATCCAAAAATTGACTCCGCAACGCTCACCTGCTCACTGCTTCGCCGAAATCTACAGCTACCACACGACTCTATCTACCCTGACACAGCAACCAATCACCGGGCCGAGGTTACGCACCGCCTCCTACGGCGGCATATCGTCGAACACCTCGCTCGCGCTGGTGGGGGACAGGCCCATCTACGCACGCAGTCGCACGTCCCGGCCTCCGGGCAGGCAAAGGCAAGAACAGGAAGAGGAGAAAGGGAAACTGGAAAAGATAAGGCGTCGGTCTCAGCGTCGTACCGCGGCGGCGAAGAAAGTCTTGTCCCCGATCTCGGAGAGCACCGTCATGGCCAGCGACTTGGTAAACCCCTGCACAGGAACCACAACCAAGAACCAGAAAAGCAAAGTCACCCCCACTGCACAACAACACCCGCAGCCAGAGACAGAGAGAGACAGAGACAGAGACAGAGACAGAGAGGAGTGGGGACTGACCCCGAGGAGAGACGGCGCCATGGCGGAGGCGGGCGGGGCGGGGAGGTGCCGATTCCGATCTCGGGTGGTGCGGCCGTGCGGGAGAGGAAGGAGGCGAGGTGGGCGTGGCCGTGTGGGGGAGGCAGTAATAAATAAGGAGGAAGGGCGAGGCGTTTTCTTTAAAACACGACTAATTCCTGTTTTGCATTTGGGTTTTCAACGCAGGCAAAGTGGACAGTCGCAGCCTCTACAATCTACATGTACTTCCTACTATTAAAGTCGCGTTTGGAATGAGTTTTTCTCTGTACTGGCGCTGTTTGGATTTGTAATTACACAAATAATACTTATTGTGCACTATTTGTAGATATAGAGTCTTCACCCTACGATCACACGACAAAAACTGCACTACAATGCCTTAGAGGCGCTTCCGCATGGCCACCATGCGGTGGAGGTCCAGGCGGTGGAGACACTGCTAATTTGTTGTTCTTGCCTGATTAGCAACAATCTGTTTAGACTTTTGAGTTGATCTCAACCGATGATCAGTGCACTAGTAGTATTTTGAAGGGAGAGAGAGGAAGCACACATGCACATTATTAGTAAATTTTGAATAGAGAGAGAGAGAGAGAGGAAACGCACATGTGCGTTATTAGTAGACGATTGGGATTAAGCTATTCTTGCCTGATTAGCAACAATTCGTTAGACTTTTGAGTTGATCTCAACCGCTGATCAGTGCACTAGTAGTATTTTGAAGAGATGGAGAGGGAGAGGGAGAACACGCCTTTGCATTCACAGTACCGCACAGTGGCTGTGCGGTGATGGGAGGAATGCACGATCACCGTGCGGTTTTAGATATGTGTTAGTCCAATGGGAAAACCGCACGGTGTGCGGTGTTGGGAGGAATACACAGTCACCGTGCGGTTTTAGATACGTGTCAGCCCAGTGGTAAAACCATATGATGGCTGTGCGAACGAGACTTTATTTCTGCAATTACTGTGCGACAAGAGTCATTTTCGCTAATTCGCTCGAAAAATGCACCCAAAAACTCATTTGAATCATACACATTTTTCTATATATCTTATAAGAATTGAATTGTTTCTTACAAAATTCCTATATTCCAAAAAAGAGTGAGCGTTTGCGCAAAAAAATGCTAGGATAGATGGTAGGCGGCACGTTAGTGCATGCCATCTTAGTACCCTAATACTCCTAACTGACACCCAAAAGGTCGGGTATGCTCTTGATTAAGCTTCTGGTGGGAAAAAAAACAAATTGCACTTCTGTCCAGGTGCACCGTGTATAAGATATTTAATGCATATATACAGACTAGCGTTCCTGTCCTAGATAGATAAAACCGTCATAAGTAAATAGGCATGGTCAAGGCAAATCTAGTTTAAACTATAAGATATTTGCAGATGTTAACAATGAATCATTCAACGTACCATCTGATGCTAGTCAACCAACGGTTGGCATTTATCGCCGTTCTATTTGCGTTCAAAGAAAATATGCCAAGTGCACTGTTTTTTAGTGTACATCTCTTTTTTCTTGAAGTTCCATGAACTATTCTCTTTCCAACGGCTTGTGTTTTTTTTTTTTGCCATTTCTCTCGTTAATAACTTGGATCTGTAATGTGCAAAAAAAGACAATATGGCACGGTCGAAGCATCCAAAACAGTAAACCGCATACGGTTGCGTATGCATCTTCACCCCCTTTAAATATGCCCAATTGGACCCATCCATTCAATGGAAGGCTCATATTTAAAGGCCATCAGAGTTGAATCGGATTCCTTCAGTATAAGATCAAAAGGGTTCTTCTTTGCAGAAGATGAAAGTTTTTTAAATTTTAGATCGTAAAACAGAGGGTCTTTTTAACCTAAAATAATACATTTTTAAAATAAAGTAGCACAAAATAGCCTTTTTACTAGCGAAATGGCATCCTTACCGTACGAAAACATCACAGTGGGTCTGAAATCGGTTGTAAACAGTGTTTTTGCACTATTTGCTACAGTACACAGCAGTATGCCCCATCAATTCATCATGGTTTGGTATAGTGCAAAAGCAGTGCTACAGTGATAATTTTGCTCTGCTGCGTGGGGGCATGGTAAATGGTTTGTATGGTGTTTTTGCATAATAGAGGGGTTATTTTTGACATTTCGTTCAGCGGGGTGTTAAAGTTGCTATTTTGTTAAAAAAAAATGCTAAATGAACCAAAAACTCAGTTGAGGTGATGGATTGTGGGAGCATACAACCGTGAGGTCCTAGGTTTAATCCGCCAGGTGCAAGCAACATTGGTTTTCCTAATGTATTGCTTAAACCTCGTGCAACGTGAAATAAGAGATACAGTACCCCGGTGCAAATTGCAAATTACTCTAAAAAATATTGTAATAGAGAGGGAGAAGGACAAACGATAGATACGACTACGAGGGGCATTGTCCGTCTATGTATGTCATCATTTATAAATTTAGAAAAATAGAAACACCGATGTCATATTTTATCATTAATATGAGAAATGATAGTTCAGATTAGAAGGGTAACAAACAAAAGCATTTTTCAATTAGTGGAGTGGACAGCATGCCTAGCTCTAGAAGTACATTCTTCGCATCAAGTCAAAGTACGTTTCCACAAAAGAAAGCAAAGAAAAAGAGAGAGATTTATTTCCATTCCAAGATAATTGTACGTTCGAAGTGCAATAAGCACGTATAAAGTTGCTATCAGATGAGTTGACTTAAGTATTGATAGTTTTTAGCATCTAATTTTATAGTTTTGCAACATTAAAAGAGGTGCATGATTGTTCCTTTTCTTCGTTTTTTTTAAGAGAGGTACTGCATGATTCTAATTTTATATTGATTACGCCGTGATAGGGCGTCTAATTGCAATTAAGCGCCGAATAAGAATACAGCACACAAAGTTTGACTTTGTAGACAATGACGAGGTGATGTGTTCATTCATAATTAAAAGTTTGACTATGCAAACCATCCTCACTAAAGGAGGAGGAGGAGGAGAAAATCATGTGAGAAGAACAAATAAGTTGGTAGTGATCTTCTTGCTAGCCGTACTCGCAGGAAAAACCTTGAGCGGGGAGCATGTTTTGTGCATGTTCACCACTATTTACGACGTCCTAGTCTAAAATGTCAAAATGGTGGTTACAGATTGGATGTTTGATACCAATCACCTCCAGCAGATCCTCCGTATGATTCGTGCACTCGGCTAGTAACGAATTTCACTGCCCCTGCCGTACCAGTTTTAAAAAGTTCTATTTGCAAACCCTCCGATAAAACTATGCTCCAGTGAATTTATTCTCGACCTCCGTCTATTTAGATATGTATTTTTTTAAAATATAATGTATCCGGTATCTGTATGTATACGCCTTCCTGGTAATCGGAGAAAAAAAAAAGCCTCTAGAAAGATCCGAGGCAATTATTGTAGGTACATATAGAGTTCAAGCGCGTAGACGGTTCAGGCAGCGGTGAACTGGGCAGCTGGCCTTAAACTCTGGATGGGCCGAACGGTCTCCAAGGGAAGTTGACATGCGTTGGACCGAACAAAATAGCCTTGGGCCCAAATCATCACCACCACGGACCTCCGTGGGGAGCAAACGAGTGAACGACCAACCCGGGGAGAGGCGAGGCGAGGCGACCAGAGGGGTGCGGCGAATATTCGGACCCGGCGACGGGACGAGAGCCGTAGCCGTACTCCTCTTCCCCACGGGAGGGGAAGATCCTGTCGGAATCCGCATCCTCCCCTCCCGTCCTCCAATCTCTTGGCCTTTCTCGCGCTATCCCCTCCTCGGACTACTCCGTTTCTGGTGGGAGGTAGGAGGAGGAAGCACGGTAGGAGGAAGGAGGTTGCGGTGCGGCCCAGCCCAGCCGCTCCCCAAATCGTAAGGTGCGTTTCCAATCCTTCTCCGAGATTTTTGTTCTGTCGTGTAGCTTCTTTTTTTTCTGATGATGGAGAAAGCGTAGCCTGTACTGCAAGAACTGTTAAGATTCTGCGAGGGAGCATCAGTATTTGCGCCGTTAGGTTCTGCGTGTAGCTGCTGCAGGATGAGAAGTCGAGCTGCGTCTGATTGGTTGCCTCGGTGCATCATCCCTTTTCATGGTTGCGAAGAAACGGCGGTGGTTCCAAAAGAATTCCCTTTGTTTGTTGGTTTCTTGTGATGAGTGGCGTTGAATGAACGACCTAAGTGGTTGTTGTGCAGACAACTCGTTTGCAAGGTGGACAAACGATTCTTTTGTTTGAACCTAATTACGGAGCTCCATTGGAGCAAGCGATGCACACGTCCAAGCTTTTCCTTTCGTGTGCAATGTTAGGCTATAGAATAGCTGCGCGCAAATCCTCGAAGCAAGTCGAAGCAAGTGTACCTAGAGGCTACAAGAGAAATAAAATACTTCATACGAATGCATTACCTGCATACTCTTTATGTTACTTCTGTGTTCATTTAGATTACGCTTGTGGCAATTCAACAATGCTTCGCCCAACTTTTTTTCCTCACAGGAATATCGTTTGTTCTGCTTAGTCGAGAAAGTACACATAGGTCTGTCGAATAAATGGAAGTCCAGGCAGATCCAAGACCTTCTCGGGGTCTGGATGGCCTCTACGGGGTACAGCTTTCAGGTCGGTCACTGTACAGTGATGATGAAGCTGTCAAAACTAGCATTATGGATTCTTCAACTTGTGAACAGCAGGAGGGTGTTGGCTCAGGCCGAAGTTTGCTAATCCGGTGGGTTGTAGTTATTTGCACCAACACGATGAACACCATCGAGAGATTATTAGATTGTGTTGTAATGATTTGTTTTGTATTTGCAGGCGACTATGGCAGCAGAGACCCCCATGCCTGAAGCCCATCCACTGTAGCCTCTCATGTATGTGCAACCAATCATAAAGCTATCAATAAGAATTAGCCTATCATCTTGTTTGGTAACTTTGATGTCTAAACTTTATTTTGAACCAGGCGATAAACATGTCGGTGAAACTATTGCTAATGTTGTCACCTCCATTCCTTTCATTGTTCTTGGACTGCAAACACCAAGGCAAGGACATTATTTTCTAAACCACTAAAATTGCTTCCTTAATCTGATTTTGTTTTTCGTTTGCTACCAAGTATCAACTAACAGTCATGTGCCAGTTCTGCAGAAAGAACTTGAATACTGCACTTTATGCTAACTCGCTAATTGGAGTTGGAATAGCTTCTAGCCTGTATCACACTTCAAGAGGTGAAATAAGAAAATATCTGCGGTGGGCAGACTATACAATGATTGCCACTACAACGCTAGTAAGTGAGATATTCCTATAAGATAATTGTTAAACCATTTATGCTCCCCTGTATAGATGCCCATTCTGGAAGAACCATGAAATACATGTAACCAAACTTGGTTTATCTCTTCTGCTTAATAACTGAAGCTATTAGCATTATCCCAATCTTTTAGTAAGATTTACCCATTAACCCGTATGAACTACTCCCTCCAGTCAGTGGAAGTCTTTTTGGGTTACATGCAGTCAAACATTATGAACTTTGGCTATCAATTTTTTAAAAATATTTAGAACGGACACATGAAAGTGATATATGTAGATTTGTCTTGACTATCATGGTATTATAATTTCAGTATATTTTATAAACGACTTCCTTTTATGACTGGAGGAAGTAGCACTTGGATATTGCAAAGTGGACATGTGACAACCTGGTTACTGTACTTATATTTCATACATCATCATTTGCAGCAGCCTAATTTGTAGTTTATACCTTAATGTTTAGATTATAACTATTTTTAGTGTTATATTATGACTGCAACTTTGATGGTTTATGCTAAGTATTTGATATTCTGAAGATTTTGACAAGACATGTTTCCTGCAGTGCTTGACAAGAGCTCTTCGGAATGAGCACCCAAAATTACTAATGGCAGCATCAACATTGCTCCTACCATTCCAGCCCTTGATGGTTACAGCCGTCCACACTGGGATGATGGAGGCAAGTACTTCAAATGCTATTTTGACTACAGTAAACTAGGGATCCCCCCCCTCATGACATATCCATCTATGATCTGTCCCTTGAAACGAACAGTAGTAACTTTCTCTCTTCTGCCTCAGGTTTCATTTGCGAAAAGAGCATCGATAGAACCAGAGCTCAGGATGGCGCATGACCTGCACAAGATGTCGTCTCTACTGGGAGGCGCGCTATTCATCGCCGATGACGTCTTCCCTGAAACCCCCTACATCCATGCGGCATGGCATCTAGCTGCAGCATTGGGCGTCGGGACATGCAACAAGCTACTTGAATGACCAGGCCCTTGCTGCCTGGTAATGCTGTTTTCAACGAACAGTTGAAAGCAATTCATCAACCTGTCGACATTGATCACTGCACATTGCATAGTTTTACATTGAACCTTAGAGAATTGGAGCTTTGGAAGGTTATTGAGATGAGTATAGAGCATTCAGTGGTGTACACACCATCTGGGCGCGAGGGCTGGAGCATCGACTCCGCTCGCCACACCCTTAGTATCTTCTCAGTACCTTTGCCATTATTTGTATCACAAATTTAGTTAATCTTGTTCTTAGAATTGCTACTTGTGTATATTTCTGGGTTTTCGAAATGTACTATTCATTATTAATGTACTACTTGAATGTATTTCCCATTTTAACTTTGTTCCCATAATTTATGTGTCAATTTGGATTACACATTATATTTAAATATGTATTTACTAGCTCACTTCATGGTAATTTTGTCTCACTAGCATCCCCTCTATTTTCATCCTGCATACGACACTGAGTGCATTCAAAATGAGACGAACTACGGCAGGGGCGGACCCACCATTCTGGTGAGCTCTGGTGTCCACCAGAGTTACCGCCAGCCGAGAACCCTTGATGCGATAATGAGTTGTCTCGATCGTTTGATGAGAAGGATAACTTGATTTGGTGGAGATGACACTCACGATTCAGCTACCAATCGCACACAATCAATATGCCCGTAATCGATGAACTAACTCCGTGATTGTTATCAAACTTGCTAGAAACACGATCGACCTGACAATAAAAGTCTATTCCTGTATGCAATTGAAGAACAAGATAATAAATAATATAAAATTACAAATAGGAAATAGTTTCGGATTGATAAGTGGGGTTGCCAAAAAGTACTCGTTGAATAAGAGGACAATATATAAAATAGCAAAATTAAACTTTAATATATCAAAATCCGCCAAACCCGAAGGGTGATAGTCACTATGTAAAGGAAGAGGAGAAGGGAGGTGGCCCGCCGGGGGGGGTACTGTTCATGTGTGAACAGTACCAACCCCTAGTGGCCGATCACCAAATGTGTCATATTGGACAAGTCAACCCATTCATTATATAGCCCATGTGCTAACAATAGATGACACAGTACCATGCCATGTAGACGTAGTATGACCCAGTGAAGGAGAAATAGCTTGGCTCGTAGGGGTGGAAGTAGCTCGACCGAGTTCCAATTGGAAAATATGGAACCTGAAGTAGCCGAAAGTTCAATTGGAGAAGATGTGGTTGAGGTAGAGGATACAGTGCAGCGGGTCAAAGTAGTGGTTGCATTAGCTAAGTGGACTTGAGCAGTGGGACTATTGGGGTTGTACAACTTCCTAACTTTAGGCTGAGATAATTTAATTTTGAAATGTTCTTGAGATTAATGAAAGATGTTCATGGAATTAGTGTGTAAGCTTTATTAGTGAGGTATTTTTCCGTGTCATATCTATATCTTTACATGTTCGTATGCGGATTGGAGTTGTTGATTCTATTTAGTGTCATATACTCTTATTAGTGTGATTGTAATATATGTTGAACATATAAGTATTTTTAAATTACTATAATCCAGAAATATACTAGATGAATCATGGACAATACTCTAGCCTTTTCCATAAAGCAAGTAATCATTAACACCATAGTCATACGAATTTCCAGAAGAACAGAAACTAGCATTCCTATCTCAGTGTTCAGATATGAAATAGATAATAAAACTAACCAAGCAATAAGTATGAGATAGACATACACAGATCCAGTGGAAGAAGTAGATGCAGAAGTCCTAGTGAGGTTGTTGTTCGCCATGGCGTAGTGGTAGTAGTCGTGCAGTTGATGTAGATGAAGCAGATGATCGAATGATGACGAAGCAGCGATTGGATGAAGACGAAGCAGTGAGCAGTCGCGCGAACGCTCCCCAAAAACCTTATTCGTCATCGCTCGTACAAGCCTTCAAGGACGGGGATCCGGAGGCCTACTTTCCGGTTCGACCGTACACGCGCCTTGCGGGATGGGGATCGCCAAACACAACAGCCACAGACTAAGAATGCTTTCTTAGTCTCACGTTGGAGCTAATTGGAGGAGCTCACTGCATGAACAGTTATCTGTCCTTGTAATAGCAAAAAAACAAAACGAAGAGGTAGAGACCAGAGGAAACGGTTGCCATCAACGAGTGCAAACCGTAGCCATAACTCACTGATAACTGAACTGTTACTGCCAGCCGTTCGTTAATGTCATTACTTCGAGTCGGTGCGTTTCAATTTTCGAATAGATAAAGAAAAATGCGCCTGCACTCGACACGCCTGCGCGCACACGCACACGCACCGCACGGCGAGGCGAGGCGAGCGAGCGAGCGCGCGCGTGTGTTGGATTTCTCCAATTCCACAAGGGGGTTACCACGTGCCACCTTATAAAATGGTGTAACCCCCCCCCTTCAACTCTCCATGTGAGACTAATCAATTTTAGCACGTGCACATGGGCCTTTGAGATTCTCCAGGAATTAATTAGAAATAAAACTGAGCCCAGCCTGTAATAATTCCTACAATCCCCTACCAGATCTCAAAGACACATGTCAAATGCCTTGATCCACAGTATTGTTTCAATATACCAGTGTTTCGATGAAGACCGAATAAGGTTGAACATTCATCTAGAACAGAAGCTACACTTATCTACAATTGCACAATGGACTAAGCCTTGAATTGACAGTTTTGTGTGAATAAGTTTCACTTAAGTCATTAACTGATACTAGGCTGTCAGGTATCCCCGCGGGTTGGAGCATATAAGTCATACTCCTGGCCTATTCATGAGCTTCCTATAGATTACCCTATCTCATAGACTGTGACTAGCAGTCGGGCTCATATATGTGTGTTCTTTCAAGACTGCTATGTAGGACAGCATCTTTGCTTAAACAAGCCACAGAACACATTAAGATAGAAATCAACCTGCCATACAGATTTAGGAGAGAATTGCATATCCAATGGAGTGGGTCTGTAAAAGTACTCTCCTCCTATTTAACCAATAGCTTGTTTCGCCAATCCTACTTCACAGGATCTCCGATCACATAGGATGGGTTGCCACTAGGGATGGCAATTGTGCCCGATTACCCGCGTGCCCGCGGGCGAATACCCTAATGGAGGCGGGTATGGGCGTCTTTCTTTGCCCACGGGTATGAAAACGGGCACAATTCCTTACCCATCGGGTAAACGGGTATGGGCATGGGTAAGCTCCACCCGTACCCGCTTCACCCGATTACCCGTAATCTACCCACATGTGTAAGAAACTATGTCAATTTGTATTTGTATTTTATTTGTTAAACTTGATTAGTTGTATTGTCGAACATGATATGTGAATTGTGATGAACTTTATTAGTTGTTGAATGTGTGATGCACCATTGATGTGTGAATTATGATGAACTTGATATATGCATTGCTCGTGGGTAACGAGCATATACGCGAGCGATGGGTACCCACGGACGGTGATGCATTATTCGCGGGTAAACGGGTATGCCCGCGGGCGACGGGTACCCGCGGGCGACGGGTATGGGCGAGGTTTTTCGCCCGTCGTCCTTCGTGGGTATACCCGTGGGGGGAATTCGGGGTCGCGGGTACGGGTATGGGCGAGCACTACCCGTACCCGCCGCGCCCGATTGCCATCCCTAGTTGCCACTATGGTATAACTCACGTGGGTTTCAAACCCATCTCCCTCGATGCATTGTCTATCACATTCCGTGATAAACTCTTTGTGAAGGGATCTGCCAGATTCTTAGTTGTTTGGATATAATCCAAAGCTGTTACTCCTGAGTTTCTCATTTTCCTGACAGACTTTAGTCTCCTCTTCACATGTCTTGATGCTTTCATATTATCTTTAGAACTGTTCACCTTGACAATCACAGTTTGATTGTCACAGTTCATCAGAATAGCCGGTACCGATTTTTTAACCACTGGCAAATCCATCAAGAGCTCACAAAGCCATTCGGCTTCAACAGTGGCAGTATCTAATGCTGTGAGTTCTACTTCCATTGTTGACCTCGTTAAGATGGTCTGCTTGCAAGACTTCCATGAAACAGCGCCACCTCCAAGTGTGAAGACATATCCACTTGTGGCCTTAATCTCATCAGTAAAAGATATCCAATTTGAATCGCTATAACCCTCCAGTACCCTGGGATACCCGGTATATTGAATGCCATAGCTCATAGTACACTTTAGATAGCGCATTACCCTCTCAAGAGCATGCTAATGATCATCTCCCGGATTGGAAACAAAACGGCTTAGTTTGCTCACAGCAAACGAGATGTCAGGCCTGGTACCGCTAGCTAAATACATGAGTGAACCAATTATCTGAGAATATTTCAATTGGTCTCTGGCTATTCTCCGATTCTTCCTAAGCAATACGCTAGGATCATAGGTGTTGGAGAGGATTTACAGTTGTTATAACCAAAACGACTCAAAACCTTCTCCACACAATGGGTTTGCAACAATATAATTCCACCATCATTACCTCTCAACAGCTTGATGTTCAAGATAACATCAGCTACTCCCAGATCTTTCATCTCAAAATTCTGAGACAAGAAATCCTTGACCTCCTTAATCACATTAAGGTGGTCCCGGATCGATAGATGTCATCAACATACATACATAGAATGGCTTTCCTCGCCCCTCCTTAATGGCGATAATCACACATACATCTCCTCGCCCCCACTTCATCTCACAATAAAGCCTGCAGATGTTAAAATTATGTCGAACTTTTCATGCCATTGTTTAGGTGCTTGTTTAATACCATATAAATATTTCAACAACTTACACACCTTTCCTTCTTTACCATTTACTTCAAATTCATCTAGCTATTCAATGTAAATTTCCTCGTCTAACTCTCCATTTAGGAAAGTCATCTTAACGTCCATCTGATGAACGAGAAGACCGTGCGAGGCAGCTAAAGATAGTAGTACTCGAATAGTGGTCAATCTAGCCACAGGTGAATAAGTATCAAAGAAATCTTCGCCTTCCTTTTGGGTATAACCCTTGGCCACAAGCCGTGCCTTGTACTTCTCGATAGTACCATCAGTCCTAAGCTTCTTTTTGAACACCCACTTACATCCTACAGGTTTACAACCATAAAGACACTCAGTGATCTCCCAAGTTCCATTAGAAATAATAGAATCCATTTCACTACGTACTGCTTCTTTCCAGTATTCTGCATCTGGAGAAGCATATGCTTCAGAAATGGTACTTGAAGCATCATCCACAAGGTACACAATGAAATCGGGACTGATTTAGGAGAGAATTGCATCTCCAATGGAGTGGGTCTCGTAAAAGTACTCTCCTCCCATTTAACCAATAGCTTGTTTCGCCAATCCTACTTCACGGGATCTTCGATCACATAGGATGGGTTGCCACTATGGTATAACTCACGTGGGTTTCAAACCCATCTCTCTCGATGCATTGTCTATCACATTTTCGTGATAAACTCTTTGTGAAGGGATCGCGATTCTTAGTCGCTTGGATATAATCCAAAGTCATTACTCGAGTTTCTCATTTTCCGATGACTTTAGTCTCCTCTTCACATGTCTTGATGCTTTCATATTATCCTTAGAACTGTTCACCTTGACAATCACAGTTTGATTGTCACAGTTCATCAGAATAGCCGGTACCGATTTTTCAACCACCGGCAAATCCATCAAGAGCTCACAAAGCCATTCGGCTTCAACAGTGGTAGTATCTAATGCTGTGAGTTCTGCTTCCATTGTTGACCTCGTTAAGATGGTCTGCTTGCAAGACTTTCATGAAACAGCGCCACCTCCAAGTGTGAAGACATATCCACTTGTGGCCTTAATCTCATCAGCATCAGATATCCAGTTTGAATCGTTATAACCCTCCAGTACCCTGTGATACCCGGTATATTGAATGCCATAGCTCATAGTACACTTCAGATAACGCATTACCCTCTCAAGAGCATGCCAATAATCATCTCCCGGATTGGAAACAAAACGGCTTAGTTTGCTCACAGCAAACAAGATGCCAGGCCTGGTACCGCTAGCTAAATACATGAGTGAACCAATTATCTGAGAATATCTCAATTGGTCTCTGTCTATTCTCCGATTCTTCCTAAGCAATACGCTAGGATCATAGGGTGTTGGAGATGATTTACAGTCGTTATAACCAAAACGACTCAGAATCTTCTCCACATAATGGGTTTGCAACAATGTAATTCCACCATCATTACCTCTCAACAGCTTGATGTTCAAGATAACATCAGCTACTCCCAGATAGGGGTGAAAACGGATCGGATACGAACGGATAATGACTCTGTCATATTTGTTTTCATATTTTTTTTCTGGATCCGGATACAAATACGGATACGAATAATATCGAATACGAATACAGGGCGAATACGGTCGCAGATTATTTTCGAAATATGAAAACCCCTTAAATTGTATGCCAGAAATTAACAAAAATATATAACTAGTTCATTTGATGCAAACATTCATGAATTATTCATATTTTCACCAACCATACGTAACATTGGCACTAGCAAGGTGCATTAACTAGTTTATCATAAACATAACATTAAAGTCATAACTCACAAAATCACAAGTCATCACACATTCACAATTAGTTCATCACATACATAAAACTTAGTTCACACTAACATTGATCAGGCTAGATGGTTAATCTATACATAAATGACTGTAACATCCCAAAGTATGTTACCAAAAATAAAATTAATAAAGTTATTAGTTTATTGGATTTTTTGAGATTTAAAAGAGTTTTCTTGGTTAAAAAGGAAAAATAATAAAATAAAGTCAATTATTTAATTTCCTAGTTTTCAATGTCAAAAAAAATTATTGAGATTTCTGGGATTTTATTGTATTTAAAGTGAAAATGGAAAAAATAATAATTAATTTCTTGAATTTTCTGGATTTTAAAAAGGTTGTTCATATTTTTCAGAAATTAAAAATAATTTATGTGCAAAAATAAAAATCAACTTTAACTTGGAATTAATTTTATTAATTTTAAGATAATTTAAGGAATTTTTTTGATTTTTTCTAGAATTTTTTTTAACTCTGTTTGCTATTTTTCTAAAAGGCTATTTGATTTGTTGCATTTTTTGAAATTCGAAAATCAATTAAAATCTCATTTTCCCTTTTGGGCTGAAATCCTCTTCTATTGGGCCGAAATTCGGATATCCGGATTTGTCCTATCCGGATAATCTGTATCCGTATCCGCCAGATAGCATGCCTACCGTATTCGTTTCCGTTTCCGACAAAAAAAATCCGAATCCGTTTCCGATCCGAAAATTATCCGAGAAAAATCTGATCCGAGACAATCCGAATCCGTTTTCGTCCGGATCGATCGGAAACTATCCGATCCGTTTTCATCCCTACTCCCAGATCTTTCATCTCAAAATTCTGGGACAAGAAATCATTGACCTCCTTAATCACGTTAAGGCTGGTCCCAAAGATCAGTATGTCATCAACATACATACATAGAATGACTCCCTCGCCCCCACCATGGCGATAATACACACATCTGTCAGCTTCATTCACAATAAAGCCTGTAGATGTTAAAATTCTGTCGACTTTTCATGACATTGTTTAGGTGCTTGTTTAAGACCATACAAAGATTTCAACAACTTACACACCTTTTCTTCTTGACCATTTACTACAAATTCATCTAGCTGTTCCATGTAAATTTCCTCGTCTAACTCTCCATTTAGGAAAACAGTCTTAACGTCCATCTGATGAACGAGAAGACCGTGTGAGGCAGCCAAAGATAGTAGTACTCGAATATTGGTCAATCTAGCCACAGGTGAATAAGTATCAAAGAAATCTTCGCCTTCTTTTTCGGTATAACCCTTGGCCACAAGCCGTGCCTTGTACTTCTCGATAGTACCATGAAGTCTAAGCTTCTTTTTGAACACCTACTTACATCATACAGGTTTACAACCATAAGGACGCTCAGTGATCTCCCAAGTTCCATTAGAAATAATGGAATCCATTTCACTACGTAACTACTTCCTTCCAGTATTCCGCATCTGGAGAAGCGTATGCTTCAAAAATGGTACTTGGAGTACAATCCACAAGGTACACATTGAAATCAGGACCAAAAGACTTTGCAGTCCTTTGTCTTTTACTATTCCTCAGAGTTTCATTGTCTTCCTCCACAGGAATTTGCTCAAAATATTCCATTAGAATGGCAGGTTCAAGGATCGGATGATGACAAAGCAGCGATCGGATGAAGACGAAGCAGCGAGCAGTCGCGCAAACGCTTCCCAAAAACCTTATTTGTCCTCGCTCGTGCAAGCCTTCAAGGACGGGGGTTCCGGAGGCCCGCTGTCCCGGTTCGACCGTACACGTGCCTTGCGGGTTGGGGATAGTCAGACACAACAACCACAGACTGAGAAGGCTTTCTTAGTCTCACGTTGGAGTCAATTGGAGGAGCTCACTGCACGAACAGTTCTCTGTCCTTGTAGTAGCAAAAAAAAACGAAGAGGCAGAGACCAGAGGAAACGGTTGCCATCAACCAGTGTAAACCGTAGCCATAACTCACTGGTAATTGAACCGTTCGTTAATGCCATTACTTCGAGTCGGTGTATTTCGATTTTTGAATAGATAAAGAAACGCGCTTTAGGCGTGCTGCTCGCAGCAGCACGACACTGCTGACGGCGAGCGGCGGCGATTAGCGTGTGTGTTGGCTTTCTTTAATTCCACAAAGGGGGTTACCACGTGTCACCTTATAAAATGATGTAACTCTCCTTCAACTCTCCATGTGGGACTAATCAATTTTAGCATGTGTGTGTGGGTCTTTGAGATTCTTCAGGAATTAATTAGAGATAAAACTGGACCCAATCCGTAATAATTCCTACAATATATCTTGTGTATGGATTTCTATACTTTTGGGTAAAACTCTTTGACCATACTTACAACTCCGCTGTACCTAAAGTTTTATCCTAGGTCTGCCACTGGACTACGGAACTAGATGTTTGATGAACTTTTCTACGTAAAATTCAAGAAATAAATCGAAATAATTAAATAAAGTTAAGACACAGTGGCCTACACGTGAGTCAATATATGTTGACACGTGACATAAGCATAGCTAGTATGCGGCGTACAAAAGTTCGTGAAGCAAGATTATGATGTACGGGCCTTACGCGTTAAATATTTTACGTCAAGTAACATATCCAATATTGAACTTCTTGGATTGGATTTGTCCTGCGGAGCACGACGATCCGAACCGATGAAAACATATACGAAACCACCCTTATGGTTTGTCAGGCGCTGGGCCCACTTCACATTGATAGATACATTCACGCCAGTTATAATTGTGTGTACGTGTTGCATTTTCTAACGGAATTGCAGCACAAGCAAAAGATCGCAGGCCGGCTGTATCCTTGTAGATTATAACAAACTTCTTAAGTGTTTATCCAGCCGAGTGCCCAGCCTGCTCAGCGTCGCTAGCGTCTGCTTGTTTTACAAAGCGCAACAAAATAACTGGAAAATATATATTGCGCATGTTACGGCAACAACAAAACAAAAACAAAAAAAAACGATCTGAGCACTTTCCTATACATGAAAATTTATATACAACATTTTAAAGACACACATGCAACAAATTATTAGAACTCCTGCAACAAATTTCAAGTATGAAACGTCTCGAGAGCCCTAACATTTGTGAGGTTTGTTAAAAGATATCGAGAGAATAGTTTGCAACCGGCACACCTCATGCCTTCTATTGATCATCTATTTATATACAAGTACATAAGTATGAACACTACATAAGTACATGAGTGAGAACACTCTCACATGTGAATACTAAGCACTACCTCTAGTGGGAACATCAACACTAATGGGAATACTAAACAACAGTGGAAACATAACTATCATAGTTGTTTAATACTCCCCCTCAATCACAACCGGTGAGGTTGAGATTGTGGCATAGGATCTTCAGTTGTTGTATTCCAATTGGTTTGGTGAGACCATCTGCCAATTGATCTCGTGACAATATGAACCGAACCTCCAACATCTTTCTTGCCACTCATTCTCGGACAAAATAAAATCCACTTCAATATGTTTAGTTCTAACATAAAACACAGGATTAACATAAGGATATGTGGCTCCAAGATTGTCACACCATAGGACATGCACTTGTGATTGATAAATTCCAAGTTCCCCCAATAGCAATTGTATCCAGATTATTTATGTTGTGGTATTTGCAAGAGCTTTGTACTCCGCCTCAGTACTAGATCTCGCCATTGTGACTTGCTTCCTTGAACTCCATGATATGAGATTGGAGCCAAAGAAAACTGCAATTCCACTGGTTGACCTTCTGTCATCTGCTGATCCTGCCCAATCTGCATTAGAAAATGCACTAACCAAACTAGAAGTAGACTTGCGAATACGGAGTCCGATACTCACTGTGTGTCGTACATGCCGTACAATTCTTTTAACCGCTGTCCAATGTTGTTCGATTGGCATATGCAGAAATTGACACACCTTGTTGACTGCATATGATATATCTGGTCATGTCAATGTTAGGTACTGTAAAGCTCCTACTATACTCATGTACCTTGTTGCTTCTGCAACTGATAACTCTCTCCTGCCAGACTTTGACAATTTTTTAGTTGTCGACATTGGAGAAGTTACTGGTTTGCATGCTGTCATACCGGCTCGTTGCAGAAGGTCGATGGAATATTTAGACTAGATAAGAATGAGATCCTCCCCTAATCGACAAACTTTGATGCCCAAGAAGTAATGAAGATCACCGAAATCCTTGAGTGCAAATCCCGACTGCAATTTCTGAATTAAGATATGAATAGCCTGAGGAGATGAGTTAGTGACAATAATGTCATCTACATAAACCAAAATATATGTGATCATGCCGCCATGATTATAGATGAACAAGGACATGTTAGCTCGGGAAGAAAAAAAAACCAAGTTCTTGTAAATAAGAACTGGGTAGAGAATACTAGGCACGAGGTGATTGCTTCAACCCATAAAGAATTTTATCCAATTTGCACACATGATGCAGAAACCGTGGATCCTTATAACCCGATGGCTATCTCATGAATACATCCTCTTCTAGAACGCCATACAAAAACGCATTCTGTACATCCAACGAAGCAACCATCTGCGTGACACTGCTAATGATAGAATAAGACGAATTGTAGCGGGTTTCACAACCGGGCTGAACATATCTTTATAATCAATTTTGTAATGTTGCTTGAACCCTTTGCAACCAATCTGGCCTTATAGCATTCAATAGAACCGCTAGCCTTCTTCTTCAATTTAAATACCCACTTGTAGTCAATGATATTGCGACCCAGCTGAGATGATACCAAGTGCAATGTCTTGTTCTTTAAGAGTGCCTGATATTTAGCATCCATTACCTCCTTCCAATTTCTGTCACAAAGAGTATCCTCAAGAGTTGTCGGTTCGGTCACAGTAAGAAATGCGCGCCGGTAGGCATCATATCGCACCGTGCTGTCGGTGTGAATCCTTGGTTGGCGAATGTTGTTCCGCAACCTTGTTTGCATGGGATGAGGCAGTGGTGCGGATACATGTGTAGGGCCGGCAGGATCCTCCGCGGGACTTGTGCTGGCGGACGACAGAACATCTTGCGTCTGATTGAAGAGATCAGCGCACTCGAGATCTGCGCCTGCAGCACCCATCGAATCACCCCTTGGGTTTGTCCCCGTATTCTCCCTCCTGGAGTCATCGCTTGCATTTGTTGTGGGCGAGTCAACTGTAGCCTGCACAAAGAGGGAGGACCAATCCGGCTGAATAGTCAGGTCAGATTGCACAACAACATTTGAATCAAGTATACCAATACCCGTATTAGTCTCCCTACCATCCATACGTCCCACAACCGGAGGGAAATTTGTGGAGGCCTAGGGAGGAAAGATCAAAATTTGGTCAAGTAATGGTTGATCCGATGGTGGTGATTTTTCATCAGCAAAGGGAAATTGTTGCTCATCAAAGACTACATCACGGGGAATATAAATCCTACCCGAAGAGACATGCAAACATTTATAGCCTTTATGAAGAGAGCTATAACCAAGGAAAACACAATGTTTAGAACAAAATAGGACCTTTCGATCATCGTATGGACGAAGACAGGGCCAGCATGCACACCCGAAAGTTCTAAGAAAGGAATAGTCTGGAGATGTTCCACGAATACTGTGATGAGATCAAGAGATACTTTTTATGCGCTTTTGATTGTGTTGAAACCGAGATGGATAGATGTGATTTTACCGAGTCATTTGCACAGTGATAATGCTGACATAATGGCTAACACACTATTGAGTGGTTGTGGTGGTGTATTACGTGAAGTACGCTAACAGTACCAGAAGGCACCTGTTCAATATCCGCGTCCAAACGAGCACAAGGCCAAAGCGTCCTGCCCAACCATAGTTATCAATACCATACCGGTACCGGCCAACCGGCCAGTACGTACCTTACCGTTATCTAAACTGGTACAAAGTAGCCTTACGTACTCGTACTAGCCTAAATACCGGCCATACCGGCTCGATACTGGTCAATACCGACCATACCTATATGCTCATATTATTATATTAAATCCAAACAAGACGTCAGTATGGACCGGTACTAGAATGTATTATTCCAAGAACCAAACAGGTATGACCTCCGGTATGGTATTGACGAGTATGGCCCAATGCTACGCCTTTCGCGACAACACACGCAAAAACCCATCCTAATCTCGCACAACTGCCGCGGGTCTCGCTCTCACCCCGAGGCGCCATACTCCCCATCGCTCCCCTCCTCTCACTGCCGCGCCGCCGCCTCCTCGCCTCCCCTCTCCACTGCCAAGCCCCAGCCCAACAACCCGCGACCTTCTCTCCTGTCACCAAGCACCTCCTCGGTGGCGGTTGGCTCCTCTGGTACCACTCCGACACACGCGTCACCCTCGCCAACTCCCCTGATAGCCTGCGTTGGAGCCCTCCAGTCGCACCCGACCCCCTAGTGCCCTCCACCGACTGGTAGGCCTTCGACACCACCGCCGCCCGCTCCTCAAACGTCCTCCTCATTTCCGCCGCCACCGCCTCCTCCTTCCGCTTCCCGTCCTCCGCTGTCTACTGGTTCTACTACATCGGCTCCACTGACGAATGCCTCGCATCCCCATTCTCCGCCGTGGACGTCCCTGGGCTGCCCGGCCTCGCTATCAGCCAGGACGGCCCCCACTGGGACCACAAACCACTATAGGTTCTATTAGTTGTAATAATGCCATCAGTTTGGCCCCAAAGACAAAACTTTCTATTTAAGTCAAACCCTCTCCAAAGATTACTCCAATAAATTAACTTATCACTCAATGCGTCTCAAACAACTTAACTCCCAAAGTCTCACAAAGTCATTCAGTTGATCACCACCAACCAGCTGCCACTATACACTCTATAAGGTTTTATAAAATAAATCTATTATTCTTCTCTCAAAGGAAAAGACAATTGAAAGCGATTTCCAGCACAAAGAAAAACGTTTGCCACTCGCAATAAGCATAGAACTAAGAGAAATAGTCAATTAGGCAATGAACTCAGAAAACATAAAGGAATCCACAGTTGAGGGCACAAATTCTGCACGAAGAGAATATCAAAGCTCAAATGAGAATAAAGTATTGCCTCTGAAAATCGGGAAACTATTATGGGGCAAAAGCAGAAAGTTTAGGCACCCTTCAAATAAACCGCAAGTTACAAAACTTGACTTCAGTCTCAAGTACTTCTACTTCACTTTTTCCTTTAACAAAGAATGTTATTTTCTATAATTATTACACCACGTTGATAGCTTAAACAAGATAAGTTCTTAAGAACAAATCGCATGGACCACTTAAGAACTAATAAGATCTTTTAACATGTCACTTTGCTTGAAACAGGTTCAGCTACCCCAAAAATCATGAGCTCCAAAAGATCACGAATGCAAAACTCCAACCTTTTCATTTAACCGATATTACGAAAGGCGATTAAATTACCTTCTTTCCAAAAGAATCATCACCACTCTTACAAGTTACAATCCCTTGTAGACATACTTACTAATATCAAGAATAATTCATTCTTAGCACGAATTGCCAGCGTCTACTCTTCCATTATAAAGTCCCCAAAGGCTCACCAAATTGTTACATATCACTTTATCATCTCATCCTTAAATTGAGAGTATACCAAAATCTTAAAACCTCACTACAACCACCAATTTATTTTAGAGGGAATCTACTACACAATATAAAAGATTATACTAAAACCCTTTCATCAAGGACATGCTATCATCCAATGATTTGCACAGTCATATAAGCATAAACCACCTATTAAATCATGTCAGTTCAACTCGTAGTGATGCTCAACACCAAACCTTAACACACAACAATTGCATCCCAACTATCGTTGTTATCGACTGGCTTCATTATAAAGTTTAGTTGCTACCAACTTTTCTTTGTGAATCACATGAATACTTACAATCATATATTCAACGGTTTCTCTTCATGTTTAGATTTCGGCTAAATCACACTAGAATTTCAAGAATCAAAATCTTGCATCGATCAAAAGTCTCACCGACACTACAACCAAATTCATCACGTCATTCTATATAGACAAACTATCTAGAACTCCTCCCATAAATTCTAGATTCACCGATATTAAATCCCTTCAACCTCTTGTACACAATTCCAACAATTAATTATACTAAGGAATATGTAATCTAGCAACCATATATGATCGTCAAATAGCCAATTTACCATAATTTTTGGATTAATGTCCTTTAAAGCAATGTTCAAACACATCCTTAACATAACAATCACCAATGGTTATATTAATCTATTGAGACCCAATACTCCAAATTATCTAAGAAATTTACCAAATTCCACAATCTTAATGATCTGACGAATTCATCAATATCTCACACTTCTTAATAAATCTCGGATTCCTAGTCGGTATAATAAACATACATTTAATCACAGTTCATCAAGAACTACTAGAAGACAATATCAACTTAATCGATTTCACTTCCAATGATACTAGTTAAGATTAATCATGTACCATGCCATTGACCCAACTTGGTACCCATACCATATCAATTATCTTCCATGCTTACAACTTCTTACTTTAATACAACAAAATGTTACAAAAGAGTTTTGACACTTTATTTCCTAAAGAAGAAGCATTAAACTCCATTTACTCCTAAAAGAAAGTACACGGGCCGAAACTGCACATGATAAAGAACTTGTAAAATATAATTTCTATTACCCAAAATGCCAAGCGAATAAATGAGTCATGCTTCACAACAAGAAGATAAAACTCCCATGAAGGGACCAACCTTGCAAATCAACAACGTTCACAAGTAGCCAAAAGTATCTCAATAGTCGAAAGAACAATATTTGTTTCAAAGAACAAATAGAGACCAATTGAAACCCGTCAACGGCATTATAACCACCATTCAAGGAAAGTTCATCAAAAGAAACTACAACCAGAAAACCAAATACAAACTCAAGGAAGACAACAACTTCCCCAAAGAACTCATCTCCAACCTTGGTAACTAAATTACTCGAGAAACACCCTTACTAACCCCATACCACCAACAGTGGCACACCTTGACCATGCCCATGACCACAACCAATCTCTACCCCTCGACATCCGCTACCATCACTCATAATAATCATAGAATCATATTATAAGTATATAACATTATCTCATAACATGAATCATCAATACAACATAACGGAAATGGAAACGTATTGCTTGACCCATCCTATACTACTGTGCACCAGTGTGTCAAGTTTTAAGTTAATTAACCATTAACAAATTAAGTTACCTAAGTTGTTAACCTATGCACCACGGACCTAAAGCCCGCTCTGATACCAACTGTAACACACTGGCTATGCAAAAACCAATATATTACCTAAAGTCTAACACCAAGTATTTCTATGAATGTATTTCAAGAATCTTTCAACTAATAACATAAAAAGAGCGCAGCTATAAAATTAAATATATGGTTTGAATCGAACTCAACGGCCTATCAAAATTCTAAATATCCAATCATATTGAATTATTTATGACAAATCTATCATTAGGCTATATGAAGATTATTAAGCATTTACTAATTCAACCATATCATAATGAAAGATAGCATAATCCAACAAACTTCATTTATTACAATCCAATATCTATCAAATGAAAGGTAATGACTTATTCATATAACTAAACGAGAAGTAATGTGAAGTGAATGAAGTGATCTGTGATTATCCCCTTCCAAGCATGCTGGCCTCATTGATTACCTAAAACAAATAAACACGGCAAGAATGAGTCCACGACTCATCAAGTACAACAGAATAATTTGAACAACACTGAATAAGAACATGACAGTCACCATATATAATAGGAATGTGGAATGGTATAAATCATATGAATGAATGAAATGCATGACCTTCTCTTCTACTTATATCGGTATAGCCAGTGAACACCCGTCGATGTTCACTCATGCCCGCATTATCCAAAATGTGGGGATCCAAGTCCCGTTTGAAGAATGTTTCATAACGGGGATCCACTTTGCCCATATTGAAATGGTGGGTCTTACATGCCCATGTTGGAATGATGGGTCTTTACATCCCACTCCCGTGGGTGAAACATGAACAATGAATGCATGTATGAATATATTGAACGTAAACATATTATCAACGAATCATGGTATAACAATTATGAAGGGAAACAAGAAATGCCAAAATTATCCATCGCACATTCATCAATAAAGTGGAACAAATAACAATCAAGACAATTCAATTGTACTTGCCTTTCACGCTACGACGTGTTGGGAGGTAAGGATGATACCCCTAATCCCAAAGCCTCTTCTCCTACATAATTAAATTACTAACATAAGAACAACGTGATAAGAAGCCACTACTTGCACCACTTTAACCCGACTTCCCAAAACCCAGGGTTTAAATATTGGTTCTACTCAAACTACACGACAGTCTAGCAGGAGGTTATACTGGACAGCGGTATTAAAACCTTCATAACTTTTGCTACGAAACTCGAAAAGACGTGATATTATACTCTCTGGAAACATAATGAAATTTTATACAATAACCTAGTTGGCAAGACATTCCAATTCGACCAACCTCTGTGTCTAATGATCAGATGAAATTCTATATCTACAATCTGTCAGACAGAAGATACTGCGATAGAAGAAAATTCATAACTTTTAATTGGTTCAACCAAAATACGATATTTTAACTAATATGGAAATCTTAATGAATTTACTACAACAATCATGTTGGATTAAATCCCTGAATCTGCCCCTAATTTAATCTTATTTAATAAACAAGTTGACTGCTAACCTTCGTCAGACTCTCTGTACAGCAGTAAGAAATCAACGTAACTTTTAGACCACAACTCCGATTTGGGTTATCTTTAAGCCTATGGAAATCTGAGAACGAGCCCTACAATTCTCTAGGAGACGGGATTCCTAATTTGGCCTCTAACTGCACAAAAACTGATGCACAAGAAAACTACAGATCTCTGAATCTACACGCAACAACACAACAAAAATCTAATCGGTAAAAACTACAAATCAAAATGGCCTCAACCAGTGGGGAGATCATCGACAAACTTGAAGGCGTGGCCGAGGCTCGCTGAAACCCCCGCGAGGTGCTCCTCTCCTCCTCCTCCTCCTCTCTTCCTTTTCCTCTCTTCTTCTTCCTTCCTCTCCCCCTTTCTCCTCTTGGCATAGCAGTAGGGGGGAATTGCTACAGTACCCTGTGCACTACAGTGTGGCGGTGCTACAGTACTGGGTGGTGGTACTGTAGCAAGTGATAGGGTTTTGTCCCCCTCCCTCTTAGGTTGGGCTCCCCCACTTGGGCTATGGGCTGGGGGGCCACTACTCTCCTGAACTCACTAAATTCTGAAATTTTACGCTTAAATACCTCTTCCAATCCCTCCATTATTAATTTAATGAAACGAGATATTACAAGCAGTCTATGAAGCTTGAATACATTTTCAATGAAAGCTTAGCTACGGTTTGGACAGTATAGGGATGCGCAAGCGGTATAAAATGTCCATATTTGGTGAGCCTATCAATGACCACTAAAATTACCTCCTTTTCATTAGACTTGGGTAGTCCCTCAACAAAATCCATGGATATATGGGTCCAAGCCATATCAGGTATGGGAAGAGGTTCAAGCTAACCAGGAGAATGACAATGCTCATTCTTTGATCTTTGACAGATAGCGCACTCAATCACAAATTTTTGTATCTCCTTTTTCATCCCTGACCAATCGAACAATCTTTTCACCCTTTGGTAAGTTGTAGCTACCCAGAATGACCACCAATGGCAGAAGCATGCAGAGAATCCAATATTTTGTTCTTCAGAATGGAGTCTTTTCCTACATAAATCCTACCTTGATGTCTTATCACTCCTAAATGCAAGGAATATTGATCATCAGGGTCAATACTAATTACCAACCGGCTCATTAATTCCTGATAGTGTGGATCATTCTCATAACTCTTCCCTATTTCTTCTATCCACACAAGGGTAACCATGGTTATGGCATTACATTCTTCCCTCCTGGAGAGTGCATCTGCCACTTTGCTCTCTTTTCCTTTTTTATATTCAATCTCATAGTTGAATTCCAAGAGTTTCAGCATAAGCTTGTGTTGGATTCCCTCTGAAATCCTCTACTCAGTGATAAACTTTAAGATTTTCTGGTCAGTTTTAATGGTGAAAGAACTTCCCAGAAGATAATGTCTCCATTTCCTCAATGCTTCTAAGATGGCCATGGCTTCTTTCTCATAAGTAGAGAGGGCAACAGATTTCACTCCTAATGACTTTCTATAGTAAGCAATTGGCCTCCCCTTTTGCATCAAGACTGCTCCTATCCCAATACCAGAGGCATCCGTTTCAAGAGTAAAAGACTCAAGAATAATTTGGTAAAGCCAACACAGGAGCTATGGTCATACTTTCCTTAAGTTCCAGAAAAGCTTGCTCTTGTTTTTCTACCCAATGAAATGCTCCTTTTCCCAGCACATCATGGAGTGGTCTACAAATCAACCCATATCCTTTTACAAACCTCCTGTAATATCTAGTGAGTCCTAGGAAACTTCTCAATTGAGTTACATTCTGGGGTCTAGGCCAATCTCTCATAGCATCAATTTTGGAGGGATCAGTAGCTACTCCTTCTCCAGTGATGATATGGCCAAGGTAGTCCACTTGTCTGACTGCAAATGCACACTTACTCATCTTGGCAAATAGTTGTTCCTTCAGCAGCAAGCTCAGCACAATCTCTAGGTGGATGAGACGCTCTTTGAGGTCTTTGCTGTAAATTAAAATGTCATCAAAGAATACCAAGATAATTTTTTTGAGATATTCAATGAAAATATTATTCATGAGAGATTGAAAGGTGGCTGGAGCGTTTGTGAGACGAAAAAGCATGACCAAATATTCAAAGTGGCCGAAATAAGTTCTGAAAGTTGTCTTGAAGATGTCCTCTTCTTTCATCCTTACTTGGTGATATCCAGACCTCAAATCCAATTTAGAGAATTAGTGTGCTCCTTGCAATTCATCAAGCAAGTCCTCAATCACAGGGATTGGAAATTTGTTCTTCACTGTTTGGGAATTAAGCTTCCTATAGTCAACGCGCATTCTTCAACTACCATCTTTTTTCTCACTAAGATTGCTGGAGATGCATAGGTGCTCTCACTGGGTCATATTACAGATGATTCCAACAACTGTTTGACCTGCTTTTCTAGCTCACAACTCTGTTGGTATGGCACTCTATAAGGCCTCACATTCGGTGGAGTGGAGCCATGCTTCAAAGGAATTGAGTGGTCACAAGGCCTGGAAGGAGGAAGATCATTAGGTTCAGAGAATACTACTTGATATTTTTCCAGCAACAATCCCACTTCAGGTGGTAACTGATTATCAGTCCTATGCTTCTTCTTATCACTATGTTGTATCATGAAACCCATGATCTCTTTGTTGCATAATTTATTTAGCTGAGCTGAGAAAGTTACCTTCTGTTGTTCCTCTCTACAAATAGTCAACTCCCTGGTCTTTAAATTTAACTCAAGAGGACTGTGGGTGTATATCCAATCACACCCCTGGATAATGTCATAAGATTGAAATTTTAAGACCTTGAAAGTCCCAATAAACTTTTCCCCTTGTATGTTATACTCACAATGGGTTAGATGTGATCCGGTATACAGAACTCCACCACCAGCCACTGTCACCTTCTGTAATTCATTATTCTGACTCACACATTGGGCATTAGTAACAAATTTCCAGTCAATAAAAGTGTGTGAGATACCAATGTCCACTAGTGCCACTCCTCTTTTTCCTTTTAAAGTAACAATTACTGAGAAAGTAGCCACAGTAGGAACTCCCCTTAAAGCCTGTAAAGAAATTTGCAACAACTCCTCTTCTCATGGTGGTTCGTCATCTCTCTCATTCTGATCTTCTTTGTCATCATCCATAGCTAGATTCAATTCTCTTGTATCGATACATTCTGGATCCATCACCATAATATTCAACACTTTTGACTGCTTGCATGTGTGTCCAGGAATCCACCTCTCAGCACAATACCAACATTTCCCTGGCTCCCTTGTGATAACCATAGGGTAAACTGGCATGTTACTCTTCTTCTCTATATCTTTGGCAATTCCTTGTGTATTCATTGTATTCCTGAAGTTCTGCCTCTGAAAACCTCTTTTAATAAATCCTCCTCTCTGATAACTAGTACTGGAAGAATGATTAGTCCTCTTTGCAGCATAGCTCCCTTTTCCTAGTCTTTAGACATCCAATAAGCTTCACAAAGGCTCTGGGGCCTATGTGGCTTGATGTAATGTTTAATGTCTTCTATTAAGCCTTTAACAAAACACCTCACAAAATAATAATCTCTTAACATAGGATTTTCACTCTTCATAATGGCCATAAGCTCTTCGAACTTATCTATGTACTGAGCCATAGTGGTTTGTTGTTGTTGTACTGCATGAAATTCTTCAATGATATCATAAATGCTATGAGCTGCAAATCGATCACACACTCTTAGCTTCAGCATGGACCAAGAAATTGGAGTAGTCATGATTCCAGGACCCCTTAGCCAATTGTTGGCTCTTCCTGTCATGTAAGAGGTAGCCAGATCACACCTATTTTCTTCTGGAACATTAGCAAGATCAAAATATTTGTCACACTGCCTAATCCAGCCCAAAGGATTTTCACCATTGAAAACAAGAAACTCTAATCTCGGTCCCTTTGCAATTGATTTCAAAAACTCCATGCTCCCCTCATCTTGGTTCTCAGTTCTATTCATTTGCTCCCTAGAGCGCTCTTCTATCACCCACACCTCCAAACAGGTTCAGAGTAGGAGGTTCAACACTGGTTACCTGAGTGTTTTCTCCAAACTTCGGTGCCACTGAATGCCCAAAGGGAGAGTTGCTCACATGAATGCCTCCTTGCTGAGAGTGATTTGGGTTTCCCATACTATTCATATCTGTGAGAACCCGAGTAATTAGGCTTATCGTTATAGCGGTATTATATTAAGCGGCGGTATTTTTCCGGTAGAGCGTCGTGCCCAAAATTCATCACATGCATCATTAGACCAGTAAGTCATAATCTGAATTGATTTCAAAATTTCAGTTTGTATCCAAGCATGGTATTAAGTGTTTACATCTTTTAGCTAGTATTGCATTTGGGTAGGTTGTACACATACATTTATCCCCGTGTCTTTGGGCAGCAATTCCAGCACAATCGAACCATTCCCCCTTGCTCAAGAGTTTGGGCGGCGGTGAGGGAGTGGTTTGACAATGCTCAAGAGTCCGGTGGTAGCGAGGTCCCTCTGCCTCAGGACACTCACAAGTGCCACAAATGATTCCAAAACCTTCTCTCCAAGTGACTAGTAGTGTTTTTAATATTAAAATCTGTCACCTAATGTTTTAATGATTTATTTTCATAATTGAGATGGCATAGAATTTGTGATAACAACAGAGATGATGTCATACCCTGCATTTTTGCTACTAATGCTTACTGAGTACTTTGTACTCAACCTTACGAGATTCCTTTGTAGATCCTAGTCCGACCGGGAGCTATCCCGAGTGGGACGAGGGACGTGCAGGTGCAGATGAGGCCGCAGGAGATGTGGACCCTTACCACGAGGAGCAGGGTGAGATGGACGCCCTATTCGACACTTGGGACGACTAGAGGGCCGAGTAGGCATGGCAGGCAAGGGAGGGACTTGGTCCCATTTTGCACTTGTATATGGTTATGTATTAAGTAAGACTTTAGCCTTGTGTGGCTAACTGTTGTAATAAAGAATAGTTTCTATCCTATTGTTCTGCTGTGTTACTCTGATAATGGCTTATTATTCGTCGGAGCGGTGTTCTACTGGGCAGACGAATAATAATCCGTGTGCCTAAGTGTGATTATCCCAGGGTAATAACACGGGGCGTCACAGGTGGTATCAGAGCTATAGGTTTGGGCCACGCTATTATAATAGAAACTGTTGCAGAACCTAAGTATGCCCTTCTTGCTTGCTATATTTCACTAAGTATTTTGATAATTCTTGTCTTGAGGTCATTTCTGTTCTAACCTATTGTCAAAATTACAATGTTAAAAGCTTATATTTCTTTTAGTGGCAGTCATACTAACGTAAAACCATTCCTTTTTGCAGGATGACTAGGTCCAGGGTTCCACCTGAGAGAGTACGAGGGGAGCACGTGCTACTTCTGGGGAGACTGCTGCACCACCTGGGGGCACCCTTCCCAAAGTTCTTCCAGGACACCAGCGCTGTGGACGGCACCGCTGTAGTAGGAGTCATAGTCACAGGGATTCCCCTGAACCCGGTTTATTATGTAGAGTTTACGGCAGAGTGGCGTTCGTCTGATGATTATGTACCCTTGCAGGAGGCAGCCCGTAGGGCTATCTTCACCCTTAGAGCCCATTTTAGCGAGCAGTTGAGGGGTTCTCAGTTTGGAGGGATTCCATCCATAGCCCTAGGAAACCTTGGTGTGTAGTTTGGTCCTAGCCCCACCTCCAGCTACTCATACCCGCCACTCACCCCTAGCATATCAGCCTTGCAGCGGGACACCACCGACACGATGCTATTAGCTAGCACCTTGTTGTATGACTCGACCCGGGGAGCCCTAGCAAGAGCCGAGGAGAGCTCCAATTTTTGGCGGCGGCAGTATCTTGCCTCGGAGGCTATCCGAGAGACCCGTCATACCCCTACACCTGATGCTCCACCCTACCCTCCCACTTACCCTACCTCTAACCCAGGGTCCAGTTCCTATACAGCTCCACCTGTAGCTCCACCTACAGTCCCACCTACAGCTCCACCACCAAATCCACCTATATATCCAGCGGCACCTCCAGTAGCCCCTATCCCTGACCCATCTTACGACCCTTACCCTACCATTCCCTTTCCCCCGTTTCCCTATCCTCATGTCCCCACCCCACCACCTCAGGCAGGCTTGGGAGATACCTCAGCACCACTCCCAGATTTCCCACTTTCCCCCGAGTGAGACCAGAGCTTCGTGGTCCCCGTATCACGGTGCACCCAGACCCTATTCGAGAGACTATCCAGCACCATGACCTTTTCCGTAATTATTTTGGAGACCTCAGCGGTAGTAGTCAGGCAACCGAGGGAGACGCTAGCCCTAGCCAGGGAGCTGAGGTGAGGAGGAGTAGAGTGACCCAGAGGAGTGATAGTTAGAGGCCCATTCGTCGTGTTGAGTCAGGAGTGATCTGTGTTAGTTGAGAATTTTAGTTGTTGTACTGGCTTGTACCGTCTGTTTGTATGATGTGTTAGCTGGAGTTGCAAGCCGAATTTATTATGTTGTGATGTCCCAGTGTAATGTTCAGCTTTGCTTTCTCAACCTAGGATAGAAGATTTAAGACTATAGGCGTGGGGTATCAATATAAGGCCATAGATTCTGATGCCTGGGCTAGAGGCATGCAGTAGGACTCTGGTATGGACCTGCTGTTCCAATTGTGGATAAGCCTGGACCTTACCCGTTAGCTTCCTTACATATTCATCTTGATAACTAGAATGACCCGTCAGCATCTTAGAGTGGTTGGTAACTACTTAAGGAAAGTGGTTGACGGTGTAACTAGGTGCTTCTTCCCATTTCTGCATGTCAGTTTTCCCGGACGAGTGGTGTACCCAGGAGCGAAATCCTGGGCGTACTCAGGAATAAACCCTGAGCAGTCCCAAATATGCGATTTGGGTGGACTCGAGCCAGATCTCGAGCGTACCTAGGCGCGTGGATTCAGGGTAGTGTAGGTCGCACTCAGAGGCAAGCTCTGAGCAGTCCCAAACCTGTGGATTTGGGTGGTCTCGAGAACGGGATCTCGAGCGTGACTGAGCACGAGAGACTCAGCTAGTATAGGATTTGGATCTTTTTGCATTTCACTGTTTCTTGGTGTTATTTGGTTATCTGTGTGGCTTAACTCAACTCACCCGTGGGGTAGCTCTGTCAGATAAATGATAATTCCTTCCCTACCTCAAGTTACTGCTGAGTTGGGTGCGAGTGTCCTAGTTAGCAGAGCGGTTTCCCCAGAGTGCGAAATACCCCAAGTGCAGCAGCTAGTATGCTATCTTTTTAGCATCTTCTTTCCCTGCAGGATGGAAGGCCAAGGGCATGAAGATCAAGGATTGGGACTAAGACTGGGATTAGTACCACATGATTCACCAACAGGAGATCCACCGGTAGACCTCAATGCATCTGTACCCAGTTGTAACATCCCAACTTTTGGTCTTTGAAAATCTTCTAATTAGTTGCTAGTTGAAAATCCCACCATTTGCATTCTATTTGAATTTAAATTTAAAAGCTTAATATAGACTTTCATGCCAAAATAGTTTATTGGGGTTAATCCCAACATTAAAAATTGCCAAAACTATTTTATTTGGGCTCTATGTGCTTAGATATATTTTCTAGAATTTTTTGGAATTTTTCCAAGATCATTTGTTATTTTCTAATTGCTAATTGGATTTTCTGTATTTATTAAAAAGAGAAATCTATTTTTAATATCCCGGAACAGTAATGGGGTCGAAACCCTGTTACTATTCCAAATCCGGTCCAACCCTGGCCCATTTCTCCCGCGCCTCGGCCCACTCCCTTCGGCCTCTCTCCGCGCTGCAGCCCACCTTCGCGCCGGCGCCCCACTCCCCCGCTGACCGATGGACCCGCCATCTCGCCACATCATCGTTGTCTCCGAGACGGACTCAGGAGTCCGAGTCTCGCCCGACGCGAAACCGCCGCCGTTTCCTTCGCGATCTCCTCGACCCCGGCTATTTAAGGCCCGAGCCCCGCACCCAAAGCTTCGCCCCATCTCCCTCCACCAAAACCCTAAGGCGCCGCCCCCTGCTTCGTCGTCGTTGCATCGCATCGCCAAGAACCGCTGAAGCCAAGCTCCTCCGCGCGACAATTCTCCGCCCGATCTCGCCGGCCATGATTCTTGCGCCGCTGAGTGAGCAATAGCTAGAGCTTCGACCTGCGCCGCTCGCCCGTGGCCGAGGACCACTCCGTCGCCGTTGTCGGGTCATCCGACAACCACCGCCGCCACCATTGTCGTCGCCACCGGTGAGCCATCGCCGCCCGAGCCCAACCGCCACCACCAGCAACTTCGCCCTTCTCTCGGGGTCTCATTTTTGTATCTTGCCACCGCTGCCTCACCGCCGTCAACTTCGCCGCCGGACACCGCTGCTCGGCATTTTGGTCCTGTGCCAGCGTGGCAGCCTAGTTGGAGTCCAGCTCAGCGCTACCTCCTCGGTTTTGCTGGCGTGGCGCCCAGGTCAGCAGCCGAGTGGAACGCCCATTATTTTCTTCCGGGCCATCTCTCGGTGAACCGAGTTCACGGTGCGCCATCTCACTGACCGATGGGCCCCACCTGTCAGTCGGTATTTTTGTTTTCTTTTTCTTTTATTTTTCCAGCGAAATTCATCACTGACGTCAGCTGACATCATTAATCCCTTTTTCTGTTGAAAAATAATTCAGGAAATCAAATTAAAATCCAAATTAGGGTTTTAATTATTTTCCAATCTTCTAAAGCCCATAACTTTTGCATCCGACCTCCGATTGAGCCCATTCAAATTTGTAAATTCAAATAAAATCAAGATATATTTAATGGTGAATTTTGTTTGATTTTTGGAGTTTGTTTTGCTTTTATTTATTTATTTTTTGTTTCTTTTGTCTCGTTTACGAGTAGACGTCGATACTTCGGGAAATTTTGGAGAAGAAGGAGCACCTCAAGATCAAGACGAGTACCTAGACCTATTTCAAGGCAAGTTATACCTTTGACCATATTGCACCCAGTTTTCAAATTACTTTGATTCAAATTATTACATCTTAATTTAAGTATTTATTTAAATGCTTTTGGGGTTAGTTATTAATCCAATTTGTTATATCCACCTTGTCAATTGTATGTCATATTGTTTTGTCACCCTAGAATGGTTCATTACTAGTTGGTATTATCGTAGCACCAACGTGGGTTGGTTAGATACGAGTAGATTGCTTAGCCATGCCACGAGTCATCATTTCATATGAGTTGCAATTATAAACTTGACTAAGTGATTATGGAACTGTGTGATGAAACTGTGTGTGTTGTGTGCTATTACTCGTTGATGGCATGTGTTGCACTTAATCAACAGGGTGGGAAAAGATTTAGACTGAGGCAAGTGGTGGATCTGTGTGAATGGTGGAGTTGTGTGCTTTATAAACTTTGTGATTTGGGTTAAAACTGGAAGTCTTGCCTTGGTCAATTAAGGACTTAACTTTGTGCGCCATTGAACTGGGCCTTACTGTACAACCACATGCCTAGTATGGACTGGGCCTAACTTAGTAAGTTATGGAGTCTTGACGTTGAAAACTCAGGTTGTATTTTAAGCTGTGTGATGGGCTGGAGGTGTGATATGTCACATCGCGGGACGGTTCGCTGCATCCTTGTCCAACGATGTGTGTCGTAACCAAACGTTGTGTGTATCGGTTGGCCGGTAGGAAAGCACATCGGGAGTGTCATTGCTTGAGATGAAGTCTCTGAAAGGTTTTGTTATGACCAGTGCTAGCTACACTGATTGTATCGTGTGGGTAAAGTGTACAATCTTTGCAGAGTGTTAAATCAATCTATTTGAATAGCCGCGTCCTCGGATATGGACATGCTTGGGAATTTCACACGAGGGGTGGATTTTCATAAAGACAATTGGGAAGGGTCAGCTGTATGAGATGACTTGTACAGCTGTGTGAATAGCTTGATTAGACTTTGTGTCCTTTGTGAAATCAAATGTTAAATTAATATTCTTTATTTGTTTTCAATTACGTTTCAATCTAGTATTTTTGTATTCAATTGCAAATGTTGCATTTCTGCAAAATAACCACAGAAGACATCCCTTTAGAACAAGTCATCATGTATAATTGCATTCTGCGGTATGACTTGCGAGTACGGTTGTGTACTCACCCTTGCTAAACAAATCAACAGAAGTGGAGGAGTCGTCACCAGCTTTTGAAGAGGAATTCTACGAAGGTTGATCGTTAGGGTCTCGATCCCAGTCAGTTGCATGTGGTAAATGGATAGGAGCCTACTGGAGTTTACTTTGTTTCTGCTGCAGTTTATTTCATTATTGTCAGCCTTGCATGGCTTAATAATTGTAAAACTCGACCTTAAGGTCACAACAGTTATTTGTTATTCAAATTACTCGTTTATTTAATATTTCGTTGTATGGAGTTGATATTTCATCACTGTTGACACTGTGTGCACTAGCGTGATCCTGGACTAGTGCAGAATACACAGAGGGTCCAGATTTGCATATTTGGGTCCCGACACTGGTCAATCCAGAGCAACAGCCTTGCAAGGAATCAGCCAACCTGCAACCCCCAGCGCCCCCGACCCGTTGGGAGTAATGGCCGATGTTCTTCAATTTCTCGAAAATTCCAGGAAGGAAGCCTAGGAGAGCCAAAATCGTTTCATGGAGGCACTCTTAACGCGAATAGTCCCTACCACCCCACTGGCAAACCGCGGAGTTAGTCTGGGTGATTTTCTCCATACTCGACCCCCCACCTTTGCCAGGGCCACCGATCCACTGGAAGCGAGTGATTGGCTAGTGGAGGTTGAAAAGAAATTGGACACAGACGGATGCTCCGATATAGAAAAGGTTCGGTATGCTTCGCACCAGCTGACTGGACCTGCAGCCACGTGTTGGCTCAACTATAATCGTAATCGTGTCAGTGAGCAACCTGTCACTTGGGCTGAATTTAAAATACGCTTCACAGAAATGCATGTGCCTAAAGGGAGAATGGAATTAAGGAAGCGAGAATTTAGAGCCCTTACTCAAGGAGGGAAAAAGATGGTTGAGTATTTGAGCCAATTCAACGATCTCTGCCGCTACGCTCCTGCCGATGTTGATACCGAAGAAAAGAAAATCGAAAAATTTCTGGATGGAATGCAACCTTATTTGAAGATGCTTTTACCCATCCACAAAATAACTGAATTCCAGGACCTTGTCAATCGGGCAATAATTCTAGAAAATGAACATTCCAACTTGACTGAAGAAAGAAGGAAGAAGGCCAAGACGGATCACCGTCCCCAAAACTCGCAGAGGCCTCGTCCCTACCAACAGCAGCAACCACCTCCTTGTTTTGGGCCCCCTAGGCCTAGGCCGATCAATCTATCTTTTCAAAGACCAGCAACCCCGAGACAACCAATAGCGGTGGCAGTGAGATGTGCCAAGTGTGGAAGAGGCCACCTAACAAAAGACTGCCTGAGTGGCACAGGAGCATGCTTCAACTGTGAGAAGACTGGTCATCGTAAGCTCGAATGCCCTCACCCACAGCGAACATCTGGGACCCTGCCACAATTTGTAATTACACCCAGAGTTCCTGCACCAGCACCGCCTCAAGTAGATCGCTTGAGCCAACCCAGGGGAAATCAACCAGTCACCGAAGGAACTGGAAGAGGAGCACCAGCACCTTTGACTCACGTGATGGCCGAGCAGGTTGGAGAAGCCACCGATGTCATCACGGTAAGCTGTTAATTCCACCTGCTATGGGTACTGTTCCTTTTGATCATGGAGCAACTCACTCTTTTATTTCTTATGAGTTCCTAGTAGAACACAAACTGACATCTGAACCGTTGGCAAAACCAATGAGGGTTAGTATACCTGCCGGGACGCTAGAAGTAACGTTAATTAGAAAAGATCAAGCTATTGTAATACACAATACCAAGTTCCTAGCAAATCTCTTTGTCATTAACTTGAGGGGTTTAGAAGTAATCCTGGGTATGGATTGGTTATCCTTGCATGGGGTAAACATAGATTGTGAGACCAAGCAAGCCTCAATCAAAAAACCCGATGGGACACGACTTCAGTACATTGGGACTAGAACCAAGCAGAAACCACCTGGTTCCAGCTTAGCAAATCTTCAAGTAAAGGAGCAAAAACACATACCAGTTGTAAAAGACTACCCAGATGTATTCCTCGAAGAGTTACCGGGTATGCCACCGACCAAGGAGGTCGATTTTACTATCAACCTAATCCTGGGAACAGCACCAATTTCCAAAAGGCCCTATCGAATGAATGCAAAGGAATTAGTGGAACTGAAGAGGAAATTGGATGAACTTGAAGCAAAAGGATTTATTAGAGAAAGTACATCACCGTGGGGAGCTCCAGTTCTTTTTGCAAACAAGAAAGATGGAGGAGTAAGGTTATGCACAGACTAACGGGAGCTAAACAATGTCACTGTAAAGAATAAATACCCGCTACCCCGAATTGACGACCTCTTTGATCAATTAAAAGGAGCGCGGGCATTTTCAAAAATCGACTTGAGATCTGGGTATCATCAGATTAGAGTCAACCCTAATGACATTGAGAAGACTGCTTTTGTCTCACGATATGGACATCATGAATACACAGTAGTTCCCTTCGGAATGACCAATGCTCCTGCCGTATTCATGAACCTCATGAATAAGCTATTCATGAAATATCTAGACAAATTCATAGTCGTCTTCATAGATGACATCCTTGTCTATTCCAAGAGTGAGGAAGAACATTCGCAACACCTCACTATTACCCTAGAGATTCTCTGTGAAAACTAGTTTTATGCCAAATTCGATCAGGTGAATTACGCTAGACCAAGTAGCATTCCTTGGGCACGCTATCTCCGAAGAGGAATTGAAGTGGATCCTCCAAAATTGAAACAGCTACCTCATGGAAGCGTCCAACGAATACCACAGAGTCCTGAGTTTCGGGATTCATGGATATTACGGAGGTTCATAAAGGATTCTCTCAAATTACCTCACCTTTAACAAAACTCTTGAAGAATGATCACGAAGTTCGTATGGATGTAAATGTGTGAAAAGAGCTTCCAAGAGTGAAGCAACGCTAACCATCGCACCAGTCTTATCCCTACCCAAGGAAGGAATTGAATATGTGGTTTATTATGATGCCTCAAGTATGGATTGGGATGTGTACTAATGCAAGATGAGAAAGTTATCGCTTACGCTTCGAGACAATTGAGGCCCCACGAGATGAACTATCTCACTCATGATTTAGAATTGGGAGCTGTAGTGTTTGCCTTAAAAATCTGGATACACTACTTGTATGGATCTAAGTGTACCCTGTATAGTGATCATAAAAGCCTTAAATACATTTTTACCCAGAAGGAGCTGAACATGAGGCAAAGGAGATGGTTTGAGCTAATCAAGGATTATGATCTAACCATAAATTATCACCCTGGAAAAGCCAATGTGGTAGCCGATACCCTTAGTAGAAAATCTCAATGCCATCATCTTTCGGCTGAAAGCCACACACTTGAGCTAATTCAAGCCTTGGCCCGTATGGGGTTAGAAGTGAAAACTACTACTTCTGAAGCTACCATTGCAGCTATGGTATTTTATCCCACCCTTCGTGATCAAATCCAAGAGCACCAACTCTCAGATCCCTTCAGCATAGAAGAAATCCATCGAATCAAGTCCAGCCAACCATCTGAGTTCCAGATAGACAACTCCTGAATCTTATGGCGTCAAGCAAGGATCTACGTTCCTGATCACCCCCAAATTAAGGAGACTATTTTACGTGAAGCTCATGACACCCCATACACTATACATCCAGGCAACACAAAGATGTATCGGGATTTGAAAGAAACTTTTTGGTGGCCAAACATGAAAAGAACCATAGCCGAATACGTAAGTCAATGCGACACCTGCCAAAAAGTTAAAGTTGAACACCAACGTCCAGCAGGACTGCTAAAAGCGCTAGAAATACCTGAGTGGAAATGGGAGGATATCTGTATGGACTTCATAACAGGTCTTCCTCTCACAGTCAAAAAGAAGGATGCCATTTGGGTTATCGTGGACCGCCTTACCAAATCGGCCCACTTCATTGCCACTAACCAGAAGTATTCGATGAATAAGCTCGCTGAATTCTATATCGAAAGAATAGTTACTCTACATGGAGTACCAAAAACCATCACCTCAGATAGAGGATCAGTGTTCACCTCTGGTTTTTGGAAGAGCCTACACACTGCCTTGGGCACCACCCTTAATTTCAGCACGGCTTATCATCCTCAAACTGATGGACAAACTGAGCGAGCAAACCAAATCTTAGAAGATATGCTAAGAGCTTGTGTGCTGAACCTTGGAGAATCATGGGAGAAATATTTAGCCCTGGCGGAGTTCGCGTACAATAATAGCTACCAGTCCAGCATTTAAATGGCCCCCTACGAAGCCCTCTACGGTCGAAAGTGTAGATCCCCTATCTGCTGGTATGAGGTCGGTGAGAGACCGCTATTAGGACCTGATCTCGTACGGGAGAACGACGAGAAGATTCAGCTAATTCGAGAACGCCTCAAGATTGCCCAAAGTAGACAAAAGAGCTACGCTGATAAGCACATAAGGGACCTCCAGTTTGAAGTCGGGGATTACGTATATCTGAAGATATCACCTATGTGCGGAGTACGCCGGTTCGGATTAAAAGGAAGTCGAGTCCACGGTATATTGGACCCTTTCGAGTTTTAGAACGGAGGGTACCTAGCGTATCACCGGAGTTACCAACGCAACTATCGCGGATTCATGATGTATTTCATGTCTCCCAACTCAGAAAATGCATGAAGGGGCCCTCTCAGCACATAACCAACTTTGACATTCCACTACAAGATGATTTGAATTACGAAGAGCACCCAAAGGAAAATTCAATGTAAGACCCAGCAGCTAAGGAACAGGATGATCCATTTCTGCAAGGTACTGTGGAAAAATCACTCCATACGAGAAGCTACGTGGGAAAAGGAGGAAGAACTGCGCGAAGCCTACCCCAGCTTGTTCAAGTGAGATTAATTTGGGGCGATATTGTTTCCAAGTGGGGGAGGATGTGAGAACCCGAGTAATTAGGCTTATCGTTATAGCGGTATTATATTAAGCGGCGGTATTTTTCCGGTAGAGCATCGTGCCCAAAATTCATCGCATGCATCATTAGACCAGTAAGTCATAATCTGAATTGATTTCAAAATTTTAGTTTGTATCTGTCGGTGTATTAGAACCGATCTTACGTAAAGATTATTTGATTCGGGGGGTCTCCTAAGGATGAGATCACGCAGAGTGGATTGACACGGGATGTTTAGACAGGTTCAGGCCTTCTCCGGAGGGAATAATAACCCTAATCCTGTGTGTATGGTATTCTTGATGATCCAGCAAAGGACTAAAACTATTACAGAGAATAGTGCTTGTGTTTCTACTTGACTAGCCCTTGTTTGCTGTCGTTCTTCTCCGCCTCCCCCTATCTCTCTGATTGATGCCCTTATATAGTCGTGAAGAAGTAGCCGTTTCGTCCTACGGAAGATGCGCCTAATTAATGTAGTAACGGGCGCATGATGGTAGTAATTACCGGCGCCTTGACTTCTTCACGCCGTCTGGCAATTATCTTCCAGAGATAATGGGGTATTTACACACCATTAATACGCGGAATAATAGTGCGTGTAGACCGTTCGGATTCCTTAATCAATTGGACCTACCCGTCTGTAGGTTTGATTATAAGGTGGTCGTAGTTTTCCTGGTCGTAGAAGGACTTACGATCAGGTAGCAGTCGTAGAAGAACTTACGACTATGTAGTGGTCGTAGAAGGACTTACGACCATGATGTAGTCGTAGAAGAACTTACGACTATGGGGGTGATTGTAGAAGAACTTACAATCAAAGGTTAGGCCTCTCCTTATAGAAATAAGGGTACTTCGGGGACTATGTGACATCATATTTACCCATAATAAGAATTACGGATAAAAGATAAAATGAGGATTATTAGATCCTCGCCATCTAGCCCCCACTTCAAGTGAAAGTAACTTACTTGGTGAAGGTTTCGGTAAATGGTCTTACGACCATGAAAATGTCGTAGAACAATAGTCGAAGGAAGAACTCTTCGATATTTGAATGCTACTTTGACCAGGAATTTGTTTGGTCAAGAAGGTTGCTTACAACTATCAAAAAGTCATAAGAACCCCTACAACCGTGTAGTAGTCGAGTAGGGCGATTGGAGAAAAACCTTCCGATTGATACTTCCTTTGACCGTAAAGACTTGGTCGAAAGTAATTTTACTTGGAGATGATAAAACAAACATAACTTTCTCGAACAGACCGTCTGGGGAATTGCAAACGATCTCTACAGATCTGTTGATGAGACGGTTCCCGAAGTGATCGCAACCGTGAAGATTGCTTACAACTTAAAAGTCGTAAAACCCCTACGACCGTGCGGTGGTCGTGAGCGGGAATCGGAGAAAAGCCTTCCGATTGATACTTCCTTCACCGAAATACTTGGTCAAGAATGTAATTTTGCTTGGGGTGACGATCGCACCTAATTTTTCTCGAATCGGACCATCCGGGAATTGCAACCGCTCTCTCGGACTTGTCCGATGAAGCGGTTCCGGCGGTACAACCAACTCCTCTGCACCTATAGACGAGACGGTTTTGAGCGGCGGAGATCGTATGTTATAAAACTTACCAGAGGTAGACTTGGGTTTTACTTTTCCCCAAATCACTCATTGTTCTTCGAGTTCTTGCTTTCTCCGTCCTCGACTAGGTTTCATCTTCTCACGCCAACCCAATCAAAAACTTTGCTTCGAGCGAAATGGCCAAGAGAGTTTCGAATGGGAGGAATCGGAGATGGATGCGCTAAGATCAAGATCTTGGTTGATGCCGGAAGATTCGAGAAAAGGCTCGTGAAGTGGATTCCGCTATCGGGCGAAGATCGCCATCGGGGAAAATGGGCAAATCCCGCCTTCCAAGCGTATTGTGAGTGCGCCTTCGATTACTGCCCACCCCTTTCTTACGAGAGTACTCGAACACTTTGGGGTGGAACCGTGAACTTAGGTCCCAATTCCATTACCATGTTGAGTGTGTTCGTATCTCTATGCGGCGTACACTGGGATTCCGGATCTCGAGCTGTTCCAATATTATTATGGGATGGCTCGACAAACCGAATCGCCGGAAGTCGTGGTCTCAAGCTCCACGACTCAAGTCGAAGGAGTACATTCAGAGCTTTACCGGTCTTCGTGGCGGGCCGAGGAAGAGGTGGTTCTCTTGAAGGTCACCTCAAGACGACCTTTCTTTCGTGGGGAAGGTCATTGAAAAGAAATCTTCATGGATTCAACCCTCAAGATATCAAAGGATTAGCCCTTATATTCAAGCCATTAAGGACTTGAAGGAAGAAGGGTGGCCGGATGGCATGTGGTGAAGGATTTCATCACACGCCGAATCGATCCTCTGAAGAAGCGAGCATCTCCTATGTGGAGGTACTCGGAGAGGAGACCCCACCGAGACTACGAGGAGGGTAAGCAATTGTCGACTTAGTTCTCCGCTTGGTTTTTCCCAACCTTGTCTAATATTTTTATCTGCTTTACGGATCTTTCACAGTGAGGTTGACTCAGTCGTCGACTCATCTCGTGAGAAGTCCCCGCCACTCGAGGGGCGGTTCCTCAAGTCATTGCGGCTTTGTCCGCAGATGAAAGGATAGAGCGCCTAAAGGTAATCAAAATCGATTCTTTCTTTAGGACTTTATAGTCGTAGAAGATACTTACGACTAATGGTGATCGAGAATATCTTACGATCAATAAAAAGTCGTGAGAAAAACTTACGACTTAGTTCTAGTCGTAGAAAAACTTACGACTAATTAGTGATTCTTCTTTTCTGCTTTGCTTTACGTAAAGTAGGCATGGAAAATCGTCGGACGACGAAGAAGTCGCTCGATGACTATTGGCGCCGGGTTGTCGAAGACAAAGGCTCGGCTCCTCCCTCGAAGAGACGCCGACTTGTAAAATCTGCCGACAAGGGGGAGCAAGCTCGAGCTCGGTCTTTCGACCGCACTCTACAAGGCCTGCAGCACTGTAATGGTATCTCGCCGAGGTCGCGACCGTCGGCCGAGGAGGTTGAAGCAACCAACCTCTTAAGCGCAAACCTCGCAAGGCTAAGGTACCCTTCTATTATGACACGGAATCTTTCGCAATCGGTGCCACTCCTAGTTTTATTAAGCAACCGGAAAGGAGAACTGGAAAGATTTTATGTCTTTATGAAGGAGGATGCGCATCGGCACAACTCGCAACCGAGGGCGTCTCGCTCGAATGGTCGAGACCGATCTCGTCCATCCAGAGGATCGGAAACAGAGCCCGGTCCTCGTTCCAACTCTACGACTGCACGTGGTCGTGGCCGAGCCAATTGTTGAATCTCGACCGACGTGGTCGTGGAGAAGAAGAGGTCCTCCGCTGGGAGGATTGCTCCAAAATTCTGGTTAAGACCAGGTGCGAGGTATGTGAAATGTACTAAAGTGTAAGAACGACATTTACCTTTTTCTTTTCACAACCCGATTTGCTTTTCTTTATTTCATCCGACTCCTTGACCCATGAATGCTTCCACGAGAAGTCCATTGCCATCCCTTCACCATCGGGAGGTAGCAATGGAGGTGGTCGAGCATCACCCTTGGCCCAGTGGCCGATGAAGTCGAGACTCCTAGAGTGACTCTCACACCTGCTGAAATTGTAGCTACGACTCTTGAGGTAGCGGCCATTACTGTTGAGGTGGCTGCTACGACTGCTGAGGTCGTAGAAACAACAGAGGCAGCTGTGGAAGCCTCTGGTCAAGGTGGTGAACAGCCTGCGCACCACTCTGGGAAGGAAAATGTAGGAGGCGTTCCTTCCCCTACCCAAAGAGAAGTTCTGAAAATGTAAGGAGAAAATTTCAACTTACGTGGTGACTTCTTTGGTCCTGCCTCCGTCGTGGGTCTTCGCACAAATCTCGTGACCGAGGTTCCCCATCCCAAAGATATTCCCAATATGGAGAATACTTTTGATAACGAGCGCCTTGAGAAGGTGTGGTGGGACAAAGTTGCGAGGATAGATAAGCTGCAGCACCCGGACTTTGTATATTCAACGTTTGCTAGGACGACTATGAATGTAAGTATCTTCAGAATACTTATATCTGTGGCTTTTCTTCCTTTCTTACTGTTTTCTTTTTGCAGAAAGCTCTGGAGCAAATTGCTGTTGTCGGTGAGTATCATCGACAACTTTTAGAGCTAAGACAGGAGAAAGAACTACTCTGCACAGAGGCAGAGAGGTGGTAAGTCACTTATCATTCATAGTTGTTTTCGACTTAAATACTCGTATAATGCTTTACGAGAATAGTCATGGAAGAAACTCATGACAAAGTATTAGTCGTAAAAAGCTTACGACTACTTACGACCAGATAGTGGTCGCAGAAAGACTTACAACCATTCGTAGTCGCAGAAAAACTTACGACTAGGTCAGTGGTTGTAGAAGTATTTATAACCATTCGGCTGATTTTTATCTCCATCTCTCGCCCTTTGTAGGTTAAATAAGGATTCAAAGACCTTAGCCGACTCGCTCGACTATGAAAAAGAGGAGTCGAGGAGGTTAAGGAATGAAGTATTAACCCTCTCGGAAAGACTTCGAGAGGTTGTCTCTGCATCTAAGAAATTGCAGGAAAAAATAAGCGATGAAGTCTTGAACTTAAGACTGCTTTTGAGTTTTAACCTTTACCTAACTCTCATTTCTTCTTCAGATAAAGAAAATGAGATGAAGAATCTCGGTGAAGTTGAGACAAATCTTTGGTCATTCGGAGTTTTCCATTACCAAGAATAAGGATCAAGAACTTGAGGTTACGAGAACTCAAGTCACGTGTAAGTAACTCTTTACCGTTGTCCTTTTGAGTGTTTTCCTTTTTAATGTCAATTCCTTGTTCGTAAATTGCTGCCCAATTGAGAATCCTTGAGGTCAAATCCAAGCAAAGACCTTGATCTCGCAATGAGTCCGTCGCATTGCTAAGATGAATGCAGAGGACATCGAGCGTGGGAGCAAAAGCATGTCAAACTGCTGCTTTCCATCGCTAAGAGGTCAAGAAATTGGATTCTCAATTAGTAGGTAAGAAATGCTTTTACCTACAAATATCTTTGTGTTATGTTCCTCTAGAAGTATTTTTGTTTGACCGGTATTATTCTTTTCGAACAAGTGGTCGAGAACAAAAGCTTTCGAGAGCTTCGACTTGTACCCAACAGAGATGGAGTCGATGAAGACTAGTCTTCAAGGCAACATCACTCTCTGAACAATGTGCTTAGTGAGCTACATTCGAGGGAAAACTCCTCGAGAAGATACTATAGCCGCCACACAAGTACTATTGGAGAACAAGTCGGAAAATTGCAAGAAATGGTGACCACTCAAGGCTAATCAATTTGAATCAATAAGGAGGCGATCGAAGGCTGCAGTAAGTTACGCTTTAGCGAAACTTAAAGCTCAAGATCCCCGCCTTAATGTTAAACCAATCGAAGCCGACTTCGATCGTCTGAATCGAGGCAAGTCGTCCGATTGTGGAAATGCGATCGATTGGCAAAAGGTGGCGGAGGAAATGCGGCTAGGCTCTCCCCTTCGAGTAATCTTGTAACTACTTTGTAAGGCGATAATTTTTGTTGATGAGTAATATATGATCCGCCTTATTTCACGAAAATCATCTTGTCGAGTAGTTAGTAACTCAAAAGATAATAAACGAATGAAAGACGAATGAAAGACTAAGAATTGAAGTCAAATTAATAACTTTATCCTAGCCCCCGACTATTTGTTTAGATTGTTTAGACAATCTAAATAAATAGTGTTTGAAACGGGTTTTCTGAAAACAAAGAGAGGTTTATTTAACTTATAGCTTTTATTACGGTTGTCAAGCACTGGTCGAAAGAGTAAAAACGACTCGACACTAGGAAGTTCCTTCTAGTGGGCAGGACCACGTGCAGAAAGGAAAGGCTTCGACTAGGTGATGTTTTCATTTCCGACTAGTTTAATCGAACCAAGAACAAAGAACTTGAGTTAAACAGACGCCTTAGAGGACTTTAGTAATTCGTTCGTCCTTTTTGGTGGACTTGATAAGTCTTTTCCAAAGAGCAAAAGTAGGAGATCGAGCGCTAGGAAGTTTCCTTCTAGTGGGCGTGACCACATGCAGAGAGGAAAGACTTCGACTAGGTGTGTCTCTTCCTTCGACCGCTTAAAACAAATCGAGTACATCAAAGGTGGTCGAACAAATGTAAGAAAGTGTACTCTACTTAGAATATTTTTGAATTGATGAAAAATAGACTAAGATTGAGAGAGTTGGCTTTGAGAACATTTCGACTGGATAGAACCCGGGCTCTTTGTACTGGCAAAGCAAAAATGAGTAACGAGTCAATGCTTGGAAATTCCTTCTAGTGGGCAGAACCACATGCAGAGAGGAGAAGTTTCGTCCAGATGACGCTTCTCGCTTTTCGGCGGTAAAGAAAAGCGGGTGTTTTCATATCATAGTCGAAAGATTAAAAAGCACTACTCAAAATAAGGCAAAAGAGGTAGAAAGAACCTGGACTTTTATTGCTTGAGAAATCGGTCACACATAGAATTTGCGTAACTGGTCGATGTTCCAAGAGTTTGAGAGAACCTGTCCATCTTCCATTGCTAGTCGTACCGACCCTGGCCGAGTTACTTCGACCACTGTGTAAGGACCTTCCCATTTAGGGGAAAGTTTATTCCGTTAGACTTGGATTGGCGAGCCTCAATACTAAGTCACCTACAAAAAGGTGCGAGGTTGGACCTTACGATCATAGTATCTGCGCAGGCTTGTTGGTAGACCGCCGAACAATTAAGGCTAGGTTTCTCCTCTCTTGAGTAGGTTAATGTCATCTGCTCGAAGTTGTTCTGATCCGAGTTGTTGAAGGTTTCAACTCGTGTCGACCGCAATTTTAGCTCGGAGGAAGCATGGCTTCGACTCAAACACTAGAAAAAATGGTGTTTCTCCTGTTGCTCGATTGGTGGTTGTACGAATCGCCCATAATATGGAAGGTAATTCTTGTACCCAAGCCCCGAGCGCTTAACAAGTCGTCGAAGACTCGAGTTTTAATTCCTCGCATTATTTGGCGCTTGCACGTTCAACCGCCCCATTACTTTGGGGATGTGCAATGAAGCATAGCATAACTTGGTACCCAACTCGTCGCAAAATTCACGAAATTTTGCACTTGCGTAATTGTTTACCATTATGCGTAATTATCCGACTTGGTACTCCAAATCGACTAATTACGCTTCTCATCATGAACCTTTTGTCGCCTGCTGTTATCCCATTCTGAGTTCACCTTGATCCATTTTGTGAGCGTGTCAATAGCCACAAAAGGAATTGAAACCTCCGGAGCTTTGGGAAGCGGTCCTAGGATATCAAGCCCCAGTGCAAAAAGGCCAAGAAAGAGGTATTGTTTGTAATGCTTGAGCTGGTTGGTGTATCTGTCTACCATGAAATTGGCACTGGACACACTTTTTAACCACCTCTTTAGCATCGTGCAGTGGTCAGAGGCCAAGAAAACCTTGTCGAAAGGCTTTACCAACTAATGTTACAGAGGAAGCATCGTCCCACGATGCCACTGTGTATATCGTGAAGGAGTGTTATTCCTTCGTTTTGCGGAATGCATCGCATGAGTATCCCTTGGGTTCCTCGTTTATAGAGGACTCCTTCAACCAAAGTATACATTTTGGCTTTTCGGGATAATCGATCTGCCTCAAGATCATCTTCGCGTACGGAACCCTTGCAAAGATACTCGTAGATGGGAGTCATCCAGGTATCCTCGTAATCTAATGAGGCCATCTCAAGAGGAGGTGTCTCTGGTTCTTCGACTAGAGACGGTTTTTGGAGTTGCTCCAAGAAAACTCCTTTTGGTATTATGGATCGGGAAGAAGCCATCCGAGCAAGTTGGTCTGCGAGGAAATTATCCTTTCGAGGGATAAATTGTACCTCGAAACCTAAAAAATGTTTTTCTAGCTTACGTACTTCTGATAAGTACCGAGCCATTGTTGAGTTAGAGCATTGGTACTCTTTCCCAATTTGATTCACGACTAGTTGAGAGTCTCCTCTCACGAGTAGTCGATTTAATCGAGAGTGCTTTCGCGGCTCGTATGCCGCCTAGCAAACCTTCATGATACGCCACATTGTTAGTGGCACGAAAGTTTAATTGTATGGCATACTTTAAGGTTTCTCCGTAGGAGATACGGGACCACCCGACCCGAGCCACTTAAAGTAAGTGACCCGTCAAAGTACATCATCCAGGTGGTGGGAATCGTCTCGGGATCCCGAGCAGTTCAGATTTGTCCATTCGGCGACAAAGTCCGCCAAGATCTGGATTTTATGGCCGTCGGGACACGAAATGGAGGTCGAACTCCCAAGTTCGACCGACCATTTTGCCATGCGTCCCATTGTTTCCTTATTATGGAGGATTGCTCCCAAAGGAAACTCGGGCAACCACTATTTTGTGCGCTGAAAATAATGCCGCAGCTCCTCGAAGACATGAGGAGGGCATACGAAGTTTTGGACACGAGGGTAACGCCCTTAGGCCCGTAAAACTTCGCCACGTAGTAAACCGGTCGTATGCGTTCTACGACCGATCGCGCTTCTTTGCTGTGGCGTGGCGGCTAGGTAAATTAAGAGCGTCTCTTCCGGCTTTGGAGAAACCGCAGGAGCACTCGAAGATACCTCTTGACATCCTCAAAGGCAATGTTTGCCTCGTTCGACCACTCAAAACCTTCATGTCTCCCGAGAAGTTTAAAGAAAGGTAGTCCTTTTCTCCTAGTCGTATGCGATGAAACGACTTAAAGCCGCCATGCACCCAAAGAGTTTCGGACTTCCTTTTTTGTGTTTGGAGGTCGATCCGAGGATGGCCTTTATTTTTCAGATTTGCTTGATTCCTCGTTCGGATACTAGGAATCCAAGCAATTTTCTGAAGAAATTCCAAACACACACTTCTCGGATTAAGTTTTAAATGGTGCTTTACGAGGTTGTCGAATGTTTCTTGTAGGTCGCTGATATGATTAAGTCTCTTAATGCTTTTTACGACTAGGTCATCAACATAGGCTTCCAAATTCGGCCTAATTGAGATGAAAAGTCGATTGCATTAAGCGTTGAAAAGAAGCACCGCATTCTTTAGACCAAATGGCATTTTGATATAACAAAAGGTACCAAATGGAGTAATGAATGCGGTCTTTTCTTCATCGTTTAGACACATATTGATCCGGTGATAACCGAATATGCATCTAAAAACTTAATATTTCACAACCCGCATAGAATCAACGGTGATCAATACGAGGTAAAGGAAATCATCTTTTGGACAAGCTTTATTAAGATCGAAGAAGTCACGCACATACGCCATTTGCCGCTTGACTTTTGACCATTACAGGTTAGCCAACCACTCGGGTGATTGACTTCTCTTATAAAGCCCGCCTTAAGTAGCTTATCCAATTCGATTTAATAGCATCTCGTCGATCGGGGCAAATCTCCGTAATTTTTGTTTTACGGTACTTTATCGGTAGTAAAGCTAGCCTCGTGCTCGATCACCTCCCCGGGACTCGGGCATGTCGGATGCTTGCCACGCCAAGACATCTGCGTTAGCTCGGAGGAAGGTAATGAGGGCGTCTTCCTATTTGGGATCGGAAGTCTCCCAATGCGAGCAGTCTTGAGGGTTTCTCTGCGTCGGAGGAACCTCTTTGACTTGGTCGTTCGGCTTTGGTGCGACTTTTAGGCTTCGACTTGCTAGTCGAAGGTGACTTTCATCTCGAGTTGGTATTTGACCAACCATCTCGAGGATCGACGATCGCAGACTATACGCCATCTTTTGTCACATTGAATTGTGATCACTCCTTTGGGACTGGCATCTTAAGACATTGATACCCATAATGAGTAGCCATTAAGAATTTTGCCAAAGTTGGTCGTCCGAGTATGGCGTTATATGCCGATCGAAATCGACCACATCAAAGGAGACTTTCTCGTCTGAAAATTACTTGGTGAGCCAAATGTTAAAGGAAGAGAAACTTGGCCAATGGGTTTGGCGAAGACCCCATGACGATTCCATGGAAGGAATATCGTCATCGCCTTACCTTTGTCCCGGTACTTGCATCTCATCCGGGCTTTGGTAAATAATATGTTCAAAGAATCGCCACCATCAACTAACACTCGATTGACCCGACAGCTTGTTGATGGTGGGTTCGACCACAATCGAATCGACTGATCGACTCATAGTGATCGGGCGATCGTCCTTCTCAAAAGAGATGGTAACTTCCGACCACTTGGTAATTTATTGACAAGAGGAGTATGTATGGAATTTACCTCTCGTCCGCAGCCTTTAAGTTGTCGTTTGGAGTCGTATCTCGATGATCCTCCATAGATATGCTCAACGGTATGGTGCGGATCTTGGAATGGCATCTCCTCATCATCGGCGACTTGACCACTCGTATGTCCTACCGCCGAGAGTAGGGGCGGTGCTTTCTTGTTGTAGTAGTCCTCGAGCTTTCTTTGGAAAACTTCAGCTCTGGAGGTCATGTCCTTCCTTTTATGAAAAGGACACCACCTTGGTTTGTCGTTCCTACGATCGGGCGCTTACCTTTGCCTTGATCGGGGTTCGACTTGGTGGTTTGGGGCTCTCTATCTTTACTACCAAAACCTCCTTGAAACCACTAGTTTGTGGCTTTTGACTTTTATTTTCTTCTTGGACTTTTTGCTTTTTGTCCTTACCAACCTCACCGGCTCTCGAAGAGCGTGTGTTTCTCGATCGATAGTGTTATTCCACCTCATTGCCTCGAAGCGCTTGCATATCGATCGGCCATCTCAAAGAGCTCGAGAACGGTGTTGGGAGGATTTAAAGCAATATCCTCTGTTATTCTTCTACTACGGACTCCTTGCTTAAAAGCCCTGATCACAGAGGAGTCAGAAATTTCCGGAATTGAGTTACGAACCTGACTAAAGCGTTTGATGAATTGACGCAAAGTCTCGTTGTTGTTCTGTTTGATCCGGTGCAAGTCGTCTTCCTTTCCAGGGCGGTTGTATGTGCCTTGGAAATTTGCCTGTAGAAGATCACAGAGGTGTTGCCAAGAGTAGATCGACTCGAGTGGTTGGTTTAATAACCACGATCGAGCGGATCCTTCGAGCACAGTTGGAAGGTAATTCGCCATTACGTGCTCTCCTCCTCCTCCCGCTTTCGGACAAATGTTGTATAGATCTGAAGAAACTTCGATGGGATTTTGAGATCCATCAAATTTCTCCATGTTCACTGGTCGAAAATGAGGTGGCCAGCGAACTGCTCGAAGGTCAGGCGAAAATGCCCGGCATCCGGTAATTACTTCTTGACGCCTTCTTTGTAGGAAAGAAGGGTTAATGTCGCCAGTGATCGATACGACGATACCCGCAACAGTGACTTGCTCATTGTAGGTCTCGATTCTTGAGGAATACTCCTCGTAATCCACCGTTAGAATTTCTTTGCCGAGTAGTGATTGATCACCTCCTCGGAGGGCTACTTGATCATCAGCCGATCGAAAAGTATTTCTCCGAATAGGAGATCGATGTGACTTATGACCGTGTCGATTCCTACGCAGAGAAATATTCGATTGACTGGTAGCTGAAGAAGTCGCATTGCTACGACTACCTGAATGTTGTTGACGAGGTACTTCCAGTCTTGTCATCACAGTTCGAAGCCTTTGCGCAATCTCCTCAGCAAAGAGATCGTATCCTGGCGTTCGAGCAAGCTCTTGATTGGGATTCTCAAGCAAGTCGTTGATGTCCTGGAGTTCTTGTACCTCCTGTGACTGATATTGAATGCGCCCAGGCAGGTTCTTCTGGGCTGCAATTTTCTTTCTTGGATGACCTCAAAATCCTCCCGTCGATTTTTGAGGCCTTCTCGATGGAGTGCGAGAATGTCGAGGATTTCTCTCGCGTTCATCAGTGTTGGTTCTCTCTGTCACGGTGGTTCCCTTGCCATTACTACGAGGAGGCGCAGTCGTGATCTTCGGGAGGGTTCTCATTTCGTCCTCCATGAGGTTGACTCGATTTGAGGAAGGACGAAGACCTCCGTTGATGATTCTCACTTGCGCTTGAGGCCTCCCGCTTGAGGAGTGCTCGAGACACCATCTGGCGACTTGGAGTAATCCCTCCGGTAGGGGAACTCGGGTTATAATCGTCTCCGTCCGCAAATGAGATCTGCGGAGAGACAGTCGTATTCGTAGGAAAAGCATGCTTGATCCCACTATCTCTGGAGTTACCCCGAGAGATAGGATCACAAGATCTTGGTGGAGTCTGGAATGGTGGCTTCGGGACTTGTCTCACTGTGTCGGACCGCCTTAAGGGAACTTGGACACTTAGAGGAAAAACTCTCATTGTGTCGTGAGTCCTCCCGGTGCGGTTACGGTCGGATTGACCCTTGTCCTTGGAGGAATTGGCTCCTCTGTTGGGCGTATCGTTGTGGGGATAAGGATCCTCCTCAACTCCATTGATGGGATGGTTTCTGGAGAATAATCTCCGGAGGAACATCACCATCGGCGGATGCATCACTCGGCTCGTAGTCGAAACCCGCATCCATGTCGGCGTCACAGACCGCCAAGTCGAACCAGTTCTCCTCGTTCCATCCTCCGCCATGCTTGCATGAGATTGGAAAAAGAGAGTATGTTGACAAGAGATTACCTAAGATCCCCACGGTCGGCGCCAACCGCGGTGTATTAGAACCGATCTTACGTAAAGATTATTTGATTCGGGGTCTCCTAAGGATGAGATCACGCAGAGTGGATTGACACGGGATGTTTAGACAGGTTCAGGCCTTCTCCGGAGAGAATAATAACCCTAATCCTGTGTGTATGGTATTCTTGATGATCCAGCAAAGGACTAAAACTATTACAGAGAATAGTGCTTGTGTTTCTACTTGACTAGCCCTTGTTTGCTGTCGTTCTTCTCCGCCTTCCCCTATCTCTCTGATTGATGCCCTTATATAGTCGTGAAGAAGTAGCCGTTTCGTCCTACGGAAGATGCGCCTAATTAATGTAGTAACGGGCGCATGATGGTAGTAATTACGGCGCCTTGACTTCTTCACGCCGTCCGCAATTATCTTCCGAGATAATGGGGTATTTACACACCATTAATACGCGGAATAATAGTGCGTGTAGACCGTTCGGATTCCTTAATCAATTGGACCTACCCGTCTGTAGGTTTGATTATAAGGTGGTCGTAGTTTTCCTGGTCGTAGAAGGACTTACGATCAGGTAGCAGTCGTAGAAGAACTTACGACTATGTAGTGGTCGTAGAAGGACTTACGACCATGATGTAGTCGTAGAAGAACTTACGACTATGGGGGTGATTGTAGAAGAACTTACAATCAAAGGTTAGGCCTCTCCCTTATAGAAATAAGGGGTACTTCTGGGGACTATGTGACATCATATTTACCCATAATAAGAATTACAGATAAAAGATAAAATGAGGATTATTAGATCCTCGTCAGTATCCAAGCATGGTATTAAGTGTTTACATCTTTTAGCTAGTATTGCATTTCGGTAGGTTGTACACATACATTTATCCCCGTGTCTTTGGGCAGCAATTCCAGCACAGTCAAATCATTCCCCCTTACTCAAGAGTCTGCTTTCCCCTCTGTTCCTTAGGACACTCACAAGCTGCACAGCGATTCCAAAACCTTCCTGAGCTCATACATCTCCCCGAACCAAATTCACAAATGCAAAGAAGAACACCTTCATTCATCTCCCCTCCCCCTTCTTCTTCTGCAGCATCCATCCCCCTTCTTCTTCTGCAGCCATCCATCCCCCGTTCTCTTCCTCTCAGCCGCAGGAGGGAGCAAGTGGAGGACGTCAGGAAGAAGCAGCGGGAGCAGGGACGACATCGGCGCCATCATCAACCTTGAACCGTCCACCTTCCTCATGGCCGGCAGCACCAACCAGCCTCCTTCTTAGCAGCATCAGCATCAGCATTGGTAGCCAACCAAACCGATCCACCTCATCACCGCAGGTATCCCAGATTTTGCTCTCCCCATCAACCCCATTTGTGCATTCATCAGCCCAGTCCATCACAGAGCAGTAGGGAGGGAATAGGGGGGATCTGGGTAAGACTCACCTTTAGCAACCGAAGCCGTCCACCTCCAGTCCAGCAGCCTCCATCCCCAGATCGGCCATCTTTGCTCCTGCATCCATAACCAGTAGTGAGCATTAGGTTCTCCTTGCTTCGGTGAGTGCGAGTAGTGGGTAGCATAGTGGATCTTTGAGGGAGAAGGGAGAAGGCGGCGGATCTGGGCTGGCGGCCGGGAGGCCGGGCCGGAGAGCACCGGGCGGCAGATTAGGCGGAGCGACCAGGCACCTGGAGTAGTAGCGCCAGGACCGAGCGAGCGCGAGCAAAGTCGGAGCGAGGAGGCGCCGAGCCGGGCTGTGGAGAGGAGCGACCGGCGAGGCGATCGAGGCAATTGAGGTCAGACATGGCGGTGCTGCCTTGGCCGCCGCTGTGAAGGAGCGACGCAGCAGAGACGGGCGAGCCGGCCGGGCGAGCGGAGCAGCGCCGAGGAGCCGAAGGCGGAGCCGACCGGCGGGAGTAGAGGTGGCGGCGGAGGAATCCGAGAAAGAGGGAGAGGCGAGAGAGTGACGAGAGAGTGGGGAGGGATTAGAGAGAGGCGGCAATGAGGGCGTGGTATCGGCAGGAAGGGTGGGTTAAGTAGTTAGGTTAGGGTTTGGGTTAGCCGGTGGTTTAGGTAGTGGATTTGGTAGGTAGTTAGTTTGGTAGTTAAGTTAGTAAATAATTAGGGTTTAGGATTAGAAATATTAGGTGTATAATTTTAAGTATAGAAAATTTAGGATTTTGGTTTGGCTCGTGTTATTCCTGTTATTTCGAGTAGCTTATTTACATGCAAGAAAGTGAGGACAGTCGTCAGCACTTGGGTCTATTCTTGCAAGCGTAGTTTGTGTGAGCTCGAGTGGCAGCGCTTGTCGGGTGATAGGACGTGAGCTAGGCAGTCGCGGCTGTAGAGCGAGTTAGCCCTAGAGCGATTTTAGTGGCAGAGTGCTAACTGGGTCAGGCTCTGAAAAGTTTTGAAAATTAAAACTGGCTAACATAAGTGGTCGCATTAGCATTTTATACTCCTACTATCACGAGAAATCAACTAAGTATTTACTTATATATTATTCGTATTGCCGCATTACTTCAGAGGTCGAACTCGAGCCAACAGGTGTAGCTCATCAGGGACGCGTCGACACCGACTTCTTCTACATCTACGAAGGCAAGCTTTTCTCTTGATCATGAATATAGTTATTTTAAGGGTAAACCGTATATTGATGTATCTTATATGTATTGCATGAAAATTATTTCTCAAAAATCAAATCGATTGATGAGAAATATAAGAGAACAGAGATGAGAACAGATAAAAGGGGACCCAAGGAAAATGGAAAAAGATGATGATAACGAGGCAAGAGGTGGGAACCCTTTACATATGGTTATAATATAAGGACCAACCAAACTCTTACTCGGTCAGAGGCCGTAAATTCAGTGCCAACCATTTTGCCTTTTCGGCGGGCAGAAAATGCTACCTTGTTACGTGATAATGCTCTCCACAATGGGTAAGTAATATGTGTGAGTGTGATGGAGGAACCCAGGACCGGTAGGAGATGTCCGGAAGTGGGGGATCCAAGGCGCTATAGTGCTAAGGTGGAGTGCTGAGTGCAGGACAGAAGCTGCCTCAACCAACATTACCAGAACTCGGTGGTAGCCAGGTCAGCACCGACGGAAAGTAATGGGTGGAGAAATTATTCACGTAACCTGGAAAACATTCTGTATTTTGATCTCGAAACCGCATCAAAGGAAATGTGGTGGACCCAGTTCATAAGAGAGCTCAGAATAGCTATGGGTAAAGTGGTACAAGCCTGCGCAGTGCTATGCAAATCATGAATTCATGCCAGTCTCCTGGATTGGAGTTTACGGGAACCACTGGGGGTCTATCTTCTCTCCAAGTGACTAGTAGTGTTTTTAATATTAAAATCTGTCACCTAATGTTTTAATGATTTATTTTCATAATTGAGATGGCATAGAATTTGTGATAACAATAGAGATGATGTCATACCCTGCATTTTTGCTATTAATGCTTGCTGAGTACTTTGTACTCAACCTTGCGAGTATCTTCCTTTGTAGATCCTAGTCCGATCGGGAGCTATCCCGAGTGGGATGAGGGACGTGCAGGTGCAGATGGGGCCGCAGGAGATGTGGACCCTTACCACGAGGGGCAGGGTGAGATGGACGCCCTATTCGACACTTGGGACGACTAGAGGGCCGAGTAGGCATGGTAGGCAAGGGAGGGACTTGGTCCCATTTTGCACTTGTATATGGTTATGTATTAAGTAAGTCTTTAGCCTTGCGTGGCTAATTGTTGTAATAAAGAACAATTTCTATCCTATTGTTCTGCTGTGTTACTCTGATAATGGCTTATTATTCGTCGGAGCGGTGTTCTACCGGACAGACGAATAATAATACGTGTGCCTAAGTGTGATTACCCCTGGGGTAATGACACGGGGCGTCACAATATCCAGATCAGCCAAAGCACAAATCTCCTCCTCATTTCTTCCTCTGCTTCGATTTCTGCATCAATCACCCGAGGATCGGTATCTCTTATCGCGGGCTTCACCAGGGAACGCAAGAGTTCCTTGATCTCTCCCATCTCACCTCGTAGACCATTCATGTCACTTCGAAGCGCTCCGATCTGTACTTCCATGTGAAGCCTCGGATCTGTCGTCTCCTACCTAGCTGCAACCGATTCCAAACCTTCGGCTCCCTCACCAGCTCCATCCTTCTTACCACCTCAAGTCATCCTTCCAAGATCTAAGCGATTAGTTTGGGTATTTTACCACAGATCAAGTATGGAACCCTCCCTATCGCTATCAATCTCTACCGCCGCACAAGAAATCTGGAGGAGACAGAGTGATTTTTACGGTGAATAAGAATCACCAATCTTCCTTCTGCCCGATTGCTAGCACGCCACCAAGGAAAGGCCGCTCTGATTGCAATTTGTCACAAACTAGGGATTCTGGTAGAACAATTTTGGGGAAAATATCAATCTGAAAAACGATCGGGAATGAAGAACTAAGCTACCAGCACTAACCCTAGCTAAGAATAGATAATATGACATCAATGACGTTTCCTTTTCTTCCATCATAACGGGTTTAATACAATTTGAGTTCCGAAAGGAATTACCAAAAGTAACTGCAATTGACAAGAAGTAGTAGAAAGGTAAACAGTAAAAGATGAAATGTCCTAACAGAGTCCTTAACGATCATTGAATCGGCTTGGCATCGCTAGCGTCCGTTACGAACGAACCGGTATGGTATGGTTGCTTCCGGACCGTTGGATCTTCCTTTAAGTCCCTTTTCTTGTCTTTTCTTGTCGCTGAACAGCTACAGTCTGAAGCCTGGATGGTGAATAGTCTCGACAGTCCTGCACGCTGACGGGGACCTGCGGATGTACTACCACTCCTTCGACGAAATGTCGCAGAGGCACGCGATTGGTGTGGCGAGGTCCAGGGACGGCATCCGGTGGGCGAGGTATGGGAAGGTGCTCGAGGGGGGTGGGACTGGGTCATTCGAGGAAGGCGGGGTGCGGCAAGGGCATGTTGTCCGTGACCGTGCTGCCGGGCGGTACGTCATGATGTACGAGGGTCTGGATAGGAACGGGTGGGTGAGCATTGGGATGGCCTTGTCGGAGGACGGGATGAAGGGGGTGGAGGCGGTGCAGTGAGTTGCCAGTTCTGCGCCCATCGGAGGAGGATGAAGGATGGGATGGTGCTGGGGAGGGTCGGCTCGCCGTGCTTGGTGCAAATGGATGGGCCATATGATTGGAGACTGCGATCGGGAAGGATGGTGAGGCTGCGATCGAGATGGCGTATTTAGAGGGTCAGGGTCTTCAGAAGTTTGAGAAGTGCGATGCTGTTCTCATGTAAGGTTGAGGACTGAGGACGTCATGTATATGTTTAAGGGAATGCAAATTTGGAGCTTTACCATGGCTCTCCTGAGAATGTTCATCATGACAAAATTTTGATGTTAAATTAACTTAGCATCTTGATTGATCCTGCTTCAGTGCTTTGTAATACTGCTCTTGATTTGCCAATGTTGTTATTCACCCTGTCAAAGTCCATTAAAGAAGCAAAGGTGGTTGGACAAATAATTTAATCTAATCGGCAATACAAATGGTATGGTTAGGTCTGAACTGTAATGGAAACCAGATGGGACCTGGCTGGCTACTGATTGTAAATTCCGCCTTATAAAGTTTTACTATCAGTCTTTCTAAAATGTTTTACCATGATATTTGCTAACATGATGATAATCAGAGGTGGATCTAGAATTTATAGTCTGTGGGGGTGGATCTACCAATGATGATAAAGTGTCTTTGAAGAATTGTCCTGCAAGGAGCACACCGTGCTACATGTGCAGCAAACATAATGGACCAAGGATGGCAGTTTGTTAGAACAGAATATGTCTAAAATCAAATAAGTAAATTAATCACCTTTACGCCTTTCTAATTCATATTGTCCTGGAAATGGGCATCAGTTGTTAGCTTTTAATGCATAATAAAGTCCTAGGAGTAATCAGAAACTCAATTGACATGAGTTAGATGCAGAAATTGGAATAGTTCTTATGCCACAATAACATTAGTTTTTCAAGTATGTTTTATGTTCTGCCGTAATACTTGTTTTCTATATGCATCTTAATCTCTATGACTATAAATTGCCTATGGCTAGAAATGGATAAGGATAATATCAGATCCACTTCCATCCGACAAGATCTAGATCCTATATCCAATCCAAAAAGAGTACAAATACAGATGTGGTAATAGATTCAGGGAGCAAACTCTTACTTGAATAGTTCAATATATGCATTTGTGAAAAAAAATGAGTTGCTCATTGACAAACCATACTTAGAACCATAGCTGATGCAATGTCTACCTGCATTTGTCCCTATTTAGCTAAGATTTGTATCTGATCTACTGTCTATCTGAATTCATATCCACTGCTACATTATCTGCATATGGATATGGTTTGGTAACTTTTTGTGCATACATGATTTACGTCATCCCTATATAGGCCTCCCTGTTGTTACCGGTTTTATTTCGAACTGGAATGGTTATAAATTAAATGGCTACTGATGCAACTATGTGCTACTATTTATGCATAAGCTTAAGTTCACAGTTCATGAGGACCTGAACCTCCACTTCGGGCCCATCAACGTTCATTACTGTATTTGTCAGTGAATCCATTCTTCACTCCTATTTCCCTATAATAGTAACTTTAGTGTGAAACTTCATTGTCGGATTTGGACTTAAGATTGGCCTTTGAGATGTGGTATATCTGAGAGCTGAGAGAAGCTACTTTCTAGATGCATAGCATGGTAGGACTACAATCAGATTGAGTTATTAGTATTCAGGTCAATCTTGTTATGTACTAACTAGTAAGTGTTAAAGAGTGTCATATGCAATAGTGTCTTCTAGAATATGCACTATCCAACAAAGGTAAATACAAAAACACTCCCCCAGTAATGTGAACTAGTCAATAATGCTTGCAGCTGAACTAAAATCTTGGTGTAGATATTGTCATGTGACCCTGGGTAGCACAATGCTGAACGTACAAATTATTAGCTGTTGAGGATAACCTCCTTAATGTTAACTGTATATTTATCGCGTGATGTGATCATGTCAATCTTGGAACCAAAATAGTGTGAAAGATATTTGTGCATTATTTTTTTCATGGACTGTCCTTGATCATTTATCGTGTGTTTTGTTAACACTAGGTGGTGTCTAAATGATTGAATGCATTTGCCTGTATGAAAAGTTTGCGCTCTTATTTCTTTTCTACTAGTGTTTGCTAGTTCTTTTGCACAGAAAGCAATAGCTGGTGTGCTTTTATATTGACGTCAAGTTTCCATCCTGAAAATTTTAACTGTCTAAAGCACGCGAACTTGGGACTTGGGAGTATATGAAAGCAGTAGCAGTTAAAAGTACTTACGAATTTCTGTAAGTTCTTGTCTGTTGTTGTTAGTACCATCTAATATTTGGTTGCTTGTTCAACTATAGAGGCTATCAGAGCCTATGCAAATAGTATGATGCACATTAAGGCTGGTGTGGTCTATACTCATGGCTTGGCAATATTTTCTTATCTAGAATACAATAGCTATAACAGCTGCACCATTTACTAACTTGGCAGCACAAATATTCTCATTAATCAAGTAATTTTTCGTCCTCCTGGTACACACATCCTTTTTTTCACAACGTACATATTATGGTAGAAAGGTTATGCACAATGGTATTCCATGAACTAGATGCCTATAGACACTCTTCAATTTTCATCTCATATATGTTTTTCTAAATGGTCTTTGTAGTCTATTTAGTTTATTTCCAGTGTCTTATTTGCCCACTGGGGCTTCTAGCCTGCAATGTTTGGCTTTAAACCAGAAGTATTTGAAAAGAGGAAATCACATTGTACTCACCTGTACTTTTTGAAAATTGTAGGCGCCTACTTTTGCTTTATGTTTTGAAAAATTACGTATTTTGGGAGGTTGAAAATTTACCATTTGTAGTTATATGTTCGTATATAATCCTGTACTTGTAATTCAACAATTTAGAACATCTACTTTTAAATTTACTGCAAATTACCACTTATACTTGTAATCTCATTGAAAATTAATGCCTGCACCTTGATAAAATTGCTCTTAGCCACAGAGAAATACACTTGCAGAGTGTTTAATTGATCATAGTATGACCTGTATTCTGATATTCTTATGCTCTGTGCAATTTAGCAATTTCATTGAGATAACAGCTGTTAGTTGTTACTTTGCCCTTATTTAAAATTACAGCTGACACCTTATTTAAAATTACAGCTGACAAATAGGCAAAGTTAATAGAATGGGTGGTAATTTATAGAAACTTAAATTATGGTGGTAAATTATCACGACAAAAATACTAGTGGAAACATGCTACTTGGAAGGAAAATCTAAAAGCACCAGTTTGCGAGACAAAAAGGGCAGCTTCCCAGCATTACGGTGATCACCAAAGCTTTCTTTTCAGGGAGGTAACCAAGGTGTTGAACAAAATGGTACAATCTTCCACTGGAGGTTGATCGGTTTTGAAAAGCCATGTGCAGAGGGAAGAACCTGTACCATGGTCTTAAATAATGCAATGTTGCATAGTTATATCAATGGGGTCATGGTTGTCCTTACTTTCTTCGTTGTGAGGTAAGTGTTTCATCCCTCACCTTTCTCGTTCAGTTAGTCTGTCCGCATGTTTCAACTCTATACAATGCCACCGTGCTGTTATGAATTAACATTGGCAGTATGTCATAATGCTTGTTATCATGAAATAGTTTCAATATCCTCTTTTTCCCTCCTCTCTTTCTGCTTTAGTTTACTCCTGTATGGCGTAACATACTATTATTCTGGGCATTCATTTTTAGGTAGAATTGTTGAAAGTGCCTGTTATCTTGTTCACTTCTCCAGACACTAGATTGATAGTGAAGCTCTGATATTTATGTGTTATATTTGTGCAGTACTACATTTATTGACCATTTTGAGTTTTCTTTTTTTTCACTATCTACTAGAAGTTTTGATTTGCACAGAACTGCAAATAAAGCTACTCATGTAATTTGGTCTCAACCTGCACTGTCCTGTCGGTTCCAGAGCCACCTTTCTAAGGCTTGCGTAGTTAACCACATTTTGATCAATGCACCTGAAACCTGGTAACTTCTATAAAAAAAACGAAAGAGTCATATTTGTGCGTTTCATGTGTAAGATTTCTAGCTTGACCCACTGACTGCCATTCCCCATCATTGGGATGTTTGTGGCACTGCCACATCAAATAATTGTTCAACTTGGTGTTTTTTTTATTAAAAAAATCTGTCATGCTTCCAGTAACTGTTCATATTTTAGGCAATTGATTTACTACTGAAAAACTATAAATTCAGTATTATTTTCGGTAGCTGGGTTCTACATTTGCTTGACATTAAAAAATGCCACTAATCTTTGTGTTGAGTCAATTTTTTCATTTCTTGTATCAAATGGAGTGAAAAGCTCAAAATGGACTTTTTTAACTGAATAACTCTTAGATTTCAGTTTTGAATTAATGTGATTTCCTTCCTCATTCATTTTGAAACAAAGATCCAAAAGGACTCTGAGAGGGCTGAAACTTGATCTTAACAGTACCGGTTAATCATTCTGGGTTCGATTCCAAAGATAGGGAGACACGACACCTTGGGCGTTGAACTAACAACTGTAAAGTCCTTGGGTCATTAATTGTAGTGTCTGCTATGGTCCTAGAGACTAAGGAGGCTAACATACAATAATTTTCAGTCTTACACGAATAAAAAGACACCGACAGAAAGCAATATGGTTTATTTACTGCATCCCCACAGTAGCTAATTATTTCACCATGCATGCAGAGGAAAAACTGCAAACTGTTGAAGCAGTCGTAGCGTTGATCTGTAGATCTCTTTCTGTTTTCTTTTTGACTTTGGATGATCCAATAGATTTGCTTACAAGTCCTTTCTAACGAAAAAAAAATCTGGAGAGGACTCTGTTCTAGAGAAATGGTGGCGGCTGAGATGGCAGCTCTGTGTTCACCATCCCAAGGATACCATTCCAGTAGTTCTTGTTCTCTTCATCTCCGGACACTTGGCTGCTGTGCTCAGCTTGGCCATGGCTGGACTCACCCCAGCATTCTGATGTATCATGCACGTTGGATCCATCCAGCAGCATGCCTGTGAAGCCGGCTCCGACACCGGCCATCCCTGCGAACCATGGCTCCTCGCAGCCAATGAAGCCTTCTTCCTCTCCTTGCCGTCCAGTCCCTGCAGTTGCTGCTTGCTGAGGAACTTCCACTCGCTTTCTTCACCCTCCAGCTCATCGCTTCTCTGCTGCCACATCGCGGAGTTGCTCTCGGATATTTCTAGTCCGGTGGTCCTGGAGGTTGGCAGCATGCCACTGTTACTCCCTGTGAACGTCAGTGTGGAGGTGGGCGACTCCAGGTCTATCTTTGCACCCTGCCACACATTCAACACGTCGAGGCATGGAGTAGCAGTTGAGGCAGGTGGGTTCGTTGGTTGCGCAAGGAGCGCGGTTGATGTAGAAACTGCTGTGCGCATCTTGGATTCTCGAGCCAGCCGCGCCTCAGCCTCGAGGCGGGCGCTCTCCCACTGGGTCATGTGGCTGAGACTGGCTGCGGCCTTGGTTGATTTGTCATCCGCGGTGCCGGTGAGGGCGCCGTTGGTGGCTTTGTGGGTGACAGGGTCGATCCCCATCTTGGCCAGCCTCTTCTTGAGGTGGGTGTTCCAGTAGTTCTTGATCTCGTTGTCGGTGCGTTTCGGTAGATGTGTTGCGATGGCCGACCACCTGAACAGTTCCAGGAAACAAGCTTGTGAGCTGAACATTTAGGAGCATTATTGATGGCATTGATCTTGGCTGACAACAGAACACACACGGAATGCCAAAATTCTTTGTTGGATTGCAGAAATTATGAGAATTCTGAATGCAGAGACCGAGGGGAGGAGATATGAGGTGACAGGATAAGACTGCAAATGCAATGCCATAAATCGGTACATGCAGCACAATAATTTGGTGTACTCGGACGCCTGCGCGGAAAAAAAAAAGTGCACTACGAAGGAAGAATTTGACGAAGCTGAAATTATAGCACCCAAAGTTCCAACCGTTTACCTGTTTAAATGTAAAAATTCGGATAGACCTTTTAATTGACCATCACTTTCTAATTCAATATGGGTGCATTATCCATCCTTTATATTTTTGCTTGCAGATGTGACAGGAGTGGATGCATATGCATTGTTACTAAATGGCAGACAGCAGTCTGACAAGAACAGCACTGCACTTGATCTAAGCCAGAAAAAAGGAAGCTAGAGAAGATATCAATGCCGTAGCAACAAATTGATCATTACTACTCTGAAGTGAACTTAAGATAGTAACTATGCTGTAACAATCTGGAGTGAACTGCATCACTGTTACTCACCTGTTGCCAAGAAGAGCGTGAAGCTGGATGATGGTCTGCTCTTCCTGCAAGCTGAACTTGCCCCTCTTGATGTCCGGCCTCAGGTAGTTCGTCCATCTCAATCTGCAACTCTTGCCGCACCTCTGCAAACCTGCATGATGTTGGTCGAATTCTCACTAAACTTCAGCTTTTCGACTTTGCTCCTTTGCAAGAGGATGAATTCAGGTTTTTCCAGACTCACCGGCCTTAGAAGGCAATGCACGCCAACTCCCATGTCCATGCTCCTCAATGTAAGCAAGTAGCTTCTGGTCCTCCTCCGGCGTCCATGGACCTTTCTTTAGGCCGATCTTCTCACAGCATGGTGACCGCCCCATTGGAGTAGTGTAATATGCTATCTTCAGAAGCCAAGAGCTGACAGCTGAGTGCGGAGGAGCTGACTGATAAATAGAGCAGGAGGACAAGACAAGTTGGAGCTATAACTCATTAGCATGATATGAAGGTATGAACACTGACTTTTCTCCGTGCCTTATCATGACATAAATGCCCTTGTGGTGGTTTTGTTTGGGTGGTAGTTACTAGGTACAAGTAGATGTACAACTCCTTGCTGAACAAATGAATGTAAGAATAGAGTAACAAGCAAATGACTTCAGTTGATAGTGAGTTTAACACTTAGGTCCAATTGGCTATGGCCCATGAATTAAAAACTGCAATAACTCCACGGCGATCGGACCCCACGGCGACACCAAGTCTAGTTGGTGATGGGGTAAGGCAAAGAATTGATTTTTTTCCCCCTGGGTTTGTGATGGGTCAAGGTCCTGGTCCGTTGCTTGCTTAGGAGAGGAATCGTCTTAAAGTCATTTGGACTCAGGTTTGGAAGTTTCCAGTAAATATGGGGGGTAAAATGGTTTAACGCCAACCGTCTACAAGTCTTGACATGTAGAACACAAGACGACGTGGAGGAGAGAGGGGTATAGAGAATTAGACCATCTCTCGTGCAGTAGTCCAATATAACACGAGAAATAAAACATATCAGACATCGAGAGTTCGTCATGTAGACATATAAAAGATAATCCATTATAGAAACTATCTTTGATGTTGTTTATAAATGATATAGAGAGATACTATAGATAATATGTCTATACTATTGTACACGCCCTAACTAATAACTTATGTCTTCCGGACAGTAGTTTGGTCCACTGGAGAGGTGTGGCGATCCTTTTGGTATTCGTTGTTTTAGCAGTTCAGGGTAACCCATACGATGATTAATATGTAATGGCTAGAAATGCTTGGAATTAAGGATTTCATTATGACAGTCTCCGGGACTGAACTGTTTTGGCGAGCAGCTATAGATGGAATGGAAATTGTTTTTAGCAAACTCCATTAGTACTGGCGCAGATATACTTGGAGTGTAAGTTGGTTTTATTAGTAATGTCACTATGGCTGAAATAATGGTTTTAGTCTCAACTGAAAGGACTAAATAATTGAACCTAAAGTGAGGAACAACTTAAGAACTGTGAATGTCTTCTGGGGTACCAAATTCATTGCTTCTCACTGATATGTAGGAGGTGTCAGATCATTGCAGTGTTGCTTTTCAAAGAAAGGAGGAAGAAAGAAAGAGAAATGAATATGATTGCAGCCTTTTTTTCGATGAACAGTGTCAGTCCTACTGTTTGCAGATAGTGCTCAGATGAGCAGTATAAATGTATGATGCAGGGCGTGCAACCATAATAGATGTAAATAAATATGCAAGTTATATAAATCAAACCACCAAAGCATTGAAATATCACACAATTTCGTTGTTTTTCACACCTTTTCCGGATTTTTTTTACTCTTAGGGTTCACCCGTCACCCACTCCCATTTTATCGGCTGGGACACGAGAAATGTTCTAACAAATCTAAAACAATTCTCCCACATAGCTCATGTTATGTCACATGTACATTCCAGGACGTCATTTGGGACATACAATAAAAAGACAAGGTTCAGGAGATATACTTTATATACAAATTTTGGTCCTACTTGTCTTCTTTTTTTAATGTCCCACAAGCAACCATATTTGTGCCCGAAAATTTAGAAGTGTGTATGTCCTAGTGTATATTTTATCCGTGTTTTTTTAAAGGATTTTGGGGACCTTCCTAATAGCACTTTTGCAAAAAAATTCCACAGTTCCTATGCTGTTCCCCCTTCTTATTGTTTACTACTAGGTTCCTTGCCTATGAAGTCTCCCTCAGTCAGCGAGTCTTGTATTTGTTAACTATCAAATAAATTATCTCATTGCTTATTTTAGCGTTATGTCAAATTGTCAATCAACAAATATTCCAAATAATAATAATGTTAAGTTAACAAAAATTAAACGAACTAAATAACTAAAAATCTCAAAAAAAAATTGTTTTATCATAGGCCTTGTTTGGTAGGGCTCCGCTCCTTATTTTTGACTCCCAGCTCTTGGCCTCCAAGAATCCACTCCTTTGATAATCTGTCGATCGAGGGAAGTGTTCGTTATGAAGTTGGCTCTCAAAACCTTGAAAAAGATGATTGGAGGCAGAAAGACCTTGCTACCCCTGGTTTAACACTTCAAGCGTATTTGTATCTTACTCCTTTCTATTTGAACACAAATTTCTGAAATTTCTTTGCAATTGCCACATTCATTTGGATCCGATCTATGTACGATGACTTACTAATATTTTCGTTGAAAGTATGAAATACAATTCGGATTACTTTCTCGTGATCGAATGAATTCATTCCAGCATCGGAAAGGAATCAATATGACAATTCAATTCCATATTAAAATTTGCAACTAAGAACCCAGAAATGATACTGAATGCAACATGATAATATTCCATTCATGGTGACAATTAAATTCAATTCAGATTTGCTACTTGTTGCGAACTCATTTCAATGACACGAAAAAAACTCACAGAAGTAATACAACTGCACATAATAGAGAAAATTCAACATGAATGAATTCTATTCATCTTGCCAATTGCTTGATGCCATGCAAAACTGCTCCAATGGCTCATGCATCCCTGCACTGAAATTCCTATGAATTGCATTAACACACAATGATGCTGGAATGAGGCTTAATCTATTCCAATGGGCAAAAAGACCAAATATACAAGTTATAGTGTAGGTAAATATACAACAAGCACCCTATACAAACTAACATCTAACACCCCCCCCCCCTCAAACTCATGGTGAATCAACAATACTGAGTTTGAAGAGGTAGAAACTATGTTGAACTCTAGTCTGTATCATGGTGAAGAAATATACTAATTGAACCTCCGAAGCCACATACTGAAGAATAATAATTTGGTCTTGCACTTGCGATCTCATGTACGAAGCATCTGCTCCAATATGCTCGGTTAGCTCATGCTTTACGAGATCTCTAGCAATGCTGATCGCACCAGTACTGTCTGATAAGAGATGAGTCGGTGCAGAAACACAATGCAATTATTATACATGCAGAGCTAATCAAAGGGGAGGCTCTTAGTTCTTTTAGTTGACACAAAGCCATTTATTGAAATAGGTTAAGTAATAGCAAATCCTGAGACTTAGCATTTTACTAACACAAGTTTGATAAACCGAGTTTTTGTTGTAAAGTACTAATAGAGATTTCGTCTCCTATACCATTGAGTTACTACAATCACTCAATGCTCAGGTTATCCCGTATTTACCACTGGTCCCCGACCAGACCATCCATTTCTCTAGGTTCCCAACCCACCCATTTCTTTCCACACACAAATAGTTTTATAAAAATAAAAGCCAACTCAAGCAAGTTCTCAGCACCGTGCATGACTATCCAGATAGTTTTCTTACTCTGCAGAGTTTGTACACTTTACCCATAAAAGATATTTCAACTTATGATGCCCTCAACACACTTCCGTAGGTGTGCGGCTAAGTTAATTATCACAAGCGACGCAGCGAGCAACAGCATGTCGAGCACGTGGCAAGCGGGAGCAACTTGGCAACATGCTAAGCAAGGTGATGACAGGAGCAGGTGCGGGAGGTGCTTAGTTGACCAGCATGGGCAGCGGTGCTTGGTGCTGGTGCTCCGGTGGTTGGGTTGCAGCACAAAGGTTTGATTGATCCTGCCAATAGAATAGTGGAAAGGAAAAGAAATGAGAACATGATTTTAGGTTTGCTAAAATCTGATATTTGCGTTAAGTAATCCTCATGCAATGATAGGTAAAAATTTGATTTTTGCTAAAGGATTCCAATTGGACTTTTGAGCATTTAGAGTATTAGGTTCTGAATTTTACGCTTTTGGTCTTTAGAGTTTACCCTTACATATAATATTTTAAAAGGGAAATACTTTAGGTTTATTTTACTTTTACAATTACTGATATTAGGGTTTATGTTTCTAGGATTTCTATCGTTTTTCCACTTTGGATTTTTATTCTAGTGAATCTTTTTAGAAGATTTACTAGCATATAATTTTTCAGTTTATTTTACTTTTTATAACCTCGTCTTTTAGGGTTTTGATTATTAGGGTTTCTGTTTTTACACCACCGGCTAGAAGGAGAAAACACAGCTAAAATAACTTCCAAAAAGGCAAGCAATTAGGATGGCAACAGGCAATCATAAATTTTTTTTAAAATCTTGTATTTTTATTTTTAGGCAATTTTTGGGATGTTACAGGGGAGCGGGTTGGGAGCGAAGGAACTCTGGGTCGGTCGCAAGGGGATCCGAGGGCGAGGGAGTCCAAGCCGGTGGTAAGGGTGAGGGGTCGGCGGTGAGGCGCTCCAGGTTAGCGGTGAGGCGCTCCAGGCCAGCGAGGACGTCGACTGGATCCTCGTGTGGCGGCGCTAGGTGCTTCTGATCTCCATGCGGGCGAGAGAGGGAGGGAGGGGGACTACAGAGCATAGAAACGAGGTGAGAGGGGTGCACGGGTGAGGCGGATGTGCCTTTTTATGTAGTAGCATTTGGTGGGTAAATGACCCTCTGCTTTAGGGGCATTTTTGGTAACTCGAAGGTTGCTCCTTGCGGGGAGTCACTCACCCCAATGTCACTCTGCAGTTTTTTTGGGAGGCTTCTCCACTCCCCTCGGATCTGGATTCTAAAAAAATGAGGAGCAGGGGTGTTTGGGTAGGCTCTGGCTAAGAAGCTAGGAGCAGGAGTCCTATCAAACAGGCCCTCAGATGAGTCAAGATGTTTTTTAGTCTGAGTTGTGTGCTAAGTCGTGACCAAGTAGGGAACATCCTTTTCCTTTTATGTGTGTGCGTGGATGATGGGGGTACAAAAGCCCGGCAACTCCCCTTGTATCAAGGGACGTTATTGTTTTGTTATCAACATTCTAGAAAATCGTTGTGGTTGGCGGCCAAGTGTTTCTTGTGTTCTTGTGAGTTTCCATATAGAGATTCATACTTGGGCGTGCATTTTGACTACTACAATCAATTCTTACGTTCAGATTGTCGTAGATCTCTCCGGCTATTAGTCCCATCATTTGCCTAAATTATTCTGAAACATTGTCAACAATAGAGGATTTAAGGATCATAATTAGTATAAGCATCTATAAGTACTGGCACAAATTGGAGAATCCCTAATTTGTACGCAAATTTGGTCCGATCTTTCACGGTACGAGAATTCAGCACTTGTGGTAATCCTCTCAATACCAAGCACACTGCAGAATATAGATGAAGGTATATGCACACACGTTAATGAATATCCACGTTCTGGTTCAAATAGGAGTGTTGAAAACTTTATCTAATTGAGATAGATCGATTTCTAGTACATCATAATTTTTAATCCAAGTAGCATGCATATTAGGTGTCGGTTCCTTTTATTTTTGTTGAGTCCGAGTGCATGCGTGTTTTGCTGGTGAAGTCAGGATCAAGCACTTGCGTGTGCTACCTTTACTTAGATGAGTCAAGTTGTTGTGCTAAGTCGTGGCCAAGTAGGCACATCCTTTTGCTTTTATGTGTGTGCGTGGCTGATGGGTTATAAAATCCTGGCAACTCCCCTTGTATCGAGGGACGATTATTGTTGGGTTATCAAAAGTTGGCGGCCAAGTGTTTTTTGTGTTCTTGTGAGTTTCCATCTAGAGATGCATACTTGGGCGTGGCTTTTGACTACTGCAATCCTAGGGTTTGATGCACAACTTTATTAAGTTGCCAAGCCGAATCCATCCGTTTCCTTCAGTTCTTCTCAGGATCAAGGAAGAGGATGCTGTTGTCATTTGGAGTTGACGTGGAGGCAGCCATCTACTGCTTTATTGCTATTTCCTAGATTGTTTCTTGCTGTTGTCTACGTGGAGAGAGAGAGAGAGCTGTTGTTGGAGTTCATCCCGAGAGGAACTAGGATTTGGTTGTGGGTGCATGTACACGTCCATAGTTTGGTTCTTATTGACGTGTGTGCATACACCTTCAACTATATTATGAGTGTGATTGGTATTGAGGAAATTACTACAAGTGTTGAATTCTTGTACAATGAAAAATCGGGTCAAATTTGCGTACAAATTAGGGCTTCTCCAATTTGTTATGTATCAGGTACTTACAAACAGGGGCATATCTAGGCCTCGGGCTATAGCCTACCCAGCCCGAGGCCTAGGAAAAAAAATTTAGTGTTACCACCCCCCATATAGGCTTAAGAAAACACATGTAGCAGTGGTCCAGCCCGAGATGCGTGGCCCAACCCGAGGCTAGCCTCCCCCACTCCCCCTCCCACACCACCATCCACAAAAGCCCATCACTTCAGCCGACCCAATCCCAGCCCACTCCAGAAGGCAGAAGAGGGGAAGTCCCAACCGGCCACCATACTCGCTCTGCTCTGCTCACTTGCGTCTGCCATCGCCCCCAATCCCAAATTGTCCCAAATTGCAAGCACTCGCCTCGCTACCTCGCTCAATTCCTTCCTTCGGCGGTCCGTCCGATGGCCCTCCATTGTGTCGCCTCCCCACTCCACAGTGCCACCGCGCCACGCGCCACATGAAGACCCAACGGGCGACGACGATCAGCATCTCAGTGTGGCTAGTGGCAACATTACTGCCTCTAACACTAGCCCACTACGGCTCTGTGCCACCTCCGACATTCCCTTCGCATCAATGCTTGCCTCCCCCACGCACGCAGCACTTGATCTCACATCTGGTACTCCCTACTCCCTCATCCCCGATCTGAAATTCGAATGACAAAATGAAATGAATGCCATGTGTTTTGTATTTTTTATTTAGGAATTAAGGATACAAAATGAAGAGGAGCAATACACTGTCATCTTATTTTTCAATACGAACACAATCCAACCAATCTCTTCTGTAAACAGTTGGAATTGAAGCTCGTAACACCGAGCATAACAATCCTCATGTTGAACTTAATCCAGATGATACAGTTGCTGATCCTGGGCTTTGAAATCCAATGAGTTGGATGTAAACATTAGGGATGCTGTTAGAAGGGAGTATTTACAATTGTAACCATAACAACCAAGTGGACATAAATTTCCATATAAAGAACAAGGAGGTCAGAAGAGGAGATCTTAAGAGTCATGGTTCAAAAGGTATGATTGGTTGGAATATAGTGTTACTAAAGATGCAACCTTTTGTTTTTATTGTTATCTTTTTAAGCTACATAAAGCTAAAAACTTTTATGTTGATGCCTTCACAAAGGCAGGGTTTAGTTATTGGAATAATAGAATTCAATCTTTTGATGACCATGTTGGTAAAGTCAATAGTGCCCACAATAAAGCAAGAAGACATTGTTGGGCTTTAAAAAAAAATTAGAGGCAATGTGTGGATTTTGTGATGGTTGCTACCACAAAAAAGGATGAGGAAGAATATAAAGCCTGTCTTACTATTATGCTAGGCACTGCAAAAAAAAAATGCAAGCTCTTGTTTTTTGTGGGCATTATAAGTCTTCTAGCTCAAACAACAGGGGGAACTTCTTATAAATATTGAAATGGTATAAAGAGAAGGGTGAAAAGGCTGCAAAATTGCTTGATAATACTCCTAGGAACCATTTAACAACTTTACACTATGTACAAATACAGTTGTGCAAACCTTGTGCATAGAGACCGGCAAAGCAATTATTGATAATATTGGGGATATACAGTTTGCCGTACTTGTTGATGAGGCCTGAGAAACATCTATCAAAGAGCAAATGGTTGTGGTTTTGAGGTTAGTAGCTACATCATTTTTTTATGATTGAGCTAAGTCTAAACTATATTAACTATGCTATATTGAGCGAGACACATTTGTAAGCATTAAAGACAATAAAATTTTAGAGCGTTTTCAAGGGATGAGGTCACGCAAGAAACATCTATCTCATGCTGGTGGTAAGTTCTGACAAATGTAAACTTTATGTTCTTTGTATTTATCCATACCCTTGTTTTATCTACTTTTTATGTTGTCTTTGTAGGTTCTGGTTCTTGTCCTACTATGCTAGGATAGAGAGCAAATATTCGTTATTTAGGTACTCAAATTGTATCTCTACCATGCTACATTGTTTATATTTTGTCATGTTTTTCTTATTCTGTTTTATGTTGAAACATTGATCTAAATTTTCAGGTCAATGATTCATTTATGGCTTATTTTTGTTAGTACGTATAAATTGACGTTAAGATGTTAGAACTGATGATGGTCCTTAAATCTTATGTTGATGACAGTGTTTCGAATAATTTAGGCAAATGATGGGACTAATCTTCATGTCGACGTTGCTTGAAGAGTCAAACCTCATGGTTATTGGACCTAATGTCAACATCCAATATTCCAATTAGGTCAGACTAATTGCACCTGACGACATTATAGTAGTTGAATTGACACCACTGCACCTGCAGGCTTTGCTTATTCTCTCCATATGAATAAATTTCAAGCAAACTTTGTTGTTCTGAATTCCTACAGGAATCTCTCTCTTATCTATAGCTGAAAGAATCCGCGAGCCCTGGGAGCTCCTGCGTCATCGATTTTGCGGGGGAAAAAACCCCGACAGTTCCCGAAATTGCGTCCAAGTCGCCGTTTCGTCGGTCGTCAACTATCGGATTGCCATCATATGGTCAGAATCGGGTAGATGCAAAGCCATTCGATCGCCTTCATTCAAGTGTATTCGCTATCTGGGCATTTTAACCTTCCCTTTATAGTTTGATCATACCCATAATAGTTATAGTTATTTACCTGTGTAGATGATTCATGCTAATACACAGGAAAACTGACCGGTATATATATGGTACATCCAGTGCACAGCTGCAGACAATTTTATGCTTTGAGAACTGCATTTGATGATGACGCACGATATTTGTCATTTTAGCATCATCTGAACGCAAAGCTTATTGTCAGATTCTCAAAAGCTCGCAGTCTTATAGTGCTCCACCGGACTAAAATTTCTTACATTCATCGCTCCGCTGTTTGCTGACATTAGTGACCTTAAGTACAATTTTTTACTTATAAAATTCTCAACACAATAGGAATCAGCTTCTGGATATGCTAATGCTTCCCTGCCATCAGAGCTTGCTTGGATCACTGAGTAGTCTCTACTCTTTCAGGGATGTAGTAATCTTCTGCTCCAAACTACTAGCAATACTCAGCCCCACCTGCCGGTGCTGCTGATTATTACTTCTGTACTGAAATTCTTACATAACCTGCCTCCACATGGTCATTTTATAATATTTTATTAATTCCATTCTGCTTCGAATTTGTCAGTTCCATTGAAATTTGCCACTCACTGAAATTCTACCTTGTTCAGAGCTAGGTTCCTTCCGACATGGTCCATTTGTCGCATATTCAAATATTGACATCTCCTGAGCAATACAGATATTGTATATGCGTCACATGGATCAAGCATAGTCCTACAAGTAAGTCTTGCACAGGCATTCCATCCCTGTGATGCCAATGAACCAATACAGTCTGCCGCATCGATAACAATTTGCTTCAACCGGTTTCATATCTTCCCAAACAAACAGCCCTCCTACTTATATCTCAAACACCGCATACCAAATAATATTACAGCCCACCAAACGCACCATATCCACATATTCAACGGACGAGTGCAACATAGCGCGCTTTACCACCTAGTATTTCCTAATATCTCCTAACATCAGAGCTTAGGTCAGTGCTATGCATGCATGCATAGCACAAGGAAAGAAAGAATTGACTCTGGTCATTAAAAAAACCAAGTCTAAGATGATGAAAGGTGTTACCTGACAGGCAGCGAAGAGGTCAAGATGGCTTCCCTTGTGTTTAACTGAACCGACCGATCATTCAGCAGGCCAGAAAGTACTTTTGCATGTCACCGGTGCACAGCAGCACAGACCATACACCTTCATGCTTCTATCCATGGACAGATCAAACAATTTTGCTGCACACAATGAGCTGTGGTTGAAGCAGTATGAGAGCTTCAGTGCATCAGTGGGGCGCTGAACAGCTTTTGCAGTTTGGACCGCTTTTAATACAAGCTTTGAGTTACACGCGTGCCTTGAAGGTCTTGTCCCTGTGGAATACTGAGCTGCACAAGACGACCCCAAGGAAAGGTAATCGGAGGAGACCATCCATTTGGTGCCATTAAGAGGCCGTGCAGCTACACAGTAAGGCACTGAGGATACATCCTCACACCATTACTGTAACTGCCAGTCCAGAGATCCCTGGCACTTGTTTCTTTCTGCTTCTTCTGTAAGCACAATTTCATGCAGCAGTGCAGTGATATCAGAAGCACTTGTGTTTTCTGCTGTAAGATCGAAGAAAGAGAACAGAAGCCGGCTAGATGCTATGGGCCTATGGCAACATGAGATTGGTCGCAACTCAACTCGCGACTTCAGGGAGAAATGAGAGGCATGGAGAGTTCAGGGGACCGAGTAGTTTTCTCTCCATAATCGAGATGATTAACCAGATAAAATAGGAGCGGATTAGCTACTCCTTTCTTTCCTGTCATTGGTGATTTTTTTTCCCTGTTCTTTTTTATCCATCAGTCGTATTTTTCAAATTATTCCTTGCATTTTACCAGTCACATCCCTCGTTTTTGAAACTTTGTTAAATGATATTAAAGAAAATAAAAAATGGCATCAAACACAAAGAATGGAAAGAACACAAGCAAAATCACAAAGAATGGAAAGAACACAAGCAAAATTAGAAATTGAAGACAAACCACGACGTAACATCAACCACACATACACTAGCCCGTAGCATGTTACCACCATCAAAGATCAAGCGCGCGCGGCCACGGTCACAGGGTGGTGGCAGGGTTAAAAAAAAAAATAACCGGGCACTTTCCTGCTCGTTGTCGGAATACGGTAACCGGTCGGTTATCAGATTTACTGGAAAAAAAATTCGGATAAAATTCTTTTAAATTTGTTTAAAAATCAGCTAAAATTTAAAAATTAAAATTTGAATTTGCTAAACCGGGAAAAACAGGCCGTTTTTTTTCCGTTCCTGATCCCCACCCGTAAGACCGTAAACGACCGATTTTTTTATCTCTGAATGGCGATGCTGCGACCGGAAGAAGGCAAACTGCGCCTCCAGGTGCAGCAACCCGTGCCGCCTCCCCTGCCCGCTGCCTCTTCTTGGCCTCCATGGACGATGACATCCGGCAAATCTAAGGGATCTAAATTCCAAAGGCACTACAGAGTGAGGTTGAAAGTTTTTTATTAAGCACCGAAAGTGTGCGGTTGGCTGCCTGTGGGCCTGTTTGGCACGGCTATAGCTTTCCTGAAAAACGGCTTCCAACTGTACTGCAGAGCTGAACGGCTGGGCTGAAAAGATTTGGTGTTTGGCTGTCTGCCTTTTAGGTAGATTGGTTGCAGCTTCCGAGATATGAAATACCTAAAATGGCCCTAAGGACAATAATAGCTTGTTTGATGTCATTTAACGCAATTAACAACATTTAACGACAACTAACAACAATTGATGATTATTAACGACGAGTAACACAATTGACGACAACTACTGTAATCGATGAGAATTACCGCAATACACGATGACTACCGTAATTGACGATAATTACTGCAATTAACGACTATTAACACCATCTTCACGTGAGAACCAAAAGCTTTCATGTGATCAATTTAGATACTTGCAGTTGATAAGCGACAGGTGTATTTTATGTCTTTTAAATAAACACGATTAAGGCAGTACGTACGAAACATTGTTGCCTTCAGATGCTGTGCTTGACACTTGATTAGCCTTCGTGGCTGCCATCTGTTATTCGATTTGTATTCGTTACACATTCGATTTGTATTCTTATTCAGTAATATTCGAATTCGTATTTATATTTATTTAGAAATTATGAATACAAATACAGAAAGACCTCTATTTGATTCGTATTCGATGTGTTGTTGGCACGCATCTTTACGCGGATTGCACACCGAGAAATTTGAGTGTTAATCGGGAGAAAAGGCTTTCGGGTGTTTTTTTAGTGATTATCTTCTCTTATCAAGGAACTATGTTAAAATTACATGCTTTATTGTTGTTTGGAAAAATAATGCAAGTAGTATCCCGGAGTAATAATACATGAATTTCAAAAAAAAAACCAAAACGAATTTTAAAATGGAAAAATTATTTGGCCCATGCAGGTCTCGAACCTGCGACCTTCGCGTTATTAGCACGACGCTCTAACCAACTGAGCTAATAGGCCGATTGTACTGATGAGTTGACAACGAAGTATATAATAAATGGAAAATGTTCGCATTCTTGCAGCACATAGGAAAGCCTTTTCTTTCTTTTGGCAAGAAGAATTACAAATTTTATTTGTAGGAGTAGATGAGGTTACTAACAAATTAAATGAGGAATCTCGCTCGTAGTTTCTTACGCACCAATATGCGCATCTCGTATACGAGTACAACTACAAGGCACTGATGACGGATCATGCAGAACCAAGGCCTTTTTTCTGCCTTCATTCAGTCGGCCTCGAGCATCATTTTCCTATCAACTGGAAGGAACAGCTGATGATATTGATATATATACTTCCACCAGCGAGCGGTGCCAGTGCCACCTAAAGGAATAACACTGCTGATGGAAGGCAAGGAAATGCTATTTGTTCAGAAATTTTCTTTTGTTATTATTTAATATAATAACATATATCTATAAGCATATATTTGTTTAATTATATGCACACTAAATTTCACTTGTAATATGACTTCAATTACGTAGTAGTAGGATCAAATATAATACATAGTTCAATACACGATATTATCAATTCCGCTGGTATGATCGGTATTACAGAACGCATGACTGCTCTATTTTGTTTTAGGTCGTAGAATAATACATACGGGCTATACCACTGGTACAGAAACTGTATCGATAAGTTTAACGGCCGGTTATGTTAGCACTTAGATGTAAGTGGTGCTTGTCTGGTCAAGTTTTGAACTTCTCATCATTATGCTTCCTGAGTTTTGCCCGCGGGAACATCCAGCTGAGCTCGGCATTACAAAAAACCCAATATCCTCACCTCACCGTACACTTTTCTTGGGTATGCACCCGAGTTCAGCTTTTATTTTTCTCTCACCGAAAGAAATTTATCAAGCTGTGTAACTAGCGCAAAATTAACAAAAATTGCCAAAATGTGTATTGACAATACAAGAAAGCTAGCAGCGAATCCACCGGGTGGGCTTCGTCAGGTTGAAGCCCACCCTCCACTGAAGAATGGACCCCCCTTCAAAGAACCGGCTCCTCAGCCGATGCATGGCTCAGCGCGCTGTGGCCAAACAAGAGGACAGAAGCAATCCACAAAGCAAATACGTGTAGGCCTTACCCTTGCCGAAGCCTAGGCCCAACTCACATCTACCGGTCCACACGGTCATCCCTTGTTGTTCCCGTTCCAAAATTCCTCGATCCCCATTCAATAAAGCAATTTCACATTCATTCGAGCGAGCGAGGCGCACCTGAGCTAGAGGGAGCTGGGGAGGGCCACCATGGTCCGCGACACCGCCGGTAGCCCGTAGCCAAACTGTCGGTGCCAAAGGAGATCGAGGACGAGGAGGGAGGCCGTCGGGCGCGTCGCCGCGTGGAGCCGACGAGCGGTGGCAGTGGGGGAGGGGGGGGCGAGGCGATCTGGCCGGGCCGAGCCGAGGCAAGGAGCCAGAGTCGGGTGGGGAGGCAGAGGCGGATCTGGGCGACGGCCGAGACAAGGAGCCGCCGGTGGCGGGTTGGGAGGAGGCCGAGGCGAGGCGAATCTAGCTGGCCGGGCCGAGGCGACGAGCCGTGGTCGGGGGGAGGCCGGAGGGGAGCCGGAGGCGGATCTTGGCAACCGCCCGAGACAAGGCAGGCCGCCACGGCCGGGTGGGAGAGGCCAGGAGGGCGAGGCGGCCAGGCGGATCTGGGGACGGGGAGGCCGGAGGGGAGCCGGGCTGCCCGGAGGCCCGAGGCCGGGTGGGGGATTTTTGTGCCAAATATGAATGTTGACATTGGAGTTATGGGTAAATCTGTACGTCAGAAGCATACAGTGACCCAACATCACTATTACAAAGTTGACATTTTTTTTCAATACTGCTCTTGATGCAACTATGAATGAGATGAATCATCGCTTCAATGAAGTTTCCTCGGAGTTATTGGTATGCATGTCTTGTCTTGATCCAAGCGACTCATTCTCTAAATTAAATGTTAATAAGCTTATTCGACTTACTGAAATTTATGCTGATGATTTCACGGTGGCTTATTGATGCTTGTTAAGAAGTCAACTTCAAAACCTTCATTCTCAACATTAGGAGAAGTGAGGAATTTCATGGATGTCGTGATATTTCAAAACTTGCTCAATTGATTGTTGAAACAAAAAAAAGATAGAACTTTTCCATTGGTATATCGCCTCATCGAGCTGATATTGATCCTTCCAATGGTAACAGCATCTGTTGAGAGAATATTTTCCGCAATGAATATTATCAAAGCAGATTTGCGCGATAAGATATCAGATGAGTGGATGAATGATTTGATGGTGTGCTACACTGAGCGAGACAAATTTAGATCTATTGATGATGATAGAATCATAAGATCCTTCCAAGGTATGAAATCTCGCAGAATGAATTTGCCTCGTGAAAGTCGTGATTCAAACTAGCGTCTTAGTGGTATGGCTCTTTTATTTTGAATGTTCATGATCATTTAAATACAATTTGTTATTGTGTCACTAATTTTTCTAATTTTAATGTACATGTTATTACCTACTGGAACCATATTTACATGTTTTGAGGATGTACTTTCTATTAGCGAGGTACATTAATTGTATTTTCCTTTTTTTGCTCTGCTTTTATTCATATATGCATTTGATTGCGCAATAATATAAAACTATATTTGTTACAAATTAATTTAACCATTCAAGACTTTAAACCTACCCTTATTTTTCATTCTGAATTCGTCACCCAAGAAAGCTATCCACTGTCGTGCACAATGGAGGAAGGTATATATGGTCATCAACATCATTGAGCATGTAGCAACACTAGCTAGCTATTAGCTATTCACCTTTTTTAAATAAAGGCATCCTCCCGGCTTATATTGAAAGCATATAAGGAGTATTACAGAGGCCTTGAAATTGAATGTGGAACGAGATCAATAGAAGAGAGCGATTTAGTAGTACAATTTACATAGGCATTTCGGGCAGAATACTTTTTCATTGCGGGTATTCCTGACTAGCAAGCACAAACACAGCGGACCTGTTGCCAAAACCAAAATGCAAATGCTTACTGGAGGATTTCAGCTGAACTAAAAACTCAATAGTCTGGAGTAACGAAGTCATCTAGTAGGAGCAGTCACTTAAACTGCTCCCTCCCTTGCTGTACTTAAACTGCTCCCTCCCTTGCTGTACACTCTGGAGGCGCCTGCTGCGCAGGATGCCAGCCACCCTGTAAAGATATCAACGTTTTTGATCCGATCAATGAATGAATTTAGGGGGGCTTAAACCCTCCGTTGATTCCTAAAAAAAGGTTTATTAGCTAATCAGTATCTTTAAGAGAAGAAATATCATCTCCAGTGAATAAATATGCAACACAATGTGGTGTCAGTTCTACAAGCACAACCCTTTCAGGCGAACTCTCCTCGTAGCATGGACAGGGAAGACAACAGAAACAGGAGAGAACCGAAAGCTAATTAGAGCTAAGAAAACTTGAATAAGCTAACTAGAAACATTTTTGCTTCAAAATGATTCAAAAACAAATTCCATCCATAGACTAACTCTCCGAGGAGTGTTCAGGTCCATGTTCAGAATTATAGACAGGTAACTCCATCGCTAAACTTAGTCCGGGTCACGCAGTCTTTGAACGAAGACACCCTTAGACTCTCCACCCCTGTTATGTTTTTGTGGTACCACTGCTGCAAATTAACCTCAACCATTTGCAGTTATTTTATTTATTTGTTTGTTTTTCTCCCTCAGAATGTAATGTATAAATATGCCTTTTCCTATTGAATGTCTCTTCTTATTTTACAAGTTACCATTGCCAAATTCATTAGATATACTACTAGTCATGGACGTACAGTTACATCTGGCGTTTAATTTATTTTCAGTTACATCTGACGTTTAATTTTTTCTCTCCAAAATACGCGTGATGAGTTTCACATCTTTGTTTCAGTGAGCATACGATCGAGGATTTTGGCTTCAGATTTAAGTTGATTACACAGTGAGTATTCGATTTCAGTAAGATCATATCAGAATCTACACCAAATCAAAGACCTAACTTACAAAGAAAAACAGGTGCTTCAACATATCATTGTCCAGTCTAAAGATAGAGAGCCAATACCAAATCTATCATCAACAGTTAGAGATACCAATGTATAAGCTTACAAAGCAAAATTGCATCTTTTTTCCCCGACTGAACTATATTCAGAGGCTGCCTCAGTGGTAGTGACAGCCTGTAAAGATCCATCGTGATATGGCAAATCCGGTAATGAGCGCATCTTTCATGCATCACGGGAAGAAGAGAATTACAGCAACGAGAAAAAAACGCAAATATGCAGATCAAAGAAAATCAACAAAGAAACATATCGACGTATCGAGCAGAGGGGGAAAACGAGAGATTAAGAGATCGATTTGTGGGTGCATCAGAGAGATTCCCATTGAGACTTTGTCGATCATTCCCCCGTAGGGGTGCTGATGTCCCTGTCTTGCTTCTCATCACCTGCTCCCCATCTCATCTCATCTCATCTCATCTCATCTCATCTATTTCTTGAAAATTGCTACTTTCTTATCTAAAAGCCATCAAAGAACGAAACAACAGGGGGGGAAGAGAAGGAAAAAGACCACAAAAACACGGAGAACCGAATTCGAAGTCGCCAAAAAATACACGAAATTTAACACCAAACAGCACGCAGAAGCGAGAAGAAAGACTTAGCATGTAGCATGTAGGCGGCGAGAAGAACGTTCTGCAAATTCTAGGGTTGGGGGGACAATTGGCCATTGGCCAGAGAATAAATAGAGGTGGGTTGTAGTCGCGGCACAGGCCTGGCATGGCCAAGCCCGGCTAGGTAATCGGCCAGCCCGGACCAATCTGTGGGCTAGGCATGATACGTCGAGCATACGGGCCAGACCGGCTCAACTACAATACCGGACACGATTAGCCTGCTCCACGCCGCCCCAACCACCCTCAGGGCAAGCCTCCCTAGCCACCGGGTGGACCCCCCTCCCCCACCAGCCCGCCGTGAAGAATTTAAACCTACTATTATGAGTTAATATAGTATTTTGATGATTAATGATAAATCTATACGTGAGACTAACACTTTTATTGATATACCTTTTGTGTAGTCTTAGTTGGACTAGTTCAATGTCCGTGCTTTGCTACGGATTTAAAAAATCATATCTCGTCAACCGTCGTCGTGCTCAGCCTACAATGCAAGTGATCCGCCGACAACCCGTTCTTGGAAAGATCGATAGAATCCTTAGGCTTTTTGCACACCAACTTGGGCAGTATTATGGGTGGCCAACCGTACGCACGGGAGGAACCGAGAAAGAACGAGATCCAACAGCTCACATCTCACGAATAAAGATAAATATAACGGCTCACATCGTATGAGGGAGAAGGGACTGCCACTAATTCCTTCTTTTAAGTAATAGAGATAAAAAAGTAAAAAATCATAGAGATATGCACTCGATATCATATTCTTATATCTTGTTGCATTCCTCGGATCCAAAATATAGGTTGAATTCCACCAAAAATCTAACTTGAATATATGCATATGTTCTTATTACATATTTGTGTATGCACATATTAAGGGAGAGTTCACTCTATGTTTTGTGATTTCATTAGTATTGAACCATATTTCTTTATCCACATATATTAAGGATATTTACTTTAAAACATATCCTTGAGTATATAAAACTTGTGTAGTTCATATATATTCATATTTATCTACATTCAATTATTTGCATTTGAAGTGGTTATCATGAGTTACCAAAGAGGAAAATATTGAAGTATCTTGTCCCACCATTATGAGTTAATGGTATGTTGTGGTAATTAATGATAATCACATTGTGGAACTAACATTTTTCATGAGTTGAATGAATAAGTTATGTTCCATGATGATGGAAACTTTGGATGACGTCATGAGCTGATCGACATCAAGTCAAGACTCGGGATGAAGAAAATTATCATGTGTTGATGGTGTTCAAGTCAAGATCCCGAAGTGTAGAAGATCATCATGTGTTGATATTGAAGTCAAGAGCTTGGAGTAAATGATGCATCATGTGTTGGTGCGTATCAGGATCTCGAAGTGAAAAATCATCGTGTGTCAATGATGTTCAATAAGAGGAGATGATTATGAGTTGATCATCAAGTCAAAAGGAAATCATCATGTGTTGATGATGTTCAAGAAGTGGAGATGAGTCAAGAGAAGACTCATCATGTGTTGATGGAGGTCAAGTGAAATAGTGTATCATGGGTTGATGCATATTCAAGTCAAGAATTCGAAGTAAAGGAGATCATCATGTGTTGATGATTATTAAAGTCAAGACCCCACACTAGAAGTGAAGATGTGCGTCGTCAAGTTTCAAGAAGATGCTTAAGGCAAAGGTATGACTAGCTAGGGCTAAGGATGTGTTCCTAGTCTTTTACCGGTCTTGGTGTTTGGTTGGAGACCGAATTGTTAGTATAGGTTGTCGTACTATTAAAAGGGGTCTTGACTAGTAGCTTGAGTTAGTCATGTGTTGATAGCTCATTGTTCTTACTCTAGCTCATCTATGTATGATGCTATTGTTTGTGAATGTGTTTTGCAAATAGTTGAAGCTCATGCATCATAATCCTTGTAGGATATGACTTTAGTTTGCTAATGTGTTTTGCAAATGGTTTAAGTTCATGTACCTTATTCTTTGTGACGTTGATTTTAAAAGTTGGTAAATGTGTTTTGCAACTTGTTGAGAATCTTGTCTTTAACTCTTGTGTTCATCGTTCATCAATTGGCAAATGTGTTTTGCAAATTTAGTTTGTTTTGAAAGCCAACTAAGTTTTTATCAGGATAATCGGTAGTATCGACGTTCTGTGGGCGGTACTACCGCAACCCGGTTGGACCAAAGATGAGTTGGCAATACGTGTTTTCCAAAGAGACGCTTTTTGGAGTTTATTTGCTCTATTGGAAGTGTGGTAGTACCGAAGTTCATTGAGCGGAACTACCGTAACCCGGTTGGACCAAAGATGAGTTGGCGGTATGTGTTTTCCAAAGAGACGCTTTTTGGAGTTGATTTGCTCTCTTGGAAGTGTGGCAGTACCGGAGTTCATTGAGCGGAACTACCGCAACCCGGTAAGACCAAAAAGTGAACGACAGTACGTTATTTCCAGAGAGGTCCGGATTTGGACCTATACAGGAAGCGGTAGTATCGTCCTTATGTTCGGGTATGACCGGAGAGCGGAACTACCGCATGATCAATGGCGGTAGTACCAAGCTGCATTCTGAATGGCTATTTCAAAGGTGAATTATAACCGTCACTGTGCTGTCAGTGGGAGTGCGGTAGTACCAGCCGATGAACGACGGTATTACCGCCCGTGCTGATTTTTTCAGTATCTTCTCCCCCAACGGCTAGTTTTTATATGTGGACTATAAATACCCACCTTGGCCGGTTGTGGGGTGGCTGTTGAGCCTTTATACATTCTATTGGGCAAAGAGCAAACCCTCTCCTTTCTTATGTGCATGTGTTGCATTTAGTGAGTTTAGAGAGCAAACCCTAAGGGCATGTGTTGCATTAGGTAGTGGATTGTGTATCCACTTGAGGTTAGACACTTAATTCGTTCAAGTGAGCGTCCTCGATTTACTACTCTTGGTGTTTTTCGACACCTAGACGGCTCGGAGGAGTTGCGTCTGTGATCTTCTCAAAGAAAGTTGTGAGAAGACCCGAGCGGTTGTGAGTGATTTGGTGCTCGCCATCTCCGGAGTGGAGGAAGAGCAACCCCGAGTGGATCGAGGTGTTGATTCGTGCTGGAGCCGGTCCAAGTGCTTGGACTTACCTCGGAGGTGTTGACTTAATTTGTGGAGCCAGACCAAATGGTTTAGGCTTACCTCAACGTGGATTAGAGGAGTCCGGCAAGTCTTTGAACACCACGGTAAAATATCATCGTGTCGTTGTAGTTTGTTCTTCTTGTGTTTTACTTTGTGTAATTTATATTCCCTATATTAAATTGCTTACATGTCTTTGAATGATTGATATCATTATCAATAGTATTATGTTGTTGGTGCACTTAGAAATACTAGTTGATTTAGGCTTTAATTATACAAAACCGTATTGTTATTAGCTTCCACATTAGAAATCGGTTTTACCCAAAGAAATTTTAAAAATCACAAATTCATCCCCCTCCAGTCGGCCTCCTCGATCTTACACGCCGGCGAGCTGCCATGGCACCATCGCCATGAGGAGCACCGAAGCTGCTCCCCGCATCGCGTGGACCATGGCCCGAGACGCTGAGGCGAGTGGAAGCCGGCACTGCAGCCCAAGGCCCAAAGCCAAATGGCCTAAATGCACGAAGGGTAACCCTAATTGACCAATTCCTCATTCCCCATTCGTGATTCAGCCATTCCTCTGCTCCCGTCGGGCGAGCGCTAAGGTAGTGAGGCGAGCGAGGAGGGTGCAGCGCGACGTAGGCGAGCGTGGGGGCTGCAGCTTGCAGCTGCGACGCAAAGTGGGCAAGCGAGGTGCGCGAGTGCGGCGATCTTGGTTTGCCGCGACGCTAAGGCGGCGCTACTACGTGATGTCACATAGGACACAACACACTACATCAACGGTCATCCACCGAGTGACCGAGGTGAGGCGGTGAGCCACTGAACCTCAGGCTTGACCTCTTGAGCCATTGATTGATTCATCGTGATTTTGATATCATAGAGTAAAATTTTAGTAAAATTTGGTTTCTTAGAAGTTCTATAAGAAAATGGAATCAATACATACTTATTTTAGAACCATAACAGTATATGATAATTCCCAAGAGCAAGCGGTTGAATGTGATAAATGATGAATGATTGAATGACATGATGATATGCTATGTTGAGTGAGAGATATTTGCGGCAATTGATGACAATAAGATTATGCGACGCTATCAAGCTATGAAGGAGTCTAGAAACCACTTACCTCGTGTACCTCGTATAACTTAGTGGTATAATTCTGTTCCTATATTGAGTTTCAAATTATTATTGCACTTGTGTTGAATTCAAGTTCTTGTAAATTATGTTGTGTTTACGTGTTGTAGGTAGATGTTGGAGTACCGATGTTCTGAATATTTTGTGCTAGCCACCGATGTGCACACGCACCAGGAGTCATTGTTAGTACTTTCTATGAGATCTTAATATTTTATTCTATATTTGTTTGGTTGTATTAGTTTTATCTATGTTTGTACCCTTGTATCGGTTAGATCTTGACAATTTAAACTAATTTGGCATAATTAGGTATATTGAGTATTGAATCATATTGTGCCTCGGTATTTCTTATACTAAAAGTTTGCACCGGGTCTTCCAAATTCCCGATTCCGCCATTGCTGTTGGCCGCGTCTCGCGTGTGGTTGCCTCTGTGCATGCGTTGGCCGTGCCCCGCTTTGCCCGCCTTGGCGCCGGTCGCCGCCATATCGTGCCTGGGTTGGACCGCACACGACACAGTACTATACTTGCCGTGTTGGGTCGGCCAGCTAAATCAAGGTGCCGACCCAAGCATAGCACATCCAATTAGGGCGTGCTAACCCAACTCAGCAACAATATGAGTTGTGTTGTATCTGGACTGAACCAATAGTCCCGTGTTTCAAACTGACCGATGCGGCACAGCCCATCTGGCCACCTCTTTAGTACGGAGGTCAAAGTCTCCTGTGGAGCCTGCAGGTGTGGACGACAGCTTATGCCCATAGGATAGGACCGAAGGTACAACTATTTGTTATTTTGTTTATTGGGCCGAATTGTTTCTTGACTTTTGACCGGACCAAAATGCACAAAGCCCGCAGAAAAGTAATCAGTTGATCCTGTTTGCATTCCTCCCCATCCATTCGAGAAACAATTCAATTTTCCTAGGGACATAGAAAAATTATAGCTGCCCCATGCAATTTGGGTGCGAAGAAGTAAAAAATGCAATTTGCGATTTTGTTTGTTTACTCTTGCTATTTTTCCCACGAACCACTTCAATCGAAAAATTCTAAGAAAATGATACCTTAACCATTGAATTTTCGTCTGATTTGTACTGAAACAAACTAGGTTTCGTCTGATTTGTACTGAAACAAACTAGGTACATCCGTTCTGCGACAATAGCCGCTGATTTAAACTACCTCAAAATTACCTAAATAGAAAGAGATACAAAGTTGTTATCTGTTTAATGGAATGGGGGGAGAGATAAATAAAAATCACACTACAACTGTATATTGTTGAATAATAATCGTTGGGACGATGAATGGTAATACAATCACACAATAACGCAATCAATCAATAATACCAGAGCCGCCAAATGAGAGAGAACACCAGAAAACTTTATTAATGAATCAGAGATGATTACAGGGGTGCACTGCCTCTCTTTTTATAGACTAAGCCCACAGGGGCAATTTTGGTATTTGCCCATACTAAATCTTCTAGATTTCTTAACACTCCCCCTTGGGCGAATACCACGGCATGCATATGCCTCATTAAAAACTCCTCCCAAAAACCCAGTGGAAAAAAAAGGGATGGAGAAAAGAGTGCATTGCATCCATTTCTTGGATCGCACTTGTTGCCTCATTAAAAACCTTTACGTGAGAAAACTTCAAGAAAACTCACAAAGGAAAAAAGAGTGCAACATTTGGATCTTCTGGATCATGTAAATCTTCTGGTATTACATATGGGCTATGGTTCAGGAGTTCACTCCCCCTGAACCTTATAACTCACTAAGTCGTCTCATCCCTATGCCTCTAATACATTTGTGGAAGCTAGAGGCTGGGAGAGATTTTGTGAATAGATCTGCTAGGTTATCACAAGACTTAGCTTTTAATACATTTATCTCTCCGTTCTTCTGAAGTTCATGAGGATAAAAGAATTTAGGGGCAATATGCTTCGTGATATTACTCTTAACATAGCCCATTTGCATTTGTGCAATACAAGCGGCATTATCTTCATAGATAATAGTGGGGTCATCGACGGTGCTTATGCCACATGACTTCTTGATATGGCTAATCATCCGCCTAAGCCAAACGCATTCTCGTGAGGCTTCATATAATGCGATTATTTCTGAGTGGTTGGTGGACGTAGCAACCAAAGTCTGTTTAAATGATCGCCAAGAGATGGCTGTTCCACCACAAAGAAATACAAATCCTGTCTGGGATTTCGCATTATGTGGATCGATGATATCCTGCATCTGTGTATCCAACCATAGACATGTCTTGGTTCTTGGGTAAAATAATCCAAGATCTTGTGTACCTCAAGGTACCGAATACGGTTTTAATGCCATTGATGTCTTGAGTTGAGTCTGCGCTATGTCTTGCTAGCAAGTTTACTGCAAAGGCAATATCTGGTCTTGTGCAGTTAGCTAGATACATTAGTGCCCCAATAGCACTTAAATATGGAACTTCTGGTCCAAGGATTTCCTCATTTTCCATCTTTGGTCTGAAAGGGTCTTTATCCGCTTCTAGGGATCGGACTACCATCGGGGTTTTTACCGGATATGATTTGTCCATGTTAAATTTCTCTAGGACTTTCTTGATATATGAGGATTGGTATACAAAAACTCCTTCAGGGAGGTGCTCCAGCTGCAGGCCTAAGCAAAATTTGGTTCTACCAAATCCTTCATTTCAAATTCTTTAACCAGATAAGAACTTGCTTCTTTTATATTTTCTGTCGTCCCGATGATATTCAGATCATCGACATATACTGAAATAATACAGAATCCATTCCGGGATTTCTTTATGAATACACAGGGACAGTCTTCACTATTAGTATATTCTTTCTTCAGGAGGAATTCACTAAGTCGGTTGTACCACATTCTTCCAGATTGTTTTAATCCATACAACGATCTTTGCAGCTTGACGCTGTACATATTTCGATTCACTTTATTTTGATTCGGAATCTTTACTCCTTCCGGGACTTTCATATAAATATCAGAATCAAGTGACCCATATAGATATGCTGTCACTACATCCATTAACTGCATACATAAATTCATACCTGCTGCCATTGATATTAAGTATCGGAACGTTGTTCCACTCATAACAGGAGAATAAGTTTCATCGTAATCAATACCGGGTCTCTGCGTGAAACCTTGTGCCACCAATCTCGCTTTATATCTCACCACCTCATTATTTTCGTTTCTCTTTCGGACGAAAACCCATTTGCATCCTACAGGGAATACCTTGGGTGGTGTTTGGGCTATCGGGCCAAACACTTTTCTTTTATTCAGCGAGAGTAATTCTGCCTCAATTGCTTCCTTCCATTTACCCGATCTGAACGCTCGGCATTCGCTAAGGACTTTGGTTACGGATCCGGTTCAAGGTTTCTAGCAATTTTGAGGCGAAATAGATGTCGACAACTGTAGTTTTCCTTTTATATAGTTCTCCTGATTCAACAAAATTAGTGGATATTTCTTCATTCATTTCGTCCAGCTCCTCGTGATTTCCCATAACGACGAAGTCTGGTTGTTCCGAAATCCCAGTATTAGACTGTGCGCGCGCAATTGTACTGGGTTTACTATCTTCAGGATTATTTCCTTCAGGGGTATTTTTAACTTCAGGTTGATTCTCTTTAATGGCCAGGAAGATGTCTTATTGAGTTCTATTTTCTGCGGACGTCTCCGCGGAATTGAGGCCTCATTCTCCGGTGCTCTCCCCCTCTTCTTCACATGAGGGGTTGGAGTGGTTCGAGTATCCTTCTGGGGTATTTCTACTCTCTCCGGAGCATTTGCTGCTGGTATATAAGACTTTGTTACTCCCTTCTGATCAGTGAATGCATCTGGCAAGTTAGTTGCAATTTGTTGCAGGTTTATTATTCGCTGAACTTCTAGTTCAGCTTCTTTAGTGCGTGGATCCAGGGCCTGGATGCAGAGGCATTCAATCTATTTCTCGGCATTTATCTATTCCTCCCTAATGCCGGAAATTTTCTTCATCAAAGATACAATCGGCATGGCGGTAGTAAACATGTCTCCGTGGTAGGTTCAAGATATTTAATAATCGACGGGGACTCAAAACCGACATATACTCCCAACTTCCGGGGCCCATGGTCATCACGTTGTGGTGGTGAAATTGGCACGTATACAGTACAGCCAAATTTTCGCAGATGGGAAATACTTGGTTCTTTCCCACGCACTAGTTGTAAAGGGGAAAATTGATGGTATGCAGTTGGTCTTAAATTTATTAGTGCTGCTGCATGCAACACTGCATGTCCCCAACAATCGGTGGGAGCCTCTTTACTGCTCGCAGAGGGGTCTAGCAATTAGCTTAATTCTTTTGATGAATGACTCTGCAAGGCCATTACGAGTGTGGACGCGTCTGATGTAATGCTCTACCTTAATACCTAAAGCTAAACAATAGTCATTAAATGCCTTAGAGGTAAACTCACCGGCATTGTCCATTCTAATGGACTTAATTCTTTCATCTGGAAAGTTGGCTCTTATTCTGATTATTTGAGCTATTAGTTTAGCAAAGGCGTGGTTCCTAGTAGACAGCAGGCATACATAGGACCACCTAGTAGAAGCATCTAATACGACCATAAAGTATCTAAAAGGGCTGACAGGGGTTGAATAGGTCCACAGATATCACCTTGTATTCTCTCCAGAAAATAGGTGACTCGCCTCTACTTCGGTAAGAAGGTCTAGTGATGAGCTTTCCTTTGGCACAAGTCGGGCATAAGAAATCTTGAGTTTAGGAAAGGATAGAGTTTTAAGCTATGACCAATAGAGTTGTTTATGATTTTCTCATCATTCCTACTCTAGGATGCCCTAATCGATCATGCCAAATCTTGTAAGGCGCTGATGATTTGTACTCTGTTTTTAACGCTACATATGCTTCAGGTTTTATGTAGGTATAATATAATCCAGATGAGAAAGAGGAAGTTGTTCAACCACACGTTTCTGACCACCGTCAGGTTTAGTTAGTAGGAGATATTCAGATCCCCACAACCGCTCGGTCTCCACATGGATGTCATTTCGCGAATATCCTTAAAGCTTAATAGGTGCGTTTGATTCGAGATACAAGAGAGCATCCTCAATCACTATTCGGGTACCCATAGGGAGAACAAGTGTGGCTCTTCCAGTGCCAACTATGAGAGCATCGCTTCCAGCTATTGTCATAACATTTCCCGTTTTCTTAGTTAACGTGTGGAAATATTTGGTATCCCTTAGGATTGAGTTGGTAGTTCCACTTGCTGCTGATGCATTTCCTCCTCTTTCATCGATTCAAGTAGTTGTTCTATATATAATATAATATAGTCAACAATAATCCAACAGGAATAAATCTTCAAAAGATAACAAGCAACTCTTTTATTCATCAAGAGAAAGTTTCAATCCTAAACAATTAATGCTCCAAAAGAGCATGGAAAATCCACTTATTAAATGCGAATAAACTAAACCGATATAGTAAACCTAAGGAAATTATGACATTTGGAGTTGCTTGGGGAGATAGCCTATGGCCTACTGCAGGTCACCATATGTGTCAACCTCCATGTGATCACCCCTTGCTGTAGTGTCGAGCTCCATCACACAGTTTGGGTCATCACCCTTATTATCATCAGGTTGATTAACAAAATGTGTTTCTGCAGCCTTCCTTACTGGCGCTTTCTTACCCTTACCAACTGACTCTTGGTAGAGTTCCACCAGATGTTTCGGGGTGCGGCAGGTGCGGGACCAATGGTCCATGCAGCCACACTTGTAGCACTGTGAAGGAGGGTATGACTTCTTGTTACCCATATCTGGTTTCTGTTGCTTACCTCTCCCTTGCCCCATCCAGCGGGGTTTGCCATTCCCCTTCTGCACATTCAATTTCTTCCACTGTCCACCTTTCTGCATGGGGCCCTTTCCGCGGCCCTTACCACTTGTCCTTTGGAAATTTGCATGTGCTTCTGGCAATGGTCGTGATCGATGGGACGAGTCGATAGTTCTTCATCAGTAACTCATCATTCTTCTCTGCCTCGAGAAGAGTGGTAATCAGTTCCGAGTACTTCTTGTACTTGGCTTGACGGTACTGCTGCTGGAGTGTCCTGTGAGTGGGGTGGAAAGTGCTCAAAGTCTTATCAATGATCTCAGCATCTGTGATCTTCTGGTTACAGAATCTGAGCTTAGCGATAAGTTTATGAATTGCAGAGTTGTATTCAGACACCTTCTTGAAATCCTGGAACCTTATGTTGGTCCACTCACGCTGTGCTTCAGGTAGCATGATGGATCTCTGCTGGTCATACCTCTCCTTCAGGGAGTTCCATAGTGCCAGCGGGGTCTTCTTCTAGAAGATACTCAGACTTCGTGCAGGTGGATATGGTGCCTCAAGAAGTGCGGTCTGCGCGCATTTGGCGAAGATCGGGAATGGCGAGGCCCCCTCCTCAAAGTGGGGTTATGGCGTACGAGTGTTACGGCCGTCGAGTTGATCTTAGCGTCCATTGCCCATGCGAGGTAGTTGCTACCGTCGAGGCAAGTTCAGCAAACTCCTTTTTAGCGATGTCAGACATTTCCTACATTATTCATGCACAATACTAATTTACTACAGGTAAACAGCATGAATATTACTATATCAGTAAGGTGTGGATTTTATCTATATAATTTTAGAATAAGAAACAATAACTGATAATAATTCTACAAAATTTCAGGGGCTAAAATAAGAAAAAAAAATTCTGATAAATATTAAACGTAATTTCGGAAAATGCGGGGTTTTTCAAAAAACCTTATTCGAAAAAGTTTTCATAATTTTCGAATTACGGGGCCTTTTGCAAAATAGCATTTTTTTCTTCTACGACGTTTCTCTTTTGTCTGATTCGGCCCATCCATCCCATCCACTCATCCGTGGTTAAAGGAATGCTCCGGGAATTAGGTTTTCCTCGTTCTTCACGCAATGGCGGTGGCGCTTGCTTCTCCATGAGCGGCCGTAGAAGCTTCCTTGCGGAAATCGCGTGGCGGTGAGGTTCCCATGAAAGCGCGCGACGGTGCGGCCGGGCTCGGTGATAAGCGGCGCCGCGGCGGCGCGGCGATTGCGAGTGTCGGCCGGGCCTGGCGGCTCTTGGCCGGGCGGCGCTGGCGATGGTGTCGGCCGGGCCTGGTAGCTCTTGGCGCGGGGCGGCGCTTGCATGGGCGGCGCGTGGTCGGCGGCGGTCGCATGGCCGGCGTGGATGGCGACCGGCGGCGATCGGCTCGGCCGTCTGCGGTGTGTTGCGGCGGCGCGGCGGCGGCTACGAGCCACGGCTCCAGCGTGGCGCGGCAAGACAGGGCGGCGGGGCGTGGCCGCTCCGGCTCTTCTCTTCCCTTCTTTTTATTTGGATGGTGCCGTCGCCGTGCGAGGCGGCGGCCGGGCGGCGGGCCGTGGCGGCTCCGGCTCTTCCTCCACACTGCGCCCGGCCGGCGGCGGCGAGGCGAGCAGCGGCTTGGCGCGTGGCGCAGCGAGACGAGGAGGAGGCGGCCGGAGGCGGTTCTGCCTCGGGTGACTCGGGTGCGCCGACGGCCGGCCACCGAAAGCCAATTTTTTTTCTTTTACCGTGATTCACAGATCGCAAAACTACTAGTCGATAATCTACTGAATCTAGATATTAAAACTGTAGATTAATCTACTGGCGATCTAATCATGGCATTGCAGATCTAGTATGATTAACATAAATTGCAATGCACAGTAGATTGAAATTACCTTTCACCTCGGAGAGCGATTCGTGCTGATAACGTGTTGAATAATAATCGTTGGGACGATGAACGGTAATACAATCACACAATAACGCAATCAATCAATAATACCAGAGCCGCCAAATGAGAGAGAACACCAGAAAACTTTATTAATGAATCAGAGATGATTACAGGGGTGCACTGCCTCTCTATTTATAGACTAAACCCATAGAAACAATTTTGGTATTTGCCCATACTAAATCTTCTAGATTTCTTAACATATATAACTCTGTCTCTCGCCCTAAAAAAAAAAACACACACACACAAAAAAAAAACCACGTGGCATCTAGACCTACTTTGTGCCGTGCACGGGGGGCCACACTTTAGCGTCTCATCGTTGTCTACTTGAACCACCCAACCAACCATCCGAATCTCAATCCCAACTTCTCTCTCTCTCTCTCTCTCGTACCCCCGCTTCGACTCGGCTCGGCTCGACTCCACCCAAACCCTAACCCTAGCAGCCCATCCCCATCGCACCCCGAGCGGCCGGCGGCGACGCGAGCGAGGATGCCGTCGGGGTCGGCGACGCAGTTCCGGTACACGCAGACGCCGTCCAAGGTGCTGCACCTGCGGAACATGCCGTGGGAGTGCACCGAGGAGGAGCTCGTCGAGCTCTGCACACCCTTCGGCAGGGTCGTCAACACCATGTGCAACGTCGGCGCCAACCGCAACCAGGCCTTCGTTGAGTTCGTATGGCGCCCTCCTCCTCTTCCCCTACCCCGCCCTTACTGTCCAGTCCCGTGTTCGATTCCCGTTGCGATTTTATCTTGCCCCGTCGCTTCTGTGGTGGGGCTGGTTGTGATTCGGAGGAATTCGCGTTTGTGGGTGCGATTTAGGGTTTATTTATGTGATTGCATCTAGTGATGGGATGCGGCTGCTGGTTGGCGTAGGTTTGGTATCAACAGTGGCCGGCTGATTACTAGATTTGTGGAGCATGATCTATGGGAGGGGAAAAAAAAATCGTGATCTTGTCCAGTGATTGGGGCAGTATTGATCGACTCGAGGGAATTGCATCTGTATGCACGATTTAGTGTTATTTGATTGGGGGTTAAATTGTTATTTGCGATCCATCATGTGCTAGCAATCACCAACGACGGGATGCCTCTGTTGATCAAGAATCAAGATGTATACAACTTCATGACATGTGCTGGAAGCGCCTTGTTCTTGTCGGTGATTGCAGTGTAGGTTTGATTTGCAATGTTTTCTTCTGGCTTGAGTCGTGACATAGTATCACGTATATTTTGTTTGTAATCCATGATCAATGTTGACCAAGGAGCTATTTGGGCGGCAGACCAACGTCTAGTGCCTAATCGCCGATTAGGCGGGCCTAGGTGTGAGGGTGTCGTGGTGTCGCCTAGCGCCTAAGTGGGCTAGGTCGCCACCTTTTAGACACTGTCCATGACAATATTCAATCAAATATATACCAGAGTAGGCAATAGAGAACATTGAATAATATAAACATTTTCTCCTTGTTCAACAGTTTTTTTATTCTATATGCAATAGAGAGCATTACACAAGTAATTTTCTAGCTGCAGAAATGTGTTATTTTCCAGATTGATTTAGTGGAAGTTTTGAGTGAAGAGTGAGTGGACTGTAGGATGGAGCTTGATGAGCTACTAGCTGTATGTGATTGGAACTGCTAGCCAAGTTGATGGGTTCCTAACTTTTATCTAAATGTGCTTGTTTTCAGGCGGATCAAAACCAGGCAATTTCAATGGTTTCATATTATGCTTCATCTTCAGAACCTGCTCAAGTTCGTGGTAAAACTGTATATATCCAGTATTCAAATAGGCAAGAAATTACCAACAATAAAGGCACTGGCGATTCTTCTGGCAATGTCCTGCTTGTCACTTTTGAAGATGTCCAGCCTAACGATATTAGCATAGATGTCATTCATTTGGTAAGTATTCTATATTTACATGTGACATGCATTCAATTAGCTATGAGGGCAGCTTGCTGCATCACCTGATTGCGACAAATCAGTGTATTAATTATCTTTCAAAATGAAACTGAACCTTTCTCCTTTGCTGCTATGATACTATAATCTTCTTAGGAAATCTTCTTTTGATTGCAATATACCTTTTTAAATCAATGTATTAATTATTCAGTTATGAAAGGAAGTTCAGAAAATCTTGTCCTGTTTCTACCAACTTTATTACTTGTTAAATTTGTTATCTTGCGGTATGTAACTCCTCAGCAAATTTTATGTTCTCTGATGTATAGTGGCTTATGAGTTCATTACTCCAGTACGATTCACTGCTATGTAGCATTTTTTATTTTCTGCTTAATCCTGCACTTACTGTTCAGCTGATTGGTTGACAGTGGACTTCTATTCTCAATCTGTCTTACAATGGCTTGTGCCTTATTCACATTAGGTATTTTCTGCATTTGGGTTTGTTCACAAGATAGCAACTTTTGAGAAAGCTGCTGGTTTCCAGGTAAAATAGTGCTTATGTCAAGCTGCATATGTTATACTCAGTTGTAAATTGAACTTGACAGTTGGAACTTTCGCAGGCACTTATCCAATACACTGATGCTCCAACTGCTCTAGAAGCAAAAAATTCTTTGGATGGAAGAAGCATCCCGAGGTAGTACATTTTTACTATCGTGCATTAGCAAACATTCCATACAAAGTTACTGATGTGATATTCTCTTTCAGATATTTACTTCCTGAACATATCAGCACTTGTCACTTGCGCATAACTTTTCTGCGCAAGGATTTGAATATTAAATTTCAATCACATCGCAGCAGGTACAAGAAACTTGACAGCTTTAAATTTGATCTTTTAAGCTCTGTTTTGCATTTGGTTGAGGAGGGATTACACAAATTTGTAACAGTATTTGTTTGGTTGAGCAGGGATTACACAAATCCTTATCTTCCTGTGAATCCAACAGCAATTGAGGGAATTGCACAGGTATGCTTTATACTACTATATCTCATGTTGTTTCTCTCTTCTTCTTCTGCTGCTGCTGCTTACACAAATGAAAATTTGCAGCCCACATTAGGCCCTGATGGGAAGATAAAGGAGACTGAGAGCAATGTGCTTTTAGCTTCGATTGAGAACATGCAGTATGCTGTGACGGTGGATGTTCTACACACTGTAAGAATATTTTACTGTCTTGTTTTTCTTCAGATTGTTTTTTAAATCCAAAATAAGAAAAAGATTTCTAAGGAAAATTCTTGTACAATCACCTTATTATGGGTTAATTTCAGGTGTTTTCTGCTTTTGGTACTGTCCAAAAGATTGCAATGTTCGAGAAGAATGGTGGAATGCAGGCTCTACTTCAATATCCAGGTATGTGCCAACTGTTGTAAACCCACCAGATCATGATCTATTGGATATGCCAGGACCTTATCACACCTTGATTTATCGGTTGTAGTCTGACTTGTCTGCACCTTGTCTATAATTTGTTCACTCAGCATGTAGTTGTTAATTCCTGATAAGTCAACTCCGTAAGTGATACTGAACTGTGTGGACATCTTACTGATGCCGTGCTGATTATTGAGTTAAATATTTGTTTATGCATCATAAGTTTCTAAATTTGGAAACTTCAGCAGAGAGGTGTCGGAGTTCGTGAAGACTTAAAATGGACATCTGCAACTATCCACAGCTATAAAGTTGCCTTTAGTAATTTCTTGATCATTTTTTACCTTTTTCTGTAAGCATATTCTCTTTCTTAGTAGAGGTTTGCTTCAGTGCTGTCTTCCTGTCATCATTGCGTTGATTACTTTCCTCCTGGCACCCAATCCTTCTCCCTTAGACACCACCTGCCTTAATTGTTTCCAAGCTTAGCACTTTGGGGTCTGAGTAGCAGTCAGCACCTATATTAAGAACATGTCTTACATCTGCAGTCCAAAAGAACATCTCAGCATCTGATGTGTGGTCAGTTTCTGTAGCTTATCTTGACGCTTCTTTGAAAGTGTGACACCACAGATGGCATTTTATATTACAGTATATGATTTTATCAAATCTCTGATGCTCAAGAATATTTCCAGTGGTTTGTTACATTGCTGTAGTTGAAACCTGGAAGTGAATTACTTTGATTAAACAAAATGAAGCATAATACCCTGTTTTTCCTACTGATCAATGTCTCCTCGGTCAAGAGCACTAAAAATGCATTCCTCATTTGCCATTGAAATCATTAATTTTATTTTATGCTTTCACAAATGATATATTCAGGCATATCTAGTGTTTACGATAACTTTGTAATTCGTTCGGAGATATTCATCTAACTGACAAAAGCTATACTTGCAGATATAACAACAGCAGCAGTTGCTAAACAAGCTTTGGAGGGGCACTGCATATATGATGGTGGTTATTGTAAGCTTCATCTGTCATACTCTCGTCATACTGATCTCAATGTAAAGGTATAAAATAGTTTCAGGCTGTGTAAATTAACAAAAAATGAAGTACCTATCCTTGTTGACTAATGAATAATAAATATAGTCCATTTAAAAAATTCCTAGTGCTATATGAAAGCAGAATAATCTGTCGTTCATTCAATTTGACGAAGTACGCTTTCTCAACATCTTTTTTCCTTTATTTGTTGCCTGCTTCCACTTTGCTCCTCCTAATTGGAGATCTATTTGTTGGCATTCAGGCACATGATGAGAGAAGCAGAGACTACACTATTTCAGATCCTAATACGCAAGTGCAAGCTGCAGGCCAAGCTGCAGGTCTAAGCACGCAAGTGCAAGCTGCATGGCAGAACACTGCACCAGCTGCTTCCTTTTATGCAAGCACGACTCCTGTTGGACAAGTGCCAGCTTGGAATCTTAACATGCAGCCAGGGTCTTTCGCATCTGCATCAGCCCCGTACCCTACGCAACCATTGATGGCAAGCTCCATCCCGCACTATCCTGCAATCGGATCCAGCTCCGGTGCCCCGCCAGTATCGTACCAAGCTTCACCGCAGATGCCACAATACGGTATTCCCTCTTCTGCTCCGCCTCATGCACCCTCAGCTGGCCAACCGATGTACTTCCCGAAATAAGCTATTTCCATCTGATACAGCATAGAGCAATTGCGGATGTTATGTGCAACCACTGTGGTCTGCCTATGCTCTCTTCAAATTTTGCAAGTGCATTGTAACTCTCTGTAGCTCTTGTAAGTTGCGAGCTCCCCGCCGCAAATATACCTCTCGCGTCAGTTGGTGTCTGGAAACTGCCCGGCTAAATTAGAAATGGTCATCAATTAGCCTGCGTGGTATTGTTCAGTGCAAAACATCAAATTCTTTTCGCGCCTCATGATCTCTCGGTGCAGACCCCGGCTAAGTATGTGTTATCTTTCTAAGTGCGCCTGTGGGGTGAGTAGCATTCTTGTTTTTGGCGATACCTGGTTGGTTCCATTGGAGCTTCACACCGCTTCAAGTTCTACAAAAAGTTTCATTGGCGAAAATTAAACCGTTTCTTAGCAAGTTTCTGCGTTCGGAAGCTACAAAGTCAGCTCTGGTTGTATCATATCCAACGCTATTTCACCGTGCAGTACCCAGATATTTTGTTATCAGGGCCCCAAGATTTTGTCATCGAGTGCTCTGAGCCAACCAACTCGTATACAGTTCCCCATCCGACGTGGCAGCAGGAACTAGCCACAGCTCACACTGCCATCCAATAGCAATCCTCGCTTTGACTCCCCCGTATCCCAGCATCCGGATAAGGCAGGATAAGAGCCGACCGCACTCACTGGCCACACCTGCTCGATAACGCGTCCCGGCCCTCCGATCCAATCGGCCGGCCGATCCCTGCCGTCCGTCCCAGCCGGAGCCTCCTGGCCACACCCGCCGCTCCCGGCCAGTTTAATACAAGCCAAGCTGCTCCTGCCAGCAAAACGAACGTGCTCTCCTCTCCGTCCAGGTCGTTCACTGCCTAGGAAAGTAGGAATCATGGCGTCCGTCACAGCCCGCGCTCCGGTCGTGGCCCTGCGCCCGTCGGCGTCGCTCAAGTCCGGCTTCCTCGGGCACTCCAGCCGCCTTGGCCGCGATTCATCGTCGACGAGGCGCAGCCTCCGGGTGGAGGCCAAGGGCGAGTGGCTCCCCGGCCTCCTCTCCCCCGCCTACCTCGACGGCAGGTCGGTGCTTCTTTCGTCCTGAATAAGTGTTGCACAGTATAGTAGCGTACTTATGCATGCGTGAACCTACGCAGCCTGGCGGGTGACAACGGGTTTGACCCGTTGGGTTTGGCGGAGGACCCGGAGAACCTGCGGTGGTACGTGCAGGCGGAGCTGGTGAACGCGCGGTGGGCGATGCTCGGCGTGGCGGGGATGCTGCTGCCGGAGGTGCTGACGAAGATCGGCATCATCAACGCGCCGCAGTGGTACGACGCCGGCAAGTCGACCTACTTCGCGTCGTCGTCGACGCTGTTCGTGATCGAGTTCATCCTGTTCCACTACGTGGAGATCCGGCGGTGGCAGGACATCAAGAACCCGGGATGCGTCAACCAGGACCCCATCTTCAAGAACTACAGCCTGCCGCCCCACGAGTGCGGCTACCCCGGCAGCGTCTTCAACCCCCTCAACTTCGAGCCCACCCTCGAGGCCAAGGAGAAAGAGCTCGCCAACGGTACGATGCATTTTTTTCGCAGGAAACAATACAATTCCTACCAAGTCAACCGCGTGTAATTTCCACGCTCCAAATTTAACGGGGCCTTACACTGTGTGTATATACGTGATTTATCGTTGCTGCAGGGAGGCTGGCGATGCTGGCGTTCCTGGGGTTCATGGTGCAGCACGGCATCACCGGTAAGGGGCCGTTCGAGAACCTGCTGCAGCACTTGTCCGACCCGTGGCACAACACCATCATCCAGACGCTCTCTGGTTAAGCTCAACTACACAGCTGCAGGTTGATGAATTAATGTCACGTGCAATGTAAAACGATCCATCCATGTTCTTTTCTGGAGTATGTATGTGCGCTGTTAATTGGGGGTGGAGGTTCAGATTGTGTTGTAATTAATACTACGCATGCATGGATCGATGCATGGTGAAGAGAGGAGAGGGGGGGAGTGAGTGATTGGTGTGTACAGTTCATGGGAAGCTAAGGGTAGCATGCAGTGTTCTAGTATCTTATGATCTCTAATTCTCTATGGTGGTCAATTATTTCGGCCTATATACTTGCTTGTGGATTCACCTATAGCGCTTAATTTCTATCTCAGTGGTTCATTATATATGGAGATTTAAGAGATAAGCTATCATTAAGAACGAGCTCTGCTGCATGTATGTACTTGTTATACATGTATATCAAATTACCTGCATGCAGTAGAATTCAGAAAACAAGATATCGCACTAGTTACGTCTGCACAGGATCTGATTGGGCACACGACGCATAGAACATCAGTAACAAAATAAAGAATCCAAAACCACGTGTACATGCATGCGGGTACATGCAATATTTTAATCCTCAAAAGTGTCTTAATATCCGTGCAAGATATATTCAACTATTAAAAGATGAGATGACGATTTTCAACTTCGAAGGTTTGCATCAATCTCGAGGCATGATCGACGGTGGTTATAGTACATGTACCTATATGTACATGTGCAAAAAAAAAACACATTCCTAATAAAAAAAATACAGCATTCACAATGATCCTGGAAGATGTTGATAAATAACCGGATAACCCCCAAGAAAGCCACTCAATTTAATGACGGCAAAGCAAAAACATGCGCGAGGCAAATCAAATGACTAGAGTTGATAGTTCAATCTCCTCTTGTTATCAAATGGATGTTGTTTGATACGTCACTAGAAATGATATTACTAAATTTATCATCAAAAGTACTTCCATACCATTATCTTTTTATTAAAGGAAATTTTCTACATGTCGTCACAATCGTCGCGAGGTTGCAAAATACAATCGTAATGAAAGTTTATTTGAAAATACCATCGAAAAGGGCAAAAATTCTACGAAACACCAACGACATCACATTTCCATCCCAAGGTGTGAAATGTTTATGCCCTCATTCTTTGTTCTTATTTTATCTCTTTCCTTTTCTTTTTATTAGATGGTCCAATATGCCATTCAATCATGTCCCCGTCTCTTCTCTCGTATCCTGTCGTCGCCACTTCCATACTGAAGGGATACAGGTAGACTACACTAGCGCACAATTCAAAATTCTACCACGTAAACCAGGAAGTCAGGCAAGCAAGTGACCATAGACCGTTACCACTAGATGCGCAGTGCAGCTGAAGAAGAGTTGGAGCAACCTTGTCCAACGTCAAGTGCATTGATGTGGTGATCATAGTCGATCATCCAACATCCTTGGCCACTGATAGTCTCCTCCAGAAGCCTCTCGTGTTCCTTGCATAGGTTGTAGATCATCCTCGATCAGCGCAGCAGCAATCGTAGTAGTGTCTCTATGATGTCCACATGTCTAGGGGTGGAATACCACACGTCGGTGGGCTAGCACCAACGTGTACGGCAGGGCCTTCGGGGAGGCGGCGGCTAGGGTTTCGGGTGTGTAACTCTTGCATCCCAAAGCGCCCACGCCCCCCTTATAAAGATCCTGTCAATGGTTTAGTATCGATCTTACGAATAAATATTCGGTGGTTTTCTAGAATTAGAACCACACAAAGAATAACACAAGGATTTATACAGGTTCAGGTCTTCTCTAGAGAGAATAACAACCCTACTCGTGTGTTGCTATATTGAGTATGCTAATTAAAATGAAGAAGTGGGCTAAGCCTAATGTCCCATGTTCTTGATCCCCTCTCTCTGTCTACTGACTTCAGCCTTTATATAGCGTATGAAGAGGTGGTGGTTTCTCCAAGCCAAGAGGCGCCTTGAGGTTTGGTGTATCATGTGTGTTAATGGAGGTTACTGTCAGAGGGATAACACCCATTCGTGTAGTTATTTTAGATAATAACAGCATACACTAACTACTTTGTGTATTTGAACACAGCGTATCAGATTCCCTAATCGATTGGGCTTACATGCCTTCATGCCTTATCAATTACATGGTGATTGTAATCGACCTGGTCGTATAAAAGCTTACGACTACAAGGTGATCATAGAAAAGGCTTATGACCACAAGGTGGTCGTAAAAAGACTTAAGACCACCCAGTTAAGGGGTATACTTGTAAGTAATATAAAGATGTTGTCATCTATGATAAGCATTACAAATAAGTAATTAATTGAGGATTATCATATCCTCGTCATAACCCATAACAGATCCTACCTGAACTAGTTTGTTCCAACCCGTTAAGTGTGTGGGCCTATAGGTTCATGCATAATCGGTCGTGACTCATAAACTCCTGTCTGATCACAAGTCAGTAGCGGTTCCTAGTAGGACATAGTGAATCTCGAATACATATAAAGATTATATCAGACGAACATTATGCAATATGATCTGCGACCAGGTCCTTATCACTCGCAACTAGTTCGTAATTCCTTACGACTAGTACACATCTGGTCACAACCAGATCGCAACAGCTTATGACCAGCTCGCCTACTAGTTAGTGGTCATGTACGACTAGCTCACGACCAGTTCGTATCTGGTTGGACTAAACGATCTGTTTTTGCATTCTTCTTTTGCCTCACGATATCTGGTCGAACTCTAGGTGAGATATTTATCATCCATGGACTATTCAGTATTTTCTCGATCTAGTGACGGATAACTTCAGTTGGTTGACACTTCCTTTATCCGACCACATCGAAGGGCATTCAATATATCACTACTACAAAACAATCTATAGAAGACGCCTCATTACCGTCTGTGATAATTCACATACGGTTCTTAAGAAGAACCATCTGTGATAAGCATCTCATCACAGACGGTTTGTATTAAGAACTGTCTGTGAAATCACAGACAATTCTTAATACAAACCGTTTGTGATGAGATACTTATTATAGACGGTTCTTCTTAAGAACCATTTGTGATGAGATGCTTATCACAGACGGTTCATGATACGAACCATTTGTGCTGAGATGCTTGTCACAGACGGTTCATGATACTAACTGTATGTGATATGTCATCACAGACGGTTTTTATGAAATCGTCTGTGATTCGCAGCACGGGAGTTTGAAAATTTTTGAACGCATACGCGGGAGGCAAAATATTTTGGCGCTATCCTTACAAATAATAGCCGAGTTGAGGCGGGATGTGCTGGGGAGGGTGTCGAACCTACGGGACGCTGACGTGCTGCTGGACTTCATCTTTGTCGACGTGCTCCGGTCCAAGTTCGCCGTCGCAGGCCTTGATGACAAGGACCTCGTCCTCCTCAGCTGTAAGCAAACAAACTTCTTTTTCCTCGACCCTCGATTACTCGATCGATCATGGTATCTAACCTATAGGTGTACGTACGTAAATGGTAAATGGGTACAGCGGCTCACATCCGCAATGGCTTCACTGTCATCGCCTCCGACGCCGTGCTCTACAACGAAACCTTCACTGTCGACGTCGTTGACTCCTACTCGGGCCTCTTCAGCACCCTCTTCGCCGACAACATGGTCAAGATGGGCAGCATCGGGGTACTCACAGGCCGCAAGGGGGAGGTCAGGAAGGTTTTTGTATAGGAGTGATGTCTTTTATATATATTTTCAAGAGTCTCTGAAGATGAAAAGCTCACATAAACTGTGCTGGTATCAACTATGAAACATTTAAAATCTATTTTTTGCAATAGAAAAAACTATCACAGACGGTTCTGAATAAAAACCGTCTGTGATAGTCTGTGATACCTTTTTTCACAGACGGTTTGAAAACCGTCTGTGATGACCGTCTGTTATCACAGACACATAAATCCAGACGATTCAAAAAACCGTATGTGATGACGGTTTAGAATCGTCTGTTATGAGGTTTTGTGTAGTAGTGTATCTCTCTTGTTATGTTAGGAGGGACAAATCTAATATTGGACCAGTCACATTCCTTTGTATGTTTCACAATATACCCGAAAGCTAACTTTTTAACTACCTAGTTACGGAGTAGCGTTTGGTAACCCATAAGTGTATTGATACACATGTAGGAAACTGTGCTGATACCAGGTCTAAGGATTTATACATAATCATTGCTTGAGATCAACAGATGACACATAGAATCATAGCAATCTAAATAGTGTTTCAAGGTGGGCCAATCCAACACCAGAGATGCTTTTATAATGACATCATACAATTTTCAAAGAGTTTCACCAATAAGTCGCATACTTGTTAATATTGATAAATGATAATTCATTCATGAAACATAATAATATTTATTCTATTATTCTACAACTCATAAATATAGATATGATACAATTGACGAGGATTATTCACTAGTCAATTATCCGCGTATATCTTTATTTTTCTATTTTGTAAATAACAAAGATCCTCTACTAGACCCAAGTTAGCTTGCTGGGCCCAAGATCAATCAAACAGTCAGGAGGTCGACCTGGGAGTCTTTCCTTGGACCACCCTTAGTCCTCTTTCGAAAGACGTTTTGGACATCCCCTGAGGGTCTCTTCAGGCCACTCTAGGACCTCTCCCTGTAGAAGAGGTCCTGAAAGGGAGTTGTCCGCGTGTGGCTAACGACAACCCGTGTGGATAGAGGGCATTGGTTGTTTTATCCAGAGACACAACAGTTGGCATGAAGGGACACGACTATTGGTGCGAAGAGGCACCACTGCAATAAATTGCCAACACATGTAGACTATAAAAGACCTGATCTGCGCACCTTTGTAATGATCATGATACACATTCATTCATAATCATTCTCCCTAAAACTAGAGTATACCCTTGGAAATATACATCACCATTTGAGTCCTTAGACGAATAGACAACAATCTCCATTTTTTCTTTATACTTTTGTTTGTCCGTTGTGTGACAAGAGTCCCAGACGTCGACAATAATCATCTCCATGATTGCCTCTTAGGGCATATCATCAGTACCATGCGCAGCAGGTGGCCGGCAGCGATGGAGGGATGGTAGCGGCCTTGTCATATACCCATGGCGACGAGACCGTAGTGAAGTAGAGGGGAAATTAGGGATAGTAGGGGAAAGAGGGGAGTATACTGGCATGGCTAGCTAACTGAGAAATGGCTCAGGGCTCTCAAAAGAAGGAGGGGACGATGAACAAATTTCGCCAACAGTGGAGGTAATAGAGAAATTTGGTAGGAACTCATCGGGGCAGGCGATTGAGGTAGGAAGTTCACAGCGACACTCGGGTTGGTGTGGTGGCGACGTGGCTTGCTACTCCTCAGAGGTGTTTCAGGGGAAGAAAAGGTGATAAAGGGAAAGAGGGGGGACGAAGTGACTCTAGTCGGAGCATTGCTACCTTGGCCTTCTTGATGGCAGCGGCCATGTTAGCATCCATGCGCGCCTGTAGCGCGTGCATTGTGGCTATGTTGTGCAGTGATTTGCAACCTTCGGTGGCGTCGTGGAGTGAGGGTTGGATGCGCTCCAACTCATGGAGCTTGTACTTTATGGACTCGACATCCTTAAATAACATATCTAGCGCAGGGAAAACAATTTCAACGAAATTTCAGTGATTTCGCTACCCACCGAAGTAAATACGATTTGGCTAAAAAAATATTTGGAAACATTTGGATTTGGACAAAATGCGTCATAAATTTAGCAACATTTGAATTTTGGACAAATTCCATCCAAATTTTGGCCAAATTTCAAGCACTTGTTTGAAAACTCACCGAAATTATAATTGAATTTTTGGTAATTTTGTTCATTTCGGTACCCTCCGAAATAAATTTCAAAACAAAATCATTTTCCCTAATCTAGCATTATGTTGAGTTATCGCCACCCCAATCCATATGCCATCTACTTGTCGGAACCCGGGCTTTGAATACCCGAAGCCCTCATGTGTGTACCGTACTAGTTCCATGATCAGTGGCTAGTACACACATTCACAACATTGATATTCACATCCATACATCCATACATACTAGATAAAACAAGTTATGATACAAAACTTGAGCGATTACGTTAATTACAACACATAGGCCGACCGGCGAAATAAAAGCTTAAGTATCAATGTAGCAAAAGTAACAGAGTGCAGTGGAAAGTATGGTAAATAAACCAAAATAGTCCAGTGGTATGCCCCATCCAATCCCATAGACAACTGACAAAGACTAAGCTTTAGGAAGACCCGTCGTCATCCGGAACTAGTTCATTGCGTACTCAACAAGACTTGTAGTGTATCATAAAATTTATATAAATGCATGGCTACTCTAGAGATGAGGCTCTATGCTACAAGTTATTTGCATTAAGCAAATTTTATTTGCAATATCAATACATAGTATTTTGCAATTAAAATTTTAAGAGCAGTTAAATAGATGAAGACAACAAGTAAGTAATTGAATAAATAACAACACACAACCCTCCTCGGCTGTGAGAAATATTTTATTTTCACTCAAATGTAAACAAACAAACCATTTCCCATGTTTTCCAACAAAAATATTTTTTTTAATAAAAATCAAGACTATACCCATTAAGTCTGCATTAAGCACGCTCATAACCGCGAGCATGGCTATTTAAATAGATTTACATTCTGCAGAGGTGTACAACTTTTTTCACAGCACACAAATTCTCTCATTTATTTGGCATCCGTCAACACCACCGCTCACCACCTTTAGTAAGCAGTCTATAGCATATGTTGAAGTCTTTACATCATCTAGTTCTATCCTTGCACTAGCCCGGTGAATGATCGCTCTCACTTTGCCCGGTCTCTTCCCCATCAAGTGAGGCATTTACCGTTGTGTCAGAAGGCTTTGTTCCCAACACATCGGTTAAGAGAGCCCCTTTGAGCAATCACATATGCTCGCACTACTATAGTTTACCAACGTGCAAGGCTAGTTTTCAATGACTTAATTAGCTAATGTCGTCTCATACTGACACATATGGTTGTACACTTAAGCTTAGATTGGAGTTGCTGGCGTTCGGTCCTTAATTGACTCGAGCAAGAATCTCCCCCTATCTACTTCTGAGACTCCTCTCTCACACTTCTCATTACATAATATAACTAGCCCACGTCGAAAACTAAGTTTTTCACTTTTATTTTTATACAAAATAACAGTGGTGCACCCCTCTGGACTTTCTTTTCAAAACTCCCAAATTCATATTTATCATGTCATTATTTATACAATTTTATGAAAGACTATAGCCCGACTAAGCAATTATGCGAGATTTGTATTCGAAAAATCCAAGTTGACAGTATTTCTTGTCTCAATCATAACCTAATGGCTACAATAGTAAATGTATCAGTATTTCAACGAGGTTCATGCATTGAATAGGATTTACAACTACCGATATCCCAAACATAGCAATTTTATATCAAACATACACGCATGCATTATAGATTTTACGAAAAGAAGTACAATAATTAAAATAGTAGGATCAACACAGTCAAAGGAGGTACTTGCCTTGATCTGGTTTCTCTGAATATGAGGATGGAATATAGTCGCAAAAATCGTCTGAACAATCAACATCTAATCAAAAGAGCTGGAAGCAAATTACATATAATAAAATAATTTCAACAGCAAAAAAACCAAATATTTTTTTATATTAAGGTATATCGTGATTTTAGATGAATTTATAAAAAAGATTCATCTCATTTGGATTTTTATGCAAAAGTTATTAAGGTTTCAATTTGCTTCAGTTTGAAAATTCCAGAAAAATTGAAAAGGGTGATGTCAAAGGCGTATTTTCTGAAGTTTACGCTTTCGAGTAGAGAAAGTGTATTCTTCTCTGTGTTCTACCGAGGTTTACGCTTGAACTAAAGGTGGTTTTATCATTTTTTTGGATTTTTATTAACTTACATGTGGGGGCCTACTTTTCAGTGACTCATTTACTAAAAACATTTAGAATTAGATTTTTTATTACTTTTCAGCCGGTCCCACATGTCGATGACTTAGTACTTTTAACTACTGTGATTTAAGCGCTAATCAACATTTTAACCCCGTGGGTCCCACTAGCAGAAAGAGAGAGAGTGAAGGGGAACAGCGCACGCGGCCGAGAGGAGGGGAAGCTTGTCGGCGGCGAGGAACGCGCGGAAAAGCTCAGGGGAGCCGGAAATGGGTAGAGGGGTCTAATGCGACACTAGGGAAAGTGAAGGTGGCCAGAGAGGTGGACGAAATCGACTGTGCGGTGGTGAGTGGCGACGAGATGCCTCAGGTGAACTTGGTGCTCACACTAGGGGCTATCACAAGGTGGCTATGGGGCTCAAACCAGCTTATGGTGATGCACAAAGAGTTTAGGCATGGCTCGGGGCCCTAAGTTCGCCTGAGGTGAGCCAACAATAACTCCCCCCGGCGGCGCCATGGGCCTCACTAACAATTATGGCACAAACATTCTATACTATCATAATTAGATGAGGCTTATGCTCCAGTAGCTCACCACAATCACAGGGAAGCTGATAACGACGTCGGAGAAGTGCTAAGATGGCTAGACGGTGATGAACAGGGACGGTGGCGGCAAGCTTCACGATGACGGGATGTCATGGTGGAAATCAGCGGAAATGAAGCGCATTCATAGCTTAAGGGGAACTCATAGTTGGAGAAATTTGCTTCAGGGGAGTCAAGGGCTCACCGGAGAGGCGTAGTCGTTGATGGTGGTGGCGGAGACAGAGAGGCTTACAGTGGCAGCTCCGTGTGGGCGATGGTTGCTGAAATGGGTGGTGCGAGGAGGTGCAGTGAGACGAGGCAATGCTCAAACCGGGCAAAAAGTCCACCGAGACTCACCGAGCTTGAAGATCCTTCGCGGCTACCTTGGCGCCGGAGGTGGGGAAGAAGGCCCAATTGCAGCGCTACACTGCAGTGGAAGAACAGGGGAGTGGGGGGATGACCGAGTGAGCCAAATGGCACAAGCTGACACACACGTCGAGGGTTCGGGGAACCGGGAAAAGATTGTGCTTTGGTGGAGTGCGTGCACCAGAGCTCAGGACGATGAAGTGTTTCGGGTGCTATAGTGGATAAAACTTATTGAGGAGGAGAGAAATAGAAACGACAATGGAAGTGGAGTGTTTTGACATACCCGGGAGAGCTTCAAGTAGCGAGATAGAGATGAGAACGACGACTAGAAAAATACGGGCGGCTCGGGTTCTCACGATTACCTCGCGCGGCGATGAGACCCAGGCGGAGAGAAACAGTGGGTGGGGTAGGTGAGACTGGGCGGATGCTGTCTCCACTTGTGGGCGCGCGAGGGTGACGGCAACGCCGACATGGGCGAGGTCTGGCGCTGCTACAGGGTAGAGGGGATGGCAACGCGAGGTGGAAGAGAGGATCTGACGAGCGGGGCCCACCTATCAATGAGACGATGAGCCTGTGTGTGTGCCAAGTGAGTTGAGTTAGGGCTCGATTTGACCCAAAGATGAGAGGGAAAGTTTAAAATGGTTTTTGAATTTCTAATTTCTGGCTGAGTGTTTGTTGGATTTTTGTACTGAGCAAACAAAGTCCAAAATTTACAAAAATATTTGGGACGGATCCTGACCCAATATAGCTGTTTACCCAATATAGCTGTTTATGTAAATTTTTAAGGATTTTATGTGTTCTGTGATTTTTCTGAAAATTCTTACAAGTTGCTGCTCATATGAAATTACATTATTTGTTTTATACAAAAGTTCAAAAATCACGCAAAACAAAATTTTCATATGGAATAAGCTCAAAATTATTTTCCCATTGATTTTCTATATTTTTCCAAAATGAGATTTTTGGGATCTCGACGAATTGCCTCAACTAGAGTTGGGAATAGAAGACTACACGGGCAAAACTACCATTTATCTCACTAAAATGGATGTTAACGGTGACGGAGCTCATGGATGGAAAATGTGAAGGTAATATCATTTTCAATAGTTTCTGGCCAACACGATAGCATTTGGAAGTATTTTGCAACAACACGACCTTTGCGATGGCACGAGCGAATATATTCTTTTTATTACTTTTACTAATATATGATCAGAAAAATTCATGGTCAAATGTGTGTTTCAGAGACCGTGTTGATGTAAAAAAATATGATGGGAGTATTTACAGTACTAGCTAGGTAGCTAGATAAATATTCGGAAAGGAGTTAAATCATTACTGTCCATCGACTACACAGGTTACAATTACACAATGAGACTGGCTAGACAGATGAATAAATGGACCCTACAGCCCAGCACGATCAGGCCTCGTTTAAAATACGGAATGTTTTTCGACTTTTGCGGAAACTGAGATGTTTCTTGCGAAATTCATACGAAAATTTTGTAAAATTCATGCATTCCAAACGCTGCCTAATTAGGCTGGATCCTGGTCTAAGTTTTTTCTTATTCCAAACGGTGGCTTATTAGGCTGGATCTGGTCTAAGTTTTATTTGTCAGCCCAAGTAGGCCTGGTTTTGCCCAAGTAAAAACCCGAGTTGCGCTTTGTCAGCCGAGTCAAACTCAGGGAAGAAACGTCGAAGTCGTTCTCCTCTTCCTCCTGCTCCTGCCTGACAACCGCAAACCGCCGCCGCCGCCCGTCTCCGCCCCTGTACTCCCCGGATCCCGAGCCCCAAAATAGCTTCGCCGCCCAACGGCCCACCGCCCGAAGACGTCCCGCACCGCCGCCTTCGTCTCCCGCCTGCGTGCCGCATCTGGCCGCCTCGTGCGCCGCCGCCGCCGCCGCCCCTTGTTGCCCAGCCGCTAGCCGGCACGCCACCTCTGATTTTTCCACTGCAGCGTAGTGTGCCGCGTATTCTGGCTGAAGGAGGCAAAGAGCGCACAGCAGCTGTTCGACGGAATGCGCCTCTGAATCTTTTTTTGGCCGGCGTGAAACGACGCACCGTCCAGAATGGCTGTTTCGTCGGTTGCGGGAAGGAATGTGGCGCGGCCACTCATGAGGCTGATCACCATGGACGGCGCGCCGATCCTGCAGCAGCTGCACCTGGAGGAGCGCCTGCTGCGCCGGACCGGCGACAACTGGTGCATCGTCAACGATGGCACGGCTCCTCCCACCATTGTCATGGGCGTCTCCGGGTATATCCTCTTGGTGCCGTCATCAGGAAGTTGCCTTCATTCATGCGTGCCTTGCGGAGTCGAGTCGTTAATGTGTTTTTTTCGTGCCAACAGGAGAGTCTCTGAGCTCGTCGAGATACAGCATGTCTTCCGGGATCGGGTGCCGGTGGTAAGGAGGTTCAGTGGAGGCGGTACTGTCATTGTTGATCAGGGGACGGTGTTCGTCACCTTCATATGCAATAAGACTGCTGTTGCTGGGCTGCAGCCGTTTCCTCGCGACATCATGTCGTGGACCGGCCAGTTGTATGGTAAAGTGTTTGACAGCTTCGGTGAATTTCATCTGCGTGAAAATGGTATGTCAAATCAGCGAATTATTTCATCGCTTACCCTTAATTTGACAATGTTCCACTGTTTTATTGTCACCAATGGAAACTGCCATGTCCTTAATGATGTGTTTGATTATGCATCAGCTAATAGGAAATAAAGTAAACTACCGTGTTGAATTTACTCGAAGTCCCCTCTCTTTTTTATTATACTATTTATCGACTAATATATGGGTCTCTAAATGATGTCAAGGTTTACTTCCTCCAGTCGTCGTGTATGGGACTTTGACCAGTTGCATTGCAAATGTATCTACTAAACTGACCTCTGTAATCTACATCGCATTGATTAACACAAAGACATGAAGTCAGATATCACGTGAACAACAATTCTGATTTTCATTGAAATCTTAACTTCCAGTTTGAAACTTTAAATATCATATGTAAATGTATTTTACACGTTTTGTTTTTGACGGATTGTCTTGCAAGGATTTCCTAAAGGATTGAATGTGTAGCTTTTCTATTAGTTCTAGTGAAGTAGGCAGGAGCTACTACCATTGATTTGACAGATATCTTTCTATATTTGAATTTATATTGGTACAACATTAAATCATGTAGCCAGTATGTAGCTTGAATATGCAGGGATGCCAATCTGTAATGTCCATGTGCTGCATTATTTTCTGAGAAGTAAACTTATATATGCATTTTTTTGCAGACTATGCATTTAGTCATCGAAAGTTTGGTGGAAATGCTCAGTCCATAACAAAAGATCGTTGGGTCCATCACACGTCATTCTTATGGGATTATGATGTAAATAATATGGATTATCTCAAGATCCCGAAACGTGCTCCTGAATATCGGCTGGTACAGTTCTCCCCATTAATTTTTTCCCCTCGAACTAATTATCAGCACATTAAGATTTTAGCCTTTCTGAAGAGAAGATGGAATTTAGAAACTTTTAAGTCTGGCTAATTATGGTTGCATATCAGTTTCTGTAGTTTGTTAGATCATCTTATTTGAACTTTAGCAGTCTTCGATATATTTCCACATACATAGGGGGGGGGATAAATTGAGCTATGAGTAGCTGGTCAGTGGCTATCTCGGCACCATTTTGCTATTTCCTAAACAGTTCTGGGTATGTAAACCACTGAGCAGCTGGTAGTGGCCCTTAATGGTTTTTCAATCAGGTGGTCTTATAATGTGTACCCTAACTACCAAGTGAATTCTGTTGTAATAAGGAAGTTTCTGCCTAGACATTGGTGTGAATTGTCAAAACTTGGTGCAGTCCTTTGGCCGGTTCACACAAGAAACGGCACTAACTGATCGGTTTCTTCCAGTTTTAGAAACATTAGTGATAGTTCCACAAAAGTTATAAGAGTGAACCATTGCACTAGTTCCAGCCCAGTTGAGCAGTACTAACATTACCATTTATAATTTACTGATATTGACACCTGAAGAGTGAATAGTTTGTGGGATTTCAGTATAAGCATTTTTTGGGGTATACTTGAATATAATCTAGTTGAGAGCAAAGCATTGAGTAGAGCATACTGGTTTGCCACAAGTTATGGGCCGCAATGATCCGGCATTGCACAAAACACTGTGCGAAGTCCAGCAGTAGCAAGCAGCAACTTGTCTGTGAATCAGCTGGTTTCTGCTGAATCACTGACTGATTAGCTTTGATCCCCAAGTGACCCAACAACCCCCCACACCCAAAAATACTTCTCCCCTTTTCAGAGAACATAATGACATTATTTGTTATTTGAGATGATGGTGCAGAAGTTTGGGGGTGGGGGGGGGGGTTCTTTCTTGTTCTAATCAAAATAGGTTCTGATTTTAGAAATCTTAAAAGGTGGTACTGAGCCTAAGTCAGAAATAGTGTCATTCCATATCTTTGGTATTGTAGGGTTTTTAATCCTTTCACATGCCGATTTCCAAATTAAATACCTTTCTTATTTTTAAGGCGAGGAACCACACAGATTTCTTGTGCCGCATGAAGGAGTATTTGCCATCACGATCAGTTTTCACTGAAGGGATCGTCGCCGCCCTCAGAGACCGCTTTACAGTCCAACCCACAGAGTTAGAAACAGCGCTCTCTGATTGTCAAGAATTTGTGCCTTCTACGAAGCTGTTGTCACCACAAGACCTAGAGGATATTATTATCTCGTCAAAAGAATCCGCTACAATACAGAAAGTTCAAGCATGACCACAATTATGAACAGTTATTATCGTCAAATTGGTGAATTGAACTTCGACATTGTAGTCACTGAATCACTGGATTATTGCTTCCAGGACACAAGCATAGCTTTTATTGAAATGGGCTGGAGTTGTAGGGAAATATTGTTCAAACAGTTGTATGTGCTATTTATTCTGATATTGTTAACAAGACTGGAATAAAAAAGCTGGGAAACACATGTTTCACTTCTAGTATACCCAATGCTCTTAACTTGCACTTTTTATTCGTTGTCAGAGGAAAAATAGGGGGAAAATATATAAACACCCCATAGGTCACCTGTTTTTTCAATTTGCCCTCTCATATCCAAGGTTTTCAATACCGGTAAAAAAAATTCACCGGGGGTGACCGGTAAGCTCGATATGGCCGATAATCGGAAAATTTCGGCCGATTTCGGCTGAAATTTTTTATTTTTTATTTGAAATTTTTGGATTTTAAATAAATAAATAAAATCAAATTCGGCCAAAATTCAATCAAACCGGAAATTTCGGCGCCGGTTTGATTCTCTACCGGAGGGGGCCGGCAGAGCCGATACGGCCGATTATTGGCCGATTATCAGACCCCTGCTCATATCTCATTTTTGTTTATTTTACACTCATAAGTTAAGTTGGCTTGCAAATGTCCTCTAGGTCGCATGTTCACACTATTTTCTCTTGATTTCAATTATCTTTGGCACGTGTTTCAATTATTTTAGTACTATTTTAAAGTTATATCCATACTTATTTCAAAGGTTTGAGTGATTTTGGTATTTGTAATACATGATTTTTGCATTGAAACATTAGTAATGAAATAGTGTATAACAAATACCAAAATCACATAAAAACTGAAATAAGTATTAGCATCATTGAAACAAGTTTAATTTGACCCAACTGAAACAGGTGTCAAAGATAATAAAAACTATAAGAAATAGTGCTAACATGCGTTCTAAGGAGTTATTTACATGCCAACTTTACTTATGGAGACAAAGTAAATGATAATTACATACGGGGGCAAACTGAAAAAGTAGGTGACTTATAGGGGTGTCTATAGATTTTTTTTTTCCCAAAAATAAAATGCCCGAAGAATTGAAGCTGAAAACTGAAGTGGTGGCTAGACACAATCCTAGCCTGTGAAACCTGGTCCTTTTGGAACCGTATGGATTTGGCAGAAATTTCACAGGAAGTGGCTCGATTCCCGTAGGAACCAAGGAAAATTCCCAAAGTTCAAAACAGGACCTAAAATTGCAGGTCTGAATCATGTTCTTAGTCGCGAAATGTGAATTTGTGTCTTTACAGTATCTCTCCTCTGTCACTCGTAAACTGCGAAGCTGTGGTATACCTCACTTGCTGCAGGTTTTGACTGTCTACTTACTGCGTAACTGGAGCATCTGGCCGGTTTCGACTGCAGAGCTGCCAAAACACACAATACAATTCACCTGACCGGATTCGATCACTCTTTCTGCCTGTGGATAGCGTTCCATAGAAAATGCGCCCCACGGGGAGGCACCAATAAATCGGCATGCCTGCCAGTGCGGCAACGCGCCACGGGTACCGGACAACCCATTGCATCAGGCACGAACGCGGCTACAGTGCCTCTGCACGAACGCGAGGCTCGTACGACGATCGCCACAGCGAGCGAGCCGCGTTAATTAACTGGCCAGGCGAGCAGGCGGCGTGCGTGGCGGGCGTCACCGTTCACCGGTGGGGGCGCGGCCGCGTGCAGAGATCCCCCGCGCCTTGCACGGCGCCGGACGTACGCTGCGGCCGGGCCCCCGCGGCGCTCGTCATGTCCGTCTCGGCAAGCAGGATTCTCTGTGGTCCCCTCTGCTGCACGCGGCTCGATCGGACGAGGGAGGGGAAAGGAAGCTAGCTTGGGAGGGAATCAAAATGATCGAAAAGCTGTCGGTGTATGGTAAGTAGTATGTACGTGCCAACTCATGTAATCCGGTGGTCGCGTCGCGCGTCTGCCACCAACCACCGGCGATCTTAGCCGCCGAGTTCGCCCATCGTCCGTTTGTGTTACACGCGCTTCGCGGGAGAGCCCGTTGAGTGACTCAGCGTGAATCATCGAACCGGGTACGGAACTGCAGATTAATACACTCTTGGACCGATCCGGGGAGCGGGCGGGGGACCACACTAGAATGGAAGAGGAAGCAAAAAAGAAAGAAAGAAAAGAAAAGACGGTGCACCGGAGCTCGACGGTTTGATCTCGCCCGGACAGCAACGCTCCGGCAAGCGACGCGCGCACTGTGCACGTTTCTGATCACGCACCGCGGGGCAGTTTTTTTTTTTGTTTGTTTTGTTTTTTGTCTGGTAGCCTGGCTTGTCGTCACACGCGGGTGATGAGCTAGCTAGCGATGCGTTCGATCGTACGTGAAGCGCGTGAGTTCGACCGGGACGTCTCATGGCCGGCCGCGTCATGCGCAGCGCAGGCATGGACCGTTTCCTTTAATTCTCCGATGGCCACTCGCAGCCACTTGTGCACCACCGGCCGGACACAGGGCTCTCGTATACTCGATCGTCGTATCTCTTGATCATCGATCGGATCACCTCCCATGCGTGGTATTCCCGTGCATGTGCATGTAGTGGCGCACAAAAACCAAAAAAAAACTTAGCATAGCTAGCTCGCTGAATCCCGGGAAATATTAATTTTTACAAGCTAGATCTGGTTTCTATGTATGTGACGTTAGACACCTAAGACCCCCCCCCCCCTATTCTTCGTAGCATATGACACATGGCAGCACCAATCGCCGACGATTAATTCTAGCCGGGTGAATTAATTAGGACCGATCGACGAGCCGACATGTCCTGAAGCTGTACATGGCGGCGCCTGACATCTCATTTCGGGATTGACCACAAGATGGTTTAGTTCGGACAAGCATGCATATATGTACGTAGAGTTTACGCGGTAGATCGATCGATGTGGATTAATTCGGGGCGCGTACCTAGCTACATGCTTGAGTGTTTCCGCGACACAAGCAGTACGGCGACTTGCCGGCCATATGGAGCTATTATTTATCATGTGCCAACGATTCCGGCGAGGGAGCGACGAGGGCTGGCTTATCGCCGCTGCGTGGCCGCGCCCGCGCGGCCCGTCGCCGTCGGCGCGCGTCCATCTCACGCCGGGGGCCTAGCCATGCATGCCTAGCATCCTGGGACAGCGGCCGGGGCATCGGAGGAGACGATAGAGTTAATTAATTGACGGTTAGGCGCCTAGCTATAGCTAGCACGCTAACTACCTGTAGAGATCAACGTCGTCTTAGTTCCGGTACGTACGTACTGCCTACTGGGCTGGCTTAATGGCTTTGGCCTCGCGCTGCATGCATGTGGCCGACAGGTTAAATCAGTGGTGCTCGCTGGCCATCATGCTACCGAGTAGCGTTTAGCGTATGTGTCTCGGAGGAGCGACGAGAAGTGGACGTCGCTCGATCGCTAATATATATAACCCGACAAAACAGCTTGATCTCGATCAAAAACGGAACGGACGTAGCTGAATATTCGCTCTACTGCATGTGTTCGTATGTGCCTTGGTATTAGAGCATACCCAACGCACAGTAATAAATGAATTCACAGCTTCCATGAGAGAGGGATCTAGCTAGCTAGCGTACGTACGTACTGTGTATATATATCAGCTTCAAAATGAGTCCACAAAATGAGTCCGCCACAAAATGTGTTGAAGCCTGTTGAGTAACCGTCGCTGGCGAGTCCAGTCCGAACGGGTACCTCGTATACAATGATCAGAATCGTAAGAACGATGAAGAACACAAGAACACAACAGTAGAATGAACACAGAGATATGCGGGACTTCAGGGTCTGCTTTATTGCTTCGGATCAATCAGGGTTACAATGAGAGGGGGGTGACCCTCTATTTATAGACTATGGGATGAGGAGTTCAAGCGGGCAGACTCTTGGGTCCTGGGCGTCTTGATCGAGACTCTCCGAGTCCCGGCGGTTTCTTAACACTCCCCCTTGAACACTCATCCAACATGTTCATGTCTCGTCAAAACTCCATAAAAACCCAGTGGGAAAAATTTGGAGAAAGAGTACATGTCATGCGTTTTGCTATGTTGCACGAATTGCCTCATCAAAAACCTTAGCAGAGAAACTTCATGAAAACTCGTAAGGGAAAAAGAGTACAATCCACCCAATTTCATTTTATCTCCGGGATTTATTCTTTGGGTACTCGATCTTCGTGATCAAGATTCAATAATGAGTTCGTGAAGATTCTCCCCCTGAATTCTGCACTTCTTTAAGTTTTATCATTCCAATTCTACGTGTGCACCTTTCAAAGCTAGATGCTGGAAGTGACTTTAGTGAATAAATGCAAGATTCTCACATGACTTAGTATGCGATGCTTTAATTTCGTCCATCTTTTGCAATTCATGAGCATAGAATAACTTGGGGTTGATATACTTTATGAGGGGACTCTTCACATAACCCATTTGCACTTGCGCAATACAAGTTGCATTATCTTCATAGATAATTGTGGGGGTTTGCGCGGTATTCAATCCAAATGACTGCTGGATGTGGTGAATCTTCCGCCGAAGCCAAGTACATTCCTGTGAGGCCTCGTACAGTGCTATAATTTGCGAGTGGTTCGTCAAAGTCGATACAAGACTTTGCTTAGACGATTTTCATGGAATTGCGCCCACCACATAGGAATACATAGTATGTTTGCGACTTGGTCAGTATGCGGGTTCGACAGGAACCCGACATCTGCATAGTCATTCATACACAAGTCTTGGTTCTTTCTGTAGAATAGACCAAGTTCTTTGCTTTCTTGGAGGTAACGGAAGATGTCCATTATTTTCTGCCAATGCCTTTGGTAGGTTCTGTATTATACCTTGCTAATAGGTTTACGGCAAATGCAATGCCTGATCTAGTACAGTTTGCTAAATACATGAGTGCTCCTACTGCACTCAGGTACGGGAATTCTGGTCCCAGGACTTCCTCCCCCTCTTCTTTAGGTCTGTACGGGTCCTTGTCTTGCTGCAAGGATCTCCCGACCATCGGCACTTTCGAAGGATATGCCTTTTCAAAGCCGAATCTTTTTCAACACTTTACGAGTGTAGGTTGGTCGATGTACTAGAATCTCTTCCGGATATGCTCAAGTCGCAAGCCTAAGCGATTTGGTTTGATCCAAATCTTTTATTTGAACTCGACTCGGTAAGAGCTTGCTTTCTTAATACCTTCTAAGGTTCCAATGATATTCGGATCATCTTCATACACCGAGATTTATACAAAATCCATCATGGGATCGTCGTATAAATACACAGGGATAATTCTCATTGTTCGTGTAGCCTTTCTTGCATAGAAAGTCGCTTCGAGCGATTATACCACATTCTGCCTGATTGCTTCAGTCCATACAGTGACTTTCTGAGTTGCACACTGTATAGATTTCTATTTGCTCTATCTTGGTTCGGGACAGGGATACATTCAGGTATCTTCATATAAATGTCCGAATTCAAATTTCCATAAAGGTATGCAGTTACCACATCCATCAATTTCACTTCTAACTTCCAAGTTTGCTGCCATTGAGATAAATATCTAAAGGTAATTCTGCCCATGACCGGGGAATAGGTTTCTTCATAACAATCTCTCGGACGTTGAGTGAAACCTTGTGCAACGAGCCTTGCTTCTTTCATTTCTCTTTCGAACAAATACCCATTTATGCCCTACAGGGTGCACATGGGGAGGTGTGCAGCTTACAGGCCCGAACACCTCTCTTTTATTCAAAGAGAACGATTCAGTTTCTATTGCCTTCTTCCAATCTTCTCAATCTGACCTTTTCTTATATTCAACAAGCGATGCAGGCTCTGGATCAAGATTGATGATTGTGACAATTTTCTTTGCAACATTGGCTGTTGTCTTATTCATAGATTCTCCCAATATCATAAAGTTTATAGCTATGTCTTCAAGGGGCGATATTTCTAATGCTTCTATTTGCTTACCGCTACTTTCAATTGCGGGGCAAGTCCCTTTAGTTTTTCAACTCCGATGTGTGCGCACACATCCATGCTGATGTCTCCCTTCATGGGGATGTTCAATTCTAGTATGCCTTTTCTGAAGGTTCCATACCGGTGCCAGGTCTCAACTGGCTCCCCTTCTGATTCTGGGGTACTTTGGTGATCGGCTGTGTCAAGTCCTTCTTATCCTTTTCACCAAAGGCCCGGTTACTTGGATTCGAGGGGCGGAGTTCTCATCCTTCAGAGGCCTTAGGGCGGGATTAGGGATACCTTCATTGGTATTTCAACCCTCTCCTGCATTGCGTGCAGCATATGCGACTTGGTCACGCTCTTCAAATCACTAAAGTGGTTAGGCAGTTGATTCGCTAATGCTTGCAAATCAATTATCTTCTGGACTGCAATTGTCTTCTAGACTTCAATTGTCTTCTAAACTTCTCTATTTGCTTCACTAGTGCGCGGGTCATATGCATGGATTTCAAATATCTTCTAGACTTCAATTGTCTTCTGGACTTCTCTATTTCTCGACATTTTACATCAATGGTTGATTTCCTCCCCCTAATGACGAGAAATAATTCTCATCTAATATGCTATCAGCGAAGCGGGCTGCATGCAAATCTCTAGTCGTGGGGTCCAAATACCTGATTATGGATGCTGTCTCATAACCAACGTATATCCCAGACTTTTAGAGAGTGCCCATTTCAGTTTGCTGTGGTGGTGGTATAGGTACATAAACCTTGCAACCAAACCTTCAAAGATGAGAAATTTTCAGTGTTGACCCTTGCGCTAGTTGCATAGGTGAATGGATGTTATATGTCGGTGGTCTAAAATTGATGAGAGTTGCTGCGTGCAGGACTGCGTGTCCCCAACATGTAGTTGGTAAATAACAATTCTGCTAGTCCATTCTGGGTGTGGACATGCGGTACGGGATGCTCAATTTTAATTCTCATTTTCACACAATAATCATCATATGCCCTTGAAGTAAATTCTCCGTTGTCCATTCGGTGGACTTCACATGATGATAAGGAAATTATTCTTAATGTTAATTATCTATGAGATTAGCTTTGCGAGCGGGGTTTCGTAGACATTAAACAAGCGTCGCGACCGTTTAGGAAGCATCGATAAGCACCATAAAATACCTAAATGACCCTTACAGGTGTGTTAGGACCGCAAATGTCTCCCTGGATACGGTCCAGGAATGCAGTGATTTCGTCCTTTACTTTCAGAGTAGAAGGTCTAGTAGTCAGTTTCCCGATGGTACATGCAGGGCACACAAAATCTTCAAGATTCGGGAAGTTCTTTAAATTGACACTATATCCCTGTGAATTGTTAATTATATTTCTCATCATCCTAAGACCTAAGTGACATAATCTATCATGCCAGAGATAGAAGAGGTTTAGAGCTTCTAAATATAGTTTTCAGGGCAGTATAGGCTGCAAATGCCTTAATATTAGTGTAGTATAGCACATTCTCAAATGAAGGAAGTCGTTCTAATACCATTATTCTACTATTTTCATCACGCTTTGTAATGAGCAGGTATTCCTTACCATGCTCTTCTTCAGTCTCTACGTGGAAACCGTTAGCGCGAATATCCTTGAGAGTTTTAGTCGATTATGGGCACAACAAGGCTTCTTTAATGACCAAAGTTATGTCCGTCGAGAGTACAATTGTGGCCCTTCCTGAGCCTATTATACATGTATCGCTGCCTGCGATTGTCGTAAGGCTACGAGCATTCTTACTGGTCGACTGAAAAATTCCATCTCTCTCAAGGTGGTATTCTTTGTGCCGCTACCTGCTAAGCACACTTCCTCCATAGGGCGCTACATGCATTCTAATATAATGTACTTTATTAATATGTAGCAGAAAACCAGCAACACATAAAATAAAAATACTTCAGATATTAGAACATAACTTGCTATCATAAATACGGGAAATATAAGTCTTGCAGGACTCATCATAAGATTTTAATGCTTTGCTCTTCTAGAGCCTACAACCATTATTCAAAGTTTCATCATAATCACAAAATGGAAGTGACTGTAAAAGGATCTAAGTGCAATGCGTGCACTAGATCGAATCAGCGAAGTATTCAGAAACTTCTGCCTTAATCTGCTACATGGCGATCTTCTCCTCTTGGGCAATTACGGCTGTGGCCGCTGCTATGTCCAAAGGAGGCATGATGGGGGCTGCTACTAGGCTGTCCACATCCATAAGTGCAACTAATGGGTGTGGATCTTCCGTGCTTGCAATGGTGAGGTGTGCCTCATGCTATCCTTTGCTCCTTTTCTTAGACTGTAAAAACACCAATTACGTGTGACTCACGACTTTACCCTTCTTGCCCCTCTCCTTCGTGAGAGGCTTCATTACCTTGTAGCTACTAGTATTGGCTTCATGGCCAACATTGCTACTAGGTGGCTGTGAGATGTAGTTCTTCCTTAGAACATCATCTTGTGCTTTCGCAATTTTCACGGTGTCAATTAATGTGGCATACTTCTTGTAGCCATTTTGACAATAATTGCGTGCGGATTGCACCGCATTCGGGTGAAGGTAGAGAGGGTCTTGTCAATCTTCTGCTCATCCGTGATTACCTTATCACAGAGTTGAAGACTGTACAAATTCTGGCCATGCTGGGCCAACTCTTTCGAACTTCTGGTTCGTGATGCTAGTCATTTTTCATATTCATGCAAAAAGTTCATAGGGTTACTGCCGGTAATTTACATAAAATGGTTGCAAAATTCTCATAATGCTCTTCGAACTCCCAGTTCGTGTTTCCGTATTTTTTCATGCATTTTCATGATTTACTGCTATTTTCAGTGATTAAAAGCAATATTAATAATCACAAATAATCAAAAACAGTAAATAAATTGCATAGAAATAATAATAACAAGGTAAAAAATGCTTCAAATGCAAAACCGATTCAAAATTTGAATTCAGAGGCCCTTTTCTCATGGAATACGAATTTTCGTAATCTGTAATTTTCGGGGCTAAAAGGTGAAAATTTCAATTCTGAGAAATTTGTCGCGCAATTTACGGAAAAACCGAGGGCCTTTTTGCAAAACGACCTTTTTTTTCGTTTTCTTCCCCTTTTTTTTTTTCTTTTCTCGATTTATACGGGCCGGCCCAAAAGGCCGGCCGCTTTGCCAGATAATAATCGGCGGGGGGACTCGGGGGTAGGGTTTCCCTACCCCCGAGTCCTCTCGGTTGGCGGCGGCGGCTCCCTTCATGGGAGCCGCGGCTCCTCTCGGCATTGCGGCTCCCATGGAGGAGCCACCAGGCGGCGGCGGCTCAGGGGCCCGGCCGCTTCTTCTTGGGCGGCGGCTCCCATGGAGGAGCCACCACAGCGGCGGCGGCGGCTCCGGAGCCGCCGCTTTTTCTTAGGGCGGCGGCCCCATGGAGGGAGCCACCACGCGCGGCGGCGCGGCTCCTTCATGGGAGCCGCCGCGCTTCTCTCTCGGCGGCGACTACGGCGGCGCTTTGGGCGGCGGCGGGCGGGGCGGCGGTGCCTCTACTCGAGGAGGCGGCGACGAGCGGCGGTGCCGGAGGCGGCATCTTCTTCCGCTTTCCCACCTTTTTTCGTTGCCGTTGTCGTCTGGCGACACTAAGCGGTTTTACTGGTGGAGGTGCGGCTCCGGCCGGTAGCCGTCTGGCGTCGGGCGGTAAGGCGGCGCCGTCTTTGGCGTCGGGAGCGTCGTGGCGGCAGCGTGTCAGCTGCGACGCCTGGGGCAGGCGGTTGGGGCCGGCGCTCGTGCGGGAGGCGTGGTGGAGGCGGCCGGTCGGCCATCCCCTTCTCTCCTTCTTCCCCCTTCTGTAATGTTGTGTTGAGATGGAGGGTCTCCGGGCCGGTGTGGGAGAAAACAAATGGGTTCGGGCGGCGCCGTCTTTGAAGCGCGCAAGACGGCTGGGAAGATCGGTCGTGAGATGACTTCGGATCGTCTGCACTACCGCTTTTTTTCATCTTCGTTCAAGATAATCTTGTTTATCGAGAAAAAACTATTAATCTGTAATTACTGTGCAAAAATAATTACTGTTCATACGATGCAATTTTCTTTCCGATCGGCGACTTCGAGTCGGTTCGCGGTGAATTTGCAATTTCAATCTACGATACAATCGACATCCGATCTTTCATGCAATCTCCCGATCGACATTGTGTCGGCGACTTCAAGTCAGCTCGCGGTAGATTAGAACAGATTTGCACCGTAGAAAAACAATCTAGAGAGCAAATTTGCAGAATTGAAAGCAATCTAGAAAATACGATTCAATCTACGAGTGTCGTTCTTCGACGGTTACCTTTCGATGCGAGGAGAGTCGATCGTGCTGATAACGTGTTGAGTAACCGTCATTTGGCGAGTCCAAATCGAACGGGTACCTCGTATACAATGATCGAATCGTAAGAACGATGAAGAACACAAGAACACAATGATAGAATGAACACGAGATATGCGGGACTTGAGGTGCCTTTATTGCTTCGGATCAATCGGGTTACAATGAGAGGGGGGTGACCCTCTATTTATAGACTATGGGATGAGGAGTTCAACTGGGCCAGGACTCTTCGGGGTCCTGGGCCCGTACTGGGCCAGGACTCTCCAGAGTCCCGGGCCCGGTTTCTTAACAAAGCCAACCTACGTACGACGCCTCTCAATGCACTCGGAAAAGGAGTAGTTCTAGGCTATAGGCTAGGCCCACAGCAGAACAACCGCAAATTGGTCCTAATTTTTTGACGTGTTTAATTCCATGCTTAAGTACCCAACGGAAGATCGAACATTTCCTCTGCCGTTATGTGGAAGGCATGCACCAACAAAAAACATATATCGTGTGCCGTTTGATCCGAATTCAGCGCACCAGATCTCGTTCCGTAACGAATGTGCACAGCTTAAATCATTTGTGATCACTTGTGGTCGCTAATTAATAATAGTCTGATGCAAATGAAACGAACAATCAGTTGCTGATATTTGTTTTTAGGATTTGTAGCTACCTCTCTCTTTCATGTATATATAGGAGCATTGAGTACTTCCCTAACTAGTGTCATACTTTTTCCCGTCTGTGTGCACGTGGCTGCACGGCGTGTCAAATATATTTGTCAGGTGACCAATGAACGAGAGCCATATACGTACGAGATGTTTTACTTGGTGATAAGCAAACAAGAGGTCAAACACACATACACACGAGACAAGGAACGAGCTGCCGGGCAGTGATCAGCTAGTTCATGCATGCATTGCTCAACACAGTAATCGAATAATTATCAAGAGTTTGTTACTCAAGCCTTCCCAAGACCATGCATGGTATCATTATGATCTCAACCAACCATTGCGTTAGTTAAAACTCGTTTATCTTAATTCCATCCAAACAAAGTAATCTATAAAGTCATACTAACATATATAATAACAGATTAAAACTTGTTTTCCTAAAATTCTTCATAAAGCCAGTTTTATGAAAAACTTATTTATAATCCATAGGATCCAAACAACCACTAAAAGAGACAAGTCCATTATAACCCCGACACATGGAAACGTATCTGAGATGTAAGACGTCTCAACTGAATCGAGCAAGTCCCCTTCTACTCAATTGAGTGCGTGGCTGCATGCATTGATTGCCTACGAACAACACACTGTATGAACGGACAATCTAGCTAGCAAGCAAACAAACCCTTAATTATGAACACCATATAGAACAAGGCCAAGCCTACCAATTACCATATAGAACAAGGCCAAGCCTGCCAATTTTCTCAGTCATGAGCAGTAAAGTGAATTGACAAACCACAGTCCTCTAGCTAGCTACTAGAGTCTTTAATTTTGCCACTAAAAAATAGTAGTATATGCAAAACCAACAGAGAAACTACAATTAATGCTCCACCCAATTCATTTACCTTAATATTCATTCTCAATTTCAATTAACATGTTTTTTTGAAAATTTTAACCACGCATATATGTTTAAGTACTATAGTAACCTATGCATATGTAACATGCATGGTATTTGCTTTGTAGGCATGCATGGCAAACATTCTCTCTCTCTCTCTCTCTCTCTCTATATATATATATATATATATATATATATATATATATATATATATATATATATATATATGATTAGGATTAATACTTTTTACTCCGGGTGTAGTTACTCCCATCTCTGATACACCACCTAAAAGAACTTAGCATACTCTTTTATCATTTTGGGTATACTCATATAATATAATATACTCCAATGCAAACCACATGAAAAAAATTACAAGAGAGTTCATAATTTCAGTATATTTTGTATATACCTTCATATTCGTATATAAAAAGGAGTATGTCTAAAAAATTGAACATACCACCTATAAAAATATATAAATACCATATAAATGGTCTTATATACTCGTATACTACACATACATACTCTCGGTTACGCAAGATACTATATATATATATATATAACTGTATTTTCAGGAAACATTCCAGCAATACCAACCATTGACAAGCAGAGCCTAAATCACATAATTGGAAGGTCCCAATTAAAGAACTACTAATTAAGTAAGGAGAGTACAATGAACAACAAACTATACCATACTGAGCTAGTCCCTTCTCACATCTACACTTGGCTAAGTAAATTTACCAACCAAGGATCATGCATCACTCCTCAAGAGCTCACATATTGCTCATCTTTCCATCATGATCTTGCCTTGTACGTTTGGGGCTAGAACTAAATCCCAATTAATCAAAGTGCATGCCTCCTCCTCTACAAATGAAGCCCCAAATCAAAGTCTCCCTTGCAAGCTTGAATTCCTAGCTAGATAAATACATATAGATACTCCACATATATATAGCTCTTAACTGGTGGTATAAGCTAGCCACGCATGTACTTTCATAGCAAGCTAGGGGCTAGAGCTGGTCCTAGACCCACCTGCCGCATGCTTGATAGAGCATATGCATGCGTCGATCATGTGGCTCCGACCCCAAGGAAATCAATGAAAGTTGGCGACGCCGCGGCTTCAAAGTGAGCGCCCTGATGATCTCTTGTCCCTTCAAACGCATTGGCAGCAGCTGACGCGCCGTTCGGCTCATCAGAGATGAACTGCAGCATCTCGTGGTGGCCGCCGCCGCTGCCGCCGTTGATCCAGCCGCCGTGCGCAGGCAGCAGGAACGGCGGCTCCCCGTACCGGCCGTCCAGCACTCCTCCTCCTCCTCCTCGAGCGGGTATGGCTTCCGGCCAGGAGAGGCGCCTGTCATGCACCGCCGCACCGGCCCCTGCAGCCAGCCAATTAGAGAAGCAACCGCAAAACACATGACAGCGTTAGTTCATACAGTAGCTCGTGATCATTAACCTGACGAAGAACCGAATTGAATGAAGTGGTTGCGTGCGTCTTGGAAGGGAAGCAGGGAAAGAAAGCGACGTTGCAAGCTTGCAATGGCAGAAGCAAGAAAAAGAAACGAAAGAAACGAAGAAAGGAAGGAAGAAACGAGCTGCTGATCGAGGAACAGGCTAAGGGCAGTGCTGGTGAGGCGAGCATTTATGGGGATGGGGCACGCACATCTCCATCTCTCTTCCTGTGCATGGGATGAAGCTGTGGCAAGTTAGCCAAGGCCAGCCATGTCCGTCCAGTCCATCCATTGGGTCAGTCCGGGTGAAGTAGTCTAAAGTTTACTGCTCGCTGCGGGGGTGCGTGTGTGTGTCTGATCTGTCCGTGCTCACTGCTCACTGCTCACTGCTCACTGTGCTTGGCGAAAGTCCAAGTCTTCCCGGCCAGTACCTGGTCTTCTATCTCCCCATGCTTCCTATTTCACGCAAGACATTTATTTCGGGTACATGCTTTGCCAATGGGAAAGGCCGTGTACAGGTCCATTTATGCGTGCACTGTCCGGGAATAACGTAGCTAGCCACTAGCTAGTGTCATGTATGCTATATGCATCTGCGTGCGTGTACTGTTTGTGACTAACCATGCCTCCTCCTCACCAGTGATATGGTGCAACTCTCACATTGCAAGTTCGCAACACCACCTTGCTACCTAGGACACAGTAACTCCCTAAAGTTTTACACAAATTAAGCATGAGATGGGTGGTCTGTTTCTTTCTTTATTTTTTTTTAAGAAAAAGAAATCTTTTAGTCGACAAGGGCCTGGGCAGGCCTGTCAGCCAGTGAGACGGAGCTCAGTCTAGAATAATCTGCTGGGACTGTGTCGGGGCCCGCATGTCAGTCTCAACAGTTTGGGGGGAAGCTTTGGCTTTGCTAGTACGTGGTACGGTGCTAGTACTCACTCACCAGGGAACAAGCAGAAGGGAGGCTCCTCGGCTGAGGCGGCAGCGCCGGGGAAAGGGAAGCAGTAGTGCCGGAAGCTGAAGCCGTAGGGGTCCCCGAAGCCGGCGGCGTCGTGGGCCGCGGCCACGAGGTGCTGGTGGCCGAAGACGTCCCCGGCGGCCGACGACGGCATTGCGGCAGCGGCGGCCGCCTCGAGCTTGCGCTGGACGGCCTGGTTGAGCTTGCGGCGGCGGTAGGCGGTGGACTGCTCGCGGTACTTGCGCGCCATGATGACGTGCCAGTGGTTCTTGACGGCGTTGTCGGTCCGGCCGGGGAAGAGCCGCGCGATCATGGCCCACTTGTTGCCGTAGAAGCGGTGCGCCGCCATCAGCCGCTCCTCCTCCTCGTCGCTGAACGGCCGCTTGCTGATCCTCGGGTCAAGCTGGTTGAACCACCGCAGCCGGCAGCTCTTCCCTGCAGATATAGAAACATTCGTACGTACGTACGGCAACCGTGTCATCCATCGACCGACGGCGAGGACGTTAATATAAAAGAAGTCGTGAACACACGGCGAGCTTACATACCGGATCTGCCGTCGAGCTTCTCGGCGATGAGGTTCCAGTTCTGGGGCCCGTGGAGCGCGACGAGCTCGCGGAGCTTGGCGTCCTCGGCAGGGCGCCAGTGGCCGCGCGCCGCGAGCCTAGACTGCCCGCTGCTGCTGCTCTCCTGGTGGTCGGCGGCATTGCCCCCGCCGCCGCCACCGCCACAGCCGTTGTAGCCTGCCGCGGTGGCGCCCGTGTCCATGGTGGTCGTGCCGGCGGTGAGCACGCGTCCGCCGCCTTTGGAGGAGGAGGAGGACGACGCCTGGTCGGCCGTGGCCGCCACGTGCAGCAGCCAAGGAGGAGGCGTCGACGAGCAAGGCATCCCGGGCTCCCGGCTAGTATCCTACCTACCTACCTACCTACCTACAAACTCCCTCGCCTCAGAGCCCAACCAACCAAGCAAACTAGCCAGCGACGAGGAGAAGGAGAGGAAGAGGAAGAGGAAGAGGAAGAAGCAGGAGGTAGGAGCAGCTTAGCTTTTCTTCTCTTTAACAGAAACCCACACGGCTAGAGCTAGAGCTAGAGCTAGAGCTAGCTAGAGCTTGAGCTAGTAGAGCTTGGCTTCACTCTCTCTAAATGCAGGTGTAGTGTAGCAGTGTGCGTGCTTTTCACTGTTGGATAGGCTAGCTAGCTGGTAAGCGAGGGATCGTCTGCGCGCGCGGATGTTGAGCCGGTCGCCGACACTGATTTATGCGTATCGTAGCGCCTGCTCGCGGATGGGAGGGCAGGGCCGCCGATGGCTACGGGGGTGGGGCGGCACCCGCCCGCGCGCGAGACCAGTACTGGCTACTCGACCTAGCTACACTTCAGTCATTGAAGGAGTATAAATGATTGTTCTTGCATCTTGTTTTTTTCTCTGTTACAGCTGATGAATAATCAATGGCAGGTTATACTCACTAAAACGACTGTGAAAAGTTCGGCAACCTCCTCTCCTCGTAGAGAATGGTGGAGCTACGGGTGTAGACTTCACTCGTTAAGGTAAAAATTTTGGGGCTCATTTTTATGCATATATGGGTTCAGTAGTAATTTTGCAAGGTTGTCGATTTACCTTCGACATTCGTCACTATAGGTATGTGCTAAGGGATGTACTCACGTGTATTGAAGTATAAGTTAATTGTTCATCTTTTCATATTACCTTAAGTTTTTGGATGAATTGATTAGTGCATGTAACTTAATATAGTATTGGAGCAAGAGATCTTGAGTTCAATACTCGATTAGTGCAATTAAAAAAATAATTGTAGCATATTTTTATTCTGCATATTAGATTGTTCATATTTTTTCAGCAGCTTAAGTATTTCGATGAACTAGTTGGTGCATTCAACTTAATAGCGTATGTGTGGTATGCGTAGTGGTGTCTGTACGTCTTCCATGTAATCGAAAAAAAATCATGATAAATTCATGGTTAAATAGTACGGATGGAGCTGATTAGCATGGTACTAGCTACTCCATGAGTTTCATCAGTGTGATGTTGTGTCTGTGAGTATGGTTTTCTGGGGACCATGGGCAGTTGGCTGGAGCAATTGCTGGCGTGCTTAATTCAGGAGTCGTCCTACTGTCATATATACAGATCATACTCCACTTTCTACCAGGATTTTAATTAAGGCTGTATAATGTAACGGATGTTGAAAATTTAGGAACGTTTAAGCATGTACGTACATTGCATAGATGTTAGATATATAGTGTATGTATCTTACATGATTTTGTAAGATTTATTAAACATGAGAAACTACTTCTCCAGTTTTCCGGCTTGGTAGGCTTGGGAAGAAGAGAAAATTAAAGGCTGGTGAAGAGGACCTAATATATGCTGGTTTCATGTGGTGCGTGTGAAGAGCGAGCTGTAAAAAATTTACGGGCGTGTGAGGGCGGTAAAACTAGAGTTGCAGAAGATCTTACTGCACTCTAGGCTTGTCACTGTCCCAGCTGTCTACTACTGCTACCATCTCTTATGGCTTTCACCGAGTTTAACAAAGCATCAAGAGTCCCCACCGCACGTGTAGATGTCATCTCACCACATGTGTGGGTTGCAAGGACGCACATCCTGACCAGAGCTCTCTCTCTCTCTCTCTCTCTCTCTCGTGTAGAAACAAATACTTTTGCTTCTAAACATGGAATCGGTACGTCCGAATGTACATGTACATGCGCCGAATAGTTTTTCGATTCTTGCACTTTAAATAAATATATATATATATATATATATATATATATATATATATATATATATATATATGTTGGGGATCGGGAGGAGTACATGGCTACAATCCTCTACGATGCCATTTGCAAGGGGAACGTCCAGAATCTAGAGTGATCAAACGATGTACTCCAGAGTTCACATTTGCATGTAATGCTGTGTAACCATCCGAATATACAAGGGAGGGTTGACTGTTTACTTTGTCTGTGAGCTTTCCAATTTGTGATACTTAGATCTTTATCTAATTGATCGCTTCCGCTCCATCCTCTCCTGTAGAATCATATCCTTTTTCATCTTCCACCGACATCTTCGACTCCAAACCTTGTCCTCGCCGCCGCATCATCTCCCGACATCAGGCCATCGCCGTCCACCGACTGCCACACTGGACACCTAGATGGCTATTGGGGCTAGCGGTGCCTTGACCCTCTTGCTTCGCCTCCGCTCCGGCGACACTCTTCCTTGACGTCGCCTCTGGCTACAAGTGGCTGCACCTCCGGTGTATGTCCTTAATGTAATGAAAAGAAGGGGACATCGATGTCAGATGCGATCGATGATGCGAGTCAGCTTCGTCAGAATCCGTCGCCAGAGATGAAATGGAGCATGAATCGCGAGGAGAATCCGATGATCAAAATTCGAGCACTACAAAGGTGAGAAAATACTCTAGTACTCCATAGCAAACACTAGTACACACATGATCATCACAGACAGTTCGGAACCGTCATCACAGACAGTTTTGAGCCGTCTGAATTTGTGTGTCTGTGATAACAGGCGGTTAACCGTATATGATAAGGTAAAACACAGATGATTTTTTGTTAAAATTATCTTTGAAGGTATACTATCACAGACAGTTTCAACAAAAAACCATCTGTGATACGTAGGATATCACAGACGGTTCTATTTACAAAACGTCTGTGATATGGCCTCCAATCACAGACGGTTTGTGAATAGAACTGCTCGTGATATCCTGATATCCTGACGGTTTTTGTTGAAACCGTCTGTGATAGTATACCTTTATAGACGGTTTCAACAAAAAACCGTCTCTGAAAGTTCTTTAACCTAGCTAATTTTTTTTGTGATTTTAGGCTAGCCTCAGGAATTGCTAGCCATACCCTTTGAAAAGAAGCAAGCACAAAACGGATACATCACAGATGAATCAATTGTTGACAACTCAAAGTGATCATTTACAACTCAAAATCAATTACAAAAGATTATGTTCAAGTATAGCCGTTAGAGTTACAATTGAATTACAACTACTCAAAGTAATGTCTACATTGACATGTATCATGTTATGGAATAAATTATAATGTAATAAATTCTTAATTAAAATATAGCCCTTCATGATGATCAACGTGTATATAGCTAGCTTTCTCACTGGGTTCTTCCTCGAGCCTGATGCTGTCTCCGAAAGGAGGCAACTCGTCAAATTGATTGTACTCTTCCTCATCCACGACATTCTCAACTCCAACAATCCTTCCTTTTCCATGAAGAACTACGTGGCGGTTCTTATTTGTCGGGTCCGTTACATAAAAAACTTGAACAACTTGCTTAGCGAGTACGAATGGTTCATCCTTGTATCCGACACGTTTGAGAACCACAGTACGAATGGTACTTATCGACCTTCACGCCCTGCGAAAGTTTAACCCAACGGCATCAAAACAGGGGGATCTTGAAAAGCACGTAGTCGAGCTCCCAAATCTCCTCTACGAACCTATAGTAGGAGTTCAACCCACGGGCCCCGGCGGTATTGAACTGCTCGTGAAACACATCTATGCAGACACCGCTGTTCTGGACTGTGCTCTTCCTATCCTGAGTTGTCGTATAAAATATGTACCCATTTATGCCGTATCCTTACTATATCAAAATTATCTATTTTAGCCCTTTTGCCAACTATAACAGCGTATCATCACTTGATTACCTCCCAGTGAATCGCACCATTAACCATTCGTTGAACCAACGGTTGTGCTCTCTCGTGATCCAAACCTCCGACTGGTCTGAATTCTGTTGGCGTACCATGTCTTTGTGCTCGTCGATGTACGGGGACACTTGGGTTATATGTTGCAAGACCGTGAAATGGGCTTGCGTGTACGTATCTAGATCGGGAGTGATTACTTTCCTTCCGATGGTCCCGATACCCTCTAGTCTCCCCTCATTACGAGATAGAGGCACACCCATCGGTTTCACCTGAGCCATGTAATCGACACATAACTCAATGATCTCTTCGGTTACATAACCTTCGAAGATGCTGCCCTCCGGTCAAGATCGATTCCATACGTAGGACTTGAGAATTCCCATGTACCTCTCAAACGGGTACATATGACGTAGGAAACATAGGGTCGTATATCTTTTTCTCTTTCACAAGGTGAATAATGAGATGGACCATGATATCGAAAAATGACGGAGGGAAATACATCTAAGGATGACATAGAGTCACCACCACCTCGGCCTGCAGAGTATCTGGTCCTTCGAGATCGATGACCTTCTGAGCAATTGAGTTAAAAAAAATAACACAAGCTGAAGATTGCCACTCGGACCTTGTTCGGCAAGATACTCCTAATTGCAACAGGAAGCATTTGTATCATCAGCACATGACAATCATGAGACTTCATACCAATTAATTTCAAATCTTCCATGGAAACAAGTTTCTTAATACTAGCAGAGTAACCGAACGGAACTTTCATACCATGCAAGCTCTAGCACAGTTCATTTCTCTCAGCCTTGGAACCTAGGGGAAGGTACGTTCATCCTTTATTGGTCTCTTTGGTGCTAACTCAGTCCTTGTGTTCATATCAACCAAGTCACGCCGTGCGTTAACACCATCATTTGTTTTGCCACTAATGTTCAGTAAGAGACCAATCAAACTATCACACACATTCTTCTCTATGTGCATGACATCGATGCAGTGTCGAACTTCTAAATGCTCGTAATAAGGCAAGTCCCAAAATATTAACCGCTTCTTCCAGATGTTCTTCTGACGGGTCCTTAATTTACGTCACTTCCCAAGCACAATATCGATATCCTTAACCATATCATAGACCTCTTTCTCTATGAAAGCCCTTGGAGCTGAACCGTCCTCCTTATTTCGTTTCTTCATCTTAAGGTATGAGTGAATTCTGGAAAGGAATCTACGGTGACGCATATACACAGTTTTGTGCGAGTTGTTCAGCCATACACTCTCGGTACCATCTAAGCAGTGCGAATAGGCTTTGGCTCCTTTTGTACTGAACCCCAACAGGTTACCAAAGGTAAGAAAATCATTGATGGTGCAGAACAACATGGTGCGTAAAGTGAAGTTCTCTCGTTTGTACGTATCCCATACTTGTTCCCATTCGTTCCAGAGTGTCACAAGATCTTCTAGCAATGGTGCTAGGTATACATCAATATCGTTCTCAGGTTGCTTCGGCCTTTGAATAAGTAGTAACATCAAAATGTACTTCCGCTTCATACACAGTCAAGGAGGAAGGTTTTACATAAATAGATTCATGGGTCAGGTGCTATGTCGGCTGTCATGTTTCTAAAAGGATTCATTCCATCTGTACTCAACCCTAACATTATGTTCCTCGGTTCCGCACTGAACTCTTCGAAGCTTCGATCAAAGTTTCTCCACTGGGCAGAATCAGTAGGGTGTCTTAGTTTTCCATCTGTCTTACGCTCCTCCGAGTGCCAACGCGGCAATCTTACCTCCATTCGGTTCGCAAATAAACGCTTCAAACGTGGGATCACAAGCAGATACCACAACATCTTAGCAGGAGGTCCTTACTTCACCTTAGCATTATTCTTACGCTTGTATCGGGATGCTTTGCACATGGGATATACATGCATGTTTGTATACTCTTTACGGTAGAGGATACAATCGTTCGGACATGCATGTATTCTTTCTACTTCCATTCCCAATGTTCAAAGAACCTTCTTGGATTGGTAGGTGGTTCTGGGCAACACGTTTTCCTCTGGAATGATGTCCGCTAGGAGACCTAACAACATCGTGAAACTCTTGTCGGAACAACCATTGCTTGCCTTCAATTTCAGCAGTTCAAGCACGGTTGACAATCTTGTGTATTCCAGCTTACAGCTAGGGAACAAAGGTTTCTCCGAGTCCTCCATTAAGCCCTCAAAATTACCAAACTCTCTCTCACTGTAGTTCCCTTCTGTATCGCATAGCATCTGATCCAGATTGTCATCGTGCGACCTATCCTCATCAAAAGCATAGTTCACATCCAGCATATCGTTGAATTTCTCGGCGATGTCGTCATTATTAACTTCCTGTATAATATGCTTTTCACTGTGACTGGTCTAACATGTATACCCTTTTTTGAAACCCCTTCGAATCAAGTGCGCTTCGATCTGCGTTGGGTTGATAAACATCTTCAGATTACCGCAATCAATGCATGGACAGTACATAAATTTTATCCCCTTCTTCAACATATCCTGCTCGGCAGCTCTTTTAAAAGAAAATAAGTCATTAATGTACTCTTCACTCACACGGTTCTCATCGTACATCCAGTTTCGGTCCATTTACGCTACGCAGTTAAGAAATTAGTGTTAAATTATATTAATAAACTACAAGTACTCTTGCTATTGACCAAACATACTAAAATTGATTAGCGATTAACCTAGAGCAAATATAAAAGGTTACAGATCGTTATCCTCGGAGCTCACGACGAATATCCTAAATTAATATCCCGTGAGATCCTCCTCTCCTTCTCCTCCATTCCTCCTCTTTTTAGCTTCATCCTTTCATTCTCCTCTCTAAGGTGGCGCAATGGGGGAGGAGGCAGCAGGGTGGTGGCTCAAACGGGAGGGCTGGAGGCGCTGGGGGCAGTGGTCTATCGGGATGACCTATTTATAATACCGGTATATCATAGACTATTCTAGTTATAAACCGTCTGTGCTATCACAGACGGTTACTTTGGAACCGTCTTTGATAAGGCGTCCACTATAGTCTGTTTTATAGCAGTAAAATCACCTTTAGGGGTTAAGAAAACGTCATTCTAACATTTATCGTATATCGTGAGGTTAAGAAAACTTCATTTTAATAACTAGGATGTGCTGGCCGCTTGGTTGGGATTATGCCTTGGTTATCAGTATTAATAGTTAAGGTCGTACTTTTTTACATTGAAAAGCCAAAAAAACATCAGTTTTTTTTTTCTTCTTCTATGTAGTACATTTAGTTCACCTATATGTACAAATATAATAGTATTTTGGAGCAGACCCCTAAACTAAACATAGAAAATTGTTAAATATCTCTTAGCCTTTTCCCCGAACTGATTAAACTTTTTGGTACTTGTCACAAGTACAAAATACGGGGGAAATTAAAGAAAGCCAGAGATCACTTCTCCGAGGTACCTCATCAATAACACATTCTTAATTATATCAGAAACAAGGCACAAGTACAAAAGGCAAAATAAAGAAGAGAAAATATTAACAAATTACTCCTCCATGCACGTGCTCTCTTCGTTGAATTACTACTTGGGTACGTTGTGCAGGGTGGGCATACGAACAATAAACAAACTAGTGCGATCGAGGGGGGTTGCTTGACCTGGTTCCTTGACGAGACATGCATGCAAGCTGAAGCTAGCCCCTCGCTCCAGTGCTGTCTGAATGAGGCCTGCAGCAACTACAGGCACCTTTCTTTTCAACAGGGGCAGGTAACTGTGCTGCGGCCTGTGAACCCAGCACGCACGCTTTTGTCCAAACCCAATTAGTAATTCAGCCCCTAGCTTGCTATAAGTGTACATGTGTGCATGCATGTACGGCTGGCTAGTATGCATGCATGCATCTACCACACGCAGTACACGAGTTATACATGTATATGCTTGTGGTCACTGGTCAATAATTTAGAGTTTTTTTTAATGGTAAGTACACACAGTTTAGAGAATTGCTATATAACTTCCGACGGTTTTTTTGAAGCTAAAACTGTCACTTATCTGTTCGTTAGATATGCTTTTAGATTTGTACTTTTTTTTCCCATCGGATGAATTGGATCCGAATTTATTATGATTTTTTCTTCGGAACATAACGGGTTCACCACATTGCCGTATTTTGTTGGTATATAATTTTATTTTTTATCTTTGTTTTTGCTCAACCTCTCAAAGTACATGTGAAAAAAATATAATGGGTTCACCACATTGTCGTATTTTGTTGGTATGTAATTTTATTTTTTTGGTTTTTGTTTTTGCTCAACCTCCCAAAGTACATGTGAGATTTTGAATCATGTGATGGAAATATGAGTTATTACGACTTTCAAGAATAATTATAGTGACCAAGAACCAAAATTACATAAATAAATTACGTATAATGGAGTTGTAAATGAACTTTCAGAATGTAACAGTTTTTTTACAGAGAAAACAATCGGATTCTGTGTAGACAGTCCCATCGATCTAATACATGTTGTTCATTCTTTTTATACAATGATTCAGATTGGTTAGGATTTAGTTATACTACAGATGATAGTATGAGTAGTAGAATCTCAAGGGGGTAGAATTATAATTGCACATGTGGGGATCACATGACACAAGAGTAATATTTCCAGGCATAGTTGGAAAAGTCTATAATATCTCCAAGAAAAATTATAAAATATAAAGAAAAGTCTATTACGTCCTTAACAAATTAATAGTCAGATTTAATTTATACTACCACCATACACTACCAGTAGAATGTACTCTAAAATTTCTCATAACCTAAACCCTGTTTGGAAGACAGGGAATTTTCCCGATAGCTGCAGTACATGTGCTGGTTATACGCATGCCATGATTTCTCTTAGGAGCTAATTTCTTGCCTGTACGTGAAACTTAGCTTGGCTCCCATATGGCCAGATGTACAACATCTTTTGGCAAAGGCTATATAGGTTTGCTCGCTTCACGGCTTGCATTGCATTGCATTAGCTAGCTGCTGATGCAAAGATTCCAGATAGCAAAACCACTCCGGTCAACTCTCCCCGCACGAGAAACCGACGTACAAAAACCGGTGCTATCTATCCCCTTGTTGCAACAAAGGCAAAATCCAGCATGCTGTGCGTTGAAGCCTCGCACGCAGCGCCGCGCCTCGCCGAGTCCTGGAAAACCATCTGCCGAGAGCTATTGATACCGGGCCAGTACGTACGTACGTACATGCTGCATGCGTCGCACCGGCCTGTGTATCCCCAGCTAGCTAGCTAGCGTGTGCGATCGGGTCATCAGCATTATGGTTGTCAAACCAACGCAAGCGCGACGCTCTGCGCGCTGCGCCGCGGAATCGAATCTTTTTCCGGCCGGCCGCGCTGAACCCACGTACGTACCACAGGAGGCCGTGTGCCCGTGCGCGCGCGCGCGCGGGCGCTGCGGAGACGGCAGTACATCACCTGATGTACCGATGGGTATGTGGCTGAGCCGGCCTCGATCGCGAACTACCGCGCCAAGCGGAAGGCAAACCACCCATGCATGCCAGCTTCCGGAACAAATGGAGCATATAAGTTTCCCTGCGAAGTCGTTCTACAGTCCGCAGCCGGTTTCGGAGGGATTAAACTCTTTAATCTGAGTGAGCTTCAAGCTCGGTTTAAGTACGAGTACCATGTGTATATACTCTCGAGATTGTTCGGAGTAAAACACTGTTTAATTGACGGGCAGGCTAGCTTTATATCTAGATTCTAGGGCTTAGGCTGGGCAGATAGATATAGCTGAGTACGTGGTCAGGCCTGCAAGTCCATATATATATATATATATATATATATATATATATATATATATATATACACACACTTGACAATGTTAGGGCAGAGGGGTCGACGCACCCTATTATCCAGGAGGCACGAACTTGCACGCAGGAAAGCTAAGCATCCACAGCGGCTCACAAGTACAGCAAGCGAGCAACAAAGTTGATTGCATCAGCCCTGAATGAGGAAAAGCAACACGCACTCACACACGGAATTGTTCCGATGCAAAGCTAGCTGGGCTAGCTGCGCGTGTACATGGTCAGAGATCGACATGACGCTGAGGGACGCCAATGCTGTGTCCTGGTCGATCGATCGATCTGTTTGCATAAGATGCACGTAGAAGGCAAAGCTGCTACATGTGTAGCTAGCCCAAGAAGGGCCTAGATAGATAGATAGATAGTAAGTAGGTGGCTATAGACTATTGTACAGTACTGTGTAACTAGACTAGTACAAGATATCATCTTCCCCTCCATCTGAGACGCATCGAGAAGGCATTGCCAACAACCCTGTAGAGTTCTCACCAAATACATGGACGCGACCAAAAAAAAAAAAAAAAAGAAGGGCCGGAAAGGCAGTCACTTCCCCAGGAATAGATGTCTGATGTATCACCCACCCACGTAGCAGTGAAAACGGACCCCAACTGATAATAGTCTTGTTATAATTGTTTGTATTTTCTCAATGCTGATACAAAGAAAAATACTTAAAATACGAAGCGAAATATGAATCAAAATGAATACAATCACAGATATTTTTCAGAACTTCAAAATCCATTAAATTGTATGCCAGAAATTAATAGAAACAAATCACTAGTTTATTTGATCCAAACATTCATGAATTGCTCGTATTATCAGCAACCACACATAATATTGTCACTTGCAAGCTGCATTAATTAATTCATCACAGACATAACACTTAGTTTATCACATTTAGCTCATAAAACATAACACATTCACACTTAGCTCATCACACCCAGTGTAAACGTAGCACCTCCAAATTAACACTTTTACACGAAGCGATGACGAAAGTGTAAGTGGGGTGCTATGTGCGCGTGGGTCAGCCCCACGGTGGAATGGGCATTGAGCGGATTTTGGACCAGGGTGTTAATAACACCCTAGTTCATTCATGATATATAGAGTTCGATAATACCTAGATACCATGTCTCAAAAAATGCATAGAATTTAGTTCATCACATACTGACATACATAGGTTGATAGACAAGTTTCAACAACATAAATAAATTCATCACATGCTTCACACGTCATAGCCTCTTGTGAAATTTGGTCCTTCCTCCATGTCCTCCAACACATCCTCCTCCAAATCATACATACCCTCCTACTCCTCCAACTGCAAGTTGTAATTCAATAAAATATCATGTGTAAAGGTGGGATTAAATTAAGCCAGACATCTAGATAGTTAGATTTTTTTTTTGCAAACCACTGCCAAGCTTGCGAAACATCACTCAATACCCTCCATGTCCATCTGAGTGAGGATAGATCCATCAATATCTCCACCTTTATGTTTTGTCAAAAGATTAATTATGTTCAAATATTTTATCACATACTACACATAAGCCAATAAAGCATAAGTGCAGAACTTAACATTACCTTTTCGAGATACTCTAGTCCAATCTTTGATACAAATCAAAGCTTGCACGACTTCAGGATCCAGGTAACTGTAAAATGGATCAACAACACGTCTGTCAGCACTAAAAGCTAACTCTGAAGCAACACACAACACTTGAATAGATAAGACACCACGAGCAAGTCGGAATAGAATAGGGAGCTCAGGTTGCTTGAGCTTTCACCATGACAAAACATCATGTGGATATCATGAAGATATGCTCCTGATCTTAGGATGATGTGGCAATTGGCAATGACGTTAAAGGTTTATCGTTTCACGTATTTTCGGCAAAGAATCAGGACTGTCAGGCCACTAGCGGTCTGACCGGCCGAACCGTGATCGAGCCGCCTAAGGGTGGTCCGACGGCACCTGGCGATCGAGCCGGCGATGGCGATCCGGCCGACCATAGTGGCAGTCGGACTGGCCAATTTTAGAAAGTGATATTTTGAGCTGGGTCAAAAATAGAGGGTGTAGGCAAGAGAAGGGATTCTATTGCACTTGGTCTCATAATTTTTGGAGTCTTCAGTCAAAAGTTCTATTCGTTTGAAAATTCCAGTAGGTTTCGGATTTTCAGGGGCTAAATTCGGCTAAGTCCCAACTGGCGGTCTTACTGGCCAATAGGTGGCGGTCAGACCGGTTTTCACTTGGATCGTCGTCCTTCGTGGCGGCGATGTTCGGTTGTTAGGCCAAAGTCATGAGTTTCAGTGCATATGTGTTGCATGATGCATGTTTTGACTAACATGGGTCAAGTTGTGAAGAACTTGTTCCCAGATTCGGTTTAGTTGTCTATTGTTGTGCAGGTTGCTTGGTGGTCAATGACGGTCAACGGCAAGGATGATCGGGACTAGGTTTGGAGAGCTGAGGTCCAGAACGATCGACGATGCCGGGTGAGGTCAATGAACTCAAGCGTGGTGCAAGATGGAAAAGGGTGGCCTATTGGCCAACCCGCGGTGCAAGATAACGCAAGGTGAAGCTTATTAGGTCAGGAGGCGATAAAGACGACGCATTAAAATGCGTCCGTGTGTGACCCGTTTGTTTTGGGCCTTAACGGGAGCCCAATTGAGAAAAAAACTTCTAGAAGGTCTAAGCCTCCACTATAAATAGAGGAGGGAGGTGGCTGCACCTCCGCTTCATCTCTTTTGTTATTTTGAAACCCTAATTTGCTTAGGGAGAGGTTTTGTGGAGGCTAGGGTTCTAGAGAGTTTTGATGTGATTTTCGTGCTCTTGGATTGAGCATTGTCCTCCATTGATGGAGTGGCTATAAACCCAAAGTATATCAAATCAATCCAAGGAAAGTTTGATCAATGTTTTGTCTCTTTGCTTTGCTTCTCTCTTTTTGATGATTTGAGTCTTTCTTTGATCCGTGAGTTTTTACTTGATTTCTTCACGTGATCTAGCTTGCTGTGACATGTGAGAATATATCTAGGATCATCTTGGTCATCAATCACCCACGAGCAAATTTTTGGATCTAGTTTTTGTTTTGACTCGGTTTTGAACCATCCTCCTCTCAAACGGAAAAGGATCATAATTCTTCTAAGAATTTCCACAATATTCGATTGGAATAGGTTCCTGACATCATAGAGAAGGTGTGTTCCAAGTTTCATCGAGATTGGAGTTGTAGATCAAAAGTTACATCTATTTGCAATTTCGTTTGTCGGGCTGTTTGATCTGTTCTTGAGCCGGTGTCGGACCGCTTGAGGCCACGGTCAGACCGCCAGGGGTAAGTGGTTAGACCGCCATTGACCCAGAGGTCAGACCGCCAGCACTGAGTTCTTCAGCTTGTGTTGATTTTTGTCGTATTGCTTAGGGGGTTAAATTGGATTCAATACTAGTCTTCCGCTGTACTGGTATATTGATCTTCATAGCTTCCATAGCTACTGGAGTAAAATCTTATTGAATCAATTATTTGTGAAAAAAATGAGCGTGCTCCTATTCACGCCCCTCTAGTCGCCTTTTCGGTCCAACAAGTGGTATCAGATCACGGTTAGTTCAATCTTGATCTTAACCGGTCACTGAACTTGGCGATGGATAAATACTCCACCAAGCCGTATATCTTCGATGGGCACGACTATGCCTATTGGAAGAATCGCATGCGAGTCTTCCTTGAGAGCGAAGGACAAGCTATATAGGAGGTTGTTCGAGCTCCGCTCGTTGTTTCTGAAGTTGCTCTGCCACCAGTGACCCTTTGGCTAGCAACAATAAGGCAAAAAAAATCTCTTATATGGTGGGCTTGGTAGACAGGAGTATGATCGGATTTGCAATCTTGAGACTGTGCATGAGATTTAGAACACCCTCGAAACCTATCATGAGGGTTCGTCCCAAATCAAGAAATTACGCCAAACAGTCTATAAGCGTGAATATAACAAATTCGAGATGCGTCCTGGAGAGAGTATAGATGATATTTTCAGTCGCTTTAATAAAGTGATTAATCAGATAAAAATTGTTGGTATTAAATATTCTCAGTCTGAAAATGCCACCCACCTCATGGCTGCAATCAACACCAAGGAGTGGGAGATAAAGGCTACCGCCATTGAGGAGAGTGTCAACATCTCTGATCTGACTTTGGAGCTGCTCTATAGCAAGCTCAAGACTCATGAGATCAAGAGGATTGATCATCACAAGAAGGAAAATATGGCATTGGTAGCAGACCCGCTCAAGAGAGCTTCTGATTAGTCTTCTAAGTTTTCATCTGGATTTTCGCTTGCTGGTTTATCTGCAATCCATAAAGAGGAGTTTGAGAGTCTCCCTGAGGCTGAGTTGGCCCTCATAGTCAAAAAGGCCACACGAGCCTATAACAATTTGAGAAACAGAAATAGAGGAGGTCCCGTGACTTGCTATGAGTGTGGTGAGTTTAATCATATCCGGGCAAATTGCCCCAACCTGAAAGGTAAGAGTAACCATAAGGAGGAAAAACCAGCTTGGAAGAAGCCTCAATGGAACAACTCAAGGTATGATGCTGCCAAACTGACAAAGGCCGTTCACCGGGTTCTTACCACTTTTGGGGAACAATCCTTAAGCGATGTGGACACCAGGGGCGAGGAGGACAAGGAGGAGGAGATCCCTCAAAACAAGAAGAAGGGGAAGGCCAAGGACTTCACCGGCTTATGCTTCATGGCTGATTCCGCTGACGACGACAACGATGAGGTACCTCTCTCCTATGCTGTCCTTTCTGATAGATGTGAAACTATGTTTGAGCAACTCTTGAGTCAGGATAAGGCCTTAGAGTTTATCATGACCAAGAACAAGAACTTAGAGTCACAAGTAGATAGTTTGACTTTAGAACTTACAAATGCTAAGACTCTTGAATGTCCATCCTGCCATGCTCTGTACTCAGAATTTGCTAAACTACAATCTGCTCATGATATTGCTTTGCAGCAACTTGAAAATGCTAGGACTGAGCTAGTTGAGGTTAAATCTTCTCCATGTGAAAAATGCTTAGACGCTAGCAAGTTGGTTGCTTCTGGAGTGGTTGATTCTAGCCTTTGCACTTTCTGCTTAGAACACGAGCCTTCAGACCCAACAAGGTTTGACACCTTGAGGAGCGAGTTAGGGGTAATTTATCATTTTGGGTTGTTTTTCTGATCTTTCCTTGTTCTTTTCTGAACTTATTGAACTTTTTAGGTTTTTATACTTTTCTTGCATCTCATTGTATCATATTGCATTCATATGAAAAATCCAAAAAGATGCATTGTAATATAAGATTTTCTGCTTATCTTTTAAAATTGATGAAGCTTTACCCATTACCCTTTGGAGTTTGAGTATTTCAATTCTTCCCCAATGCCATGTCTAGTTCTTTGACTTGCTAAAATTATAATGCTTTCATATATATATAGATAAGTCTTTGCTGTATGTGCTAGAACTCTAAAACAACTCGAACTAAAAACTGAAATTTGTTGATGTTTTAGCTAGTTGCGCAATTAGTGCTCCTTTTGTGACATTGGCCCTGTCAAAATTGCTTTGTTAGCTCTTGAATCTAAAATTGACCATTACTTGAGCTTCTTGTGTTCTTGAGAATCTAAAACTGCTCTTGTGAAACATGAAAATATAAATCTCAAGATTGTCTTATGCTTAAATTGTGCCAAACTACTCTTACGAGACTGCTTGTCAAAGACATGAACTTGGAGACTGGTTAGACCGGCCAGTGGCAGTCCGACCTGCCATAATGGCGGTCAAACCGACCAATTTCAGAAAATGGTATTTTAAGCTGGGGACATCATCACGTTGGAGTACTGTAGCAAATCACGTTTTTCTGAAAAATGTATTTAATAATATTTGTTGGAGGAATTTTAAAAAATACAAAATATGCACAAAAAATTATGAAATTTTTTGTGGAGCCTCCCCGCATAGTGTGCTTGCTTGTGTAATTTTTTTTCAAAATTTTATCCTTTTTTATTTTTCTTTTAGATTCATTTAAGTATAATAATTGTAGGGATTTTGTAATATAGAAAATGGGGTCCAAAAATTATGGATTTTTTCAGACTCCTTACACAGTGGAATTGATTGTGTAATTTTTACATAATTTTTTCAGACTCTTTACACAATAGTTATTTCTCAAAAATTAGGACGAAATATTTCAGAAATTAGGGTTTCATGATTTAATGTGACTTGAAATGTGTGAAGTTTAGTACCACATGACTACTATTGGTCGTTTTGGTTCTTGATCACATTTGTTCTGTATGGTGGAGTTAAAACAAAGTACAGAATTGAACTGAAGGGGCTGAGAACGTTGTGATTACAAAGATGCCCTAAAACATAGAAGAATCGATGTCGATGTGAATGGTTATTTCTGGGATTCCACCAGAATAGGCATACTTGCAATATAGTATTGCTTTGACGGCTCAGCGGAGGCACAGAACCAGAACTACATTACAGTCCGCGGACAGAAGCACGTTACATGTGGTCACATAGCATGATGGTTCGGCTAATTGCTTTAGTCATGCACGCTACTACTACGGTACATTGCGACACAAGCCTCTAGACCATGTCAGTATGCATGCCTTTAGGGGATAGTAAAAAACATGGCGAGCAGGAGGGGGGACTACTACGGAAAGGCCCGACCTACTGCGTGGACCCGGGGCCATTTGCCCTTCTTTCCGAGCTCGGCGTTGTACTCCTCGTTGTCCACCCTGGCCTCGACCGCCATTTCTCACTTTTTCTCGCCCTCCCTCTCGCATGCCTCGCGCTCCCTGTGCTTGCGCGCCTCAAGATGGGCATGTGTCTCCCGCCGGATACGCTGGTTGTGCTCTTCAGTTTGACGCTCCTCCTCCTCGAGCTCGCGTGCCCTTTCGGCATTCCACTCCTCGAAGTCGATTCACCACTGGTCGCGTGGGTGGATCTCTAGGTTGATCCACTTGCGGTAGCCACATAGCGGCTTTGGGTACTTCGGGTAGACGGGAGAGATTGTTAGTGGAGGAGAGCTGGAACCATACCATCGGATACTGAAGGATGGGAAGAAGAGATTCTCTGAAGTAATGCATGCCTACATGGGGAATAAGATCAGCAAGGCTCGATTGCACGCCACTCGTACCATGGATGGCGTAAGGCAGAAGTTCGAGATTCAGCTCAGGGAGAAGTACGTGATGGGCCACGGTAGAGGGGATCGTAAGCAGGTTTGCACGATTGGTGAAGAAGTGTCGTGCACCTGCAACAAGCCGCGGCTTTTGCACAAATCATGCTCCCATGTGTACTCAGCGTGCGCGGCGTAGCAGCAGGCCTCGGAGCGTTACATCTCCGAGTACTACGACATCCACCACCTCTATGGCACTTAGAGTGCCGAGTTTCATTCGTACGGGCTAGACACGCACTACGGGACCTCTGGTCGGGGCAGGTGAAACTGACCGGTAGGCTCGGGTGCGGCTACGAGAAGAGAGATGATAGAGGCCGACAGGGGGCCATCCGCGTGAGGCGGCGCGAGAGAGAGGGTGAGGCGACATGCTGGGCCCGCATGTCAGTCGAAATGGAGCAGCACGCGCGATGGAAGCTGGGACGCACAGTGTTGGGCCGGGGTTGAAATAGGATTTGGTTTTGGCCTACTACTGTTCCAGAGGATTTTAAATATATTTTCTATTTTAGAAAATACAAAAAATCCAAATAACAATTAGAAATAGCCAATGAATTTGGAAAAATTCTAGAAAATATATCTAAGCACATAAAATCCAAATAAAATAGTTTTGACAATTGTTGATGTTGGGATTAATCACATTAAATTATTTTGACATTAAAAGTCCATATTAAGCTTTAAAGAAAAATAATAAAAATTTAAATAATGTATTTTTCAACAAGTAACTATTCAAAAGATTTTTAGCTCAGAAAATTAGGATGTTACAATGGCTAGCATTTCTTTAGGCTAGCCAATAAACAGAAATATATTTAGCAATATATACAAAATAATGTCACAGACAGGTCCTTAGGACAAACTATCTGTGATACATCAGCTATCACAGACGATTTTATCTACAAACGGGAAAGCGAGGCAATGTCAAATCGAAGAAGCCCGATGATATCCCCTTCGTTCCGTTGGCCCAGAAATTCGTGCTAGGCAAGCTGTTGGTCGTCCCGGTAGAGAGCCTCCAAACCCTAGGATTGACTTGCCTGAGATTGCATGCATGGTACATGGAACGAGCCAACAAGATGGATGAACAACGACGCTCTGGTGTCAACGTCAAGTTCTGGCCACATCATATTCACCACGAGGTGCAGGACTGTGTCTTCACGGTGACCTTTGAGGACCTATTCTTACTCTTCGACCTCGTCGCCCTCGACGCCTCACTCATACGATGTTGAACACTGTAAGTGTGTACAATCACGTTCTACGTTCATGTAATACCAATAAATGTCATATATAACTTCTTGCTTGTGTACATATATATAGATACATGTTTTCTGATGCCAGATCAAGGAAATCACTGGTAGGTTTTCTCGACCCACACTTGGTCTTCATGCAAAGCATCCAGGAGAATGCATTCTTCGCCGAGAGTTACATAACGGCGTCATTGCTGGCTGGCCGCAACAAGGAATTTATACTTTTGCCCTACAATCAGGGGCAAGTACTGCACTAGTTGCTATACTTATTGATTTGTACTTTATAAGAAACATGAACTTAGGTTTAATGACCATGACGACATAACTGTGTAGTTTCCACTGTATTCTAATTGTAATTATGCCAAAATGGAACAAGGTAATATACCTTGATTCCCTAAAGAGGGCCAAACACGACTTCCCAGTTGTCCGACAATTAAGCGACAAGCAAACACATTTCCTCTATAGATAACTCTATTGTAGTATTTCCTTCATTTGCATTGGCTAAGGCTAATTTTTTGGAATTATGTAGGTCGTTCGCCGCGTATGTTGCTACTAGAGGGAAATCCAAGCGAGGGATCAGCGCCCCGCAACTCGATCTAAATTTTCTAGTATTCGCTAGTACACATTAATCCTATATAACACTTCGTAGTAATACCTCTTGAACTAACTAATTCTATTTTTGCAGTGCCACCAGCAGCCGCCGGGCAACACCTGTGGATACTATGTTTCCCACAACATGCAACTACTCCTCGGTTCCGCGATGACCAATGATCCTCAAGTTTGTCAATTTTACAATAATTATTTCATACTTATCAATTTATATATATGCACGACTTTAATCTTTCTAGCAAGAGGTTGTGACCATCGCTACAACTGTGTTGCAACAGGGCGAGCTCAAATCCTTTCAGGGCGGTTTGCATACTTCTTGTTGTCTGAGGTCATAAAACCAGATGGAGAGTTCCACAATGTAGATTGAACTTGATTTGGATAGGATTGAACTTAACGGTACATGTGTGTATTTGTTCATGAATGTATAATTTTAGTTCATTTGAGTTAATTGATTTGTGAAATGGATGTGCTTATTTCTAAATGAATGTGAATTGGATGTATACATGTACTTGTTATGTTTACGCTTATTTGGAGGGTATGGTTAGCATTTCTGAAGCTAGCGATGTAAATAGATTTAGCAATACAAAAGAATATCACAGACGGTTTTAGAACCAAGCTGTTTGTAATACATTAGCTATCATAGGCGATTTCATCTACAAACCGCATGCGTGATACATAATCTATCACGACGATTTCATCTACAAACCATCGTGGTAGTCAACTATCATAGACGGTTACGAGTTAATAACCTTTGTGATAGTTTGCATCACGAATGATTCAAAACCGTCTGTGATGACCTCATGTCATTACTGACCCATAAACTCATACGGCTTACAAAACTGTCTATGATGACCATTTTGAGTCATTTGTGATGACCTTTTCTGTAGTAGTGAATTACGTTCCTCAAGTTATATTTTCCTTTAAGCTTCTATTGCCATTTTCAATTTTTATACTATCTTAAAAATCTAAATTGGCTCCAAGATACGTAAATAAATTATCAAGCATCTAAGCTATATTATTTGATATACAAAGGTTGAAGCAAATCTAGCCGCCCAAATGTGCAGATCACCCTGCTAGTTTTGTTTATATTTCAATATCAAATTCATCTCCAAACTTTATATGTGTGTTAATAAAAATTCAATTTTTTTTAACAAAATTATAATTTGAATTCAACAATTCCGGCGTAGATTTTTCTGAAATTTCTGGTGGCCACTCGTCTCAACAAGGAACAAATTAATTTTTTGAAACCAAGATTTGAATCCCCGTTCCTAATTTCCAAGCATGCTTGAATCGGTGCCTGCTTCATGTATAATCACCTATTGATTACAGATAAAGGAATGTCAAATTAACATTTGGTTTATCTCCACGGACGTCAAGCTCCATCTCTCCATGTATGTAACACAGGCCAACGGAGGAGATCGAGGAGTCTTATCCTTTTCTCTGTCCGTCCAGAAGTTGATTTGTATCGCTATATGTATGCTATATTGTTTTGTCCATGATATGTGCAGTATAGAACGAAGTTGCCGATGAAAAGGTTCAGAAAAGCAGTTCATATACGCACAAACATTATTCCACACTGATCCGTGGAATAACTACTCTGCGCCTGATGCGTAATAATGTTGTCACTCTCTTACAGAGCAGATTTCTGAGGATATGCTAATTTGGAAGAGAGCTCTGCCTTAGTCAGAACTCAAAACCTTGGACTGCAAAGCAAATGGAGGAGAGGATCTTCCAGAGTACAAAGTCCAAACCATGTATTATTGGACTGCAAAGGAGATCTTGTTAATCTGATTTGTCGGATATCTAACTGTGGATCCTCAATATCCTACATGAACTGAACTGGGCAATGTTTTAAAATTATCTGCATATCAAAAACTTTGATTAATTGCTCAATTAACAGCCAGAAGCCATGCATATACTTGTAGCAGCTAGTTAGGACAAGTAGTACATGAACCTCTTTGGACACCACTGCTTAGACGTAATCTAGAAAAGGAACGCCAATCTGACCACTTATGGGAGAACAAGCGAGACAAAATCTTTTGTCCCTTACGAGAAAACGGTCCATCTCTTCTTCTCCTTCAATTCCTCCACACATCACGTGGTCGGCCCATCTCTGAATCCAAACGAAAACCTTGCATTTGTTTGCGGCGAAAGCGAAGCCTGGCCGAGATATTCAGAATCTTTGTTGAGTTCTTAGTTATCCTCTTCTGTCGTTGCGTCCAACTGCATATCAGTCGACTTCATGGTAACTATACCGAGGAACATTTCAGAATTTCACTGATGTGAGCGAGTGAAAGAGATGTTGGCCTGAAAGCTGGGAACTTTTGGATTGCATGGAAGTAGGCAGGTTAGTGGCCATGTTTAGCAAGCTAGAGTGGGCAAGGTTGCTGTTGTCTGAATGCCAAGGCCGGAAATTCTGAACAATTCCAGGGGTGAGTGAAGGGTCCATGCAATGCAGCTGATGTAGGTGTGTGTGTGTGTGAGTAATTGCAAGGGAGAGGGATAGGTAGGCAGAGGCAGGCAGGCAGGATGCATACATGCATGGTCCACATCCAATGCTCAAAAGTCTCCAATCTGTCCATACATGACAACCATGCCATGCCTCGCACAAGCTTTGAAGCATACCCAATCATGGCTACTTCGTACAAGGCTCTACATTTGTGCAGTTATGCTACCACCACCAGCGTTTTCTAACGGTTTACAATAAGAGCTCTTTACGGTAGACACTATTTAACGTGGACCATCCATTGTTTCCTGTCCAACAATGAGATTTGCTAGGATTTGATTGTACTATAAGGGTAAGATTGTAACTACACATGCAAATCAAAGATTAAGTAATGCACTTTCTACCGTTGGAATTTAATCATCGAAACCCTTTTCTTAAAAGATAATCGTCAGATATGACTAACAGGCACAATTCAAAGAAAATTAACGCATTTTTTTACTAGTCCATATCGTTCTGTGCATGCATGCTCATAACCTAATAATTAATCATGAAGGCACATTAACAGGAGCTTTTCGGATTGGATCTGAAAACCCACAAAAGCTCTCCTACATACGTGGTTAATCCCAAGGAATCGAGGAGAGGCGGTCAGGCAAGGTGGGGCAGCGGCGAGTTGCAGCAAGGCGGCGTGACGATTTGGACGTGGTGCGATGAGGGGTTGCAGTGAAGAGGGCCGAGCGGGAGCGGCGGCCACCGGCCGACGAAGTTCTGTACATGGCGGCTTCGATCTTGGTTGGATTGTGCGGCGGCTTCAATTCTCGGTGCTTGTGTACGAGGTGACCGAGTCTAGGTTAAATTGAAAGCCCATAATCAACAACCATATGAAAAGATTTCAAAAAAAAGTCAATATTACCAGTAATAAATTAATGGTTAGATTTGATTTATACTTACACTCATCTAAAGAGTAGAATGTACTGTAAAATTTATCTACAATAAATATCTCGAGCTCAAGTGCACGGTCCAATTGACACACTACATACTATCTACTTTCTGAATCCTGATACTACCCGTTAGTGTGACCGTTTTCATAAACAACCATGTCAAACAAGTAAACAAACCCAGTAGTCATTATGTGTATACATGTGTATATATGGAGCAGTACTAATACTACTAGATCTGTTTGTCTTGGTGTCATGTGAAAGAGACTGCAAGATTGCTATGCTGCGAGAAAAGCAAGAGAAAAAAAGCCAAAAGCTGTAGAGAAAAGAAGTGTTATGGCGAGTTTGGAAGGCGCGGAATTTTTCCTAATCTGTATAGGAAATGAACTGTTTCTCTTTTGAAATTCCTGCGCTGCGTTCCAAACAGATATTTAGTTGAGAGGGAGAAACAACAAAGGGTTCCAATTCCGATGGAGATGAAACGAGGATTTCGGCCTAATTACCAGTGAAATTTGTCTCTGCTATCTGCATGATTTTTTTTTTAATCCATTTTTTAAAAATATTTTAAAGATAATCTCTCCCAAACTTTATTTTCAATTCTAACCCCTTTGATTCGTAACGTGATCAAACTGTATTCCACCGATGCATGTTATCTAACACTTGCCCTCCACCGATGCATGTGTCTATATACATACGCAGTTCAAAATCAATAGTATTATAGCCAATTAAGAGAGGAGGTCGCTCAGGAGAGCATGCACAGGCAGTTTACATCTTCTCTGCGTCTGTTCCTGCATGCTTCGTAGTTCGTACTAACGCAGCTAGAGCACCAGTTCCATGAACTTTCTTGCATAGTGGATTACTAGTAGCTACAGTAATCAGAAGCAGCAGAGTGGCACGTACAGATCGATTACACTGTGCAACACAGCACACAAGCTCATGCCCATTCTAACTACTACTAGTAGTAGTAGGACGCACTCATGCATATGGGGATTGGGGACAGACCGACAGAGAGCTTGTGCCACCACTGTCTGTCACTGAGCAGCATCAGCATGCATGCATGCATCCCTGCTGCTGCTGCCGCTGCTGCCGTCTGTTCTGTATGGGCAGCGTGCAGATTATACGCCTCGATCCGCAGAGATCCTTGTTAAAACCTAGCTAGCTATGGACAAGCAACTGATCATTGCTGGACACATAGGATGTTGGACATCTCACATTGATTGTGATCGCGAGGTATATATGCATGCTTCCGCGTGTCTTCTTGAAAACAAAATTGCATAGATTGTAAAGCAACTGTCATTACTAACCCGTCGCCGCAGATCGAGGCGAATTACCATCAGCTTTAGCTGCATTTGATCAGTAATTTCTGTGGTCTTTTACTAGAGTACAGAAGCAGGTGGTGCTTGAACTCTGAAATTTGCAAAGAGCATATGCCTACACTGAAAAGTGAAAATATCCTTGCTGCCGCTGCCGCTGCCGCTGCCGCTGCCGCTGCACCTCTCTCTCTCAGACAGAATTCTTCTCTCCATTCACGGTCAGAGCGCGAATTGAAGCAGTAACAGTCAAACTATATAAATGAGGATCAAGATCTGAAACCTAAACCCACACACGCCTGCAGCACGCATGCATGCGTGTCGAGGCAGAGGCAGAGAGCTGCCACTCCTGCACCTGCCAATTAATCCGCAGGATCTCGCGCACGTCATACAAACAGGCAGCATATACTCGGCGAAACTTTCTCCCATGCATGTAGCTAGGCCGGCCGGCCGGCGCATTGAATCCATCCCGTCGATCTCTGCACGGATTGGTCGATCAAGCAAGCAAGACAAGGGTAGGCTACGATCCAGGAACGGCACACATGTACATACCACTTACATTCACTTGAATGCCCGCAACAACCGCTCCACGATCTTCGCGATGGCGATCGAGATCGATATATCGATCGACGCATCATTCGAGACAAGGCCTCCGTGGCCCATGCATGAAAGCGTATACTGTCTGCGTACGTATATACCTATGCATAGAGTATCATCATGCATGCAGCATGTGGATACATCTATACATACATAGAGTTCTGAATTCTAGGCAGGACGATGGAGAGAAATTGGTGTTCATATCTCTAGCGGCTGGCTACATAGGCTGGTCCTGCGTGCAGGTGCAGCAGCCTGCATGTTTCGAGTTGATGTAGAAGTCGTTCTCTGAACTTTTTGGTGTACATATGTCTAGACGACGGCGCACGTATGCCCGACAAGCGCATATAGCAGTATAGCATGGGGGCTTTATGTATAGATGGTTCAAGAATTCAGACAGGAGGACGTACGGCGGTAAAATGACATGCATGATCAATGTAGCTTAGTGAGTAGTAGCTAGGTTGGTCCTGCAAGGGGCATGTTTTATGCCAATGCAACCAGCGGCCGTTGTTTTGTCAACTTTGATGTGTGTCTTTATTATACGAGTTCATAGGGCGTCGTGATACAGCCCAGCCTACTACCACTACATCGGTGAAGATAGTGACAGAGCTAAGAATTTTTTAAAGCCTCGGCAGAGCACGAGGAGGCATTGGTCACTTTATTTTGCCTAGATAAGATGTTATTTTTCGGTCGTGGTCGCTGTAGAACTTCACCGAGACTACTATAGCGTGTTGCTAACAAGAAAGGGGTGTCCGGCAAGTGCTGCCTAGTGTGTCGTCCAATGCGTCGCCGACCAGTGTGCCGTGCCATGCATGCATATACACACTGTATATGCTATCCAGAGCCATATGAATGTTTAAGTCGGTTTGGGGCAACGTAGCTGAGTATGTCGAGCCTATTAATGGCTTGAGGTGTGTGCCATGTAAAAATCAGAGTAGAAATTATGAATTGAGTTATTGGACGTGTCGCTACCCCTAATATCATGTTTGTGCGATTTCTTGAGAGTTTTTCATCTAGGGTATCTCTTATTGCTACTCAGGTTTAATCTCATTGATTGAATTTGAGTGCTGATCTTGTTTGATATATCGTCTCTCGTTCATGTACTGTGGTGTGCGCGGGTGTGAGATTTATTTATCCAAGTGTGAGTTATATCCTGTAATTCGTGCACCACATATCTAATCAGGAATTACCACCGTGAAAGATCGGATAACCTACGGATTTAACCTCATCTATAGGTTTGATTCGCATCACATTGTGTGAAGATCATGTGTATGATCCTAATCGGAGTGTTGAACAATTGGCATCAGTGTCGAGGTGTTTGGGAGAAACCCTCGGTTTAGTAGAGTGTCGCCTGACTATCATGTTGTAGGTTCGGCCAGCAGTCGACCGCCGTAGAAGCGATCGGACCTTCGAGAGGTGGTTTCGATGGGATACGGATCGAGAGACTTCCCGACATCAAGAGATCCATTGACGAACCTACATGTGATGAAGTATGACATTGCTTTGCGTTGATTGGACTCGGTCTTGGAGAAAGATCGAGATGGGGTATTTTGGAAATCCAATGTAAAAGGAATTGCTAAGTTTGAACCATGTGGTGTGTCCGTGAGTTAATTAGGTGCATACGTGTTAATTATGAGTTATAGTTTAAGCTAGGTGCGTGGGCCATCTTCGCTAAAATACCGGGTTGGTGACCTTGGAGAAACTCTTCGGGCAAGATGGTGTAAAGAAGAGCGAATTAGATCAAGGGAAGATGAAGATCACGAAGAAAGCAGTTTGGAAGACTTGCTTCGTCATCCGTTTTGAAAAGAATGCGTGAGTATAGACCTGTTTGTGTGTAGGCTTCACAGGTGTTCATTAGCGATTTCTCTCTATATCTAAAATCCACTATAAAAGCATAGGATGCAGATTTGCACCCTCAACTATCCAAGCCTCATAAACCCTAATGTGATATTTGGGGAAAGTGGGGGAAATAAAGGAGGCTAGGGTTTGAGGGAGATGGATTGAGAAATTGGATGCTCAACTGTGAGCTTTTGTCCTTCATGATGGAGTGGTTGTAAATCTACAATCCCTCTAATTAATCCAATCAAGATTGACCCAAGATGAGTTATATCATGTTCTTGTTCTCTTTTTGATGCTTTCAGGGTTTTTGTGTTTGAAGGGTTTTGGATGAGTCTTTTTCTATGATCTAGCTTGTTAGGACTTGTAGGATCTCATCTAATGACATGTTGACCATCTTCCACCCACGAGTATGCTCTTGGCTCAACTTTTGGTTTTCCCCTGTTTTTTAGGCTTCTTGACCTCAATCAAGCAATTTGTGGAACCTTGGCTTCGATCATCTCGATCGTCGATCGGAATAGGTTTATGGCCTTCTTGATGAGCTTTGTCTAAAATATTACAGGATTTGAATCACATGATCAAAAGTTACATCATTTTATAGATCCTTCAGGCTGCTGTTGTTGTAGTTGGCGGTTAGACCACACTCATAGGGATCAGACCAGGCGGTCGGACCCGGCCAGAAGGTCGGATCGGCCGACTTAGCGGTCGAGGCCGTGAGAGGCTTTAAGCTCAGGGTTTTTCGGATTCAATGCAAGACTTCTGATGTGATCTTGTGCCTTTAACCTTTATAACTTTCATAGCTATTGGAGTGAAAAAATAAGTTGAATACCGTAGGTGGTCAAAAAGATAGGCGCTCATATTCACCCCCTAATCGCTTATTTGGCCCAACACGTTGCTAATAATTCATGTGCGCTCAAGCGCAAGGTCTCTCATTGTCTCTGTCTTTTGTTGTCGTTACGACGAAAACAACACTCCCTTCCCATTCAATCCATTTCCACGTTTGCCCCTTGCTTTTTGAAAATTTTCCACTTGAAATCACAAACTTTCAATTTCCAAAACTTTCCAAATTAATCCAAAACCTTTCAAGTTAAATCCAGAACTTTCAACTGAGGTGTGGGTCTTTCAAACAATATTAAAAAAGACTTTCAATTGGAGTCCTTTCAATTGATTAAATCTAAAACTTTCAACTGAGGTGTGGAGCTTTCAAACTGGATTAAAATACTTTCAATTAGAGGCCTATCAAATGATTAAATCCAAAAAATTAAAATTAAAATATGAAACTTTCAACTAAGGGATGGGCCTCCGACTAAAAATTCAAAAAACTTACAAATTGGAGGCCCAAAATTCAAAAAGCTTTCATTTCGGGCCACTTTCAAATTGGAGGTTGAATCAACTATAAAACATTAATTAAAAATTGGGCAAAAACTTACATTCCAATATTTACACCTCAATTTGAGTGGTTGCTTTTATCCTTGGATCTCCTCAACTTCCCACCACGCCCTTGTCCAGCTCAGTTAGTTGTTGTCTTGTTGACAACGGCCATGCCGACAACGATGGCGAGCAATGTTGGCACTGGATCTTGGATTTCCCCAGTCCCTCATGATGAGGACATCACTTCTACTGATATGAACACTCCTCAGGCGCAAGGTCCAATTACTCGGGCACGTGCTCGTCACTTAATTTATCAAGTAAATTCGTTTCTAGGGCTGAGTGTATTATTTGAGAATTCTATGATGCTGCCTAATGGAGATGATTTACTTGTACTTAGGAATCTAGGACTACGACCAGTTCAAGAAGGTCTACGACCACTTCAAGAAGGCCTATGACCAGTTGGACTCGTTGGACACAATCTACGATCAGAGATAGCATGGACTCCTCAAGATCACCCCAAGACCAGTCCTACGACCAGGTCTTCGACTAGAGATACGCGACATAAGGTGCTGCGTCACCGTTTTAGATCTAATAGGACTTTGTAAGCGTGACAAGGTCGGAGTCCAGGTTGTGTACGCCTCGTTCTACAGCCGCACAACCCTAGGTCGACCTCTTCATGTCCCCCCTATATATTGCATGCAGCCGCCACAATTTAGGGCTGGGTTTTTCTTTGAGATTATTACGCTTAGCGATCTCGCCATACGTTCGGTTGAGAACCCCACATTGTGAGCTTCATCTATATTCGCAATACAATATCAGATTGCATCTTCTACTTTCTTACTTGTGTTCTCGATTCGCATGCAGGAGATAGCCTTCTTGGCGAGGTCAACCGCGTTCGGCACAGTTGATAACCAACGGAGCAGTGGTGTAGTGATTGTGGGAGGTTTGATCTTTTCTGGTTGGAGCCTCCGGATCATCAACGTCGAGTTCTCCACAATCGACTTATCAGTACCTTTCGGAAGATCGGGCCATAGACTCATCACCTCATGCCCGAAAGATCTCCCATTCTCGGTGGCGCATGGTGGCAGAGGTGGTGTACCCCTTGCTAAAAAATAGGGTTTGGCACCCAGGGAGTGGCAGCATGTGGCTTTGGTTGTTCCTATCGGTGGTGGAGAGTTATAGCTTATCCTAACGTCGGCGGAGTCAGACGACCGACGAGGAGAGGAATGAAGAATAGTGGGTGACCAGGATGTAAGAAATGTGAGTGTAGAGGACGATAGTGGGTGATGATCGGTATTTGGTCTCATGTCAAAAAAGGTATCATGCTGTGTCCTGACCACGAGAACGTGTGTTGCAACGCGCGTTCATAAAGCAACATCTTTGATAGTTCCTATATACCTAGTACACACAAGAGGGACATGTGTTGTGGCAACGAAGCGAAATAGTAGGCATAGAGTACCTTTTGTCTTTTGGAGAACACACAACTAGAGGAGCTAAAGAACGTCAAACCACTTGAGGGAGACATCTAGTGAGTAAAAATGAGAGACCTGGATCTCATATGCCTTCTTGGGCTCTTTATATACAGTTGGGGACGGCTATTCCCTATCTCACCCTCTAATAATTACAAAATAGGGAGGGTAAATTGGTATATTCTTACGCGTACAATATTCTGTTAATGGGCATTACCTAAGGCCTATCATGTACGCTTGGTAGCCCAAGGGATAGAATACCCCATTCCATGGGCTTGTGCTAAGCCATTTTAGACCATCCTGACATCCCAAGGGGTTGGGCACCTCCACAACAGTACTCCCTCGTCGCCAAGCTTTGAGGTCTTAAGGGTCGAGTAGATGAAGAAGGTAGTTGTCCTAGCCCCTTAGGAGTCGGGATGCCTAAGGCCCTCAAAGAATAAAATAGATGTAGCAGTCTTGCAACCCGAGGTAGTCGGGGTAGGTCGCCCTACTGAGGTGATGCTCTCGAGGCCAACGGTGCCACTTGCAGTGAAGCCATCGTCGTCGAGACGCCCTACCGAGGTGATGCCTATGAAACAAGAAGTGTGTGGAGGCAAAGCCGTCAAGGTAGGCCGCCTTATCTAGGAGGATGCCCCGAGACAGGCGACGCCTCTCACAATGGAGTCATCCTCATTGAACCGCCCAGCTGAGGTGGTGCCTTCGAGGTAGGCGGCGTGTGCAGGTGAAGCCATTGAGGTAGGCCACCCTACCGAGGAGGTGTCCTCGAGGCAGGCGACGCATCTCATGGCAGAGCCATCATCGTCAGGCTACCCTGCCAAGACGGTGCCCTTGAGTAAGGTGGCGTGCGAGGTGGAGCCGTTGAGGTAGGCCATCCTACCAAGGAGGTGTCCTCGAGGCAAGCGACGCCTCTCGCGGTGGAGCCATCATTGTTGGGCAGCCCTACCAAGGCAGGCGACGTGTGGAGGTGGAGACATCGAGGTAGGACGCCCTGTTGAGGCTGATGCCCTCGAGACAGGGGACGCCGCTCTCGGTGGAGCCGTCAAGGTGGTGACACCCTGTCGAGGTGATAACTTCAAGGCAGTCGATGTGTCAAATGGTGAAGCCGCAGCTGCCCTACCAAGGTTATGCCAACGAGGTAGGCGACACATAGAAGCTGTGCATCACACTGCTATATGCCAGTGCATGTGCTCCTGAGTTCATACCTTTGTGCCCATGTTACCAGCCAATAGTCGTGCAAGGTTCACATTGTTGTTCCTATTCCAGTTGATTTTTACAACAACCCAATATTGTTTCCCTTCAACCACACATGATTTGTTGCAAGAGCAGCATGCACCCTAGGTTCGCACGAAGGGTCGATAAGACCACAAGCATGAAAAGATTGGCTGGTGCCAAGGAGGGCATTTACTGTGGCACCGGCCCGGAGAGGGCGCTAGCACGCGAAGCAGGAGGGTAGGTTGGACTGATGTTCCCCTACCTTAAAAAACAATGCCCCGGAGGGCACGTGGCATTGGCCCTAAGAGGGTGCTTGAACACGGAGCAGGAGGAGAGGCTAGACCGTCATTCCTCTACCATAAAAAATAATGTTTGATAAGGGCGTGTGGCATGGGCCCAAGAGGTCGCTAGCACGTGGAGCAGGAGGAGAGGCTGGACCGCCATTCCCCTACCTTCAAAAATAGTGCCTGTAGAGGGAATATGACACCGGCCGAAGAGGGCTCAAGAGGGCGCTTGCACGTGGAGCAGGAGAAGAAGTTGGACCGATGTTCCCCTACCTTCAAAGACAGTGTTCGTTGAGGGTGCGTGGCGCTGGCCCAAAGAGGGCGCTAGTGTTGATGATATGCCCTAAAATCAATCGTAGAGATGATTGTATCACGTCTATGTTTATAAGTTATAAAATAAATTTTGTTATGTTCCTTATATGAATTATCATTTATAAAGATTAACAAGTATGCGACTTGTTGGTGATGCTCTTTAACTTATATAATATCATTCTAAATATATCCATAGTTGGATGTCAATGGTCGAAACACTAGTGACTTATCGACCAACACATGTATTGATTGATGATCATATTTCACCGGTCATAGATATGAGGATATTAAATCAATAATGTGAACGCATGTTAGAGAACATGGTGTTGGGATTGACCCACCTTGAGATACTATAGAGATTATTATGATTTTATGTGTCATCAGCTGGTCTCAAGTAATGATGTTATATAATCCTTAGACCTGAGATCAGCATAGTTTCATACATGTGTAATAGTACACTTAGTAATTGCCAAACGCTACTCCGTAGTAGTTATAAAGGTAGCTTTCGGGTATGCTATAAAACATGTGGAGGGATGTGACTGGTCGGATATGAGATTTTCCCCTCCTAACATAACAGTAGAGATATCTCTATGCCTCCCGATGTGGTCGGATAAAGAAAGTGCATAGTTGTGCCACAAGTGGTCGAAGAGTCGATCGCATGAAGTTATCAGTCACTTGATCGAGAAAGTATGGAATAGTCCATGGATGATAAAATATCTCACCTAGAGTTCAACCAGATATCGTGAGGCAAAGAGAGAATACACAAGCAAGTCAATCAGTCTTACCAGATATGAACTGGTCGTATGGAGATACGAACTGGTCATAAACTGGTTGGACACGATCACTAACTAGTCGTAAGGAGTTACGAACTAGTCGTAACTAAATATGAACTGGTCATATGGAGATACGAGCTGGTCGTAAGTAATAAGGATCTGGTCGTAGATCATGTTACATAAGGTCCGCCTGATATAATATTTATGTGTTTGGGAATTGTCATGTCCTGCTAGGAATCGATAATGACCCGTGGTCGGAAAGGAGTTTCTAAGTCTGTGGATATCGTGAGGATAAGTGCACGATCTCAGGATGATGAGTCAATTGGCAATGGCGTTGTTGGTTTGCAAAATCTCACGTTTTCGGGTTTGCTTCATCTTTGTCGGACCACAGTGATCGACCGGCGTTATGGGCGGTCGGACGCGCGTGTGACTGATCGGATCGGGTCGATGGTGGCCGGTCGGACCGGCCTGACTTAAAGTTGGATTTTGGGGCTAATCCAAAAATAGGTTGTGTAGGCAAGTGAGGGGAGTCTTCTGGATGTGGTCCCATCATTTTGGAGCTCCTATCAAAAGTTCTATTCGTTTGAAAATTCGGAAGGTTTGAATTTTGAGTTGAAAATTTGGCTAAGTCCTTTGGACCGGTCCGACCGCCGTTGTGGAAGCGGTCCGACCGGCATGAAATCGGTCGGACCGGCCCTGAGGGGCGGTCAGACCGGCAATGGCTTGAAGGTTAGCCAAGTGTTGCATTGAGTTGGTTTTGATTGTGTTATCATATGAACTTCAATGCTTTATTGTTGTATATTGCATTGCGGAACTAACGTGGGTCAAGTTGTGAAGAACTTGTTCCCGGAATCGATTTGTTTGTCTATTCTTTGCGCGGTGGCTTGCAGTCAACGGCGTCAGCGGTGAGTGGATCGGGGCTACGCTTGGAGAGTGAGGTCGGTAGCGATCATGGATCTTTGGGAGGTCGTGTGACTCAAGCGAGTGCGAGAATGGGCAAGACGGATCGAGCAGGTGGTTCGATCTGTTGGTTGGATCGAGACGGTGTGGATATCGGTGCGAGTCTCAGGAGGGTCCGATGGGATTCGGACAAGAGAGGCTTGGCGACGCGATGAGAACCGGCCGATCAACCTACGTGGTGAAGCGAAGCGATTGCTTCAAGAGTTATTTGTGTGTGGGTCCCATGTGTAAGTGACCCCAAAAGGAAACCCTAGCTCTCTAGTATAAATAGGAAGGGGAGATGGAAAACCAAGCCAAGCATTCATTTTAGCCCCTTCTTCCTTTTCTAGGGTTTGGAGGAGAGGAGAGGAGAACTAGGGTTTGGAGTGTCACTACTACAAAAGAGGCTATAGCAGACGGCCCATCACAGACGGTTCCTTTGGAACAAATGCGTGTTGGGTCTGTCTCAAACTATCTTTAGTAGCGGCGGGCCCATCACAGCGGTTACCTGAAATAGAACCGCTCAGTGATGAAGCAATTATCCTGACAGTTCTCAAATAGAACAAATGCGTGATGTTCTGACACATAACTCTATTGTAGTCTTCCTTCGTTTGAAATGCCCGAGGATAACTTTTTTCAATTATGTAGTTCGTTCATCTCCTATGTTAGCCAACAAGGAAGATCTGATGGATCCAGCCAACTAACACAGGAGATGAAATTTTCGACGCGCTACAACACAATAATCCTATATATATCATACTTCATAAAATTTATCTTCAATGACTATACGTACATATGTAATTCTATTTTTGCGGTCTTGCTTGACAAAAAAATGATGAGCTATGTGCATTCTCGTTGCCATCATATCGACAAATCATTAGTGCTAAGATGAAGAATCAGGAGGTTTGTCAATCTCGAAATAATTTTTTGTAATTGTAAATTCAAATATATATCCTTACCATTTTTTCTTGACCTAGCGGCGTGGTTTGATAATAGATTTATATGGACTCGTTATGCAAGAGCTCGTGGAAGTTCGAGGCAGCTATGCACCTTTATCATAACGAAATAGTTAACAAAGGAGAGTTTCACTCCATCGCAGACCCAGATTCACGCAAACAATTGATTTAATTGTAATCCAATTGTACAACTATAGCAAAAATACTTCAACAAATTCGATCTTTATTAATTTATTTTGAGTAATGGTAAATTTGAGTTGTCAACAATTGATTCTCTGCGATGTATCATTTTTGTACATGCTTGTTTTGAGAGGGCATGGCTAGCAATTCCCGAGGCCGGCCAAAAAGCGACAAACAATGTAGCTAGGTCGCTCGAGCACCACGAGCGGTTTTATGTTGAAACCGTGCGTGAAATATTACCACGAGCGGTTTCAACATAAAACCGTGCATGGTAATAACCTTCACAGACGATTTTAAAGAAACCGCTGTGATACTAGACATATCACACAGACGGTTTCTTTAAAACCGTGCGTGATAACCACTATCACGAGCGATTTTTAAAGAAAACGCGTGCGTGATACTGAACATATCACGAGCGGTTTTAACTTAAACCGTGCGTGATCATCACTATCACAGACGGTTTATGTTAAAAACCGTGCGTGATAAATGTTATCCTGACGGTTTTGAACCGCCCGTGGTAATCTACTGTTATCACAGACGTATAAATATAGACGGTTCGGAAACCGTCTGTGATGACGGTTCCGAACCGTCTGTGATGACGTGTTCTGTAGTAGTGTGTGCTCCTTGTTGAGCTCTTGCCCTCCTTGTTGGAGAGGCTTTGTAAGCATCTTGTGTAATCGAACAATCTTGTGATGCTCAATTGAAAGATCGTTTGCTCCCTTCTGTGTTCTTCTCCCTTTTGGATGATTTTGGTGCTTCCTTGATTCAAGGGTTCATGCTTGGTCTCTTGACCTACTTTATCTTACTTTGATGTGTGGGATTACTCCTAGAGTCATCTAGATCATCAACCCCCCACAAGCAAGTCTTGAATCAAGAGTTTCATATTTCTAGGGTTTGTGCACTTCTTTGGTAAAATCTCGAGAGATCGATTCTGCGAAGTGGATCTGACGGATCGTCGCTAGAAATAGGCCTCTAACATCATTAGGGAGGTGTGCTCGAAATTTGGTCAAGTTTTATTGGTTGAAACAAAAGTTGGATCAAATTTCGTTTTGGTTTTGGGTGGAGTTTTTCAGTTCTGGACTCTACCGGTCCGACCGGACTTTCAACGGCGGTCTGACCGCCCGTGTATTCAGACATCATTGCTTGCGGGTCGAATCGCTGAATCCACCGTCCGACCGCTAGTTAGTTGTTGGTCGGATCATTGGTTGACCGTCGGTCCGACCGCCCGTGGTAGCCGGCCGGACCGCCCGATCCCGATGAAGGAACAAAGTGAGTTCTTTTCTCGGTTGTGTCGTGTGGTTGAGGGTTTATCAAATCCAACACAAGGCTTCCGTTGTGTGCTTCTTGATCTTCTTAGCTTTCATAGCTAAAGGAGTAAACTTCGTGTTGGTTTTGATTTAGGCGAAAAAGTTTTGAAAGCGCCTATTCACCCCCTTTAGTCGCCTTTCCGGTCCTACAAGTGGTATCGAGCGGTTAGCTCTTCTCATAGATCTTAACCGATCTTTGGAGCCATGGCGATCGACAAGTACTCAACCAAGCCACACATTTTGAAGGAGTTGACTTTGCATCTTTGGAAGGCTCGTATGCAAGCATATATCGAGGCTCAAGGGCACGCTATTTGGCTAAAGGTGAAAAATCCTTATGTCGTGCCGGTAGATGACGATACGATCACTCGGATGTGGAGGCCAACAAAGAAGGCTCGAATTATTTGATCCAAGGCCTTAGTCGATCCGAGTTTGAGCGTGTTGCTCACTTGCGGTGCTGCTCACGAGATCCGCGGACTCTTTGTGACTATCATGAAGGGTCCATCGCGATCAAGGAAGTGAGACAGAACCGGCTCAAGAAAGTATACTCAAAGATCGAACAAAGGCACGGTGAGTCTTTGGATGAGTTGTGGGAAGATTCTCTAAGATTCTTCATGATCTCCTTACCGTTGACTGGTATTTCACGAGTCGAGAATGCACGCCACTTACAGGTGCTCTTGATGTGAAGGTCTGGGGAATGAAGATCACTTCCATCAATGACAACACTGTCATGAGTGAGCTTACCATGGATAAGCTTTACTCGAGGTTGAAGACGCATGAGATTGACTTTATCTCGCGTCTCCCCAAGACAGAGTCGATGGCATTAGTGGTCGACAAATCTAAGGGTTGTTCTTCAGAGTCTCTTGATTGTAGCTCATCTGGTTTTCATTATCTGCTTTACATTCTTTAAGTGATGAGCAACTAGAGAAACTGCCCGAGGATGACTTAGCCCTCCTTTCCACCAAATTCACAAGAGCGTATAACAAGGTGAGGAATAGGAGGAGAAGTGGACCTATCACATGCTTCGAATGTGGTGAGCCAAACCACATTCGCTCCAGGTGCCCCAAGCTAAAGGGCAAGGAGGAGAAGGAGACACGAAGACATCCCCAGGAGAGGGATGCTAAACCCAAGAAGACAAACTATCGAAAGTTTGTCAGCCGGGTCCTTGCCGCTCTTGAGAATGTAAATATGAGCGATGTGGACTCGGAAACGGAGGACGACGAGAGTGACTCTCGTGGCAAGAAGAAGGCGCATGACTTCACCCCATGTGTTTCATGGTCAAGAACGACCACGACAAATGACTCCTCCAACAATGAGGATCCTTTTAGTGATCCCGATGAGGTATGCCCTTCTATTGCGACATGAAAAGGGCGTTGGTGCTTGGCTGAGCGAAATTGCATAAGCAAGTAAAAATGATTAAGAAGCAGGACATTATGATTGATAATTTGAACCTAGAAGTTGTTAGGCTAAAATCTATTAATCCTGATGATTTTTGTGAATCCTGCACTAGCTTGCTTAATGACTTGACAAGCTTGAAATCTGCTCATTCCTCTGTCACTAATCAACTTAAGGATGCTCTCGATGAACTAGAATCTCTCAAGTCTAGTTCTGCTTGCTTAGATGCCATTTCACTTGATGTGACTGCCATGGAAGCTATCCCTTTAACTTGCTCAAATTGTGCTTTGCTTGAATTAAAACTGGATAGCTCCTTAAAGGAATTGTAAAAATTTGATGCTAGTCACACATGCTCTCATTGTAAGAATAATAAGATTAAGATGCAAGAGATGAAAGAAATGCTAGTTTACTCTAGAGTTGCATCTTGTGAAAATTGTCCCAAGCTTACAATTGAGATTGAAGCCTTAAACAAGACCCTTGAAGAAAAGGCTAAAATTGAAAGATCCATGTCTTTTACTGCTTCTAAGAAAGTTATTGATTCTAACTCTTGTGCTTTAAATGCTGAAGTTGAAACCATGATTAATCGATTCAAGAGGCATTTAGAGTCAAATTTAAGGAAGCGATTGAATAGGATTAGAGAATCCTATTGTGTGTCTTGTGAGGCCTTCAAGGTGGAAGTGGCCCTTCTTAAGAGTAAGAACAATGAGGTAATCAAGTCTAGCAAGTGCACTAGATGTGAGGTTTAATGAAAGAAAATGATTACCTCAAGGTGACTCTTGAGAAGTTTTCAAGTGGGAAAAAGAAACTCAACATGATTCTTGATCAATCCAAGGTGAGTGTGAAAAATAGTGGTCTAGGTTTCAATCCCCTAGAGCATTCCAAGAAAAACCCACCTAGGATTGCTAGAGTTGTGAAGAATGGTTTGTTTGAGCTAGAACCTCCTAAGCCATCAGGGTTGTTTTCAAATCCGGTTTTGCTCAAACTCTTTCTCGCAAGAAAGGTGCTTTCACTCATCTTTGTCTGAGCCTCTCAAAGGTTCAAGTACCATTGCACCTACGCAAGAAAGAAGGCCATCTTGTTGAGTTACCTTCCGGAGAGCAAAACTTGAGAGAAAAGAGAGGATGAGCGTCCTAAGATCCATTAGAGGGGTCCCTTCTCCATCTGTAGTCTCTAGAGCTAGGCAGCCTGTTTATCGCACCACACATAGGCCTAGATTTGTAGAGAACTGTGTAGACTCTTTTGGTGGGTCTAGGCGGCATGTTGGATTAGGACATCGTGAGGAGAGACCACGGGTAGCACCTAGACAGGGGAGCATCGATCTTTTGGTAGATCGTTTCGGAGAGGTCTAGGTGGTTCTCATGTGCATCCTTATGATTTTATTCCTGATCATGTTTCTGCTATTTCTACTGCTGCTCCTAAACATCGTGCCTCTCAGTACTGGATTCCTCGATCATTTATCACTAACCCCAGTACTGAGGCACGGATGTTTTCTGATTGTGCTTTTTAGGTCCGTCATGCGAGGAAGGAGGACATATGGCTTGTTGACTCCGGGTGTTCTCGACATATGACTGGAGATTCTAGATGGTTCTCCTCCCTCACACGTGCATCCGCAATGAATTGATTACATTTGGGGATGCTTCTACCGACCGTGTATTGCAAAGAGGCACTGTCCGCGTCAATGACAAGTTCATGCTAAAAGACGTCGCTTTGGTAAGTAAGCTGAGGTATAATCTTCTATCTGTTTCTCAGCTGCTTGATGAGGGTCTAGAAGTGAGGTTTAAGAGAGGTGAGTGCAGAGTTCTAGATTCCTCAGGTGAGCTTGTTTTTGAGATCTCAGATTTGAGAAGATCTTACGTGCAAATTTCAGATTTCTTAGGTGTCTTGTAGCCTCTGATTCTCATGACCTTGTTTTGTGGCATCGTAGACTTGGGCATATAGGTTTTGATCATTTGTCTAGAGTCAGTTGCAAGGACTTGATTAGAGGTTTGCCTAGGTTGAAGGCTGTTAGAGATCTTGTGTGCTCACCCTGTAGACATGGTAAGATGGTGTCTGCTTCCCACCCACCTCTTACTTTGGTAATGGTGATGGACTGGACGACTTCTTCACTTAGATCTGATTGGTCCTTCTAGAGTTCATCACCGGTGGGAAATGGTATGTCTTTGGTGGTTGTGGATGATTACTCCGGTTATTCATGGGTTTATTTTCTTGCTTCTAAGGACGAAGCATTTGGATTCTTTAGAGATTTGGTCCTTAGAATTCTTTGTTGATATACTTGGAGCTTTGAGAGCCATTAGGAGTGACAATGGGACGAGTTCAAGAATTCTTCTTTTCTACCTTCCTGCCGATAGGGAATTGAGCATCGCTTTTCTTCTCCTAGAGTTCCTCACAGAATGGTGTTGTAGAAAGGAAGAACAGAACCCTTGTAGAGATGGCTCGGACCATGCTAGATGAGCATTCTACTCCTAGGAGATTTTAATGAGGCGATCTCTCTTGCTTGTTATATTTCCAACGGGGTTTTCTTGAGATCTGTGGTTGGAAAGACTTCTTATGAGCTTAGATTTGGTCATTCTCCCAAAGTCTCTCATTTCAAGATTTTTGGTTGCAAGTGCTTCATTCTTAAACATGGCAATCTTGATAAATTTGAGTCTAGATGTTTTGATGGCATATTTCTTGGATATCCCGCTCATTCTCGTGGCTATCGTGTTTTTAATGTTGACACTAACAAAATTGTTGAGACTTGAAGTCACTTTTGATGAGGCTAGTCACAGTACTAGACCCGATGTTTGGTACAGGTTCACGAAATTCAAGGAAGCATTTTAAATCGATGATGATTACGAGGATGAAGAACCAAATCATCCTCCATTACTTGAGAGGGTGGAGAGCTGCTACTACTCGTCGGCCAAATTGGCGACCTCCTCCTATCCCCACCGACGATCTGAGTGGCTCTGTTCCTACCTCCACAACTCATGAGGTAGAGGCCACTACGCACCAGAGCACCTCTTCGCATACTGGCGACAACATCCACTGAGCGGATGATTGGGGATCTTCAAGAGCGAGTCACTCGCTCGAGTGTTTATTCTCCCGATTCTCATGCACATTACGCTTTTGTCGCTTCTTTTGAACCCGAGATATCACCCATGCTTTATCGATGCCTCTTGGGTCAATGCCATGCATGAAGAGCTTGGAAATTTCGAAAGAAACAAAGTATGGTTCTTAGTTGAGCGACCTTCTGATTCTCATGTTATTGGAACAAAATGGGTTTTTAAAAATAAGCAAAGTGAGGATGGATTGGTTGTTCGCAATAAGGCTAGACTTGTAGCTCAAGGTTATTCCCAGGTAGAGGGCTTAGACTTTGAGGAGACCTTTGCTCCAGTAGCTAGATTGGAGGCTATTCGCATTCTTTTAGCATTTGCAACATCCAATGGTTTCAAGCTTTTTCAAATGGATGTTAAAAGTGCTTTCTTGAATGGCTTCATAGAAGAAGAGGTCTTTGTCAAGCAACCTCCTGGTTTTGAAAATCAAAAATTCCCAAATCATGTTTTAAACTCTCTAAAGCCTGTATGGATTGAAACAAGCTCCTAGAGCTTGGTATGACAGGCTTAAGAGTTTCTTGCTTGAAAATGATTTCAAAATGGGAATGGTTGATAAAACCTTGTTCACTCTCAGGCATGGCAGTGATTTCTTGCTGGTTCAGATTTATGTGGATGATATTATTTTCGGTGGTTCCTCTCATGCTTTGGTGTCTAGATTTTCAGATTCTATGAGCAGTGAATTTGAGATGAGCATGATGGGAGAGTGACATTCTTCCTTGGTCTTCAAATCAAGCAAGCTGAAAGAAGGCACTTTTGTTCACGGAGTAAGTATACAAAGGACCTTCTTGGCGCTTCAATATGGGAAGCGATGAGGCCAATGTCTACTCCCATTGCTACAACCACCGTCTTTGGACCACGATGAGGATGGAGAGTCAGTGGACGGAAGAATACCGCATGATATGATTGGCTCCCTCCTCTATCTTACAAATACGAGTAGGACATACAATTATTTGTATGTGCGTGCGCTCGATTCGAGCTTCCTCGTGCTTCTCATCGTCAAGCGATGCGCCGCATCTTGAGTATCTTCAAGATACGCTTGACTTTGGACTCGGTATTCTTCTTCTTGGCTCTTTCAATTCGAGCATTTTACGATCTTGATTTCGGTGTAGAGTTGATAGGAAGAGTACTTACGGCACTTGTCATTTCTTGGGCACATCTCTTGTTTCTTGGTCTTCTAGAAAGCAGGTCTTACATTGCCTGATCTGGTGAGGCCGAGTATGTAGGCTTGCCGCGATGGTCGCTCTCGTGTTCTCTGGATTTTGTCCACGCCATGAGACTATGGGTTATCTTTGGGAAGTGTTCCTCTTTTAGGACAACACTTCGCAATTAATATTGCCAAAAACCCGATGCAACATTCGAGGACTAAACACATTGACATTCGATTTCATTTTACGAGAGACCATGTTGAGAAAGGTGATGTTGTGCTTCACTTTGTAGAGTCGAGCAACGACTTGCGATATTTTCACTAAGGCTCTTGACTCTTCGCGTTTCTTGCTTATGGGGAGAGTTAGGGGTTATTAGTCCTATTGGGTGCTTTTGAGGGGAAGTTGCTCTTTTTGCACTCATTGTATCATAATGCATGTTTCAATTCATTTGTCTTGCATTGTATAATAAAATTAGTGGAGCTTTGATTATTATCCTTGTATGACTTGATTTCATCTTCTATACCTTGTCATATCAAGTGATAGTCTGCTAGACTTCTTTTATGGCTCTTCGTGTTTGGCTTAGCCTTTGCCTTGCTAGCTTTGTATCTGTGAGAAATTTGAATCAAATCATGTCTTGTTGGATCTTGTGACTAGTTTTGCTCTAGTGATCCTCTTATGATTCTCGCCATGTCTTACAGGTTGAATTGAGTCTTGAACTTATTCTGAGTTGAAAAATGAGCTTTTTATCTTATTAAGTCAAGCAAATGAAAAATGAGATTTTCTGTGCGAAAAAACTGATCTCACCAATCCTTTCTCATGAGACGGCTTGCCATTGCACTAGGCATGAACTCAGGGGGAGTTTTGGATGACCTAGATCATTCTTTTAAGCTTATCGCTTGAGATGGTCGCGGCAAGGCTTGAGATCTAGCACAAAAAAAAAAGAAAAAAAAGAATTGCCCAAAAAGGGCTAAGTGCTTGAGCTTTGCTTCAAAAGAATTCTCTTAATGCTCAAAATGCCTCAATTCTTGTTTTGAGTCTCTTTTACTTATAGACATGGCTTGACTCATTTTTGGTTGCTTGGAGTGAATCTATGATATTGAGCAACCTTTCATGATTTTAATTCATTAATCTCGATTCTTTGCTATCTTGGTTTTAGCTTTGCAGTACATGTTTTGCCATGATTGAATATAGCGTCTACTCTTTGTATGGCTTGGTATAATACTTGTACTGTCTCCATGTATAATGGTCATGGCTCCTTTTTACTAAAGTTCAAAAATAAAGTCATTCCTTCATGCTCTTTCTTTTCATGCATCTTGATGAATTCATTGTCAAAGGGAGAAAGATTGTGAAGAAAATGATCTTGGAGCTTTTGGTTTCATACTCAAGGTTTAATATAAAGAACTTCATAAAATAAAAATTTTAACCTTTTGAAAATTTGTGATCATAGTGAGTTAAGTCTTGTGGTTCTATTGCCTTTTCCCGATTTCATTTGCAATTGAAATATACTCACAATGATCAAAGGTCAAATAGAAAAATTGCCTTTCATTTGGACCTAAGTGAGATTTTTGGCTACTTACGGAAATTGAATCCTTTGGTGCTTTCATTGCCTTATCTCACTTGCCTATACTATTCGAAGCCGACTTGGTGGTTCCTAAGCTTTTTCTTGCTTATGGACCAAGTTGTGCCTTTATCACAAACGCGAATTTTTACTTTTCATTTGAAAAACCACATTTTCTTGAAAATTGCCAATGTGTTCATCAAGGGGAGATTGTGGATATCGTGAGGATATGTGCACGATCTCGGGATGATGAGTCAATTGGCAATGGCGTTGTTAGTTTGCAAAATCTCGCGTTTCGGGTTTGCTTCATCTTTGTCGGACCACATGCGGTCGGCCGGCGTTCTATGGGTGGTCGGACCGCCTGTAGCAGTCGGGCCGGCCGATGGTGGCGGTCGGACCGGCTGACCTAAAGTTGGATTTTGGGGCTAATCCAAAAATAGGTTGTGTAGGCAAGTGAGGGAGTCTTACGGATGTGGTCCCATCATTTTGGAGCTCCCAACAAAAGTTCTATTCGTTTGAAAATTCCTGAAGGTTTGAATTTTGAGTTGAAAATTTGGCTAAGTCCTTTGGACGGTCCGACCGCCGTTGTGGGCGCGGTCCGACCGGCATTGAACACCCGACCCAAAATCGGCTCAATGCCCAACCAGCATGAGGGCGGACCCGCCACACATAGCACCTCACTTACACTTTTCGTCCTCGCTTCATGTAAAAGGTTAACCTGGAGGTGCTACGTTTGGATCAACATGCATTATAAACTACTACAACTCACTTGAGACAAGCAATATGGGACTAATCCCACCACACAACTCCTCATGGGCCACATGGGCCACACTATGAGCGAGTAGGGTATTACACTCACCCCTTAAGTGGCGCCCTCGGCAAGATACCGCATATCGGCAAATGCCCAGAACCACCCATCGGTACGTCCGTGCGTCCGGTCTTGCACATATGCCATGCCATGTGTCCACTCACAGGGACCACATGCGCCATCGTCATATGCTCAGCGCCCTGTCCCTTGCACGCTCGTGCTGTGAAGGTTGATGCTCGATACCATCACAGTAACACCACGACCCAAAATCGGCTCAATGCCCATTTAATGTAGTAGGCGGACCCGCCACACATAGCACCTCACTTACACTTTTCGTCCTCGCTTCATGTAAAAGGTTAACGGAGGTGCTACGTTTGGATCAACGAGGCATTATAAACTACTACAACTCACTTGAGACAAGCAATATGGGACTAATCCCACCACACAACTCCTCATGGGCCACATGGGCCACACTATGAGCGGTAGGGCCGGGTATTACGGGCATGAAATCGGTCGGACCGATACGAGGGCGATCGAGGCCAAGCAATGGCTTGAAGGTTAGCCAAGTGTTGCATTGAGTTGGTTTTGATTGTATATCATATGAACTTCAATGCTTTATTGTTGTATATTGCATTGCGGAACTAACGTGGGTCAAGTTGTGAAGAACTTGTTCCGGAATCGATTTGTTTGTCTATTCTTTGTGCGGGTGGCTTGCGGTCAACAGCGTCAGCGGTGAGTGGATCGGGACTACGCTTGGAGAGGCGAGGTCGAAGCGATCATGGATCTTGGGTGAGTCGTGTGACTCAAGCAGTGCGAGAATGGGCAAGGCGGATCGAGCGAATTGGTTCGATCTGGTGGTTGGATCGAGCGGTGTGGATATCGGTCACGAGTCTCTGGGAGGGTCCGATGGGATTCGGACAAGAGAGGCTTGGCGGCCTTGATGAGAACCGTGATCAACCTACATGGTGAAGCGGCGATTGCTTCAAGAGTTATTTGTGTGTGGGTCCCATGTGTAAGTGACCCCAAAAGGAAACCCTAGCTCTCTAGTATAAATAGGAAGGGGAGATGGAAAACCAAGCCAAGCATTCATTTTAGCCCTTCTTCCTTTTCTAGGGTTTGGAGGAGAGGAGAGGAGAACTAGGGTTTGGAGTGTCACTACTACAAAGAGGCTATAGCAGACGGCCCATCACATCGAGCGGTTCCTTTGGAACCGTCGTGTTAAATGTCTGAAACTATCTTTAGCGTGGCGGGCCCATCACGAGCGGTTACGAAATAGAGCAAATGCGTGATGAAACAGTATCCTGACAGTTCTCAAATAGAACCGTGCGTGATGTTACTGACAGTTCTATTTTGAGCAAATGCAGCGATACCTGACAGTTACGAAATATAGCGTGCATGTAACATCCTGAGCAGTTATATTTGAGCAAATGCAGTGATAATGCCCATCATGACGGTTTTGAAATAGAACCGTCTCAGCGATTTCTGTGCTTCATATAAATTGAGCCGAGACATCCCTCTGCCAAGATGCCTTTGCCTTGTGTCTACCACTTCCCTTCCTGCCCTAGCTCCTCACACTGCCTTGTGTACCGCTCAGGCGCCACTTCCACGCCCTAGCTCCTCCATCTGCGCCACTTCCTGCCTAGCTCCTCCTGCTTGTGTGTGTCTACCGCTCCAGCGCCACTTCCACCGCCCTAGCTCCTCCAACTGCGCCACTTCCTGCCTCTAGCTCCTCAACTGCTTGTTGTGTCTACAGCTCCAGCGCCACTTCCCGCCCTAGCTCCTCCACCTGCTGCTCCTCCACCTGCTGCTCCTCCTCTATCTTGGTATGAGCACATGATCTTGCACCACAATGTTGGAATAAATAATATTAGCCACTGCAAATCTTAGTTTTGAAACCTTATAACTAATGAACTAAAATTTGACTTAGGAGTGGTAACTTTATAAAATTGAATTAGGTCTAATAATCACTAAAATTTGAGTTAGGATAATTAATTGGCTTAAAAAATAAAATTTACACACCGGTTCACGATGCGGTGGGGTTTGGGTCAACAATATTGCATTTACGGTTCCGGTATTTTAGGTTAATAAGTGTTGTATGAGGTGATGCCTATATTTGGGTTGCATGATTGTTCAATTGAGATAGATATCGGTGTCGAGAGGTAGGGATCATGGTTGTGGCCGTAGGCATGGCTACGCTATGCCACCGCGTGTGGTACATAACTAGTGAAGAGTTTTCTTTCAATAACCTTAGATACAAATGTTGGAGAATGAGTTTATATTGCACATTTTCGTTTGCTATAAATTAATCGCTAATCAATTTGACACTAATTTGTTACATGCGTATTGTAGATGGATCGGCTGGATGTGCGGTGTGAACCGTGTGAGTCAAGATTACATTAATGGCGTGGTTGCTTTTAGAAGAGCCATTGGCGGGGATATGTTGAAGAAGGGATAAATTTTATGTCTTGTCAGTGCATTGATTGCGTGTCTCAAGATGTTTAACAACGCGCGCAATCGAAGCGCACTTGATTGAAGGGTTTCAAAAAGGGTATACATGTTGGACCGATCCACGGTGAAGAAGCGATTATACGAAGTTAATAATGGCGACATCGCCGAGAAGTCAACGATTTGCGGGATGTGGTGTGCTTTTGATGAGGATAGGGGCACGATGACAATCTGGATCGGATGCTACGCGATGCGAAGAGAACTACTGTGAGAGAGTGTTTTGTAAATTCGAGGGCTTAAGGAGGACTCGGTGAGACCTTTGTTCCTGGCGCAAGCCGGAATACACAAGGTTGTCAGCCGTGCTTGAGCTGCTGAAATTGAAGGCAAGCAATAGTTGGTCAGATAAGAGTTTCACGGCGTTGTTAGGTCTCTAGCGGACATCCTTAGGAGAAGCGTGTTGCCCACACCACCTATCAAGCAAAGAAGGTTATTTGCCCATTGGGAATGGAAGTAGAAAGAATACATGCATGTCCGAGCGATTGTATCCTCTACAGTAAAGAGTATGCAGACATGCATTATTGTCCGTGTGCAAAGCATCCGATACAAGCGTCAAAATCTCGCTAAGGTGAAGCAAGGACCTCCTGCTAAGATGTTGTGGTATCTACCTATAATCCCACGTTTGAAGCGTTTATTTGCGAACCCAAAGGAGGCAAGATTGCTGCGTTGGCACTCGGAGGAGCGTAAGAGAGATGGAAAGCTAAGACACCTGCGATTACGCCCGGTGGAGAAACTTGATCGGAGCTTGAAGAGTTCGGTGCTTGAGCGAGGAACATAAGGTTAGGGTTGAGTGCGGATGGAATGAATCCTTTCGGTAACATGAAGCAAACCGACATAGCACTGGCAGTGAATCTATGTATGTACAACCTTCCTCCTTGGCTCTGTATGAAGCGGAAGTACATTTTGATGTCACTACTTATCCAAGGGCGAAGCAACACAGGAATGATATTGATGTGTACCTAGCACCATTCTTTGGAAGATCTTGTGACCTTTGTGGAGCGAAGGGTGCAGGTATGGGATGCGTACAAGCGAGAGAACTTCACTTTACGCGCCATGTTGTTCTCGCACCATCAATGATTTTCCTACCCTTGGTAACTTTGTCGGACTTGATACAAAAGGAGCCAAAGCTTTGTCATGACTTTGCTTAGATGCTACGGAGAGTGTATGGTTTGAACAACTCGCGCAAAATCGTATATATCGTCACCGTAGGTTCCTTCAGAGGAGTCACCCATACCGCATAGATGAAGAAACAATTCGACGGAAATAAGGAAGGCGGTTCGACTTCAAGGGCTTTTAGTGGGAAAGAGGTCTATGATATGGTTAAGGATATCGATGTTGTGCTTGGGAAGGGGCGTAAATTAAGAACCCGTGAGAAGAACATCTGGAAGAAGCGGTCAATTTTTGGGACTTGCCTTATTGGGAGTACTTAGAAGTTCGCCCTTTGCATCGACGTTATGCGTAGAGAAGAATGTATGTGATAGCTTGATTGGTCTCTTCTTTGAACATTAGTGGCAAAACAAAGGATGGTGTTAGCATGCGGCGTGACTTGGTCGATATGAACATAAGGACCGAGTTAGCACCGAAAGAGACCGATCTGGAGACGAGCGTACCTTCCCCGACTTGCTACACTCTGTCCAAGGCGAGAGAAATGAGCGTGCGAGCTTGCAGTGTGAAAGTCCGTCTGGTTACTCCGCTAACATTAAGAAACTTGTTTCTATGCAAGATTTGAAATTAATTGGTATGAAGTCGCATGATTGTGGTGTCTTGATGACACAAATGCTTCTGTTGCAATTAGGAGTATCTTGCAGAACAAGGTCAGAGTGGCAATCTTGAGGTGTGTTATTTCTTCAACTCAATTGCTCGAAGGTCATCGATCCCCAAGGACTAGATGCTCTGCGGTAGAGGTAGTGGCGACTACGTGTCATCTTGAGATGTATTTCCCTCCGTCATTTTTCGATATCATGGTCCATCTCATTGTTCACCTTGTGAAAGAGATAAAGATATGCGACCTGTGTTTCTCGTCATATGTACCCGTTCGAGAGGTACATGGGAATTCTCAAGTCCTACGTGCGGAATCGATCTCGGCCAGGAGGCGACATCATCGAAGGTTATGCAGCGGAAGAGGTCATTGAGTTCTGCGTCGACTACATGGCTCGGTGGATCCGATTGGTGTGCCTCTATCTCGTCATGAGGGGAGGCTGGATGGTATCGGGACCATCGGAAGGAAATCAATCACTCCCGATCTGGATCGTGCGCTCAAGCCCATTTCACGGTCTTGCAACACATGACCCAAGTGTCCCCATACATCGACGAGCACAAAGACATGATGCATGCCAATGAATCCGGACCGGTCGGAGGTTTGGATCACGAGAGAACACAACCGTCGGTTCAGCGAATGGTTAAAGGTGCGAATCACTCGGAGGTCATCAAGTGATGATCTGTTGCTATGGTTGGCAAGAGGGCCACATTTTACAATTGTCACATGGCAAGGATCGACATAAATGGGTACACATTTTATCTGGCATCTCGGGATAGGAAGAGCACGATGCGAACAACGGTGTCGCATAGATGCATTCGATGCTGATGGGCCGAGGAGCTCGTACTATGGGCAAATAGAGGAGATATGGGAGATCGACTCGTGCTTTTCAAGATCCCCTATTTCGGTGCCGTTGGGTCCATCTCCACAGTGAAGGTCGACAAATGCAGGCGTCACTACCGTGGACCTCGAGCGTGTCGGATACAAAGGCGAACCATTACGTCTTGGCTAACCAAGTTGTTCAAGTCTTCTATGTAACCGACCCAAATAAGAAGCGCCACGTAGTTCTTCATGGAAAAGGAGGATTGTCGGAGTTGAGAATGTAGTGGGCGAGGAAGAATACAATCAATTTGACGAGTTGCCACCTTTGGAGGCGACATCGGGCTCGAGGAAGAACCCGAGTGAGGAAGCTAGCTATATCGCGTCGATCATCATGAAGGGTTGTATTTTAATTAAGAATTTAATTACTCCATTGTAATTAATTTATTTATTCCATTGTCATGTGTTGTGTTATGGACTTGTGATCTTTAATATTGATGTCAATGTGGATATTCATGGTAATGTTGAGTTGAATTAGATATGAACTTTTGAACTCAAACTTGTCATCATCTTGCTTATCAACGAGTTCATACATCTTTGTTGTGGGATATCATGACGGTTATTCTTGGCAAGGTCCAAATATTCTAGATTGGTAAGGGGGTCTATTTAGGAGGAATTGGCACGTTGCGGCAGGTTACCAGATAGGTCTATCTTCCTTAGGATACAGCCCTTCTACGACTTCACTTCATTGGGTAGGTTCTCTCTTGGAGTCATTTTGAACATACTATTGCGATATGCCAATAACTTTTCCGTTGAGATATTAGTGTAGCTTTTGGAATTCTTGTTGTCATTCCTTTTCCTTTTTTTTTTGCCTAGCATGCTTTAAATCTTGCTAAACTTTTGGGCTTTACATTATAATTAACTAATGCTAAAAACACCATCTTGGAAGTTCATCCAAAAACTGCGTCATCTTGGAAGTTCATCCAAAAGCTGCATATACATATAACATTGGCATAACTTTGGTAGCTCCAACTTGGAACCATCGAATCTTAATTTGATGATTTTTGTATAATGATCTTAGGAAAATTGACATGCGTCGTGACATATATAGGCAACACGCATCACGAGCGGTTCTAGAGGCAACTGTGCATGATGTCTGACAGTTCTTGAGAAACCGTGCAGGATGTTTCGCATCACAGGCACGGTTCCTCTAGAACCGCAAATGCGTGATGCGTGTTGCCTATATATGGTATAGTTCGAAGACGATAGGGTTTTGATCTAACCCTATCGTCTTTGAACGTCCTCGTCCTGCGCCTCCCCCTCCCCGACCGGCGCCCTCCTCCCCCGACCCGGCGCCTCCTTCCCGACCCGGCGCCTCCCGAGCCCGCCGCCTCGTCTCGAACGCCTCCCAGACCCGGCGCCCCTCCTCCCCCAGACCGGCGCCTCCCGAGCCCGGCCACCTCCGCCACCGCCACAGACGGTTAAGTAATTGCATTGTTTAAGATTTTGCCATTTTCTTTCAATCTGCTATTATCTACCAATCTTGTGCGAAACGGTAGTGCTTCATGCGGTCGATGCTTCTGCTTGTGTGATCCGATTGGGGCTGGTGCGTAGTTACTGCGTGCTAGTTTGTTGATCGGTTAGATCTACGTACTAGAGTGCATAAGAGAGTAAACAACGGCGAACTTGAGATTCGTGATGGCAATAGGCGCGAAGTGAATCATGGAGATGTTTGGACTAACGGTAGCACCGAGGAGTGGAATCGTGATGTTTGTGTTTGCCATGATCCGATTTGAGTGATAGTTGTGTGGTGTGCTAGGTTACGGTTGTGGAGGTTCGTAGCATGATTTAAAACTTAAAAGCTACGAACACGGGAAATTTATGGTAGGTTTGGTGTAGCGATCACGGAGGTGAGTAATGTTAATTTGGTTGTGTATTGGTGATTAGGAAGGAAGGTTTTGTGTGATGTTTACGAGTGGAATTTGGCTATATGTTGCGTGCTTCCTTTATAGGTAGTGTTATATCGATGCGATATTAGTTCAGGAGTGACGAGACAATTTTACATCATGTTCGTTACCATAGTTTTACGTCGTTTAGCCAGCCTTGTGGGGGTTTTCATGGTAATAATTTTTTTGCCTTATTCATTTTATTACACACCACGAATTTCAACATTTAACTTGTATATGTGTATTCTTTGTTCCATAATATGGTACAAAGAAAAAGCGAAGGAGTTAGGAATGAACATGTCCGAAACCTCTGAGTGATAAAAAGTTAGGAAATCTGAAACCTAAAAGAAGGAAAGAGACAACTAAATCACTAAGTCAAGTAGTACTTCATTGGTGGTTATACAAACTTGTGAACAATTAGTAGACGAGTTATTTCAATTATTTTGCACAATCACCACAATGCATTCTTATTTATGCTTATATTCCTACACTTGTAAAAAATATGACACTTAAAGGAGGAAAACTTTTTGTGTGTCTATGGATGAACATCAACTATTTGCCACTCCAAAAATCAAATATAGCTAAAAACACAAAAGAGATTGTGAGACGAGGTTGTAATACAACCTTTTCAAGGAATTTGTTGGTAAAACAATTATATTGTGACATAGCAATGCAAGTAAAAGTTCTAAATCAATCTATAAGGAATAGAAGGACCAAATTAAAATCCATTAGAAGGTACTAAATGAACCAACCTAGCTAAAACCACTACTACAAAAGAGGCTATAGCAGACGGCCCATCACAGACGGTTCCTTTGGAACAAATGCGTGTTAAATCTGTCTGAAACTATCTTTATGTGCTTAGTTGTTTAAGCTTTTGTGGTTATGCGTGTTGACATTTTGTATTATTTATGATGATAGGAATGGAAAGCCACATCTTGTGATAAATCGTCGTAACTTATATAGATAGGAAGTACTATGCAATTTCCCATATATTATATACTATGTAATAATTATGTGCGTAACTTATATAGATAGGAAGTAAGCGAGATGGCGGAAGCGGCGTCTTGCACGCCGTCACCGACGCCGGACATGGCGAGGCGCCGTCTTCGCCGCCGTCACCGGCGCCGCAGATACATAAGAGATGGTAGAGGAATATCGAAATTGCTGTTGCCGGTGACCATCACGGAGGTCGGTGGCGTTGGGGTCCCTATGAGTCCCGGCATCGTGGCGAGATTCGGACCATCTGCGGGATACTGCAAGGAAAAGGTCCTATCACCATACCAAAGTGGAAGTCTCGACAAAGATCGAGAGCAGCGTCTTTGTGGGAAGACCTTTCAAGCGAGTTCACTATCCCGAAACACACATGAATCGCGTCGAGCGGCATGCCTTGCTCTCCATGTGTCAGCGTGGAGGACCTTCAAGAGCGTTCTTGTCACGCGATGCGTGAACAAGAGTGAGGCGCCCTTCACGAAGTTTCCATTCTTGGCGCTGGGAAACATGGGCGCCTTTGTGGCTATGAAGGCGGCGGATGAATTTAAGGAGCAAAGTGCGGCGCACAAAGCAATCCAGCACGAAACACTCACCCCACGGACTCGGCACGGCTGAGTGCGCGGCTAAATCCAGCGCAATGGGAGGCGGAGGAGGAGAATCTATTTCACGATATCACACACCGCGTTCCGTGCACGGTTAAGCGAGGGCAAAGTCTCGTCGATGGCGTCACTTTCCCAAACCGGCGGACGGAAGTGTCCCAGCGTGTTGTAAATATGTCGAACTACCTACTTGTTTACAAGTCCATAACTTAATAGTGACTATAATAACATGATGACCTCTTGCGGCGTGAATTGATTGCCCAAACTTCGAAGGCTCCTTCCAAGAACACGAGGAGAAGGATATACTATCTACGGCCCTAGGAAACAAGGAGCACCCGGTCGCCGCGAGCAAGGGGTTAACGTACCTTAGGTACATGGATTCATGACGACTACTTCATGTATAGAAGTAGGAAGAGATCCAAGGCCGAGTCGACAATCGGTTGGAACTGCTTAAGCGAAATTTCAGGGCGAGATAGCAAGTTTGCGGATCAAGCTGAATCAAGTACTCCGCAACGATGCAAAGCGCCCGTTATTGCGGGAACCAGTCCTCCTCGACATCGGGTAGTGTCGCGTCCACGCATAATTTTGAGCGTGGCGGCGACCAATTACCGATAGACCGCATCAAGGTAATGTACATCTATGGAATGCACCAAAGATAGACCTATAGGGCGCCTTAGCTAATTGCGTGTCGTTTTGTAGGAGCCGACGGCTGCAAGCTCAAGCGAGGTTAGTTGGGTCCATTCCTATTGAAATGGGCGGGGATGGTGCATCCATACCGGGAAGGAAGCGATGCGACCGCGGTGTCGGTGGCGCATGGTTACGCAAGGGTGGAGGTGGACATGGTACATCAACATTTCATGGCCGTCCCACTGGACATTCGCCGAACGAAGAGATCACAACACTAGGGGATGCCGTGCGGTTTATCCAATGGCCCAAGGCGGACATCGTCTGGACCCAGCGATGCCGCAATCTCGGCAGGACCATTCCTCTCCAGCGGAACCCTCCATGACTCCACCTCATATTTCGCCTCGAAGGCCACCTCGCCGGTTCCGTGGAGAAGGCGCCAAGGAACAACAAAAGCGTGCTACCGTATCGGTTCCCGAGTCGTCTCGCGGAAGAGCGCCGCCAATCGTTAAGGCCAAATCGAAATCGGCGAACATTAAGCCGCCTCCCAAGTCCCGAAGCACGGAAGTACTCCATCGGAAAACCGTTGTGCTCTAACGCACAATTAGCCCACGGATTTGCTTGTCGGGCTTTGCATGCACAGTACTTGCGGAATACCGCAAAGAAGGGTGCGATCTTTGGAATCACCGTCGCATACAAGGATGAGCATTTCTTCAGCGGTAGGGCAACCGTGGTGGGGTTCAGCGACTTATTCAACCTATTCAATCTCGAAGCCCTCGGCGCCTCGCTTCTACGATGTTGGACAATCGTAAGTGTGTACAATCAAGTTCTACATTCATGTAATCTGGATAAATATCGCAACTCATTGCTTATGTATAGATACATGATGAAAAATGCGGGAAGGGCGAGACCAGTGGGTTTCCTCGACCCACACGTGGTATCTATGCAAACCATCCAAGCGAGCGCGACCTTCGTCAAGAACTATATAACGGCGTCATTGCTTCTTGAATCGCAAGGACTACATCTTGGTGCCCTACAACCGGGGTAAGTGCTTCACTATTTGCTATTCAAATTTCATTTGTACTTAGGTTTAATAGTTATAGCGACATACATGAGTAGGTACCACTTTGGATCCTTTTAGTCATTATACCCAAGAGGAACAACATGATATATCTTGATTCCCTAGTCGAAAGCGATCACGACTTGACGTTCAAAGGAATACTCGACAAGTATGATCATTTCCTCCATACATAACTCTATTGTAGTCTTCCTTCGTTTGAAATGCCCGAGGATAACTTTTTCAATTATGTAGTTCGTTCATCTCCTATGTTAGCCAACAAGGAAGATCTGATGGATCAGCCCAACTAACACACAGACGAAATTTCGATGCGCGCTACAACACAATAATCCTATATATATCATACTTCATAAAAATTTGTCTTCAATGACTATACGTACATATGTAATTCTATTTTTGCAAAGGTGCTTGACAAAAAAAATGATGAGCTATGTGCATTCTCGTTTGCCATCATATGCGACAAATCATTAGTGCTAAGATGAAGAATCAGGAGGTTTGTCAATCTCGAAATAATTTTTTGTAATTGTAAATTCAAATATATATCCTTACCATTTTTCTTGACCTAGCGGCGGGGTTTGATAATAGATTTATATGGACTCGTTGCGCAAGAGCTCGTGGAAGTTCGAGGGCGCTATGCACCTTTATCATGACGAAATAGTTAACAAAGGAGAGTTTCACTCCATCAGCAATTCCGAGATTCACGCAAACAATTGATTTAATTGTAATCCAATTGTACAACTATAGCAAAAATACTTCAACAAATTCGATCTTTATTAATTTATTTTGAGTAATGGTAAATTTGAGTTGTCAACAATTGATTCTCTGCGATGTATCATTTTTTGTACATGCTTGTTTTGAGAGGGCATGGCTAGCAATTCTGAGGCCGCAAAAAGCAACAAACAATGTAGCTAGGGTGCGCTCGATTACCACGAGCGGTTTTATGTTGAAACGTCAGCAGTGAAGGCTATTACCACGACGGTTTCAACATAAAACCGTGCGTGGTAATAGCTTTCGCGACGATTTTAAAGAAACCGTCGTGATACTAGACATATCACGAGCGGTTTTCTTTAAAAACCGTGCAGCGATAAAAATAATTATCACAGACGGTTTTTAACTTAAACCGTGCGTGATCATCACTATCACAGGCGGTTTACGTTAAAAACCGTCAGTGATAAATGTTATCACAGACGGTTTTGAACCGTGCGTGGTAGCTACTGTTATCACAGACGTATAAATATAGGCGGTTCGGAAGCGTGCAGTGATGATGATTCCGAACCGTGCGTGATGGCGTGTTCGTAGTAGTGTGTGCTCCTTGTTGAGCTCTTGCCCTCCTTGTTGGAGAGGCTTTGTAAGCATCTTGTGTGTCGAACAATCTTGTGATGCTCAATTGAAAGATCGTTTGCTCCTTCGTGTTCTTCTCCCTTTTGGATGATTTTGGTGCTTCCTTGATTCAAGGGTTCATGCTTGGTCTCTTGACCTACTTTATCTTACTTTGATGTGTGGGATTACTCCTAGAGTCATCTAGATCATCAACCCCCCACAAGCAAGTCTTGAATCAAGAGTTTCATATTTCTAGGGTTTGTGCACTTCTTTGGTAAAATCTCGAGAGATCGATTCTCGAAGTGGATCGACGGATCGTCGCTAGAAATAGGTCTCTAACATCATTAGGAGGTGTGCTCAAAATTTGGTCAAGTTTTATTGGTTGAAACAAAAGTTGGATCAAATTTCGTTTTGGTTTTGGGTGGAGTTTTTGATTCTGGACTCTACCGGTCCGGCCGGACTTTCAGCGGTGGTCGACCGCCGTGTATTCAGACCGGCCGGCTTGCCGGTCGAACCGCGCCCACCGGTCCGACCGCTAGTTAGTTGCGGTCGGATCATTGGTTGACCGTCGGTCCGACCGCCCGTGGTAGCCGGTCGGACCGCCGATCCCGATGAGACAATGAGTTCTTTTCTCGGTTGTGTCGTGTGGTTGAGGGTTTATCAAATCCAACACAAGGCTTCGTTGTGTGCTTCTTGATCTTCTTAGCTTTCATAGCTAAAGGAGTAAACTTCGTGTTGGTTTTGATTTAGGCGAGAAAGTTTTGAAAGCGCCTATTCACCCCCTTTAGTCGCCTTTCCGGTCCTACAAGTGGTATCGAGCGGTTAGCTCTTCTCATAGATCTTAACCGGTCTTTGGAGCCATGGCGTGACAAGTACTCAACCAAGCCACACATTTTGAAGGAGTTGACTTTGCATCTTTGGAAGGCTCGTATGCAAGCATATATCGAGGCTCAAGGGCACGCTATTTGGCTAAAGGTGAAAAATCCTTATGTCGTGCGGTAGATGGCGATCGATCACTCGGATGTGGAGGCCAACAGCAAGGCTCGGAATTATTTGATCCAAGGCCTTAGTCGATCGAGTTTGGCGTGTTGCTCACTTGCGGTCTGCTCACGAGATCCGCGGACTCTTTGTGACTATCATGAAGGGTCCATCTGCGATCAAGGAAGTGAGACAGAACCAGCTCAAGAAAGTATACTCAAAGATCGAACAAAGGCTGGTGAGTCTTTGGATGAGTTGTGGGAAGATTCTCTAAGATTCTTCATGATCTCCGCGTATTTGACTGGTATTTCACGAGTGCGAGAATGCACGCCACTTACAGGTGCTCTCGATGTGAAGGTCAGGGAATGAAGATCACTTCCATCAATGACAACATCATCATGAGTGAGCTTACCATGGATAAGCTTTACTCGAGGTTGAAGACGCATGAGATTGACTTTATCTCGCGTCTCCCAAGACAGTCGATGGCATTAGTGGTCGACAAATCTAAGGGTTGTTCTTGAGTCTCTTGATTGTAGCTCATCTGGTTTTCATTATACGCTTTACATTCTTTAAGTGGTGAGCAACTAGAGAAATCGCAGAGGATGACTTAGCCCTCCTTTCCACCAAATTCACAAGAGCGTATAACAAGGTGAGGAATAGGAGGAGAAGTGGACCTATCACATGCTTGAATGTGGTGAGCCAAACCACATTCGCTCGGGTGCCCCAAGCTAAAGGGCAAGGAGGAGAAGGAGACACGAAGACATCCCGGAGAGGATGCTAAACCCAAGAAGACAAACTATCGAAGTTTGTCGGTAGGGTCCTGCGCTCTTGAGAATGTAAATATGGCGATGTGGACTCGGAAGCGGAGGGCGGCGAGTGACTCGTGGCAAGAAGAAGGCGCATGACTTCACCGGCATGTGTTTCATGGTCAAGAACGACCACGCGACTCCTCCAACAATGAGGATCCTTTTAGTGATCGATGAGGTATGCCCTTCTATTGCCGACATGAAAAGGGCGTTGGTGCTTGCTGAGCGAAATTGCATAAGCAAGTAAAAATGATTAAGAAGCGAGGACATTATGATTGATAATTTGAACCTAGAAGTTGTTAGGCTAAAATCTATTAATTACGATGATTTTGTGAATCTGCACTAGCTTGCTTAATGACTTGACAAGCTTGAAATCTGCTCATTCCTCTCGCACTAATCAACTTAAGGATGCTCTCGATGAACTAGAATCTCTCAAGTCTAGTTACGCTTGCTTAGATGCCATTTCACTTGATGTGACCGCCATGGAAGCTATCCCTTTAACTTGCTCAAATTGTGCTTTGCTTGAATTAAAACCTGGATAGCTCCTTAAAGGAATTGTAAAAATTTGATGCTAGTCACACATGCTCTCATTGTAAGAATAATAAGATTAAGATGCAAGAGATGAAAGAAATGCTAGTTTACTCTAGAGTTGCATCTTGTGAAAATTGTCCCAAGCTTACAATTGAGATTGAAGCCTTAAACAAGACCCTTGAAGAAAAGGCTAAAATTGAAAGATCCATGTCTTTTCTTGCTTCTAAGAAAGTTATTGATTCTAACTCTTGTGCTTTAAATGTCTGAAGTTGAAACCATGATTAATCAGATTCAAGAGGCATTTAGAGTCAAATTTAAGGAGCAGTTGAATAGGATTAGAGAATCCTATTGTGTGTCTTGTGAGGTCTTCAAGGTGGAAGTGGCCCTTCTTAAGAGTAAGAACAATGAGGTAATCAAGTCTAGCAAGTGCACTAGATGTGAGGGTTTAATGAAAGAAAATGATTACCTCAAGGTGACTCTTGAGAAGTTTTCAAGTGGGAAAAGAAACTCAACATGATTCTTGATCAATCCAAGGTGAGCGTGAAAATAGTGGTCTAGGTTTCAATCCCTAGAGCATTCCAAGAAAAACCCACCTAGGATTGCTAGAGTTGTGAAGAATGGTTTGTTTGAGCTAGAACCTCCTAAGCCATCCGGTTGTTTTCAAATCATTGGTTTTGCTCAAACTCTTTACGGCTAGAAAGGTGCTTTCACTCATCTTTGTCTGACAGCCTCTCAAAGGTTCAATACCATTGCACCTTCGCAAGAAAGAAGGCCATCTTGTTGAGTTACCTTCGAGAGCAAAACTTGAGAGAAAAGAGAGGATGGCGTCCTAAGATCCATTAGAGGGGTCCCTTCTCCAGCTGTAGTCTCTAGAGCTAGGCAGCCTGTTTATCGCACCACACATAGGCCTAGATTTGCAGAGAACTGTGTAGACTCTTTTGGTGGGTCTAGGCAGCATGTTGGATTAGGACATCGTGAGGAGAGACCACGGGTAGCGCCTAGACAGGGGGAGCATCGATCTTTTGGTAGATCGTTTCGGAGAGGTCTAGGTGGTTCTCATGTGCATCCTTATGATTTTATTCCTGATCATGTTTCTGCTATTTCTACTGCTGCTCCTAAACATCGTGCCTCTCAGTACTGGATTCCTCGATCATTTATCACTAACCCCAGTACTGAGGCACGGATGTTTTCTGATTGTGCCTTTTAGGTCCGTCGTGCGAGGAAGGAGGACATATGGCTTGTTGACTCCGGGTGTTCTCGACATATGACTGGAGATTCTAGATGGTTCTCCTCCCTCACACGTGCATCCGGCAATGAATTGATTACATTTGGGGATGCTTCTACCGGGACCGTGACTGCAAAGGGCACTGTGCGCGTCAACGACAAGTTCATGCTAAAAGACGTCGCTTTGGTAAGTGGTGAGGTATAATCTTCTATCTGTTTCTCACCGCTTGATGAGGGTCTAGAAGTGAGGTTTAAGAGAGGTGAGTGAGTTCTAGATTCCTCGGGTGAGCTTGTTTTGAGATCTCCATTTGAGAAGATCTTACATGCAAATTTCAAGATTTCTTCCATTTCAAATCCTAGGTGTCTTGTAGCCTCTGATTCTTATGACCTTGTTTTGTGGCATCGTAGACTTGGGCATATAGGTTTTGATCATTTGTCTAGAGTCAGGTTGCAAGGACTTGATTAGAGGTTTGCCTAGGTTGAAGGTCATTAGAGATCTTGTGTGCTCACCTAGACATGGTAAGATGGTGTCCGCTTCCCACCCACCTCTTACTTTGGTAATGGTGATGGACTGGACGACTTCTTCACTTAGATCTGATTGGTCCTTCTAGAGTTCATCACCGGTGGGAAATGGTATGTCTTGGTGGTTGTGGATGATTACTCCGGTATTCATGGGTTTATTTTCTTGCTTCTAAGGACGAAGCATTTGGATTCTTTAGAGATTTGGTCCTTAGAATTCTTTGTTGATATACTTGGAGCTTTGAGAGCCATTAGGGTGACAATGGGATGAGTTCAAGAATTCTTCTTTTTCTACCTACAGACCGATAGGGAATTGAGCATCGCTTTTCTTCTCCTAGAGTTCCTCAAACAGAATGGTGTTGTAGAAAGGAAGAACAGAACCCTTGTAGAGATGGCTCGGACCATGCTAGATGAGCATTCTACTCCTAGGAGATTTTGGTGAGGCGATCTCTCGCTTGTTATATTTCCAACGGGGTTTTCTTGAGATCGTGGGTTGGAAAGACTTCTTATGAGCTTAGATTTGGTCATTCTCCCAAAGTCTCTCATTTCAAGATCTTTGGTTGCAAGTGCTTCATTCTTAAACATGGCAATCTTGATAAATTTGAGTCTAGATGTTTTGATGGCATATTTCTTGGATATCCCGCTCATTCTCGTGGCTATCGTGTTTTTAATGTTGACACTAACAAAATTGTTGAGACTTGAAGTCACTTTTGATGAGGCTAGTCACAGTACTAGACCCGATGTTTGGTACACAGTTCACGAAATTCAAGGAAGCATTTTAAATCGATGATGATTCTCGAGGATGAAGAACCAAATCATCCTCCACCGCTTCGAGAGGGGTGGAGAGCACTGCTACTACTACGTCGGTTTGGTGGCGACCTCCTCCTATCCCCACCGACGATCTGAGTGGCTCTGTTCCTACCTCCACAACTCATGAGGTAGAGGCCATACTGCACCAGAGCACCTCTTCGCATCTGGCGACAACATCCACTGAGCGGATGATTGGGGATCTTCAAGAGCGAGTCACTCGCTCGTGTTTATTTCTCCCGATTCTCATGCACATTCTGCTTTTGTCGCTTCTTTTGAACCCCGAGATATTACCCATGCCTTATCTGATGCCTCTTGGGTCAATGCCATGCATGAAGAGCTTGGAAATTTCGAAAGAAACAAAGTATGGTTCTTAGTTGAGCGACCTTCTGATTCTCATGTTATTGGAACAAAATGAGTTTTTAAAAATAAGCAAAGTGAGGATGGATTGGTTGTTACTTAATAAGGCTAGACTTGTAGCTCAAGGTTATTCCTGGTAGAGGGCTTAGACTTTGAGGAGACCTTTGCTCCAGTAGCTAGATTGGAGGCTATTCGCATTCTTTTAGCATTTGCAACATCCAATGGTTTCAAGCTTTTTCAAATGGATGTTAAAAGTGCTTTCTTGAATGGCTTCATAGAAGAAGAGGTCTTTGTCAAGCAACCTCCTGGTTTTGAAAATCAAAAATTCCCTAATCATGTTTTTAAACTCTCTAAAGCCCTGTATGGATTGAAACAAGCTCCTAGAGCTTGGTATGACAGGTTTAAGAGTTTCTTGCTTGAAAATGATTTCAAAATGGGAATGGTTGATAAAACCTTGTTCACTCTCGTGCATGGCGATGATTTCTTCTTTGGTTCAGATTTATGTGGATGATATTATTTTGGTGGTTCCTCTCATGCTTTGGTGTCTAGATTTTCGATTCTATGAGCGGTGAATTGGAGATGAGCATGATGGGAGAGCGACATTCTTCCTTGGTCTTCAAATCAAGCAACCTGAAAGAAGACACTTTCGTTCACGAGTAAGTATACAAAGGACCTTCTTGGTAGCTTCAATATGGGAAGCGGTAGGCCAATGTCTACTCCCATTGCTACAACCACCGTCTTTGGACCACGATGAGGATGGAGAGTCCGTGGACGGAAGAGTACCGATATGATTGACTCCTCCTCTATCTTCGGTCGAGGCCGACATACAATTCATTTGTATGTCCATGCGCTCGATTCGAGCTTCCTCGTGCTTCTCATCGTCAAGCGATGCGCCGCATCTTGGTATCTTCAAGATACGCTTGACTTTGGACTCGGTATTCTTCTTCTTGGCTCTTTCAATTCGAGCATTTTCGATCTTGATTTACGGGTGTAGAGTTGATAGGAAGAGTACTTACGGCACTTGTCATTTCTTGGGCACATCTCTTGTTTCTTGGTCTTCTAGAAAATAGTCTTCATTGCCTGATCTGGTGGCCGAGTATGTAGTGCCGCGATGATGGCTGCTCTCGAGTTCTCTGGATTTTGTCCACGCCGCGAGACTATGGGTTATCTTTGGGAAGTGTTCCTCTTTTACGTGACAACATACGCAATTAATATTGCCAAAACCCGTGCAACATTCGAGGACTAAACACATTGACATTCGATTTCATTTTCTGAGAGACCATGTTGCGATTGCTGCTGCACTGATCGAGCACGATCCACGATCTACGCAAGGAACGTGATAGGTTGCTGGAGGAGACGATCGGTACCGAGGATGTTGGACGATCGACTACGACCACTACATCGATACGCTCAACGTTTGATCAGACTACTCCAACTCTTCTTCCGCTGCACTGCATGTCTAGTGGTAACGATCTATGATCTCTTTCTTGCATTGCTTTTTGGTTTATGTGGTAGAATTTTTGAATTGTAAGCTAGTGTAGCCTACCTGTATCCCTTCAGCTAACATGCGGAGCAGGACGACATGCTAGATCGGCGTTCCCATACCTTCAAAAACAATGCCTGCAGAGGGCGCACGATGCTGGACTGAAGAGGACGCTTGCTCGCGAAGCAGGAAGAGAGGCTGGACCGTTCCTCCTCTACCTTTGAAAATAGTGCATGCGAAGGCCAGGTGGTGCTGGCCCGAAGAGGGTGCTACCACGTGGAGCACAAGGAGAGGCTGGACCGTCGTTCCCCTACCTTCAAAAATGGTACCTGCGGAGGGCACACGATGCCGACCCAAAGAGGGCGCTTGCACGCGGAGCAGGTAGGAGAGGTTGGAAGTTACTCTACCTTCAAAAATAGGTTCGCTGAGGGCGCACGACGATGTCCCAAAGTGGGCGCTAGCATGTGGAGTAGGAGGAGATGTTGGACCGTCATTCCCATACCTTAAAAAATAGTACCCGCGGAGGGTGTGTGGAGCTGGACTGAAGAGGGCACTTGCACGAGGAGTAGGAGGAAAGGCTGAACCGTTGTTGCCCTACCTTCAAAAACATTGCTCACAGAGTGAGCACGATGCTAGCCCAAAGAGGGTGCTAGCACACAGAGTAGGAGGAGAGGCTAGATTGTTGTTCCCCTACCTTCAAAAATAGTGCTTACGGAAGGTGTTGCATTGGCCCGAAGAGGGTGCTTGCACGCGAAGCAGGAGGAGAGGCTGGACCATCGTTCTCGCGCACAGCGCTGGCCCGAAGAGGTTGCTCGCACGCGGAGTAGGAGGCGAGGCTGGACTGTCGTTTCCCTACCTTCAAAAATAGTGCAAGCAAAGTGCACATGGTGCTGGCCCTAAGAGGGCACTAGCACGCATAGTGGAAGGGAGGTTGGACCGTCATTCCCCTACCTTCAAAAACAGTGCCTGCGAAGGGCGCACGATGCTGGCCTGAAGAGGGCGCTAGCACACGGAGCAGGAGGAGAGGCTGGATGGCCATTCCTCTACCGTCAAAAATAGTGCCCGCATAGGGCGCGTGATGCAGGCCCGAAGAGGGGCGCTTGCACACGTAGCAGGAGGAGAGGCTGGGCCGCCATTCCCCTACCTTCAAAAATAGTGCTCGCGGAGGGCACACGACGCTGGCCTAAAGAGGGTGCTTGCACACAGAGCAGGATAGGATGGAACGTCGTTCCCCAACCATAAAAAATAGTGCATGCTCTACTCACTGAGGCATTTCCTCAGGGAGGAGAGCTAAGTTGCTCGCGGAGGCCAGAGCCAGAGAAGCGGGTGAAGTACTCACTGGGGATGTTTCTAAAGTGCCAGACTCCCTGGTGGGATGCTCGCCAGAGCGCATGATGCTCAACTCGCTGAGGCACTGCCTCTAGGCTGAGAGCTATGTCATGTAGAGGCAAACAAAGTCGATGCACGTTTACGGCCGCCGAGGTCGGAGCTAGCGAAGTGGGTGAAGTCCTATCCAGGGACGTCGCCGAAGCGCCGAACCCCTGGTGGGACGCAAGCCAGAGCGCGTGATGATCAACTCACCGAGGCATTGCCTCTAGGCAGATAGCTATGTCATACAGAGGCAAACGTCGTCAACACACACGCTTACACCCACCGAGGCCAGAGCTAGCGAGCGGATGAAGTCCTTCACGGGGACATCATTGAAGCTTTGAACTCCACGGTGGGGCGCACTGAGCACATGATGCTCAAGTCATCAAGGCATTGCCTCAGGGTGTGAAACTATGTCTTGAGGATGCAATTGCTTTTGTGGCGTGTTTATGCTGCTAAGGCGAGCCAGCGGCGGGTGAAGTCTTCATCGGGAACGTCGCTGAAACGTTGGACTCCTTGGTGAGCTATGTAACATGGAGGCAAACACAGTCGATGCATTTTTATGCCCACCGAGCCTAAGTGATAGTCATGCAAGAGGTGCAAAGTTCAAATCACAGGTCCACCAAGTGAACAAGTATTTTGGCCATTAAAAATGGAGGCACGAGGCACTCACATGCTGCTGGTCATTGATGCCCTGCCCGAAGCTCAACTGGAGGAGGCCACTCCGAGGCCCCCACGCGGCAAGGTGGCTTCGGCTACCAAGGTGGGCGCGCTCCGAGGCCCGACGCGTGAAGGGGCCTTCGTTCGCCGAGGTGGGCCACCCAACTATTGGAATCCACTCCATGGCCCTACGCGCGAGGGGGAGGCTTGGTTTGCTAAGGTGGACCAAGCACGCCGAGGCCCGACGCGCAGAGAGGCCTTCGGCAGCCGACATGGGCCGCATGCTCCGAGGCTCGACACGTGGAGGCTGCTCAGAGGCCCAACGTGAGAAGGGGCCTTTGTTCGTTGAGGTGGGCTGCCCGACTCGCAGAGGCCACTCTGTGGCCCAATGTGCGAAGAGGGAGGATTTCGTTTGCTAAGGTGGACCACGCGCAACGAGGCCCCCACGCATGGAGGGGCCTTCTGTCACCGAGTTGGGCCGCATGCTCTGAGGCTCAACTCGTGGAGGCCGCTCTGAGGCCCAATGAGCGAATAGGCCTTCATTCGTTGAGGTGGGATGCCCGAATCGTGGAGGCCACTCCGTGGCCCAGGGCACGGAGAGGAAAGCTTTGTTTCGCTAAGGTGGACCGCGCGCTCCGAGGCCTGACGCGTGAAGTCCGGTGAGGCTTCGGTCCACCTCTCCAAAGGCCGACGCTTGCCTGGAGGCTTCGGTAGATTCCCTCCAAAGGTAGGGATAGAGCCCTCAACATATGAGGCTTTGGCCGAGCTAGGGGCAACGAAGCCAACCAGTGTGTATAGAGTACCCTTTCTCCTTTAGGGGTCACACAACTGAGCTAAAGAACACCAAACCACTTGAGAGAGAGAGAGAGAGAGAGAGAGAGCTAGTGAGTAAAAATGAGAGATCTGGATCTCATATGCTCTCTTGGGCTCTTTATATATAGTTGGAGATGACTGTTCTCTATATTACCCTCTAATTAATAATTATAAAATAGTGATAATAAATTAGTACATTCATCGTGTGTACAGTATTATATTAATAGGTAACCCGAGAGTCCATCACTTATCCGAGAGATAGAAAATCTGGTTCCATCGGCTTGTGCTAAGGCCTCTTAGGCCATTCGGACAGCCGAACGGGCTGGGCACCCCACAACAACATGCACCTAGCTGCTAGCTACCACTGTTCGTGCATGCATGGAAGAAGCACATGGGTACGTACTCCAAGGATTCAATGCGTAGGGGCGTGTAGGATCCGTGCAACCATGCTCTGCAGTACTACGACTGAACATACACATGCATGCGACGTATATGGCTTCTAATCATGATAGCTATATACACATATATTTGTTCTGGTAGTGGCTGAGTTGGGCATCACTTCGTGAGCACTGATCTGAATCACAAACTCGATCCAATCACGCGCGCGCGCAGAACCGAAGACGTAACACATACCGGCAACGGGAACGATATCATGGACGCACGTACCTACGTGCAGTACGTACGTCCGTCCGTCCGTCCGTCTCGCGCACCGTGCCGTGCCGTGTCGTGCCGTGCGTGCGTATCCGCGAGAGACTGGCCCTGCTATCCACCGCAAGATCTAGCACGTACCCTGGGGCGATCGCGTAGCATGCATGCACGCACGCACGCGCTCGGCGTAACTTTCTCCGATGCGCATTAAAGCCACGGCCGCTAGCTCACACAACTCACAGGACAAGAGAGGCGTGCAGATGCCGCTACGCTCCAAGAGCGAGCGAGCGACAACGACGTCGCATGCTTGAATGCTCGTAACAACTAACCCTTGAAACGGTGAGTCCGAGACGTACGTACGCGGCGCGGCAGGATAGGAGGGCCCCATGCACGAGGCTAAGGCTGGCTAGCTAGATCGATCGGTGCAAATGAGATGACATTTTTGTTAGCTTGTGGGCGACGGCCATCATGACTGCGTCGCGCGACGAGGAGTTAAGGCAGCGCACCAACAAACCACAGTAGTAGTGGTGCCGACGCACGCAGCTAGCTAGCCAGGGCCGGACTGGTACTGTTCCATGATGAGCATTTGCAGGGTGGTGCCCGCGATTACATACGATCTCATCGTCGCGTTGCGACTTAAATTGTCGTCGTCGTCGTCGTCGTCGTCGTCGTCATTGCTCCGCGCGCTTGTTGCCTCTCTCCTCGGATTCAGAGCTGTCAGGAGAGGGGGAATATCTGACGCTGCAGGGAATTTAATCCTCGCTGAGGTGATGGCAATGTCATGGCATGGCATTCAGCCAGCCAGCCTGCTGTAAGATGGGGCAGGATATACGTTGCAGATTATTTGCAGCTTGCAGTTGCAGAGGCAGGCAAATTGACGCAAGCGAGGTGAAAGACAGATATGTATGTGTGGTGCGAAATGCATCTGTGTGTCTTGATTGGGTCCAGAGTGGACTGACCTGACTTGGGATTCGGGGAGCTAGCTGCTTGTGTTTAAAAGTTGCCATTATTGCTTCCCAGCTGATTCAGTGGCTTGATGATTGATTTGTGAGTAGGTTTCACATATGCTACATCTATCTGCTAGTGTGATTACTGTTAGATTACACGTATTCTTTCTTGGTGTAATTAAGTTGTACTTCTAGTGTGATTACTGTTAGATTACACGTATTCTTTCTTGGTGTAATTAAGTTGTACAGGAGACATTATCTATATATCTTTGTATTTTCATGTATGGGAGATTGTGATCTTATCTTTCCATAACCATATGATATGGTTGTTGTACTGGCCGATTCACTGTAGCCTTCCGGCAGTATAACTCACGTCGGCCCGGCTGATTGCCGTGTGTGCTGTGCTTCCTTCCTCCAGTCTCATTCTTTCAATTACAGGTGAATTTTCTGACTTGTCAGGGTTGCAGGGGTACGAAGCATTCATGGTGAAGATCGATGCATTCCTGACTGGTGATTGGTGTGAAGTATTCTGCAATCTGCACTCCTATTCTATCATTTATAGCAAAATAAATGTAGAACTTTCAAGTTATTAACATTACCTTCGTGGGTGGTTACTGGTTGTTTGATGTACTGCAAGTTGCACATGCTGCATCTAGTCATTGTAATCCTAATTTAAAATTAAAAGGTTAAAATTAATTTTAAAATAGGCTTCAAAAAAAAGCAAAGCCTCCTCTCCTCTCGTTCTCCGCCCGAAATTTCAACCCCAACCCTTCCTTCCTCGGTTCTTCCTCTTCTTCCAGCCCCCCCCCCCCTCTCCCCTATCCCCTCCCCAGCTTCTCGCCAACGTCGAGTGGGAGAGGGTCACGTCCCTTATCTTCACATGTATATTACCCTAGTGTAGGTCTCCCCCTCCCCTCTCCGGTGGTTCTTCCGTTCGATGGTGGCTTGTGCTGGCAAACTTCTTGAACGGATCTGGCGTTGTCCCTACGGAGGAGTTGTTCTTGCTAGCCTTCAAGATTATTTGGTTTGGCACTCTGCCCGAGCCTCCGGATCTTGCTAAACCCACCTCTCTCGGGCTGCGCGAGTAGAGGTCTCGTCTTTGGCGGGCCCATGCGCTTCCGCGACCTAGAGCGTCCTTTGGTGACTCCATTTTCCTGAGGTCAGCCTCCCTCCTCTTCAATATGTACCTCGTCGCTGCTTGTTGCCATGGTGATGTTGGCCTAAACCAAAGACGAATACAACACAATGGAATTCTAGAGCACGAACGCAAGAACACAATAAATTTTTTGTGCCACCGGAACAACAGTAGCTTTTCTAATTTTCTCTAGCTCTATTACTCTTGTTCACAAAATCTGATTACAGTGGTGCCCTTTTATTGAGAGCAAATGACTATTCATATCCGAAAAGGATTCTATGTATCATAAAGGGATACCAAACAAACACTAGTATACATAATGAATACTGCATAAATATTGTAGGACTACATAAACAAACTCTACGTAAAATCTAAATATCTCATATGCATAAAGATTACTAACAAATCGCTTCCTAATCTTTGCGCACTTACTTATTGAGGTAGTCGGTCTCAACTACAACTTGCCCAACTGTTACACAATACAGGACGACGAATATATCTCCTTAACTCCACAAACTTGACTCGGGACGACAAACATATCTCCCCCGCGTCCCACACTACTTGAGCGTGCATGTACACCTTCATCTTGATTGCTCGTACTGCATAATTACTCTTCGTGAGCATTGGATAATGCAGTGAGACGACGGAAATCTCCTTCACCATCGCATCTGATGTTGTCTCGTCACCGGTGACAGCACTTTTCGGAGAGTGCAGCATGATCTTAGGCATACACGGATCAAGAACTCATGCTATGATACCAATTGATGGCCTAAACCGAAGACAAACACACGCGAACACAATGGAACCCTAGAACGTGAACGCAAGAACATAAGAATTTTTTGTGTGCCACCGGAACAACATCAGTTTTTCTTATTTTCTCTTGCTCTTGTTCACAAAATCTTATTACAGGGGTGCCCTTTTATTGAGAGCAAATGACTTTTCATATTCGGAAAGGATTCTACGTATCCTGAATGGATACCACACAAATTCTAGAATCCATAATAAATATTGCCTAAATACTGTAGGACTGCGTAAACAAACTCTACATAAAATCTAGATATACCATATGCACAAAGATTACTAATAAATCACTATCTAATCTTTGTGCACTTACTTATTGAGGCAGTCGGTCTCAACTACGACTTGCCCAACTGCTACTCAATACAGGACGACGAACATATCTCCTCAATGTCCAGGACCCAACTCCACGGACACACACACACAAATACAACACCGCAACCGCCTAGTACCAACACAACGCTTTCACCTTGACAACGCGCAACTTATCTTGCGTCCCACTAGCGTGCACCACTATCTATTCCACATGCACGCACGCATGCAAACAACTAACTCAATGTGCTAACATACACACACACATGACTCAGCACTACTGCTCCTACATGCATGGTCTCAACTGCATGCATGCGCTCGCCGACAAGATTGCGTTGTGCGGTCACCGCTAGCTCCGCTATGCCCAGCGTCGCTACTGACATGTCGAGACTAGCCCGCGCTAAGCCGCTAGTCGTGTCGTGTCTCCAGCTGCCCGTGCCCGCCGTCACTACTTCAGAAAAGTACATCACATACGGTTCGGAACCGTAATCACAGACGGTTTTTGAACTGCTGAATTTTTATGTCCGTGATAACAGTTGGTTATCACAGACGTTTTTTGAACCGTCTGTAATAAGGCTCATCACTAGGGGTGTAAACGGAGCGGATACGGACGAATATCGTCCATCTCATATCCTTTTCCACATTCTTTCTCGGATTCAGAATCGGACACGGACAGTGCCGGATACGAATACGAATGCGGATAGTCTCGGTCACGAATACGGACCGAATAGATGCCTAACCGAATACGAATTGTGTCGATCACGAATACTTAATCAGATACTGTGCGAAAACAGAAACCATATATGTCGCACAAATAAAGATCAATCAACCATACTACATGGCCAAATTACAACTAGATTAGTAGTTTAACTAGCGAATTTAAATACATCACACGATAACAAAGGGTAGTTAACTAGTTAAACAAGTAGTAGTAACTAAAAAGTTGCTAGAATCAACAAAATCACTCCAATTTCTATATATGCCGATGATTTCTAATGAAAAGCATGTGCATATCATAAGTTGGAGATTGTTATTAAGGTTCTTACATAACAAAAAGGCATTCAAAATCTGAAAAGGGGAGAAAAAGATAATGAAAAGCACGTGCATAGCATAAGTTAGAGATTGTAATTAAGGTACTAACAAGCAAGTAGCAAGTCACAACTCTCATACGGTCCAAAATTCAACTAGCCAATAGCCATAGTCAAGTACATCACTAGTTGCACAACAAGTAGCCAAGTAGTAATAGTAAGTGTTAAGTAAGTAAGTAGACCACGCCTCAGTCGATCTCAGCCTTGGTCATCATCTCATCTGACAATAATAGATCCAAACTAGAATTAGAAAGGTATAAGTATACATAATTAGGAAGGTACATAATGAAAAACAATCACTACTACAAAAGAGGCTATAGCAGACGGCCCATCACAGACGGTTCCTTTGGAACCGTCTGTGTTGGGTCTGTCTGGGCTTTGTTTTAGCGCGGCCAGGTTTATCATGAGCGGTTCTATTTCGTAACCGCTCGTGATAGTCAATATCGCTGCACGGTTCAAATAGAACCGTCGTGATGTTACACGACGCTTCTATTTAAGAACTGTCGTGATACGGATTCAAATAGAACCGTCTCAGGATTTCTGTGCTTCATATAAATTGAGCCGAGACATCCCTCACCGCATCACTGCTGTGTGTCTACCGCTCAGCGCCACTTCCTGCCCTAGCTCCTCACTGCACTGTGTCTACCGCTCCAGCGCCACTTCCCGCCTCTAGCTCCTCCAACTGCGCCACTTCCACGCCTAGCTCCTCACTCTGCAGGTGTCTACCGCTCCAGCGCCACTTGAGCCCTAGCTCCTCCAACTGCGGCTCCTCCTCTAATTCTCGTATGAGCACATGATCGATCTTGCACCACAATGTTGGAATAAATAATATTAGCCCTGCAAATCTTAGTTTTGAATAATGGTTTCCCTTATAACTAATGAACTAAAATTTGACTTAGGAGTGGTAACTTAATAAAATTGAATTAGGTCTAATAATCACTAAAATTTGAGTTAGGATAATTAATTGGCTTAAAAAAATAAAATTTACACACTGGTTCACAGTACGGTGGGGTTTGGGTCAAGCAATATTGCATTTACGATTCTGGTATTTTAGGTTAATAAGTGTTGTATGAGATGATGCCTATATTTGGGTTGCATGATTGTTCAATTGAGATAGATATCGGTGTCGAGAGGTAGGGATCATGGTTGTGGCCGTAGGCATGGCTACGCTATGCCACCGCGTGTGGTACATAACTAGTGAAGAGTTTTCTTTCAATAACCTTAGATGCAAATGTTGGAGAATGAGTTTATATTGCACATTTTCGTTTGCTATAAATTAATCGCTAATCAATTTGACACTAATTTGTTACATGCGTAGTGTAGATGGATCGAAACTGGATGTACGGTGTGAACCGTGTGAGTCAAGATTACATTAATGGCGTGGTTGCTTTTAGAAGAGCCGCTGAGCAGGATATGTTGAAGAAGGGGATAAATTTTATGTACTGTCCGTGCATTGATTGCGTAATCAAGATGTTTAACAACGCGCGCAGTCGGCGCACTTGATTCAAGGGGTTTCAAAAAGGGTATACATGTTGGACCGCCACGGTGAAGAGCAGATTATACGAAGGTTAATAATGACGACATCGCCGAGGAAGTCAACGATTTGGCTTGATGTGGATCGCTTTTGATGAGGATAGGGGCACGATGACAATCTGGATCAGATGCTACGCGATGCAGAAGAGAACTACAGTGAGAGAGAGTTTTGTAAATTCGAGGGCTTAAGGGAGGACTCGGTGAGACCTTTGTAATTGATTTTGAGTTAAATGATCACTTTGAGTTGTCAACAATAATCGTGATATCACCGTTTACGCTTGTTTGTTTTCAGAGGGCATGGCTAGCAATTCCCGAGGCTAGCTGAAAATACGACAAAAACTAGTTAGTGGAAGGACATATCACGACGGTTTAAACCAAGAACCGCTCGTGATATGCAAGCCTCACTGAGCGGTTCTTAGTGAAACCGTCTCGTGATTATAGTAGTATCCGACAGACGGTTTTTAATAGAATCGTTGCGTGATACTTCATATCGCTGCATTTGGTTTGGTAATAGAACGATTTGTGATACTTGATATCACGACGGTTCTATTAAAAACCGTCGTGTTAAACTTATCACGCACGGTTGAAAACCGTCGTGATAACCGCCGTTATCACGTACATAAAAATTCGATGGTTCAAAACATGCGTGATGACGGTTCCGAACCGTCTGTGATAAGGTTTTCTGTAGTAGTGAATTATCAAACCTCCTCGTTCATGCTTGTAGTAGCACATTGTTTATCCTCCAACTCCAAATCTAACTCATCAACAAGTGATACTATCTTCTCGTTAGAACCTGAAATTTTTAAATAACACAAAGTTAGATAGTAAAGTTGAAAGTAGTATAAACTATAAACTAAATTACTTATTATTACCTTTCCTAGATGAAGTTGTCCGGTCCTTAGTACAAATTAGAGCCTCAACCACCTCGGCAACAACCACAGCAGTATCACCGGCATTGGCAAACCGATTAACCCAACCTGCAAGGTTTAAAATACAAGATCTGCCAAACAAAAAAAGTCATGTCTGTGCCATTTCAAATATGAAGAGAAATACTACCATGCTAGCAACACTGGCTATGATTTAAGCGAACGTCATCTACTTCACCCTAGGGATGTATATGGCCAAGCTTAAAATTCCCGTGCACTAATCAGGTTACACCTAAGTGAGCTCATCAAGTTCCAAAGTCAAGTCCTGCTGCAATGCTATATTAGTTTTCATACACTAATCCTAAAGCTTCATGTGTGAGGAGCACCAGTTTATCTACTCATACATCAAAATACTATGACTGACAATGATTTCAAGTTGAGCACAAACTAGACCCGACTTGGTCAAATTGACTCCACTTGGCCCTGGTATATGTACATGGGATGCTACAAGCCCTTAATCTATCACCCAATGATGAAAAACCTTACTATAACTTACCATACTTTTCATTCACACACACGCACACTCCCCGCTCCAGAATTCCTCAAACCCTAGATGCTTACAATGTTTACAAACTAATACAGAGTTGGAGCTGAAGATATATAGCTCCTCCTGGTTGTAGGAGTAGGAGGCCAATGGCACCACTTCCATCCCCTTTTAGGTGCACCCCCTTTAATTCTAAGACAATTGACACCTCCAAGCGAAGGTAATTCATCCTACTAGCCTGCACCAAACTCCTTCCAATTACATCCCCTCTCCTCCCAAGACAATTAACAACTCCAATCCAAGGCAATCCCTCCTGCTTAACCTGCACAACCACTCATCTCATCAGCGCTCTAACAAGTAACTCTACTCCCAAAGTTGAGTTCAGCGCCATCGAACCTCTCTAGCACAACTTCCCACCACCTTTCTAGCTGAGTAGCAACACCACCAAACTGTATGTCCACCACTTTCCCCTCATTGTCCAATTCACCTTTAGTTTATTTTCCTAGTCAAGCCGATCTCTATAACTAAACTGGAATCCTCCTAGAGAATTGGTATCCGTTTGGGGCCAGATATACATTGCATAGTGTACAGCAAGTCCAGTCGCTAATCAAAACAACGGAACTGCGAATATCCTCTCCATACCTGGAAGCTTGGGGACGCCGAGCCTCTCGCAGAGCACGTCGCAGAAGTGGTTGCAGTTCCCGGAGAGGAGGTTGTAGGAGTGGCCCGTCCATTCTCGGCTGAGCTCGTGCTGGATCCGGTTCACAGTGGCGACAGTGCACTCCATCTCCCCGAGGACGATGCGCTCGCTTTGGATTTAGGGATCTGGAGAAGGGGAGAAGTGGCGATCGAGCATTGCGTCGCCGGGGTTTGGGCCGGTGGGAGGAGCTGTGGGGTGGGGAGGGGACCTGGATGGCGTTCTGGAAGATGCCGCTAAGGCCAATGCAGTCCTTGAAGATGCGGTTGATCTGGAGGAGGGTGTTGTTCGTCTTCTCTGAGTCGTTGTTCGTCACGTCGTACACGTGGAGCACCACCTCCTTCATCTCATCGAAAACGAGCAACCCCCTCCCGCTACTCCTCCGGCGGCGGCGAGTGCTGCGTGATTGGATCGAGAGAAGCAGAGGGGGATCGAATCGTCGACGGGTGGTCGGTTGCTCGCAGTTGGTGGTGGTGGTCACGAGAAGCGGAGCGGAAAGAAATGGCCATCGGCTGGTGCGGACGTTCGGATAGTGCGTTCGGATAGTATTCGGATATATCCGAATTAATTCTCGGATATATCTGAATTTACCGGATATCTGATTACCGAATCCGCATCCGTATCCGGTAGAGAAAAAAACGAATCCGTATCCGAATCTGGGGAAAAAAACCATATAACAGGAAAAAGCCAGAATTTTGCCCATATTTATTCGGTCGGTTGGTCAGTCGGGAATTATCCGCTCCGTTTACACCCCTACTCATCACAAACGGTTTTGGTTGGAACCGTCTGTGAAAGGGCACTATCACAGACGATTTCAACCAACAACCGTCTGTGATACGCGTATATCACAGACGGTTCTGTGATATATCGGATATCACAGATGGTTTGTAAATAGAACAGTCTGTGATATGTAAGATACCACAGACTGTTTGTAAATAAATTCGTCTGTGATATACGCGTATCACAGACAGTTATTGGTTGAAACCGTCTGTGATAGTGCCCCTTCATAGACAGTTCCAACCAAAAACCGTCTATGATAGTTCATTTATACCTCATTATTATTTTTTATTTTCAGCTAGCCTCAAGAATTGCTAGCCATGCCCTCTGAAAACTAGCAAGCTAGCAGAAATCAGATATATCACACAGATGAATCAATTGTTGACACAACTCAAAGTGATCATTTAAAACTCAAAATTAATTACAAAAGTTTATGTTCAAGTATATATTGTCGCTAGATTTACAATTGAATTACAATGACTCAAAATGATCAATTACAATTGAATCAATATTTTTAAGGTCGTTCAGCGGTGTCGACGGAGTGAAACTCTCTGTTGGCGTTAATGATCTCCATCTTGATGAAGGCGCAGAGCGTCCCTCGAACCTCCGAGACCTCTTTCATAGCGAATGCATCTAAATCTATGGTTATGTTATGTCGCTAGCATGAGTAAAGTAGTAAGTATATATATTTTTAAATTTATATTTAGGAAAAAATATTACGAGATTGACAAACCTCGGGATCCTTCATCTTAGCACTAACCAATTGCTGCATATGACGGCAAACGTGGAATGCACATAGGTGATCTTGTTTTTACTGGCGGCACTGCAAAAATAGAATTACATATGTAGGCACTGTCAGTTCGAGACGCATTATTACGAAGTATGATATTGCATTATTGTGTTGTAGCGCGTTCTGAAAATCACGTCCTGTGTTATAGTGTGGCGCTAGATCCTTTGTATAGTCCTCCTTATGCAACATAGTTGATAAACGACCTGCATGATTCCAAAAAGTTATCCTCGGCCATTTTAAAAGAAGGAAGACCACAATAGAGTTATGTATGGAGGAAATGAGCACACCTGTCTAGTATTTCTTTCAGAAGGGTGAAGTCATGGTTTTTATTTAGTAGGGAATCAAGGTATATTACCATGTTCATCTTTGGTATAAGGACTAATAAGATACAGTGAAATCTACTCATGTATGTCACTATAGTCATAAACTAAAGTCTGTGCTGCGTATAAAGTACAAATGAAATTTATATAGCAAGTAGTGCAGCACTTACTTCTGGTTGTATGTCACCATTATGTAGTCTTTGTCGTCCTGAGCAAGCAATCCCGTCGTTATGTATTTGACGACGTCAGATGTGTCTTCGTTGATGGTTTGCTCAGAGATAACGTGTGGGTCGAGGAAACCCACCGGTTGGTTCCGTCGATGGACAAGTTTCATCATGTATCTGTACATAATCAATGAGTTGTGATATTTATCGGTATTACGTGAGTGTAGAACTTGATTGCCCCAAGCGGAAAGGTAAGAGCAATCATAAGGAAGGAAAGCCAGCTTGGAAGAAGCCTCCTTTCAACAAATCAAGGTATGAGGCTAATAAGCTTGTGAAGGCTGCTCACTGGGTCCTTGCCGCTTTTGAGGATCAATCCTTTAGCGATGTGGATACTGGGAGTGAGGAGGACAAGGAGGAGGAGATCCCTCAATGCAAAAAGAAAGGGAAGGCCAAAGACTTCACTGGCATGTGCTTCATGGTCGACAGCGACATTGATGATGATGAGGTATCTTTTTCTTATGATGAGCTTTACGCTAAATATGATTCTATAGTTGAGCAATTGCTTAGTCAAGATGAAGCGCTAGAATTTGTTATGACAAAAATAAGAAATTAGAGTCAAAGATTAACAAACTGAAAGTAGAGCTTAAAAATGCTAAGACTCTTGAACTCGATGAATGTTTATCTTGTCATGCTATGCACTCGAAATTACTAAGTTACAAACGCTCATAATATTTACGTACAACAACTTGAGAATGCTAGATCTGAACTAAATGAAATTAAAAGTGCTCCTTGTGAAAAATGTTTAGAATCTAGTAAATTGATTGCTTTTGATGTGTTTGATTCTAGCCCTTGCACTTCATGTTTAGAAAAAGAACGTGAAATCAAAGATATCTTAGAAGCTGCTAGAGTCAAATATACTAAGCTTAAGGACAATATTGAAAATACTACTTGTGCTTCTTGTTCCGCTCTTAAGCTTGAAATTGCTTTGTATAAGGAGAAATCTATGGATAAAACTTGTGATGCTTGTGTTAACTTGAGAAAAGAAAATGCTTACCTTCATGATACATTAGAGAAATTTTCTAAAGGTAAGAAACAATTAAACATGATTCTTGACAAGTCTAAAACTCCTTATAAGAAGCAAGGTTTAGGATTCAATTATTTTCAAGACAATTCAAACCCAAAAGTCATTCAAGTCTTGAAAAAAGGTTTAATTGAATTCAAAACCCAACCTGCAAAAACATCCTTTAAATCTGCAGGTTTTGCTCAACCTTGTATTAATTCAAATGGTGCTTCTTCTAGTGGTACCAAGTACCATTGCACTTATTGCAAAAAAGGTGGACATTTGATTGAATTACATTGGCGTAGGTTGAAAAATGATAGGAAAAATTTTGATAGAATTTCATTCATGCAACCTAGAGCTTCTATGAGACATGGTAACATTGAAAAGAATAAACACGGATTAGGATTTTCTCTCATGCAAATCATTATGTTTCTAAATATCCTAATTCTAATGTTTATCGATCGGGCGGTCCGATCATTGGTCACCGGTCCGACCGCTTTGGTCGCCGGTTCGATCGCCACCAACGCCGCCGAATCGCCCATGGACGATTCAAGTCTCATTTTAATTTAAACATTGCTCATAACCGAATGTTAGATGAAATCAAGGATAGTACTTACGGTTTGTATACTCCTTGCGGGGCGTGTGTCTCAAGATCTTGGATTCCTAAATCATGTTTATCTAACCCCATGTTGGGACACATCGTTCTTTTGTTCCTTGATTTTCGGATTATCGCGGAAAGGGAAGAACACGTGGTTCGTTGACTCGGATGTTCACGCCACATGACCGAAACTCAAAATGGTTCACCTCTTTCACGCGAGCAACGGTGATGACTTCATCACCTTTGGAGATGATACACAAGGGCGAATTGAAGGAACAGGATCAATTAGGGTGAACAACAAATTCATTCTAAAGGATGTCGCTCTTGTGGACAAGCTTAGGTATAATCTCCTTTACGCTTCTCACCTTCTTGATGATGGCTATGAGACTGCTTTTAAGAAAAATGCTTGTCGTGTGCTTGATTCTCTTGGTGAGCTTGTGTTTGGAATCTCTAGAGTTGGTAGAATTTTTGGGCCGATTTTGAGAATCTCTTCTTTGGATCTCTTAAATGTTTGCTTACATCTTCTTCTCGATTTACGGCTTTGGCACCGACGTTTAGGGCACATTGGTTTTGATCATCGACCGACTTAGCAACCTTGATCTCATGAGAGGTTTGCCCAAACTCAAAGTCATCAAGGATGTCAGATATGCGCCTCTGAGGCATGGCAAACAAGTTGCCGCCTCACACCCTTCAGTGACTATGGTTATGGTACCGGACCGGGATGCTTGCTTCATATGGATCTTGTTGGTCTGCTAGAGTCCGTCGATCGGTGGAAAATGGTATATTCTTGTCATAGTCGATGATCTTTCTAGATATACTTGGGTGTTCTTTCTTACTTCAAAGGATGAAGCTTTTGGTTATTTTCATGACATTGTTCTTCGTTTGGCTTCTGAGCTTCCTGGTGCTTTGAGAGCGATTCGCAGTGATAATGGCACGGAGTTCAAAAATGCTTCTTTTGCTTCTTTTGTGCCGAGCGTGGTATTGAGCATCGCTTCTCCTCTCCACACGTCCCTCAACAAAATGGCGTGGTGGAAAGGAAGAATAGGACCTTGGTCGAAATGGCTAGGACGATGCTAGATGAGTATAGCACACCGATGAGATTTTGGGCCGAAGCTATTGCTACTGCTTGCCATATTGCAAATCGTGTTTTTTTGAGACCTTCTTTAGGCAAGACTCCTTATGAGCTTCGTTTTGGTAGAAAACCCTCTGCTTTCGCATTTTCGAGTTTTGGATCAAAATGTTTTATCCTTAAGACAGCAACTTAGATAAATTTGAATCAAGAACTTTTGATGGGGTATTTACGGTTATCCCGCTCATTCGAGGGTTTTTCGAGTTTTTAATCTTGAGACTAACATTATTCAGAGACTTGTAATGTCACTTTTGATGAGACTAGCCACGAGCTAGATCAATTGCTACGATGATGATTACAGTGACAGAGAGCATTTTTGTCGAGGAAGATGAGGACGGTTAATATCATTCCTTCATCTCTGCTCTTGAACGCCCATATTGATACAAGAACACCTTTCGTCTACTTCACCTTCGCTTGAGGCTCTGCACGCATCTTCATCATCGCAGACTGCGGAAGTCGAAGAAACGCAGTATCTCACCCGGCGCTCCACTTCGCATTCAGAGACATCCTCGGAGCATGATAATAGGTAATCTACATGAGCGAGTCACTCGCTCTGTATAATGATCCAAATCTCTACTCTCATTCGGCTTTTGTTGCTTCTTTTGAACCCCGCGATATATCACATGCTTTATCTGATTCTAACTGGGTAAATGCCATGCATGAGGAGTTAGAAAATTTTGAAAGAAACAAGGTTTGGAACCTAGTAGAACCTCCTAGTGGTCATAATGTTATAGGAACCCGTTGGGTGTTTAAGAATAAACAAGGTGAGGATGGTTACGTGGTTAGAAATAAAGCCGATTGGTAGCCTGTGGTTTCACCAAGTTGAGGGTTAGATTTTGATGAGACATTTGCTCCTGTTGCTAGACTAGAAGCCATTCGCATTCTGCTTGCATTTGCTGCATCAAAAGGTTTTAAATTATATCAGATGGATGTTAAAAGTGCCTTTTTAAATGGTTTCATAGATGAGGAAGTGTATGTTAAGCAACCCTCTGGCTTTGAGGATCCCAAATATCCAAATCGTGTTTTCAAGCTATCTAAAGCATTGTATGGTCTTAAACAAGCCCCTAGAGCCTGGTATGATAGACTTAAGACCTTCTTGCTTAAAAATAATTTTGAAATGGGTAAAGTGGATAAAACTCTATTCATTCTTAGGCGTGGAAATGACTTCTTGCTTGCTCAAATTTACGTGGATGATATTATTTTTGGTGGTTCCTCTAATGCTCTTGTTTCCAGCTTTTCTGACACTATGTCCAGGGAATTTGAGATGAGTATGATGGGAGAGCTTAATTACTTTTTGGGAATTCAAATCAAGCAATGCAAGGAAGGAACTTTCATCCATCAGACGAAGTACACTAAAGATCTACTCAAATGCTTCAACATGGGTGATTGTAAGCCAATTTCCACTCCCATGGCAACCTCGACTGTTTTGGATCCAGATGAGGAAGGAGAAGTCGTGGATCAACGCGAGTACCGCAGCATGATCGGCTCCCTTCTGTATTTGACGGCCTCGAGACCGGACATTCACTTCACGGTATGCCTTTGTGCAAGATTTCAGCGCCTCCGAACTTCCCATCGCCAAGCCGTTAAGCGCATATTCAGGTATTTACACTCTACCCTTTTATATGGCATTTGGTATTCCTGCTCTTCAGCTTTGTCCATTAGGGGTTTTTCAGATTCTGATTTTGCGGGCTGTCGGTTAGATAGGAAGAGTACCTCAGGCACCTGTCACTTCCTAGGCACTTCTCTTGTATCTTGGTCTTCTAGAAGCGGTCTTACATTGCACAATCCATCTTTGAAGCGGAGTATGTAGTCAGCGCTAGTTGTCAGAGCCAAATTTTGTGGATGACGCCCACTTTGAAAGATTATGGGTTAAACTTTGCTAGTGTTCCTCTTTTACGTGATAACACTACGCTATTAATATTGCTAAAAACCCAAAGCAACATTCTAGGACTAAGCACATAGACATTCGCTTTCAATTCCTTAAAGATCATGTTGAAAAAGGTGATATTGTGATGCACTTCGTAGAGTCCGAAGCTCAATTGGCAGATATTCTTACCAAGCCTTTAGATCAAACCAGATTTTTCCTCCTTAAGAAGCGAGTTAGGGGTAATTTATCCTTATGGGTTGGTTTGAGGGGGAGTTTTATCTTTTTCTTATCTTTCCTTGTTCTTTTGATCTTTTATTGTTCTTTTTCTGAACTTAGTGATCTTTTCGAACTTTTTAGGTTTTTAGGCTTTTTAATTGCATCTCATTGTGTCATATTGCATTCATATGAAAACTCCAACAAGTGGTTACAACAAATGGTACAAAAAATCCAAAAAGATGCATTGTAATATAAGATTTCCTGCTTATTTTTTTAAATTTTTTTTGATGAAGCTTTGCCTATTACCCTTTAGAACTTTTGTATTTCAATTCTTGCTCAATGTCATGTCTAGTTCTTTGACTTGCTAGAATTATCATGCTTTTACATGTGTAGCTAAGTCTTTGCTATATGAGCTAGAATCTTTTAAACAACTCAAACTAAGAAATTGCAATTTGTGAATGTTTTAGCGAGTTGCGCAATTAGTGCTCCTCTTGTGACATTGGCCCTGTCATAATTGCTTTGTTAGCTCTTTGATCTAAAATTGACCATTACTTGAGCTTTTGTGTTCTTGAGATTCTAAAGCGCTCATGTGAAAAATGAAAATCAAGATTGTCTTATGCTTAAATTGTGCCAAACTATTCTTACGAGATCCTTGTCAAATGACATGAACTTGGAGATAGTTTGATGAACGAACGATCTCATGGGGACCGCTTGTCGAAATGACATGAACCTCAAGATTTGTCGCCCGGTAGAAGCTTAGAAAGAGTTTGTGGATGGCTCCTACCCAGGATCTTCTTTACTAAGATATACCTTTAATCAACTTTTGGTCAAGCTTAGGATGAGTTTGTGGATGGCTCCTAGTCCAGGATCTTGTCACTAAGTTAGATCATTAGTCAACTTCAATATTCAATGCAAATGAGAAAATGTTGACAAATGGGCGTTTATAAAATATTGAGCAAAATGATTCAATACGGGACTTGATTGACTCTTAATGTGGTCTTTGTTAGATTTTTGATCTCACTTTGATATTTTGACATGGCCAATTTCACTTTAGGATCCTGTTGATGAACTTCTTTGAATTTGAAGCGTTGCTTAAATTGATCAAATCTCATCGCTTTATTTTTGAGCCTTTGTGCTTAGCTTTGATATATATGTCTTACCATGATCTTGCTAGCGCTTGTCGGGCTTGATATCTTTGTTTGTGCAATATTAGAGATACTAGCTTGTTCTTTTGGGTAATCTCCAAAGCTTCTTGTAATCAAAAATTGAAAATACAAAATTGAAGCCACTCCATTGCACTTCATGCATATTCCTCTTTATGCTTCTCTTGTTTCTGCTTCTTCCTTTATTTTCTATTTGTTATCTCTGGATGAGAGGAAGGCGTGATTCCTTGATGAATCCATTGTCAAAGGGGGAGAAGATGTGTTAAATGAGAAGAGAAGATGTGTTAATGAGAATATATTTCTTTGTTGGGGAGAAGTTTGTACAAAGGGAGAAACGAAAATTTGAAAATTGAGGATCATAGTGAGGGGGAGTTCTTGAGTTGCATTCTTTTTGTCTTATTGAATATTCTGAACTTAAATTGCATTCTTTTATACTCACAATGATCATAGGTCAATTGAACAATTGTTCTTTCATATGGACCTCATGTGAGAATTTTGACCCTTTTCTGGAAATCAAAGTTTTTATGCTTTCTTTTGCCTTGTCTCACATGCCTATACTATTCTGATGCCACTTGGTCATTTTCATTGCCTTTTCTTGCTTATGGACCAAGTTGTGCCTTTGTGCGAAAATCATGAGTAAACTCATTTTCAAACCTCTTACTTACATTTTCTGGATAATTGCCAATGTGTTCATCAAGGGGGAGATTGTGGATTTCATGGGGATATGTTCCAGATCTTAGGATGATGTGACAATTGGCAATGGCGTTTACGGTTTGTAGTTTCACGTGTTTTCGACAAAGCTACAGTGTATTCGGATAGGCGGTCCGACCGTCCTTGCATCGGCGGTCCGACCGGTCCCAAATCGGTCGAACCGCCATGTGGGCGGTCGGACCGCGGTGACCTAAAAGTGTTCAAAACGAGTGGGCCAAAAATAGGTGTTGTAGGCAAGTGAGGGATCCCAATGCACTTGGTCTCATAATTTTGGAGTCTCCAAGAAGAAGTTCTATTCGCTTTTAATTTCGGAAGGTTTGGATTTTGGGAGTATGAATTTCGCTAAGTCCCATAGGCGGTCCGACCGCTCACGAGGAGCGGTCCGACCGCCATGGCGGTCCGACCGCTCACCTAGAGCGGTCGGACCGGTTTACTTGAACGCCGCCAACTTCGTGGCGATGTTGATTTGTTAGGTCAAAGTCATTGGTTTCATGGCATATGATTTGCATGATGCATGTTTTGACTAACATGGGTCAAGTTGTGAAGAACTTGTTCCGAATCGTGTTTGCTTGTCCGTGGTTGTGCAGTTGCTTGGTGGTCAACGACGGTCAACGGCGAGGAGGATCGGGACTAGACTCGGAGAGTTGAGGTCCGTAACGATTGACGATGCCGGTGAGGTCAACGACTCAAGTGTGACACAAGATGGACAATGGTGACCTATTGGCAAATCCATGACGCATGGTGAAGCGGTTTAGGTCAAAAGGTTAAAGACGGCGCTTTGGCGGCGTGCGTGTGTGACCCGCTTGTTAGTGGGCCTTAACGGAGCCCAAGAGAGTCAAACCCTAAGAGTTTTAGGCCTCCACTATAAATAGGAGGAGGTGGTGGCTGCACCCCTCTCTCTCTCTCTCTCTCTCGCCTTTTTATGTTTCAAAAACCCTAATTGTCTTTAAGGGAGTTGAGGTGGAGGCTAGGGCTCTTGATGGTTTGTTGTGAATTTCGTGATCTTTGATTGTCCACTGATCCATGATGGTGTGGATGTAATCCAGCAACAATCACGAAATCAATCTATGCAAGGTTTGCTTGAGATAAGTCTCTTTTCGTTCTTGCTTTCAATTTCGTGTTTTTAGGGCTTTCTTTGATCCGCGAGTTTGTGATTGATTCCTTCACGTGAATTAGCTTGCTATGATATGTGTGAATCTATCTAGCATCATCTTGATCATCAATCACTCACGAACAAGCATTAGGATCAAGTTTTCGTTCTTGCCCGGTTTTAGACCTTCTGTTAATCAATTAGAAATTGCTCAAGATCGTTCCAAGAATTATCATAATATTCGATTGGAATAGGTCCTCAATAGCATAGAGAAGGTGTGTGCAAAGTTTCATGAAGTTTGGAGTTGAGAATCAAAAGTTAGACCTAATTGCAACTTCGCCATCTGGCCGATTTCTTCGCTTCAGATCGGTTACGATCGCCGTCCGACCATTGTCACCACCGGTCCGACCGATTTCAGAGCGGTCCGACCGCCAAGATAACAATGGTCCGATCGCGACAATCGGTCCGACCACCACTACAGAGGTCAGACCGCCAGTACTTGTGTTGCTTTGATTCTTGCTGATTATTGTCGCATTGCTTAGGGGTTTAATTGGATTCATTACTAGTCTTCCGCTGTACTGGTATATTGATCTTCATAGCTTTCTAATAGCTACTGGAGTGAAATTGTATTGAGTTCATAATTTGTGAAAAAGTGAGCGTGCTCCTATTCAACCCCCCCCCCCTCTAGTCGCCTTTACGGTCCAACAATTGCACTTGACAAAGAAGTCTTACTCAACAAACAACATCAGATATATGTAATATTTTTAAAAAAATAATGGAAAATTCGAGGCATTTTCTTATAAATATACCATGTTAGCATATTTATTAAGAAACACCCTTGAACAGCAGTAGTAGGGTTACGCAACTTAAAGTCTAACATTGAGCATATTTTATTCCTACTTTCCAACAAAATGAAAATTGACAACTCTAAAGTTGCTACATGGGAGCAATCAATAACCATACAAAGGACATAATAAAATTAATAGAACAATGACAGTAGGTTATTATAGCACACAGAACAGATCAAGATATACACAAAAAGACTATAGTAAAACCCAAATCTCTAATTCTTTTCACTACATAACATATCAAGGTATTCATAATTGACCTCTAATATGCCTAAATTCTAGCTATTTTCAATTATCTATTAACTAATCTAATCGCTAACTGCTAGCTATACCTCTATTTCCATGTATTGCCTCACTTATAAACTGACTCAATTATCCCTGCCTTTGCTCACTATATGATGACAACCTACTGGAAATTCCTAACCAAACCTGTCTTTGCAATTTACTATGTAAAACACTTACTAACAATCCTCATTAGCCCTCAACTTACAGAAGCTAATCCATGCTAACTGGCTTGCTAATCAAATGTATATATATACTCATCTACAATATTGAACATCTTACCACCAACCTAATCCAATGGATCTACTGTCATACACTCATATTTACGCAACTTAAAGTATAACCTTGGGGGAGGATGCTTCGGACGCTGGGGAGGTTGGGGTCAGGGAGAAGGGGTGTCGGAGAGCAGCAGGGGCGTCGGGGGAGTTGAGGTCGCGGAGAAGGGACGTCGGGGAGGCGAGGAGTATAGCAGGGGCGTCGGGGTCGGGGAGGCCGGGAGTACCAGGGGCGTCGGCGTCGGGGAGGATGCTTCGGGCGCAGGGAAGGTGAATGGGCGAGAGTAAGGAGAGTGAAGAGTTAAGGGTGCTCAAACCCCATCGATTCCTCTTAAATAAAGGAATATCACAGACGGTTCTACTATGGAACCGTCTGTGATAAGTCATCATAAACGGTTCAATAAGCGAACCGTCTATGATATGTTGTTTAGGGTTTCTGGGAGAAGTCATCGCAAGCGGTTCTGTAATAGGACCGTATGAAAATATCACAGACGGTTCTGTTATGAAACCGTCTGTGATGACTTAGCACAGAAACCCTAAACCCTAATATCACAGACGGTTCTATAACAGAACCGTCTGTGATATAGTCATATCACAGACAGTTTCAAAATGAAACCGTCTGTGATGTGTCATATCACAGACGGTTATGTTACGGAACTGTCTGTGATGACTTATCACAGACGGTTCCATAAACGAACCGTCTATGACAACTTCCTGACACAATTCTAAATTATTTGACTGAAAATTCATTTGTCTTAAAAAAATTCATATCTAATACAACTCAACTCCAAATCAAGTTAAACCAATTTTGATACTCCACATTACAGTGAAGTCCACATTAACATCAATATTAGAGATGGCAAGCCTGTAACACATGACAATTCCACGTTAACATCAAATTACAATGGAATAAATTCTTAATTAAAATATAGCCCTTCGTGATGATCGACGCACATATAGCTAGCTTCTTCACAGGGTTCTTCCTCGAGCCTGATGCCGCCTCCAAAAGGAGGCAGCTCGTCAAATTGATTATACTCTTCCTCATCCACGACATTCTCAACTCCGACAATCCTTCTTTTTCCATGAAGAACAACGTGGATGTTCTTATTTGCCGGGTCGGTTACATAAAAACTTGAACAACTTGCTTAGCGAGTACTAGTGGTTCGTTCTTATATCCGACACGTTTGAGGTCCACAGTAGTGACGCCATACTTGTCGACCTTCATGCCCTGCGGAAGTTTAACCGAATGGCATTGAAACAGGGGGATCTTGAAAAATATGTAGTCGAGCTCCCAGATCTCCCCTACAAACCCATAGTAGGAGTTCAACCCACGTGCCCCGGAGGTATTGAACTTCTCGTGAAACGCATCTATGCGGACACTGTTGTTCTGGACTCTGCTCCTCCTATCCTGAGCTACCATATAAAATGTGTACTCATTTATGTCGTATCATTGCCATGCCATAATTGTAAATTTTGGCCTTTTTGCCAACCATAGCCACGTATCATCGCTTGATGACCTCCCTGTTAATCGCACCTTTAACTATTCGTTGAATCGACGGTTGTGCTCTCTCGTGATCCAAACCTCCGACCGGTTTGGATTCTGTTAGTGTACCATGTCTTTGTGCTCGTCGATGTACGGGGACACTTGGGTCATGTGTTGCAAGACTGTCAAATGGGCTTGCGCGTACATATCTCGATCGGGAGTGATTGCTTTCCTTCCGATGGTCCCGATACCCTCCAGTCTCCCCTCACGACGAGATGGAGACACACCTATCGGCTCTACCTGAGCCATGTAGTTGACGCAGAACTCAATGACCTCTTCGGTTGCATAACATTCGATGATGCTGCCCTCCGGCCGAGATCGATTCCATACATAGGACTTGAGAATTCTCATATATCTCTCGAATGGGTACATATGACGTAGGAACACAGGGAATGACGTCGATGCAGTGGCGAACTTCTAAGTGCTCCCATAAGGCAAGTTCCAAAAAATTGACCGCTTCTTCCAGATGTTTTTCTGACGGGTCCTTAATTTACGTCCCTTCCCAAGCACAACATCAATATCATTAACCATATTATAGACCTCTTTCTCTCTAAAAGCCCTTGGAGCTGAACCATCCTCCTTATTTCCGTCGAATTGTTTCTTCATCTTGCGGTATGGGTGAATCCTGGGAAGGAGCCTACGGTGACGCATATACACAGTTTTACACGAGTTGTTCAGCCATACACTCTTGGTACCATCTAAGCAAAGGCGATGACTTTGGCTCCTTTTGTATCAACCCGACAAAGTTACCAAGGGCAAGAAAATCATTGATGGTGCAGAACAACATGGCGCGTAAAGTGAAGTTCCCTCGTTTGTACGTATCCCATACTTGTACACCTTCGTTCCACAGTGTCACAAAATCTTCCACCAATTGTGCTAGGTACACATCAATATCGTTCCCAGGTTGCTTCGGCCCTTGGATAAGTAGTGACATTAAAATGTATTTTCGCTTCATACACAGCCAAGGAGGAAGCTTGTAAATACATAGATTCACGGGCCAGGTGCTATGTCGGCTGCTCTTGTTACCGAAAGGATTCATTCCGTCTGTACTCAACCCTAACCTTATGTTCCTCGGTTCTGCATCGAAGTTTCTCCACTGGGCAGAATCAGTAGGGTGTCTTAACTTTCCATCCTTCTTACGCTCCTCTGAGTGCCAACGCGTCAATCTTGCCTCCTTTCGATTCGCAAATAAACGCTTCAAACGTGGGATCACAAGCAGATACCACAACATCTTAGCAGGAGGTTATTGCTTCACCTTAGCAGTATTGTTACACTTGTACCGGGATGCTTTGCACACGGGACAATAATGTATGTCTGCATACTCTTTATGGTAGAGGATACAATCGTTCGGACATGCATGTATTCTTTCTACTTTCATTTCCAATGGACAAAGAACTTTCTTGGCTTGGTAGGTGGTGCTGGGTAACACGTTTCCCTCCGAAAGGATGTTCGCTAGGAGACCTAACAACGCCGTGAGACTCTTGTCGGACCAACCATTGTCTGCCTTCAATTTCAGCAGTTCAAGCACGGTTGACAACCTTATTTATTCCGGCTTGCAGCCAGGGAATAAAGGTTTCCCCGAGTCCTCCACTAAGCCCTCGAATTTACAAAACTCTCTCTCACTGTAGTTCTCTTCTAAATCGCATAGCATCTGATCCAGATTGTCACCATGCGACCTATCCTCATCAAAAGCACAGTCCACATCCGACATATTGTTAACTTCGTCGGCGATGTCATCATTATTAACTTCCTGTATGATCTGCTCTTCACCGTGACTGGTCCAACATGTATACCCTTTTTTGAAACCCCTTCGAATCAAGTGAGTTTCGATCTGCGCCGGGTTGTCAAACATTTTCAGATTACCGCAATCAATGCATGGACAATACATAAATTTTATCACCTTCTTCAACATATCCTACTCAGCGGCTCTTCTAAAAGCAAACACATCATTAATGTACTCTTCACTCACACGATTCTCAACATACATCCAATTTCAGCCCATTTACACTACGCACGTAACAAATTAGTATTAAATTATATTAATAAACCTCAAGTACTCTAACTATTAACCAAACATACTAAAATTTATTAGTGATTAACATAGAGCAAATATAAAGGGTCATGTACGGATCGTTACCCTCAGAGCTCACAGCGAATATCCTACGAGATCTCCTCTCTTTCTTCCTCCTCTCCTCCCTTCCTTTTCCTCCTCTCCTCCCTTCCTTTTCCTCCTTGCCTCCTTTCTTCCCCTCTCCAAGTTGGCACAGTGGAGGAGGCAGCAGGGGTGGACCAATGGGGGAGGAGGCAGCAGGGTGGCGGCTCAAATGGGAATGGGAAGGGTTCTGTCGGGACCAAGTATTATATAATATCAGCATACCACAGACGGTTCTTATTACAAACCGTCTGTGATATGTATTTATCACAGACAGTTTGTAATAAGAACCGGCTGTGAAGTATCATAGACGGTTCTGAGCAAGAACCGTCTGTGATACTCTTAGTCATCACAGATAATTCGTGGTTAGAACCGTCTGTGATACTCTAAGTCATCACAGACGATTCGTTGTTAGAATCTTGCTCACGTTTCGTGGTCAGAACCGTCTGTGATACTTCATAGACGGTTCTGCGCAAGAAACGTTTGTGATACTTCATAGACGGTTCTACGCAAGAACCGTCTATGATACTCGAAGTTATTACAGACGGTTCGTGGTTAGAATCGTCTGTGATACTTCACAGACGGTTGTATTTACAACCCGTTTGTGGTAGGTTCATACCATAGACGGTTCGTCTTGGAACCGTCTGTGATTATTTCATCACAGACGGTTTCAAATAACTGTCTGTGATGAGGCGTCTTCTATGGCCTCGCTTTGTAGTAGTGCGTGCGCTCGGCACCTGCTTGGCCGCCGATCTCGGCCGACACGCCGTCCGAGCCGCGCAAGGGCACTCTGCCGTGTTCTATGGGAGCCCACGGGTCTACCGTGGTCGTCATGCTCGCGGCCGCATTGCCGGCCGCCGCTCGTCGCCGTCGCTACTTTCTGCCGAGCCGCCGACGAGTGTACTCGCGCCATGGCACGCGCCGGCGCCCTCGCCGCCACGCCAGATATGCCACCACGAGTCGAGATCATCCCTCCCAGGGCAACAGCTAGAGTTTCAAACTTGGAGTTCTGATACCAATTGTTGGTCTAAACCGAAGACGAATACACGCGAATACAATAGAACCCTAGAACGTTGACGCAAGAACACACAAAAAAATTGTGCCACTGGTTAAATAACAATTTTTCTAATTTCTCTTGCTCTATTACTCTTGTTCACAAAATCTGATTGCGGGTGTACTTTTTTATCGAGAGCAAACGACTATTCGTATCCGAAAAATATTATATATATACTGAAAGGATACCAAACAAACTCTAGTATCCATAATAAATACTGCATAAATACTATAAAACTACGTAAAATATATATACACACACACAAAGATTAATAACAGGTAGCGTCCACTTGGCGACGTCGATAACCATGTTCATAGCCCCCACCCCCCACCACACCAATCTCGAATCCCATTCACATCCAGCCGATCCACAGCCTGCAAGTTCGATTTTGGTGTCCTCGGTTTGGTCCAACAAAATATTTTAGCACGGAGTCACCACCTAATTTTACCTCCAACACGACGATGTTCCGATGTGGAGGCACACGACGGCGCTGGTTTTGTAATCAGTGCTGGCCGCAGACGGTCGATCGGCGGCCTCGTCACGAGCAATGCCTCCCGCCCATTGGATACTTCAGAAGGTCTTCGCTCGCCATCAACAATATCTCCGGCGTTGCGGAAGGGAGGCGCGGCCCAGCGCCAGGCGAGTTCCCACCGCGCTACAGCCCAAGTCCAAGAAGACGAACACTACAAACGCGCGGCCTCGATCGAGCTGGTTAGGAGAGTGTGTGTCGGCCCGGGTCTCTCCGCAGCCCGGGTGGGCGGGCGGCCCGCGTGACTACAGAACAAGCAACGCCGGCCGAAGCTTGCGGCGGATGGCCGTCAGATCGCGATCCTAGGTCCGATCGTAGAATAAGATTTTTCAAAACATATATATATATATATATATATATATATATATATGGTAAAAATTGAATTATGTTTTCAAGCCAGGCTATTGTAGAATTTTTTGAATTTAGTTTCGTAATTTTGGGTACACTTATTCATTTTAAGTTTATTTTTTTAAAAATGTTAATTACTTTTTAGTAAACTAATCATTTAAAATCCAATATATTAATGGTACTTTTTTTTACCTTGAAACAACATCAGTTAAAACAAAGCAAGTTAAACTATTGTAACCTAAATTAGCAATAGGTAAAATAAAATTTTATATTTCGGTATAGTTTGTTGTCATGATCGTGATCCTATCCAATTCCAAGCACGATCTTAGCAATCATACCCAATTCTATGCGATCCAGCTTCAGAATCACGATTCTATGAAATTTCGATCTATATATCAACTTGTGTCATTTTAACTCCGTGAGATCAAAGGGTCGTATGATCCTACGATCCATGACGCGATCCTAACAACCTTGCAGATGGCTCCGTTTATTTGGTTCGCTGTGGCCTCCGCGCTCTACTCGGCGATCATACTCACACCTGTGCCACCATGTCGCACCCAATTGGTGATTCGCGAGACCCGCGACGACGACCGTGGCGCTGCACGCAATGCGATGGCGCTGGCCGGGCCGATGCCGACTAGGGTGGAATCGAGCCGACTCTTTGGATCGGGTGAACGTGAGGCTCGACTCGCCTGAGAGAGGAGTCACAAGGAGGCTCGGCTCTCGAGCGGGCTCGTGAGTCGTGAGCTGCGGCGACGGGATGAAGGGTGATGCGCTACGAAAGTTGGCGCGGCGACCTTGCGGATCATCTAGGCGTCGCCAACCCGCGCCCGACCTCATGGAGCGTCGCGAAGTGGTCGATGGCGTAGCCCACGATCTGCTCCTCAAGCGCGACTACGTCCGCGCATCCGATGCATCGCGAACGGTGCCTTGCCGAAGCTCGGCTGCCGGCGGTCGTGGCGATCGGGCCAGCAGAGGTGGTGGACACGCTTGGCCTCCGAGGCCTCCCAAACGGCGGTGACCATCCTCGCCCGCCTCCTTTGCGTGGTAGATGGCGATGTCGTGGTAGTCAATCCACCTGCCACGGCTCGGCGCCGGTTGAAGGCCGAGTTCCTCGGCGGAGGGTCAAGACGGTCGGCGTGGCGTGGGTGTCGGTGATGAACTCCGATATCGCGGCGGGCGACCGGAGTGCCCCAAAGAACCGACGGCGGAAGGCGAATATGCACGAAACGAGGTCTCGCGGTGGCGCCGATGGCCCCGAGGAGCCACGGCCGCGACGGCGAAGACGCTAGCGACGAAGCCAGCAGGCGTCGGCGTCGGCCTCGAGGAGCAGGTCCGCGCCTTGTGGCATGATGTGACGCCCCGTGTCATTACCCCAGGGGTAATCATACTTAGGCACACGGATTACTATTCGCCTGCTCGGAGAACACCGCCCGACGAATAGCAAGTCATTATCGAGTACGCAGCAGAACAATAAGGTGGAAACTGTTCTTTATTATGACAGTTAACCACGCAAGACTAAGGTTATTTACAAGCGGTAAATTACAAAACTGCCAAAAGAAATTGGGACCAAGTCCCTTATCTTGCCTTCCTTGCACCCTCCAACTTCTAGTCGTCCCAACCGCGGATAAAATGCCCTCTCACCTGCTCCTCGCGCCTACGCTCTAGCCTCCTCGCGGCGTCTTTGGTACCTGCATGTCCTTCGTCCACTCGGGATACTTCCCGACCGGACTAAGATCTACAAAGGAGAATACTAACAAGGTTGAGTACATATGTACTCAGCAAGCATTAATAGCAACATATGCATCGTATGACTCATCTCTGTCTGAATCACAATTTCTATCTCATCTCATTTCATTCTGAAAATAAATCATTAAAACAATGGTGGCAAATTTTATAATGAAAACACTACTTGTCACTCGGAGAGAAGAAAGACCCCTGGTGGTTCCCGTAGACTCCAATCCAGGAGACTAGCATGAATTCATGATTTGTATAGCAACTCCGGCAGCTTGTACCACTTTACCCACAACCTATTTGGAACCCTAAGATGACCAGGTCCATCGCATTTCCTTTGATGCGACTTCGAGTTCGTAATACGTAACGCGTTTTCGAGTTACGTGATTAATTTTTCCACCCATTACGCTCCGCTCGGTGCTTAACTAATCTTCACACCGAGTTACGTAATGTTAGTTGGGCCGACTCACCTTCACCTAACACCCCTTAGCGCATATAGCGCCGCCTCAACTGGGTTTCTCAACACACTCACACCTATAACATACCCATGTAGAAAGCATAATCACGTAACAAGGTAGCATTTTCTGCCCCGCAAACGGGAAAATGGTTGGCACTAATTTACGGCATCTGACCGAGTAAGAGTTTTGTTGGTCCTTATATTATAACCATATGTAAAGGGGTCCCACCTCTTACCACATCATCATTATCATCTTTTCTCTCATTCTCTTCCCCTGCCCTGGGCCCCCTTTACCAGCCATATCATAATATTATCACCTTTTCCTTTCATCTTTCTCATTCTTTCTGTTATCATCTCAATCATTTGATTTGGATTTTTGGAAACCATTTTGGATGCAATACGTATGATACAGCAATATACAGTTTACATTTAAAATATCTATATTGATGTTCAAGAGGATCGCTTGCCTTCAGAATTGCAGAAAAGATCGTCGTCGACGAAATATATATATACCAACTACACCTGCAGGCGTCGGCTCATCTGCTGCAATTATACGACGGCGAGAATAATAAATAATTAGGCAAATACTTAGTGGTTTTATGTGATATTATGCGAATAAACTGCTAATGCAACTCCTATTGGTTAGCCAATTTCATTTTACAAATATTTTTCGAATCCCGACCCAGTTAGCATTCTTCCACTAAAATCCTATTTTTATTACTCTCCTAACCCTAATCTCCAACATTTAATCCTAATCACCCAATCCTCTTAATTAACTACCCCTAAATGCAATACAAATCTCAATTTAACCCTTTCCTAATCTACCAAAACCCTACTCTCTCCCCATCTCTCTCCCTACCTCTCTCCTCCTTACCACTCGGCCGACACTCTACTCTCCTCTCCCCTCAGCCGCTCTAACTCTCGCTCTCCCTCTCGCGCACTCCCTGCCGTCGCCTTCGGTTCCTCCGGCTCCTGCACGCCGCGCTCTCGCTCCCAGCCCGCCAGCCTTCTTGGCTCCTCCTCGGCTCCACTGGCCCGGCTCATTTGTTCTCCTTCCCTCGGCGCCCTGCGCCTCAGTCCGCCTCCTCTTCCTTCTCCCTCCACGCCCGGCCCCAGATCTCTCTCTCCCTCTCGGTTCTCTACACCGCCTCCTTCTTCCCAGCGCGGCCGAGGCCGCCAGCCACGCTGCTCCCGGCTCGATTTCCCTCTACTCGCTCAGATCGGGTGTGCTCGGCCCTGCTTGGCCTCCCGCTCTCGGTCCTCTCCCCTGGTGCCCTAAGCCCACTCCCGGCTCGGCCTGCTACTGGATTGGTTTCCCCGTTCTAGCTTGATTCCAGTTAAGTTGATTTTGAGCAGATCTAGTTGAATCCATTACTAATGCTAGATGATGATTATGTATGCATGTTCATGGTGACCAACTGGGGTGGTGGAGGCTACTGAAGGTAGATACTGGACTCGGTTTGCCACTGGGGTAAGTCCTCCTGATCTCCCTCTTCACCCCTCCTCCTAGTGCTCTGAGATGGTGCTGCACTGAAAGATGATGATGAACTGATCTGGTGGTATGTGTGATTGGCATGGATGAATGATGGTGAGGTCGTGGTGTGGTTGCTCCTTGTGCAGATGGGTAGTTCAACTTGGTGTGAGAATGGGGTTACCTCTTGATGAATCTGAGTTGAGAGAAGAGGTGGTAGTCTTTGGTATTGTCTTTGGTGCTCCTCTTCTTCTCGCTCCCGCCCTCGATTCCATGGATGCGGTTCTTTGGCCCAGTGGTTCTCCTCCCGTGCCAACTTGGACACCCTTGGCCTTGTGGTATTGCCATCTTGTCCTCCTCCTTCTTTGGATGGATGGGGATTTGGAGGTGTGAGTTTACTTGAGCTTTTGCTCCCGCCTTGCTCTTAGCGGTGGGGTGCGACCTTGTGTTCGGCTTTGTGTGGGGATGCATCTCATTTGGGAGGTCTTGGCCTTGTGTTTTGGCTTTGCATTGCTTTGGTTTGAGGGCTTGTCTGAGCTGGGTTTGTCTTGGCTCTGGGCCGGCTTGTCTTTGGCCGCGAAGGGGTGCACTTCACCGGGAGTGAACTGGTCACTGCCTTGCTCGGTAAGTTAATGACCACTATGCCCTTGTGCTCATCTGAATGGCTTCGCATAGATATTTTTGGGCCGAGGACAAGTGGGTCAATTGACAGGCAAATCACTATGTGAGGATTTTCGCAATCGAGGCAATCGATATTCGTAGGTGTTGGATTCGAAAATGCCGAATGATGAAACCTACGGAAATAAGATGGCGCCGATTACTTGGGTTGGTCTAGGTATCGCGGGTATCCAGGTGCCGACTAGTCTGGGTTAGCCTAGGTGACTTGAGAACCAAGATGCCGGCTAACCTAGGTTGGTTTGGGTAGTCTCGATACTCAAGGTGTCAACTAACCTAGGTTGATCTGGGAACCGCGATGATTCCTACTGTACTCTGACGGCAAACTACTCTATTCTAACTTTATTCTATAGTTTTTGAACTGCTAATAGTCTTATGGTTGATTGGCGGACAATGGAGCTGGAAATGGCATTTCAGATTGAGTCGAGGAAGACGGTTTGACTGGACGGCGATGGACGAACCATGCTTCAAGGAAGACTTCAGCGATATGCAATGCAAGATTTTAATTTAATCTTTTTGTAATATATTCAAAGTTGTAAAACATGATCTGTTCTGATGTAATAAATTCTTGTATTACTTGAGTTCAGAAAATTTTTATTTACTGCTAACCAGCTATTAATGTTAATTAGATTAGTCTGATTTTCCGGGTTCTCACACACGACCCCGAACACATCGGCGAAGAAGGGGATCGGGAGGAAGGGCATTGAGATTTGAGAGGGTTAGGGATCGACTGAAAAGACTCGAGAGCTAGCGCTGGACTGGACGAGAGAGATTCACCTCCGGAGTCCTAGCACTGGACCGGGCCTTTGTGGCTGATGGGCTGCACGAGCCACCGAGCGGTTCGAGCTCGGCTCAGTTTTATTGCAAGCTGGACACCGGGCGGAGCTGCTTCTTCTTCTTTTTTTCCGGCCTCAATGCCGACAGGGCACGACGTCCCACCGTAAGGTATAGCACGGTTCATTAACTTTGAACATGGCCACCTTACGATTTCATTTCCCGTAGGACGTTGATTCGCAAGAATATGGCGCCATATGGGGCACTGCATACACACCCTCGGCCTCGGGCAGTCAGCACTGCTCTGCACATACCTGGCGCCCATGCCACGGTGTCAGGCCATCCCATCCCATCCCACGAGGAATTCGCACTTTCAGATAGTGCCATCCAGGATCATGCTCGCCTGGAGACAGCCTGCTCATCAGCGAAGAACCGAACGGCGGAAGGCATCACCACACTCCGCACTTGCCACTCGCGTCCTTCAATCCATTCTACTTACACTCGATTGGCACGAACACTGTGCTCAACACCGCACGTTCACTTACAAGTAAGGGTTTTCTGCACTGATAATCCTTCTCCTTCTTCTTTTTTTGGTTGGCAGCGAAGGGAATCAAGGGGATCTCCCACTTCCCCGAGTTCCCTCGAGCTTTTCTTTTCCTTTTTCTGCTTCCCCTTTCGCGTCTCTTCTCTCTGTTGACTCCGATGCGTCTCCACTCGCCACTAAACAAGCATTTCCTCTTATTTTTCTTGAGCCACTAGGTTGGCTCCTTCCTTGTGCTTGCCCCATCATGGACGATCCATATCTCCGGAAAGAACAACATATCTTGTCGGTATTTCATACCGTGAATCTTAGACAACCTAGAATATAGGGAAATTTTACGGTATATTTTACTAATAAATTTTTTATAAGGATGTAATAATTTTTTCTTTCATTTTTTATGAGGGTAATATGGATTTTTTCAACTAATATTGAAAATACTACTCTTATGTCGTATGATCCCTCACATGAGCAATTACAATTGTACCCTTTAAGAGTTCTACTACTCATACTACCAAGCAGGGGCGGATCTGGACCTCGAGGCGGTAGGTCAGAGTTCGAGGCCCAAAGAAAATTGTTAAGTAATTTTTTGGATATAGACCTAACAAACGAGTTGTAGCATTTAGCCCGAGGCTCGGCCATCTACACCTCCTCCCACGCCCACTGCTACTGCATCTAGTCCACTCGGCTCAAAGACATCCAAAGAGAGAAGTCGAGCGACTCAATCCCTTTGCACCCACACAAACCCACGCGCGCCGCCTCGCGACCTCGCCTACCCGCCGAACGCCTCACGGCTCCTTCGCGATCCGCAACCTCCCTCACGCTTAGCGCGGCGCCCTCGCGACCTCGCCCGCCGCCGCCAACCGCCTCCCGCTCCCTCCGCAGATCCGCGCCCTCACTCACGCCCGACAGCGCCCTCGTGACCTCGTCCGCTCGCCTCGCCGCCGGCCGTCCCTCCGGGCTCCTTCGCAGATCGCGCCCTCCTCACGCCCGACACAGCGCCCTCGTGACCTTGCCCACCCGCCGCCGCGCGGTCGTCCCTCCGGCTCCGCAGCCAGCGCTCTCCCTCACGCCCGGCGGCGCCGCCGCCGGGCTTGAGGGAGGGTGCGGCGGCGCGCCGGCGTGAGGAGGGCGCGAGCCGCAAAGACCTCCTCCACGCCCGACGGCCGGCGTCGCGCCCTCGCCTCGCCTCTGTGGCTTCGTCCCCATCCAATGCCGCGCCCACGGCCTCCGTTTCTGTCCTCGTTGACGTCGCCGAGGCCCGCGGCCGCATCGCCGGCGATCTCGGGATCTTCTTCAGCACAGAGGTGGTGCTCAGCTCACTCAAGTAGTCCGTACTCCATAGACCATAATCAGGTGTAGACTTGAAGACTTCAAGTAGTTCTTGGCTTCTTGTGCGGGTGCAGACTTGAAGACTTGTAGTTTATTTGTATTTTGCCTGTGTACGAAATGAAATGTGAATTGATATGCAAACTTGCAAAGTGTAGATTTACTGAAAAGTTTTATCATTCATAATTCATACACTGGTGATCTAGTGACTTTTAGTTGTATTGCTATTTATTAGCATTTTAGTTGGGATTTTATGGTCATCCAAAACTGAAAATTGAACTTGTTATTTGAATTTTGTAATTTTGCAGTGATTGCGTGGACTCAAGTGATACACTTGAGAGCTCCTTGAATGCCAAGGAGAAGATTATCTCATAGTTGAATGCAGAACTACGTAGTATCGAAAGTACTTTATCAAGCGTGAGAGAAATGCATGTGAATGAACTGAAGTTGACTGCTTTGCTCACTGGAAAGGTACGCAGTCAATAAAAGAGTGTTAATGTGTGTAAAGTCGATGACTGGTTCTTGAACCAACTCATTTACAGGGATCATCTACCTGTCTAATTACTTCTTATTATCCATTGTCCAAATATAGTTCAATATATGTTAATTTCTTTGCTTCTATCACTATCCACTTGTTGGTCTTTTACATTGGCCTCAATTGTTATGGGTGAGTTTAATTGACATGGCTGCAGCCTGCATGTTTGCATCTGAACCCAGAAAATACACACATAGAGAGAATAGTTCTAATGAGGAGAGAAAAAAATATGTTACTTATTCCATTGCATCTATTAGCCATTTTACCATGCATATGTTTTTGGAATGATTTGTTTCTATGCAACTACACTTCACTTTTATGGGAATTATTTCACTAATTAAGTTTCCATTTGTAGGAAAATGCTCTAACGGAGTAAAGAAAGAACTTCAAGAAAGACCCACGACAAAACTAGTAGATGATCTCAAGAGAAAGGTTCAAATGTTTTTCTTATTATGTTATATGTTGAAGCATTGAGCTAAAGTTATGTGTTCAAGGAATGATGTCACGTAAGAAACCACTATCTTGCGCTAGTGGTAAATTAAGTTCTTACAAATCTGGACTTCATGCTCTTTGTATTTAATCATACCTCTATTTGATTTATTTTTTATGATGTCTTTGTAGATTCTGGTACTTGTCAAACTATTGACGAAGAAATGGTGGGCTAGGTTATAGATGAAATCTTCGTTATTTAGGTACTCAATTTGTATCTCTAAGATATTATATTATTTATGTTTTGCCATATTTTTCTTATTATATTGTATGTTGGAGCATTTTTGCTAAAGTTTCATGTCAACGAAGCATTTGTGGCTTATTTTTTGTTGTATTCCGGTGTGGATAGAAATTAGCGTTTGTTTTAAGATGTTAGTCTATTGGAATTTAGCCCGAGGCGTGACCAAATCCTAGATCCGCCACTGGTACCAAGTGTAATATAACTATATTAATTATCCTAACTAATCTGAACTATCAGATAAAAAAGAATAGACAATCTGTATTAAATTGAATATATTGTAAAGCTCGAATTTATATTCAGCATGTTTCGACAAACGACTCCTGTTGAACTGTTAGTCCTGTAGGAATTCTGAATCAAGAGTTCCAAAAACAATGATGTTCTACACCTCTACTTCCAGTTGTGTATTTATTTATTTAGAGAGCCTATGGCAATCGTAACTATTGTTTTGTGTTCTGAATTATGATAGGAAGATGGTTTGTGGGAGCGGAGGGTCAATGGTACGGATTAGTGTTATTTTCGGAATTGATTACTTTTTATCTACTTTTATATTCTACTGGTAATATACGGTGATAGCATAAATTAAATTTGGTCATTGATTTGCTAAGGGTATAATATACTTTTCTTTTTTATTTATAATTTTTTTGTGAGAGTATTATTCACTTTTCTAACTATGGTTGAAAATATTAATCTTGTGGCATATGATCTCTACATGAACAATTACAATTCTACTCTCATTGGGATTCTACTACTTATACTAGCAGGTGTAGTATAACTAAATCCTAACCAATCTGAATAAATTAGATAAAAAAGAATGGACAATCCGTATTAAATTGAATGTACTGTAAAAGAGCTCTAAATATAAGTAGACGTACTGGATTGGTTTGTTATGAATACCGCTTGTATTCAATATGAGGCCAATGGACCAATATATATACAAGTACATGTGTGATATATATGCAAGTAACCCCTTATACAATGGGGAAATATACATGCAAGAATATACAAGCATACCAGAAAGATACAAGGAATCACCAGACGGCTCGTAGAGGTTGTGCAGATGTGTCCACATCAACTGTGATGAAACCAAACCAACCACATCCCCAGTGAATTGCACCTCCATGCTAGCAACCAGAATAGCAGAGGCACGGACATCCTCATCAATCCATGTCTTGTGGGCAGCATACCGAGTCTGAAAAGTCTTTATAGTATCCTCAAAAGCATCAAATGTTTCCTTACGAGTGTTTTCGAAAGTAGTCTTCGGGAACACAAGCTCAGCGAGTGGAGCAGGACGAGGCGGGCAAGGCAACTCGCTGGTAAGAAACTTCAAAAGCTGCTAGCCACGCATATGGAGACGCATGTGCTAAAACCAGTCCTGATAATTGAGACCATCAAAGATCACCATACAGCGAGGAACGAAAACAGTACCCATTGCGCTGGACGGCACGGCGACCAAGACAACGAAGTCTAACAGGTGGCGCTGGACGGTGCAGCGGTTAGAACAACATACTATTTTTTCCTTTTATCGGGCCAGCTCACTTGAAAAAAGGCCAAAGCCTGCTCGCTCGGCCAAAAAACACACACAAGGAACTAGAGTTCCCCGCGGCGACAGCGGTGGTGGTGGCGGCGACGGCTCGTGTGGTAACGAGCCCGGCGGCGGTGGCAGCTCTGTTGCCCGAGCACGGGACGAAGACTCGGTCTCGGCGGCAACAACTCCACGGCATTCCCGGGGGCGACAGGGCGGAGCTCCTAGCAACTCACAGGAGAGAAGCCGATGCCCCGAAGCCCATCCCCGATCTGCTCCTCCGAGACGAATCTGGGCAGCAGCGATGTAGACGACCTCACGAGCGACGGTAGCGGAAGGCGAATCGACAAGTGAAGCACTGAGTAGAGGCACACCGAGCAATGGTGCGCCAAGCAGAAGACCACGACGCGGGGCGGCAGCAGCGACCGGCGGCAGAGGATGCCGGCAACAGTCACGTGAGAAACCCTAACCCTAGCTTGGCTCTGATACCATGTTATGGACACCGCTTGTATTCAATATGAGGTCAATGAGCCAATATATATACAATTCCAGGTGTGGTATGTATGTAAGTAACCACTTATACAATGGAGAAATATACATGCAATAATATACATATATCATGGTTAGCACATCACTATAACATCCCTTGCTTGCAACACTGCATATAGTAATACAAGAATTTCCCCTTTTCACCTAGTTGATTCACGAAAGAATACAATGTGGACCAAGAACTAAAAAATCTAACACTAAGTGTGGACCAGTAACCGAAGAGTCTAACAGGAACCAAAGAGTCTAATACTAAGTGTGGACCAGGAACCGAAGAGTTAGGAACCAAAGAGTCTAATAGGAATCGAAGAGTATAACACCTCCCCGCAGTTGGAGTGTCAGTGGAACGAACGTTCAAACTGGACCGGAACTCGGTGAAGACAGAAGTAGGCAGCCCTTTGGTGAAGATATTGGCGTACTGAGATGTTGTCGGAATGTGAAGAACGCGGACATCGCCAAGACCAACTCGTTCCCAGACGAAGTGAAGGTCAATCTCAACATGTTTAGTGCGCTGATGTTCCACCGAAGTTGTTGAGAGATAGACCGCGCTGACATTATCGCAGTAGACGAGGGTAGCTCGACGTGGAGTGCTACGAAGCTCCTGAAGAAGTTGGCGTAGCCAGCATGCCTCAGCAACAGCATTGGCCACAACCTGGTACTCAGCTTCCGCACTCGAACGAGAGACAATGTGTTGCCGCTTCGAGGACCAGGAGACGAGATTGTCACCTAGGAACACAGCGTAGCCTGAAGTGGACTTACGCGTGTTGGGACAACCAGCCCAGTTGGCGTCAGAGTAGACAACCAGATCTATAGAGGTGACTCGGTGAAGAAGAAGGCCATGGTCGATGGTGCTACGAAGATACCGAAGAATGCGCTTCACAGTGGCGAGGTGCGGCGAGCGAGGATCATGTATATGGAGGCAAACTTGCTGTACGGCGTAGGCAATATCCGGGCGAGTGAAAGTGAGGTACTGCAAAGCACCCACAAGACTTCGATAGAACGTCGGATCAGCCACATAAGTGCCAGCAGCAGAGGGGACCTTGGAGTGAGTGTCGATAGGAGTGCTGCAAGGCTTGTAAGCAGTCATGCCGGCACGGTCCAAGATGTCTAGAGTATACTGCCGCTGAGAGAGAAACATGCTGCCATCACGATGACTAACAGAAACACCCAAAAAATAATGAAGTGGACCGAGATCCTTCATAGAAAAAGTCCGCTGGAGGGAGGCAACCACCTAGCGGAGCACACGATCCGAAGAAGCAGTCAGCACAATATCGTCCACATAGACAGCAGATAGACAGCGTCACCGCCTCGATGAGACACAAAGAGGGAGGTGTCGGACTTTGTCTCCAAGAATCCGAGGGACAGCAAGAAAGTCGCAAAACAGCTGTACTAGGCCCGGGGCGCCTGTTTGAGACAGTAAAGAGACTTGTTGAGGCGGCAAATGTAATCTAGGCTGGATGAATCCACAAATCCAGCCGACTATGAACAGAAGATAGTATCTGATAGTGTGCCATGAAGAAACGCATTCTTAACATCCAGCTGGTAGATAGGCCAAACTCGGGATAGGGCTAGAGAGAGAACTATGCGAATAGTGGCCGGCTTGACGACTGGACTGAAAGTCTCATCAAAATCAACACCAGGACGTTGTGTGAAACCACAAATAACCCATCAAGCCTTATAGCGGGCAAGAGTGCCATCTGAATTGAGTTTATACCAGAAAAATCCACTTCCCAGTGACCACATTGGCATTTGATGGCCGTGGAACAAGATCCCATTTGTTGTTGGCCTGAAGAGCAATGTATTGTTCCTCTATGGCGTCGCGCCAATTAGGGTCGGCGAGAGCAGCCCGATATGTGGTCGGAATAGGAGACAGAGTGGCGGTATGAAGGTTCATGCGGGTGAGCGGCTACCGAAAACCGTGCTTGCCACGAGTCACTATAGCATGGGAGTTGTTGATCGGCTGGAGCGCACAACACCTGGGGGAAGCTGCGGGAGAATGGTCCCGCTGGGAGTTGGTGGGCCAACTGGTAGACCGACAGGAGTATTGTGTGCTTCGACTGCCACGGGAGGAGCCACGGTTGGAGCGCTGGGTGCTACCACAGCCGCGGGGCCAGGAGGAACACTGCCGGCCGGTGTTACATGCGCGCTGGGAATGCGCACGACATTGGGTGCTGTGGGTGCACTGGGGTTGTTCACAACTGACCCAGGAGAGGCAACATCGTCGGGCGCCACGACCGGTAGGAGCACGGGCGAGCGCGCCACGCTAGGAGGGGCACCAAGACCTACAAGATGATGAGGCCCAATGGGCATCGGCGTGTGATCAAACTCCAACAAAAAATCGAGGTTAATGGGAGAGGGCAGAGCAGTAAGCTCGGCAAAGGGAAAGGAGGACTCGTCAAACGTAACATGACAGGAGATGATGACCAGATTTGAGGAGAGATCAAGGCATCGGTATCCCTTGTGTTCGGATGGGTAGCCGAGAAACACACACATGGTGGAGCGAGGAGAAAGCTTGTGGGGAGTGATGGCAGAAAGGTTCGGGTAACACTTACAGCCAAAAATGAGAAGGTGAGAGTAGGAGGGGGAAACACAAAAGAGCGTAAAAAATGGTGCGAAAAAATTGAGAGTTTTGGTGGGTTTTCGATTGAGAAGTTAGGTAGCGGTGTGAAGAGCCTCAACCCAGTAAGAGGAAGGGAGGCTGGCCTGAAACATAAGAGACCGAACAATGTTATTAGTGGAACGAATTGCCATTCTGCTGAGAGGTGTATGGACATGATATGCAGAGTGTAACACCATGGGTAAGGAAAAAAGTACGAGTGGTGATGTTGTCAAACTTACGGTCATTATCGCACTAAATACTCTTGATCTTAGCGCTGAACTGAATAGCAACGTAAGAAGAAAAGTGAGAGATAGTGGCAAAAGTATCATATTTCAAACGCAAAGAAAACGTCCAAAGATAATGCGAGCAATCATCAAGAATAACCAAGTAGTATTTGTAACCGAACACACTGATGACAGGCGAGGTCCAAAGATCACAATGAACTAAATCAAAATTCTTGAGAGCATGCAACTGTGAAGTAGCAAAAGGTAGACACACGTGGCGACCAAGTTGACACGCATGACAGATAGTGTCAGCGAGTCCATTATCATAAGCAGTGGCGGGCGCACTAGCAAGGCGAGACAAGGATTCAGGGCCAAGATGCCCGAGACGACGATGCCAAAGGGAGGCGGAGGCGCCAGCAACGAGTGCGCATGAAGGGGAGGCAGACATCAGCAGACGCAAGGGGTAGAGAGGTCCGGTGCTATTGCACCTAGTGATCATGTTCCTGGAACGAATATCCTTGATAGCAAAACCAACAGAGTCAAACTCAACGGAACAATTGTTGTCAATAGTGAATTGATGAACGGAAACAAGTTTCTTGATAAGGTGCGGAGTGACAAAAACATTAGTAAGATGAGGAGAGCCAAGACTAGTGGAACCAATGAAGGTGACGGGTAGCAGTGACCCGCCACCGACAACGATGGTGGAAGAGTGAAGAAGTGAGGAGGGTGGGAACTGAAGAGGGGTTGTAGAAGGAGGGCAGCCAACCAGAGGTGCTGCCCCTAGAGTGACCACCCGCACCTTCGGTGCTGAAGAATCTAGACCCGCCATTATGTGTTAATGGAGTATTTTGGTGATTAATGACAAATCTAAATATGAGACTAATACCTTTCATTGATTAATGATAAATTTATTTGTGAGACTAACTCTCTTGTCTAATATAATTTTATGTAGTCTCATTTGGATATAGAAAGGTGAAAACCATGGAGGTATGCATTCGACTTTATATTCTTTTATATTGTTGTATTCCTCGGATCCAAAATATAGGTTGAACTCCACCATAAGTATAACTTGGATATGTGCATATGTTCTTATTACACATTTTTGTATGTACACATTTAGGAGGAGTTCACTCTATATTTTGTGGTTTCATTAGTATTGATTCATATTCCGTTCTCCACATATATTAAGGATCTTTACTTTGAAACATATTCTTTTGAATATATAAAACTTGTGTAGTTCATATATACTCATGTTGTGTTACATTTAATTAACTACATTCAATTTATGTGCAATTGAAGTGGTTATCATCAATTACCAGAAAGGGAAAGATTGAAATATCTTGTTCCACCATTATGAGTTAATGGTATGGTGTGGTAATTAATGATAATCATATTGTGGAATTAACATTTTCCATGAGTTGGATGAATATGTTATATTCCAGGGTGATGAAGACTTTGGACTGCATCATGAGTAGATCGTCATCAAGTCAAGGTTCAAGAAGATGATGCATCATGTGTTGATGCATATCAAGATCTCGAAGAGAAGATGATCATGAGTTGATCATCAAGTCAAGAGAAGACCCACCATGTGTTGATGGAGGTCAAGTAAAGAATGCATCATGGGTTGATGCATATCAAGACAATGACCCGGACTTGAAGTGAAGATGTGTGTCATCAAGCTTCAAGAAGATACTCAAGACAAAGGTATGACTAGCTAGGGTTAAGGATGTGTCCTAGTCTTTTACCGGTCTTGGTGTTTGGTTGGAAGACTGGATTGCTAGTATAGGATTGCCGTACTATTAAGAGGGGTCTTGTCTAGTAGCTTGAGTCTCATCATGTGTTGATAGCTTAATCTCGCTTGCTCTAGCTCTCCGTGGCATGATGCTATTATTTGCAAATGCGTTTTGCAAATAGTCGAGGCTCATGCATTTAATCCTTGTAGCATGTGACTATACTTTTCAAATGTGTTTTGCAAATGGTTGAAGTCCATACCTACTCCTTGTGGCATGATCTAAGTTTGCAAATATGTTTTGTAAATTGTTGGGATTCATGCATTTTCCCTTGGCATGGTCTAAGATTGCTTGTTGCTATTTCTTTGGACTTAGACCATGGTAGTGTCTCTTTGGAGTTATGTTTTTTATTTGATCAAATGTGCTTTAGATCAATCAAATAGGTGGGTTGTGTAGCCCTCTGAATAAGCTTTCCATAGGGTCCAAGATCACTCAATTCCGACATCAGAGTTAAAAGTTATGACCTTTTTACCGAGTGTTGTATGTGCTGAAATTGAACCGCGGTAGTACCGCTCTAGAAGAGAAGTACTACCGCAGAACGGTAGTACTACCGCCCATTGCACCGTGGTACTACCGCACAAAAAACTTTAACGGCTAGTTTTTGAGCCGTTAATGCACCCGTACGACCAATGAACAGTAAAAAACGGTAGTACCGCCCGTTGCTTACCTCAACGTGGATTAGGGGAGATCGACAAGTCTCCGAACACCACGGTAAAATATCATTGTGTCATTGTGATTTGTTCTATTGTGTTTTACTTTGTGCAATTTACATTCCTTGTATTAAATTGCTTTCATGTTTTTGAATGATTGCTATCGTTATCATTAGTACATGTTGTTGGTGCACTTAGTAAAGACTAGTTGATTTAGGCTTTAATTGTGCAAAACCGAATTGATTTACAATTCCGCATAAAACTCAGTTTTAGCCTAAAGATTTTAAAACTGCATATTCACCCCCTCTAGTCTGCCTCCTCGATCTTACAACCGCCAGTCTTGTGGTTGCTGTCGCCGTTTCTGCGGCAACGACGACGACTGGAGCCGCCCCCGCCACTACCGGTGCCACCAGAGGGAGCGCCCTAGGGTGCGCCAGTGGAGCAGCTGCCGGACACACTGCCACCGCCCCCGGAGACACCACCGCTGGGACCCCCATTACCGGTAGGGGTCGTGGCGATGAGGGCTGTGGAGGGTGCGGAGGGGCATGACGACATCGTGATTTCTTCGAGCAGAAGATCGCAGCGAGCCTTGATGAACGAGGGGAACAGTTTTTACCGCTTTAGCAGGGCCGTCATGTATGTGAACTTCGTGTTCAGGCCGCACAGAAGGGACAGAACAAGGGTGCGATCGTGCACCGGTTCGCCCAACTCGCCGAGGGTGTCGGCCATGCTCTTCAGCTTGCGGCAGTAGTCGGAGATGGAGAGGTCGCCCTGGACGAAGTTGCGAACCTCCGTGTCCAGGTATAGGGCACGCGTCTCTTGGTTACCGATGAACTGTTGCTCGAGGCCCACCCATACGAGCCGCGTCGTGGAGGTAGGAGTCATCACGATCTCGAGAAGTTCGGCGGAGATGGTGTCGTAAAGCCATGACAGAACGAGATAATCCATCCGGACCTAGTCTGCGACGTTGGGGTGGGCGTCGTCGGAGAGCACGTGGTCAGAGAGGGTGTACTTGCCGAGGGTGACGAGGAAGAGGCCGTGCCATTTGTTGTAACTCGGAGAGGCGAGGTTGAGGACGACAGGGACGAGGGCTTTGATGTTGAGGACGTCGTATGCTTAAGAATGGAGGGAAGCAATGGCGGCGACCTCGGAGAGGGCCAGTGCCTGCGCGACCTCCTGCTCGTGGCGCGCGGCGGCAACAACCTCCTGTCGTGCGGCAGCGGCGGCCTGCTACTCGCGGCGTGCGGCGGCAGCGGTGTCGTGTTCACCGCCCATGGCGGCGGGATTAGCCGAAGGATGCGGTCGCAGGTACGACCCGCTCTGATACCATGAGAGAGTGGAATATTTGGGACAATTACACACACTGTATGTATTGATAAGCCAAATGTAACATATATAGATCAAATGTTATAGTGTGGACCAGGAACCAAAGAGTCTAACACTATGCGTGGACCAGGAACCGAAGAGTCAGGAACCAAAGAGTCTAACAGGAATCGAAGAGTCTAACAGAAGAGCACAAGAAATCAGCAACAATATCTGTAGATAATTGGGAGAGTTAAGTGGTTGAAATGGAGATGTCACCACTTATGTATCTGCTTATCACCTCATTTGGTGTTCTATCTCCAAATGATTGACTATAATTCCACCACTTGTGCAAGCAAATTTCACATCTTTGGAAAAGCACATAACTTTGCCTTCTTTTGTTCCTGGCTTGGCTACTTTAAATTGTTCTCAGTTATCGCTTGGCCATGTATAAGACACATTGGATTAGGAGTGCAAAGGCTGCTTTTGCAAGAGCATAGCTATATGGCATCAGCTAAAGGCAGTGCTCCAAATTAAAGTCATCCACAAAGCCTTAGCATTGATGCAACGATTATGCTATCTCTCGTCCTTCTGAATGATTTGTCGGTTTCAGTGACTGTGCGTTCGTGCATGCTCGCTGTTCAGTCTAGGATGTCTGAAACAAAGGAAACTGCATTAGGCCGCTTCTCTTTTTATCTGAAGAACCCACTTTGATGAGCTCTTGCAGATGGCAATGGAGATAATAGGATGCCATGACCAATTTTGGAGAGCAAGGACTAAATCCTATCGACGCTGAACAGTCATATTAGTCGGGGTCGAGGTGGAGTATTTCTCAATGATATACGCAGTGTGTTGAAATGCTAAAAAATCTTTAATCCCTCTGTTTTTAATGTAGCATAGTTTCCTATATAAGTTGACATAGCGGCTCAGTTGGACGTTTAGCTGAGGGGATATGTACGTTCAGATACTGAAACTTGCTTCTTTAAATGCAGAGTTCAGAATATTACATAGCACATATCTGTTTAGCTGCAGATTTCCAGTCCTAAAAGTTTCTGAAGAACAGCTCATCAATTTCCATCTGAAAACAAACAGTAAGTTGGAACCGACTGAACTGTCTCTATTCGGTGAGGAATTCAAATATGTTTCAACTCTGATGCAATTCAATGTGTCGCGATCCACCTACTATACATCTTCCAAACTGAGACATCACAATTGGGAAAGCTGAATACTGGACCAGGGATTGGAGCATTGGCCAGCAAACAGTACCTAGTCTTGGGGTTGAATAGGTGTGTATGGCAGGTTCTATCTCATGCATCGTAAGTTCATGAGGACTTTCCAAGGCAGCTGCATGAGTGAAACAGGCATTTCAGGGAACAAAAGCATCCTAGGAGGTGAATTATTCACAGCATGCATGTTGATATGCCGGTCACTTGTTCTCTGCATACTGCCAAGTTGTGTGTGTGTCAGATTACAGAGAAAGAAGCACGCAGCACACGCACCGACAAAATGCTGATCGCCTAATCAATGAGTTGTTGTTCATTTCATTCTTGGATTAGTACACAACACCTGGTAATTAAAACTTCAGTGGAGTATGATCTAGATAAGTTTCTTTAGCTAATGCTTGGCACTCAAATCTGCTGATTAATTGCTTTCTCTTCCCCTTCTTTTCTCCCTGATGCTCCTTTGATCCTTTGGTTTCTCGTCTCTATCTAATATTCGGTTAATGCCTTTATTTAGTGGATCATTGGAATCCTGCCTACCTTATCTCTGAAGAGGTGGGAAGAGATATGTGCTAAAGCAAAGTTCAGTATATTCAGAACCTACCCAATAGCTTAGCTTGATGTGCAAGTTGTGAGACTTGCAGTTGCAACCGATTTCCAATTCAATTATTTCTCAGGATAGGAAAGAACAATTCATTTTTCTGACCATTCAGTCATAAAAAAACCCTTCACAATATCCCAGCCTTTCCTTCAAAGGGAAGATTTCTTCATTACGATTCATGCTGCAAGGTTACCCACCAGTAAATTCTATGGCTACGACAGCTTTCTCTCCAAAAGTCCACAAAGCAAGATTCCCATAGGTTGGTATTTGGTCATGGACAGCTCACGGTAAAACCATCAGAGCTCACAGGAAACCAAGCAAGGGCCATCAAGGAAGAACAGTTGCGGCACAGAAACATCGTTCCCTTCCTAATCATTTGCTGTAATTTTCTTTTACCCTGAAAAAATGACTGGTATACCCGTGAGGCCGTGACTCACCGATAGTTTTAACTTTTCGAGCAGGTGGCTGTTAGCCCCGCCGGTGCCTACGCAAGTCGAACACCCACACATATATTCAAATTGGATAGCAATGTTAGATATATATATTGTATAGGGTGTTATTTGCATTTGTTCCATCCTTGTACATGTATATATATTGGCCTTTGGCCCATTGGAATAGCAAGAGGACATATTCAAACATGGTATCAGAGCTAGGGTTTTGAAACCCTACCTTTTAGCCACCAGCCGCCGCCGCCGCCACTGTAGCCGCCGCCGCCGCTCAGTAGCTGCTGCCATTGTGTCCGTCCCGCCGCTCTCGTAGCCGCCACCGCCGCCGCGCGTGATCCGCGCGGGTCGAGCGCCGCCCTTCGGATCCACGTCGGGTCGAGCGGCCGAGCGGCCTCCGCCGGTCGAAACACCGCCGCCGCCCTCCGCGCCTCCGCGCCCGAAGCGCCGCCGCCGCCCTCCGCGCCTCCGCGCGCCGAGCGCTTGCGCCCCGCCGCCGCTTCCGGCGGCGCCGCCACGCCTCCACTCCGAGTGGCGCTGCTGGCTGCCGCCGGAGGATTCGAGGAACCCTAGGTTCCCCTCCCGTCGTCTCCTTTCTTTGGCCGAGACAAATGACAAAGAAAGGAAATAGAAGAAAAAAAAGAAAAAAAAGGAAAAAAAGAAAAAAAAAATCCGAAGCTGATGGCTTCTACCAGAGGCTCCTTCGCCATCCCGCTCCCCCCAGTTCGTTTTGATGGGACGAACTTCCGGGAGTGGGCCGTTCACCTCAACAGCCAGCGTCTCTGGGGTCATCTCATCGGTGGCGCACCTGTCGCCTCGTCCTACACCGCCAAGACCTTGCCGGCTCTCTCTGCTGGTGCGGGCCAGGCGGCCGGAGGTCAACAATGCCAGCCTTTGGAGGCGCTAGAGCTCTACCGACCGAGGTACACGCCTGGAGCGCCGGGCAGAGGTCGAGGCTCGTGCTACCGCCATCCTAGTGGATAGCATGCTCGTGACCATCTCTATGGATGTGGCGAGCCGCCGACGACACGGCTTATGTGGGAGCGCCCGAGCTCACTACCGGTACCGACGAGCGATGCTATGTATCTCGGTTGTGCACTGTGCACATTCTCTTAAGCGCCTTGATGCCACCGCTGATGACTTCTACCGGTTGTCGAGGTGTGGCGTCGGCTTGACTCTCTGGGCCGGATGTCTGCGGACTGTCCTGCTGTGTGCGGCCGTGCTCACCAGAGACTCACCGCCTCGACTTCTGACGCGCGTCTCGGCTGAGTTCGAGATCGTGGCGCTCGGCTCGACTCGCCACCGCGCCGAGCTTGGTGGAGGCCTCATGAGTGTGCGTCTTGAGAGACTCGTCACCGTGGTATGGCTCGGAATCATCTGTTTTTGTCCGCTTGAAAGATCTCGCTCCTTTGCCGCCTCTTCAAGACCGATCGTGACCCCTTCTTCAGCTCCTCCAGTGGCTGCTGTTTCTACTGCGGGTCTCCACTGCACCTCTTGTCGGCGTCTTGCCACGAATATCGAGGATTGTTACAAGCGGAGGAGGGACCGAGTCGTCGGGCGGGCGTCCCCGAAGGGCTCTGGAGGTTCCTCTCCCTCAGGGGATGGCCCCTCTCGCTAGGGCTCCTCTGGTGACGCCACACAGCAGCTTCTCTCACTGCTTGAGCGCCTCGGTGTCGGCTCATCCTCGGACTCCTCGGGTTACGCTCGTCGCTCTTGCTTCTCGGCAGATCTTCCTCGCCTCGCCTCCTCCTCGTCAGTACCTTGTCTCCGTGGATCTTGGACTCGGTGCTTCTTTTCACATGACACGATTCTACCCACCTTATTTCATGCGGTCCACCGATTTTTCTTCCATCTGTTCAGATCGCAGATGGTACCTCTCTTCCGCATGTGCCGAGGCATCCTTTCCACTTCTTCTTTTCATGTTCATGCGGTCTCTCATGTTCCTCGACTTACTATGCGACTTATGTCTGGTCGATCACCGATCACAACCGTCGTGTTGTTCTTGAGTCCGACTCTTGTTGTGTTCAGGACCGCCGCATGGGACTCTGCTGGTCAGCCCCTCGGCGCCGTGATTCGCAGCGTCTTTGGGAGCTCGACCGCTTCATCTTCCTTCCGCCCGACTCCACCACCCGGTCGGCCACTACCACTCCCTCTGCTCTTCTTTGCGTCCTCCACTACATCTTTTGCTCGATGGCACCATCGTCTCGGTCATCTCGTGGCTTACGTCTATCGTCTTTAGTTGGTCGTGGTGTTCTTGGAGTGCTTTACGGGGACACATCGTTACATTGTATGGGTTGCAAGCTTGGCAAGCAAACGCAGCTCCCTATCCCACTAGTGATTCTATTTCTACTTGTCCTTTTGATCTTGTTCACTCTGATGTTTGGGGTCCGGCTCCCTTCGTTTCGAAAGGGGGTCATCGCTATTATGTGATCTTTATTGATGATTATTCTCGTTATACTTGGATCTACTTCATGTCCGAAGCGCGACCTGTGTTCTTTCTATTTATCGGATGTTCGCCACCATGGTTCGCGACTCGCTTTGATTCATCATTCGTGTTTTTCGTGGCCGACTCTGTGGTGAGTATCTCTCTGCTTGCTTTGTCGTTTTCTCGTGAAAGGGGCACTCTTCCTCAGTACTCTTGTCCTGGTGCTCACGCTCAGAATGGTGTCTCTGAGCGTAAACATCGTCACTTGCTTGAGACCGCTCGCGCTCTCATGCTTGCCTCCTCTGTTCCCCCTCACTTCGGGCCGAGGTCGCTCTCTCGCCGCTTTTACGATCAACCTCTGACCTTCTCTTGCTCTTGAGGTTCTACTCCTGTTGAGCGTCTCTTTGGTCGAGCTCCAGAGTACAGTCATCTTCGCAGTTTTGGCTGTGTCTGTTTCGTTCTTCTTCCACCTCGTGAGCGCACCAAGCTGACTGCTCAGTCAGTTGAGTGTGGTTTTATTGGCTACAGTCTTGAGCATAAGGGTTATCGTTGTTATGACCCTGTTGCTCGTCGGATGAGGATTTCTCGGGATGTCACTTTTGACGAGTCCCGTCCTTACTACCCTCATTCCCCCACTGTCAGCCCGGATTCCCTTGCTGAGTCGATCTCCTTTCTGATTTTTCCTGACTCTCAGCTTTCCACCACTGTTTCGCCTCATCCTCCATCTACTCCCCCTCCGGCTCCATCTATTCCGCCTCCACCGGATTTTCCTTCTCGCTCTTTTGTTGAGGCTCCATCTTTACCCTTGCACTACTCTCGCCGTCCTCGGCCTCCTCCTTCCTCTCCATCATTGCTGGGTCCAGCTCCGTCTTCTCCTCCCAGATATGCTCTTCGTGATCGTCACACTATCAGGCCGCCTGCGCGCTACGGCTTTGCTGCCGCTGCTCTTTCTGAGCCTACGACCTACCGTGAGGTCGCTTGCTCACCCCGAGTGGCGACTTGCGATGTCCGAGGAGATTCTTTGCTTGGAGCGCACTAGCACTTGGGATCTTGTGCCCTTGCCTGCGCATGTTACTCCTATCACGTGTAAATGGGTGTACAAGATAAAGACTCGCTCGGATGGTTCTCTTGAGCGCTACAAGGCTCGTCTTGTAGCGCGTGGTTTTCAGCAGGAGCATGGTCGCGACTACGATGAGACTTTCGCCCTGTTGCTCACATGACCACTGCTCGTACTCTCCTTGTCAGGCCTCTGCTTGCCAAAGGCCCATCTCTCAGTTGGATGTTAAAAATGCCTTTCTCAATGGCGAGTTGCGTGAGGAGGTCTACATGCAGCCGCCCCCTGGGTATTCTGTCCCTGATGGTCTGGTTTGTCGCCTTCGTCGTTCTCTCTATGGGCTAAAACAAGCCCCGCGTGCTTGGTTTGACTGCTTCTCCTCTGTTGTCACTGGCTTTGGCTTCTCTGCCAGGTGCTCACGACCGCTCTCTTTGTTCACACCTCTCCACGGGGTGGACGCCTCCTTCTCTATGTGGATGACATGATCATTCTTTGGAGATGACTCTCAGTACATTGCCTTTGTGAAGGAGCGTCTCAGTGAGCAGTTCTTGATGTCTGATTTGGGCCCTCTTCGTTACTTCCTTGGGATTGAGATCACTTCTACGCCTGAGGGCTACTATCTCTCCCAGGAGAAGTACCTTCAGGATATCCTTACTCGTGCTTGTCTCACTGATCAGCGCGTAGTGGATACTCCTATGGAGTTAGGTGTTCACCTTCGCCCTACTGATGGTGAGCCTCTTGAGGATCCCACTCGCTATCGCCATATTGCTCGGAGCCTCGTCTACATTGGGATTACTCGACTGACATTTCTCACCCAGCCACATCCCGAGTCGGTTTGTCTCGCTCCCACTCAGCTCCACTACTGATCACCTTCTTCGTGTTCTTGATATCTTCGTGGAACCCTCACTCGGCGTCTTTTCTTTTCTCGTTCAGCTTCTTTACGACTTGACGTACTACGATGCGATCTCGGCTAGCGATCATTCGATCGCGGTCTCTTCTCGCCTATTGTGTTTTCCTTGGTTCCTCCTTGATTGCCTGGAAGACTAAGAAGCAAACCGCAGCTCGCTCGAGTCTTGAGGTGAGTTGAGAGCCATGGCACTGTTGACAGCTGAGATCACCTGGCTTCGGTGGCTCCTTGCATATTTTGGCGTTTCTGTTTCAGCACCGACTCCACTTCTATCAGATAGTACTGGTGCGATCAGCATTGCTCGTGACCCCGTGAAACATGAGCTTACCAAGCACATTGGAGTGGATGCTTCATACATGCGATCGCAGGTGCAAGACCAAGTTATTGCTCTTCAGTATGTGCCTTCGGAACTTCAGTTAGCAGATTTCTTCACTAAGGCACAGACTCGAGCTCAGCATAACTTTTACCTCTCCAAACTCAGTGTTGTTGATCCACCATGAGTTTGAGGGGGGGTGTTGGATATATATATTGTATAGGGTGTTATTTGCATTTGTTCCATCCTTGTACATGTATATATATTGGCCTTTGGCCTATTGGAATAGCAAGAGGACATATTCAAACAAGCAAAACAGAGAAGATGAGCTCACGAGACAGATTTAATGCTGCTTAAGCTTACGCACAACTTTTTCTAATTTTTTCACTCTTATTTATACTAACAATGCTATCGCTAAATGAGTAACACCAAAATAAACATGCAACCGTTTGTAAACGTTTCATACTAGTAATGCTCTAATGCGTATGCAATCATTTCTAGTTATTAAACGATGCTGTTACATGCAAATAAATACCAAAATAAACAGTTCATTAAGGATTATTCAACAGTGGTCACTACGTGAAACTCACCTTGGTATTAGTCCCGACACATTCCGAGTTCCGACCTTCATTTTCCGTTAAAAAAATCGGATTTGTGAGATAACAGTAATAAGAATAGGAAGCCAACCCCATGGTCAGGTAATTATGCAGCAATTATGTGTTTGCCCGGGCATGTTATTTCACCGACAGTGCATAGGAATTCTCACGTGGGTTACCTTCTTCTTCTTTTTGAAGCAGAAGAAAAATAAAGAAAAAAAATACAGCTAGTACAACCGGGAACACCATAGACGGGGCGAACCACCCCCCCCCCCCCCTCGAAACACGAGGCTATACAATCTGACACACCAAGGTTAAAGCAAACACCAGCTAGCACAATAAATGCCAACCAACTCGACACACATGCCACGCCCTGCAGCTTAGGGAAGGACGATACCACTTATCATGGAAGCTTCTGATTATCGAGTTAGACATGTAGATGTTCGCCAACACACGATGTTTGAGAGAGAAGAGTAGAAGCAAAGGCAGAGAACCAAAACTCCACCCTAGCTGAAGAGAATTTTTGGATTTCCTAGGGTCCACACACACACACACAATCCTCCTTTTTCTTCCTGATGCCTTTAAAAATCTGATGATAGACTTTGATGAGCTCTTTAGAAAGAATTATTGATGATGCTCCCACCTTTGCCAAATGGCCTGTGACTTGTGGCAGTCAGTGCTTGCTTCTTCCCTCCCTCACCGGCCTCACCTCACCTAGCATGGCATGGCATCATTCAAGAATCTGCTTTTTATATCCTTGCCCTGGAATATGTTAAAGCAGCAAGAAAACACGCGAAAGAGAGGCCATTTTTAACAAGTACTACATCAGATTGCTTAAAGTAAAGCCGGTCACCCTTTCTTGATTTCCAAAATGCTGTCTAAGCTTTAGGCAGACCCTTTTTTCGTGCTGAATTGGAGGCAGCATGGACAAATTAAAGGCAGGTTAGCCGAGGAGGAAAGAAATTAAATTCGCGTATCTCGATCGGCTTGATGCTTTGGCTCACACTTTAACCACCCTCGGTACGGATATGAATACGAATACAAATATTCGCGTTGGAAATTCAGACAAGCGCAAGGGTGCCACATAAGATGCCAATATCAGTATGCCCTTCCCCTCCCCTGCAAGTCACTGCTTATGCAAATACGCAATCATGAGATGCCGGAATAAGGGAAGGTTTTGCAAGCAAAGGAACAAGGCAATGTTGCAAGACAATGCAGGCCAAAGCAGTAGTTACATTGGTGGACAAGATGCTTGTCTAGAAGCTAAGAGGGGGAGCTGACAGCATATTGTATGGCCAGCGAGGGGGCTCCAAGTGTGGAACCGTGAAAAAGACCGGTGCTTTCAGAGGGAAACGTGCGTTGTTCTGACTGGACGACTGTTGTTCACTTGTCACCTTGCAAGCCTCTGCTCCTCCTTGTACCGTTCATTCAGATCTGCAAGACTGAAAGAAAAGAAAAGAAAAGAAAAAACATCACCACTGACATGTACGTTCTTAATTGGTCAAATCGTTCACTGAATGAAATGGCACAAATTGAGGCTAATTAACTAGTAGTAACAATTCAAAAGATGACGCTACTGCACACAAGATGATGTACATATGGTTCATGCATGCATGCATGTACATGTACTTGCTTCAAGGAGCTTGTGTGAATGAATAGTGAGCAAGCTAAAGCTATCCCTATCTTGTACATGTCTTTGCATTCCCTTTCCTGGTATGGTTTTGGGCTGCTGGGAAGTATGGACAGATATTTGTCAGTGACCGCTTGCCATGGGAACAACATGCATGATAAGTGCATATGGGAATGGCCTGCATGTTGCTCCACTGTGAGGCCTGAAAGGCCATTGTTTTATGGCGCTGCAAAAGGACTGAAATTCCTAGTGCACCAGAGCTTGCCGCCAATGTACAAGTACAGCATGAATATGCCCCTGCTACTCTCTGGCCTGGTTTTCAGATCAGTTCGGACATATTCCTCTGAAAAAATTCCCTGATTTTGATATTTGACCCTGCAAGGCTTCATTTTTTTTAAAAAAAACATTGCATATCTTTTCTTTCACTCTCCGTAGGACGCCCTTCAAAAACCGTCTATCCAGACAAAGTCGTGTTTTAATTAGAGCATCTACAATAGTTTGTTTCTTAACTTATTACTAAGAGGAGAGAGAATACTCAATCTAACAAAAGAAACAAGCATTTCAATGGATTATTTCTTAAACTTGTATCTAAAACTTTAATTCCTATTTTAATTGCTATACACAAAACTAATTTTTAAATAACAAACAAGTTTTCAATAGCTATTTTGTTATTTCCTATGTCTTAGTATCAACAACTTGCTTATTTCTTTACGTAGAAACAAACTCACCTTCTCTCATCGCATTCTCTCCTCTACATCACTAAAATACTGATATAGCAATCTTTTAGTAACAAATGACATGGATTACTGTAGATGCTTCTAAAACTCTCACTACAAATATTAAAACAGTAAAAAGCTGATGAGTCTTTTCGTTGGACCCACTTATTATTGGGCGTTACAAGTTCCCTGACAAAGGCTCATTAGTACTTCGTACTCGTAGCGGGGGATGCTCTGCTTATGTGCTTTTAAGAAAGAAAATTGCACGGATTCTACAGCCCCACACAATTCACTAAAAAAACCAGCATAAATTTCTCGCGGAAATCTGTTTCCTAGGTTATGTATCCAGTATCCACCCAAAGTTGAATAGCACCACACAAGAGTGATTGTTCTTGTGTTCTTTTTTTTTTGTGGGGATAGAAATAAAATGAAATGAAATGAATCGTCATGCACCCAAGAATATGGCCATCTCGTGCTGTCACTCCCACTCGTCTTGGTCACCGCTCACACAAACACGAGCGCATACATACGTACGTACATACATACACGCCTGCTTTTTAACAGAAGCTTCCTTTTGATCCATGCCGATAGCTAAGTCTCGATTACTTCCGTGCTCTGAGATCTGGATTAGATTCCTTGATTCCCCTATCATCAGAAAAGCCAAAGGAAGTTTGCCAATTGCATCAGGATACTATTGGGGCTGGGTGCCCCTCCTCTCCTCTCCTCTCAAATGCACGCAAAGGTTATTCTTATTTCTCCCCCTTTTACTACTGCCAATCTACCCTCTCTCTTTTTTTCTTCTCTCTGTCTCTATGTTTGATTTTTACTGTTGTTAATTTTACAGCAGGCACGGCAGTGAGATCAGAGGAACATCTTTATATATATCAATCTTCCCTTGAAAGCAAATTTTGGTGGGGATTAAAGTTGCATCCTCATTGCTGAGGAGTGGTGGTGGGGCTCCGAGAATCCAACAAAGGAAGAAGGCGAGAAGTGTGAGAAAACAGCAAGACGATGGAACAATCACAAATTCACGATGCATCACAAACAACAGGAGGCTCTTTTCCTCCGTCTCTCTCCTTCATCCTTTTCTTTTCTAGTTTTCTTTTCTATCCTTTTGAGAACCTTGTAGTTGAACTGTTTTGCTTTTCCCTGCCTACTGCTCAAAGATTCTCCCCCTTTCAGGTCAAAGAAGTGAAAGCAAAAGGAGGAACAGTTAAGGTGGGAGAGAGAGAGAGAGAGAGAGGGAGGCGAGTGAGTGACATGGATGTGGAGGCGAGCTGCAAAAGATGGCTGGCCCCCATCCATCTACCTCAATGCGTTATATTCCCTTGCACATTCGCGCTGCGCTGTATCCATACACATTATTACTACGCGAGAGAGAGAGAGAGGAATATATCTGAGTAGTGGAGTCCAAGGCAAGGAACCAACCAGAGGTAGCCTATAAGAAAGAGGGCACGGCTCGCTCGCAGCGTCGGTTGCAAGTGTGCGCATTTGCATTTTGTAGTAGTCGGCGAGTGCTGTTCCTGGAGCTAGAGCTTGCTGTCTTCAGCTACCTACTCTCCGGGTCGCCGCGGCTTCTCACGCTGGCCACGCCGCCGATCCGGCAGCGATACCGCGCACCGTGGTGGGCTCGCTGGAAATGTCGCTGTCCGACCACCCGCACCAGCACGGCGAGGCGAGGCCGCGGCTCAAGTGGACGCGCCAGCTGCACGAGCGGTTCGTCCTCGCCGTGTCCGAGCTCGGCGGCGCAGACAGTGAGTGATCGTCGTCCGCTCGCCGTGCCAGCCGGCTTGCAACGGTCGCCTCTTTCTTCCATTGATCGTTTCTTGGAATTGCAGGGGCGACGCCGAAGTCCGTGCTGAGGGCGATGGGCGTGCCGGGGCTCACCCTGTACCATCTCAAGAGCCACCTCCAGGTGCGGCGCCGGTCGCCGGCAAATGATCCGAGCAGCTGATTCTTATGAACTGAATTATTCTGATTTCTAACGTAAGTTCACTGCTGCAGCAGAAGTATCGGTTGGCGGTGAGCCGCGACCTCGCCGCCTCGCTCGCCGGCAATGGAGGAGGCCAGAACAACCGATCATCCTCCTCCGAGAGCCCACCGAACGAGTACGATGACGCCAACACAACCGAGTTGCATACATTTGTTTATGCCGATGATGCCGACGCCGACGATGATACTAAAGAAGCTCTATGTGATTCTTCCAGGAGCATGGCGCAGATGCAGAGGGAAGTGCAGAGGAAGCTGCAGGAGCAGATCGAGGTAAAGAAAACGACTCACTTTCCGGCACATTTCTTCTTCTTTTTTTTGTTGGATTGTGAGTTCGTGGTTGCTGAGCTGATCGAGCCTGGTTCGTTCGATCCATGGCAGGTCCAGAGGCACCTGCAGCTGAGGATCGAGGCGCAGGGGAGGTACCTGCAGTCCGTGCTGCGCAGGGCGCAGCAGGTCCTCGCCGATCACAGCCTGCCCAGCTCGCGGGAGGCCACCAAGGCGGAGCTTTCGGAGCTCGTCTCCGCGGTGGAGACAGAGTGCCTGTCCTCCCTGTCGCCGCCGCCGTGGCGCCACCGCTCCACCGACAGCAGCTGCGTGACGTCGTCGTCATCGTCGGAAGCCAAGGGCAAGGCCGCCGGGTCGAAGCGGCTCTACACCAGCATGCACTGCCGCGACTGCACCGTCGAGCAGCCGGTGCAGGGCAAGAGGACGTTCCCCTTCCTGCAGAGGCATGAGGCAGAGCAAGAAGAAGAAGCAGAAGCAGAGGATGGCAGCTCATCGGAGATTGATCTCAACAGGTAGGGAAGACATGGAAGGGGAGGAAGCATCTCTCCCTGCTGCGGTGCTGTGCATTGCAACAGTGGGTGATTGGTGGGATCAGGGTGGCCTCCAAGGTTGGGACCATGCTTTTCAGCAATGTCTGGCCTCTGCTGCAACAGCTAGTACTGCTAGTGGTTCTTCATTATAATATATATTTTTTATTTATATATAATATATCTATGCATGCATGCATCTGGTTCTTGTGTTTCATGTACCTGTAAAAAAAGAATCTGTAATTGGAATTGGAGGCAAGGCAGGCCCAGCTGCAGTTGCATGAGGCATGCTTGAGTTGCAAGAATATAAACTGTTGTAGTGTCATTTATGCAGTCAGTAAAAATGATGCCTTAGTGGGGAAATGGGTTGAGAGATGGAAATGGTTTAGAATACAATTTATGAAGCAAGCTTAATTACCTCTCACATCAGTAAATTCAATTTGCAATGATAAAAGCAAACACAATCGTACAATTCATCATGGCTTTGCACAAGCAGAATGAAAACTGAAATGCTACACAAGGAGATCTTCATGTTCAAAAATCGCACCGAGATATTTACATCTGACACGAGTTTCCCTTTTCCAACTATACATAGATGCTAATAAGACAACTATGATACAACCTAGAGATACAGCTTGCAAGGCAACATGTTGAACCTGAATCCATGACTTCCCTACTGCAGAAAAGACCTTATGTTTCTGAAGAATATTTCTGTTTTTTGTCGGTTTAATTGTTGCCACTCCTTCACCAACTCCAGATGAAGTTAGTGAACTTGAGAACAAGTAGCCCCACTCCTAAAAAATTCTTCTAATTCAATAATCCTTCATGCTACGAAGCTTGATTCCCGCAGCTCTTATTTATTGTACATTGTTCATATTCGTGTACCACCTAAGGAGAAAAAGAAACAAGAATATTGAAATAATCATGTTCAGAGATAGAAGCCTATGCTTTTTTCACCTCGCTAGTTGCTAGGGATGATTGTTCCTATGTAACCAAAACAGGCCACCAAGAACGCGATGAACTGAGGAAAGAAGTAAATGAAATAGTAATCTTTCCTGTATGCATAGTCATACCAATAGCATATCAGAGGGTACAGCCCAACAACAATTACAAGGTGTTGAACCTCGCAAAAAAAAAAAAGAAAAAAAAAAAGAAATATAAGTCTATATGTTCCTTTCCCAAAAGAAAAACGTGGAGAGAAGTCTATCGATCGGTAACACCGTGTTTGTGTCATTGCCTCAAAAATTCTAGACATCCATCTGATAAAATTTTCAGGCTTTTGCTTTCAGGTATTTTCAGATGACTGTGACCCACTCACTGTCTTAGTCCATCAACAAATGGTGGTTCAGTGACACGAATTTTTAGTTGGTTAATAAACCATGGATTTGTCAAACACAGTTTTAACTTCTCTTTCAGATATATGCTGTCGATGTTTTTTCATGTGCACAATGGTCTGCAACTTTGTATATTCTTGTGTGTAGCACAAGTTTACGAATGCAGATACACTAGGCTTCAGTATCAAGGCATTCAGTCTGTCGGCAGGTTTAATAGTCAGGGACGCACTTATGGTCTTGATACCCTTTAGCTTTCACTGAATTTATCCACCAAAGTATTCGAGGTACTAGTATAACACAGATCATATGCAAAATTAATTACCTCTTCCATGCTGTGAACTGGAACTTCTTAGGAATGGCAATATTAGGTTTTGTCTTGAGCATATCTCCTAGTTTTTCTGTGACAACCCACTCGTTGACCCTTCCTGCTTTGAACAGGCCAATGAAGACAGCTTTACAACGGTGCAGGGACATGACAATCTCAAACAATACCCATACGACAATTAAATGAAAGGACCTACAAGGTGGACAATGAACAACATTATTCAGAATTATTTTGATTAGCAAGGAAATCATGCGATATGTCCTGCTACCAAGGAAATCCACTGACAAACATCTATATCAGGATTTGCCGAGTTCGCATCCTTTTATTTCAGTGTACTTTTTTGTTAAAACGGAATGCATTTGCACAACATGAACCAATGCTAACCTTAGCCTGTATAATATCCCACACCATTTTCCTGAATAGATTTGCCGGTCCACAAGACCAACGATGCTGCTGGTAGCGGTAAGCCCTCAAGGTGTTTGGCATTTCACTTTTCACCTGACAATCCAAGAAGCAACTCATCAGAGCAAAACTCAGCACATCATCACCGAAACAATACAGTAATTATTTATATTAATCTTGAAAATTACAAACCTATAAGCACACTGTTCTTCCTGGTAGCAATAACCTGGAACAAGAACTAACATCTAATCATATAGTACCTTGATGTTGCCGATGTAGACAAACTTCGAGCCCGCAAGGCCAGCCCTGACGGCCAAATCCATGTCCTCCACGGTCGTCCTGTCCTTCCAGCCGCCGGCCTCGGTGATCGCCCGTATCCTCCACACACCAGCAGTCCCTGGACACCATCGATCTAGATCTAATCGACACCAAATTGCATGATTTGCATCGCATAAAAAAGATATGAAGATACCGTTGTATCCGAAGAAGGCGCAGGAGGTGGAGCCGGACTCCTGCTCGACCTTGAAGTGGTAGTCCATGGACATCTGCTGCATCCTGGTCATGAGGCACTCTCGCCGGCGTTGACGAACTGCCATCGGGCCTGGACGAGAGCGACGGCGGGGTTGCGGGCGAGGAAGTCCGGGGGCAGGCCGGAAGTCGGCGTCGAACATGGCGATGTGCTCCCAGGCGGCGACGTAGGGGTGGCGCATCCCTTCCCTGAGCGCGCCGGCCTTGTACACGGCCCGGTTGCTCCGCCGCTCGTACCTGACGTTCTTCGTTCTTCCCCTTGCGCCGCCATTGCTTGCAGTCCGACCGCACCAGCTCCTGCCATTAGAGCGAGCAGCCAGCCGTTAGTTTCGCACGTGGGCCTTCTTGGGCACTACGGCCCATGTCAACCACCACAAGCCCATACCCTGGACAGAACAGTCTTGCATGCCTAGTAGGCTTCTTGGGCACGTACTGGGCCAAGAGCCCATGATAGAAAAGACGGCTGATCTAGGGCTGGAACATTTTATTCATCCCCCTGAAAAGTTTGCATGAGTACACCGAGATACGAGTAGTGTACCATATGTTTGTTTATTCTGATCGGTGCCGAATTCGAAAAGGGAATTCATTATCTTGGGCTAAGAATGGGCCAAGAGGCCACGATAGAAAAGTCGGGCTGATCTAGGCCTGAAAAGTTTGCACTGCACCATTTATTCATCGTCTTCCGAAAAGTTTGCATGAGCTTGCACCGGGTGCGTCTCATTGCCTTGTGGCGCTTTTCTGTACCGGCTTCACTGTCTGTATGGGCAAAGTGATGATGTACTTGGAAGCACTGTGCGACCAAAAGCAATTGGTTTAGTTCATTGCAAACATCATCACCACAAACTGGTAATCTCCCTCTCAACTTTCTTTTGAGTACTGTCACTGTGTGTGTTTCACACAACCATTTAGGCCACATCAGGTTGCACCGCACCGATCGACACCTTGTGCACCTGTTAATTAAACAAAGTACCAGAAGATCACCCGCGTCAGTTGGCGCAGGCACGCGCCGCTCCGTTGGCCTGGAGAGACCCGCATGGCACTGGCGTCGCTTCGTTGCTGGTGAAGCCGTGGAGCCGGAGCGGCGCGGCGATCGAGCGAAACCACACCAAAACTCAGGCGCGCCTCGACGCGATCCAGGCCTTCACGGGTGCAATCTTCTGGGGACCAGGATCGGAGGGGGCTAACCCCACCAAGAATTAATACAGGTAATCCGTGATTGATTTCATTTCGTTCGGCATATCTGCATCTGAGAAGTGATTGGACGAGCACACTTTGGCCATGTTTGTTTGGACCTTTTCTTTGACTTAAAAGCAAATAATAATAAAATTAAATAGGGGTATTTGGGACAACTTCAGCTTCCAATTTTCGCTTGAAAAAATCGAAAGTCCGCCCACATCACTTTTCTCCAAAGTCGGAAGCCGTCACAACATGTGGAAGCCAGAAGCTGACCGTAAGGTGCTTCCCGCGGCTTCCTCAGTTCCTCATTCTGGAAATACCTCTGAAGTTCGATGCAAACTACCCACCTCGTACCGGTATAAAATCCCGCGATGTATTGTAGTTAAAGATGTGATCAAAGTCAGCTCGCTCGACACTCTTGATTGCACATAAACATGCCATTCTTCAGTGACAGCTCGATTTAGCATTAGTCCAGCACTACGAGATGTTTCAATTCATTGAGATGTCCATTTCTGGGCAATTTTATTTTTATGAATGTCATAAATGTGAGTTCGTTGATTGGGGAGCTGCCTAAATATTTAGAGCAAACAATACATTTCGGCTAACTAATTGAAGTTAGATGCATTGTTACATGATTTGCACAATGTAGTTTCGTATTTGCTGATATGCATGCCACTTATAGATGGATAAAGCACAAGCCTCAAACAATGCAACATGGGATGCATTCACAAATAAAGTCTTCATTGATATCTGTATGGAAGAGGTGCTCGCAAACAATAGACCCCTGCAATGTTTGAATAACAAAGGGTATCACAACCTTATGACCAAGTTCAAAGAACGCACTAATAGAGAGTACATTCGTAAGCAATTCAATAATCATTGGGACAGATTGAAAATGGACTATTCCAATTGAAAAATATTGAAGCGCCATGCAACTGGGCTAGGCATCGATCCTAAGACTGGATCCATTGAGGGAAGTGATGAGTGGTGGGCCGAACAGATTCAGGTGTGAAATCTATAATGTTGTTGCATGCGTATGAGAATTAAATTGTTCCAACTTTGTAATGGATTCTTGCATTACTTTAACTGCATGCCATGCCATATTGTGGCAAGTTCAAAAAAGCACCCCTGCAGTATGAAGACCAACTTGACATCATTTATGGTGGTTCAAGTTGTATGAATGAATCCGCTCTAGTACCTGGAACAGAGGGTGCCGCCCATGTGAATGTTGAGGATGATGAGGGTGAGGTTGATGTGCTTCAGGGCGAGGAGGAAACCACTGCACTGAAGAAGTCACCCCTTGTGGACAAAGGCAAGAAGACATCAAGGCTGAAGAGAGCTACCCATAACTCGCCAAGTGGGAAGAAGCCAAAGAAGATGTTTAAAGATGTGCAATTGAAGCGTTTAGTGGATATTGTGGAAAGGTCTCATGGTAGCAAAAATTCTATGAACAATGCGCATGGTCTAGTGGTTGATCCTGTTAGGCAAGAGATATATGAGATGATTGATTTGGTTATTAAGGCCGAGGCCGGAGAAGGGAGTGGTGAGCATTTCTATGCTGCACAGCTCCTCATCAAGAAGGAGTATTGAGATGTCTTTCACACACTAAAGACACCTCAAGGGAGGCTAGCATAATTATGTTCTTTGTCTTTGCCAGATGAGCACTTCAAATTCGTATGGTTCAAGCGACGATGAATCAACTCATGAAGGTGTTGTGGATGATGGAGCACCAGATATATTCTTGCTGCTAGTTGTGATTGCCGCTTTTGGATGTTTGGATACTATGGTGACTCCAGTATCAAGAAGCCAAGGAAAATACCTACAATCACGGGGATCCAATGGGTTGAGGACACACTTAGCAGTGGACAAGAGTGCTATGATATGTTCAGAATGCGAATGTCAGTTTTTCTAAGGTTTCATGACACTCTTGTTAATAACTATGGTCTGAAATCAACTAGGGAGATGAACTCAAAGGAAGCATTCGCAATGTTCGTATGGACATGTGGATCTCCTCAATCGAATCGCCAAGACAAGAACCGGTTTGGCCATTCTGAAGAAACCGTTAGTAGGAAGTTTGTAGAGGTTTTGGAATGTGTGTACCGTCTTGGTATTGACAACATAAAGCTCAAAAATCCTCAATTCTCTACCGTTCATCCTAGACTTAAAAAGGTCATGTTAGTAGGCCAGTTGTATGTAGTACCAACAACCCTTTCTCTAGTGCTACGAATCACTGGTTAGTCATCATGAATGATGCCATTGTATATTTCTCATGCATAAGGGCTCTCGGGTATTGTATTGAAATGGATAATCGTGAGGCTATTTCCAAAATGCATAATATGACTTCAGTTGTTTTCACATCAGTACTTACCTTGATTGATGAATATAATTTATATGGTCAAGTGGCATACCCAAAGCATCACAAACACTCTGTAATTGCAACAAAAAATGGAGCACCTATTGAAATTCACCAGGTTCGTGCATCATATGGTACCATTGTTAAAACCAAGTCATATTAAAAAAAATTCTGCAACGAAAATAATATCAACTCATATCTGGAATGAAGATCACTGTTTCCTTTCCAATGGATGTTGATGCAGGTCCTGGACAATGGTCTCCTTGTTGATCCCCATGATCAGCATGCAATTGCAGATGCACTCTATAAACTTCATCGGTGATGGTTCTCAGGTTATGTGATTAGTTTCTTCTATTCTACTGAAAGAGGTGTTTAATTTTCATCACTTTTCCCTTCTTACCTTGCAAATGCCGTTCAATTATCATTTAGTTTTGTTAATAACATGAACTGTGCATGATAAGTTCTTGGGTCGTTGCAGTTTTTGGGGTCGCAGCAACTTTTCTGTTGCACAAATATGTCCCAATTTGCATTCCAATATGCAAAAATATCTTAGTTTGTAGTGCTTCAATGCTTCATCTTTTCTCCGTTTAGTTTCTTCCACAATTTGCCTTTTCTCAGTCCGAATTTGATCGTGAATTGGAAATCATTTTTCTAGTACTACAGAAATGGTAATCTGGAAAAAAGTGCTACTACAGATGTACTCGATCGAAACACATAAAAACTTGATGGTGACTGAATTAATTGATTTAGAGAAATGCAAATCAGAGGGGACGTTGGCACAATCAGGAATTAAGATTCAATGTGGAAGAAGTTTGTTGTACAGTTTTTGTTTTTCTGTGCTATAATCCTTAACCAAATATACTTCTTGATAGATTCAATAAGACTCATTTTTGCAAATGTGAGTTATTTTTAGTTTGATTTGTGCAGAGATGCTCTAGCAGTCGGTTGTACACGTCGGATATGCGATCCCGGAGAACTTTGAAGAGCCAGTCCAAGTCAATACAACATTTAGGGAAACTTAATTGGTGTGAAGTATCATAGAAAGTGAAACGTTGTAAATGTATATCAGGTTGCAGTCGACCAGGTCCTCTTTTCATTGTGATCAACTGAATGTACTAGGTTTCCATGGGTGTATGTGTTAAGTTGACGAATGTACAGTTAATTAGGAGCAGGAAATTCAGGTGGTGAATGTACAATTATTGCCTATTTTTTTCCCTTTACTACTACAACATCAGGTCCTGCATTTTGCTTCAGGTAGTACTTGTCAATAGTCCGGACAAGATTTTTTTTTGAAATAATTCATTTTTATTCAAAATTATAAAATTATAAATGATAATTTTTTTTAACAAAAGTATACCTCTGTCACTGAACCATTGGCGACTGGATCCAGTCGCCCAATGGTCAAGCGATATTAATGCAATCGGCCAACCGTTCAGCAACACTAATGCAGTCGTCCAACTGTTGGGCAATAGGTGCTATCGCTGAACGGTTAGGCGACAGAAGTCTCCAATCGCCGAACGGTTGGGGCGACTGAGTGGCTTATATAAAGGGTGCGCAACTCGGCCTCCGGCCGAGCGACAGGCGGAAGAAGAAAGAAAGAGGGTAGGAGAGGAAAAAAGGGGAAGAGGGAGAAGAAGAGGAGGAGAGGGAGAGGGAGGGAGAAAAAGAATGGTAGGAAATATTCGCCTGGGGTGTAAATTTTTTTTATCATGTAGTGTAATTTTTTGTAGTAAGTAAATAGTTTGTAGTGTTAAAATAGTAGTATAAATAGCACTCGTAGAAAATTTTAGTTAGAGAGAAAAAGTAGAAAATCGGAATGTTCTTAATTTATATGTAAGTAGCACCGGTAGAAAACTATAGTTACAGAAAAAAGTAGTCTGTGAGGGAGAAGTAGTGTTGTTTGTGAGAAGTATTGCAGTTGTGTTTGCATGCGTGGTGACTATTATTCGTGAATAATTAG